>CM060912.1:613536761-614931136 GCA_030737875.1 Allium sativum
TAAAACATGGTTTGACCTTTTCATTTAAATTTTCTTCCAAAAATTTAAAAGTGTCAAAACTTTATTTTTCTTCATGAAAGCTTACTTTCGCCAAACCATAAAACATGTCATTTTATATAAAAATGTAAATCATTTTTTATTTCAAATCACAAAAACTAGAGTATATAAGGACAACTATTTCTCAATCGGGTTTATAACTTGTTCTTACCTATAAGGTTGATTCAGTTACTTACCATAAGATGCAAACATCTACTCTATTCTTAATTTCTACACTTATTTTGTCCACCTAACAAAATTCTCTTGTTAAAACAATATATCAAAAACGATTGTCAAAAGAATAGATACTTCAAAACTTTCATTAATGGAAATTCCAGTTCTCAACATAATGCCACTTTTCTAAGTTTTGCTTTTTAATCCTTTTATGCAATATAACAAGAAAACTAGCGAGTTATACACGCTCTATATTTATTTTAGACAAAATTTCATGAGAAATCATTGGTTCCAAAGTATTCTCCATTTTACTTTAAAACTCAATATGTACTTCTTTACATATTTTAAAACTATAACTTTTAAGATTAAAACTTGAAAACACTTCCAAAAGCTTTTACATTTTCAAGTTCTTAAAAGTTAAAAATGGGATTAGACTCAAAGCGGGTTTTTGATTTTCTGGGCTTTCCTAGACACTCCCACAAGGTCAATTCTCTCAATTGTGTATATTCCTAATCCATTTCTCTCTTTTTAACCTTTTCCAATTTATAAGGTTTTACCGCCAAACCCACTAACCCAAAATACTAATCATATGGGAATCACTTTCCTTTCATACAAAGTACGTTGAACACTTTTCACCAAATTACCTAAGGGTCTCAGATTTCCGTATTCATTCCTTTAGTGTACAAAACAAGCATCCTAATTCTTACCATACTATACTCCTTCTATTTAGGAGGTTCCTCTATGGATCTAGGTATAAATAATATATTTATATTCTCAAAAATACAAATAAGTTCACTCATTTTCCATACAGGAATCCTAAACCTAAGCTTTGATACCATATGTTACAACCCAAATTCCGACAGACCGATTTTTTTTAATTCTAATCTATCGAAACTCATGTTGGTTTGCTCTGGTATCCTGTAAAAAAGACAGAGATATAAAATGTATTAGAGTTAGAATAACATTTCACAGCGGAATGAATAAAATATAATGTAATCAAAATATAGCCTGACCGTAGAAATAATATTGCCTAACCAGTATCCATATCTATCATATCTTTGCCACAAATATAACCTGTGAGTGTGTTATAAGGAGGCGGTCAGAACACAAGTTCTAGTGACCGGATTTAAACTATACTTCTTGGATAATCCAACATATACCATTCAGTTACATTTTCTTGTTTATTAGGTAACTTGGGTTATCAGCACTCAAGGCTTACACACTCGTCGTACCCAGTTACTCCCAGTGGATTATCCTAATAGAGTAAATATGTAACTACCCCCAATATTGAGCTACACCTCATGGTACCCCACTTGCACGGTCTCCGTTGTAATGTCATAGAAATGTACGCAGTCCCTCATACTACGCCAGGGTGACATATGGATCTGTGTTACGTTCCCCATATATATGACCTTACTATGCTATGTAAGCATACGAATTGCCACCTTCGATCGAATTAGGTTCTATCCCAAAGTAATTCCCTTGAATCTACGATACACCACCCAAAGCAGACATGCATATATCTAGACTTTATATCATCAATCGTGTACGATGCCTTATTTGCACATAACCTCTAATGCGCACCGAGTTCCATGGGAGGGCTATACAAGAAACACGAAACTCGGTCGAGGGCTTTTCCATATCTGTACAGGCCCACCTTTAAGGTCCTAAAAATACAAATATCCCTCGAGTCTGTTTTTCATGGTGGCTATGACCCCACCTCGGCCCCTCCCTCAACTAGTAAAGACAACGAGAGCTAAGCAACTTGCCTCAAACAAACAATCTAAACATCCAGTTGGCGTCTCCCTTCAACCACCGTATCTCGATAGTTAAAGTTGAATGGTTTCTTGGGTTTAGCTCTAGTTTTTTTCGCATCCCACGGGCTGCCGATGACGGGTACCCGACGATCTACTATCGTTGTTGATCCTGACCTCGCCTCCCATTGAGGCGATCGCCGAATCACCCTAGTGTCATCTCGTCACAGCATTCTGACTGCAAAGTTACTTTTGCAGTCAAGGCCCACCCACCTGGTAGTAACACGCAGACCTAACCTCTGCGAGCACAGCCTAAACATCTGCCACCGCACAGAGGACTACCAGGAGCACCTTACATATCTCAGGAAGTCGCATGCTACCCTTCCAGTCCATCGGAGCCAACAGAATAATCAGATGAATGTGCTCTCACTTCGTGCCTCATAACACAACGATGATCTACCCCGTTGGGTTATTCACCCTCCAACGAGTGGACTGGTCCATACGCCTCATTTTAATATGTTATTAGACCGTATGTCTAAACATTCTTTTATGCATTTACTTTACCTCATCAGGTTTCCATTTAATGTGGGTATTCACATTGACTTCTTATTCAAGTTACAAGGTTCCTCTTGCTTATTAATTTCAGTCTTATAACTTAACCAATTTAAACCCATTAATAAGCCTACAACATGTTATTCTCTAGATTGTGATCCATGGTCTGTAATCCACAGTCCCTTTATATTCTTGTTTGATTTCATAGTTACAATAACATGTTCTACTTAATATATAATTAACTATATCTCTGTTCACATGTTTTCTGTTTAACGTGTCAGTCAATATTAAATATAACTTATTTCATTTCATAAGTTTGCCTCATTCTTTCTTATTTAATCATAATTTCAACTTATACTGTCACTACGTTGTCTACTTTTAACTTAGTTCTTTTAACTAAGGTTTACTAATAAGTTCCCTTTCCATAAATAAAACTTATGTTATCCTTATCGGCATATCTCAGGTTCTAGTTATCACATATAACTTAATTTACGATTAAGTACAACTTATCTTATTACATAAGTTATTCCAATTTCCTTATTGTTTAGTATAACCTAAGTTATAATCCCCACTTGTCCATAGGACAAGCCTACCTATTTATCTAACATTCTCATTAATGTAATTTATTTATAATAAGTTATTATCATTCCCCGTTCATTATATTTCTTTTACTATTGTAATTATCTTTCATTCATTTCCTTATTCATTTTCATTCATTTTATTAATCACGGTTATTGCCATTTATTTCTATCCTTATATATATATATATATATATATATATATATATGCACTAGAACTCTTACATTAAGTCGACCAACTTGTGTATGATGGATTTGTCGGGCGGTTCCGGGCAGACATCTGCCACAAATTGGACTTAACCTCGTGTCTTAACACCATTACATGTTTTATTTATGCACTAGACCTCTCATAATAAATTAACAACTTGTGGACATTGGATTTGTCGGGCAATTCCGGGCATACTTCTACCACAAGTTGAATTTAACCTTGTGTCTAAGTGCAGTTACATTTTTCTATTTACTGTAATTTTTCTACATAATTTAGGCATGTCCATTCTTTCAAGTTTTACTGTAATCTATACTTTACATGTCATACTTAATTTCACATTAAGTCCATTTCTAATTGCCATGTCGCATGTTTTTCCTAATTAACTTCATTTTTAAAATGACAACATGTAATCATAAAATCATGTAATTATTCCTTTCTAACAATTTAACATGTAACTATCACGATTCTTACAGTCAAGGGTTCAAGCATAATATGTCAAAGGTTAACGATTGAGCGTTCAGTTACATATTATGTAACAAATTATCATGTAATTAAAACTTACATGTATACAATAGTAATTGTTCCACATATTTAACAAGTTTACATTTCCACATGCTAACATTTTAGTTTTTTAATCATTTGAACATATAATCATATCAAATGAACATTTCTAACAGATTTACATTGCATGTTAACTGGGAATGTCAAACGATAATATACCATTATCAAAAATGATATAACTTAAATCCACTCACATTGATATGCCGATCTAGAAGAGAATCTCTTTGGATTGGTTGCAGATGGAGATTCATGCGTTTGTATTGTCGTTACAGTTGAAAACGGCTTATTTTCTGAATTTTTCATTGTTGACGATAAATTTTCTTTTTAATCTTCATGTAGATAGCGCTCCAACATTATAATTAATATCTTTTTTCAGAAATTATATGGAGGAAGTAAAAGTGACTGAAGAAACAACAAGTGGGAATGGAGGGCTATAGGATCCTATATATAAAGCTCAAATTGACAATGGCCTTCTTTTTTCTCTGATGAAATCTATTCTCTCCATGTTATAAGGCCAATAGGAAGTTGCCACATCAATACAATTTTTGAATTGGACCAATAGAATAAAGCCAACAAGGCATGCATTGTCATTCCCTACCAATTAAATGTGCCAATTAGGCGCCATATCGTTATGTACATTAATCCCTTTTCAATTAGTTCATAGTGTCAACTCCTGATTTGGGTCCTTTTAAATTGACTATCCACTTATTTTCCTTTTTCTATATATTTGAATGCACATTTTGTGTGTGTATATATATAACCATATAGATTATTACCTGTTAAATTTTCTCATTTTGTTAATACTTATTGTTTACCTTTTATTGTTTATCATTAATTCTTTTACTTTTGAATTTTGAATGTTATGTGTGTATAATTATACACATATTTCTTTACTTTATTATTTTATTTAACATGCCTTATCTTTTTATTAAATGCAATCATTTTACCATGTTTTCTTTTCCCCTTATTTCAATCAATCCATTGCATTAATTTAGCGCATGTATTATCTTTCCATCAATTTTGAATATGTTCATATATAAGGCCCTTATATGTATACAAAACCTCTAATAACCATTCTTTAATTTTTGCCATATTTCTGTGATTACAGCCTTATCTTGAACTTTTCTCTTGTATATATATATATATATATATATATATATATATATATATATATATTTCTGCACATATGTACATATATATTCGCATATACATATATTTTTCTACTTCCTTATATGTGTGTTATAAATATTTTCTCTTTAGAACATGTGTTAATTTAGTCGTTCCCCTTAAAACAAAACTATAACATCGGTCGGGATCGAACTTTGTATCTCTTGCATGCAAGCCACATGCTCTAACCAACTGGACTACTAAGGCTGTTGTTAACAAGACTAAAAACAATGGTAATAATTGTTCTCTTCTTACTTCTCTTTCTCATGTTTATTACAATATTTCATTTAACCCATTGAACGAATCTTTTCTTTTATTTCTCCTTCATTATTAATTCATAATATGGTAAATCAGTGTGTGCAACATATTCATACTACATGCAACATATTTATACTGCATGCAACCAATCCTTTCTTTCTTTTAATGCATGAATTATATTTTTATTCGCATTAATATTTTCTTCTTCTTTATTTTTAGTGCATGCAATTATATATTATCATTATTTTATACTTTTGAATTTTTATGTCTACGCATATACACACACATATGCATTATTTAATTATTAAATTGTGATTAAATGCAGGGTGTTACAGAGACCACATGCCCTACCTTACTTCTTTTCTCCAAAAATGACACTTACAAAATTTCGCCTTAAGCTGATGCATTCAGAGAGTGCTTAGAACCTCTCCTAAATGTTGTGCATTCTCCTCCTCATTCTTTGAGAAGATCCGAATGTCATCCACAAAGACTACCACAAACTTGCTTAGAAACTCCCTAAACACCCTATTCATCAAGTCCACAAAGTAGGCGGGTGCATTGGTTAGCCCGAAAGGAATAAACAGCCATTCAAAGAAACCATCTGGATTTCTGAATGCAGTCTTATCAATGTTTCTCTCTACCATCCTTAGCTGAGGAAATCCCATGACCAAATCCATTTGCTTGAAAACTGATGTGCCAACAAGCTGATCAAACAGGTCGTCAATTCTCGGTAGCGGGTGCCTACTCTTCTTAGTGAGCTTATTCAAAAGTAAGTCGTCCGCCTTAGCTGTGAATACGCCTGGAGCTCCCTACTATGAGATGCTTCACCTAATAAAACCTTTTTCGAATTTGTAACAACCCAGAAAATTCGAACCAATTTAAAATTTTTATTTTGTCAATTTTATTGAATTTTTAATATTTAAAATGAATTATTTTAAATAATAACGGTGGAAAAATTATTTTAAACAAAATTAGAACAAATATATTTATTTGAATCGAAGTTAGAATATAAATATTTATTTTAATTATAAAAGGAATTGGAAATGGCGCGATAGTTCGAAAATTCGATTTCAAATTTCAAATGAATGTACAGGATTCAAAATAAACCAGATTTTAGAGACACCAAAAATATTAGAATCTATTTAAAAATATCTTTCCAACGAATCCAAAAAGTTGAAATTTCATAGCTGGAATAAAAAGTTACGCCCAATTGAAAATTCAGAGTAGTCGCTATGGAAATATAGCCCTTAAAAATAACCATTTTGCAAATGACCTACGTTTTCAACGAAACCACTTTTGTTGGATCCGAGATGTCAAATTATTGCTTTGTTCCAATTTTCATAATTTTTGGGATTAATATGTGAGCGTGGAGAAGTAAAATGTGTTTTGACAGTTTTAGTCAATTTGGATCGACCAGAAATTGACATTTCTGAAACGGTCTCCAAATTTGACAAAATTAGTTTTGTTACGACCGTATCGTCAACAAAATCTAGAAATATTTTTTATGTAATTTTTAGAATCTGTATGTAGCCTCAGTAAATTGAAATGTGCGTTCAAATTTAATACATATTGATTTATATTTTAATTTAAATGAAAACTGATCGAAACGGTCGAATCGGCTTACGATACATATCCCATTGTGTTCGGAATGGGGTGATTAGCTAGGGACGACAGTTGTTAGGTTTGAATGGGAGTCCGAACGAAAAAGTTACTTATTTGGAATTAAAATAAAATAAATAAATAAATTTATATATCCCTTTTTTCCCTTTACTCAGTCAACCCCCCTCCCATTCTGTTTTCAAAATCGAAATTCAAAAGGGGGGAAAACCCCGTTGCCGTCGCTCCTCTACCCAAACCCGACGTCGGCCAACCTACGGAGCACCGCCGCTACCCTCCCTACGCCGCGCTTCCCCCTCCAGCATCCCCCCTTAGTCAGCTCCTCCGCTCCCCCTTTCACCCAAATCCGAGGCCCCTACAGCCGTATGAACCCACGCTGCCGCCCCTACTGGGCATCAACCACCACCTCTGATGCATCCAACCCCCTACGCACTCCTCCTCAGCCCCAACTCCGACATAAACCCCTCCCTTCCTCCAATGCAGACCAGAAAAGCCCTTTTCTTTTTCAGGCGATTGTTAATGCTCGTTGCTACGCCGATTTGGGTCTTCTTCAGTTATTCGGGAAAGGCCGGTGAGTTCTCCTTTTTATTTCCATTTGTTTATGTAATAAAAATACGATTTTTATCGATCAAATTGGATTTAAAAAGATATGATTTTTAATACCATAGAGATTAGATTTTTTTTAACGATGTAAAGATATGATTTTTAATACCATAAAGATTTGATTTTTATATAATAGAGAATATAAAAATATGATTTTTATATAATGTAGAGAATAAAAATACGATTTTTATATTTTATAGATAATAAATATATGAATTTTATATTATATAGATAATAAAATTTTGATCTTTATATATGTAGCGATAGGATAAAAATATGATTTTTTATATGAAGTGACGATATAAAAATGTGATTTTTATCATATATGTAGCAAAGTAAAAATATGATTTTTATCGGTTGAATGACAATGTAAAAACGTGATTTTTATATATTCATTAGCGATAGAAAGATTCGATTTTTATCTATATAGTAGCGGTATAAAAATGTGATTTTTATCTATGTAGCGTTATTATAAAAATATGAAATTATTTTTTGAAAGATAAAAATATAATTTTTAGCCTATGTATGTTATTTGTAAAATAATCATACAAAGAAATAATTATTGATTGGTTAAAAATATAATTTTTAACGTAGGTATACTACATAGATCGACAATCAGTACGGCGAAGTGGATCCCAAAGGTGAGAACTTCTCACTTTAATTTTATTTTCTAGTTAAAATATATACTAGGATGCAGACGGTGCTTAGCAGCATCCAACACCCGTCGTCCACAGACCATGGACGAATTGTTTATTTTTTTGATTGGGTTGTGAAAATTGATTGTGTGATGTGGAATGGAATAAAATATTTTATAGTTGAAAATATAATTTTTAACGTGTATATGAATAAAATAAATATTTATAAACAAGTCAGACGATTTGTTTATGTACACACATTTGACTGATATTGATTGGGACGATAAATTTTACACATCGCCCAACTGCACAAATAAATCTGTGTTTGTTGTTTGAGAACTCCATACGGGTATTGGGATGATATTGGAATATACTAATCCAAATAATTAGTGGTATGTCGATCAAGTGGTTAACAGACTGTTATAAGCGTTGAATATTTATATTTAATGTTTATGCAGTGTAGAATGCACTATGGATGATGGTTGACTGTGTTTGGTTGTTGTTGTGTACGTGTGTCGTATTAAATCCATATAATGACATTATATGATAATTGACTATCTCTGATTCCAGTTCAGAAAGAATAAATATTTTAAAATAATGAATATTTTAAAATAATATTCAGTAAAAGATAAAAGTCTAATTTTGATGTCCGATTTAGGATAAACACGAATATATTTAAACATGTAAAGCCGTGTTGATTAGATTAACGCCATTTTGACGTGAATGATATCTATATCAATTTTATTTATTTATATAATGAATATCGAAAAGGAATTGATTTCAAAATCTAATATTTTGAAAATACTATCATTTATATATCGATGATATGGAATATTCAATTTTGATTTGAAATTGAATATGAAGTTGAAATCGTTTTGAAAACGAATTTAAAACGATTTATAAAATACTTTTTAAATGGAAATTGATGAAATATAATATATATATATATATATATATATTATATATATATAATGGCATGAATAGAACGCGCCGCGCCGCGACAGTTCGTGGATTCTCCTAAAACCGGAACCGTTGGGTTCGTATCGAAAAGAGCTTTCCAGAGATGATTAGAAATTTGAAATCTAACGGTTGGGTTTTGAATTATGTCCAAATCAAATTTGGAAAAGGTCGCTGTAGGTGCAGTTCGATGGCCGTTCATGGAAATCGACTGTACGTGCCTTGATAAAATCTGTAAAAATATCAATAATTTGTGCAAAATAATAATAAATGATTTGGAAAGAATTAGGCTGAAAAATTCCATATTTGAAAAGATAAAAATATTTTTTTATCAAAATGAACCAGTTATGAACTGGAATTATAAATCCAATATTTTTAAAAATAAATAAATTGGATTTGAAGCGGTTTTAAAAATAACCAGAATTTCCAGTACATGAATTGGAATGGATTTGAATCGAAATTATATTCAGAATATTTCGATATTGGATTCCGTGATTATACAGATATTATGGAGGAACTTGGAAGATATATATATATATATATATATATATATATATATATATCGCTATTCCAATAGGATATTTGTTGATTTCTGAATTTGAAACTGAATATAAGCCGATATATTTTCTATTCAGTGCTTTGTATTTAATATCAAACGGGATTTGGGTTTGTCGTGAATGATGTCTTCATTAACATTGTTCTTAAACCCAGTTGAGAAAAGATTAAATCTTTTTATTTAGATTTAATGAAGTATACCAATTAATTAATATATTTAATTGGAATTGAATTGAAATTGATTTTTGGGTTTATCGTGAATGGTGTTTTAAATAACACTTATTCTTTAACCCGATAATAAATGGAATGTGAATTGGGTTTATTGTGAACGATGTTTTTAACGACATTCGTTCTTTAACCCGATTTACAGTGAAATGTGATTTAAAATTTATAAATCTTTTTGTTAAGATTTAACAGGAATTTTCCCAAAGTAACGTTTTCCAAAGTTAAATAATCAATGAAATGTGATTTTTGGGAAAATTAAAACTAAGTGGAGTTTTAATGAATCTTTAATTAGATTGAAATGTGAACTGATAATTTAAATTATCAAATTTAGGAAATGATCAAGAATGGAGTATCATCAGATTTGCTCCAAGCGATAGATAAATCTTTAATTAGATTTGAACATGAAATGGTAATTAAATTTACCGATAACACCGTGGTGTTAGTTATGGAGTGATAACAGTTTTGCTCCATGGGATGAATAGGTTGGGATTGGGAAATTAAATAAATGATTACTTCGGTAAGGTGCGCTAATCCCAACTAGTTTGGAAACCGTAATATGGTTTGAATTGACATCCAAAGGAAGATTAAAGAATTCATCTTTGATAAAATTAATGGGAACAAATCCCTAAAGATGTGAATATTTAAATAAAAGAATATTCAGAATTGGAATGAGGCGTATCTTGTGTCTTTGTAGCACTTGTTTATTATATACGCGAATTATTCAGAAAGGCCGGGTTTAAACCCATTCTGAATAACCGATTCGACGATAACTCGATGATGAAGAGGGTGGTCGAAGATCGGAGGTCTTCATATCTTTTAGATAATTACTGATGTCTTGATTGGGCTGTACATCCAAGACGAGGTAATAAGTGGTGATCATCCAGACGTACTTGGAGATCGACGGATATGTAAGGACCTCTCTCCTGTACTGGACATATGGGATGAGGAATAAGGTGCCTCCAGTTTCGTTCAGACCTAGAATGAACTTGTAAATGGATTGTGTGTCTAATATTGGATTTTATTCTGTGTTGATTGATTTTTATTAAATATATATCTGTTTAGCGGCGGAGAATTTATTCTCTTGCTTAATGCCCTTCTCTGAGACGTACGAGCTCAGAGGTTATATATAGATAGATATCAGTCGCATGGCATGAATTGCCTGCGTGGCATGCTGAGATGCATATGATCAAGGCTTATGTTGAAAAGAAAAGTCTTGTGGTTGATGATTAAAGCACGACTTTAATACAGCATAGCTTTGTGTATAGCGTTGATTCGTGAGCCTCACACCTCGGTATGAGTCAAAAACGGGATCGTGACTACAGGGAGTGCACGACGTTTCTGTCAAGTTATGGGTGGTGTCTGCGTTTTACAAGCCCTGACATTTATATTATTTTTACCTATGTGGTTGTTGGAATGCGAGGCGCCTCGGATATATCGGTCTCTAGGGAGCCGATTGATAGGTCCAGTAGGACCGAGAAACGAGTGTTCAGTAATAACAAATCCTCAAACGTAACAGAGGACCGACCCTGAAGATCCAAGGGTTACCCTGAGTGTGTAGTCCTGAGACATCTGCTAGAGTGTCTCGAAGCAGTGTAGAGCCATCCCTGGCCTCGACTCATGACAGAAAACCAATTTCCAATATGTGACATTTCGGTTTTGATTAAGCCTAGTATTGGCGACATGATAGATTGTACCCATGCCGCCTATGATTGATACATTTATATTTGAAGTTGATTTCTTTGCTTGTAGTAATAATAAAAGATTAAATTTCACGTATCAAGCATTATTTGGCTATTATAAGGTAAAACCCTATCCTCTGTCTTGCGTTGCATTGTGTGATGGGACCTGGGTCTTATAATAGCTTCGTTGTTCTTAATTTAGCATTGCGCTGTTTGTTTTATGCACTGGTATTCTTGAGAGGAAACCCATTCCGTGTTATACGGCATGGTCCCTTGATTTACCTAACTTTAAAAATCAAACTAATAACTGTTTTAGTTCTCATACTAGTCACATGACTGATCTGTAGTTTATTGTTTTAACCTAAACTCTGGGTGCCCATAATTTCCACACGGGATGCTAATAGTTTTGGTTTTGCAGATTTATATTCACAGGATTCTGATTTACAACTGGAACGATATCCGGAAAGCTCTGTATCTGTATCTCTTTCAGTTGTGTTTTGTATTATTTTGCGCAGCTATGTGATGTAATTCAAATCTCTGATATTTTTCTGATGTATATTATTTATCCATAATTTGTATATTCGTATATTCTGATGGAATTGTTGTAATAAGTAATGAAATGCTCTGTCGTTTGTGTTCTGATTCGTCTTGTTCTCAAAGCAATCCTGGCTTTCCTTCACCGGGAAGTTCAGGTCGTTACAGGTGGTATCAGAGCTTTGGTTTGCAGAGCTCGAGAACAAGACATATTAGAACCAAATGAAAGAATTCATCAGAGGTTGGATTAGTAATATCCATTAGGAATGACTCGTTAGAGATAGGATTAGTAGTATCCTAGAACGAGTGTGAAGAGTATTATTTTTTAAATAAAAATGAAAACAAAATTTTGTTTTGAAAATTTAAACCTTATTCAATGTATTTGAATATTTTATTTGTATTGAATTTGGACAATCCGATATATAAAGATTTTGCATATACGCCTTGCAAACGTGTATTCGAAGTTTCAATATACTGAATAGATATAGAATCACACTCTAGTCGCCCAAGGATGAAACTATTGATGACTATATAGCATCAGTAGTTTGTGTTCGAGTTTCGAAAGTGGGATTCCTATATATTTCCAATTGACCGGTGTGAGAACCAAAAATAAATAGGGTTTATTGTTGTGAATTGGCATCAAAAACATGATTTTCTATGTATGTATCAAAACTATGAATTTGAAACGTTAAGTCACTAATTTATTGATGGTTGTGTTGTATGATTATTTGTTATCAAATAAAACCATTATGTGAAAGAATGGTGCATATAACCAAATTGTACCGAATGTTAAACTGAATTGAATTTTTTTTGAGATTGCATGCATATACACGCATATACATTGAAATGGTCGTAGCAAGGAGGCTAGAGAAGAGGAATAAAATTGTATGCCTGATAAATAGGTACATGTTTACTAATTTCTTGGGTTTGGATGATTTTATCAGCCGATTGGCTTTTTCTTTTTCTTTTTGAGATGAGAGGGCTTATGTGGCGATTTGGGGATTTTCCCAGTGCTCCCGTACAAAGGAGGTTATGGAGAAACTTTTCAAAAATTCAGGGTGTTAGCCAAATTTTTGAAGAATTGGAAAATTCTTAGAAACTGAAAAGTTGAAGAATGAAAGCCACACTGAAAGTTGAGTTGGTTTGTAAAACAACATTCAGCTCCGTTCCTTTTCGAGGACAAAAAGATTTTAAGTGGGGGAGATTGAAACAACCAGGAAAATCCGAACCAATTAAAAAATTTTATTTTGGTAATTTTAATGAATTTTGAATATTTAAAATAAATTATTTTAAATAATAAAGAAAGGAATTTTATTTTGAATAGAATTAGAACGTATATATTTATTTGAATCGAAGTTAGAATATAAATATTTATTTTAATTATAAAAGGAATTGGAAATGGCACGGTAGTTCGAAAATTCAATTTCAAATTTCAAATGAATGTAGTGGATTTAAAATAAACCGGATTTTAGAGAAACAAAAAATATTAGAATCTATTTAAAAATATCTTTCCAACGAATCTGAAAAATTGAAATTTCATAGCGGGAATGAAAAGTTATGCCCAATTGAAAATTCGGAATAGTCGCTATGAAAATATAGCCCTTAAATATAGTCATTTTGCAAACGATCTCTGTTTTCGAAGAAACCATTTTTGTTGGATCCGGGATGTCAAATTATTGCAAGATTCCAATTTTCATAATTTTTGTGATTAATATGTGAGCTTGGCGAAGTAAAACGTGTTTTGACAGTTTCAGTTAATTAGGATCGACCAGTAATTGACCATTTTTCAAACAGTCTCCAAATTTGATGAAATTAGTTTTGTTAGGACCGTATCGTCAATACGAAGCTAGAAATAATTTTTTTGTAATTTTTAGAATCAGTATGTAACCTCATTAAATTGAAATGTGCGTTCAAATTCAATATATATTGATTTATATTTTAGTTTAAACGAAAACTGATCGAAACAGTCGAATCGGCTTACGAGACATATCACATTGTGTTCGTAATTGGGTAATTAGCTAAGGACGACAGTCGTTGGGTTTGAATGGGAGTTCGAACGAAAAAATTACTTTATTTGGAATTAAAATAAAATAAATAAATATAATAATATATCCCCTTTTTCCCTTTAATCAGTCAAACCCCCTATTCCATTTTCAAAATCGAAATTCAAAAGGGGGAAAACCCCATTTCTGTCGCTCCTCCACCCAAACCCGACGCCGGCTAACCTCCGGAGCACCACCGCTACCCTCCCTAAGTCACACCTCCCCTCCAGCTTCCCCTCCCCCACCGGTCAGCTCCTCCTCTCCCCCTTTCACCCAAATCCGAAGCCCCTCCAGCCCTAGGAACCCACGCCGCCGCCCCTACTGGCCATTCACCACCACCTCTGATGCATCCGACCCCCTGCACGCCCCTCCTCAGCCCCATCTCCGACATGAACCCCTCCCTTCCTTCAATGCAGACCAGGAAAGCCCCTTTCTTTTCAGTCGATTGTTAATGCTCGTTGCTACGCCGATTTGGGTCTTCTTCAGTTATTCGGGAAAGGCCGGTGAGTTGTCCTTTTTATTTCCATTTGTTTATGTAATAAAAATATGATTTTTATTTATAAAATTGGATTTAAAAAGATATGATTTTTAATACCATAGAGATTAGATTTTTTTTGAAGACGTAAAGATATGATTTTTAATACCATAGAGATTTGATTTTTATATAATATAGAATATAAAAATATGAATTTTATATAATGTAGAGAATAAAAATATGATTTTTATATTATATAGATAATAAAAATATGATTTTTATATTATAGAGATAATAAAAATATGATTTTTATATTATGTAGATAATAAAATTTTGATCTTTATATATGTAGCCATAGAATAAAAATACGATTTTTATATATGAAGTGACGATATAAAAATGTAATTTTTATCATATATGTAGCAAAGTAAAAATATGATTTTTATCATTTGAATGGCAATGTAAAAACGTGATTTATATATTCATTAGCGAAAGAAAGATTCGATTTTTATCTATATAGTTGCGGTATAAAAATGAAATTTTTATCTATGTAGCGTTGTTATAAAAATATGAAAAAAAATTAGAAAGATAAAAATATAATTTTTAGCCTATGTATGTTATTTATAAAATAATCATACAAAGAAATAATTATTGATTGGTTAAAAATATAATTTTTAACGTAGGTATACTACATAGATCGGCAATCAAAGCACGGAGGAGTGGATCCCAAAGGTGAGAACTTCTCACTTTTATTTTATTTTCTAGTTTAAATATACACTAGGATGCAGACAGTGCTTAGCAGCACCGAACACCCGTCGTCCACATACCATGGACGACTTGTTTGTTTGTTTGATTGGGTTGTGAAAATTGATTGTGCGATGTGGAATGAAATAAAATATTTTATAGTTAAAGACATAATTTTTAACGTGTATATGAATAAAATAAATATTTATAAACAAATCGAACGATTTTTTTATGTACACACATTTGACTGATATTGATTGGGATGATAAATTTTACACATCGCCCAACTGCACAAATAAATCAGTGTTTGTTTTTTGAGAACCCCACACGGGTATTGGGATGATATTGGACATACACTAATCCCAATAATTAGTTGTATGTCGATCGAGTGATTGACAGACTGTTATAAGCATTTAATATTTATATTTAATGCTTATGAAGTGTAGAATGCACTATGGATGATGGTTGAATATGTTTGGTTGTTGTTTTGTACGTGCGTTGTATGAAATCCATATAATGACATTATGGTAATTGACTGTGTCTGATTCTAGTTCAGAAAGAATAAATATTTTAAAATAGCAATTATTTTAAAATAATGAATATTTTAAAATAATATTCAGTAAAAGAAAAAAAAAGATTTTGATGTCCGATTTAGGATGGACACGAATATATTTAAAAATATAAAGCCATGTTGATTAGATTAACGCCATTTTGATGTAAACGATATTTATATCTATTTTATTCATTTATATAATGAATATAGAAAAGGAATTGATTTCAAAATCTAATGTTTTGAAAATACTATCATTTATATATCGATGATATGGAATATTCAATTTTGATTTGAAACTGAATATGAAGTTGAAATCGTTTTGAAAACGAATTTAAAACGATTTATATGTTTTAAATGGAAATCGACGAAATATATAATATATATATATATATTATATATAATGGCATGAATAGAATGCGCAGCGCCGCGGCAGTTCGTGAATTTAGACCATTGACTTCGAACGGACATTACGGGAGATCCGACCAAAGGATTCTCCTAAAATCAGAATCATTGGGTTCGTATCAAAAAGAGCTTTCCAAAGAATATTATAGATTTAAAATCTAACAGCTGGATTTGGAATTATGTCCAAATCAAATTTGGAAAAAGTCGCTGTAAGTGCAGTTCGATGGCCGTTCATGGAAATTGACTGTACGGGCCTTGATAAAATCAGTAAAAATATCCATAATTTGTGTAAAATCATAATAAATGATTTGGAAAGAATTGGGCTGAAAAATTCCATATCTGAAAAGATAAAAATATATTTTTATCAAAATGAACTAGTTATAAACTAAATTTTAAATCCAATATTTTCAAAAATAAATAAATTGGATTTGAAGTGGTTTTAAAAATAACCAGAATTTCCAATATATGAATTGGAGTGGACTTGAATCGAAATTATCTTTGAAATATTTCGATATTGGATTTCATGATTGTATGGATATTGGAGGAATTTGGAAGATATATATATTGTTATTCCAATACGATATTTGTTGATTTCAGAATTGATATTGAATATAAACCGATATATTTTCTATTCAGATCCTTGTACTTAATATCAAATGGGATTTGGGTTTGTAGGGAATGGTGTCTTCATTAACACTGTTCTTAACCCAGTTGAGAAAAGATTAATTCTTTTTATTTAGATTTAATAAGTATACCAATTAAATTATATATATATATATATTTGGAATTGAATAGAAATTGATTTTTGGGTTTATCGTGAACGATGTTTTAAATAACACTTGTTCTTTAACCAGATAATAAATGGAATGTGAATTTGGTTTATTGTGAACTGTGTTTTTAACGACATTCGTTCTTTAACCCAATTTACAGTAAAATGTGATTAGGAATTTATAAATATTTTTGTTAATATTTAATGGTAATTTTCCCAAAGTAACGTTTTCCAATTTAATATATTAAATTGGAATTGAATTAAATTCGATTTGATAATAATCGAAGTGAACTTCTATAGAGGAAGACTGTTAATACATATGGTATTTAAAAGGCTTTGCCGTTATTTCATTTCTATTATTAGTCGGACACAAAAATTGATTTCGATTATATATTGATTTGTTTTTCCGTGAAGATTCCATAATTAATGGAATGCGACTTGGGTTTATCGTGAACTGTGTTTTAAATGACATTAGTTATTTAACCTAGTTAAAGGCAGGATTACATGCTGTCATTGTATTTCGAACTGTATGGTTGACCTCTGCTAAATATATATCTATTTGGTGGCAAAGAATTTATTCTCTTGCTTAACATCCTTCTCTGAGACGTATGAGCTTAGAAGCTATATATCGGCAGAAATCAATAGTACGGTGTAGATTGCCGATGCGACATGTTTGTGTTTTCAAAGTTAAATAATCATTAATATTGATTTTTGGGAAGATCAAAACTAAGTGGAGTTTTAATGAATCTTTAATTAGATTGAAATGTGAATTGATAATTTAAATTATCAAATTTAGGAAATGATCGAGAATGGAATATCATCAGTTTTGCTTCAAGCGGTAGTTAAATCTTTAGTTAAATTTGAACGTGAAATGGTAATTAAATTTACCGATAACACCGTGGTGTTAGTTATGGAGTCATAACAGTTTTCTCTATGGGATGAATAGGTTAGGATTAGGAAATTGAACAAATGATTACTTCGTTGAAGTGCGCTAATCCCGACTAGTTTGGAAAACTGTAATATGGTTTGAATTGACATCCAAAGGAAGATTAAAGATTAAATTTTAAAGAATTTATCTTTGATAAAATTAATGGGAACAAATCCCTAAAGACATGAATATTTAAATAAAAGAATATTCAGAATTGGAATGAGGCGTATGTTGTGTCTTTATAGCACTTGTTTATTATATACGCGAGTTATTCAGAAAGACCGAGTTTACACCCATTCTGAATAACTGATTCGACGATAAGTCGACGATGAAGACGGTGGTCGAAGACCGGAGGTCTTCACGTCGTTTAGATGTTTACTGATGTCTTGATTGGGCTGTACACCCAAGACGAGGTAATAAGTGGTGAGCATCCAGACGTACTTGGAGATCGATGGATATGCGATGACCTCTCTCCTGTATTGGACATACGGGATGAGGAATAAGGTGCCTCCAGTTTCGTTCAAACCCAGAACGAACTTGTAAATGGATTGTGAGTCTAACATTGGATTTTATTTTGTGTTGATTGATTTCTATTAAATATATATTTGTTTGGCGACGGAGAATTTATTCTCTTGCTTAACGCTCTTCTCTGAGACGTACGAGCTCAGAGGTTATATATCGATAGATATAAATCGCATGGCATGAATTGCTCGTGTGGCATGCTGAGATGCAGATGATCAAGGCTTCTGTTGAAAAGCAGAGTCTTGTGGTTGATGATTAAAGCGCGACTTTAATACAGCATAGCTTTGTGTATAGATTTAATTCGCGAGCCTCACACCTCGGTATGAGTAAAAACGGGATCTTGACTGCAGGGAGTGCACAACGTTTCTGTCTAGTTATGGATGGTGTCAACATTTTACAAGCCCTGACATTTATATTATTTTTTCCTATGTGGTTGTTGGAATGCGAGGCGCCTCCGATATATCGGTCTCTACGGAGCCGATTAATGGGTCCAATAGGACCGAGAAAGGTGTGTTCACAAATAACTAATCCTCAAATGTAACAGAGGATCGACCCTGAAGATCCAAGGTTTACCCAGAGTGTGTAGTCCTGAGACATTTGCTAGAGTGTCTCGAAGCGGTGAGGAGCCATCTATGGCCTCAACTCATGATGGAAATCCAATTTCCAATACGTGACATTTCAGTTTTGATTGTCGAGCCTAGTATTAGCGACATGATAGATGGTACCCGTGCCGCCTATGATTGATACATTTATATTTGAAGTTGATTTCTTCACTTATAGTAATAATAAAAGATTAAATTTCACGTACCAAGCATTATTTGGCTATTGCAAGGTAAAACCCTATCCTCTGGCTTGCGTTGCATTGTGTGATGGGACTTGGGTCTTATAATAGCTTCATTGTTCTTTATTTAGCATCGCGCTGTTTGTTTTATGCATTAGTATTCTTGGAAGGAAACCAGTTCCGTGTTATACGGCGTGGTCCCTTGATTTATCTAACTTTAAAAATCATACTAATAACTGTTTTAGTTCTCACACTTGTCACATGACTGACTTGGAGTTTATTGTTTTAACCTAAACTCTGAGCGCCCTTATTTTCCACACGGGCAGCTAGTAGTTTTGGTTTTGCAGATTTATAATCCTAGGATCCTGGTTTACATCTGGAACGATATCCAGAAAGCCTTATATCTGTATATCTCTTTCAGTTGTGTTTTGTATTATTTTGCGTTGTTATGTAATTTAAATCTCTGATAATTTTCTAATGTATAATATTTATTCATACTCTGTATATTTTTGTATTCTGATGAAATTGTTGTTATAAGCAATGAAATATTTTGTCTTATGTGTTCTGATTCGTCTTGTCCTCAAAGCAATCTGTGCTTTCCTTCACGGGGAAGTTCGGGTCGTTACAGAATTGCTCCCCTACTTGCTTGCTAAGCTCCCTCCTCTTTTTTGGAGCCATATGGCACACTGGTAGAGCAACTGGTTTTGTTTTCCCTACCAAGTAAATACGAAAATCTATCTCAGGCCTTGGAGGTGACCCATTAACCTCCTCAAACACGTCCGAATATTTTCTGACTATGGTTACAGATCGCAAATCGTCAACAGAACTATCAAGTGATACTAGAAAACTAAGCATCACCAATCCATGTGGGTCACAGAAAATTTCGAGAGTTATACCATGACAGGTAAGAAGTCTTACTGCTCTCTTTTCACAATCAAGAATGGAACCATACATTGCTAACCAATCCATGCCTAGAATCAAACCATAGCCCATAAAACCCAGCACGTACGTGTCATATTCAAACTTGACACCCAAGATAGAAATTTTTAAACCCCTACACTTCATGGATAAATGGGCCGATTCTCCTATGGGGTTTTAGACTTCTACAGGATCAGAAATTATAGTAGAATTAAGGTGTAGACTATTTACTACAGAATTGGATATAAATGAATGTGAAGCGCCTGAATCAAACAGGGTTCCAACAGGATAGTCAAAAAGGGAAATCAAACCTTAAATCGTGACTTTCCAACGTCGAGCAGGTCAACTAACTTCCAAAGCATGCACTTTTCCAGAGGTTCTTGCCCCTTTTCCTTGCTCGGTATTACTGAAGTGTCCCACTTGTCCACAATTAAAGCAGGTTTTATTAGTTTTTCTGCAATCCATTACAAAATGACTCTTGGCTCTACAACCATGACACTTGATATCTGTAACATCCCTCATTTTTAGTGATAATTAAAAATATGCATATATGTATATATTATATGCATAGATATATTTAAAGGAAAACTGAAATAATAATATTAATATATAAGTGCATTGAAATGAAGGAAAATGAATTACATGCAATATATATATAAATTAAAAAGAAGTTAATGCACTGTATTAGGTTAATCTACTAGGGAGTGGATGGGTGCGACGTGTGTAAGCCTTGAATGCTAATAACAGAGATAACCCAATAAATTAGAAAATGTAATTGAACGGTACATGTAGGATTATCCTGAAGTATAATTTAAATCCATTCACACAGGACTTATGTTCTGACCCCCCTCCTCACAACATTCACAGGTTAGGTTCGTGACAGAGACTGTTTAGCTTTGGATACTGGTTTAGTAGTATTATTATTATTAAGGTAAAGCTATGTTTTAATTACATTATATTTTTTCCTTCCGTTGTGAGATGTTTTCCGAACACTGACTTGTTTCATGTCACTGTCTTTTCCGCAGGATACCAGAGCAAACCAACTCGGGTTTCGATGGATTGGGATTTTTGAAAAAAATTCGGTCCGTCAGAATTCGGGTTGTTACATCTGGTATCAAAGCTTAGGTTTAGGATACCTTAATTTGGGTAATGAGTGAAGGTATTTGTATTTTAAAATATTAATATATTGTACGTATAAAAAAACCTAGATCCATAGAGGAGCCCACTAAATAGAAAAAGGAAAATGGATTAGGAATATATATAGTCGAGAGAATTGACCTTGTGGGGATGTCTAGGAAAGCCTAGGTAAGTTGGAAGCCCTGGGTCTAACCCTTATTAACTTTTAAGAACTTGAAATTGTAAAAGTTTTGGCAAAAAAATTTATGATGTTTTCAAGTTTTAATCTTGAAAGTATTTTTGATGTTTGAAACAAAAAAGAGGCCAAACCATGTTTTAAAACTAAGGGAGTAGGTAATGGTTAGTGCTTAGAAAGAATGGAGAAATTTGAGGCTATAAAGTAAATAGCAAAGGTTATCTTGGAATAATAGAAAATTCTCGTAGAATGCAGAGGCATTGTAAAGACTAGAACTTTTGCTCGAAAAAGAAAAAGTATAGGCTAGTTAAGCACATAAAGGACTAGTAGTGACTACTAGATAGTGAAGGGCAAGTGAGCGTTGAGAGTTTGTGGTTGGACTTTTCATTACTGAAATAGTCATTGATTCTTGGCCCTTAGTAGTAGCTGTGTAGGATGGAAAGACTTATTTGAAAAGAATAAACTTAAATCCTTGGATCAAGTAAAATAAGCTAAGAAAGAAAAATAGCCTAACAAAAAAGAAAATAATAAATTCAGAGAAGCAACAAAACATGATGGAAAAAGAAAAAGAGAAGTTTTCTTATGTAGTTGTGCTTGGATAGGAAAATAGGAAACTTTGTATAGAGTAGTTACGTGAAATCCATGTGCAATTAGAAAAGGAACATAAAATAAAAACGGAAGATGTAAATTTTTCCGTTTTATACCTTTTTGTGACATAAGAAATCGAATTTAGAAAATTATATTTTTCCTATAATTCAAAATTTAAAGATGGTTGGTAGGATTTTGGATGCAACAATTGGATGAACTATGCTCTTATTTTGTAAGAATGTGGGAAAATTTAGATGAAAAGTATTTTGATTTTCAAAAATATTACATTCATATAGAACTGTAATTATATTTAGGATGTGAGTATCATGTTTTGAAAGAGTTTTTGAAAGTTTGCATACATATAGGTGGTGCCAAATTAGGCTTAAATGTACTACTATGATGTATTTCACTTTGCACATGTGCACAATGTTTGCAAAAATTGGATGCACACATAATGGATGCATAATATGCGAGGGATCATTTGATTTTACCCTTACCAAATTTCGGGGACGAAATTTCTTAAGGGTGGGAGAATGTAACACCCCGCATTTTTAGTAATAATTAAAAATATGCATATATGTATATATTATATGCATAGATATATTTAAAGGAAAATTTAGAATAATAATAATAATATATAAGTGCATTGAAATGAAGAAAAATGAATTGCATGCAATATATATATATATATATATATATATATATAAGTGCGTGGATTAATAATGGACATGAATAAGCATGACTGTAATTTGAGCGCAACATAAGCTTAGGTAATTTGGGGTAAAACTGTTAGATTGGAATTTTGGAGCATAACTTCAATGAATGTGAACAATTGGTAGAATTGGAATAATTTCACTTTATTGAAGTTAGTTAAATGTAAGAAGAAATGCGACATATATGGGGAATTGGGCATAACTATGCTTGGAATTATGAATATAATTAGGGTGGGATTTATGTACATAAATCAAATTGGAATTATGAACATGAAATTGGGATTATAAGTTGAATTGGAATTATAGGCATAATATGTTGATAGGATTATAAGCGTAAATGTGAATTGAGGATTGATGGGTAATTGACATATATTATAATCCAAGATTTGAATTATGAACTTATATGCCTAAGCCACGAGGTTAGATTTGGTCTGCGGTAGAAGTCTGCCCGGAACCGCCCGGCATATCCAGCAACCGCAAATGGTAATCTAATGTGAGAGGTCTTAGGTGGTAATTGGACCCATAATGGTGTCAAGACACGAGGTTAGTTTCGGATGGGGTAGAAGTTTGCCCGGAACCACCTGGCATATCCAACAACTGCAAACGACAATCTAATGCGAGAGGTCTTACGTGTTTACGGATATAATAAATAATAATGAACACTTAACCAAGACGACACATGTAGGGTTGACATGGATATAATAAAAGGGGTTAAGTGGGTAACATGGGTAGCATGGTAATTTGTTAAATTGGAATACTTAACCTAATTAAATATGTAGTGGTGTTACGAACCAGTTGAATTGAGTAGGGGTTAAGTAAATTTGCTAAAGAAATGAGAAAGGTTAAGTTAATCTTGATTAATGCCAAAATAGGGAAGGATGATAATAACCTATTATGAATGAACTTGAATAAGAAAGATAATAGGTAGGCTTGTCCTAGGGACAAGTGGGAATTATAACTTATGAAATAAGATAAGTTATAAGGAATGATAGGGAAAATTGAAATTATTGTCTTACCAATGTATCTGTGAATTAAGATTTGGTTAATTATAAATTAATTTGAACATGTTATGGTAACCATGGGATGGAATAATGAATAGATTATGAGAATAACATGTCGTAGGCTTATTAATGAACTTAAATGGGTTAAGTTATAAGTTGAATTAATAAGCGAGGGTAAATTGGTACACTTGAAAAGGAAGTCAACGTAAACGAGAATAACCAAGTTAAACGAGAAAACTCACGAGGTGGCGCAAGCACGTGATTAATGGTTAGACGTAGAGTCTAATGACATATAAAACTGAGGCGCTTGGGCCAATCCATACGTTAAAGGATGAATAACCATAAGGGTTAGCTCATCGGGGTGTCAAAAGACACAAAGAGGAGCACATGTCCATCTAGATATCCTAGTAGGCTCCAACGGACTGGGTTAAGAAGCACGCGGCTTCCGGGGATGTAGGGTACTCTTGATATTCCTCTGTGAGTGGCAGATGAGCCTGTACTCACAGAGGTTAGGTCTGCATAGGTGAACCAATGAGTATGCCTTGATTGCAATAATAAGGGGCAATCAAAAGACTAAGATGGACCAGCGTGATTCAGCGAGACCAGTTAGTGCCCTGTGATAGCAAATCGTCGTCTACCTACCATCTTCAGTCAGTACGTAAAACGGAAAGCCGGAGAACTCCAAAAGACCATATACTTTGCTATCTAATCATGGGTGAGGTTGGCTAATAGGTTTGAAGGGCATAGGGGTCCAGGGTTAAGTTCTCATTCTTGATATTCTTGGGTTCCTTTCATTAGTTGTGGGAGGGGTGTAGTGGGACCATAACCACTGTAAAAGCAGACCTTAGCATCTGCAATCGGCAGATGTCTGAAAGCTCCCGACCGAGTTCCGTGTTTCTTGATTAGCCCTGCCATGGGACTCGGGCGCACATATAGAGAACATGTGCAATAGACATCGAGAACGATTGACGATACATATATGGGAAAGTCTAGGTACACTCATATTGCTCTAGGTAGTGTATCATAAGACTAGAGGGCATTATTCGAGGATGGAACATAATTCGATCGAATGGTTCAAAGATGGATGTCCGAACGCTTATGTAATATAGAAGTAGTGGTTCTTTGTAGACGTAGCGTTGACATATATTTAGAAATCCATACGACATTCGGGCGTAAGATTAGGGACTGCTGTATTCCTGCGATGATATGGTGGAGACCGTGCGAGTAGGGTACCATGGGGTGTACCTTGGTTGGGGGTAGCTACATATACACTGTATTAGGTTAATCTACTAGGGAGTAGATGGGTGCGACGTGTGTAAGCCTTGAATGCTAATAACAAAGATAACCCAACAAAATAAGAAAATGTAATTGAACGGTATATGTAGGATTATCCTGAAGTATAATTTAAATCCATTCACACAGGACTTATGTTCTGACCCCCCCTCCTCACAACATTCGCAGGTTAGGTTCGTGACAGAGACTGTATAGCCTTGGATACTGGTTTAACAGTATTATTACTACTAAGGTAAAGCTATGTTTTAATTACATTAATTTTTTTCCTTCCATTGTTAGATGTTTTCCGAACACTGACTTGTTTCATGTCACTGTCTTTTCTGCAGGATACCAGAGCAAACCAACCCGGGTTTCGTTGGATTGGGATTTTTGAAAAAAATTCGGTCCGTCAGAATTCAGGTTGTTACATCTGGTATCAGAGCTTAGTTTTAGGATACCTTAATTTGGGTAATGAGTGAGCGTATTTGTATTTTAAAATATAAATATATTATACATATAAAAAAATCTAGATCCATAGAGGAGCCCACTAAATAGAAAAAGGAAAATGGATTAGGAATATATATAGTTGAGAGAATTGACCTTGTGGGGGTGTCTAGGAAAGCCTAGGTAAGTTGGAAGCCCAGGGTCTAACCCTTGTTAACTTTTAAGAACTTGAAATTGTAAAAGTTTTGGCAAAAGAGTTTATGATGTTTTCAAGTTTTAATCTTAAAAGTATTTTTGATGTTTGAAAAAAAAAAGAGGCCAAACCATGTTTTAAAACTAAGGGAGTATGTAAGGGTTAGTTCCTAGAAAGAATGAAGAAATTTGAGGCTATAAAGTAAATAGCGAAGGTTATCTTGGTATAATATCAAATTCCCGTAGAATGCATAGGCATTGTAAAGACTAGAACTTTTGCTTGAAAAAGAAAAAGTATAGGCTAGTAAAGCACATAAAGGACAAGTAGTGACTACTAGATAGTGAAGGGAAAGTGAGCGTTGAGAGTTTGTAGTTGGACTTTTCATTACTGAAATAGTCATTGATTCTTGGCCCTTAGTAATAGCTGTGTAGGATGGAAAGACTTATTTTAAAAGAATAAACTTAAATCCTTGGATCAAGTAAAATAAGCTAAGAAAGAAAAATAGCCTAACAAAAAAGAAAATAATAAATTCAGAGAAGCAACAAAACATGATGGAAAAAGAAAAAGAAAAAGAGAAGTTTTCTTATGTAGTTGTGCTTGGATAGGAAAATAGGAAACTTTGTATAGAGTAGTTACGTGAAATCCATGTGCAATTAGAAAAGGAGCATAAAAGAAAAACGAAAGATGTAAATTTTTCCGTTTTATACCTTTTTGTGACATAAGAAATCGAATTTAGAAAATTATATTTTTCCTATAATTCGAAATTTAAAGATGGTTGGTAGGATTTTGGATGCAACAATTGGATGAACTATGCTCTTATTTTGTAAGAATATGGGAAAATTTAGATGAAAATATTTTGATTTTCAAAAATATTACATTCATATAGAACTGTAATTATATTTAGGATGTGAGTATCATGTTTTGAAAGAGTTTTTGAAAGTTTGCATACATATAGGTGGTGTCAAATTAGGCTTAAATGTACTACTATGATGTATTTCACTTTGCACATGTGCACAATGTTTGCAAAAATTGGATGCACACATAATGGATGCATAATATGCGAGGGATCATTTGATTTTACCCTTACCAAATTTCGAGGACGAAATTTCTTAAGGGTGGGAGAATGTAACACCCCGCATTTTTAGTGATAATTAAAAATATGCATATATGTATATATTATATGCATAGATATATTTAAAGGAAAATTTAGAAAAATAATAATAATATATAAGTGCATTGAAATGAAGGAAAATGAATTGCCTGCAATATATATATATATATATATATATATATATATATATATATATATATATATATAAGTGCGTGGATTAATAATGGACATGAATAAGCAAGACTGTAATTTGAGCGCAACATAAGCTTAGGTAATTTGGGGTAAAACTGTTAGATTGGAATTTTGGAGCATACATATAGGTGGTGCCAAATTAGGCTTACATGTACTACTATGATGTATTTCACTTTGCACATGTGCACAATGTTTGCAAAAATTGGACATAATGGATGCATAATATGTGAGGGATCATTTGATTTTACCCTTACAAAATTTCGGGGACGAAATTTCTAATAAGTGGCAGAATGTAACATCCCGTATTTTTAGTGATAATTAAAAATATGCATATATGTATATATTATATGCATAGATATATTTAAAGGAAAATTTAGAATAATAATAATAATAAATAATGCATTGAAATGAAGGAAAATGAATTGCATGCAATATATATATATATATATATATATATATATTAAAAAGAAGTTAATGCAAGGAAAAAAGCATGCAATACAATTGCGCATGTAACAATGTTAAAAAGGAAAAGGAAGTAAATGCATGTAATTATGGTAGAGAAAACAATTAATAAAGAGAAACATTAATGTAATTAATATAAATGGTAAAAAGGTGAATTTATAAAATTGCACACAACAATAAATGAGAAGGGGCATATGTGTGTACATGTTATTTGAAATTCAAAATTTTGTAGGAAGATAATACATGCAATAAAAATAATAGAAATGTGTAGATGCATGAACCTAAATAAAAATGAATTAATGTCACGCAAATAAAAGAAAAAGAATATAGAATGCAAACATGACAATTATGCAATTAAAGCATGCATAGAAAAAAAGGTTTTGAAAGAGGAACCAAGCAATTTAATGCGTTAAAAAAAAGAAACATATCAAGTGCATGAAACGGGAAAGAATTAACGCATTTAAATAAGAATATTAGAAATATATGCAACAAAAAAATAACATCACATGAGAAAGTTTAATGCATGGAAAGAAGTTGGAAAATATACATAAATTGATTCAATTAAAGCAAGCTAATGTCAAAAGAATCAATACAATTCATATTATATATAAAACAATGACACCTGGAAGGATGCATTAATGGAAAAGAAACATACTTTGCATATATTAAGGAGCATTTAAGATTTTCTTGTGCAAAAAGAAAAGAAACCGCATATAGAAAGGTGTCAACACCATCAGTGTCCACGCGTGCGTATGGATGCAATGCACCAGGGTTGGTTTAGCGTACTCTAGAACCTTCTCTTTTTTTAGCAAGGTGGAAGGTTTAAATGGATTCTATTTTAATCCTAAGGCCCTAATTCACCAACTACAGCTATAAATAAACATCAAACCCAACCCTAATCTCATCTATCTCTTTAACCCTGGCCCCCATGCTGCTAAATTCTCAACTAATCTAGCCTCCACCTTCAACATAAATTAAAGTAGAGATTTTTAGAGACAAGTTCTTCATCAAAAATCAATTTATAAGGTTAATCAACATCAAAGTGTTACAACAACGATTTATCTCTTTTCTAATCCTGGCAAGGTGAGTGGGTTTAAATTATTCTTAGGAATAATTGAATACATATCGTTTAGCAATTCCCTAATTAAAATGTTACAACTTTTATTATTATGCATGTTTTTTATCTCTTCCCTTCCTCCTTCCTTTTTTTTATAGCCAGGCTACCTTCGAGCCTGGGCCAAATCTCGTAGAGATGAACGTACGAATGGTAATTTAGCAAATGTTGGGAAATTTGGCATAATATATGTTGGTTTGATTTGGGCATAATTAATGTTAAATTTTGGGTATAACCTATAATTGAAGAATTGTAGCATAACTTATGACAAAATCAGAAATTTGGGTAATTGTTGTGCAACTTATAAAATACTTGAAATTAAGTGGGTTGGTAATTTGACACATAACTATAAATATTAATCTGGGACCTTAGTGAAAATATATGCAAATTAAGTTGGAACAATTAAGTATACTAGGATAATTGGGAAGTGCATGGATTAATAATGGACACGAATAAGCAAGACTGTAATTTGAGCGCAACTTAAGGTTGGGTAATTTGGGGCAAAACAGATACGGTGGAATTTTGGAGCATAACTTCAATGAATATGAACAATTGGTAGAATTGGAATAATTTCACTTTATTGAAGTTAATTAAATGTAAGAAGAAATGTGACATATATGGGGAACTGGGCATAATTATGCTTGGAATTATAAATATAATTAGGGTGGGATTTATGTATATAAATCAAATTGGAATTATGAACATGAAATTGGGATTATAGGCATAATCTGTTGATAGGATTATAAGCATAAATGTGAATTAAGGGTTTATGGGTAATTAACATATATTATAATCCAAGATTTGAATTATGAGTATAAGTTATAATAAGAACTTATATGCCTAAGACACAAGGTTAGATTTGGTCTGTGGTAGAAGTCTGCCCGGAACCGCCCGACATATCCAACAACCGCAAATGGTAATCTAATGTGAGAGGTCTTAGGTGGAAATTGGACCCGTAATGGTGTCAAGACAAGAGGTTAGATTCGTATGCGGTAGAAGTCTGCCTGGAGCCGCCGGACATATCCAGCAACCGCAAACGACAATCTAATGTGAGAGGTCTTGCGTGTTTACGGACATAATGAATAATGATGAACGCTTAACCAAGACGAAACATGTAGGATTGACATGGATATAATTAAAGGGGTTAAGTGGGTAACATGGGTGGCATGGTAATTTGTTAAATTGGAATACTTAACCTAATTAAATCTGTAGTGCTGTTACGAACCAATTGAATTGAGTAAGGGTTAAGTAAATTTGCTAAAGAAATGAGAAAGGTTAAGTTAATCTTAATTAATCCCAAAATGGGGGATGATGATAATAACCTGTTATGAATGAACTTGAGTAAGAAAGATAATAGGTAGGCTTGTCCTAGGGACAAGTGGGAATTATAACTTATGAAATAAGATAAGTTATAAGGAATGATAGGGAAAAAATGAAATTATTCTCTTACCAATGTATCTGTGAATTAAGATGTGCTTAATTATAAATTAAGTAGAACATGTTATGGTAACCATGGGCTGGAATAATGAATAGATTATGAGAATAACAGGTTGTTGGCTTATTAATGAACTTAAATGGGTTAAGTTATAAACGGAATTAATAAGCGAGGGTAACTTGATAAACTTGAAAAGGAAGTCAACGTGAAGGAGAGTAACCAAGTTAAATGACAAAACTCACGAGGTGGTGCAAGCGCGTGATTAATGTTCAGACATAGGGTCTAATGACATATAAAACTGAGGCGCTTGGACCATTCCATACGTTAGCGGATGAGTAACCATAAGGGGTAGATCATCGGGGTGTCAAAAGACACAAAGAGGAGCGCATGTCCATCTAGATATACTTGTAGGCTCCAACAGACTAGGTTAAGAAGAACGCGGCTTCCGGGGATGTAGGGTACTCTTGGTATTCCTCTGTGAGTGGCAGATGATCCGCCTGTACTCACAGAGGTTAGGACTGCATAGGTGAACCAATGAGTATGCCTTAATTGCAATAATAAGGGGCAATCAAAAGACTAAGATGGACCAGCGTGATTCGGCGAGACCAGTTAGTGCCCTGTGATAGAAACTCGTCGTCTACCTACCATCTTCAGTCAGTACGTAAAGCGGAAAGGCGGAAACTCCAAAAGACCATATACTTTGTTATCTAGTTATGAGTGAGGTTGGCCAATAGGTTTGAAGGGCATAGGGGGGCGGGGTTAAGTTCTCATTCTCGATATTCTTTGGTGCCTTTCATTTGTTGAGGGAGGGGTCTAGTGGGATCATAACCACTGTAAAAGAGGACCTTGTCATCTGCAATCGGCAGATATCTGAAAGATCCCGACCGAGTTCCATGTTTCTTGATTAGCCCTGCCACGGGACTCGGGCGCACATAAAAAGAACATGTGCAATAAACATCAAGAAAGGTTGACGATACGTACGTGGGAAAGTCTAGTTACACTCATGTTGCTCTGGGTGGTGTATCATAAGACTAGAGGGCATTATTCGAGGATGAAACCTAATTCAATCGAATGGTTCAATGATGGCAGTCTGAACGCTTACGTAATATAGAAGTAGTGGTTCTTTGTAGACGCAGCGTTGACATATATACAGAAATCCATATGACATTCGGGTGTAGGATTAGGGACTGCTCCTGCGATGATACGGTGGAGACCATGCGAGTAGGGTACCATGAGGTGTACCTCAGTTGGGGGTCGCTACATACACACTATATTAGGTTAATCTACTAGGGAGTAGATAGGTGCGACGTGTGTATGCCTTGAATGCTAATAGCACAGATAACCCAATAAATTAGAAAATGTAACTGAACGGTATATGTAAGATTATCCAGAAGTATAATTTAAATCCAGTCACGTAGGAGTTACGTTCTGACCCCCTTCCTCACAACATTCGCAGGTTAGGTTCGCGACAGAGACTGTATAGCTTTGGATACTAGTTTATCAGTACTACTATTAAGGTAAAGCTATGTTTTAATTGCATTATATTTTATTCCTTCCGTTGTGAGATGTTTTCTGAACACCGACATGTTTCATGTCTCCGTCTTTTCTGCAGGATACCAGAGCAAACCAACTCGGGTTTCGATGGATTGGGATTTTTGAAAAAAATTCGGTCCATCAGAATCTGGGTTGTTACAATATCTTTCTTGATCTGAGCCTTGTCGAGCTTTCCACCTTTCTCTTTCTTTTTTTTCCCTTTCCTGGGCCACCATTTCTGTTTCTTTCCTTTTAGCAAGTGTCTCCTTAGTCTCATTGTCTTTCTTATCATCCTTTCCATCTTCTTGCATAAGAGCCAAGTCAACCATCTTTTCAAACGTCACCCCCACGGTATATGAGATAAGGCAAGTCCTTGGAGAGGTTGATTCAAACCTCTCGCATATCTAAGCTCCTTCTTTAGGGGCGTATTCACCAAATCTAGTCCAAATCTTGCCAACTGATTGAACTTATTCACATAATCCTTAACAGTCATGTCCCCTAGTTTCAAAGCCAAGAATCTTTCAATTTGTAATCCCTCTTCCTCTTGATTTGAGAATTTCATCTTGAATCTCTGCCTGAAATCATCCCAAGTAGTTACTGGTTGTCTTGCTTGCGTTACTTCCCATTAGTAAGAAGCTTCATCCTGTAACTGCCATGCATCTAATTGTATCTTCCTTCTATCATTGATCTCAAAAAGCCCAAACACGTTCTCCATCTCTCGTAGCCAATTCCGCTGTAACAACCCACATTTTACGTATCGGAAGATTGTAAAACATTTTTATTTTATTCCTTGAGGGTTGTGTAACAACCAGAAAATCTGAACCAATTTAAAAAATTTCATTTAGCTATTTAGTGGATTTTGAATATTTAAAATAAATTATTTTAAATAATAACGACCAAAAGTCTATTTGAATCGAGGTTGGAAAATAAATATATTTATTTTAATTATAAAACAAGGTCTGAAATAGCGCGGTAGTTTGAAAATTTTAATTCGAACTTTGACTGACTGTATAGGATGTAAGATAAAACGGATTTTAGTGAAACCAAAAATATTTAAAAAAAATTATGAATATCTTTCTAAGAAATTTGAAAATTTGAAATTTCATAGTAGGAATCAAAAGTTATGGCCAAATGAATTTTCAGAAGGGTCGCTATGGAGTTAATACAGCCCGTGAAAATGGACATTTTGCAAGCGACCTCCGTTTTCGACAAAACCACTTTTTTTGGATCTGGGATGTCAAATTATTGCTATGCTTCAAATTCCATAATTTGTGGAGTTAATATGTGAGCGTGGCAAAGGAAAATGTGTTTGGTTGATTTCAGTCAAATTGGATCGATCAGAAAATGGCCATTTTTCAAACAGTCTCCAAATCCGATGAAATCAGTTTTGTTGGGACCGTATCGTCAAAACATGGCTAGATTTATTTTTTTGGAATTTTTGGGATTAGTATGTGGCCCCGGCAAATTGAAATGTACGTTCAAAACAAATATTAAATGTTATATGTTTTAATTTGAAGAAAAACTGACTGAAACAGTTGAATGGGCCTACAAAATATATTCCATTGTGTCTAGAATGGGGGTAATTAGCTAGGGACAACAGTTGTTGGGTTTGAATTGGAGTTCGTAAGGAGAAGAGGGTATTTTAGAAATAAATATATAGCAGGCCAATCAGATTAATTCATTCGTAATAAAAAAACCCCGATTTTCTCTCTCTCTCTCCCCCTCGCGATATACAGCGGAAGTGGTTCAGAACTTCCCAGCTTAATTCCTCCTTCCACATACAAAATCAGTCCCCCCACCAGTTAAGAATTTTATAGAGGACATCCCTAGCTCCAAATCCATATAAAGATTGGATTTTTTCAGTGGGTATTCAAAGAGAATCGGCCACCTGATGTTCGGCCGTTCATCGCCAATCTCCTCCGACTAGGAGAGTTCGAGTTCAGGGTGGTGTACCCCTGGAGGTGCCTCTCTAAGCTCTTCGTCGTGGTATAGGACGATCGCCCTCTAGCTTCACGGATCGAGAGAAAAATGGAGATCTAGTTTTGAACACCACGTTAAAGGGCATGGGTATTTTTTTTTGAAATGTTTATAACACTTTCAAGCGCTACGAATTTTGATTTCACAATAAAAATCAAATCTTTTTGCTATGTGGTCGAAATATAGTGAAACAAGAGACATCGGAATTGGGTGGACGTCTTCTACATCCTAGAAGAGACCGGAGAATTTTTGGAGCTTCCTACAATTTTTGGAGGAGTGGAACCCAATGTAAGATTTCTGAATTATAAACGGTATGGAATGACGATGTATAAATTATACAGTCGATGTATGAGTTATATAAGCATTGTACACCTCATGTATGAGCATTGTATAAGTTGTATGGACGATGTATAAGTTATATATGCGTTGTAAAAATCATATATGCGTTGAATGGAATTGAAATGATATTGAAATGAAATCGAAGTATATTTATATACGTATATCTATATATATTATCCCCTCGTCCACAGACCATGGATGATATATATTGGTTGTGATTGTTTGGATTTGGTTGATGTGAAATTTGGTTGATAAATGCGAATGGTTGATTTGATTGATTGTGTTTGAAATCCCAATAGGATTAATTTATGGGAATATTCGTCTACGCACGAACTAGATATTGAAATCCCCATTGTCAAAAGCTGCGAGGCTTTAGGGTAGAGCGAGGAGCCGTACTCGGGACGGTGCTGGTTTTAACTACCCTGCCGTTATGCTGCCGAAATTTTATGAAAAATTCCTGTGTTTGATTTATATTCATGTATTGAAATATATTCATGTGTTGGGAAAAATATTCGTTTTTGAAATAAAATGGTTTGAACGATAAAAATAACATTTTTAACGGATGTATAAAATTAAATGGTTAGAATGATAAAAATAACATTTTTATCGAATGTAAAAAATAAAATGGTTTGAATGATAAAAATACCATTTTTATTGATTGTATGAAATAAATTGTTTGAACGATATATATAAATCGCTAAAAATCTTCATTTTTGAAATAAATTGTTTTAACAATAAAAATCACATTTTTATAATATATACAAAGTGTTAAAAATAATCATGTTGGAAATAAGTTGTTTTGACGATAAAAATTCCATTTTTATCTATATATGAAGTGTTAAAGATAGTCATATGTTGAAATGAATATTTGTTGGGTAAAAATATTATTTTATCAAATACATTAAATGAATATGGTTTGGAAATCGAAGGACGAATTATATTTATATATATATATATATATAAATATAATTAAAATAAATCGAATAACGAAGTTTCAGTTCGTATTTTGATACCGTGATTTCAAATAATTGTACCGGGAGATCCAACCATCGGATTTTCCCAAAACCGAAACCGTTGGGTCCGCTTTGGAAATATCTTTCCAACGACACCAAATTTGTAAAGATCCAATGGTTAGATTTCGTGAAATGTTAAATTCAAATTTGAATGAAAACAGCGCCAAAATAGATTATATTTATATATATATATAATTAAAATAAATCGAATAACGATGCTGCAGTTTGTATTTTGAAATCGTAGCTTTAAACGATTGTACCAGGAGATTCGACCGTCGGATTTTCCCAAAACTGGAACCGTTGGGTCCGCTTTGAAAAGATATTTCTAATGGTATAAAATTTGTAAAGATCCAACGGTTAGATTTTCATATATGTGTAAATCAAATCTGAAGAAAAACAACGCCATGGTCGCGTTATGGCCTGAAGCGTCATTTGAATAAATTGGCTATATTTTAATAAATAAAAATAGCGATAAATCATGATAAAATATTATAAACGATATGGAATGGAAATAAATCGAATTTACCTGGTTTATTGAATATTTGATGGTTGAATGTGTTTGACGTGAAAATTACGTTAATGAACTGAATTATGGATGTCAGATAATTTAACAATTGAAATGAATTGATTTGAAATTCTAAATATACGTGAATTATTTGAAATGACCGAGTTAATTATCATTTCAAATAATTGATTGATGGTTAGAAGTCGAAGATATGAAGACGGTGCAAGACCGAGGATCTTCACATCGAATGGATGGCTACTGATGCCTTTGATGGGAGTTGCTGCCCTAAAGAGGTTACAATGGTGGTCGTCCGGACGTACTTGTTGATCGTTCGGATGTGCGAGGGCATCTCTCCTGTATTGGACATATGGGAGAGTAACAAGGTGCCTCCGATTTCGTTCAGACCCAGAACGGACTTGTAAATGGATGTGTGTCTGACGTTGTAGATTGACAACATGGCATACAGAGATGCAGTGATTAGGGATTTTGTTGAAAAGCAGAGCCTTGTGGTTGAAGATCAAAGCATGGCTTTAAATAGCTAGCTTTGTGTATAGCGTTGATTCATAAGCCTTACACCCCGGTATGAACAAGAAACGAGAGAAGGACTTCAGGGAGGACATGTGTTTCCTTCTAGCTAGGAGTGGTGTTTGGGTTTTCCACGCCTGGGCATTTTACTTATGTGGATGATGGATAGCGAGGCGCCTTGGTTGTATCGGTCGTTATGGGGCTGATGGTCTGGTCGGGATAGGACTAGTTTACGCCCCATAGGGCAGGGAAATGCAGTGTTCAGGCATTTTAATCCACTCTGTATGGACCGACCCTGACGATCCAAAGGCTTGACAGAGTACTTGCCTGAGGGGCGGGCTAGAGCGTCTCAAAGCGGTAAGGACGATCCCTTGCCTTGGTTCATGACGGAAATCCAATTTCCAAATACGACATCGTGCGGTTTTGATTTTAAACCTATATATGGCGACATGATATATGGTACCCATGCCATCTATGATTGATACTTATGATTGAAATTGTTTTTGAAACATATAAACACTAGTAGTAATATCAAATGCTTTTGTTTCATTCGTATCAAGCATATTTTGGCCATTATAAGGTAAAACTCTATCCTTCGGTTTGCGTTGCATTGTGTGATGGAAACTGAGTCTTATAATGGCTTCATTTATATAAAAAGCATTGCGATGTTTTAAGTGATTTACTTGTTTTAAGCATTGGCAAACCAATGGAGTAAACCCGTTCCGCGTTAGCGGCATGGTCTTGTGATTGGCCTTATTATAAAATAAGTTCAGTAGATTTCTCATACCAGCCCCATGACTGATTCGTAGTTTGTTTCACTTGCAAACTCGGATGCCCTATTTTCTACACGGGTAGCCTTGTATTTAGGTTTTAGAAGTCTTTTTATGGATAGATATGGAGCTGAAGATGGATTCTATCATTTATTTATTTTTATGTTGTTCAACTCCTGTTGTACATGTTATGTTTTGATTCCACTGCAGACATTTTGTGTAAAGCTGAAACTGTATTTTGTACTAAGTATAATCCTGTATACTGTGTAACTCTGATGATTATGTTTATCCAGTGTATTCTGTTGCACATTGTCTGGTGTATTTATCTATTTATGGTCTGCTGTCATATGTTTATGTGTTATAGTCCAAAGATTACCCTGGCTACCATGGTACGGGGGTTTGGGGTCATCACAACATGGTATCGGAGCTTAAGTTAAGCTTAATTCTGGAATATAACATATTAACGAACTCCTCAGAAGTAGAATCAGAAGTATTCTATGACGAATAACCCATTTTAGATCGGATCAGTAATATCCTAGAATGAGTGTAGCAGAATGAAATACACCCTGATAGACACATTTACATTCAAGTATATGTCTCTATGCTTTAAAATACCTTTTCAGTTGACCTGACACTTTGTCTGCTATTTGCAGACATAGAAAAATGAGTGGCAGAAGCAGAAGAAATAATCCTATGGTTCAACCACAAAATGAGCCAGTTGTGCTTCCATAGCCAGGATCAGATATAGAAGTTCTATTAAAGAGATATCGAAATCTGAGTGGAGTACCGTACTCAGGCAATGAGTCCATTATTCAAACTCAAGCTTGGATGTGCTCTGCTGAGAGAATTTTTGAAGGTTTCAAGCCGAGAGATGATCAGAAAATATTACTGGCATCTTGGGCGCTCAAAGACGAAGCTTTAATCTGGTGGGAAACCGTTATTAAGGACAATCCAGAAGGTAATATTACCTGGGATAGATTTAAAGAAAATTTCAATGAAATATTTATTCCTCCAGAAGCAACTAAGCGGTTAGGTGATGAATTCTACTATCTGATTCAAGGAGATATGACCATTCAAGAATATTATAAGAAATTCAACGAACTTTCTCGTTTTGTCCCGCATCTAATTCAAGATCCTAAGAAGAAGAATCTGAGGTTTATTAATGGGCTCCAAAGATAGTACCAAAGTAGTGTAACTGCACTTGTGCAACAACCTTTTCCCAAAATGATATATATGGCTTACCAGTATGAAAATCTTGATAAGCGAGGCCTTTTGGAAGATGAGGAAGTCAGTTCTAGCAACAAAAGAAAATTCAAAACTGATAGCCCTAAGGAAAGTACGAAGTCCAAGGTCAGAAAGAAGTCTAGAGTCAATTGGAAAAAGGTTATATCTGAGAAAGAGCCAGTAACGATGGCTACATGCTCAACCTGCAATAGGCATGGACATTTAGCGATAAATTGCAAACCTTGGAACAAACGAAAGAAGAATGGATTTAAACACGCTAAGAAGCTAAAGAAATCTCATGGTACAAGCGAATGCTATAAGTGTCACCGGACAGGTCATCTTGCTAGAAATTACCTGCTAACAGGCAGATCCGAAGTAGTACAGGTAAATGAAGTGGCAGAGGTTCCGACACCCTCGTCCAGTCAAGCAAGGCCAGATGTTTTAGAAGGCATGCTTACTGTCAAAGATATTCCAGTAAAAGTATTGTTTGATACAGGCGCGTCGCGAAGCTTTATTGCAAGAAATGCGGTTGAGAAACTGGATTTGAATCTGAAAAAGCTTAAAGCACCCATGACTGTCCATAATCCGGTTAGGGGTTCCCTCGATCTTAGTTGGGTTTGTGCGGTGCCTGTTTCTTTTTCCCGTTATCGGTTCCTTACCATTTAGATCGTCATGAATTTTAAAGAATTTGATCTTATTCTAGGATTGGATTGGTTAACCAAATATGAAGCTGAGGTCAAATGCGCCGAAAGAGTTGTTAAGGCAAAGACAAAGTTCGGGGACTATATAACCATTCCATCCAAATTCTGATAGAAAAGACTTTTGGTCAGCTTTGGATGTTTCTCCTGCTCAAATAGAAAAGATTCCTATCGTTACGGAGAATGTTCTAGTCGACGTAGAAAATATTCCTGTCGTCAAAAATTATGCGGATGTGTTTGAAGAAGTTGTTAGCTTACCTCCATGTAAGGAAATCGATTTCAAAATCTCTTTAACTCTGAATGCAAGGCCAGTAGTTCAAGCTATCCGAAGAATGACTTGAAGGAAAAAGAAGAGTTAGACAGCCAAACTTGATAGCTAGTATGGAAGGGTTTTATCAGGCCTAGTTTCTCTGATTGGGGAGCAGCAGTGGTGTTTGTCCCAAAGTCAGACAGTACTCTCAGACTATGGGTGGATTATCGTGACTTGAATAAGCAGACATTGAAGAATAAATATCCGTTGCCGTGAATTGACGATTTGTTGGATCGATTGAATGGCGCACAAGTATTTTCACGAATGGATCTAGCTACAGGTTTCCATCAGCTTCGTATTGCCAAAGAGTGTGTTCCTTTGACAGCATTCAGAGGTCCAGATTTATTCTACGAGTGGTTAGTAATGCCGTTTGGCTTATGTAACGCTCCAGCTTATTTTTTCGATCTAATGAACCGGGTATTCAGAGAAGTATTGAATAAATTCGTACTGGTTTTCATTGATGACATATTGATCTTCTCTAAGTCAGAAAGCGAGCATGAAAAACATTTGGAACAAGTGTTAGAAATTCTGAGAAAGAATGTTTTAAAAGCCAAATTTTCCAAGTATATATTCTGGCAAGAAGAAGTGAAGTTCCTTGGCCATCTCGTATCAAAAGAAGGAATTTATGTGGATCCCAGTAAAATCACAGCTATTCAGAATTAGAAGCAGCCAACTACGCCCACAGAAGTCCGAAGTTTTCTCGGATTGGCTAGTTATTATCGGAAATTCGTTAAGGATTTTTTGAGATATCCAGTTGCTTAACGAAGCTTACTAAGAAACATTCAAGGTTCAGTTGGACTCCAGAACGTGAGGCGGCTTTCCAAAAGCTGAAGTTAAGGCTGACAACTGCTCCAGTGTTAACAATTATTGATGGTAATCAAGACTTGAAAGTCTGGAAAGATGCTTCTAACGATGGTCTTGGTGCAATATTAATGCAAAGAGGCCAAGTAGTCACTTATGCTAGCCGTCAATTGTAGCCACATGAGAAGAATTATGCAACTCACGATCTTGAATTGTTAATGATCGTGTTTGCTATGAAAATCTGGAGGCATTATCTATTGGTTGAGAAATTTGAATTATATACTGATCATCAATCCCTGAAGTATTTATTCACCCAGAAAGATCTGAATATGAGACAACAGTGCTTGTTAGAATTTCTCGCGGCATATGACCTTGATATTTTATATACTCTAGGGAAAGGCAATGTTGTGGCTGATGCGCTTAGCTGAAAGAATGTAATCATCTCCAGTCTTATCATCACGCCTTCATTGATTGATAACATATCTGCTCTTCAAAAGGATGATCACTTCATTCAGAAGATCAGAGAGAGAATTCATAAAGGCGAGCCCTCGAGTTTTCAGATTGAAAACGATGGGATTCTGAGGTTGAAAGGCCAAATTTGTGTTCCGAACATTCCAGAACTCTGAAGAGAAGTGATGGATTAATGTCACAAAGCAAAACTGAGTATCCATCCAGGAGTAAGCAAAATGTATAATGATATCAAATGCACTTTCTGGTGGAGATCGATGAAAAGAGACATTTCCTTGTATGTTGGTCGGTGTTCTACTTGTCAATAAGTTAAAAGCGATCAACAAAAACTCGCTGGATTGTTGCAACCGTTGGAAATTCCAGGTTAGGAGTGAGAACAGATTTCTATGGATTTTATAGATGGTTTTCCCAGAACCCAGAAAGGAAATGACAATATTTGGGTGATCGTAGGTCGTTTCACGAAGACCGCCCATTTCATACCTGTAAGATCGAATAGAACTACTCAGAGTCTAGTGCAGATTTATTTTAAAGAAATTGTTAAACTCCATGGAGTTCCCATGAGCATCATTAATGACCGTGACTTGATTTTCACTAGAAAATTCTGGGAAGCATTCCAAGCAGAATTGGGAACCAAACTATACTTGAGCACCGCTTATCATCCTCAAACAAATGGTCAAATTGAGAGGGTGAATCGTGTTCTAGAAGATTTATTGTGGGCTTTTGTTATTGATTTTGGTGGATCATGGGAAGACCATTTGCATTTACCTGAGTTCTCATACAACAACAACTACCAAGTGAGCCTGAAAATGTCACCATTCAAAGCATTGTATGGTACACCATGCAGATATCCTGCTTGTTGGGTAGAACCTGGTAATAGACTTGTATTGGGACCAGATATGATTCGCGAAGCTGCGGATAAAGTCGATTTCTTTAAGAAACGATTACTAGCAGCTCAAAGCCGACAGAAGAGCTATGCAGATTCGAGAAGAAGGGATTATCATTTGCTGCTGGTGACTATGAATATTTGAGGGTATCTCCAATGAGAGGAGTAGTCCGATTTGGTAAAACAGGGAAGTTGGCGCCCAGATTTATTGGTTTGTTTCCTGTGATTGAACGGATTGGAACTCCCGCTTATAGAGTTCAATTACCTGATAGGTTGCCTGGAGTACATGGTGTGTTTCACGTATCTAAACTTCGAAAGCATTTGCATGATCCGGACATGGTTGCGGAAGAAGCTGCGCAACAAGACTTGGAAATTACTCCAGAATTAGCTGTGAGGAGAGAGCCGATAAAGATTATTGGCAAAGAAACTAAAGAGCTGAGGAACAAGAAGGTTCACTTAGCCAAAATGCAATGGAGATCCTCGAGACAGTACTTGGGAAACTGAGGAGAGCATTAAGAAAGCCTATCCCAATTGCAGGGTGGAGATCTCTGATTAGCTCTAGTGCAAGGTACATTTACCATACTTTGCATTTCCGTTCTGTTTTCTAAGTTGTTGTTTTCTTTTCATGGATGTAAATTTTTTTATCATATAGTCTGAATGGTTTTGAAAGAGTATATGAATTAATTGCTATATATTTGAAAGGGTTAAAAATAAGTTGACTGTTGTTGTGTGGAGTGATTGTTAGTTTAAACTAAATCACATTGGAATAATAAAATCAATAAGAGCATAAAGGATAAATTTATGCAATTGAAACAAAGATTGAACTGATTTAAAAATAGATAGCAATACATGCATGTACATTATATATATTTGAACAGGTAAATGTATTTGCTGTTGAGTAAAGAATTTATTTGTGTGCCTGACAAATAGGTAAACCTTAATGAGTTGGATGCACAATTTTATTATTATATCAACTCCAATGAATGCCATTGGATGCGGAGTGCTGGTTGTTCTGTATGTAATAATAAACATCGCCATAGGATAGTAAAAATTAATTTTGAACTACACTACATGGCATACTTCTTGAAGATAGCATACTTCATCATATACCACATAAGCATTTGGAGCTTGTGTGACGAGGTTGAAGATTTACCATACAAGTGAGAGGCTTGTATGGTGATGACTATATTACAGGCTGAACCGAGACTGATATGGACTATATAAAATATAACGATAAATTCCCAGATAAATAAAAACCCCATATGGGTCTGGAGATGACAATAAACACGTCTCTCTGGTCATTAAGGCACAAAAACCATTTATAGGGTGACGAGAATTTAATCTCTGGAGTTATGATCTATACACGCTCCCCTGTGGACACCAGAATATATAACTCTAAATATGTGCATGCTTATTAGGATTTATTGGGTACCTAATACAGCCCAATAAATTTCCAAACCCCTCCCCGTACAAAGGAGGTTATGGCGAAATTTTCTGAAAATTTAGGGTGTTAGCCAAAATTTTGAAGAATTTGAAAATTCCTGGAAACTGAAAAGTTGAAGAATGAAAGCCAGAATGAAAGTTGAGTTGGTTAATTAAACAACTTTCAGCTTCGTTCCTTTTCGGGGACGAAAAGATTTTTAGTGGGGAAGATTATAACAACCGAAAAATCTGAAGCAATATAAAAAATTTCATTTGGCTATTTTAGTGGATTTTGAATATTTAATATAAATTATTTTAAATAATAACAACCAAAAGTCTATTTGAATCGAGGTTGGAAAATAAATATATTTATTTCAATTATAAAATAAGGTCTGAAATGGCGTGGTAGTTTGAAAATTTGAATTTGAACTTTGACTGACTATATAGGATGCAAGATAAAACGGATTTTAGTGAAACCAAAAATATTTAAATCTGTTTATGAATATCTTTCTAACGAATCATAAAAATCAAAATTTCATAGCGGGGATCAAAAGTTACGGCCAAATGAATTTTCAGAAAGGTCGTTAGGGAGTTAATGTAGCCCGTGAAAATGGATATTTTGCAAACGACCTTCATTTTCGACGAAACCGCTTTTGTTGGATCCAGGATGTCAAATTACAGCTAGATTTCAAATTCCATAATTTTTAGAGTTAATATGTGAGCGTGGAAAAGGAAAATGTGTTTGGTTGATTTTATCTAATTGGATCGACTAGAAAATGGCCATTTTTCAAACGATCTCCAAATTCGATGAAATCAGTTTTGTAGGGATTGTATCGTCAAAACATAGCTAGATTTATTTTTTCGGAATTTTTGGGATTAGTATGTGGCCCCGGTAAATTGAAATGTACGTTCAAATCAAATATTGAATGTTATATACTTTAATTTGAAGAAAAACTTATTAAAACAGTCGAATGGGCCTACAAAACATATTCCATTGTGTCCAGAATAAGGGTAATTATCTAAGGATGATAGTCATTGGGTTTGAATTGGAATTCGTAAGGAGAAGGGGGTATTACTGAAATAAATATATAGCGGGCCAATCAAATTAATTCATTCGTAATAAAAAAAACCTGATTTTCTCTCTCCCCCCCCCTCACGATATACGGCGTAAGTGGTTCAGAACTTCCCGGCTTGATTTCTCCTTCCACACACAAAATCAGACCTCCCTCCAGTTGAGAATTTTGTAGAGGACATCCCCAGCTTCAAATCCATATAAAGATTGGATTTTTTCAGTCGGTATTCGAAGAGAATCGACCACCTGAAGTTCGGCCGTTCCCTGCCAATCTCCTACGACCAGGCGAGTTCAAGTTAAGGGTGGTGGTACCCCCTGGAGGTGCCTCTCCAAGCGCTTCGTCGTGGTATAGGTCGATCGCCCTCAAGCTTCACCGATCGAGAGAAAAATGGAGACCTAGTTTTAAACACCACGTTGAAGGTACGGCTATTTATTTTTTTGAACTGCTTATAACACTTTCAAGCGCAACGAATTTTGATTTCACGATCAAAATCATATCTTTTTTGCTATGTGATCGAAATCCAGTGAAACAAGAGACACCGGGACCGGGTGGACGTCTTCTACATCCTAGAAGAGAACGGAGAATTTTTGGAGCTTCCTACAATTTTTGGAGGAGTGGAACCCAATGTGAGATTTTTGAATTATAAACGATATGGAATGATGATGTATAAATTACATGGTCGATGTTTGAGTTATATAAGCGTTGTACACCTCATGTATAAGCGTTATATAAGTTGTATGGACGATGTATAAGTTATATATGCGTTGTAAAAATCATATATACGTTGAATGGAATTGAAATGAAATCGAAGTATATTTATATACGTATATATATACACACACACACTCCCCTCATCTACAGACCATGGACGATATATATTGGTTGTGATTGTTTGGATTTGGTTGATGTGAAATTTGGTTGATGAATGCGAATGGTTGATATGATTGATTCTGGTTGAAATCCCAATAGGATTAGTTTACAGGAAAATTCGTCTACGTACGAACTAGATATTGAAATCCCCATTGTCAAAAGCTGCGAGGCTTTAGGGTAGAGCGAGGAGATGTACTCGGGATGGTGCCGGTTTTTACTACCTTGCCGTTATGATGCCGAAATTTTCTAAAAAATTCCTGTGTTTGATTTATATTCATGTGTTGGGAAAAATATTCGTTTTTGAAAAAGAATGGTTTGAATGATAAAAATAACATTTTTTTCGAAGGTATAAAATAAAATGGTTTGAACGATAAAAATAACATTTTTATCGAATGTATAAAATAAAATGGTTTAAACGATAAAAATAACATTTTTATTGAATGTATGAAATAAATTGTTTGAACGATAAAAATGACATTTTTATTGTATGTGTGAAGTATATAAAATATTCATATTGGAAATAAATTGTTTTAACAATAAAAATCACATTTTTACAATATATATGAATCGCTAAAAATCTTCATTTTTGAAATAAATTGTTTTAACAATAAAAATCACATTTTCATAATATATACGAAGTGTTAAAAATAATCATGTTGGAAATAAGTTGTTTTGACGATAAAAATTACATTTTTATCTATATATGAAGTGTTAATGATAGTCATATGTTGAAAAGAATATTTGTTGGCTAAAAATATTTTTTTATCAAATATATGAAATGAATATGGTTTGGAAATCGAAAATGGATTATATTTATTTTTATATATAAATATAATTAAAATAAATCGAATAACGAAGTTGCAGTTCGTATTTTGAAACCGTGATTTCAAATGATTGTACCGGGAGATCCGACCATCGGATTTTTCCGAAACCGTTGGGTCCGCTTTGGAAATATCTTTCCAATGACACCAAATTTGTAAAGATCCAACGGTTAGATTTCATGAAATGTTAAATTCAAATCTGAATGAAAACAGCGCCAGAATGGATTATATTTATATATATAAACATAATTAAAATAAATCGAATAACGACGCTGTAGTTCATATTTTGAAATCGTAACTTTAAATGATTGTATCGGCAGATCCGACCATTGGATTTACCCAAAACTGGAACCTTTGGGTCCGCTTTGAAAAGATCTTTCTAATGGTATAAAATTTGTAAAGATCCAATGGTTAGATTTTCAGATATGTGTAAACCAAATTTGAAGAAAAACAGCGCCATGGCCGTGTTATGGCCTGAAGCGTCGTTTGAGTAAATTAGCTATATTTAAATAAATAAAAATAGCGATAAATCGTGATAAAATATTATAAACGATATGGAATGGAAAACTGAATTTACCTGGTTTATTGAATATTTGATGGTTGAATGTGTTTGACGTGAAAATTATGTTAATGAACTGAATTGTAGATGTCAGATAACTTAACCATTGAAATGAAATGATTTGAAATTCTAAATATACGTGAATTATTTGAAATGGCCGAGTTAATTCTCATTTCAAATAATTGATCGACGGTTAGAAGTCGAAGATATGAAGATGGTGCAAGACCGAGAATCTTCACATCGAATGGATGGCTGCTGATGCCTTTGATGGGAGTTGCTGCCTTGAAGGGGTTACAATGGTGGCCGTCCGGATGTACTTGTTGATCGTTTGGATGTGTGAGGGCCTCTCTCCTGTATTGGACATACGGGAGAGGAATAAGGTGCCTCATGTTTCGTTCAGACCTAGAACGGACTTGTAAATGGATGTGTGTATGACGTTGTAGATTGATAATGTAGCATACAGAGATACAGTGATCAGGGCTTTGTTGAAAAGAAGAGCCTTGTGGTTGATGATCAAAGAATGGCTTTAAACAGCTAGCTTTGTGCATAGCGTTGATTCGCATGCCTCACACCCCGGTATGAACCAGAAACGGGAGAAGGAAATCAAGGAGGACATGCGTTTCCTTCTAGCTAGGAGTGGTGTTTTGGGTTTTAAACGCTCGGGCATTTTACTTATGTGGATGATGGATAGCGAGGCGCCTCGGTTATATCGGTCGTCACGGGGCCGATGGTCTGGTCGGGATAGGATCAGTTTACGCCCCATAGGGTGGGGAAATGCAATGTTCAGGCATTTTAATCCACTCCATGTGGACCGGCCCTGACGATCCAAAGTCTTGACAGAGTACTTGCCTGAGAGGCGGCCTAGAGCGTCTCGAAGCGGTAAGGATGATCCCTTGCCTTGGTTCATGATGGAAATCCAATTTCCAAATACGACATCGTGTGGTTTTGATTGCAAACCTATATATGGCGACATGATATATTGTACCCATGCCTTCTATCATTGATACTTATGATTGAAATTGTTTTTGAAACATATAAACACTAGTAACATTATCAAATGCTTTTGTTTCATTCGTATTAAGCATATTTTGGCCATTATAAGGTAAAACTCTATCCTCCGGTTTGCGTTGCATTGTGTGATGGGAACTGAGTCTTATAATGGCTTCATTTTTATAAAAAGCATTGCAATGTTTTAAGTGATTTACTTGTTTTAAGCACTGGCAATCCAATGGAGTAAACCCGTCCCGCGTTATCGGCGTGGTCCTGTGATTGGCCTTATTATAAAATATGTTAAGTAGATTTCTCATACTAGTCCCATGACCGACTCATAGTTTGTTTCACTTGCAAACTCGGTGCCCTATTTTCTACACGGGAAGCCTTGTATTCAGGTTTTAGTAGGCTCTTTCTGGATAGCTATGGAGCTGAATATGGATTCTATCATTTCTTTCTTTTTATGATGTTCAACTTCTGTTGTACATATTATGTTTTGATTCCGCTGTAGACATTTTATGTAAAGCTGAAACTGTATTTTGTACTAAGTACGATCCTGTATACTGTGTAACTCTGATGATTATATTTATCCAGTGTATTCTTTTGTACATTATCTGGTGTATTTATTTATTTCTGTTCTGCTGTCATATGTTTATGTGTTATATTCCAAAGATTACCCTGGCCCTCGTGGTACGGGGGTTTGGGGTCGTCATAACTTGCATCATTCTCATCTTTTGATATGTTGCTTATGGGGATGTGAGACATGTCCATAATTTTAACCAATTTTGTTTATGACCATTTTGACCCTGTCAGTCTTGTATAGGGAATAACTTTTGACTCAGGTCGAATCAAAGAGTGAGACATGTGCCGTTGGAAAGGAAATGATGGTTGCCTTTCCGTATAGTGGTTACATTGAAGATTTGGCTCAGTGGTTTGGGAGGAATCGCTGTTTTAAGGTTTTTCAGTTGGCTATTCAGGTTCGAAGAGCCATAATGGGCATATTTGGGAAGGCTCATTGGTGGGATATTGGAAGGTTATAAACAGGGGGTAAGGGATATGGGAAATGGTTTTAGTTTTCCATTCTCTCATTTGGTGCCTAGTACTCCTCCTTCCTCTAACACATTTCCACCATTAAATCATAATCCAAGGAGGGAAATCATAGTCCTATACCATTGGAGGCTAGATCTACGTCAATTGATGCAGGAGTTCATCAAATCAAGAGGTTTGGTGCGAGGTGCTTGCTGTCTGGATTCTTATTTCATCAATTTTGGCTGGTTTTGAAGAATCGGTGAGTGATATGCATCTCTCACATGGATTCAATAAAGCATATGAGTGGTTATTCATGTTTTTCATCAAGTGTAAGTGTTTTTCCATAATCTATGTATTAGTATGTCCATTTTCATGTAGATCAACTTAGCTTCTGGTTTAGAAAGTTTGATAAGTAATTTATATGATATTTCATGTGAATGTGCAAGTTAAATCCATAATTTTTGTTCATATGTACACTTATGGTGATTTTGGAGAATTTTACATGATTATTGATGGATTTTCCATATTGGTGTTATTGTTGACTTCATATCACCTTTGTGGTCATACTGGATAATTGGATGAGTTGGTTTGTTGAACGAATAATTTTGGTGAAGTTTTGGATGAAATTGGAGTTGCATTGGAAGATGCAGGTTTTGTATCGAACATGGTGGGTCGGTTGAACCATGGGGAGGTTTTCTTCGAGGAAAAGAAATGGGTTGGGTCGGTCGAACTATGCCAGGGTCGGTCGAGCTTTTTACAGGGTTGTTCGAGCGAGCGAGCGAGTATGAGTTTGAGCATTTCAGGGTCGATCACTTCAGGGTCGGTCCTCCATTAAGCAATAGGGTCGGTCGCGCACAGTTGAGTGGGTCGGTCGTGAAGCCTGGAAGTGGTGAAGTGGCGGGTTGGTCTGGTGTGAAGACACTGGGCCGGCCGTATACTCTAGTTGTTGGGTCGGTCAGAAAGGATGCTGGTCGAGTCAGTTTCAAATATTCGGATCGGTCGAACCTGGGTGAGCAAAGTAGGGCGGGTCGGCCTCAAGGATTGGGTCAGTCTACCATGTTTTGGTGTGAAGCAGCCTAGTCGGTCGAGCAGGCTGGAGCGCAGTGATGTAATTGGCTCGTTGATGGTGTGATTTCGAAGTAATTTCAAGTAGGAAGATTTGAAGCGTTGATGTTGATCAGTGTAGAACAACGAATGAGGTGACAACTCAAAGGTCGTGAGTTAGTGGATAATGGTTGCTTGAGAAGGTTGCTTGAGATATAAAGAGTCGTTAGGTTGGATGACTAGGGATGCGAAGGCCGAGAGATTATCATTGTCGTAAGGCCTAGCATGCTCAAAGCAGGGGTACGATAGGGGCACCTAAAAGACGGGTTGTAGGTAGAGTACCCTGGGTATCGTTGAATGGCCTAGTTGTCAAGGTTGGACATACATACGTATCGTTGAAAGGCGTATAGAGATTATGCTAGAACTGGGGTTACCATTAGCCCTTGACATATGGCAAGGTTGACCATCGTATGATTAAAGATGGTTTCGAAGAAGGATTGGCGGTGATAGCCAGAGTCTGTCATGGTTGATTAGTGGACTTCTTTGAACCGTCTCATGTAGATTGTCCAACGTCGAAGGAGATGTTCCTTGGGTGCTTGTCTGATATTGGTTTAGGCATCTGAACCTTGTGCTTAAGGAATGTCGAATTCGATTAGGATGGTTTACATAAGATATATATAATCTAGATGTTATGAGTGCTTACCATGGTTAAGTGGGTGTTCTTGTTTCCATGGATGAATGGTTGAATTGTTTATCGTAACGATAAACGCTATCACTTTCCGATGTGGGGAAGATAGGGTTGAGTTCTTCTCTGGTGTTGTGGGTAGATTAGTATGTTTATCTATCCATTCTCATATACTTTATTATTGAAGTTTGTTAGCTATTTTATCGCTTACTAAGACTGTTGTCTGACTCAAGGTTTTATGTCACCTCTTATTACCTTGCGATGTTCATCCGGTTGTGGATGGGCAGACTAAGTAGCAGGTTACAGGTGATTAGTGAGGACGATGCTGCTGTGCGAAAGCGAGCAGGAAGCTGGTGTACTAGTTTTATTACTATCTAGTATTTGTATTTCCGCTTTTGAGTGCTCTATGAGGGTTGTAGTGAGGCCTTATGTACGAACTTTGGTACCAGTTGGATAACCATTCAGGATGTTGAGAAAGTTTCAAAAGTTTGCTATATGATGCTTCATTATTATTACCTGTTTTATATGTTCTATTATATTTTATCCTTGCGCAGTGAGTTCTATGATAGGTTCCGATGTTGTTTACCTACTTTGATGATCGTCCATAGCTGTCTGGCACACTTTTCAGCGCATTATTCCTCTTGTTTAGTGCAAGGGTCATGGGCAATCGCCACATCCGTGCTTCAACAAATCTTTTGGTACCACGATATGGTTTTCCTCCCATAGCGTAGAAATCTTTGCATAACTTATAAAAGTTATCTACTCGTGAAGTTGGAGCAATAATGGTTGCATATGGGGGTGGGTCATGTCCTTGACCCCCGGCAGGTGCCATAGCCTCGAGATTCCTACGGAACCATGTCAGTAGCGGAATGCCCTCGGGAAGATTGGGTGCCCAAGACATGATGAAAAGAAAGAAAAAGGATTCAACAAGAGATCGAGGAAATATTGGATATGGCTTGAGGGGATATGTTTTTTCAAAACAGTTTTTTATTTTGAAAATACTTCGCTTTTGAAAACAATTTTAAATTTTTTTCTCTGATCATGTAATCTTCATCTCTACCAAATGTGACACCCCACACCCGTTAATGTCATTACTAAGAGAATGCATTAAGTTTCGTGAAGCGCAATAGATAAATAGTACAGAGAATTTACAAGACAGATATAGAATAAGCAGAAGAAAGTTTCAACTTCATTATTAAAATTAAAACTGTAAACTCAAGTTTGGCATGTATAATAAACATAAGTATGTTGTGTGAAAGTTTAAAATAGAACTAAAGTTTAAAGTTGAAATTTTTGATTTCGGATGTGTGTTTAAACTTGGATTATGAAATAAAAGCTACAACTTAAGTTGTGAGATGATTCAACTCTTGAGAAATATTTTATGCAATAATCCAAGATTAGGTTTTAAATCATTTAACTTGGAATATGACGCTATTAAATAAAAAATTTAAGTTGTGAAATAAATATTTGTGATGTACGTAAGCCATTTAATTCGCATAACCGTCTGATCCAGATTCGAGTGCATGATTTTGAGATGTTGCATATTGGTTCAAAAAACGATTTTTCACTTGATTCTCAATGACGAATTTTGAATATGGATTTTTGATGTGGTTCTAGAATCCTCTATTATGGTATATGTTTATGCACCGAGAATGACAGTTCATAATAAAAAAAAAATAGATCTGAATCCGCACAAGGGCGATTGAATGAGAATTGCTAGTTCAAAAATGAAATTTTGTGATCGAGCGAGTGATCAAATTCAATATGACATATAAATGACATTGTACATCGTATGGAATTTAAATAAAAGGATATGTTTTCAACATTTAGAATATATGCTGCTTGATTTGTCAACATGGTTATATTTTGATTTCTATATATGAAATGAAATTCTTAGTTTCAAGTTGCATGTTGCATTTTAGATATAATATATTAGTTGGCATTCAAGTATAGCTCTTTGTGTTACATAAGTAAATATAGGTTTGTGGAAGGAAATGATGCTAGTCGCTTTGGATTTCGTAAAGTTTGTTGCCCAACAAATAGGTACACATTTATGTTTCAAATTGGTTTGGATGATATTAGATTCCAAATATGGGTAGTCGCTTAGCTTTTAATTTTCTTTTTGATTGACTGAGGCCATGTATGTCGTCTGAATTTTTTTCGGATTGAACCATGCATAAAAGGTGTTGTCGAAATTTTCCATAAATTTTATACTTTGAAAATTTTGCAACATTTACTAAATAGCTTGTTTTAAAAAATTTCTAGTTTGGAAGCATTCATCTTGCTTTGCGAATTTCGAAAACAAAATTATTTTAAAGAGGAAGAGTGTAACAATCCAGATTTTTAGTACATGAATATTTGATTTGTTTAAATATTAAAATGATTAAATTTTGAATTTAATGACTAAAATTTAATTAGAACGAAAAATCGAATGTTGAATTAACCTGACATTATGAATCTAAAGTTCAGAATGAAATTATATTTGAATTTAATCTTATTTGAAGTTCTATTTAAATATAAATAATAATAATAAATTGGTATCAATGAAATAGTATGTTTTGAAATCGATTTATAATTACTCAATTTTCATTAACGTGTGAAATTAGCCATTTTGCAAATAATCTCAAAAATTTGATGAAACTGATTTCGTTGGATCTGGAATGTTAAATTATTGTAAGACTTCAAATTTCGTTGCTGTCAGAATTATTGTGCGATCGTGTGTTGATGGCATTTTTCACGGGCGTTCGGATGGTGGCATGTTGATAGGAATGAAGCAGGAAAGAAATTTCGTGAGTTTGGATTTTGTTTTTAGTGAAGTGAAGGAGGAGAACTTAGTGATAGAGATGATCGTCTGTGGTCGAAAAAAGCTTCAGGAAGAGGGCAGTTTTCTGAATTTGGAGAAGGATTAAATTCAATTAGATAATTTAGGTTTTACAATTTTATTAATTACATCTTAATTCATGGAACCATGTAAACTCAATTTCGATCCAAATCGGTTGCGGTTTGTCTCGTTATACTTATATCTTTGAAATCTATATTTTGAAACTAGATTGTATGAATTCCGAGCTTGCTCGAATTTTAGTGAAATTCAATTATCTATTTGAAAATAGACCAACATCGAGACGTGAACGACAACTGACTTGAAGATGAGTAAAACTCGTCTGTTTTATTTACAGTAGTTTTTTTATAATAGATTAAATTTTATGTTATCTACTAAATTGTCGAAATTGTTAGTTGTTGGGTTTGAATTATTTTTTGTTATTAATTATTTTTTAAATTAACCAAAATAACTTAATTGTTTGAATTAGATCTAGGACTGCGATATAGCATCTTAAAATAATATTAGTTTGTTTGAATGTGATTTAGGATCATGATATAGCATCTCTAATTGCTAATTGACATTTTTGAAATTACTTTAAATTCAAATTACATTGCAAGTATTTGATTTTGTTGAATGATTGAATAAAATTATTTTATGATGTTATTTAGTTATAACGTAATGAGTTTATATCATATGTTTGGTGTTGTCTATTTGGCCAAATAGACACCATTTTATAAATCGATTGAACTTATTCTTGTTGACATCTGCTAGTAGAATAAAATCCAGTTTCGCAACTATATTAAACTGGACATTTTATTTATGCCAATTAATTCTTATTTAATAAGTGTGATGTTAGATGTTAATTGCTAATCGTTCAGCTATTTATACATGTCTATTTATGTAAATATCATGTTACTAGAAGATAGATTGAATATGTGGTAGCTTATTTAAGTACCATTGTGATTGCTAATTCCCATTTGAATGATTGTTCTAAACTTGTGGACTTGGGCTTCTCTGAAATAGAGGCATAACTATCATGTAACTCAGTCGTTAAATTCATTTGAAAACAAATGTTTTCACATCACTATTTATTCATATTTCATAATGTTTTAAAAGAAGAATTATTATTTAATAATGCTTAGAAATGAAACTAATATTGATCATGTTTTAAATTACTTATTTAAATGCATTTTGAAGTACTTTATAATAATGTTAAAATTAATATATTTTTTACTTAAAATGAAGATTTAGTAGTTAATAATTATTTCTTTAACATTTCCTTGTGAATAAGATCCATAGTTAAATTAATATCTTATTAACAATGTTTTAAATATAGTATTCATTTATCAATAATGGTTGTTAAATTATCAATGTATATTGGTATCAATATTTAAAACCAGTGCATGCTTATTAAATTGGTTTAAATGAAATAATCATTCACCTATAATGGTCTGAACATTTTTAATCATCCATGAAGGATGTTTTAAAAAACAATAATTTATTTACCAATATTATTTTTAATGAGACATCGTTTATTTATAAGATTTAAAAAGGAACTTTTACTATCTTATAATAATTGTTACTCTTTTGACATTTTTTTGTAAACATTTCTTACTTTTTATACATATATGTATACAAATGTGTGTGTGTGTTTGTGTGTGTATGTGTGTATATGGGGAAATGTTCCGCTACACCTCTTAGGCTAAACCTTTATCTCCCCCTGAATTCCAACCACTCATTCTGATTTTAATATTAATTTTCTCTCTTTCCACTATGCTACATTATTGAACTCAATCAAAGAGAGAAATAATGAATATTAAAATCGAAATGAGTGTTTGGAGTTCAAAGGGAGATAAAGGTGTAGCATAAGAGGTGTAGCGGAACATTTCCCATATATATGTAAATATGTACGTATGTGTATGTGTGTGTGTACATTGCGCTACAAGAGAATTCAGCTATTCCAATGGCTCAGAGACATTGGTGGTCGTTTGAAGCCGTTGGAATACAATTAACGGATTGAAACGATTTCCAATGAATCCAATGGAGACTTTCCAATGGCTTTTCCAATGACGTCCAACGGTTTATAGCCGTTGGAAACCGTTTGAAATATATGACCAACAAGCCGTTGGAAATCTGGGTATTTTTTTTATAATAGCAAGCTTGTTACCTTCTAGCTACACTATTTCAATTTCCTTTCTATTTCCACTTCATTTCCAATCCATTCCACACATATATAATACATATATATCAATAACAATATAAACAACCAACATAAATCAAATAAACCAATATAAACAAAGTAAACCAACCAAACATCAAAAAACAACCCATCAACGTCACATGTCAACAAACCAAGTACATACCTTCAACATATATCCAAAAATGTAATCCTTACTTAACTCTAAACCAATATATACAACATCAAAACACAATTCTTTCCATCTCCAAGTTAATATATACATTGTGCATACACAAACACACAAAAATATAGCTTAAGCATTTTCGTTGCCTCAGGAAGCATCAGAAGACGAAGGAAAAGAATCATGTTGCTGCACATACTCCGCTAGCTTTTGATTCAGCTGTTCCATCTGTATAGTTTGAAAACGATTCTTCTCATGTAGCTTCTCAATCTTTGTTCTAAGCTCTTTTATTTCAGCTTTGTCCTAGGCTTTCTGAGCCATTTGATCTTGCAAATAGAATGAACTGCAAAAGGGTTGTCAGTACATAAAAAATTGCACTTGCAAAATAGTATCAAGCTTTGAATCTGCAATCATGTTAACTTATTCCAATCATGTATATATCTTATCATTTTATTTCTAATTGGGTTGCCAGCATATAAAATATTATAACACTATATATCCACATGCTAATTTGTTGTATATATGTAGAGGATTAATTATCACTTGGTTCCCGTAGCCATAACGTCTACTCCGCTATGTTGGATCCATAACAGCGTCGAATAAATTATCTTTCTCATCCTTATCAACTCATCGTGATCAGATTCCTCTAGCACATGAGCTCGTGCCTCTCCAAACTTTGCCTATAATGTAAAAAACAATTACAGTTGAAATGTAGTAGAATGTTATTTTTATTTTACATAGAAAGCAATTAATAAACATATCAATGTGAGTAATAAAATTTAAAATATGCATACATATGCACTTGTTACCCTATCGTGCTCATGCCACTGATATGTGATGTTGCCAGCCTCGTCTGCTAGCCTTGATGCGTGGGTGTGAGAAAATGCGTCTATGTAGGACACGAGATGTCCATGAGCTCGTTCCTATAATGGATAATTTATATAATTCAATTCCACATAGATAATTACTAAACTGATCAATATAAAAGTGTAATAACTAATAAATTTACCAAGTCCACGAGGTGATATTGGAATGACTTGGTTCCTCCACGATGAGTTACCAGGTTCCTGCTTTTGTTTGATGAGTTCCTTGCTTACTCCGCCTACGAATTTACACTGAGTAATTATTAAATAATTGCAAAATATTTAATTAGATTTTTGGTTGATTTACCTTAAATTTTTCACTATTACACTAGTCAACCCACTTATCCCATACAACCACGCTCATCCATTTTGGTTTCTTTCCTTTTTTTTATCTCCGACGACTTCTCCCTATAATTCTTAGCGACCTTTGAGTTCCAATGACCATGAACTAGGCTAACGTTATCCTCTTACAGATCTACTTCTCCCTGTACAATGAGAAAATATTATTAATTACTTATTTTTAGTGCATCATGTAATAAAGCGGTATAAATTTACAAGAAAATCTCGCCAACTGGCCTCTCTAATGGTGTGAGGGATCTTTCTCCATTTAGGCCAGAAATCACTCATCTTACCCATATACGTATTCTTGGAAATGTTCAGAATCACTCCCGATGGATCCAACTTGAATACCTGATGTTAAATATAAAACAAAGCTGTAGACAATTATAGATATATCATGTACAAAAATTTTTATTGCTATACTGCTAATTTTGATACTTACACCTGATCAGCCTTAGGCTGCAAGTAAACGACTGGACGAGCTGGTTGCGCGCCACCACTCTCACCGGCGTGCTGGGAAGAGCTATGACGCCGAGAGCCAGGCATAATACCTGTCACATATATATACACACACAATTCATAACAATTATGATATGATGAACCATTAAAAAATGTTATACATGTGTCATGCTATATATGTGTTGTGTGCATGAGCATACACTTGTTGTCATTAAAATTGTATAACTTGGATAAATGCAATATTAATGAGAGAAAAATGTAATGTGAATAATTTTAAAAATTACCAAATATTACTCAGTCCTCGTCGTTTTCTGATTCAAACTCGGTTTGGTGTTCTATGTCGTTTTTCTCTATACTCTCAAATATTTCGACTAATACATTTGTCTCATCATTTAAAGGTCCTAAATTAGTTTGATCGTCTATAATTTCTATTTCAACATTTTCCTCAAGAACTACTTGATAGGCTTATTCGTTTGGAATATTGTTTCCGTCAAATGTAACTCTTGCATTGGTTTTAAAAACCATAAACCAATTCGCTTTATCACTTTTTAGAGATAGATAAGGGGTGTAATAACCTAGAATTCCCTATGCTATGCCTGCACGACGTAGGCGTGACGTAGGGAAAATGTGAAAATATGTGGAAGGTGTAGGGGCTATATAAGGAATTCCCTACTCATTTCCTATGCATTATACAATGGTTAGAATTTATTAACTTTCTACGATTATGATTCGCACCTAAACAAAATAACTTTCCGTTCTTTCTTTCTCATTTCTTCGTTTCAAAATTAAAAAAAAATCTAAATCTTCGTCGCCTGTGTTGTAAACCACGTCGTCGGTGTTCTCAACCGCACCGCCGACCCTCCCTCCTCTTCGCGTCATCGTATCCCATGCCTCCTCTCTGCGCCATTGCATCCATTTCCATTCTTTCCTTCGTTTCACATTAAAAAAAACCTAAATCGTCGCCATCTGTTCCCTTGTTCTTGTGCTAGCTTACCAACCAAAAATGGTCTGATTCCTCAAGTTAGCTAGCTTATCGTCCAATTCCTTAGCTGCTTCTCCTTTAGAACATGACACTTTTAGGTATTTCTTGTCTAAACTCTTCTGCATTATTTTTGTAAATCTTTACGACCACTGATGGTGGGTTTTATTTGTAGTTTCTTAAGTAAGGAACAAAAATATGTAATTCTTAGGAAAATTCTTGATATAAAGACATGAAAATAAAACTTATATGTTGGCTTATGCCAATTTTTCAATATTGTAAAATATTTTGTAGATACTACAACATGGCATCTTCCCATATTTTGACAAATCTTTAAGTCAATAATTGTGCAACTAGACTCGCTACTGATTTTGAATTAGTTACTAAGAAATAATGAAATACCGCATCAGCAACACTATTGAAGCTTAAATATTCTATTAACGACAACAAAAAGATAGTTGCTAATTTTGAATACGAGCTTTACATGCTTAAAATGATAAGAATTTCTTTCCTTCTTCTTGTTTTTTCCTTAACGCCCCTTAGCTTCAAATTTTGTAACCCCCATTTTTTAATTATATCTTTTTCAATTTTTTTTTATTTTTTTATGATCTAGAGTTTTAAAACAAGTAAAGAGGAGAATATAGAGAGAGATGTGTGGAGGTAAACACGAAATGGCAAGAGAAAAGGCGAAAATGAATATTGTGTTAATTAAATGAGTATGGCAGTTTACTTGTTCCATGCAAGAAGTTTTGAACTGTAATTGACGTGAATTAAAATTTGAAAGTAACATATATTTTATACACAAAATAATTCACATGACTAACTGGTTCAGATCATGAAATTTATATATGAAAGCCCGTCAATTCAAGATTAAAAAGTTACGCAGTTCAAACCGAGTGTTCAAAAATCTAAAACCGGATATCATTATGTACAGTGTTTCGATGCGAATGGATCGCACTAAAAAACAATGTTTTAACATTTGTGTGGAATTTTTTTATTTATGCAATACTTGGTTGTAACTACCGTAGATCGATCGTATAAACTGATTTAAACAGAGTAGCAAAATCGGAATTTGAAGTAACGTATATCAATGTTCACGTTATAATATTTTTAATTCAATTCAGCAAATAATTATGTTCTATTTACTACATAAAAGAGTAGCGATGATAACGAAATTTTTGGGTAACGTAAGTCAGGAAAAAAAGAAAATATTGAATATTTTAATTTATTATTGATAAAAAGATCGATGATTTTAATTTAGAAAATAGAACATTTAATATTCCACTCAAATTTAGAATGATATGCATATGATGGACAACAAAGTAACATTAGTTCCATAATTAAATATGTATGTATGTGTGTATATGTGCCTATGTGTGTTTGTATGAATCTACATCATAAATTTTGTGCCTTCCATATTTTAAAGGCTTTGAAAACTTCATTCAAAGATCATGTATGTTTCAGATAAACACTGAAAAATAACCCATTCAAAAAAAAGCTACGATAGTCATATTTCTCAATGCCACAATGTCCATCTAAAATAAATGCTAAAGAATATACATCCAACAATTTCAATCCTGAACATGCATCTAGCTTACTGCAAGAAGTGTGGATAAGCAATAGTTAATCTGGAGAAGAACTGTTTTTGATTTTCACACTGTTAGTATAAAACCTAGCAAGAACACACAAAAAATGCGCTCAGCAACAAAAAAAAAGCCTAAAATAAGAAATAAAATAAAATAAATTCATGAAATCAAAATTTTGCTGCTATAGGCAGTCATTTGAGAGATACAATTATTGTTAATGCCACAGGAATCTTAGAACAACGCATCACCGATCAAAAAAAAATCATACATTCTATATGGTTATTTTGAACTTGTGGATTATGTATAAGCATAGCCTTAACTTCATAATTTATCATGCTAGAAAAGAACCAGAAGTCATATCGTCTGCCTTACATCAAAAGCGTACAATTCTTTGAAGAAGAATTGTTCATTTGATATCAGCTCTGTGTATATTCCATTTCTCTAGTATAGCAAAATTGAATATATTTTTATTACAAAATACAGATGGCATCCTATTATAAAAATTGAAAACTTTACTATTAGTGTAGGCATTAAACTTTAACTGTTCAGGTAGTAAGTAGCATGAGAAAATGTAAATTAATAAGCAGATATGATAAGTAAAAGTTAATTAATTTTTTTTATTTTCGTAGATTAAAGTTTGGCCCCGTTTAGCGGGTATTATATATGATCGTTATATAGATGTTCATTTTGTTGTGAAACAAACATCAATATTCATCAAATACAATATTTGTCAAATTTGTCCTTGTCTTGGACAAGTTACGAACAAAACTAATTTTTTATGTTACATAAATTATTTCCATTCAAGTGGTGATAAATTTCGAGAGTGCTTCTTCTTTGTTCCCCATGTATGCTCATAGGCTTATGATACGGGGATAAGGAGAAGTGCTGCCAAATTTTTTTGTACAACTTGAGGCGAAACGATTTATGAAATGTAAAAAATAATGTTTTGTTTGTAATGGGAAGTAGGTTGACTGAGCCCATAAACAAACAATTCTAATGAAAGTTCAATGAAATAAATAATAGACAAAATTCTATTAGGGTTACAATAAGATATATTTAATTTGTATAAATGGGAAATTTTAAACGTTTAGAAGAATAAGAATTTTAAGTTAAAATAGCATACATCTAATATTGTATTTGTACGTGTACGAATTTGAAATTATATTCATCTAAATAAAATAATACAATGATTTGATAACTGTTAAAATAATGAAATAACAATAGTTCTATATAATAATAATAATAATAATAATAATAATAATAATAACAATATAAGTACTCATCTTATAATATAATATATCTTTATTATGCAGTAGAAGATGGAACATTTGAAAGTTCATCGCGCTTGGATGTACAAAGATGTTGAACATAGAGGAACAATTCCATTTTAATTTTTAAGATGTTTAACAGAGTTCATGCTAGTGGCATCCTCCAATGGGACAAACATGACGAAAATCCATTTTCCTTGTAAGAAATACAAAGCCACAAAACATCATCCTCATAAAAAAATTCAAAGGTATTTGACTAAAAATGGTTTTATGGATTATTACTATGTTTGGATACATCATGGTGAAGATGCGAGAATTAAAATGCCGGTAGTTGTTGAGGATGATAACGTAAATATAGATGCTGATTTTGATGAATCAACTACTACAAAAAGTAAAATGACAGAAATGGTTATTGATGCCCCTGGTCCGAGCATGTTTCTTAGTTCATTGGATGTAAAGGAAGAGCCAAATCCAAAAGCTTTTTTTTTGAATTGTTAGAAGCATAAAAAAACCGTTTTTTGATGGATGTCTTATGATAGAATTGGCAGAGACTACTAGTTTAGTTGCAATATAATCAACAAACAATGGTACCCAAAAATTAATGAATGACGTTCTTAGTTTAATTTGAGATGTGGTCCCATCCGGTTTGCAAACTAGATTGGCTGAAAATTGGTATCAATTAAAAAAACAAGTGTTCGCATTTGGATTGCCGTATGAAAAGATAGATATATGTCAAAGTTTTTGCATATTATACTGGAAAGAAGACGGAGACCATTCATAATGTAAATTTTGTGTCTTAGAAAGATACAAAAAGAAAAAAAAAACGGTAAAGGTGTGCCTTTTATGCATTTACATTATCTTCTAATTATTCCTAGATTGCAAAGATTGTATTCGTCTTACGCCACTGTGGAGCACACGAGATGGCATAGTGAACGGGTTTGAGAGGAAGGGGTTTTGTGTCATCCTGCAGATCGAGAATCATGGAAACATTTCGATGACAAATATCCTAATTTTGCCAATGATTCAAGAATAGGCTCGGTTTATGCACTGATGGTTTTCAACCTTTTAGACAGTACGGCAAAAAGTACTCCACTTGGCCAGTTATTTTGACACCTTACAATTTACCTCTTTGGATGTGTATGCGAAACTCGTACATGTTCTTAACTCTAATTGTCCCTGGACCCAAAAATCCGAAAAACGAAATAGATGTTTATTTGCAACCTTTAATCGAGGACCTGAAAAATATGGGTAGAGGGTATTGACACGTACGACATGTCAATGTGGAAAATTTTCAAACTATTTGCTTGTTTATTATGGATGATAAGTGATTTTCCTGCGTACAGGATGCTTTCAGGATGGAGCGCGAGTACGGGAGGTAAATTATCTTGCCCTGTGTGAATGGATTCAACAAAAGCGTTTACACGGAAGCATGGTGAAAAGCAGTGTTGGTGGGATTGCCACCATCGATTTTTACATACAAATGACACATTTAGATGTGATAAGTAAAACTTTAAAAGAAATAAAACTGTAAATTTACAGCCACCAACATATTTGAATGGGGAATAGATATTTGATATTGTACAAGATTATGCAAAATTATATGAGCTAGTAAACAAAAAGCCCAAAATTCCTGGCAAAGGAGATTATCACAATTGGTGCAAACAGAGTATATTTTGGGAATTACCATATTGGAAGTATCTTAAAATTCGACACAATTTAGATGGGATGCATATTGATGAAAATGTATATGAGAATTTCTTTCATACAATTATGAATGTGAAAGGAAAAACCAAAGAAAATTTAAGATCAAGAAAAGATATCGAATACTATTGCAATCGTCTAAAGCTTAAGATTAATCCTATTCGCCCAAACTTCAAAGTTCTTGCATGTTATGAGCTGGATAGGACTCTTTGTATAAAATTTCTAGAGTGGGTCAACTTTTTGAGATTTCATAATAGAATTACTTCTAATATGAAATGATGCATCGGTATGAAGGATCTTATACTATCAGGTATGAAGTCACGATTGCCATGTATTTTTAAAGTTTCTATTTGTGATAGTATTTAAAGAGCTTTTACCACAAAAGGTTTGGATGCCCATAATAGAGCTAAGTTTATTCTTTAAAGAGATATGTTTGACAACTCTATCTAAAAGTCATTTGTAGAAGCTTGAAAAAGATATACCCAAATTACTATGGAAATTGGAGAAAATATGCCCCTTGGAATTTTTAATTGCATGGAACATTTACCAATTCATTTACCAACTGAAGCATTACTACGGGGACCAGTGCAGTATGGACGTATGTATCCTTTTGAGAGGTATGTAATAATTATAATTATTTATGCAATTTTAAATAGAACTTTTCAAAGTTAATTTCACACATTTTCCTGTTAAGGTATTAGGGCCACCTAAACAAAAAGGTGAAACAGAAAAAATGTGTTAAAGGTTATATTTGTCAAGCATACATTATTATAGAAGCATCCATATTTTTTAGTTATTATTTCGATGGCTATGTGAACTTAAATTTCAATCATGGTTATCGCAATGAAAATGAAATTATGGACGATTCAATCGATAACGTTCTCTCGGTATTCAAGAAACAAGGACGTCCATCGGGTAAATGGAAGAATGTTAAGGGCTTCGCTACAACAAAGGGTTATAATCTAGCCAAGGCAACTATGCTTCTTAATTGCAATGAATTAACTGATCTTAGAAATTACTAAAACAATTTGATTATTCTTTAACCAAATTGATGTCAATCTTTTCAAGCTACACAAAATACTCCTTAGATATTAACATGTGTATTTGGTTTAACAGTAGGTTCGAAAGTGAATATCCCAATGTTGAACTTTGAACAGAATTCGAGGGATGGCTTAAACAATATGTAAGTATAATAGGTCATGTATTTTAACCTTGCATAATACTAATTATATATTAACTTGTGTACTTGATTCAAGTCGATAGGTTGATACAAACAACATCACCAACATTTGCTACAGGAGACTTGCTTTTGGTCCGCGTACTAGTTAAAGAATATATCCAATAGTGTTTATAAATGGAGTTAAGTTCCACAAGGAAGAATATGGAAACAAAAAGACAAATGTTAATAGTGGAATTTGTATCAATGTTTGGAACAATGATGATGACATAACATATTATTATGGTGTACTGGAGCAAATTATCGAGTTAACTTACCACACCAAAACAGGGGGTTCCCAACAAATATTGGTGTTACAAATAATTTCTATAACACTTTTAAGTGCTACTAACGGCCTGTGAGGAATTGTCCAGCCATATTTGTAACACTTATAAGTGTTACAAACAGAGTAATTGCTAACACTTATAAATGTTGGAACCATAAGATATGGTAACTCTTATAAGTGTTACAAACATATTCATTGCTAACACTCATAAATGTTGGAACCAGAAGATATGGTAACACTTATAAACGTTACAAACATATTCATTGCTAACACTTATAAATGTTGGAACAATAAGATATGGTAACACTTATAAGAGTTAAAAACATATTCATCGCTAACACTTATAAATGTTGGAACTCAAAGATATGATAACACTTATAAGTGTTATAAACTTTCTCATTGCTAGCACTTATAAATGTTGAAACCATAAGATATAATAACACTTATAAATGTCAGTATCATAATCCTACTAACACTTATAAATGTTGGCATACATAAATTGATAACACTTATAAATGAGTATATATAACATATCTTTATGATTTCCAATCACATATATAATTCAACATATCAATTCAATATAAGAATGGGTACACTTCCATATTTCAAATTCGACAATGTCACATTCGCATAATGCTCAAATTTTTGCTACATGATTCCAATTTCAAAATAACATAATATCATGTTCGCATTACAAAAAGCAATACAAAGTTTTACTAAAGATACATAGAATTTTAGAGATTGCGAAGGCGAAATGTGGACCATATCACAAAGTCATAATTAATGTTATGTTGCAATCTCGGTACCATAGTAAGAGAGGATGAAGCAAATGATTTAAGAGCATCATTGATTTGGATTGACACTTGATTCGCCACTTGACTTGCAACTTGATTTTTTAATTCCATGGATCATTGACGAAAATCTTCCTTTTATTCTTGTCGGCAATTGTTTTTGAAGCTTGGACCATCTTTACTTGCTTTGCGGAAGAAGTGGAGTTAATTGCATGACAATAATTTTTCTTTTTATCAGAAGAAGATAGGATCGTTGTTAAGGTCACGCGTATTTTCTTTCTCGTTGCCATTACATTCCAAATTACGTTTTTTTCCTCCTCCTCCACAAGTGCATACAAATTATAAATGCACTCATTTTTATAGAAATAACAAGTTGGAAAACTGATAAATAACAAGTGTATTTATAAACAACAAAACTGAATGTATTTATAACAATTGCATTGCAAAAATAGATAAATAACAAGTGTATTTATAACAAGTACATTACAAAAACTGATGCTCGATTTAGTTTGCAAACCGAGTCGGCGACTCAGTTTTTGCAATCCGAGTCGGTGATTTAGTTTGCAAACCGAGTCGACGACTCAGTTTTTGCAATCCGAGTCAGTGATTCGTTTGCAAACCGAGTCGGCGACTCGGTTTTTGCAATCCGAGTCAGTGATTCAGTTTGCAAACCGAGTCGGCGACTCAGTTTGCAAACCAAGTCTGTGACTCAGTGCAAATGAAGTCACGACTGAGTCTGCCACTTAGGTTGCAAACTGATTCGAGACTCAGTTTTGCAAACCGAGTCAACTAATTTTTGTGAACCGAGTCGTCTCGGTTTTGGCGAACTGAGTTGCCTCGGTTCGCAAAAATTGAGTTGCCTTGGTTCGCAAAAACTGAGTCGCGAACCGAGCCGGCTCAGTTCCACGCACATTTACACTAGTTATTCATCCCAACATTCACATGCTATTGTTGCACTTAAATCCATTCCTTGCCCATAAAAGTGACCAAGACTACTATTTCATGCACTACATTACATGTCCCAGACTCTACTTTCTCAATTGTTCAATAATACAGTTTTGCAAAATAAAACAATGCTATCAATGAGACTAATCTTATGTACATGTTTATTTTTTCCAGATTGGTCATATTTATCATTCAAAAGCAGATAGAGGATGGACAACAAGAGACCATATATGCGCAGATGCAATTATTTTTTTAACCACATCAGACATGTGAATAGTACATATGTTTTTAGTGATTTGCAAGTTAGGTTTTCAGTGATTTGGTTTGTGCTAAACCCCTCCCTGATTAGAATAATACATGTTTCTTGCTTGCAAGGTGCTTGGGAAAAACAACGAAGTTGAATGAGTAATTAAAAACAATGAGTTTACCTATCGAGAACGGTTGACGTAGGAACATGCTGGATATGTTAGTCTCTACGGTCATGGAAATATACACGAATCTTGCAAAAACAGGTAGGGGTAAGATATCATTTTAGGATATATTTTTTATACATATTTTTTCATTTCCTGGGTTACCGCCACAATAACTAGACTCGAGACTTTTCTGCTGTGTTTTTTAACCCATGCTTTCACATCCGTCTTATGTCTAATTCTCACTACTGAGTTTTTTCTACTATTTCTGTGTAAATGATATGGTAATGGTATAGATGCTCTAATTATGTAGTATTGCCATCCCGAGCTAGACAACAGTTGGTGTTCAGCACATCAAAGCAACATCAAACACCAAAGCATAATCGTCAAGAATGAAAAACAAATCACAATCTTCAACTGTTACCAAATAAAAACACTCCACTTCAGTTTGTCCACTCGTCACCTTGTAAGAAATACTTAACAGAATAGGCATTCGAATGCTCTTTAGGAATCCTACTACTACATTCAACTCTTCCATCAGAATTCGCTCCGAGCCCCACATTTCCAAATTCTCCGTAAAACAATGTCTTAAGGGTGAACTCCCCTCTCCAAGGCTTGAGTGTCGACCCATGTTTCTTTCTATGCAACATGTACATAACCTGGACACTATCACAAAACAGACTTAACAATAAATAGGAGCTGAACTTGCAATACAAAAAAAGGGCATGCAGTGTGGTAATAATGGAGAAGAACGCGCAGCAATAATAGTGTACTTATATGAAAAAACAGAGTGTTAAATTATGTAGTTTTGCCTAAGGAATTGCCATAATTTTAACAGACTTATTAACTCCAACACCAATTTTAATTCCACTCATCTTTTCAAACTGTCCTAAGCAACCCAATTGTTATGTATTTAAAGGCATGAAAGAATAATAAAAAGGTTTTGATTAGCTTAAACAGTTTAAAAGATTGCACTAATACCTGTAAACTCTTTCCACCCTTCACGCCTAACCACTTCCTCTAGATTACAGTTCAAAAAAATAGTTCTTGAAAACTCTTTCCCCCTTTTCGGGTCCTTCCTTCCTTGGCACCACAATGACCGAACTGTTGTAAAACATGGAAGCTGAGTTTCCAAATTTAAAATCTACTGTACCAGATATCCTACATGAGTGATAAAACTATCGCATAAAACGTGCATAGTGAGTATCTTGGTGCCATAAAAACTCAACAGAGTACAAAATTGATAGGTTGCTGTCTGCCATGAATGCAACTGCTTCGTGCGATCCAGGGCCTGCTGCATTCTCAAATGTAATGTCCTTAGCCATAAAACCGTCTCCACTAACACCAACTGTTGATGTGTTATAGGATGTGGCACCACTCATCTGTGCATTGAGCTTCCCCGTAATTATGGCTTTGCCCATCCCTTCTCCCATGAAGACCAGTCTTATCTTCTCAAATGGGACCCTGACTCTCTTAATAAGTTGCTGAACTTATCTTAATCACAAAATAAATGAAGATGCAGTTAAAAATAAATGAAGCACTAAATAATTTGTTCTAAGTATGGACCATTAGAAATTTAGAAGACATTCTGTCTAACAGGTACAAGTCAACAAACATGTTATAACTGTTAAACTTTACTTCACATTACAATCACAACTTGCTCAAGCAGTTTTAAAAATTAAATAACTGACATTGAAACAAAAGGTGAAAACAAAAAAACCTAACACACATAACATATATATCCCATATTGTTGAAAGACTCCTCATTATTTTCTGTTAGAAACCAATCACTAGAAACGTACGAAAACCGTTTCTATGAAAAGCAACGCTTTTAAGCGTTAGTAATACTGATTCATTAATATTGTAAATTGGAACAACAAAGTGCAACGATAGTTCTGCAAGGTAACCAATTGAAACAGAAAAAGAAAGGAGTACCGATTAATGTCCGAGTCCAGTGAGCACTGTTTCCTTGAAACGAAATTGCTCCGTCTATGGCGCGTAAGGGTGATGAACAATCATCTCCCAAGGATGAAATGGACCGTACTCGTGATGTTGCGCTACAATCACAAATAGAGGACGAACGCAAGAGAGTTTCTGTAATTGTTTTATGCAGAACAGAGGAGCGAGGAAGAGAAATCAGAATTTAAAATTGTATATTTTGATTTGAATTCCGCAGGCCTATACAGGATGGAAGAGGCATTTTTTCATGAACAGGTGTTTCTGTTTGAATTGCAACGGCTACGACTGTTGGAAATGTTGCGACCCTTTGCCAACAAATATTTCTGTTGGCAATCGCATGGTAAAAATAAAAAAATAGTGCTTCCGCAGCGTAGCGAGTCAATCAGAGAACCAATTGATCACCAGACCCCAAGATCCCCAAGGCCCCTTATCTTTGACCTTTAAATATTAACATGAATGTATTATCATGACATTGCCTCTCCCTCTTCCATCTCCTTTTTCTATTGAAATAATGCATCAAGCCTTAGTATAAGTAGTGGCTTAAGGCACAAATTTCCCCGATGTGGGACTTAGTTTGCCTCAACCACTTTATTCATTCTTCCAACAACCCCCCACATGAATGAGTGGTTGTATAATCTATTCTGAAACTTTGTGTAACATTTATCATATCGGTAAAAGTAGCGCAGAGGCCTTGAACTTTTCCTAGTGTTTTATCGTTATAACTAACGGGCGAATCGGTAGACTAGAACGTCTTTGAACTATATGCCATTTGTGTAAGTCTATAACGATAACACATTATAAATGCTCTTTAACTCCTTGGTTCTCTGTTTGTGTTCGTTTTTGCCATGAACACTGCCTTGGTTTCATGAGTGCTTGAAGAATTCGACATTTAAATTCTTCTTGAAGCGGCGCCTTCACACTCACATAGGTGATTCTATAAAAAGTATCCCGTAATACCCCACTTGGTTCTTTGTAATACCACAGTATAAACATCATTAAAAGCCAAGCTTATCCTATTCTCTGACGGGTTGTGCACTGACTTATCATAGGAATGGTTTGTATTTAACAGTGCCGTCGAGTTTATCTTAAACTTAGTTGTCCCTTTGAACCTAGATCTTGGTATCTCCAGTCAACTAGGTGGGGTTTCCGTTTTAGAAAACTCTTAGTTCATAGGTCTTAAGCCCATTCCCATTGATAAGGTTTGACCTTTCTCTCTTGGCAAGCCTTTTGTTAGTGGATCCGCTATGTTATCCTTTGACCTTACATAGCCTATAGTGATAACTCCATTAGAGAGAAGTTGTCTTATGGTTTTATGTCTACGACGAATATGTCGAGACTTACCAATATATAATGTACTATTTGCCGCAGATTGACTATCACAATGTATACAAATTGGAGGTACATGTTTTTCCCAATTTGGATTGTCTTCCAAGAAACTCCTAAGCCAATCTGCTTCTTCTGCGGCTTTATCTAGAGCAATGAACTCTGATTCCATTGTTGATCTTGCTATGCAAGTTTTTTTGGATGATTTCCATGAGATTGCCCCATTTCCTAGTGTAAACACATATCTACTTGTGGATTTTGTGTCATTTGAGCCAGTTATCCAATTGGCATCACTATATCCTCGTACTATTGAAGGATACTTCTCATATTGCAACACATAGATGTGTGTGTATTTTAGATATCTTAAGACCCTGATTATTGCTTTCCAGTAATGTTTACCAGGATTAATGGTATATCTACTCAACTTGCTTATAGTGTATGCAATATCAGGCCTAGTGCAATTCATGACATACATAATACTTCCTAGTATACAAGAGTATTCAAGCTGATATATTCCATCACTGGTGTTCTTTACCCAATTTTGGTTTATATCCACTGGTGATTTTGCAATGGTTATATTATATTGCTTGAACCTTTCAAGTAATTTGGCAATGTAATATGACTGAGATAATGCATATCCTTGTGGAGTTTTTATAATTTTCACACCCAAGATTACATCAGCCACTCCTAGGTCTTTCATATCGAATCTAAAGGACAACATATCCTTCGTAGATTTTATTATGACCTTATTATTCACTAGGATTAACAAATCATCAACATAAAGACATACAATGACATATCCAGCATCCGTATATCTTACATACACACATTTATCTGATTCATTTATTTTGAATCCATTTGATAACATAGTTTCATCAAATTTCTCATGCCATTGTTTCGGAGCTTATTTAAGGCCATAAAGTGATTTTACTAATTTGCACACCTTATTTTCATTTCCTGGGCTTAGAAACCCTTCAGGTTGCTGCAAATAAATTTTTTCTTCTAGTTCACTGTAACACCCCGAATTTTCTGTTAACAATAAATTAACAAATTAAAGTATAATTAATTATAAATGAAAGAATTAAGGGAAACGTGTTACGCCATTGCGTTCATCTCGGAATTCTTCTTGAGATAGAGTCTGATTTTGCGTAAATCGGACTCCGTATGAAGAAGTTGTGGTCTTCGGAAGTTTCAGAATTCGATTTAAAATTCAAACAGCCCGAAACAAGTTCAAAATTCGAAAAACTGGACCAGAATTAGGCTGGGTGGAAAATTCCCGCCCAGGACCCAGGTCGACCCCTGGTCGACCTAGGGGTCGACCTGGGGGTCGACCTACCCAGTCGACCTGGTCAGGTCTTGGCTGGCCTGGTCGGGTTCTGAGCGATTTTCTGAGTTCTGGTGTGTCATTAGGGCTGATTTGTCACTTTCTGGTTGGCTCTTCTCAATGTGAATGGTCTAGATTCATCTATGATCATCTGACGACTCTAATTACACTACAACAAAACAGTCCTTTTACAACGGGCAAAAACAGTTGTAATATGCATTTCACAACGGGCGCCTGCCCATCTGAATATGCGTTGTTGTAATAGCTCCTAACTATTTGACAACGGGCATTGACTGTTGTAAAAGACCGTTGTAATAACTTGCTCTGTCACGTGCAATGAATCTATGACAATGGTTATAAACCCGTTGTAATAGCTATTAAATTACAAGCGGCTTTTGCCCGTTGTAATACAGTGTATTACAACGGTCGGTGACCGTTGTAATATACTACTATACTACTTTGTAAACCTGCTTTACAACAGGCCATCGACCATACACAATAACTATTCAAATCAAATAAATATTTTATTATACTTTTAAATAGTACAAAGTTATGTTTATCTTTGTTACACTAACTATACAAAATGTTCATTTGTACAAGTATTGCCGCACTACATACACTCCGTTACACTCACTCTCACTCTCAATGTCTTCATCTTTAGTGATTGACCCAAAACCAATTTGCTAAGCCTATGAAGCTCTTCAAATTTGTACTCAAACCAAAAAACAAGTAGCTAGAAATGAATGTAGTGCATAGTTAATGTAAGCATAATCAATATAAACATTTTGATGCATGCCGAGTTGGCAGTTTTATAAAAGAAACACAGTTCTAAGGCTATATGTCATCATGAGTGAGCAAAAATTCAGTCAGGTGGGTTACCTTAGTGAGCCACTGTCAACAAAAACACAGTGAAGTTGTCCTCCAATTGCCTTATGAACAAGCGTAGCTGCAACAGCAGAATCTACTCCTGGTAGTGCACAAATGACGTGATCATCAGACCCCACCAACTTATCAATGGCCGTAGTCTCTTCATCAAGAACATCTTGCATTTTCACATCAGCATACTGCATACACATCAACCAAAAAAATCTCTCAAATACTCCAATCCTCCAATTGAATGCGTTGCCTAAAGTAATATATGTACAAAAGAAAAAATGCCAGGCCAATTATTTTCAACAGCTAAACAAACATTAAAGAAAAAATTCATATAATTATAATCATTTACAAAACCATAAAGATAATGTTAAAGACCTGGCCAAAAAAATACTTAAGTAAATGAAGAAAGACACAAAACATCACATACCCAATGCTTGAAGTGCAATGCCAACAGCAGACCGCAGTTTGAGTAAATTGACCGATACTTCAATAACTAACACACTTGTTTTCTGCTGCCCTATAAGCAACAAATGTAACGAAGAAATTAGATAATATATGTAACGAGAGAAACAGATTTACATCATCCATCAAAATTAAAAATTAAACTAATGTTAAGTGAAGTACTAATTGACCATCTGGGTTCATCGGAGTCGATCTAATTGCTGTACAAATTGCACAGCCATCATTTTATAAAACAAGTTTGAGATATATGTGCACGACTAATTGGAATGTGGTTAGTAAAGTAATATGATTATGGCTAATGTGAATAAGCAAATACGAAAATGCATCTAAAGTATCTAAAAAAATATGTATAACTTTCATAAAATATTTTCTGTACACTTTTCGCCTTATTTTTCATGGTAAATATAAGATAGTGCTAAATGCACCAGAGCTTCCACTAGAATGTACTAGTTAAAAATTTTGGTGCTTCATTATACTCAGTTCGACAGGTGGTACACTGTTAGCTAGCAGCATACTATCAATCGAATTTGATAAAATTAAATATCATTTTTGTTTTTCTAACTTGATACTATATTGATTTGAAAAACATACCGTCAAGTGGGAAAAGATGATTTTATTTTAATCAGCAATGACCGAAGGAAGATAAATCAAAATTCAAATTTTCTACACAAACTAATAACTCTGCTATATAGAACCAGAAACCACCACTATGCTAAATAACTTAAGCGTTAGATGAAAGCTACACTCTGACAAGAAAAGCTTAATCCATTGCCTACTCAGAAGATCGACTGAATACATAATCAAACGAAACTCAATTTAAAGCACGTTTAATTCATACCTATATCTGCTGTCGCCTGAGATGACTTTGCCTTCTTTAATTTGGAAGCTGCTATCTTCACCCTCGGAGCCATGGTTACCTACAGACTGAATTGTAGAATGTCTTGGTTATAGGATGTGATTCAAAAGACGAATTGAGTATTTGCTGTGATTGGGGAATTTTTTTAAAATGAGTTAAAAAATTATCAAAGAAGGAATTATTATTGTTAATCATTAATCCATATAATAGTTAACTCGTCTTCAAAAATACACTGCTTATTTCTTTCTTCCCAGCTTGATAATTATATTTCTTATTTTGAAACTCCATCAAAATATAAAATCTTACTAACCTTCCCGAAACCATGGTTAGAAATTTGTGTGGAAGAAAGAGCATAATATTTATATCATCATATGCTACTGCAGATTTAGAAGATGACTGAGGAAATAATAATTTATGTATGTTCTCCTACATTATCTTATGTTTTAACCATGTTTTCACAAAATCAGGGTTTAAGATTGAAGATGAAGAGAAATCAAATTGATTTCAAAGGCCAAATGCATGTGAAGAAAACATGATTATAGAAATGATAGTTTAGTTATTTTGCTTTGTTCCCATAGGAAAAAATCAAATATCTAATTCTTGCTCAACAAAAAAATTATAATTATTGCACCATTCAATCTTTAGAAATTTCCATACTGTAATTAACTTTTTTTCAAACACATCTTCAAAATTATAACTAACCTCCCATTGTACCATTTTCTTAAACTAACATGACTGGCACTGGTGTAATGTGATGTATGAAAAATGGTACTGATCAGTTACAGATGAGATATGCAAATGCAGCGTCAGTGCATGAACTATTACACCGAGATGTTCAATTTCAAGAAACTAGACTTACCAAAGACTTAGCCAGATGAACTGATATGAAGAAAAATACTGCCTGACATAATGGTTTTCATATGAACAAGTGAACAACACTTCTCCAGATGGCTGCTTATGCTTTCTAATTGTGTAACTTTGCTAATGGTCCCACTCGGCATTTTATTTTCTCTGAAGCAAAAATGTGTGTGCATTATTTATGAATACAAGTTCCAGCTAAATAGACTAAATTTTCTCAAATTGAGCAGCATGTCATGTTTTCTTGAATTGAACAGCAGCATGTTTATAGTTTTAAATGAACTAAGCAGCAAGTATACATTTTACTGCCCTATTTGTTTATATTGTTTTAACATCAAATAAGCAAACAATTATAAAGTATGAAATTGAAATTTTTAAATGAAAATGAACATAAATGATAAAGTATGGCATAACCAACAACAAATTTAACAACTCAAAACAACAACAAATAAAAATTAAATGGGATAGTAACAAATTCAACTATTTAGGATAAAAACATGAATGACAATTTCATAGCAGTTTAATTTGCAGTAGCCACATAATTTGCAGTCGCAACATGAATGACACCAACATGAATGACAGCAGCAAATTCAGCAAATTCGACTATTCAACTATTTTAATTTATTTCGCATATACTTCAACATGAATGACAACAATTCAACATAAATGATATTAGACACAGAAGTGACAAAACAGTCCAAAGTTGGCACATGAAAAGATTGAAAATGTAATACAAATACCATCAAATGAAAGGATAAAAGAGCAGTTTCGTACCTCGCAAAAGTATACTGCAAGCAATAGGGAAAATGCGAAAAAATGAGAAGAAGGAGAAGGTGGCAAGATTCATGCTAGGATTTGACTGGATGAATTGTACTACAGTCACCGCTGCAAAACCAGTTTCCTTCAGGCAATCCCTGCAGTTACAAAAGAAAAATCAAATTGCAAATACAAAGCAAAACCATATAAAATACATTTAAGATATAAAAGCAAAGCAAATTGCAAGGTAGCATACACACAAACACACACAAATTTGGATAGTATGTAACATATCACTACCCATGGCTTTCTTTCAAAATGAAGATATAAAATAAAAATACATGTACAAGCATCCCAATCCATACATTTAAGAATATGCTACTGCCTTTCTTGTATACTCAGAATTTAAGTAATTTATATACTTGTCATTTTTTCATAAATTTAATATGCTTTAAACCTCTGTACATATACTCGTCTAATCTGCTGCATTTGCTACTGTCATTACTGAGAAGTTCTTAGACCAAGAAAAAGATGAAAGCAATCACATAAATAGCAAGAGAGCAAGAACAAAAAAACAACCATCCTAAACAGTCAGTAACTGAAGCATTACCACAACATAAAGTATTCCCTTTAACGTTGAATCTCTTCCTCATCTGAATTCTCCAAAACCCGCCATATAACAATCCAAATATACACAGGAAAAAAGCCAGTTATCCCCAAGGCCTCTCTCACAGACTCTCTTTCAATGTTAACTGCTGCCAAATTAAAGATTTATAAAATCTATGAAACTGATAAACTTTAATAGCCAAAAGATTAATAAAGTCGATGGAATCAATGGCCAGAAAATCTACGCAGTCGGTAGGATTACCTTCTTTGAAATAACTACACGAAGCAGCACTATTCATCTCTAATCGATCTGTCGCCGGAGCAGATTAGCGAGCGGCTTTCATTGCCTGTTGCTTCCTTGGGGCTTTACCGCCTATCGACTTGCGTGCTATTGGATTTGTACGTGCCATAGAGAAATCGAAAAATTAGGTTTTTTTCCTTTAGTTGGGAGACGGTGATTTGGGAGTTCTAGATGATTGTTTATTGGAGTAACACATATCTAATTCGGGAGAAGCACGGAGCCAAATTTTGGGGTTGGAGCCAAAATTTGCGTATGAAGCCACAATGTCGCGTTTGAAACAAAAAAAAATTTGTATTTTCCAAAATAAGAGTGGTTTGGATAAAATTAATATTAATCCAAATCAATTATTATATTTTTAGTATTAAATAATAATTTCATGTTACGGAGCCAAAATTTTGAGTACGTGGAGCCAAAACAGTTTTCAAGCAAAGTTAAAATTTTCTATAAGAGCCAAAAGAAATCTTATTTATACATGTCAAAGAAACTAGTTATAAAATAAACATTCAAATACATAAGAAATTAATGATATACAACGTGATGACCATATCACTCAATTTTATTTTTTCTTTAATATTTTTTAATTTATTGTTCGTTGTAAAAGAAGCAAAGTACATCTGAGAAGACGAAAGAGGAGGCGGTAATCCAGATTAACTGAAAATGGGTAAGCGGGAAATGAAAATTAGGAAAAAATAGGGTGGCAAACAGAGTCGGGTTTTTTCAAACCGTTATTTTCTCTCACGTTGTGTCATGGACATCTGATTTAAGCATTGGGTTTTTGTCCATCATAGGCTAGTTTGTAAGTATGTATTTTGTTAGTGCAACAATAACGGAAGCTAATGCCATTTTCAAAGAGAGAAAGAAAATATAAAGCAACCATTAGTTATGAAAAGCTATAAATAATGATTTATATAAATTTTTATTGATAAATATTTATTATAAATCCACATTTATAATTAATTAATTAGATATTAGTTATCTTTTATTAATTATAAATTACCAATTATCAATTGTAATGGTTTTTTAAAATTTCTAATTCAAAATCGTTCTATGCTAAAACTACTAATTATTAAATCAAAATTGTTATTTATTAAATTATAAGTTGATATTTATAACTATTATTTATAATTTACGATATACTTTTGAGTAACTATTATTGGTTCTTAATTACACATTATCAATTATAATAAATTATAAATTATTAATTATTTAAAAATTAAGTTGTTGGAATACTGATTATGTATAATAATTAGTAATTAGAGATTATTTATTAATAATCATTGATTATTATAATTTTTAAATGACTAATATAATATTATTAATGATTGATTATTAAATATTAATAAATAATATAATATTATGAATGATTAGTAATTAGTAATATAATACGATACTTAATAATAAGTAATATATGATTAATGATTAATTATTAAATAATCAAAATTAATTTTATGGAAGCATTGTAATTATTAATTATTGACTGTCAAAAATTAGCGTCTATTACAACGGGCATTTTGTGACTGTTGTAAAATAAACGTCTATTACAACGGACATTTTATGACCGTTGTAAAATAGATATATATTACAACGGGCCTAAAAATGACCGTTGTAATAGAATTTATTACAACGGACATTAAATGTCCGATGTAAAAAGGGTGTTGTACAGGCGTCTATTACAACGGTCTAGAAAATGACGGATGTAATAGTAGTCTATTACAACAGGCTGAAAATGCCCGTTGTAAAATGGACGTTGTAATAGACCTGTTTTGTTGTAGTGTTAGTTTGAAATTCTATATAAACAACTTAAGTCTCCAACCTAAATTCACACAAAAATTAGAACCAAAGCCGCCATGCTGTCGGGAGAAAACTGAGAGTAGCCTCCACTTGAAGAAAGCTAAGAGACGAACAAAATCTTATTCAATTAAAATCAAAACAACATTTATCTACCCAAAGGAAAGCATCTCAATTTCATAACTCAGAATCCATAACTCAAGTTCGTCGTTCGTTGTAAGTTTAGTTATGTTTTGGGATGCGAACCAAAAGTAATGTCATGCCTTGGAAATAAATTGATAATAGAACAATGTTTATTATGTTATATGTGGAATTGAATGATATTGATCTATGTCTGTGGTTCTATTTTATTATCATGTTGAATTAGGAATTAATGGATAAGTCTATTCATATGTATATGAACTTGGAGTATAACCTGTTATGACAAGTTGTGTAGTTTATCATGTTACGCAAGTTTTAGGTGGTAAAATCATATCACGTATGTGACCAAACGTTAGAACTACATGTTTATATGTATATGTTAAACTTATGTCATATTTCAAGTTCACACTTATTCATATGTTCGTGATTTATTTGTAAATTCACATATATGTAAGTTGATTTAATCTATGTTGCAAATTCACATATATGTAAGTTGATTTAGTCTATGTTGCAAATTCACATATATGTATGTTAATTTAGTCTACGTTGCAAGTTCACACCTATGATATTCATGTTGACTATTTTGCAAGTTCACACCTATGGTGTTCATATTGACTATGCCGAAAATGCCAAGTTTACACCTATGTCATGTTTATATTAAAGAATTTCTTTATGCCAATTTGGTGTATGCTAAATTAGGCTATGTTTTTAGCCTAATATTATATGTCAAAAATCATGCGGATGAAAATTAGGCTAAGATTGTTAGCCTAATATTTAGATGGGGTAATGTTGGAAAAATTGATAATTATAGGAAACTTGACATAAATTGGTGAAAAATCACATAGGTAATTTATGGCATGAAACGGTATAAATTATATACCTAAAATTAATGAACTTGATTAGAAACAAATCTGGGCAATGACATGAATTCTGGATAATATACATAAATAAAAATGTAAATTCAGAAAATACGAATATGCTTAACCCAAGGTTAGATTGAGTTGTGATGTAAGCCTGCCCAGATCCGCCCGGCTGTCCAGTAATCACAACAATACCTATCTAATGTGGGAGGTTAAGGCATTGAGCCCAATAAGGACCCGAGGTTAGACTGAGTTATGGTGTAAACCTGCCCGGAATCGACCGGCACATCTAGTAACCGTAACAATACATGTCTAATGTGAGTGGTTGGTGCTTTAACTAATTAAAGCTAAGGACAGACAAGTCAGGATGGTAGGGTTAAGTTAACTAAAACACTTAACCAATTCAACATGTTAATTAAAATGATGGGTGGGGTTAGGTAAATACAGACACTTAACCACTTAACATATTTAACTACAAAACCCTAGTAACGGGGACCCATTTCAGCAGTAACCCAATTAGGTATCATGGTACCCTGAAACTAGGCAGGGTGGGGCACGATTACTGGGCTAATTGTAAGCAGTTAAAAGCGACGGCGGTTGATGCAGCAGCGTAGGTTCTAACGGAGTGCGGACGTGCACACACTTTGGAGTAGACAAACAAGGCATTGGGCATCAGTAGTATAACCTATGCATTCTAGAATTGTGTCGGGCCGCCACCATGGGACTTGATACACCCCATAGTGGGACCAGCATAGGTATCTACAATCATGTGGGCCATATGACACTAGAAGAAAACGTTGCGAGTAAGAGTCGATCGAACAAGGGATCACCTTGTCATGAACACATGGTGCTAGTTAGGCTAGTTAGTAGGTGCAGAGAAGTAATAGTGAGTGCGTTTAGTATAGTTAGTATTTCCTGCTATATCTTGTCTTATATTCTGGTATTTTCCTATTCTCAGTTTATGCAAGTCGTGATCTTTTTATTGTTCTCATGCTAGAAATATAACTAGACTTACCAGACTTATGTCTGATCCATTCTCCTTTCGCTTTCTTTTCTTCCGTTCCCCCCTCCTCAGGTCTACAGGGAGGAACCATCTCAGCTTAGTCAGATTTTTCATCCAGCTTGAAGAGAGAGAATGTATTGCGTGGATCTCTTTCGTTTGGGCTATGGCTTTGGACATTCTATGGGGATTTATGCAGTTTTAATTATGTTTCATGCTTGTTTAAGTTTTAAATCAAGACAGTATTATGGTTGTAATAATTGGAAGTTTGTTTTGAGGCAATTATGGAAGTGTTTTGTATGAACACGTATTTATGATATGAAAGTCTGTATGTTTTTCCGCTGTTTATATATATGTGTTTATATCTGTCTTGTGTTTTATCTGTGACTTTTACTTATAAACCTCCACCGAAGTTAAGGTATTCCCTTTGTGAGTGACCTTAACGGAGGTGATGTGTTGCACTTGGTATCAGAGCACAGGTTTACCAGATTAGATAAAGGTTTTTGAAACTATTTTCAAAAAGAAGTTTAAAGAAGCAATTTTTTTTCAAGAAAAAGCGTTGTTTTTAAAAGGCATAATTCCCCAAAGCCATATGCACTATCTCTCTATCCTTTTGTCTTGAATCTTTCCTTTTTATTTCAGCATGTCTGGAGACCTTAACCTTCAAGAAGGAGTACCGGTACCTGGCTGGTTCCGAAGGTACCTAGAGGCTAGGGCCAATGACGCGGGCCCAGCGGACATTCCTCCTCCCCTAATGGCAGCGGTTCCTCCTCCTCCTCGTGGAAATGCTTTCGCAAAGACGTGTAGAGACTTCAAGGCTATGTGTGGAAAGGACTTTTATGGAACTGAATCCTTTGTGGTAGCAAGGAACTGGCTGAAGGAGACCGAAGATTTGTTCGTCATCTTCGAAGTTGACGATAGGCAAAAGATACAGCTAGCGGTGTGGTTGCTTAAAGAAAAAGCTTCTTATTGGTGGGAGGTTACCCATGCTGAGAGGCTAGTGGAAACTTGGGAAGATTTTTGGATGAGGTTTGAGATGAAATTCCTCTCCCAAGCTGAAAGAAGCCTGCAGATGGAGAAGTTCCTAACTCTTAAACAAGGAAGTATGACGATCAAGGAGTACGTCAATCAGTTTAATTAGCTGGCCAGATTTGGGCTGGATTTAGTAAACACCCAACACAAGAAGGCACTTCGCATTGTCAAAGGTCTGAATGAGCCTCTACACAGCCTTACTATGACCCATATACCCATGGGAGCGACTTACGAAAGTTTGATGCACATGGCGCTGCTACACGAGGAAGATAAAGGCAAGAAAGAGGCAAAGGTGGCAGTGCCTCAAGAAAAGAAAGAGGGTTTACAGGCTAAGAAAACAGACTTCAAGAAGGGCGGGAAGAACAACAAATCCCGTGAAAAGAGAAGGTGTAATTTTTGTGGCATTGTTGGACATATAGTGAAAGACTGCAGAAAGAAGAAGGCGAAGATGAATGGTGGTAGTTTCCACTGCGGCGAGACTGGACACATGGCTAAGGACTACCCAACGAAGCGAGGGCATGGACAGAGGACTGGATCCACTTCAGGGGGACTGGTTCACACACTGGTGGCACCTCCACAAAAATGAGGTAGAAATATTTCTATAGAAAGTGTAGTTTATCTTTATGATCATCCAGTTCGCACTCTCTTTGATTCTGGCGCATAGCACTCTTTTATTTCATCTGCTTTAGTAGAACCTCTGCACCTAGCCACTAGTATGGTAGAATATCCCTTGGTTGTTTAAAATCCAATTGGGGGCTCAGCTTATTTGTCGATGGTTTGTTTGGATTTAAAAATCTCTATTCTAAGTGTTGAGTTTAGATGCAGTGCCTTTGTTTTGGGCTTCTCGGGATATGGATTGATCTTAGGCATGGACTGGTTATCCAATAATGGTGTCATTCTTGATTGTGAGAAGAGAGTGGTTAGACTCTTGACTCGGCTCGGTAACACTCTAGAAATTTCTTTAATCCCTTGAATGCTGTTATGCTTAGTTATCTAGAGTTGCTTGATGCTTCTGTTGAGAATTTGCAGTCGGTTAGAGTGGTCCATGAATATCCGGATGTCTTTGAAGAGGTGAAGGGCTTACCTCCAAGGCGGGAAATAGACTTCCGCATATATCTTGTTAATAATGCAAAGCCCGTAGCTTTATCTATTAAACACATGGCTCCAAAGGAGAGAAAGGAGCTCAGTAAGCAAGTTAAGGAGCTTCTCGAGAAGGGGTTTATAAGGCGGAGTATCTCGGAATGGTGTGCTCCAGTGGTATTCACCACCAAAGCAGATGGCTCACTACGTCTTTGTGTGGACTATAGGGAGATAAACAAGTTGACTAAGAAGAATAGACACCCGATTCCCAGAATAGACGATTTGTTTGATCAGCTTGTAGGTGCGTCGGTTTTCTCCTAACTTGATCTGGCTATTAGGTTCCATCAGCTAAGGGTAGCTGAAGATAGCATTGATAAGACGGCGTTCAGAACCCCAGACGGTTTCTTCGAGTGGCTTGTCATGCCTTTTGGCTTGACAAACGCACCCGCTTATTTCGTAGACCTAATGAGCAGGGTGTTCAGAGAATTCCTCAATAAGTTCGTGGTGGTCTTCGTAAACGATATTTTGATCTTCTCAAAGAATGAGGAAGAACATGCTCAGCATTTGAAGGAGATCATGGAAACTCTTCGAGTTCATCAGCTGAAAGCCAAATTCTCCAAGTGCCACTTTTGGAGAGAAGAAGTAAGGTTTCTTGGACATGTAGTATCCAAAGAGGGGTTAGTTGTGGACCCCGCAAAAGTGGTTGCGGTGCAAGATTGGAAGGCACCAAGAAATGTAACCGAATTCCGAAGCTTTCTCGGGCTAGCAGGTTTTTACCAAAAGTTCATTAGAGATTTCGCGAAAATCTCAGCTCCACTCACAAGGCTAACAAAGAAGAATCTAGCATTCGCTTGGGATTTGGACTGCGAGTTTGCTTTCCAACGATTGAAAAGGGCTCTCACAACAGCCCCAGTTCTTACATTGCCAGATGGAAGCAAGATGTTTATAGTATACACGGATGCTTGTGGTACGGGACTAGGCGCTGCTCTGATGCAAGAAGGGAAGGTAGTAGCTTATGGTGGAAGTCAATTGAAAGTTCATGAAAAGAACTACCCAACCCACGATCTTGAGTTAGCCACCGTCGTCTTTGCGCTTAAGTCTTGGCGCCATTATCTCTTAGGTGAGAAGTTCGAATTATATATTGACCATAAATCATTGAAGTATCTTTTCTCGCAGAAAGATCTTAACTTAAAACAGCAAAGGTGGATGGAGTTTCTTGCCTCGTATGATTTTGAGATTTCCTATACTCTTGGCAAGGGCAACGTAGTAGCAGACGCCTTGAGTAGAAAGAAGCTGACCTTAAGCCCTCTCTTTGTAGAAAGGCAAAGCTTGGAGTATATAGCCAGTTTTGACTTTAGGCCCTCCTCTGATTTTGTACCTGGTTTGTTGGCATCACTAGAAGTACGGCCCACTCTTTTAGACTCAATAGGGGCTGCACAACGTGAAGACCCTCAGCTTGTTGATGTGATTGATAAGCTAACTAGGGGTGAAACTTCCGGTCACCTCAATAGTTACTCCATCGATGATAAGGGTTGGCTGAGGCGAGATGGAAGGCCATGCGTCCCACAAGCAAGGGATTTGGTAAAGATGGTTCTCGAGGAAGCACATCATTCCAAGATGACAATACACCCAGGTGGAGACAAGATGTACAAAGACGTAAAGAGAGTTTTCTTTTGGAGCAGCATGAAGAAAGATGTGGCAAATTTCGTTTCTAAGTGCATGATATGCCAACAGGTCAAGGTAGAACAAAAGAAGCCTGGAGGACTGCTTCATCCTCTAGAAGTCCCGCAATGGAAGTGGGATAGCATTTCAATGGACTTCATTGATGGGTTGCCTAGGTCAAGAAGGGGCAATACTAGCATTTGGGTAATAGTGGACAGGCTCACAAAAAGCGCCCACTTTATACCTGTCAAGAGTAGAAGGACTGCCTCATCTCTAGCTTCTATTTATCTCAAGGAATTAGTTCGACTCCATGGAATACCCTCCAGCATAGTGAGTGACCGAGATCCTATCTTTACAAGCGAGTTTTGGCGGAGTCTGCAAGATGCTGTAGGCACACAATTATGCCTGAGCACGGCCTATCACCCCCAAACCGATGGTCAGACGGAAAGGGTGAACAGAGTGTTAGAAGATCTTTTGAGACTGTGCGTTCTTGACTTTGGAGGGACATAGGAGGATCATCTTCCTTTAGTGGAATTCGCCTACAACAATAGCTACCAAGCCACCATCGGCATGGCGCCCTTCGAAGCTCTACATGGAAGACCGTGCCGATCTCCAACTTGTTGGTGGGAGTCTACAGACAAGCTTATACTTGGGCCAGACATGATTTGAGAGACTTCAGAAAAAGTGGACTTGATACGAAGGAGAATGAAGGTTGTCCAAGATAGACAGAAATCCTACGCAGACAAAACAACGATCGGCTTTGAGTTGGAGGTTGGGGACAGGGCTTTCCTTAAGGTATCTCCTTTAAGGAACGTTGTTCGCTTTGGATCCACAGGAAAACTAGCGCCAAGATTTATAGGTCCGTTCCCCATCATCGAAAAGATTGGGAAGATGGCTTATAGAGTATAGCTGCCCGAAAGGTTGGCTGGAATTCACAATGTCTTTCACGTTTCTCACCTCTGGAAATGTTTACATGAATCTGCGGAAGTGGTGGAGCCAAGCATTCTAGAAGAAGTTGAAATATAACGGGAAACAACTGTGAGGAGAGTTCCAACTCGGATCATAGGAATTGAAATCAAAAAGCTACGCAACCGTGAAGTCAAGCTTGTTAAAGTTCAATGGAGCGATGCCGAGGAAGACGCGACTTGGGAAACTGAGGACAGAATACGCACTGCCTACCCTTTTCTTTTTTAGGGTACATCTTTGATCTCTCTTTTTCCATAAGTTTATGCTTGTATCTACGTTTTAGTTTATCTTTTCGGTCCTTTTTCTCCTAATTCCTTAGTTAGAAACTAATGGATGTAAACATGTATTTGAAACATGTTATGATTGATGGCTGCAAGTGGTTGCAAGTGGTTGCTAGTGGTTGCTCGTGAATGCATATACACACCCTAGGTATTAGATCAGCTCAGTCACTTCCATATTGCATATGCATATATGTATTCATATTTGTATGTGGTTGAAACTTGATATGTTGTCATATGGATGTCGCATTTGTATGAATGGTTGCGCACTCATGTAGAATTATGAGTAGGGAAAAATTTGCATACATAATGGATTCATGACACTTACATGATTCGCATTGAGGAGGTCAACTGAATCAGTAAACCGCCTAATTTTGCATTAGATAAGGACATATACACACACTATGCATATGATCATGAAGCATTAGAAGTCTTTTAAGGACAATGGACGCCTGTGTTTTTTGGTTGAGTAGATGGACGAATGGATGTTAGGATATACGTTCTTCTAGACTTAAAGATTTCGAGGACGAAATCCTTTAAGGAGGGGAGAATGTAACACCCCGAATTTTCTGTTAACAATAAATTAACAAATTAAATTTAATTAATTCTAAATGAAGGAATTAAGGGAAACGGGTTACTCCATTGCGTTCGTCTCGGAATTCTGCTTGAGATAGAGTCCAAGTTTGCGTAAATCGGACTCCGTATGAAGAAGTTGTGGTCTTCGTAAGTTTCAGAATTCGATTTAAAATACAAACAGCCCGAAACAAGTTCAAAATTCGAAAAACTGGACCAGAATTGGGCTGGGCAGGAAAATTCCCGCCCAGGACCCAGGTCGACCAGGGGGTCGACCAGGTGGTTGACCTAGGGGTCGACCTACCCAGTCGACCTGGTCAGGTCTTGGCTGGCCTGGTCGGGTTCTGAGCGATTTTCTGAGTTCTGGTGTGTCATTAGGGTTGATTTGTCACTTTCTAGTTGGCTCTTCTCGATGTGAATGGTCTAGATTCATCTATGATCATCAGACGGCTCTAATTATTATGAAATTCTATATAAACAACTTAAGTCTCCAACCTAAATTCACACAAAAATTAGAACCAGAGCCGCCATGCTGTCGGGAGAAAACTGGGAGTAGCCTCCACTTGAAGAAAGCTAAGAGACGAACAAAATCTAATTCAGTTAAAATCAAAACAACATTTATCTACCTAAAGGAAAGCATCTCAATTTTAGAACTCAGAATCCAGAACTCAAGTTCGTCGTTTGTTGTAAGTTTAGTTATGTTTTGGGATGCGAATCAAAATTAAAGTCATGCCTTGGAAATAAATTGATAATAGAACAATGTTTATTATGTTATATGTGTAATTGAATGATATAGATCTATGTCCGTGGTTCTGTTTTATTATAATGTTGAATTAGGAATTAATGGATAAGTCTATTCATATGTATATGAACTTGGAGTATAACCTGTTATGACAAGTTGTGTAGTTTATCATGTTATGCAAGTTTTAGGTTGTAAAATCATATCACATATGTGACCATATGTTAGATCTACATGTTTATGTGTATATGTTGAACCTATGTCATATTTCAAGTTCACACTTGTTCGTGATTGATTTGTAAATTCACATATATGTAAGTTGATTTAATCTATGTTGCAAATTCACATATATGTAAGTTGATTTAGTCTATGTTGCAAATTCACATATATGTATGTGGATTTAGTCTACGTTGCAAGTTCACACCTATGATATTCATGTTGACTATTTTGCAAGTTCACACCTATGGTGTTCATATTGACTATGCCGAAAATGCCAAATTTACACCTGTGTCATGTTTATATTAATGAATTTCTTTATGCCAATTTTGTGTACGCTAAATTAGGCTACGTTTTTAGCCTAATATTATATGTCAAAAATCATGCGGACGAAAATTAGGCTAAGATTGTTAGCCTAATATTTAGACGGGGTAACGTTAGGAAAAAATGTTAATTATAGGAAACTTGACATAAATTGGTGAAAAATCACATAGGTAATTTATGGCATGAAACGGTATAAATTATACACCTAAAATTAATGTACTTAATTAGAAACAAATCTGGGCAATGACATGAATTCTGGATAAAATACATAAATAAAAATGTAAATTTAGAAAATACGAATATGCTTAACCCGAGGTTAGATTGAGTTGTGATGTAAACCTGCCCGGACCAGCCCGGTTGTCCAGTTATCACAACAATACCTATCTAATGTGGGAGGTTAAGGCATTGAGCCCAATAAGGACCCGAGGTTAGACTGAGTTACGGTGTAAACCTGCCCGGAACCGACCGGCACATCCAGTAACCGTAACAATACCTGTCTAATGTGAGTTGTTGGTGCTTTAACTAATTAAAGCTAAGGACAGACAAGTCAGGATGGTAGGGTTAAGTTAACTAAAACACTTAACCAATTCGACATGTTAATTAAACTGATGGGTGGGGTTAGGTAAATACAGACACTTAACCACTTAACATATTTGACTAGAAAACCCTAGTAACGGGGACCCATTTCAGCAGTAACCCAATTAGGTATCATGGTACCCTGAAACTAGGCAGGATGGGGCACGATTACTAGGTTGATTGTAAGCGGTCAAAAGCGATGGTGGTTGGTGCAGCAGTGTAGGTTCTAACAAAGTGCGGGCGTGCACACACTTCGGAGCAGACAAACAGGGCACTGGGCATCAGTAGTATAACCTATGCATTCTAGAATTGTGTCGGGCCGCCACCACGGGACTTGATACACCCCATAATGGGACCAGCATAGGTATCTACAATTATGTGGGGCCGTATGACACAGGAAGAAAACGTTGCGAGTAAGAGCTGATCGAATAAGGGATCACCTTGTCATGAACACGTGGTGCTAGTTAGGCTAGTTAGTAGGTGCAGAGAAGTAATAGTGAGTGCGTTTAGTATAGTTAGTATTTCCTGCCATATCTTTCCTTATATTCTGGTATTGTCCTGTTCTCAGTTTATGCAAGTCATGATCTATTTATTGTTCTCATGCTAGAAATATAACTAGACTTACCAGACTTATGTCTGATATATTCTCCTTTCGCTTTCTTTTCTTCCGTTCCCCCCCTCCTCAGGTCTACAGGGAGGAAACATCTAAGGTAGTGTTTGGTTTACCATTTTAAGTTTTGGGTTTTCGTCCATACAAAAATGTGCACAACGCATGTAAATCATGGAAAACAACAATTTTAGAAAACAAAGTTAATACACAAAATAAAAAACAACTTTTATCCATTTTTCATGTTTTGAGAAATGAGAGAAATATGGAGACCAAATCATCATTTCATGATTGCTACATCCTCTCCGCGGTCCCCTCCATCTTGCTTTCATTCTACCATTCCTCCTTCTACACCTTTAAAGTTTTGTAATTAATTTTGAAAACTAAAAACCCAAAACTCATTTTTAACCAAACACACCCTAAGCTTATTCAGATTTTTCATCCAGCTTGAAGAGAGAGAATGTATTGCTTGGATCTCTTTCGTTTGGGCTATGGCTTTGGACATTCTATGGGGAGTTATGCAGTTTTAATTATGTTTCATGCTTGTTTAAGTTTTAAATCAAGACAATATTATGGTTGTAATAATTGGAAGTTTGTTTTGAGGCAATTATGGAAGTGTTTTGTATGAACACGTATTTATGATATGAAAGTCTGTTTGTTTTTCCGCTGTTTATATATATGTGTTTATATCTGTCTTGTGTTTTATCTGTGACTTTTACTTATAAACCTCCACCGAAGTTAAGGCATTCCCTTTGTGAGTGACCTTAACGGAGGTGGGGTGTTTCATACACCATTTAAAAACGCAGTTTTCACATCCATTTGGTGTATTTCCAAATTTAATATGGATGTTATTGCAATAAGCATCTTAATCGATGTTATTCTAGTTACTGGTGAATACGTATCAAAGTAATCTAGGTCTTCCTTCTGTCTAAATCCTTTTATTACAAGTCTTGCTTTATACTTGTCTATTGAGCCGTCAGCCTTTAGTTTTTTCTTAAGTATCCATTTATATCCTAGTGGTTTTGATTCGATCCTTTAGGGAAATCCACTAGTTCCCACATATGGTTTTGTAGAATGGATTCTATTTCACTATTGACGGCTTTTTTCCAATAAGGAGCATCGGGAGATGACATTGCTTATTGGTAAGTTAGAGGTTCATTTTCTATCATATATGCATAGAAATCAGGTCCAAAGGTTTTCGAAGTCCTTTGACGTTTGCTCCTTCTGGGTTCCTCAGTTTCAACATTTCTCTCATTCGAGTTTTGATTAACATTATCCTTAGGAGTATCTGTATCTCTTGATCTCTTTTGAACAATTGTTTCAATAGAAGATTTTAGAGGACAAATGTGTTCAAAGAATCTAGCATTTCGCGACTCGATAATGGTGTTTTCATGAGTGTCATCAATTTAAGATTTGTACACCAAAAATCGATATGCACTACTATTATGAGCATATCCAATGAATATGCAATCTATAGTCTTTGGTCCAATTTTGACCTTTTTTGGTTTTGGTATTTCTACTTTGGCAAGACACTCCCACACTTTCAAATATTTGTAGGATGGTGGTCTATTTTTCCAAAGTTCATGTGGTGATTTTGATGTTTTCTTTCGCGGTATTTTATTCAAAATGTGATTTGTCGAAAGAATAGCTTCTCCCCAAAAGTTATCTAGCAATCCGAAACTAATTAGTAAGGCATTCATCATTTCTTTAAGGGTTCTATTTTTTCGTTCGGCTATACTGTTGGATTGAGGTGAATACAGGGTTGTAGTTTGATGTATAATTCCATGCTCAGCACAAAATTCCTCAAATGGAGACTCGTATTCTCCTCCTCTATCACTTTTTAAAGATTTTATTTTCTTATTGAGTTGATTCTCAACTTCTGCCTTATACTGTTTAAACATGTCGATTGCTTCGTCCTTGCTTCTAAGGAGATATATATGACAATATCTAGTACAATCATCAATGAATGTGATAAAGTACCTCTTTCCACCTCTAGCTTGACACATTTTCAAATCGCATACATCAGTATGTATTAATTCTAGAGGTTGTCTCTCGTTCAACGTGATGAAATGAGGTTCAAGTCATTTTTGCTTTTGCACAGATTTGACATTTATAGTTGGAGTCTATGTTACATTTTGGTATAAAGTCTAGATTAATCAATTTTCGCAATGTTTCAAAGTTAACATGCCCTAATCTAGAATGCCAAATATTGGAAGAGTCTACGATATAAACAGAAGATTCAACTTTATTTATATCGTCTTTTGGTACAATGGTAGTTACATTAGCTTTAAATAAGCCATCACTAACATAGCCCCTTCCCACATACACCCTATTTTTCGATAATAAAAATTTATCAGCAACAAATGTTAGTTTGAAACCATGCTTGCTGAGCAACGATCCTGAAATCAGGTTCTTGCGGATTTCTGGAACGTGGAGAACGTCATTCAATTTTAGTTCCTTTCCAGAAGTTAACTTCAATACAATCTTTCCCTTGCCTTCCACCTTTGATGCGGACGAGTTACCCATGAATAGTTGCTCGTTATCAGTGGCAGGTTTTTAGGTTGTAAACATCCACTTGTTGGCACATATATGACGAGTGGCTCCTGTATCTAGAAACCACTCCTCGTTGTTGCCAACAAGGTTGCATTCAGAAACAACTGCACATGAATCCATATCTGCAACATCATCTAAATTATCTGCCATATTTGCTTCAGGTTTCTTCTTTTTGGGGGGCACGACACACGGCTACTTTGTGGCCTTTCTTTCCACAGTTGTGGCAAGATCCTTGAAACTTCTTTTGTTTCTTTGCTTTAGCATTCTGCTCGCACTTTCTTTTGTTTGTCTTTTCATCCTCAACCACATTGGCCTTTGCCTGTAATGAACTGGTAGCCTTTTTCTCTGATTTTTTGTTGTCTTCTTCGATTCGTAGACGAACAATCAGATCCTCCATGGTCATTTCCTTGCGCTTATGCTTCAAATATATTTTGAAATCCTTCCATGACGGAGGCAACTTTTCGACAGCGGCAGCCACTTGGAATGACTCACTTAACTCCATCTTTTCGTCGTGAATTTCATGAATGATAACTTGGAGTTCTTGAATCTGACTGACGACTGTTTTGGAATCGACCATCTTGAAGTCAAGAAACTTTCCGACAATGAATTTCTTCATTCCGACATCTTCAGTCTTGTACTTCTTTTCAAGTGATAACTAGAGAACCTTTGTAGTCTCAATGGTACAGTATACATTATATAAACTATTTTCTAAACCATTGAGAATGTAATTCTTACAGATGAAGTCAGAATTCTTCCATGCTGTAAGCGCCTCGACTTTGGTGGCATCTAGCTCCAATTCTTCAACAAATGGCGGATTATGTATTTGGCCAGGCCCAAGGTTGTTAGGTAGAAAAGAATTTTATGTTGCCAGCGTTTGAAATCCTGGCCTTTAAACTTCTCTGGTTCCTTGCCATGCGAATATGGAACGGGTGGTGGAACCAGAGGCGGAGCTGGCGGCACAGTCTGTGTCGGCACAGATTTGTTGTTGCTACTTTGCGACATCGTCGTCTGCAAGTAGATGCAACAATGAATATCAATTTCGTTTCAAGAATGTTAGAAACCAATCACTAAAAACGTCCGAAACCCGTTTCTATGAAAAGCGACGCTTTTAAGCGTTAGTAATACTGATTCAATGATACTGCAAATTGGAACAACAAAGTGCAACGATAGTTCTGCAAGGGAACCAATTGAAAAAGAAAAAGAAAGAAGGAGTACCGATTAATGTCCGAGTCCAGTGAGCACTGTTTCCTTGAAATGAAATTGCTCCCTCTATGGCGCGTAAGGGTGATGAGAAATCGTCTCCCAATGATGAAACAGACCGTATTCGTGATGTTGCGCTATAATCACAAATAGACGACGAACGCAAGAGAGTTTTTGTAATTGTTTTATGTAGAACAGAGGAGTGAGGAAGAGAAATCATAATTTAAAACTGTATATTTTGATTCGAATTCTGCAGGCCTATATATAGGATGGAAGAGGCATTTTTATAGGATGGAAGAGGCATTTTTTCATGAACAGGTGTTTCTGTTTGAATTGCAACGGCTACAACTATTGGAAGGGTTGCGACCCTTTACCAACAGATATTTCCGTTGGCAGTCGCGTGGTCAAATTCAAAAAATAGTGGTTCCGCAGCGCAACGAGCCCATCGGAGGCCCAATTGATCACCAGACCCCAAGATCCTTAAGGCCGAAGGCCCTTTATATTTGACCTTTAAATATTAACATGAATGTATTATCATGACATTGCCTCTCCCTCTTCCATCTTCTTTTTCTATTGATATAATGCATCAAGCCTTAGTATAAGTAGTGGCTTAAGGCACAAATTTCCCGATGTGGGTCTTAGTTTGCCTCAACCACTTTATTCATTCTTCCAACATTTTCTTCATTCCTATCTCAACTTATATTCAACATGTACCAACATTCCATTTTGTTCAATTTTCTCTTTGTTTTCATAATTTACACAAATTCAGTACTATCAATTCCTCACTTCTTTCCAAGAGCAGCAAAAAATGAATCAGTAACAAAACTTCCATTTACCACTCATTTTTTCCCTCAAACTCTAGATCATTTCAAGTTTTGACCAAAATCATACGATAAATTTTATCAAAAATACCTTGTTAATTCAATGTTTTGGGATAAAGGCCCTACTCATCGAGGACATATCTTCATATACTATGGGAATAAAGGCAACATCGAATGGTTTGCTGAGAATACCGGTTTCCTGATGGACATTGCTCCTAAATTTCATGTGCTTTTGGTGTCCATTGTGGTACTGCTTTTCGTATTGTATTCGTCCAATTTATAACCCATGTTCCTATATTCTATTGACAAATACATGTGCAATAACAATATACTAACAGTAGGGTGCATTCTCTTAAGTCAATAGATCGAAGCAAAGACACTGAAATGTATATATGATTGTATTAGGATTTAGGACTCATCGAAAGCATACAAAAGATAAAAGTTTTTAACGTCAATCTAAACCATGTTGGAAGTTAATAAATAAGACATGTTGGAAAATGGCTGTTTTAGTGTAGTGGTCACTACACGATGACGACACACTTTTTATCGTTCTCTACAACATTTTGTTTGGAGCACGCAAAGAACTAATGAAGTTTTTCAAGCTCAAGGTCGAAGGTTTAAGCATTACACCTTTTATTTTTCTTTATGTGTAAGTTTCAGTTTTATCCTACTTTAAGTTGTCTAATATTAAATCACTTTGCATGTTGAACTTTGAACAGAAAATCCGAGTGGTTGAAGACATTAGAAACTGCAAAAAGATATAGCAAAAAATGAAAATTTTATTTTTCGAGTTTTTAACTAAGGCTTAGGGAATAAATGTTAGGGTATTGAATTAATCGGTCATAATAGCAGAAGTAACACGCACAGATGATAAAATGGGTGGAATTGTATATAGCAGCCATAAAAGAATATAGTATAACTGAAGAAAATAAATATGAATAACAATGAGAATAAGGATAATAATACAAAATAAGCTTATCTTGTAGCGGTACTTCCAATAGCTACTGGTTTGGTAAATAGTAAAAATGATTAGTGTAAGGTAGTTATCTGCGTTATTCCAATAGTTATCTAATTAAGACTCGTACTAATCAAAATTGTTTATATTAAATTATCTTCTGCATTATTTCAATCCATCCTTAAGATAGAATAATATATTTCAATTTATCAAAATTTAGTCAGCCCAATAGTGGATGAATAACTAGCTAAACATAACACATACGTGAACCAGTTTTTACGGGTGCAGTTTCCAAAAGGTGACGTACCCGAATGGGTGTGTAATGTCATGGAGGTTGCTAGTATTGATATTTCTTCATGACGAAGAAATGAAATACAAAAAATCAAAACAAATAGTAAGAAGAATCATATGATATATCGGACTGACTCGTTACACAGTAACTCAACATATATACACAAAGTATTATATACAGGACATTCAGTATGCTCCTATACTGAGTAACAATATGACCAAAAGGCATATAATACAAGACACAACTAGAAATCCCAGAAACAAGTGAAGTGATTTATAAACAAGTAATTAGGACGTAGTGTGCCATGGCTAGTTGATTAAAAAAAATGGATTTTACGTAATTGTAATTAACACAATTATTTACCATTGAAATTTAAAAATGTGAAATACTATTATGTTCCAAATTAGATGGGCATCCTCGCCTATGCATTTGTTGTCAACATACAACATATCCCTCTCACCCATATGTTCCAGATATGAAATGTGAATCTCCCAATCGCCTAATTTCTAAGGCTTTAGTGATTCAAGGAGGTCAAATCTGAAACGCGAATCTCCCAATCACCGTGTCTTTATGAATAAACATAGAAGTTTGAAAACATAAACAATCTTTGCATAAATCTAATGTAACAAATTAACTCGAAACACAATGAAAGTGAAATCGATTTTTTACCTATTATCGTGATTCCTAGATGTCGTGATTCCTTGAAACCGTAATTCACACAAAGACGAAGCCGATTGTCCCAAATTTGCGAAGCCGAAGTCTCTAAAGCCGAAAGAACGACCCACTCCCAGTGAGTGAACCAAATAGATGTAGCCCCAATTCGAAGTCGATGATTGAGAAGCGGGTAGAGAGAGAATTTGAGAGACTAATACCGATTTGAGAAATTTAAAATCCTTAGTATCGCTGATGATATTGTTGCTGATATTGATACCGATTCGAAGTCCATTTATATTTTTATTTGCTTATGAAGTGGCCTTCAAAGGAATAAGCGTTGTGGGAGAGAGGATTGAGGTAGCGATTAGATTTTGGGCGAGAATTTACAATTTTTCCCTTAGAATATAAGGGTTGACTATGCATATCAACACATATAAGTGTTCGAACATTTTAAGTGACATATTTTTACTATAACAACACATATTAGTGTCACTAGTCTACAACACAAATAAGTGTTAGCAATTGAAAAAAAAAAAGTTGCCAAATGGCCATTATGGTGTAGTGTTACTCGGTGGTGCCGGAGTTAAAATTATTTCTACTCAAATGTCTATGGTTTGATAGTAGGTCGAATATTGGAGTAAAATACGTACATAAGGACTATCTTCTTGTTGAAGTAAACCACAAAAATAGGGTATAATCCATTTGTGTTTGCAGCACAAGCTACACAAGTTTATTTCACATCATATCCTACCACTGACAATAGTGATTCAAATTGACGGGATATTACTGAAACAAACCGAGATGGTCACTTCACTCAAACATGATCATAACCGACAATATGACATATCAAAATGATCCAGAACCCAATGAAATACTGGAGATTGTACAATAAGTAGAAGACATAAGATCTCTTATTAATGACGTCAATGATGGGGTCGAAGTAGATGAAGATGACGATAAGCAAATTGAAGTAGAAGAAGATGGGTGTAAGATTGAAGATGAGAGTGTTAAAATTGAGAGTGGTGATGATAATGAAGATGGGCAGCATGTATATTTAATTATGATTGTTTACATTTGTTTTTAGTAGCCCAGTTGCTTTTTTGTTTAGGAAGTTGTTTTTGTTTAGCTAGTAGTGAAATTTTCAATTATTGATTTATATTCTATGCTATTTGATGTATGTTTTCAAACCTTGTATTAAATAAAGTTCATTAATTTCATTTTGAAATGTTAGCTTATCTTATGTATACAGTTGTAAATGTTATATTCATGTAATAGATATGAGTTTTTGTGGTCGCAGTGGTCATAGTAGCGGTGGTAGTCGTAGTGGTAGTGGACGTCGTTTGGGTTTGAACGAACCAGCACCACCCTCTATTGATCAATAACCCACCCCTTCTGATAAATGTGATTACGATCAAGGCACCGCTGAGCTATTTGGACAAATGTCACAGACTGGCTCAACTTCTTCAGTCGACAATATGTATATCTATTGTCGGTAGAGTGGCGAGTAAGTAAAAAAATTTAAATTTTGAATTATTCTGTATTTTAATATTGCATTACATAATTTACTATAATTTGTGCATAACAGCTAGGAATTCACAAATAGTGACTCGACGTCTCATACTATATCTTCTGTGCTTAAGGCATGTTTGACATCATTTTGGCCTTGTTTCAGTGTGATTCCTGCCAATATTAAGGATCATTGGTTTGAAGAGTTTAAGGTAAAATAATTTTGAAATTCAGAATTTTGCAATATGTTGTCCATACATGATTAAGTTTTTCAGTTTATTTATTCGATCCCAAATTCTTGTGTAGGCATTGTACTCTTGGTATCCACTACTTCTTTTGCTAATATCAGATGGTTATGGGATCAAAAGTGCTCTTTGAAGTATATGTGGATCACTGGAGACATGAAAATATATAAAAGGATGCATGCTCGTATAACAAATGAGTTATGTCAACAATTTTTAGCTTAATGGTAGAGAGAGGATGTGTAGGAGCTTTCTCAAAATAACTCAATCGCTGCAATAGAAATCCAAGGCCACATAGATGTGGTTTCAATCAATGGCACAATTGATGAACGATATGCTAAATGTTTAAATTATTAACTAATAATAGTATACAATCCAAATAAAGACGTGACAAATTATTATTATTATTTAGGAGAAAGAACAAGGTTGAACACCAACAAACATTCAGGTTTACATTCGAACACATTATGTTGAGAATCTAGATAGTTCTATAGATAGGGGATGGATTGATGAGTACTAGGAACAATTTGTTGTATGTAATCAACAAAAATTTTGAATTATATTTTACAATTTTCTAATTCTATTAAACAATACATTACATAACTTTTTACGTAAATTGCAGACTAAATATAATGAGTGAGTTGCTCAAATGACCGAGAGTTGGGGTAGCTCTCTCATGACGAGCTAAACCTTCTTTACATGCAGCTTATTGGAGAAGGTGAGACGTGTGCTTCTTCAAGAAGCTGACGAAGGCCATGTACCGGCAATATTCCTAGGGTATTGATTGAAAACTTAATATATATTTTTCAGTTATATGGCACACCATGTTCAACAAAATAGAGTGCATAAACAAAAATAGAGTGAAATATTCCCAAGGTTTTGGACTTTTTAACTAACGACTTAAACATTATCTACAACAAACTTTAAACTGAAATGAGATTTGAATCGTAAATTGTAGGTTCAAAGAATGCTAATTCAAAGTTTAAACATATTTTGATATCTATTTGATATCTGAACTTATATGTCTAAACATAAAACTTCAATTTCTCTCTTCTTTGAATTTTATTTTGTTTCGAAATGTTAGAACTGGGGTGTAGATCCATGTAACTATATAAAATATATCAATTTAGATCGAATATTTTTTTAGCCCGTGTATTAGCTAGGTTCTAAACGGAATGTAATTCGAATTTCGATTTGAAACAATATTAAAGTCGCATAATTTTAGCATTTTGCAAGTTGTTTTTTGTTCCTTTTATTTGTTGAATTCATTGGTTTCATTTATTTCTACATTTTCATTTGATTTCTTGTCCCTCAATTTTCTTCCCTTTTTTTACAAAGAAATCGTACGCTTTGGTCCAAAATCAAACCTTACTTTCAGTTTAGACCGCAACCGTATAAGGACAGCTAGATGGCGAAATCTTATACCTTGGCCAGAAAGACTTTTTTTCAAATTTTAAAAGGAAGTGAGAAATAAAATATTAAAGACTATAGAATTTTAATTAGAAAATCATTTCAAACCTTATATTTTTATTTGTTGACAAACCATTTCTAATGTTATTAAACCTTAGAATGACGAATAAGTATGCCTTTATTAACTAACTAACCATAAACCGTCGTAATTATTAAAAATCTTAAAACCTTGTGATTGTTCCAAATCAAATCCCTGGTGAGACGAGCATAAACAATTATTAAAACATCAATCATATAAATCTATAATACACTAATGCCTTTGCGCCCGCAAGGGCAGCGTTGTGCACTGCCTTTGCGCGCAAAGGCGCAGTACTGTGCACTGCCTTTGCATGCGCAATGGTTGTGCTGGCTCAGTTATCGATTTAGTTTTACTGAGCCTTTTGGCTTAGTAAAACATAGCCAATAACTGAGTCGAAAGACTTGCTTGTTTGTTGTTCTAATTGGATTAAAAAATTTATGTGCAGATATGCACAGATAATACATATGCTGCTGGGTTTGGAGTTTCATATGACAGAAAGACACTGGTGGAGGAAGTAGAAGAGCTAAGGAATAAAAAATCAAGAAATGAATGTCACAATTAACAAACAACAAGGTGATTAAGGTTCCACGCAGAAGGAGATGGGTTATGTGCAAGAGTTTATACGAGGGTTGAGGCAGGAGCAAGAATCAGAGATATGCCATATTTTACGTATTATTTTATTTTGGCAGTCTGCTTGATGTTCTATTTGTATAAGCTACATTATATGATATTTGAATTAGATGAAACGACCATGTTTGAGTTATGTAGCAACTTTATTTTATTGTTTGTTGGACACGATTTGTATTAAATACATTAGTAGCCAGTTTATGGTAGTTTGACCATGATATTCATTCTACATCAATGTTTTTATTGATATATGTTGTTATGATTTTGCATGTGTTCGGTTTTATTAAATTTTATTATGATATGTATGGTAAATGAAGATAAATATAAAAAAGCCATATTGAATTTTGGTGTACAGTGGCGTAGGGAATGCGTAAGGAAAATTCAATTTTTGTACTTTAAACAGAAAAAGGCTAAGCGTGGGGAATGCAGATGGAAGAAGGCGTAGGGAAGACGTATGGACGTACCAGTAGGGAATGCATTTGGAATTAGGCGTAGGGAATTCGGCATAGAGAAGGCATATGGAACTTAGCGCAGGAAACACGTAGGAATGCAGGCGTAGAGAACTCGTAGGGAATTTTTGCAATGTGTTATTTTCCAACTTCTTTTTTGGTGCAGGGATGACGTAGCGAAATTTGATTCCCTACGCCGAATTGGCGTAGGGAATTCCGAATTCTTTTGCAGTGGTAGAGCTTTTTCGGTTAGCACAAAAAGGTCATACTTTTGATAATGCGAGATAAATATGCATATGCTTGTATGAAACTTCTTTACCCTTCTTTTTCCTTGGTTTTTATCTTTCTTGGTTGCATATTTTACAATTCTAAAGATTGATGTCTTCTTTCCAAAAAACCATGCAACCCTTTAAACATGTATCTATTTTTTGAAACCGAAAAATGACATAAGTTTTTTCACTTCATAATAATTTCACACATTAAACTACCGGATGACATATGGCGTTTAGCAGCTTAAACCACAACCATAAATCCAATTTGGTAAGGTTATATTTTGATTTCATTGCGATATTGAGTGTTGTTTGGACATCCATTCCAAAGGGGTTTTTAGCAGCATCCAATAAATCATATATTTTTTTAGCTCCAGCATTTGGTTCTTCTTCGACGTTAACATCGTCATTATCAATTTCAATAGTATGGAACATTGATCTGGCCGCATCATCAACCATATGTTTTATGAGATTCGTCATACTAACTTCTCATCAATGACATCCACTGATAGTTCTTGATTAGGGGCAATAATTTCTCCATGACTATAACACACCAAATAATTGGGTATGAAACTGCATAACGAACCATAACCATATTCGATATTAAAAAGTTCAACAATTTACACCTACTACATGGACAACCGATTTCTACATTGTTTCCAATACCATTTAAAGCAAATTCGATAAACACATGTATCCCGTTAAGAAAATGTTCACTTATTGAACGACTAATTTCCCTTATTTGATATATCTAGCTCTGATCAATAAAACAGTTGACCATTTTTCCTACTTTAAACCTATGATAAAAAAGTTAAAAAAAATTAATCATTCATTTTATATTTTGTTTACATTTTAATTACTACTTTAGTGAATATATACTAAATTATATAAGATTTTTACAAACTTTATTTTAAATAAAAAACTAACAGTTTATTGACATTTAGGTGACTTCTATGATGGTCGGTCATCCTACTTCCCAATACAAACACAATAGTAATTACATTCCGTAAATCATACCATTTTAACTGATTTCCCAAAATTTCCACAGCACTTCCCCCGTGTTTTTATATCTTACACAAATGCTTGTACACAAGGAACTAAAAGGAAATGTCATCAAAAATTTGTGAACCATTTAAAGTGATATCATTTACGAAACATAATTACTTTATAATGTTTGTAACTTGTCCAATACAAGAACAAATCCGACAAATGATACATCAGATGAATATGGATATCTGTTTTGTAGAAAAACGAATATTCATATAACGATCATGTACAACACTTGTCAGACGAAGCCAAATAATATCTATGGGTTTAAATATATTTTTATATAAATTTAACTGTATAATTTGTTTATATTTTACCATTTTGAGCATATGTACTAAATTATATATTTTTACTATTCTCCATAATACATAACTCGTTTTTGCTTGTATACTGCATTATATACTAAACTAAATATATAGTTTGTTTATATACTAAGTTATACTATTTATGGAATTTTATCTACGATTAATCATAACAAAACCATTCGAAATCATTTAAAACTTATTAGATACTAAATCAATTTATGTGTTCACATAAATATACAATTCGTTTTCACATAATTATTCAGAACTACGATCAGTTCTAACATAATACATACTCATGTTCGCATAAATTAAACTGTTTGCAAAACTTATCATACGCCTACGATCAATCCGAACAAAATCATGATATATAGTTAACCTAGCTATTAGTAATAATTTGAACATTTTGATGATAACAATAGTAATTAGCATGCAATATGATGTAATAAACACTCATAACTATTAGGAATAAGTATAATACAAATTTAGGCCTAAATCACAAAACCTCAATAATTATGGTTTAATTGAAAAACCTGATTTTGAGAGGCTGGAGAGTAGAGGGGCAGCACGAGAAGCTTGGCGGCAGCGCCGGAGGTGATTTGGAAGCGGTTTGGACGGGTGCAGTTTTTGGGGAGGAGGAATGGAAGGCGAGTTTTCTTTGTTTTGGGGGTGGAGGAAGACAATGAGAGCAGCTTACGATTTCTGGAAAATGTATACAGGCGAATCCCAATGCCGTCTAATGGCCACAAACGACTTATATTACAACGGCTTCATACGGCCCATTTCAAAATCAGCGAACTGTTGGAAGCCGTTGGCGACCATTGGAATACACTGTAGTTCTAGTAGTGTTGAGAGGGATAAATCATTTAATTAAAGTATTTTTTAAATATAAATTGCTTTAATGAAAAAATTATTTAATAAGGGCTTTACAAATATGAATATCTTTTAATAAAATATTTTATAAAAGGATTTATCAATGAGATTTATAAAAGGAATTGAGATTTGATCCATCTAAATTTGATCTTCTTAATTATGGTGGTACGGACATTTGTTTCACACTAAGCACTACAGGAGTCGTGTTTGGATTTATTCTTATATTTGTTTCTTTGAAATAATTTTGTTTGATTCTTTAAATATTGTTTGAAAATAAGAATGTTTTTTAAATGTACTTATTTGTAACATTAGTTATGAATACATTTTTTGAGTATTAAAAATATAATGTTTTGTAAATATAACTTGGTTATGAGATAATCATATGAATAGTTCAAATAAGTATTATGAAATGAGATTTTATATAAAAAAAGATTCATTTTAAAAATGCTTGGCGATTATTACGGAAAATTAATTCCCTAGTTGATTTTTGTTTATATATTTGATAGTTAAATAACCGACTATCAAATTTATGTGCAAAGTTCAATTTTTCGATTCGAAGAGTCCGGTGTCGGACCTAGTTGTTTGAAACCGCTTCGATCTGACCGAAACGTTTAGAATTTGAATTGATCTTTGAAATGATTGAAGATGGTGTTTTTTGGTTTCCTTCAGCCTCAGAAAGAACTAGTATGAATGTATGTTTGCATTGTATATGTCCTTAGAAGACAATGTTAGTATTTCAAGATACTCTATCATTTATAAGGTAAATGAATCCTTTACCCTTATCAAAGGTCAATGAATAAAGCAGGAAAAGCGGCAGAGCTATATGGGTCGCTCCCATTATGATCATTCCATATCTATGGTCGATTATCCTTATATGCTTCGGGGACACTATATGGCTGTTTATCAACCGAGGCGATCATATTCGGCGTCACCTAGTTTTTAAGGATGATTCAGGTCCTGAGTAGCTGAGTGCAAATTAACGCAGTCTCCCGTACGTTTTATATAGAAATGTATAGATTCAGTGGGTCGACGCTTACCCTTTCATAGTTGGAATCCATTCTCCAATATGAACATTCAGACTTGGTTATATACTTGTTATGTTGGAACATGAGACACAAGCATTTTGGCTATTTTTATATATTTATTTGTAGACCCTAGACATTATTTATAATATCACTGGATTTATAATAAAAGTATTTGGTTACTATCTGGTAAAAACTCGTTCGTGTTTATGTGCAGTGTAGTCTTACGATATACCATGTGTATCAAAGATTTACAAGTTAAATAATAAATTATCCGCGATTTGAGTTTTTGCATGCTTGTTTACCAGACCGATCCGATTGTTAATTCATTATAATACTTGGGTTGGACCGTGTATACTTTCAGGTTAAATTAGAATTGATTTTCTTTGAAGCTCTAGGAGAGAAGCTGAAGGGCCAAGGCGTATTCTTGTATATTATTTATTTTTCAGTTGTGTGTGTTAGTTGTATTCTTTTAATTAGTATTTGTGAGAACAGATTATTATAGCCGTCTAGATTAACTTATGGATTAATTTTATGATGTATGTATTAAATTAACAAATTTTGATTTTTTGTAAAGATTATTGTTTAAATTTTAAATTTTCATTTGGTTGTGAGATTATGTTCTCTAATTTTCTTTCTTTTGCCCTAAAGAGCCTATAGCAGGAATATGAAACATATATCAAGCGTAGTCGTTAGTACGTAGTAAGAAATGACAGTTTAGTGCATTTTAATTGCTATATCCTTGTGAGGCGCTGACTTCAAAATATTATATTATTATTTTCACTTGTAACGTGGGCCAGTCATTCAGATATGGCTAATGTCGCAATAGGGATTGACCTCTCTGCTCGGAATACTCGAGTGATATGCATATCACACGCAGCCAGGCTTGCACTTATCCAACAAAACCAGCTTGAGTAATTGAATATGCAAAATATAAGTGCCTTTACCGTCTCTAATGAGATCTATATCATACACATCAATATTTTAGATATGCACCAACTATCAACTATTTCAAAAAACTTACTATCTGTGCATCAGGTTGCCCGTGAAAATGATGATATAATGAAATCTCACCACTTGGTTGTTGAGTATCCTGAACTGGAAAAGCCTCAACTTCAAGTAAAGAATAAGGAAGGGCCTTTTATTATTATTATTATTGTTATTATTATTACTATTTGTTTTAATGAAGAAAAGAAGCAAGATTTTATATAGATGAGTGTGCATCTACATCGTACTTTTGTAATTTGAATTACGGCCCCCTCTATAATATTTGGTAAATCAGAATTTGAGTGTTATATCATTTTTTATAGGACCAGACACCAGAAATGTCACCTGTAGTTCAAAGCAACAAAAAATAGGTGTCAAAAGAAGCAGCAACAGTGTTACAGAGCCCGGAAATGTGGGTGCTTAAAAGTGCGGAAGTTGCGCAATTCGATCGGGAGGAGCATGGGATTCGACAGTGGAGACGCAGCAGCAGCCGTTCATTCTGATTTTCGCATATTTTGACAAAAAAAAAGCTTCGGATCTTTTAGCATTTTCGAAGAAGTGGAGATAGTAGGACTTTATAAACAATGTTATGGATCCATGCCATTTTCTATTTTTTCTGGCTACTTTTCCTGTAATTTTGCATTATTGTTAGATTTCAAATGGAGAGCAAAGTCAAACGCGCAACTAGTAGTCTGAGGCCGGGAACAAACATTTGTGCAGGTGGTTGAAAACAGCAGAGAGTATGCTGCTATCTTAATCTAGTGCGATCTCCATATCTTCCATGCAAAAAGCATCCATGTTCTTTTTCTGCTTTAAGCTCGGTCGTTTGTTATCTTATCCGTAATCACGTGTTTCACATCATTGATTAGGACTCATAGCAGCCTATAAAGTTTTCCCAATGTTATTGGTGGGCATCCATATACGACTACACATGCACATGTTTCATATTGCACCGTTCATTTTGATGCAGCCATTTCTACAGTCTTCATATATGAGATGAACGCTATGTTTTTCGAAAATAATATTGAATTTGTTTTGCTTTCAGGTGGATTAAAAAGAATTAATAGGTATATACAGAACTCGATCTAGCATTAAAAGTGAATTTTAATTTACTAAACAGCCTTCTTGTTTTTCCATTAAACGGTCTCCTAAAAATCATTTAAACATAAACGATGTTTTATAAACCATTCATACATGAACTGGCTTTCGAAAGAGCATTTCTTGTATTTCATATTAAAAATATTATTTATCTTCTAAACTGTTTTAAATTTGCATGTGAGAAATCCATGCATGCTGTTAAAAAATGGAATGATTTTTGCTTTTTCGTCGTCCTTGCATTCTGAGTTCCTGCTGCTTGAGCATGAAAAAGAAAACAGGGCTATGAATACCGTGGACTTGGTTTGATTTCAAAATGTGGATACATACTGCACACATGATCATAAAGATTATTTCACAGTCACTGTGCAAAAAAGCACTAACTTCTCTTTTCTATACTTTTATATCTATCATGTCGACTCTCTAGTCACTTCGATACCTTATAACCTGTCCATTGAAACAAGTGGCTAGCTAAAAGATCGTTTAGATTTATGGCAAATACTATATACCATCTTTAGATTACACAGTCATATTGCAGCACATAATATGAAGATGAGTAACGTCTAATCACTGTAATACCAAGTATGCTCACTTTGCTTATCGTGTTTTTGTTGATTGGGCTCCTGTTTCTTTTGTGATTCCTTATTTGCATGAATTAGAAAGTAAGATATGGAAAAGAAGAGATATGGAGTTCACATAACCAAGGAAGCTACGTCTTTGGATTAAAATCTCGTCGTAACTTATCATATTAACGAAATTGTGTAGTATGATGAACTGATTACAAGGGTGCGTTCTTAACGAACGTGAGCGTGGCATTTGAGCGTGGTACTGTAGCGAAGGGGAATTGTGTTTTTAGCGACGAACGGGGTATTTGAGCGTGATATTTGAGCGTGGTATTTAATTGTTAAATTAATGGTTTTGATTTAATTAAATTCTAATTGCATCAAACTATAACGACAACATATTTCATAACACGACCACTTTTTTCATAAAACATAAAGAACACAACGGTACTGGAATTAAAACAAATACATGAAAATCTACAATAAACGACGATGAGGTAATAAGTTTAACTCCGATGAAATAAAGGCACATAAGCCCTCATCGCTAAGCTCCTGAGCAATATCAACATTCCGCTCATCGTTGCGAAAAATCGTCAGAATCTCCCAAAGATCCACAAGCGTCCCCGATCTCCGAACAAGCTCCAAACAACGAGCAACAAGCTGTCTCGTATGGTCGGTCACCCACGAGCTGGCACGCTCTGCCTGTCTGCGCCTAGAGGGCTGACCAGACGGTGGATCGCCCGAAACCATCCAACCAGTATAGAAACTCGCGTCCCCGGGGGAGAAAGAACCAGCTGCTGCAGGCGCTGGTGGAGGCGCCGGTGCAGTATGAGGCGCAACCTGAGGAATCAGATACGCACAAGTATCTTTCCGCAAACAACCCTCGAACATAATGTCCTGCTCTCGAAACTTCATCGGCGAGTGCTTCCTAAATTTTCTGAATCGTCTGTCACCGCCGGTACTCCAAAATTCATCAAGACCGTCTAGATAATCGAACTCTTCATTCCATACACCCCCTGGTGTTCTAAGCAGCATGTCCCAATCACGAAAAGCTCGCTTCATGTTGTCCCATTTGTTTTTAATCTGATTTTCTGTGAACTCCAGATTAAAATGGTTGTTCATTGTTGTTGCGACCGTTGCGTAGAACCCACTGACGCTTGTATTGCGCTCCGCTATGAACTCAACGCAAACATTTATGAAAGCGGATTCCCGGTCGTCCGTCCAATTCGCAAAAGGCTGCGAGGTAGCAGTGGTGGAAGTGGAAGCCATCTGCGTAAACAAAAAAAAAATTCAAAAAAAATTGAAAAAAATATATATGGTAGAGAATTGAAAAATAAACTCAACTATAAAAAAATTTACTGTTTTTGCAGCTCGAAATTGCTCAAAAAATTCGAAATAAGGGGTAAAAGGGGAGAGGTTTCGGGTTGGAATGAGGAGGAAGGGGGGGTTCGTTCTTATAGCCAGTGAATCGGTACGTTGGAAAATTAACCGTTGGCGTCTGACGCGTCGGACGCCAACGGTTACTTTTCCAACGTTCGAGAATCGTGGAATCTGGAAGGGGAAAAATGTGCTCGCGTCCGACACGTCGGACGCCAAAAAAAAATGAGCGTGCCAAATTTTGACTGCGAACGCACCCTAAGTGCAAATGCAATTTCAACGCGTAGAAAAGCTGATAAACGTGGGATAAATGAAACAGTTGAACTGTCCGTTAGGGCTCGTGACAGATTCTTCTTACCATTTGCTAGCTTCTTCACCTTTACTCCTTGAAATGGCTATGTTAAAGTTTGCGTTCTAAGTTAAAGCATCGTATCAAACTGCGGAACTGTTTTTATGACTTTTTTCTCCTTTTTTGGTGTGCCATATATATATATATATATATATATATATATATATATATATATATATATATATATATATATATGGCAAGCGTTCCGTGACACCCCAAAAATGGAGCATCCCAAAACCCCCCTGATTTCCACTTCTTATTTATATTAAAAAAAAGTGAGTGCGAAATGAGAGAGTTAATGGAAGGAGAGAGAAGGGGAGTTAGTGGGAAATGAGTGGTGGAAAAGTGGTAAGCTAAAGGGGAGCTCACTATTTGGGGTGCTATTGAACCTGCCTATATATATATATATATATATATATATATATATATATATATATATATATGGCAAGCGTTCGGTTGCACCCCCAAAATGGAGCACCCCATCCGTTTATATTAAAGAATGTGAGTGAAAAGTAAGAAAGTGAATGAAAGAAGAAAAAAAGGAAATACTTAGTGGAGATTGAAGGACATTTGGGGTGCTGCACTGTTTAGGGTGTTCTAGAACCTGTCTATATATATATATATATATATATATATATATATATATACATACACACACACACACACACATGAGAAAGTCTAAATTGACACAAAATCAAACACATAAAATTTGAATCGTTAGATCTCCCACTGAATTCCACCTCACACATAAAGACAAACAATTCTTTTTTTTTGAACTAGACGGTTGTGTTGAGCGGATCTACACACCCAATTAATAATATATATAAGGTTAGATAATTATGCGATCAAGAAGCCTGATCGCTGGCCCTGAAACGACAAACACTATAAGAGAAACCGGATTTTTCAACGGTCAGGGGCCGTTGGTGGCCGTTGGAAACCCGTTGGAAGCCGTTGGTCAATCCGTTGGTATACGGATCAACAACTTACAACGACTTCCAATGCACACGACGCTTAATTTCTAACGGCTTCTAACTGATAAATAAGTTCACGTGTCCATTATTTCTGACTAATAAGCCGTTTGAAACCGTTGAAATGACAGGACCTATAAGCCGTCGCAGGCCGTTTACAGCCATTGGAAATCTGGATGTTTTTTTTAATAGATTTCAGATTTTCCACTTCAAGCCACACACCACATATAAAATATTCTGCATTGCTCCATTTCGAGCATATAACTCACAATTTCAACCATATATACACCCAAACACAATATAAAATAAAAATCAAACACAAAACACATAAATTAACCAATATTTACATAACATAACAATCAAACATCGCCAAAACAACATAACCATGCCCAAACAACATAACGAACACCATGTCTAAACCGTACCATCATCAAACCATCATAACATCATGTCCAAACCATCATAACAACATATACAACTATCATGTAGCAAGCCTCACCAATTCTCAAAACACAGATCAAAATAAACTAACCTGATAAGCTCTCTCCACCAGAAGATGAAGGTGGCGTATCGTGCTGGGCAATGTACTCCGCTAACCGCTGGTTAAGCAGCTCCATCTTCTCTTCACGACGACGGTCACGCTCATGAAGCTCTGCAATTTGTGCTTTCAACAATGCGATTTCTTCCTTTTCCTGAGCCTTCTGATACGTCTGTTGAGATGCTGTAATCTGTATATAATTTCAGATTTTTAGTATTTCATAATAGCATTTCGAATACATTTGAGTTTTTATTATAAATTATAGTATTACCTCTAGATTTTCATAACCATATCGTCTGTTCCGGGTAGCAGGATTCATGTTAGCATCAAATATCCTATCCTCATCTTCCATGGTCAACTCAGTCCTCCCAGTAGATTCCAGTAACTGCGCCCTTTATTCCTGAAATTTCTCCTGTTAAACAAAAAACAAATGAATTTAGATAACAATATTTTAATTAAATTATAAGTCTAATTTAACTATTTTATACTTACATATCTCTCACGTGCCTTATCATCATGATTCCAAGTGTACGAAACTAACATGTGTTGTCAGTTTGACTCAATGCATGTGTATGCTCGAAAACATCCCAGTACGACACAGGAGCCATACGCGCTCTCTCCTGAAATAAGCATGCATATATATATATATATATGTATATATATGTATATGTGTATATATATATATGTATATATATATATATATGTGTGTGTGTGTGTGTGTGTGTGTGTGCGTGTAAATTAAAACTTAAACTTAAACCAACTATTAATTTTTACAAGTTATGAATTAAAATTTTAAACTGTGCAATTACAAAATATACCAGATCCTCACGATGATGCTGAAATGACTTCGACCCATCTCGATGCGTAACCGGATTCTTGCTCCTATTATCTACATTTCTCTCAGACGATGCCTATACATTTAAATTTAAAAAAAAAAAATGTATTATTTTAAATTACATATTAATTGAATAGAATAATTTGAATTAAATATGCAGTAAATTTACTAGAAACTCCTTATTACTATTCCAATAAGTAAGTAGATCATTCCACACCGTTTCGCTCATCCAAGACTGTCTTTTCCCACCTGATTTTAAAGTGTTCATTGTCTGTCTGTAATTTTTTGCCATTTTTCCGTTCCAGTGGCACCTAACGAGATCCATATCCGTCTCCTGGAGATCCACCGAACCCTGCATGTTTTTTTAAAATAGCATACATATGAACTTATCAAATAGGAGCACATGACAACTTAACGTAATAAATGTTATATCATACATACGTACCAAAAAATCCTGCCATATAGTCTCCTTAACAATGTCGGGTATCAAGCTCCATGCGGGCCAACATGCCGTCATGCGGGCCTGATAAGCGGGTTTTGATATCCTCAAAACGGTATTGGACAACTCCAACTCAAAACCCCTGTGTTAAACGGAAAAAAAATACATGGCTACTAGAACAACAATTTAAATAATTTATTGTACTTAAATTAAATTTATATTAAAAACTTAGTTTTTACCCTTTGGATGCTTTTGGCTTAAGCCAACAACAGGACAGGATAACTCCGACGACGGACCACCCTCATTGCCACCTGACGCCATACCTGTTACAGACAACAACATAACATAACATGAAAGAGCTATGTAAAAACATGATATTAGATAACATGAGTACTTGATAATAGAAATGTCATAACATATGTCAAGTTAACATTACAAGTTTGATTCGTAGAAGTGTTAAATATAAGTTTGATTCATAGATATGTCTAGTTAACATATGAGTTTGATTCATAGAAATGTCATAAAAATAAATATAAGTTTATTGTACTTAAATTAAATTTATACTAAAAACTTAGTTTTGTACTTAATATAAGTTTGATAGACAATATATTTTTTATTTATGATATGTTACTTATTAATAGATAACATAAAAAATATCTATTAAATATGAATTTGAGTCTTACTATGTAAAAATAAACATAAAATTACCTTTTGAAAATGAGGAGCATTATTTAGTCGTCCTCATCACTTTCAGATTCTGACTCTATTTCATCCTCCATATATGGTTCATCTGTAGTTTCAAATACATCAATTAATGCATTCGATTCATCGTTTAAAGGTCCAAAATCTGTTTGATCATAAGTTATTACTGTTTCTGCATTTTCCTCGATGTCTACTTGATAAGCTTGGTCGTCGGGAATATTACGTCCATCAAATGTAGACCTTGTCTTTGTTTTGAAAACAGCCCACCAATCTATTTTGTCTCTTCTCATAGAAGGATAATGAGCATAATATACTTGAAGAGTCTGTTTGGCAAGTACAAAAGGATCGTGCTTAGAATAATGAGAAGTATGTCTTACTTCGATAAGGTTATATTTTGGGTGCACGTTGATTCCAGAACCTGGAACGTTGCTGAACCAGTTGCATTTAAGCAAAAATACTTCTTCCGCGGGTCGTGTGAAATATGTCACTTGCAGAATCTGGTTTAGCACGCCATAAAAATCGTGTATATATTCGTTTGGATCATCACTACGTTTAACAAATACACTGCTATTGTCAGTTAATTTTTCAGCACCATATTCTTTAGTGCTAAATTTATATCCATTGACAAAGAATATTGGATATGTCTTGACATTTCTTTTTGGTCCCAATGCCAAATGTTTCAATCCTTGATCCACAATACAATTTGTTGGATCAGAAACATAATTAGTAAACCAACTAGCGAATTCTTTGTTGATATCGCCGTTTGAAACTATGATTCATAAGTGCTGCAATTATAGGACAAACGTTACATATATGATTAAAGATACAATACATGTATACATAGATGCATAAGTTCATTACCTAACGAATGGTGCAACTTCGGTGCAGTTGAGAAGAATATATGTGTATGCTGCATTATAATCTTTATCATTCAGCCATTCTTCCACACATCTACCAGAAGGCCGACCATGTTTTTTTAAAATAGATAAAGTCGCTTGACAGTCATCTTGATCAAATCCTTCATCATTACGTGCAGTACTTGCAAATGAGATGTTCACGTGATCACTAAAATAATGAAAGAAAAAAATGAAGCATCTTCTTCAATGTATGATTTGCAAATAGAACCTTCAAATCGAGCTTTCTGCCTCACTATTTTCTTTAGATGATTTAAATACCTATTTAGAATTATTGTAAATTATTTTTTCATACATTTCATTAACCAAAATTTAATTAACTGAATATTAATATACCTTTCAAATGGATACATCCATCCGTATTGCATAGGCCCTCGAAGATGTGCTTCTGATGGAAGATGAATAAGTAAATGCTCCATAACATTGAAAAACCCTAGAGGAAATATTTTTTCAATTTGCAGAGTAATATGAGGGTTTATTCCTCTAGTTTACGTAGACGGTCAATTTTTAATGTAGATGAATAAAGCTCTTTATAAAACAAACTAAGCTATGTTACAACGGTCCAAACTTTTACGGACAATAGTTCTTTGAAAGCGACGGGCACTAAATTTTCCATCATAACATGACAGTCGTGGCTTTTCATCCCGCTAAGTTTACTGTTTTTATAGTCAACACATCTATGAAGATTGGAAGATATACAATTCGGGAATTTTAATCCTTCCATCCATTTTAAAAATATTTTAATTTGATTATTGTCCAGTTCATAGCACGCTTTCGGTTTTCTGGTGTCATTTGGCTTTATATGAAGCTCCGGACGATTATATATTACTTCAATAGCACGTCTTGATTTCAAATCATCTTTCGTCTTCCCTTTGACATTCAAAATTGTATTGATTACATTATCAAACACGTTTTTCTCATTATGCATCACGTCAATATTATGACGAATCAGAAGATCTTTTCAATAAGGCAACTCCCAAAATATGCTTTGTTTCCACCAATTATGAATCATTGATTTACTGTGAATTTCTGTCTGTACTCCAGTTTGATGAATCTTAAGAAAATCTTGTACAAGTTCATAAATTTCCTCACTTGTCCATACTTTAGGTGGTCGTAAAGTTTCATGTCTATTAGCTGTAAAAAAAAATCTTATCTCTCCCAAAAGGATGATTAATATGAAGAAATTATCTATGACATTCAAACCATGAAATTTTCTTTCCAATAGGTAAAGAAAATGCTCTTTATTTCCACACAGTACAGACAAGCTAGACGACCAGCCGTACTCCAATCTAAAAGCATTGCATAAGCAGGAAAATTGCTAATTGTCCACAACAAAGAAGCATGCATACGAAAGTTTTTCTTTTGGGAAATATCATATGTTTCTACCCCTTCATACCACAACTTTTTTAATTCTTCAATCAAAGGTTGTAAATAAACATCGATTCCTTGTGTCGGATCATCAGGACCAGGGACGACAATTGTAAGAAACATATAAGGAGTTTTCATACACATCCACGGAGGTAAATTATAAGGTGTTACAATTACTGGCCAGGATGAATATTTAGAACCAAATTGAGAAAATGGTGAAAACCCATCCGTACATAAACCAAGTCTAATATTGCGACTCTCAGATGCAAAATTGGGATACTTTTGATCATAATGTTTCCATGCTTCTCTATTGAATGGGTGTGTTAACGTACCTTCTTCCTGTGTTCTCACCTTGTGTCATCTCATAGGTTGCGCGGTTACAGAAGATGCATATAATCTTTGAAGTCTAGGAATAATAGGTAAATAATGCATACGTTTATACGGGACTTCCTTTCCTTTTTTCTTTCTTAGTTTTTATCTTTCTTGATTACATATTCTACAATCTTAAGGTTGATATCTTCCTTCCAAAATAGCATGCAACCCTTTAGACATGTATCTATTTTTTGATACGGTAAACCAAAGGCCGACATCATTTTCTCTACTTCATAATGGTTTTTGCACATTAAATTATTGGGAGGCATATGCCGCTTCACAGCTTGTACAACAACTATAAATGAAACTTTTATGAGGTTGCATATAGATTTCATCGCAATGTACTCAGCAGTTACTGATAATTGAGTTCCTCTTTCACAGCCATCCCAAAGGGGTTTTTAGTAGCATCTAATAAATCAAATAATTTTTTGGCTTCAATATTTGGTTCTTCATCATCGTTATCATTAAATTGTTGAACCGGGAAAGTAGAACATGCAACATCTTCAACCATTTGTTCTACGAGATTCGTCGTAACAATTTCATTATTCACTACCTCCTCAACTTGTGTAGAAGTTGATGCTAACGGTTCTCCATGACTATCCCAAACTAAACAGTTTGGCACAAAACCGTACTGACGCAAATGAACTCTAACCATTTGTGGTATCAAATGCTTCAATAAGTTGCATCTACTACATGGACAACGGATTTCGACGTCATTTCCGTTGTTATTTAAAGTGAAATCAATAAACACGCTAACACCATTAATAAATTGTTTGTTTATTGTGCCATCAGTTTCACTTCGTTTGTACATCCAGCTTCGATCATTAAAATAATAATCCATTTTCCCTAAATACATATAAAATTAGAAAGTATGATATAAAATTAGATTCATAATTTTTGTATCTGATTGCTCAAACGCTAAGATTGTATTTTAATGAAAACATTTCTTTTACGTATTAATTATGATGATAAAATTTGCATTGACATTTTGTTAAAACAATTTTAGTGCTGAATGCATGTTATGTTAATTGATCATTTACTGGTGGGTTATCCTACCTCCCATTACAAATACAATAACGTAATTAAACCGCGTAAATCTTTTCAATTTAAACGATTCAACAAAATTTTGGCAGCACTTCCGTTTAGTTCCCTGAATAGTACACAATTGCGTGTACATAGGGAACATAAAGGAATTGCTTTCGAAATTTTGAGAACCATTTAAAATGAAATATTTTACGAGATTTAATTTTGTTATTGTGTTCGTAACTTGTCCAATACAAAGCACAAATCCAACAAATATTGTATATGATGAATATAAATGTCTGTTTCGTTAATAAAACGAACATTCACATAACGATTATATACAATACTTATCAGACGGGGCCAAAATAACTCTCTAAGGATTTATGACTATAACATATTATGATTTAGTTTTTTTTCGTGATTGAAGTGTTTTTTGTACGCCTTTGTGCGCCTTAGCGCCTTTGTGCGCCTTAGTGCCTTTGTGTGCCTTAGCCCAAAAAACACAAACTTAAATATTTCCATTTTCACGACACGTTTTCGACAAATTAAATATTATTTTCAATGAATTGGGGCTCAACCAAATAAACAAATACATAGATTATCAAACATATATATATATACATACATACATACATATAACACTATATATATGCATATATATATATATATATATATTCAACTTTAACTAATTAAAACCTAGATTAGCAACATAATCAAAAAAGCCTATGAATACAAACTCATTAACAACAACTACTTAAACTAATTAAAACCCTAGATCATAACAACTAAGTAATTTATAAATAAAAACTCTAGATTAGCAACTTAAATGATTAAACCCTACATTAGAAACTAATCAACAACACTAGACACACAAACATACTCTAGTTACGATTAAATTACACTAAACTTAGGGTATTAAACAAATTTTAGGGTAAACACATACCTTAAAATCGGAGAGAATAGGAAATTAGAGAGGATGAGAGAGTGCTTTGATTGAGTTGGGGAGATCCTAGGCGGATGATGGATTGGGATTGGCGATTTCAGAATTGAAGGAGGGAAAGTTTAGGGATTTAAGGGGAAAAATTGTGGGTTTAGGTGAATGAGGGAGAAGGTAGCAGCTTCTGCTGATTTGTGCTCCAGCCCGTGTAACTGGGGGCAACGGCTTCCAACGGGTTTAAAACCAACGGCCGCAAACGGTTTTCAATGGCGTATTTTTTGTATACATAAGAAAAATATGTATTTTGGCTTCCATTGGAAGTTGTTGGAGGCCGTTGGAAGTGTTTGATGCTATACTATTAATTTCTAATAGTGAAAATATGCATGCAAAAATATGCATGCAAACTGCATGAAGATGAAGCACGAAGCGCATGGCGTAAGTACACAGTACTACCATCAACCACAACAAGTTCAAACAGAAATATACAAACACTAACAAGACAAACAAGCAAACTACCACATTGAAGTAACCACCTAGCCAACCAAAAGGAGCGCCTGTACGCGGCATCCAGCATAACAACCCAAAAAATGACTAACAAAACAAGAGAACTGAAGTAATAACCGGAGCATGATGACGTTACCATGGCCTGGTGAACTGGAGCTGCTGGTGCAAACCGCTAGGCTCAACGATGCCCACCGATTCGTCCCAAATGTGAGAGACGTCCATGATCATTGGCAGTAAAGGCTGCACCTAAGTACCAAACGAAGAAGCGTTGAGCCTGGTGCTGCGACGAACCGCGGAGGACGACAAAGCTGGTGCAATCAAGGGGGTATCTCCGTTGTTGAGTGGGGGCAGTGGAGGAGGCAGAGTTGAGGCCAGAGGAACAATCTGCATGTCAAAGGGATACGAGGTGGGTGCTGCTGGGAAGGGCTCCGATAGGTCCATGTCTGCAAAAGGGACCCACTTGGGTTCAGGGGACACTACAACAAATTGACCATATTACAACGGTGGAAAACAGTTGTAAAAGACTTTTTACAATAGTGGGGAAACCTTTGTCACTTAAGAAGTTGTAATAGACTAAAATCTTTTACAACTTTTTTGCACCGTTGCGACACCGTTGTAATAAACTTTATTACAACTGTTTATAACTATTGTAATATATTTTATTAGAAGTATTATTCAAAGTTGTAATATATGAACAAATTATATACATGCTATTAATAAAAGAGTTCATTTCAGAACATATTATCTTCAAAACTGAAGATATCAAACAAATTTAAAGCATAAAACAAAACAATATATTATAATTTTCAAACTCTCATCACTTTTTTATAAATCATACAAGTACCTCAAGTACATAAAGCAACTACAAAATCCATTATCCAAGACTCAAAAATCCAAATGACTTGAAGTCGTCTTTCATAAATATACATCATTAAGAGTAATACAAACATATTGAAACCGATATTTTCTCGCAATGCTACAGATCTTGAAGAGTAGAAACGCCAAGCTCTTCGGTTTCCAGCATTGCTCTTCTACTCTCTTTTACTCTATCACTAGATTGGTTAAATTTTTCTATTGACATTAATAGCCTTCCTCATTGATCCAAAGAGGTCTACACAAAGTAAACATTTCATGTAGCTCAAAGTCATCATCATATTCCAAATACACAGGCATTTAGATAGTTACTGAGTAACAAGATCTTTAATAGCTGAATATAACAGCCAAACCTTAAAATCATGGCAAGGTTAAGCTATTTTTTTTAAAAATAATTTATGAACAATATAAATGAAAGCAAAGATACATGTATATAGCAGCAGATGATTTAGACATTACTTGATTTACCATAAACTCTAGATAAGCATATGTATGGTTTTTGTTTGATAAATACGATTTCAAAAGAAAAGCAAACCATAGCATGACATTAACTTGATATTTTGCGCATTAGTTATTTGCATAGTGTTGGAATATGCAGGCCAATAATTCTAGAACAAGGCATGAAAACCTCATACATGTGATGTATAAAAGTTAACAACTGCACCTTAGGAACGATTTTCACAAAAATAAATATTTCTCTACTTACAAATCCATATGCTCTGCTCTTAAATTCTCCACCTCCTCTACTGACCATGTCATTAGGTGCGTCTTTGTGTTCAAATCATACAACACGGATCGTGGAATTCCTGAAATTAATGTCAGCATTTTCAAATAGCACTTTATGCTAATTAACAATCAGATCTTCATTTTAATATCCATATCATTATTCTGTTTGCCGCAAACCCTTTATGAGCCAGCCCGAAAATTCAAGCGATATACAACTCATAATCAATATAAAAGTCAGTTTATATAAGAAAATATAACAAATATGCTGCTAGCATAGCATAATTTGGGTTAACTAAATTTACATGCAATCGCATATGAAAATATTTGCGCTTTACCTATCGGCTTTGATACTGATATAAGTCCTATGTAAATGACTTTTCCACTGATGTTTACTTGCCTTTAAAGCATGGGTAACAAAATCTCTATCCACATCCTTAAAAAAAATTGTTAATTCGAACGAATGACAACCTGCAAGATGTGGAAATTCATTCAGTTGTATATTTGTTTATTAAGGCATACACTGTTAATTTCTTCTACAAATATTTCATAGCTTACCATCTTAGAATATCAACATATTGGTTATATTTAATTAGCATCTGGTTATGAACTTACAATTTAACAGCCCTGGTTTTCCTAAGATTCTACTAACACATTGAAGTAACGAACTAATAAGCTGTTTATACATACATATGCTCATGCATATACAAATCATATGAATAGTTACAAAACTGTAGTTGATTTATGTACTATTAAAAATTTTGTGGGTAACAATACCTATATCAATAGTGATATGCTATAAGTTGTCCAATATGGTAAACTATATGGTTGCAAAAGCTGGGAGTCAAATTGAAAAGCACACAAATAATTCATTTAGCATAGTTTTTTTAATTAGGAGTTTCTTTGATAATTCTCTACTCGGTTTACCAAGAAAAAGAGTGATTCACTTAGACTTATTATGAAAAAGACATTATTTATTTAATTATATGGAAGACAGTGTAGTTAAAATAAAGGATTTTTTTTTTCTTGGAATATAACATATAAAAAAGGCATGATGTAGTTTATCAATTGTGTAAAATCACGATGAGTAACAAAATGCATTATGTGTGTACAGCTGATGTCAATTATTGATGGAATAAGGCAAACATGACAATGACGGAAATGGAAGACAGTGCAAAATATGCCATTATAATATAATTACAATAAGAATATATTACCTTAGTTAGCCCTTCTTACAAAATCAAACTGCTACTCTTTTATATAGCTCGTATAGTGCCTCCACTTCGATTGTGATTGCATATTACATAACATTTCATATTCTGCCAAGTATAACTAAAAGTAGTCCATATGAAGTCCAAAATATAGTTTGTCCCATGCGTAGAGTTATCCATCCTCCAGCGGCAAAGTTAACATATATATATATAAAAACCTGCAACAGTTGGATTTACGGATTATCCTTTGTACATTTGTCGTCAAAAATTCATGAGCGCAGAAAAAGATTCTTGTATGTGCTTTTTAACACTAAAATATGCAGTCCAATATGTAACTGGGCGAGGTTGCATATTCTATAGTTGTTACTAATCATAAAATAGCATTAAAAACTAACCATAAAAGTGGCAGAAAATGCCCTGCCGGCAAATCAGTCCAAATGCACTGCTCACTGACAGGTTGATGCTGGCATCACTTTATATACTACAATAAGACATCTGAAGAACTATTTTGTAAAAGCATAAACTACTAATTGATTACCTGAATGCTGAATATGAAGGACCACACAAAATTTATGCGAATCAAACCATTACTAAATTGAAAACAAAATTGAAAAATTGTACCAAAATTGCAACCAAATCACCCTAAGCGCAAAAATTGGAAACAAAAACATAATCCCTTCTTAGGTAACCGCCCAGGAACAATTTTCCATCCACCAAAACCTTCCATCATTTAAACCTAAAAGATATCATACAAAAATAAAAAAATAAGAGGAAAGGGAAAAAGACGAATTTTGTATATTAAAAGGAGAACGTAAGAACACAACAGCATTTCAAATTTCAAATTTCAACATCACCATTCCAGATTGAGACACCTACGGTTGAACAGAGGCGAGAAAATTAGTGTATGGAGGGAAGCAAGGAGGCTTAAGGACCAAGGCAAGGCGATAGCGAAAGGATGAAGGCGAGGTGTTAATCTGAGATCGTAGAGCTAGGGTTTTTTTTAGGGAGCGATTCAAGATCGAAAGGGTTTTTTTCTTTTTCGGTCGGGTCTCATGAGTTTTTTGATTTCGCTCGAGTTCAATTTAGGTTTCGTTGAATGGAGGGAAGATGAAAATTTCATTCCAAATAAAAAGCGGGCTTGAGTGGTGAACGAAAATTTTGGTACAGAGTGAAAGCGGGTTTGTGGGGAATGAAACGTTGTTGATATCAATGGTTCTGTAAAAATGACATTCATTTACACACAATGGATGAATAGAATTTTATATTTGTTTAGTTATTATTTATTTTCAAACAACTATTTTTTAAGTATTAGTTACTATTGTTAATTACATATTTAAATTTAAATTTTTTTATCAAAAGCACAAACTAGCGGTTACTAACTACAGAACGAATAAGTTGCCAAAATAATATTCATTAAAACTGCTGAAATAGTTACTACTAAATCAAATATTACTAATAATAGTTATTATTTAACTTTTACTTATTTCTACTTAGTTATATTGATTAATAATTATTAAAAGAAACGACTATTAAAAATAATTTACTACTTATTAAATATTAATTATTTAATAATAATTAATAAATATTATTGATTCCTAAGTTTATTATTAATTATTATTAAATATTAATATAATTAGCTATTAAATATAGATATTATAAATATGAAGTTTGTAATAGGCATCTATTACATCTAACAAAATGAAAAGTTGTAAAAATATGTTTATTACAACTTTAGGGAATTGACTGTTGTAAAAAACATTTATTACAACTGTGTTTTTCCCACAGTTGTAAAATTAAAGTTGTAATATGATGTTTTTGTTGTACTGGGAAGGTCAAGGGTCCCAACCCATGGGTCCGCTGACCTCGAAGGAGTTGTCAGGCGTGGCAGAAGGTTCAAGGTTGGTAGGAATGGGAATTACGGGTTTAGGAATAGAGGATTCAACAATCATGGCGTCAAAACGGCTATCAGGTTCAGAGGAGTTGGTGGACCTGGGGAAGGGAAACTAAAATGGTTCCATCATGAATTCAGTACTATTCTCCTAGTGGTTTCCAAGAACAAGGTCATTAGGGTTTAGGGTAGGATGAAAATGGTCCCAGTCTTCCACCTTGATGACGTAGTGACCTCCATTAAAAAAAACGGAGTAGGTACACGGTAAGGTAACCGCCTTCAGCAGCCTAACCCTGGCAAACACAAACCTAAAATCCACCTAATCCCAGTTGCGGTCATCAGCGTGGAGGAAAATCCCAACCGGGTATATGGCGGTGGGGAGACAGTCATGGAGATAGTGGTGATGGACCGGAAAACCCCTAATTCTAACCCACGTGGTAGGCCAGAATTCGCTGTCGACAGCGGCTGAGACTAGGTTCCAAGCTTCGAGAAGGAGAACGGCGCCTGGCTTCTTGAGAGTGCGACAGCTAAGGGCATCATCGTAGAGCTCCGCGGAAGGAAATTGGATGGGATAGTTATGGTCGCCAATGATGAAGACATTCCAGTCATAATGGCGATAAAGGTCAGCAAGGGTGGCACAGATGGAGGTGAGGGTCCAATAGCCGACGTGGATGGAGGCTTTGACGAGGTGGGCGACGTCAGCGGGAAGCGCCATTTCAGAGGTGAAAAGTGTAAAAATGGAATTATTTGGAGTGCTGTGAAGGAATGGGGAAGGCCAGTCTCTTTAATGCGAGTGGCTGATGGGATGGAGAGAGAATGCTACTCATTGATTGCTGGCACGTGGCAGGAGAGAGGATGAGATGTGATAGACGCGAGATTTTCTCCAGAGGAATTTGTAGGGGCTTGTGCAGTGAACGAAGCTGCCTTTGTTTGTTGTTAACCGTTCGTGTGCAGCTTTTATTGTAATGACCGAAAAATCCACATCAGTAGCATATCCTTGCGTTCCTGCAATTCTTTGCCATGTGTCCCTTTGTAGCACAATGACAGCATTGGTGGTTAATTTTCAAAAAATGAACAATGTCTGAGAAGGATTTGAAAGTCGGAAGGAGATCATGCTTGAAAGCAGACGCCAGCGGTAGGGCCTTAGGGGACAAGGTAGGCCTTCTGACATTCCGCGTCAGAGCCGCCATGTAAGAGAGGCGATGAGATTTCGGCGGCGTTGGCAACAGAGAAGGGAGCTTAGCGGGGAGAGCCTGCAAAAGTGGAGCTGAGGTTGGAAAGGTTGGTTGATGTTGCTGCGAGGCTGAAGCTGAAGGGATGGAGGGGGACGGGTGGCACAAAGGAGGTGGAGGAGGAGGAGGAGGTGGTGGTGGTGTGTGGACGAAGTAGGATTTTGATGGTGGAGGAGGGGGATGCGATGGATGTTGGATGTCATGAATGGAAGCCATGATACTATAATACACAAAGATTTAATATGTATAGTTTATATTTTAGACAAACAAATCTTATGGTCCAGATTTTATGTACATAAATTTGTGTCCAATTTTGTATCCCTATAGCTGCTCCATATATATATATATATATATATATATATATATATATATATAATGTTAGGACCAAATATTAGCATATCATCTACATATAGAAAAACCACCACTTTTGACTGTCCAACTTGTTTATAATAAACACATTTATCACATTCATTTATATGAAAATCATTCTTCATCATGACACTATCAAATTTTGCGTGCCATTGTTTAGGAGCTTGTTTTAGTTCATATAATGATTTGAAAATCTGCATACTTTATTTTCATTTCTATTGAAAATAAAGCCTTCAGGTTGCTCCATGTAGATCTCCTCATCGAGTTCTCGATTTAAGTGTAACACCCTGTATTTTCTATGAACGTATAAGTAAAAAATCAGAGAATAATTAATTTTTAAAAATAAGAATCAAGGGAAACGGGTTGCGCCATTGCGTTCGTCTCGAAATTCTGCTTGGAAACAAGTCCGGGTTTTCGAGAAACGAAGTCCGTATGAGGGAGATATGACCCTCCGAAGTTTCAGAGATTTTCAGAATCGAAAACAGCTCGAAAATTCGAATTCAAAATCCCAGAACAGGCTGGGCGGGAAAATTCCCGCCCATGGACCAGGTCGACCTGGGGGTCGACCATAGTGTCGACCTCCCAGGGGCCAGGTCGACCATAGTGTCGACCTGGGGGTCGACCTGCTCCCGAAACCCAATTTTTGAACCTGATTCATTCTGATGTTTCTGGTCTCATTTTCAGTCTAGATTCGTCCGCCTAATCCTATATAAACAGCCCCCTAGCCCCATTCTCTTTACACCATTCTTCTCTAACTTTATGCTGCACAATTTCATTCCTATACTCTACCTCCGTTCTTATTAAATAAAATAATGGCGTCGTTACTCTGCTGGAATCAAAACTAGGATCTTCTTCCAATCTGAATAAAGTTAAAAGGGAACAACTATTTTCTAATCTAATCGATAGTCTACGCCAAAGGAACGCTATTCAGTGTCAGAACTCAGATACCAAAAATCAAGACTTTCCTTTTTGATTGTGAGTACAGTTATTTTCAGATATGAACTTTAATTATGATCTTGACGTGGTTATAAATCTGAATCTGAGGTTATGTATATTCTTATCTGTTAGATCTGTTTTTCTGTGACTATTCTGTACCTCTTTCTTCTTTCTGTTCTATAGCCAGGCTACTACGAGCCTGCGCCGAATCTCATAAGAGATTAACGCACGAACACTAAATTTTGGGACAAATAATGAATAATGCATAATTGGACATGAAACTGTTGCCTATGAGACTATTGCTTATGACTATGATTCATGCCTATGAGACTATTTCCTGTGACTATGACTCATGACTATGAGACTATTGCCTATGACATTGAATAATAAACTATTGTGATTAGTCGCCCATGACTATTGTGGTTAGTTTCCTATAACTATTGTAGTTAGTTTCTTATGCCTATTCCCTTAATTATGTTAGATCTCATAATTAGTGTGTAACTTGGCTAGTTTATTCCCATTCACTGTTATGTACATCGAGCCTATTGGAGCCATTATTATTATATTTGGTTCATTATTGCATGCCTATTCTTTTATATCAATTCTTGTGCTTATCCTCTACTCCTTTTGTTAGTGCCATTTCGTGAGTACTTAGAGAACTTGTGGAAACATGTTATACGGGGATTGGGCGTAGCTTAATTAAGTTAATTTGGCATAATAAATATGTAGGCATAATCTGAATTGGCTATAATAGTGAATGATTAACATGTATATTAGTCTTGGACATAAATGGTGAACTAGAATATTAAATCTAGTTTTGACATGAACTGTAAATGGGAATATTAAGACTAAAATTTGGGGCATATATTGTATTATTAATTATGACCTTGATTTAGTCATGTAAGTTTAGGCTAAATTTATGATTAGGCAAGATATATAAATAGAGTTTTAGATATATAATCTGCTAAATCTGTTAAATTGCCTAATCTGTTATCTGCTAAACCTGTTGAATTGCCTAAACTGCTAAATCTGTTATCTGCTAAATCTGTTGAATCGCTTAAACAGCTAGATCTGTTATCTGTTGAATTGTCTGATCTGTTGAAAACTAGATAATGGTAATCTGGGTATGGAAATCTGTAGGCTCGACCTAAGATTTAGTAAAACATGGAAATTTTATTAATTTGTTGTATCCTGTGAAGAAGTTTAATCTGTTAAATAAACAGAATTAGTCTGATATCTGTAAAATCTGTATTGGAATGAATTGGCTATGACACGAGGTTAGACTCTGTTTGCGGTGGAAGCCTGCCCGGAACCAACCGGCTTAACCAGCGACCGCAAACTGTCAGTCTAATGTGAGAGGTCGTAGGCATAACTAAAATATGCTTAGACACTAGGTTAGGTCTGGCTTGTGGCAGAAATCTTCCCGGAACAGCCCGGCATATCCAGCGGCCACAAGCTACCGACCTAATGTGAGAGGTCTGTGCATTAATATTTAATTAATGCAAATCTGGGATAAATATGATGTCTAAAACATTTTGCGTGAATAGGGTTAAACCAACCAGATTGATGAATTTAACAAACCCGTTTCGTAAGTCGGTGGACCCAATACAAAGTTAGACAATCTGTAAGTCTGTTAAGAACTGTACATCTGATCCGTTAGTCTGAAAACCTGTTAACTTGATTTTCTGATCTGTGAACTAGTTGACCTGAACTCTGTATGTCTGAAAACTTGTAAACAAGTTAATCTGAAATCTGTTAGTTTGGGGACACAAGGTTAGGAGGGAAAAATACTTGTGTCATCTGTTGTTTGGGACCCATATTAGTCAGTAACCCTTTCTGGTATCAAAACTATGACCCAGCAGTAGGTAGGGTCTGGGCACGCTTACTGAACTAATTATAAGTGGTTCATTCTGATAATGGCGAGGGGTGTTGATGGTGCGTTCCAACCGGGTCATGTGCGTGCATGGATCCCAGTCTGCCTCTGAGGATGTAAGACGCCGTGACATCTGTAAATAGGTCTGTGTCATTCAAAGGTCGCCACTTTAGGGAATGAAACACCCTTTTGTAGGGCTGGCACAGGGTATTTATGTATTAGGGAGCCGATCGCGTGGGATAGGGTTTAGGGTACACTTAGTTCTATCTGTTCTATGGGGTACCGTCTGTTTCTGTTGGGTGGTAACACCTGTCTGTTTCTACGTGGTACCGTCTGTTGGGGTGGTAAAGGCCCATTTACTAGTGTACACCTAATTCTAACATTCTGTTTCCGTAAGGATTATTCTGTTTCTGTTCCTGTACCTTCTGTTCGGGTGGTAAAGGCCCATTATTCTGTTTCTGTTTAGACATTAGGGTAACACCTAATCCTGTTATACTAGTATTAGTGCAGAGAAGTGAAAAGTAATAGCTTATATCATTCTGTTTCTTCTGTTTAACCTAAGTATATCTGCTACTCCTGTTACTGTTATCTCGCATCCAGTTTTATTTGCATGTCATGATTATTATTATCTGTTCATATGCTGGAAATCACTGGAATCGCCAGACTTTATGTCTGACCTCGTTTGTTTTTCGCCCCTTTTCTTTCCGTTCCCCCCCCCCCCCAGGTTTCCAAGGAGGGAATACTTTAGCTTGATCTGGATTTCTTCTGCTTGAAGTACTTAAAGTATGGCTTGACTCCTTATGGCAGCTTCTGTGGGGATTATGATTTTAAAGTTTTGTACTCTGAGGGCTTTTGAAAAGGGCTGATATATATATATATATATATATATATATATATATATGTATGTACTTGAGTTTTGGTAAAGTGATTTGGAAGGATGTAACCAAACTGATTTCTGTTTTCCGCTGTAATAAAGTTGTAAAATTTTCTAGTACTGCTTTATGTATCTGTTCTTGTAATGTTCTGTTCTGTCTACTAAAACGCTCCATCAAAGTTAAGGCATTCCCTTTGTGAGTGACCTTGACGGTGTTGGGGTGTTACATTAAGAATACTGACTTTACATCCATTTGATGAATTTCTAGATTATAGATGGATGCAATTGCTATTAACGTTCTTATAGAGAATATTCATGTAATCAGTGAATAAGTATCGAAAAAGTCTACACCTTCTTTTTGACGATGTCATTTGGCTACTAATCCAGCTTTGTATTTGCCAATAGAGACATCTAGTTTCGTTTTCTTCTAGAAAACCTATTTACAACCAATGGGTTTCATTCCAGATGGAATATCAACTATTTACCAAGTTTAATTACTTAGAATTGAATCAATATCATTTTTGATTGCTTCTTTCCAACATGAAGATTCCAAAGATGACATTTTGTTAACCGATCTTTTGGTCCGGTTCCCAAAAGTACGCAAGGTACGCTCGACTCAACGTATCGTGTGATGTTAAAGCCGGGAGTGTCACCAAGGAGTAAAGAGAATGAGCCGAGAAAGGGTCATACCGACAAGAACCTCACCGCTCCTCCAAACATTGCCAAACCAATACCTCGAACCCTAAGAAGTCACAAGTCCCAACCTCAACTCCCCTTACCCGTTTTAATATTCTTCGTACCCCTAAGGATACAAATTTCGTACCCCACGGGGTACAAGCTTCTGGTCACGAGCATCAGGGAATCCGAGATTCTGATGGTTGGCTACACGGGATATGAGATTTCTAGTGTGGTCCCCTACTTCTGCCTACTCCTACATACTCCCACATAACCACTCCACTATAAATACCCCTCAACCTATCACTTCAAAGGGATTGGAATTTGGTGATTTGACTTCTCCTGAGAGCTCCAAGTAGGCTTTTTAATGACATCCATGCTTTGAGGATGAAGGGCAAAAGTGTCTTTTTCCTAATATTTTGCAAATGACCATCATGTACTCATATAACTTAGAGATGTATGTAAAGGGATGCCATGAGATAGTCTCAACCTTGTAACTCTTTGTTATTAATAATATTCCAACGACTCATCCAAAGTAGATGTAGGCCTCTCGCGAGACTGAATTCTATAAATCTCTTTTGTTATTTATTGCTTTTCGCGCTTACTTTTCCACGCGAAACTATAACTCTTAAGTAAGAATCTTGGGTATTTACAACATATTCAGTTGTCAACATTTTGGTGCCTCCACTGAGAAAACACGGATTTGTTTCTTTGTCGTACATTACCATCTCGACTCAGACGTGCTTTAGGTTCCTTCCCTAACCTGCCGCTAAGTCCGCTTATGATGGCAAAGCGACCAAAGAATACAATGATTGACTCTTCTGCTGCAAACGAAGCTGGTTCTTCCCACCAACCTCAGCCAGCGGATATCCCAGCCGGGACACAAGCGAAGATCCGCACGCTTAATGAAAAATACGAGGGTTCAACATCGAGCTCAACCAGGCATTGAGAAACAACATCGACTTTATGTGCCAACTTCAAGAAAGTCAACACATCGTCGCTCGACTTCAGCTCGCTCAGAACAACGCCCGACATCGACGTACTATCTTGGAAACCTCCTCTTCCGAGTCAAGAGGCCCACATCAAAGAAGAAGGTTTAGTCTCATCAACAATGTCGTCGTTACCTCTAATGCCCTGGCTAATGATAATGTCAATGGCTACGCCAATGGCAATGGAAATGACGACTGCACTACTATCACCAATAGCGAGGGGGCACAATATCGAGGCCGTTCCCAACTGATTATCAATGATGAACTGAGTCCGAGCAACCGACCCCTTCCTCAGCAAAACCCGACTGCATTTGTACTAAACATAAAAGCAATCATATGAACATATAGAAATACGGTATATGAATATTAATTATCTTGAGACATCCACTTAATTCAATTTATGTAAAGTAAATGTTACACAATACATTGTTGACTACACCATACAGCCTGTTCTTTTAACACAACAAACTCCCTAATCCTCTCTCTCTCTTCTTCTTCCACCATAATCACTATATCGCATTTGGAAACAACAAGCTTACATTACGGCCAAGGGTAATAATCAAAACACAAAACAACAAAATGGACACCGCAAATTAATATTGAATCCAATAGTTCTAACATCAATTCTTCTGGAACGCACACACTTACTCTCTATGCCTTTCCACAACTTCTTCAACTCTACTTGCTTCCTACCCGCAAAGTAATAATCAAAGAAAATGTTCAAATAATTGTGTACACTACATGTCCCTACTTGCTTTAACCCTCATTTTTTATGATAATGGAAAACAGTTACAAATATAAAGTTGGAGATCTGGACAGTTGGGGATTCCACCTCCTACAAAATCCAACCTTTAGTCTTCTTGGTTTTCGAATCACCACTTCAAGAATGGCGACTTCTTTGGTAACTTCCTTTATATTTCAGATCTACATTGTATTCCACAGATAGTAAATGATTAATCGCTTGATTTGTTTTGTAGTGTTCCCATACCCATCGAGCCAGGAATTGAATTAGAAGGAGTTGTAAATAACTGTGATGGATGGGGAGAGGAATTATGTTGATATGGAAAAGATCTGAGGAAATGAGGGAGGGCGTATGTGACATGGAAGCCAAATATGAAGGAGGATGGAGAGATACTGCTATGCAGATTTACCCAGGGAGAAATTTATAGTGAGAAAGTGTGTGTAGTGGGAAGCATGGAGTGGAAACGTGCCTTTAGATCCATAATGACGCGGATCTCCATTTATGTCCTTTAAATCCATAATGAAATAAGATCTAAACCATTAGATGACTGCTGAAAGTAGTAAGAATTTGAGATAAAAGCAAAGATCGGTTCTAGGCAATCTTAATGAACTCAAACCGAATTAAGACAGAATTTCAGTTTTTAATTTTTAGAACTAAATAACAGATGCTTTGGTCATTGATCAGTTATTAACTAGAGACAGAACAACGTCAGTCTTTAGATGTCAGTTTCTAATAACTATATTTTTTGTAGTGTAATACAGTAAAACTGATACCTTAAAAAATTAAAACCGATACCTAAAAACTGTTGTAATGTTTTTATAAAAAAGAAAACTTATAGAAAAAATATTTACATCACAGTTTGATTGATTTAAGTAAAACAAGTTAGATAGCAATACAGATTTAATGCAACAATACAACTGCACAATAAGTACAGCATCAAAAACATAACATAGTAAATATAGTAAAACTAATACCTAAAAGAATATAAAACTGCTTTATAGCCGAACATTAAAACGATTGTAATGCTACATTAAAACGATTATAACAATAAACAAAAATTAATTGATGCAAACAGATAACAATAAACAAAAATTAAATCAATGCAAACACAGAATATAATAATTTCGAGAATGATTTACCAAACCAAAATGCACGAGATTGATTTTGCAATCTAAAATGCGCGAGTAATACGGATGTTTGAAGATCAAAATATGCAAGAAAAAAATCGCATTGGAGATGAATGGCGAGATCGAGATATGCGCGAGATCGAATTGAGAAAGAAGGAAACAACGCGCATGATTTACGGTATTAAAAAAAATAGTGTAATGTCCTTCTAATTAAATTATTAAAAAATAGTGTGTGCTACATGGAAATTTTTATCGTCTAGCCATACGTCTACACATTTCCCTGAAGGTCGACCATGTTGTCTAAAAATAGACAACATTGTTTGAGATGATTCTTGTTCGTCTACTTCGTCGTTTTGAGGAACACTTTCAAATGATATGTTCACATGATTACTGAAATGATGAGAGAAAAAGAACGAAGCTCCATCTTTGATGTAAGATTTACATATCGAACTTTCAACTCGTGCTTTTTGTCCCATTTTTTTCTTTAAATGATTCAGATATCTATGCAAAATAAATTTACATTATTTTATATTCTAAGTGCAATTAAATTAATAGGTAACATGTTTATATTTACCTCTCAAATGGACGTATCCATCCATATTGGACAGAACCTCGAAGTCATGCTTCATTTGGTAGGTGAATAGGCAAATGCTCCATTACATTAAAAAATCCTGGTGGGAATATTTTCTCCAATTCGCAAAGCAATATTGGAATATCTACTTCAAATTTACGTAAACGTTCCACTTTTAAGGTAGTCAAATAAAGCTCTTTATAAAACAAACTAAGCTCCATTACTACCTTCCAAACTTTTAATGGCAGTAGTTCTTTGAAAATAACGGAAAATAAATGCTCCATCATAATGTGACAATCGTGACTTTTCATTCCATCCAATTTACGATTTTGGAAGTCAACACATCTACGAAGGTTTGATAAAATCCCATCAGGAAATCTTAACCCTTCAATCCATTTTAACACGGCTTTAACTTGATTATTATCTAATTCAAAACATGCTTTGGGTTTTTTTTACAGTCATTTGGTTTCATATGAAGCTCGGGATGTTTGCATAACTCTTCTATATCGTGCCTTGATCTCAAATCATCTTTAATTTTCCCTTTAACATTCAAAATTGTGTTAAAGACGTTATCAAATACATTTTTCTCATTGTGCATCCCATCAATATTATGACGAAGCAAAGATGTTTCTAATACGACAACTCCTAGAAAATAGACTGATTGCACCAATTGTGATCAATCGATTTGCCTTCAATTTCTATTTGAACTCCAGTTTCATGTATCTTTGGATAATCTTTAACAAGTTCATATATCTCTTCGCTAGACCATATCATTGGAGGCTGTCTGGTTTCTACTCTATTAGCCAAAAAGTTTTTCTTCTCTACTCTGAAAGGATGATTTACATAGAGAAATCATCGATGACAGTCAAACCATCAAATTTTCTTACCATACGTTAAGAAAAACGCTCATGTTTCTTCCATGCAATATGGACATGATAGAGGACCTGTAGTACTCCATCCTAAAAGCATTGCATAGGCAGGAAAACCACTTATAGTCTACAACAAAGAAGCAAACATACGAAAAAAATTCTTCTTTGAAACATTGTATGCTTCTACTCCATTCCACAATGTTCTTAATTCTTAAACTAACGGTTGTAAATAAACATCAATTCGTTGTGCTGGATCGTTGGGGCTAGGAATAACAATGTAAGAAACATATATTGCGTTTTCATACACGTCCATGGAGGTAAATTATAAGATGTGATGATAATCGGCCATGATGAATATTTAGAACCAAATTGAGAAAATTGTGAAAAACCATCCGTACATAATTCTAGTATGACATTATGACTCTCTGCTGCAAAATTGGGATAAGTTTTATTGAAATGCTTCCATGCTTCCCCATCGCCCGGATGGGTCAACGTTCCTTCTTCCTCCGATCTCACCTTATGCTATCTCATATGAGATGCAGTTACAATATATGCATATAATCTTTGACGCCTTGGAGTAATGGGTAAGTAATGCATACGTTTGTATGAAACTTCCTTTCCCTTCTTCTTTCTTGGTTTATATCTTTCTTGATTGCATATTTTACGGTTTCTAAGGTTTACGTCATATTTCCAAAATAACATGCATCCTTTTAAACATGTATCTATTTTCTAATAAGGTAAACCAAATGCCGACATAAGCTTTTTAACTTCGTAGTGATTTTCACACATTAAATTATCGGGCGGCATGTGCCTTTTTGTAGCTTGTACAATAGCTGTAAACCCAGCTTCAGCGATTGTAACACCCCACCTCCGCCAGGGTCACTCTAAGCAAGTACACTGGCTTTGGAGGGGTGTTGGTCAAGGTAAACATGCATGAAGATATCACAAGATAGAACATATAAGTAAAAAAGAGTAAATAAAGCAGCGGATAAACTTACTATTTCAAAACCATAGTCAAGTTACATCAAAGTACTTAGTCATCATTTTACAACAAAACAAAGTCTAGAAAACATAAACTGGAAACTGGAAATAACGTAAAGTAAACTATCCCCAAAGTAGACGTGGTAAAGCCATAGCGAGCTCAAGTCCAAACCGTACATGAGCTATCCAGAAAGCAAGCTAAAGATCCAAGCTAGGTGCTAGTTTTCCCACCCTGAGAATCTGGGGGAGGGGGGGGGACAGAAGAAAAGAGGCGAAAGGAAAACAGGTCAGTCAAAAAGGCTGGTAAGTCCTACCTACTATTAGTATAAAAACTAATAAAGTTAACTGGACATGTAAAACAGAGATGAAACATAGGATGATAACTGGCATGGTGGAAAGTTAACAAGAGTGGCATCGCATATACCAGGTTAAGTTGCACCAAGTGTAATAGTGTTCTAATCCATGTCAAGTATAAATAAGAAATGATCCCTTGGCCCAAAGTTGGCCCAACATCATGAGATGACCTAAATCCAGGTCCAACTACTCGGTCTAGTCGATCGGCTCCCTATAAGCCTAACTCGTCGTGTATCGGTGTCATACGCCTTAATCATGGAATGTAGTTAACTGTGAAAGGTCCACCCTAGGGTGTATCTAGCCCCAAGGTGTAAACCACAGACACAATTCAAGCACACACAGTCTAAACCTACGGGTGCCCATGTTCAACTCCGGACTTAATGTGCACGACCATGGTCCGCCTGAACAACCGGTGCACCATTCAGCCGTCTCTTTTGGTGTCTTACAATAAGTCCAGTAATCGTGCCCCACCCTAGCCTAGTCCAGGGTATCCAGATACTCCCAAGTGGGTTACTGCTGAAAAGGACCACGTAACTAGGATTTCAAGCGGGTTAAGTGTGGTTAACCCTATCCTAACCATGTATTGAGTTGGTCAAGTGTATCCAAGCAGTTCATGACTTAACCCTATCAATACATCGTGTTTAATTGGTTAAGTATTCAAGTAGTCCATGACTTAACCCTACCAATCCATCGTGTTTAATTGGTTAAGTGTATTCAAGTAGTCCATGTCTTAACCCTACCATGTGGCATTAATTAACTTAATGCACCCCAACCTCTCACATTAGACTTTGTTGTGGTTACTAGTTAAGCCGGGCGGGTCCGGGTAGCTTTACACCACAACCTAGTCTAACCTCGGGTTTTAAGTGCGATATGACCAACTACTCACATTGGGTCCTATTGTTTGTAGCCACTAGTTAAGCCGGTCGGTTCCGGGTAGATTTATGCTACAAACTCAACCCAACCTCGAGTTGGCCACTTTCATGTTTTCTACATGTCATGTCCACATTCATGTTTTCAAGCATAATCACATGTCATATTTTTAAGTCATGTTTCATGTCATTTAAGTTTACCCATAACGTAACCCCATCGCACGTAAGTTCGCATCAACACAAATAGATCAAAAAGGGGGAACATAATGATATGATAAGTTGGGCATAAAGTGGCAAAGTCTATCACAAGTTTAATATGGTGATGTATGAGGCAAAGGTGTTTATCACAACTAGCATATGACATCAACTTAGCAAATAGGTGATAACATGGTCATAGTTAACATAGGGTGATAACTTGTGATTAGCATATAGTTCATAACATCATAGGCAAGTTAACATAAGGATCATGAGAGGATTTATGTTGCATTATGCATAACTACCAAGTTCTATGTTGCATTATGCATAACCACCAAATAAAGCTCATAGCTTTCTACCCAAAAATCAAGGTAAGTGATACTAGGTTCATGATAGTGCCACAATCATAGATCAAAAGAGTCATACATGGATCTATGCATACAAATATAGCCCAAAGACAAGCATTATACCTAAAAGTCTCATTTCAACTTGCTACATGATCATATTAACTTCATAGTTTAAATCTAAGAGTAGAATAGGGCTTACAAAGCTTGGCTAAGAAGACTAGAACAAAGTAAAACAAGATTGAGACGAAGCCACACTAGAAATCCCCAAATGAATATAAGCTCCAAGTTGTCTTTGAGAAATAAGAAGAAAGATCCTTGTTTTGATGAAGAAAGATGGCTCTTTTACTAGCTTAGAACACTCAAGCTTTCATGAAGAAGATGGAGGCCATGATATGAAGATGGAGGCCATGATCAAGAAGCATTTTGGCATAATTTAGTTGTAGGAATGATTTGTGATGATTTAGGCTAGGTATTAGGGTCCTTTTATAGAAGTTTAGGTTAGTTTAGGCCATAGGATTAACCCTAATTCAGATCTGAGCCATCAAATCACGTCACTAGTCAATAAAACAAGACCCAGGTGCCAAAATAGGTGCACCAGGCCAAACTGGCCGACCACCCGAGTCGACAGGTGTGTTGACTGGGCAGTGTGTCGACTCCCAAGTCGACTCCTCAGTCGACTTGGGGCTGGCGGGAATTTTCCCGCCTGTCCTGCTTGAGCTGAATTTGAATTCTGAATTCAAATTTTGAACTGTTTTTGAACTTGAAATTTTCTGAAAACTTTGACGAGCCATAACTTGGTCATACGGACTCCGATTTTCGAAAACTCGGACTCTATTTCGCGTATTTTTCCGAGACGAACGCAATGGCACAGCCCGTTTCCCTTGATTCAGATTTTAACATTTAATTCTGCCTTGATTTACGTTATAACATTTATTCAAAATACGGGTTGTTACATTCTCCCCACCTTAAAGGATTTCGTCCCCGAAATCTTCAAGTTAGGAAGAACGTATCCTACCATCCATCATCCATCTACTCAAAACATCATCCACGAGCAGTCATTGTCCTTAAAAGATTCTAAATGTTGTATGAACATATGCAAAAGGTGTGTGTATATGTACTTATCTAATGCGAAAATCAGGCGGTTACTAATTCAGTAAACCTCCTTAATGCAAAGTATGCTAGTGAAATGAGTCCATATGTATGCAAATTCCTATAATCTCTACATGCGTGCACATAACATTCATCCATATGCAACATCCACGTGATAGCATAACAAGTTTCAGCCATGAATAAGTATAAGCACTCATGCATATGCAATATGAAAGTGTGTGAGCCGATCTTAGTGCCTAATGTGTATCATGCATCCACGAGTATCCACTTGCAAACACTTGCAACCACTTGCAAACATCAAGCATAACTTGTTTCAAATACATGTTTCATCCAAAGAGTTTCTACCTAAGGTTCTCATGACAATGTTAACGAGATAACAAGATAAACATGGATAGAAAAAGAAAGATATGCTAACTAGGAAAAGAGATTGAGAATGTACCCTCAAAAAGAAATGGATAAAGCCCACGCATCTTCTCCTCGGTTTCCCAAGTTCCGTCTTCCTCGGCTTCACTCCACTGAACCTTTACCAACTTGACTTCTCGATTCCTCAGCTTCTTGATCTCCATTCCCAAGATACGGATCGGAGCTCGCCTCAAAGTTGCCTCTTTTTCTACTTCCACATCTTCAAGAATGCTAGGCTCAACCACCTCGGCTGACTCATGTAGGCACTTTCGAAGATGCGAGACATGAAAAACATTGTGCACTCCAGCCAGCTTTTCGGGCAATTCCACTCTATAACCCATTTGCCCAATCCTCTCGATGATAGGGAAGGGTCCTACGAACCTTGGTGCCAGCTTCCCCACTGCTCCAAAACGAACAACATTTCGCAAAAGAGAAACCTTCACAAAGACCATATCTCCAACTTCAAACTCTAAGTCTGTCCTTCGCTTGTCTGCGTAGGATTTCTGTCTATCTTAGGACATTTTCATCCGCCTTCGAATCAACTCAACCTTCTCGGATGTGTCCCTTATCATGTCGGGCCCAAGTATAAGCTTATCCGTCGTCTCCCACCAACATGTTGGTGACTTGCACAGCCTCCCATATAAAGCTTCGAATGGTGCCATCCCTATGCTTGCTTGGTAGCTGTTATTGTAAGCAAACTCTATGAGAGGAAGGTGGTCTTCCCAAGTGCCACCAAATTCAAGAATGCATAGCCTCAACAGATCTTCTAGTACCCTATTCACCCTTTCGGTCTGGCCATCCGTCTGTGGGTGATAGGTTGTACTTAGATTCAATCGCGTACCCATCGCTTCTTGCAAACTATTCCAGAACTGGCTAGTGAAGATTAGGTCACGATCGCTGACTATGCTAGAAGGAACTCCATGCAATCGCACTATCTCTCGAAGATAAACAGATGCTAGCCATGATGCGGTCCTCTTGCTCTTCACTGGAATAAAATAAGCACTCTTCGTAAGTCTATCAACTATGACCCATATGCTCGTATTTCCCTTCCTTGACCTAGGCAATCCATCCACGAAATCCATCGAGATACTTTCCCACTTCCATTGCGGGACCTCCAATGGATGCAGTAGCCCAACGGGCTTCTTCGACTCGGCCTTTACTTGCTGGCAAACCATGCATCTAGAAACAAACTCTGCCACATCCTTTTTCATCCCATCCCAAAAGAAAATGCGCTTCATATCCTGGTACATCTTATCCCCTCCGGGATGTATGGTCATCCTCGAGTGATGCGCCTCCTCAAGAACTTTATTTACTAAGTCTCCCACTCATGGGACACATAGTCTTCCATCACGCCTTAGCCATCCCTTGTCATCAACAGTATATCTAGCGAGGTGACTTGACGTCTCACCCCGAATCAACTTGTCCATGATCTCAACTATCAGCGGGTCTTCCCTCTGTGAAGCCCCAACTTGATCAAGAAGTGTAGGTCTAAGCTCGAGGGATGCTAACGAACCAGTCATCGACCCAACAGCAGGTGCAAAATCAAAGGTTGCCAAGAACTCTAGGCTCTTCATCTCAACAAATAAGGGACTCAAAGTCAACCTTCTTCTGCTTAGCGCATCTGCCACAACATTACCCTTACCAGGGGTATAAGCTATCTCGAAGTCATATGATGCCAAGAATTCCATCCACCTTTGCTGCCTTAGATTCAAATCTTTCTGCGAGAAGAGGTACTTGAGTGACTTGTGATCAGTATACAACTCAAACCTTTTGCCTAGAAGATAGTGGCGCCAGGATTTGAGTGCAAAGACGATCGCCGCCAACTCCAAATCATGAGTGGGATAGTTCTTCTCATGAACTTTGAGTTGCCTACCCCCAAAGCATATCACTCTCCCTTCTTGCATCAGGACAGCGCATAATCCCGTGCCACATGCATCGGTGTACACGGTAAACAACTTCCCTCCATCGGGTAATGCTAGAACTGGAGCTGAGGTGAGGGCTTTCTTGAGCCTTTGAAAAGCAAGCTCACACTCTAGGTCCCATGCAAAGACTAAGTTATTCTTCGTTAACTTAGTAAGAGGGGCTGAAATCCTAGCGAAGTCCTTAATGAACTTCCTATAATATCCTGCCAGACCGAGAAAGCTTCTCACTTCAGTTGCATTCTTCAGAACTTTCCACTCTTGTACCGCCACCACTTTAGCGGGATCCACAGCTATGCCTTGCTTAGAAAATATATGCCCAAGGAACCGAACTTCCTTTCTCCAGAAATGGCATTTAGAGAACTTGGCTTTCAACTGATGAGCTCTAAGCGTATCCATAACCTCCTTGAGGTGTGTAGCATGCTCTTCTTCGTCCTTAGAGAAGACCAGGATATCATCCACGAAGACAACCACAAACTTGTTAAGGAACTCCCTGAACACCCTACTCATCAAATCAACAAAGTATGCGGGTGCATTAGTCAAACCGAACGGCATGACTAGCCATTCAAAGAATTCATCTGGAGTCCTAAACGCAGTCTTATCAATACTATCCTCAGCCACTCTAAGCTGATGGAATCCGGTGGCAAGATCGAGATGAGAGAAAACAGAAGCACCAACAAGCTGGTCAAAGAGATCATCAATCCTCAGTAATGGGTGTCTATTCTTCTTTGTCAGCTTGTTCAACTCACGATAATCAACACATAGACGAAGCGAACCATCCGCCTTAGTAGCGAATACCACCGGAGCACCCCTTTCTGAAATGCTTCGCCTAATGAAATTTTTCTCAAGCAACTCCTTGATTTGCTTGCTAAGCTCTCTTCTTTCTCGCGGGGCCATGTGCCTAACAGGCAATGAAACTGGCTTGGCATTATCAACAAGATAAATGCGGAAATCTATCTCTCGCTTAGGGGGTAACCCCTTAACCTCATCAAAGACATCAGGATATTCTCGGACCACCCTTACAGATTGCAGATCATCGATGGACGAGTCAAAAGATTCAAGATAACATAACATGACGGGATCCATATGGTTACAAGAAATTTCTAGGGTATTACCGAGGCGAGTCATAAGCCTCACCACCCTATGCTCACAATCAAGAATGGCTCCATAACTGGACAACCAATCCATGCCCAAAATCAACCCGAGAACATAAGCATTACATGTGAATTCTACGGTCAAGATAGAAATACTCAAATCCATACAAATCATAGATAGATGGGCGGAACCCCCAATTGGATTTGAAACACTAACGGGATCCTCAACTAGACTAGTACTTAGGTGCAAACTTTCAACAATGTCAGAAGAGATAAAGGTATGCGATGCGCCAGAATCAAATAAAGTTCGAATAGGAAAACCAGAAAAATAAACAAGGCTTTCTACAGAAATACTATCTCGGTCCGGAGCTGGAGTAGTGTTGAGAGCATGCATCTGCCCTCCAGAAGGTCCTGCTCGCTGAGTCTGTCCTTGCCCATGCCCTTGCTTCTTTGGGCAATCCTTACTGAAGTGTCCAGTCTCTCCGCAATGAAAGCATTCTCCCAACTTCCTCCTCTTCTTCCTACAATCTTTGGCTATGTGTCCAACAATCCCACAGAAGTTGCACTTCCTTGTCTCCCTTGCCTTGTTGTTGTTGGCCTTGTTACCCTTGTTGTTCTTGTTGCTCTTGTTGTTCTGATTACTCTGGTTGCTCTGATTTCCTCCCCACTTGGAGTCCGTCTTCTTGTTTTGAGTCTCATTAGGCTTGATTTCTTTCTTGCCATTCTTATCATCTCCCAGAAGCAATGCCATATCTACTAGGCTCTCAAAAGTGGCCCCCATGGGTATATGAGACATGGCTAGACCTTGTAATGGCTCATTCAATCCTCGTGCAAAGCGTAGAGCCTTCTTCTGGGGTGTGTTAACCATGTCTAAAACGAATCGAGCAAGCTGGTTAAACTTATTCACATACTCCCTTACTGTCATGTCCCCTTGATTCAAAGATATAAACTTCTCCATTTGCAGATTCTCCTCAGCAGATGATAGAAACTTAAGCCCAAACCTCATCCTAAAGTCGGCCCAAGTCTCTATAGGCCTAGTAGCGTTGGTGACCACCCACCAATAAGCAGCTTCCTCTTTCAATAGCCATACTGCCAACAGAACTTTTCTACGGTCTTCCACATCAAAGACGGCAAAGAGGTATTTAGTTTCTTTTAACCAGTTTCTTGCCTCCACATAAGTCTCTGTCCCAACAAAATTATTACCACCCATCGCCTTAAAGTCTTTGCAAACCTTTGCGAAATCCGCTTGTGGACGCTGAGGAGGAGGAGGAGGAGGAACCTCAGGTACGGGAGGAGGAGTGGGAGTGTTTGCTGGGCCCGCATCGTTGGCCCTAGCTTCCAAGTACCTCCGGAATCATCCGGGTATGGGTACTCCCTCGGGAAGGTTAAGATCGGCCATGCTGAAAAAGGAAAAGATAGATATAGAACGAGGAAACAAAGGATAGTGCTAATGGCTTTTGGGGAATAGCCTTTTAAAATAAACTAGACTTTTCTTGGAAAATACTTAATTGGTTTTGAAAATAGTTTTTCAAAAGGTAAGTTTTAAAAATCTTTTTCTCAAATCTTGTAAACCTTATGCTCTGATACCAAATGTAACACCCCACCTCCGCCAGGGTCACTCTAAGCAAGTACACTGGCTTTGGAGGGGTGTTGGTCAAGGTAAACATGCATGAAGATATCACAAGACAGAATATATAAGTAAAACAGAGTAAATAAAGCAATGGATAAAATTACTATTTCAAAACCATAGTCAAGTTACATCAAAGTACTTAGTCATCATTTTCCAACAAAACAAAGTCTAGAAAACATAAACTGAAAACTGGAAATAACATAAAGTAAACTATCCCCATAGTAGACGTGGTAAAGCCATAGCGAGCTCAAGTCCAAACCGTACATGAGCTATCCAGAAAGCAAGCTGAAGATCCAAGCTAGGTGCTAGTTTTCCCACCTTGAGAACCTAGGGGGGGGGGGACGGAAGAAAAGAGGCGAAAGGAAAACAGGTCAGTCAAAAAGGCTGGTAAGTCCTACCTACTATTAGTATAAAAACTAATAAAGTTAACTGGACATGTAAAACAGAGATGAAACATAGGATGATAACTGGCATGGTGGAAAGTTAACAAGAGTGGCATCGCATATACCAGGTTAAGTTGCACCAAGTGTAATAGTGTTCTAATCCATGTCAAGTATAAATAAGAAATGATCCCTTGGCCCAAAGTTGGCCCAACATCATGAGATGACCTAAATCCAGGTCCAACTACTCGGTCTAGTCGATTGGCTCCCTATTAGCCTAACTCGTCGTGTATCGGTGTCATACGCCTTAATCATGGAATGTAGTTAACTGTGAAAGGTCCACCCTAGGGTGTATCTAGCCCCAAGGTGTAAACCACAGACACAATTCAAGCACACACAGTCTAAACCTACGGGTGCCCATGTTCAACTCCGGACTTAATGTGCACGACCATGGTCCGCCTGAACAACCGGTGCACCATTCAGCCGTCTTTTTTGGTGTCTTACAATAAGTCCAGTAATCGTGCCCCACCCTAGCCTAGTCCAGGGTATCCAGATACTCCCAAGTGGGTTACTGCTGAAAAGGACCACGTAACTAGGATTTCAAGCGGGTTAAGTGTGGTTAACCCTATCCTAACCATGTATTGAGTTGGTCAAGTGTATCCAAGCAGTTCATGACTTAACCCTATCAATACATCGTGTTTAATTGGTTAAGTATTCAAGTAGTCCATGACTTAACCCTACCAATCCATCGTGTTTAATTGGTTAAGTGTATTCAAGTAGTCCATGACTTAACCCTACCATGTGGCACTAATTAACTTAATGCACCCCAACCTCTCACATTAGACTTTGTTGTGGTTACTAGTTAAGCCGGGCGGGTCCGGGTAGCTTTACACCACAACCTAGTCTAACCTCGGGTTTTAAGTGCGATATGACCAACTACTCACATTGGGTCCTATTGTTTGTAGCCACTAGTTAAGCCGGTCGGTTCCGGGTAGATTTATGCTACAAACTCAACCCAACCTCGAGTTGGCCACTTTCATGTTTTCTACATGTCATGTCCACATTCATGTTTTCAAGCATAATCACATGTCATATTTTTAAGTCATGTTTCATGTCATTTAAGTTTACCCATAACGTAGCCCCATCGCACGTAAGTTCGCATCAACACAAATAGATCAAAAAGGGGGAACATAATGATATGATAAGTTGGGCATAAAGTGGCAAAGTCTATCACAAGTTTAACATGGTGATGTATGAGGCAAAGGTGTTCATCACAACTAGCATATGACATCAACTTAGCAAATAGGTGATAACATGGTCATAGTTAACATAGGGTGATAACTTGTGATTAGCATATAGTTCATAACATCATAGGCAAGTTAACATAAGGATCATGAGAGGATTTATGTTGCATTATGCATAACTACCAAGTTCTATGTTGCATTATGCATAATCACCAAATAAAGCTCATAGCTTTCTACCCAAAAATCAAGGTAAGTGATACTAGGTTCATGATAGTGCCACAATCATAGATCAAAAGAGTCATACATGGATCTATGCATAAAAATATAGCCCAAAGACAAGCATTATACCCAAAAGTCTCATTTCAACTTGCTACATGATCATATTAACTTCATAGTTTAAATCTAAGAGTAGAATAGGGCTTACAAAGCTTGGATAAGAAGACTAGAACAAAGTAAAACAAGATTGAGACGAAGCCACGCTAGAAATCCCCAAATGAATATAAGCTCCAAGTTGTCTTTGAAAAATAAGAAGAAAGATCCTTGTTTTGATGAAGAAAGATGGCTCTTTTACTAGCTTAGAACACTCAAGCTTTCATGAAGAAGATGGAGGCCATGATATGAAGATGGAGGCCATGATCAAGAAGCATTTTGGCATAATTTAGTTGTAGGAATGATTTGTGATGATTTAGGCTAGGTATTAGGGTCCTTTTATAAAAGTTTAGGTTAGTCTAGGCCATAGGATTAACCCTAATTCAGATCTGAGCCATCAAATCACGTCACTAGCCAACAAAACAAGACCCAGGTGCCAAAATAGGTGCACCAGGCCAAACTGGCCGACCACCCGAGTCGACAGGGGTGTCGACTGGGCAGTCGACACCACCTGGGGTGTGTCGACTACCAAGTCGACTCCCCAGTCGACTTGGGGCTGGCGGGAATTTTCCCGCCTGTCCTGCTTGAGCTGAATTAGAATTCTGAATTCAAATTTTGAACTGTTTTTGAACTTGAAATTTTCTGAAAACTTTGACGGGCCATAACTTGGTCATACGGACTCCGATTTTCGAAAACTCGGACTCTATTTCGCGTATTTTTCCGAGTCGAATGCAATGGTACAGCCCGTTTCCCTTGATTCAGATTTTAACATTTAATTCTGCCTTGATTTACGTTATAACATGTTATTCAAAATACGGGTTGTTACATCGATGTTGTATTTTGACTTCATCACAATGTATTCTACGATTACCAATAGCTGAGTGCCGCTTTTACAATCATTCCACATAGGTTTCTTAGAATTATCCAACAAATCATAAAAAAAATTTAGCTTTAATATTCAGTTCTTCAGCATTTCCATCGTCGTCGTCTGCTATAACCATAGAAAACATGGATCGTGCTGCATCTTCAACCATATTTTCAATACGGGTCGTACTAACATTTTCATTAACAACACTTTCTACCTCAATCTCTACAGGAGTATTTGATGCAACTTCTCTATGACAATCCCAAAATAGTACTCGGGTACGAATCCGTTTTTGCACAAATGAACTTTCATAATATCGGGTAACAAATACTTCAAATGTCTACACTTGCTACACGAACAACGAATTTCAGGATCGCTTCCGTTATTACTTAAAGAGAATTCAACAAAGACATTTATACCATTACAAAAATCTTCTTTTATTGAACCTCTTTGCCCTCTTCTTTGGTACGTCCAACTCCTCCAATCAGCAAAATAATCTATCATTTTTCGTATTTGAGAAATTTAGTCATAAGTTCAAAAATTAATATTTATTTTCAAGAATACAAATTCCAAAAAACTTGTTATATGGTCATTAAACGCATGTATATATAATGGTTTAAAGCAAATAACATTTTCATTAAGTTAAAAAAAAAATGAAATCTAGCACATTTTTTTAATGCAACTCTTTTACATGGCCAGACATCCTACTTCCCATTATAAACACAGTAAACATTTACAATTGTATACTACTTCGTCTCAAACGATTCAATAAAATTTCGGCAGCATTTCCCTTTTGTTTCCTGCATTATACACAGGACGTAGGAAACAAAAAGAAAATTGAACTGGAATTTTGTGAATCTTTTGAAACGAAGTAGTACACCAAATGTAGATGCTTACCGCGTTTATAACTTGTCCAATACAAGGACAAATCCAACAAATATTATACCAGATGAATAAAAACGATTGTTTTTTAATTTTATAAAAACGACTATTTATATAACGAACATAGACAACACTCGTCGGACGGGGCCGAAATCACTCTAGGGGATATTAGTCAATTAGATGTGCGCATTTTACTATAAAAATACAGTTTTACTACAACAAAAAAATATTTTATTTTATCACATCTGCTTGACGTATCAATCAACTTAGTGCCAATATACTATTATTGTCGTTTCTATAGACTCAACTAGAATTTAGGCTCATTCTTTTTTGTGCATAAGTCAAAATTTGCACAATGTACTATTCCTAGTTCGTGCATTCATTTTTTCGTATATCAACTAACACATACAAGAATGACAAGCGCACGACGATGCACATATGCACAAATATCCTCAATTATACAACAGCAAAAACCAATCTAAATAGGAACATATTCACAAATAACCAAACATTGCACATAAAATTTTCAAATTCACTATATCATATGAAATAAGCACATAATAAGATGCTATTACCTACTACTATGCTATTGCAACCAATTACAATCAATAATTAACCCAAATTTTCAATTTAGGACATAAATAGATTTAGGAAAAAAATTTGATTTTTAGGTAAATAAAAAGATTATACCCCAAATTGCTTGCCCAAGAGGTTAGAGATGAAGCCGGGGACGAATATACACGAAGAAATCCATGATTAGGGGTGAAAATTTCAATTTTGGGCTGGTATGGTTTAACTTTCATTTGAGAGGAATTAGAAAATGGGATAGAAAGGCTTACGACCTGATGTTTATCTCGTTTATAATCGACGGTTTCCGACGGCCGCCAACGGCCCTTCAAAAGCCATTGGAAATCAACCGTCGGAAACCGTAGCCCATTCTTGTTGAAAATTGCAATGTTTCTTGTAGTGCATTGATGTGTCAGAGCCTACATGACGAGTAACGGCTGCCTCCACCCACCATTGTCAGGGTTCTGACCCAAACTGTATTCAAATATGACTACTGAAAAATAGGACTCCTCCACTTCCATGTTGTTTATTATATATGTCGGTTTCTTGCGTTACTTCATGTGTCTGCAATATCTAGTGGCATGTCCTACTTTTTCACATACTCAACACTTGCCATTAAACTTCTTGGTACGTTTGTTGTCTTTGAGTTTATTTTTAGAAGCTTTTCTTTTCTTTGGGAAATCATTTTTTGGTCTTGTGGCCTTCAGCAAATGCCACCTCACTTTGTTTCGTAACTCCACGGTTATCTGCCTCAATCTTAAGCTGGACTATGAGGTCCTGTAGAGAGATTTCCTACTTTTTATGCTTGAGATGGTTGCCTTAATCTCTCCATGATAGAGGCAGTTTTCCTATTATAGCTTCAAACAAAATGACTCTCCAACCTTATGACCTTCCGTTTTGAGTTCATGAAATATAATATGAAGTCCATGCAGCTGAGTTGTCACAGATTTGAAGTCTATCATCTTGTAGTCCATGAATTTTTCTTCATCAAAATTTTCAAGTTAATGTTTTGGGTCTTATAATTTGTGGCAAGAACATTCTAGAGTGCCTTTTCTGTCTTTAGAGGTTGATATACTTTGTATAACACCTTATCAAGACAATTCAGAATATAATTTCTGCAAAAAAAGTCTGAATGCTTCCATGCATCTTTGTCCGTTTCCTTGCCTGGTGCAGTTGTTGGTTCCTCCTCCACGAAATACTTTGCAGACCGAGTGTGGTGAGATAAAACAACATCTGATTCTGCCATGTAAGAAAATCGTCACCATCTCCTCTAAAAGGATCGAGCCTATTGTGTGTAGCGATTTTGTTTGATATTTAAACCGCTGTCATTTCTTGTTGCATAAAACAAGTTAGGAAATATGAATTCTAAATAACAAATATCTAGCAATAAACAGAGCATAGACAGAAAATTTGCAACTTTCCGGTTTGACAAAAATTCTCTGAATTTTCTAAAAGTTTTAAGATGTCATTTTCGAGGAAATAATAAAACAGCAATGATAAAGACTGTCGTACAGTAACAAACAAATTGTAGTGATTTGTCACCATAAATTAATAAACGGAATTTTGTGGCATGCCTTATCAATTTCCTTAAAAAAATTATTTGTAAATTTTCCTAAGATACAGTAGAATATTATTGTTGCACGAGATTATAATGAGTATGCCAACTTTATGCTTTATATTGATGTAGCAGTGATAGCAAAGAAGATAGAAGGATGAAGACTGAAAAAAATCGGATTTATTTAAAATGTGATTAGTATCCTCTCATATTTATATTTTCGTCTGCAAATCTTCGAACGGTCATGTCTACATGCCTTTTGTCATTGTTGCTCGCCAAAATACACACCCACTCGCTTGGCCTTAACCAACCCAGTTTTTGAAGAAAAAAATATGATCATTTTGAATCCAAACCCAAGTCCGGTCGGACGACGACGACGTGCACGTGTGTGGTGGTGATGCATAACATTATTTCTCACAACAAAACACACTATTAAGTGTTTTACACTAAGTACCCCGTTTAACATAACGTTATGTATTACATAAAGTAAATGGGCCTGGCCCAACGTTATTTCTGGATAATCATTTCTGAAGCATTTCTAAATCCCAAGCTATTGCCAACGGCTATATTTTTACATTATATATATATGTACATTAACTTCTCATTGTAATCTCTGATTAGAAGCAATAATAAAATTCTCAAATACATTTCTGTTTTCGAATATGGTATCAGAGCCATTGTGCTAACTGCAACAAAAAATTCAATCCAGTATTCAATCTCAACAAATCTATCTAAAGATAGATTATCCATCAGAGAATTCTCATCACTTAGATACCTCTCATCCAAGATTGTTAAATCTCTTCGTTTGACAGTTGAGGTTGTAATCTAGAAAACAGTGCCTTGCCAGTGTTAAGTGGCAGCATCTGTTTTCTAACATTATAGCTTGGCGGTAAAAAATTTCTGAAGATCAAGATTCGATCAAAAAGTCCAAAGTAATCATTCAGTTACAATCAAAAGTCGTCCAAGAAAGCTAATTCGACATCATATTAGCAATCTGGTTGCTTTTAATCAATCAAATTAAGATTAAAAGCCGTCCAAGAAAGCTAATCAGTCATTTTTAAAAGTAACAAATTAGCATTCTGGTTGCTTTTAATGACAAATTGAAGAAAACATTCAGATTCTTCGATTCAAGAATAAGAGTTCAGAAATTTTCACCTTAATTCGTGGGAAAAACTCAAATTCCTGCATTCTGAAATCATGGTTGAAGGAGATGATTCAACTTCACCAAAATCTTCTACTAGATCCAATCTGACAAGTGCTGAAAGCACTGTGAATCTCATTAAATCCATCATAAAGCCTCAAACCCAAATTATCTCGATTCAAATGGATGAATCAAACTATCTCCTGTGGAAGCTGCAAGTGGAAACAACAGCAAAGGGTTATGGATTAGAAGACTTTCTTTATGGAACAAGTCCTATTCCAGCAAAATACACTAGAAACAGTAATAATAATCTGGTTAGCAATCAAGAATTCATAGCTTATTAAAGACAAGATAATCATATTGTTGCCGGTTAATGTCCTTGGTAGGTGCATCACTCATGCCATAATTAATAGGAGTTAAAATTGCTCATGATGTTTGAACAACTTCGGAAAGATCATTCACAAGTCAATCATCAGCTAGGGTCTTGCATTTCAAGAAACAACTACAATCTATAAAGAAAGATACATCTAGCATGAATGAATATCTTATGAAGATAAAAAAACTTGTCTGATCAATTGGCATGTACATGAAATAGAATTGAAGAAAAAGAAAAAAATTTATACATAGTAGGTGGACTTGAGGATGAATATGAAGCTGTGATAGCATTTATCACATCAATTGAGCCTACACCCTCTCTACAAAGCGTCTATTCTATATTACATGCCCATGAAGGCAGAATGTTGCAAAAGAAAAAAGGAGCAGATTTTAATGTCAATTACACTACCACTGGAAAAGCAAAAAATCAAGCTAATAATCCAAGAGGTCGGAACACTTACCAAAGAGGTGGTTCATCCAACAGAGGAAGAGGCAGAGCTGGGAGATGGAATCCCAACAATAGACCTACATGTCAAATTTGCAAAAAAAATTGTACATACAGCCAACAAATGCTACTTCAGATTTGATAACAGCTTCAATACAAATCAACAAGGAAACAATAACAATTGTGGTGGCAAAGTGGCAATCTAAATGCAAACATGGTCAACAGTCAATCAGATAACAAAGGCAGTCAAGAATCAACATCAAATGCAACAACTATTGATGATATTCAAGATGAAGCATGGCATCTAGATTCAGGAGCTACTCATCATGTAACGAACAACTTAAATAATCTAAATCTTGGGAACCATGAATATAAAGGTAAGAAGTCTCTAATTATGGGTAATGGTAATTCCACAGTCATCTCACACACTGGACATGCTAGTATTAAGGGTTCTAAACTACTTTACTTAAACAATTTATTATGTGCACCACATATAAGGAAAAACTTAATCAATGTGTCACAGTGTGCAAAAGACAATCAAGTGTCTTTTGAATTTTACCTAAGACACTGTGTAGTTAGGGGCATGCAGACTAGGACCCTTTTATTGCAGGGTAGAGAACAAAATGGATTGTACAAGTTTGACTTAGGAAACATCAAAAACTCTGAATTAAAGAGTAACTTCTGTAATATAGCCGAGTTAGACAAAAACAATGAATGCACAACTTTTGATATGTGGCATTTCAAACTTGGACATCCAAGTTGCAAAATTATAAAAGAGATTGTTAAGAGCAATGGCATTTCTGTTGATATTCCTGATAATTATATATGTACATACTGTCAAATGGGAAAAAAACCATAAGTTTCCATTTCCAAATTCTGAAACTAAATACTTAAACCCCTTAGAATTGGTTGTTTTTAACCTGTGGGGTCCAGCACCAATTAACACTGATTATGGGTTTAAGTACTACATCTCTTTTATTGATGCTAACTCAAGATATGTTTGGATATACTTTATGAAATCTAAGTCTGATACATGCAATGCAGTCATACAATTTATAGCTAATGCTGAAAATCAACTTAGTCATAAAGTCAAGATTATTCAGAGTGATGGTGGTAAGGAGTTTCTTCCATTAAAATATTATTTTTGTAAAAAAGGCATTACACATAGATTAACTTGTCCACAAACTTCTAAACAAAACGGTTTATTGAAAGAAATCACAGACACATTGTCAAAACTAGGTTAACACTGCTGGCACAGGCTTCCCTACAATTAAAATTATGGCCTGATGCATTTGCAATAGCAATACATTTAATAAACAGACTACCAACAAAGGTACTGGATTTGAAATGTCCCTTAGAGGTGCTAACTAAAACCAAACCTAATTATGGTGATCTGAAATTTTTTGAATATCTCTGCTTTCCTCACACAAGACCTTTTAACAAATATAAACTGGATTTTAGATCTACTGCTTGCACATTTTTGGGGTACGCTACAAACCATAAAGGGTACAAGAGCTTAGATAATAATGGAAAAATTTACATTTCTAGGCATGTTATTTTTAATGAGAAAGTTTTTCCACTCAAAATAATACATACAAAACAACAAAGAAGGTGTACAACCCCAAAATTTCTATACCACCTATTTTTGAACAAGCAAGTGATATTATATATGTTCCACATACAACTATTAGTACTACACACACAAAAGATGCACAAAATATTAGCTCTCCACAACAGGCTACATCCAACACCGAGTCTAATCAAGACAATGAGATAAGTATTGATGATAAGGATGATGTCTCACCTCATCAAAGTGAGAACAATGATGAAAAAAGTCATGAAGAAAATCAACAATCAGAAGGAAACAGGGAAGCTACTCAAACTAAAAATCAACATCATATGGTAACAAGGGCAAAAAGTGGTATTTTTAAACCAAAAACTTTTTGTACTGAATTCAATGATACTAAACCCTCCACTTATCATCAAGCAGTGCTGATTGATAAATAGAGGTCAACAATGAAAGAAGAATTAGATGCTTAAACGAAAAAAAACATGGTGTATAGTTCAATCACCCAAACACAAAAATATTATAGGGTGTAGATGGTCATACAAAATTAAAAAGCATGCAGATGGTACAATTTTTAAATACATGGCTAGATTAGTGGCTAAAGGTTATTCACAAGAGTAGGAAATTGATTTTAATGGAACATTCTCCCCCGTTGTGAAACCAACCACCATTAGAATTATATTAACTATAGCCTTGTATAAAAATTGGACCACTAAAAAAATTAATGTGAATAATGCTTTTTTGAATGGTTACTTGCAGGAAGAAGTTTACATGGAACTGCCACCAAGTCTTAAAGAAATAACAAACGAAGGAATAGTGTTCAAACTAAACAAAGCTATGTATGGTCTAAGGCAAGCTTCAGGAGTTTGGTTCAACAAGTTACAAGCAACATTATCAAGACTGGGCTACACTTCCACAAAATCTGACAACTCACTGTTTACAAAATTCATAGAAGACACTGTTACCTATGTTCTAATCTATGTTGATGACTTCATAATCACAGGCAATAGTGGATCAGAAATCAGAAGTGTCACAAATCAACTAAACAATGAGTTCTCAGTGAAATACTTGGGTGATCTATCATATTTCCTTGGAATTGAAGTATGCAGAACTAAAGGAAATGAGCTACAACTATGTCAACGAAAATATATTACAGAAATCTTGGTGAGAGCAAAAATGAATGAAGCTAAATCACTGACCACACCAATGATAACTAATTTACATCTAAGCAAAGACAAAGGGGAACCTACTTGCAATAAAAGGCTATACAGAAGCATTATTGGGACACTTCAATGTGTAACTGTAACAAGACCAAATATATTATACAATGTCAACAAAGCAAGTCAATTTATGCAAAGAACATTAAGTGACCACTGGAAAACAGTCAAATGAATATTGAGATATTTAAAAGGCACAATCAATCAAGGACTTATTTTAAAACCAAGTACTAGCCTGGATATCAATGCCTACTCAGATTCAGATTGGGCAAATGACTATAATGATAGAAAGTCAACAAGTGGCTATTTTATATTTCTGGCTAAAAATCCTATTTCTTGGTGTGCAAAGAAACAAAACATAGTGTCAAGGTCAAGTACTGAAGCAGAGTATCGTAGCAATGCTAGTGCAACAACAGAAATAATGTGGATTCAGTCTATCTTATATGAGCTAAGAATTAACACTAACTCTACAACAATAGTGTGGTGTGAGAATATGAGTGCTATAGCATTAACTGCAAACCCTGTACTACATTCTAGAACTAAGCATCTAGAATTTGATATATATTTTGTACGTGAATTAGTTCAGAAAGAAAAACTTCAAGTCAATCACGTACCTTCTACTTACCAAACTGCAGATATTCTGACCAAACCTCTTTCTAGACCCAGATTTGAAGATCTGCGAAAGAAGCTATGTGTTGAAGAATCCGCCATCTACAATCTCTTGAAAGACAAAAGCTTTTTGCAGCTAAAAACTCCAATGCCAATGTTCAAACCCTGGTTAGCAGACATCAAATATTTGAAGGTATTAACAACAAATCTGCAATGAACACTCAAATCTCTAGTAGATTTGAAGGAGACGTAGCTCAAGCAAGCACCCGCAATGGATGCAACTGCAAAAAAAGGTGAACCCATCAACCAAAAGTTCTCTGATACAAGTAAAGACCATGATATGAAGAGCAAGAGCAAAGACAGAGTTATCGACAAAGAATTTGACTAGAGATATGAATATGACGAAAAGTAGCAGCAACCATTTTTTTATCTCTAAACCCTAGCATCGATTCTAGGGTTTGCGGGGGAAGGGGGATAAAGTGTTTTACACTGAGTACCCCGTTTAACATAACGTTATATATTACATAAAGTAAATGGACCTAGCCCAACGTTATTTCTGGAAAATCATTTCTGAAGTATTTCTAAAGCCCAAGCTATCGCCAACAGCTATATTTGTACATTATATATATGTACATTAACTTGTCATTGTAATCTGTGATTAGAAGCAATAATAAAATTCTCAAATACATTTCTGTTTTCGAATACACACATTTGGGTGCTCATCGTCCCCTGTCTTCTCATGACAAAGCTATTCATATATTTGAATACTACTTTTAATTTTGACGATGTAAGACTAGTATATTTCATTCAATTCTCAACATATACGCAGCCTAGCCTGTACTTATCCAACAATACAGGCTTGAGTAAGTGCCTTTACCATCTTCAATGAGACCTATATATATCATACACATCAATATACTATTTCCTCCTTATTTAAACAATGTTTTAGATATGCACCAACTATTAACTATTTCAAGAAACTTACTATCTGTTCATCAATTTGCTTATGAAAATGATGATATATTGAAACTTCACCACTAGGTTGTTAAGTATCCTTAACTGGGAAAACATCAACTTCAAGTACAGAATAAGGAAGGGCCATTTTTTGAATAATGAAGAAAAGAAGCATTCTTTTATAGATGAGTATACATCTACATGTCACTTTTGTAATTTGAATTACGGCCCCCTCTATAATATTTGGTAAATTAGACCTTATTAAAAGAGAAAAATATGATCTTTTATTTCTCTGAAGTTTGATTGTACAGAGTGGAAAATTGGATAAGAGAAAGTGTACAGACGTTGCCTTTATATACACATCAGTAGGCAACGGTCAAAATATTGAATAGGATATACAACCTGTTTATGTACAAAAGAATATAAGCGGAGGTGGCCCAAAGCCCAACTGAGTAATATATATCATCTCGTTCTCCAGGCAATTCGCTTCTTATTACCCACCCTCAAATCGAGCTAGGGTTAGGGTTATTTCCTCTGATTCTTCCTTTGTCTTCCTGTAAAGACCCGCAACTTCCCCGTAAAGGAAAGCGTCGGATAGTTCGAGAACAAACCACAACAGAACGCATACAGAAGAACATTTCATTGTATATTACAACAATGCATCAGATTACAAGAATATACAGAGTATAAATGAATATTACACAGAAATATCAGAGATTTAAATTACATTTAAATACATCGCAGCGGAAAATAATACAATACACAACTAGAAGAGATATACGGATACAAAGCTTTCCGGATATCGTTCCAGCTGTAAACCAGGATCCTGTGAATATAAATCTGCAAAACCAAAACTACTAGCTGCCCGTGTCAAAATAGGGGCACCCAGAGTTTAGGTTAAAACAATAAACTCCAGGTCAGTCATGTGACTGGTGTGAGAACTAAAACAGTTATTAATCTTTATTTTAAATCATTAGGTAAATCAAGGGACCACGCCGTATAACACGGAACGGGTTTCCTCCCAAGAATACCAGTGCATAAAACAAACAGCGCAATGCTAAATAAAGAAAAATGAAGCTGTTATAAGACCCAGGTCCTATCACACAATGCAACGCAAGCCGGGGGATAGGGTTTTCCCTTATAACAGCCAAAGAATGCTTGATACGTTTAAAAACAAATCATTTGATACTATAATAAGTGCATAGTGTATAAAACACTTCAAATCATAAGTATCAATCATAGGCGGCATGAACGGCCCATAACACTATGTCGCCATATATAAGTTTACAATCAAAACCGCAAATGTCGTATTTGGAAATTGGGTTATCATTTATGGTATGAACCGAGGCTAGGGGCAAGATCCTCAATGATTCGAGACTGCCTAGCCCGAGTCTCAGGCAAGCGCGCAGGCAAGCCTTGGAGCGACAGGGCCGGTCCACCGATGTGGATTATTATACCTGAGCACTACGTTTCGCCGCCCTTTGGGGCGTAAGCGAGCCAACTAAATGACTCCATCGGTTCGAGAACGACCGATCAATCTGAGGCGCCTCGCAACAGCAACAACAACATAAGTCAAACTCGTCAGGGCGTGTAAAACCACTGACGCCACTTTTAGCTAGGAGGAAACGTAGGCCCTCCCTGAGGTCCGTCTCCCGTTTTTGATTCATACCGGGTGTGATACTCGCGAATCAACGTTACACAAAGCTACGCCACGAAGGCCGTGCTTCGATCATCAACCACAAGACTTTGCTTTTCAACAGAAGCCTTGATCATTTGCCACTTAAGCATGCCACACAGGCAATTCACTCCATGCGATTGATATCCATCAATATATAACCCCTGAGCTCGTACGTCTCAGAGAAGGGCGTTAAGCAAGAGAATAAATTCTCCGCCGCCAAACAGATATATATTTAATAGAGATCAATCACACGGACTAAAATCCAATGTCAGACACACAGTCCATTCACAAGTCCGTTCTGGGTCTGAACGAAACCGGAGGCACCTAGTACCTCGCATATCCATCGATCTCCAAGTACGTCTGGACGATCACTAACTGTTTCCATCTTCTTGGGTGTACAGCCCAATCAAGATCATCAGTAATTACCCAAACGACGTGAAAACCTCCGGTCTTCGACCATCGTCTTCATCTTCGACTTATCGTCGTATCAGTTATTCAGAATGGGATGAACCCGGTCTTTCCGAATAACTCGCGTATATTTTAAATAAGTGTTACACAAACACAACATACGCCTCATTCCAATTCATTAGTCACTAACCGTAAATTAATCAAGAGAATAATTTCCCAAATATTAACCCCGAAGGCCGAAACCAACATCAGATCAATATCCAGAAAACCATTCTGCTTGGCTAACCGACAGTTAGTTTCTAAATTTCACATTCATAGGGAAAGGTTCCCATTAATTTTATCCAAGATAAATTTCTTGAATTTATTCTTTAATCTATTTTTGAATATCAATTCAAAAACTAGTCGGGATTAGCGAACCTTACCGAAGTAATCATTTGTTTTAATTTCCCAATCCCAACCTATTCATCCCTTGAAGTAAAACTGGTAATACTTCATATCTAACACCACGGTGTTATCGGTAAATTCAATTACCATTTCACGTTCAAATCTAATTAAAGATTTAACTATCGCCTGGAGCAAAACTGGTGATACTCCACTTTCGATCATTTCAATCTAATTAAAGATTCATTAAAACTCCACTTAGTTTTAATCCTTGACTGGGTTAAAGAACCAGTGTCATTTAAAACACGGTTCACGATAAACCCAAAATCACATTCATTAATCATCGGGTTAAAGAACGAGTGTTATTTAAAACACTGTCCACGATAAACCCAAAAATCAATATCGATTCAATTCCAATTAAATGTCATTTAATTGGTACACTTCATTAAATCTAAATAAAAAGATTTAATCTTTTCTCAACTGGGTTCAAGAACAGTGTTAGTGAAGACACCATTCACGACAAACCCAAATCACATTTGATATTCAATATAAGGCTCTGAATAGAGAATATATCGGCTTATATTCAATATCAAATTCTACGACTAACAAATGTCGTATTGGAAATAACGATATAAATATATATCTTTCAAATTTCCATGACAACATCTGTATAATCACGAATTCCAACATCGAAATATTCCGAAGATAATTTCGATTCAAATCCACTCCAATGCAATCATTGGAGATTCTGGTTATTTTTAAAACCCCTTTCGAATTCAATTTATTTATTTAAAAATAAATAGAATTATATTTCTAGTTCAAAACTAGTTCATTTCGATAAAAATCTATTTTTATCTTTTCAAATATGGAGTTTTTCATCCCAATTCTTTCTAAATCATTTCTTATGATTTTACACAAATTATTACCATTTTTAATAATTTTATCAAGGCCCGTCCAGTCGATTTCCATCAATGGCCATCGAACTGCACTTACAGCGACCTTTTTCAAATTTGATTTGGACGTAACTCCAAATCCAACCGTTAGATTTCAAATTTCTAACATTCATTAGAAAGCTCTTTTCGATACGAACCCAACGGTTCCGGTTTTAGGAGAATCCGACGGTCGGATCTCCCGCAATGTCCGTTTGAAATAAATGGTCGAAATTCACGAACTGCCGCAGCGCGGCGCGTTCTATTCAGGCCATTTATTATATATATAATATATATAATATATATTTCGTCGATTTCTATTTAAAACGAATTATATAAATAGTTTTTGAATTCGTTTCAAAAACATTTTCAACTTCCTTTTCAATTCAAATCACAATTGAATTCTTCTTTATAGATTCGTTTTAAAATTCATTTCTATTCAATTCAAATTTCAATTCAATTTGAATTCGTTTTCAATTCAATTCATTTCGAATTCGTTTTCTATTCAATTCAATTCGAATTCGTTTTCTAGTCAATTCAATTCGAATTCGTTTTCTATTCAATTCAATTCGAATTCGTTTTCTATTCAATTCAATTCGAATTCGTTTTCTATTCAATTCAATTCGAATTCGTTTTCTATTCAATTTAATTCGAATTCGTTTTCTATTCAATTCAATTCGAATTCGTTTTCTATTCAATTCAATTCGAATTCGTTTTCTATTCAATTTAATTCGAATTCGTTTTCTATTCAATTCAATTCGAATTCGTTTTCTATTCAATTCAATTCGAATTCGTTTTCTAGTCATTTCAATTCGAATTCGTTTTCTATTCAATTCAATTCGAATTCGTTTTCTATTCAATTCAATTCGAATTCGTTTTCTATTCAATTCAATTCGAATTCGTTTTCTATTTCAATTCGAATTCGTTTTCTATTCAATTCAATTCGAATTCGTTTTCTATTCAATTCAATTCGAATTCGTTTTCTATTCAATTCAATTCGAATTCGTTTTCTATTCAATTCAATTCGAATTCGTTTTCTATTCAATTCAATTCGAATTCGTTTTCAATTCATTTCATTTCGAAATCATTTTCAATTCATTTCATTTCATTTCGAAATCATTTTCAATTCATTTCATTATGAATAAAATTGATATAAATATCGTTTACGTCAAAATGGCGTCAATCTAATCAACACGGCTTCATATATTGATATTCTCGAATATTCCATTTCGAATATTTTTATTTCAAATATTTCTATTTTAAAACTGGAATGAGGCCAAATCAATTACCATATAAAATTAATTATATGGATTTTCACACAACACATGTATATAATAACATTGAAAAATGATCAACCATCAACCAAAGTGCACTACACTGTATAGGCATCAAATAAAGATATCTAACGCTTATAACAGCCTGTCAATCAATCGATCGACATATTTAATCAATCAGGATGAGTGAACTTCATATTTCATCCCAACACCCGTGTGGGGTTTCAAACAATCAAACACAGATTCTAGTTGTGCAGTTGGGCGATGTGTAAAATTTATCGTCCCAATCAATGTCATTCAAATAAGTGTTCATAAACAAACCGTCTGGTTTGTAAATGAATATTTATTTATTCACTTCACTATTTTCATATTCACGTTAAAAATTATATTTTTAACGATAAAACATTTTATTTCAACCTATGAATTTCTATTCAATTCATTTATTCAATAAAATGATATTTTTATTTTTCTAACATATTTTAGAAAATTTCGGCGGCATAACGGCACGATACTAAAAACGGGATAAGGCCTAGCCTTGTCCCCGGTCTAGTGAAGGCCCACGCCATTCACATATCAATCAAATTCACTTTCGTTATGCAAACCACAAAATTTGGAGTAAGGGTCTAACCTAGCCTTACTCCTTCGCCTTATAACGGCGCACGTCTAATCCTAACCAATTTATCGATTCGATTTTTCACACCACAAACCACATTCAAACCAATATCGCAATCAATCACCAAACAGTCAAACAAACAAGTCCATGGTCTGTGGACGATTGTGTCGGGTGCTACTAAGCACCGTCTGCATCCTAGTATATATATATAACTAGAAAAATTAAATTGAAAGGTGAGAAATTCTCACTTATAGCTATCCTAGCTCCACGGCACTTCCTTTGCAGAAGTCTTCGTCGTTTCGCCTTTTTGTCACCTTCGTTGCTGCTTTCACTACATATGTAAAAATCGAATTTTTAGTTCACTATTCAATATATAAAAATCGAATTTTTAGTTCGCTATTCAATATATAAAAATCGAATTTTTAGTTCGCTATTCAATATATAAAAATCTGATTTTTAGTTCGCTATTCAATATATAAAAATCTGATTTTTAGTTCGCTATTCAATATATAAAAATCGAATTTTGACTTCGCTTTTTATATATAAAAATATAATTTTTCTTTTGACTTTCAATATATAAAAATATGATTTTTCTTTTGACTTTCAATATATAAAAATATGATTTTTCTTTTGACTTTCAATATATAAAAATGTGATTTTTACCTTTTTAAAGAAATCAGTTTTAAAATAAAATAAAAATCAGTTTTTATAATCGGTTTTTAAAATACACAAAAATCAGTAAATAAAACTTACATTTAAAAAGGGGAGAAAGGGGGATTTGCTGTTGTGCGCGCCATGGTGGAGGGAGGAGGTGTGGGGCCAGGCGGTCGTGGCGAGGGAGCAGGCGCCATCGCCCCTTACTCTTTCTCGATTCGCGCTCCACCCAAGAACAGCCGGCGTCGGACCTGGTTCCTCCTCGCGAAGCGCCTGCGTGGAAGAAAGAGGGAGAGCGAAGAGGGGATCGGTCTGAGGTGGGGGAGGCGGAGCGCGGCCTGAGACGACGCCAGGGTGGGCGGCGTTGGCGAATGGGAGGGGCGGGTTTTTCTCTTTTTTATTTTATTTTATTCGATTTCTGTTTGAAAGATAAGAGGGGGGGGGCAGAGGATATAAGAAAGGTGTTTTTTTTTTATTTAATTATTTAATATTTTTTTATTCAAAAAGTTGACTTTTACATACGACCTCGAAACGAGGTCCACCGCCTGTCGTCCATAGCGTTTCACCCCCATTCCGAACACAATGGGATATGTATCGCAAGCTGATTCGATCGTTTCAATTAGTTTCCGTTGAATTTACATTTAAATCTCTATATTGAATTTTAAACGTACATTTCAAATTACCGGGGTCACATACTAACTAGAAAAATTCCCGAAAAATATTTTCTAGCTTCGTATTGACGATACGGTCCTAACAAAACTAGTTTCGTCGAATTCTGAGACCGTTTGAAAAATGGCCAATTTCCAGTCGATTAAAATCAACTAAAACTGGTCAAACGCGTTTTCCTTTGCCACGCTCACATATCGATTCGAAAAATTATGAAATTTGGAATCTAGCAATAACTTAACATCACGGACCCAACAAAACTGGTTTCGTCGAAATCCGAGGTCGTTTGCAAAATTGCTATTTTTAAGGGCCTTATATTATATTAAAATATATATAAATTCCACAGCGACTATTTCTAATTTTCAACTGGACATATCTCATCATTTATAAAGTGAAATCTCAGTTTCTCAACTTCGTTGGAAAGATATCATCAATTAGATCCTAATGTTTTTGGTTTCACAAAAATCCGGATTGTTTTGCACCCGGTACATTCAATTGAAGTTTGAAATCGAATTATCGAACTACCGCGCCATTTTTAATTCTATTTATAATTATATATAAATATTTATATTCTAATGACGACGCGTATAATATATACGTTCGAATTCTATTCAAAATAAATTTCTCGTCGATATTATTTAAAATAATTCATTTTAAATAATCAAAATTCGCTAAAATGGCCAAAATAAAAATTTCAAACTGGCCCAGATTTTCCGGGTTGTTACAATCTCCCCCACTTAAAACTTTTCGTCCCCGAAAAGGAACAAAGTCGAAAGTGGTTTGATTATTCAGCTCTACGATCGGTCAGGCTTCCATTCTCCAACTCTTTAGTTTCTGAGAATTTTCTAAAATTTCAAAAATTTGGCTAACACCTTAAATTTTTGAAAAATTTCGCCATAACCTCCCCTGCACCGGGAGCATCGGGGAATTTCAAATAGCTTCCCCGGTCCTTCAGATCTCAAAAAGAAAAAGAAAAAGCCAAGCGGCTAGCCAATAGGCTCATAAAATCATCATCACCCAAACAAAACAGTAAATTATGTAATAAACATGTACCTATTTGTTGGGCAAACAAATTCTATTCTCGGCTCTAGCCTCCTTGCTATGACCTGTTCAATAAAGTATTTGTATATGCAAGCAAATGCGACCAAATTTTCAATACAGTTCAATATTTGATTCAATTGGGCATAACGTTTCAAAATTATCAAACAAATAAATAAACAGCACAAACATCAATCAATTAGTGAATTAACGTTTCAAATTGATAATTTTGATACATATACAAAAATCAGATTTTTGATGCCAAATCACAACAATAGGCCCTATCTAATTTTGGTTCTCACACCAGTCAATAGGAAATATATAGAAATCTCACTTTCGTCGCTCGAAAATAAATACTGGCGACAGTGCCCCATCAACAGAATTATTCCCGGGCACTAGAGGGATTCTATATCTACCCAATATATTAAAACTTCGAATACACGTTTGCAAGACATATATGCAAAATCTTTATATATCGGATTGTCCTAATCAATATAAAATAAATAATCAAATACGAATAATTGATTTAAATTTTCAAAACGAAATTTGTTTTCATTTGAAAAATATACTCTTCACACTCGTTCTAGGATACTACTGATCCTATCTCTAACGAGTCATTCTAATTGGATATTGCTAATCCAATATCTGATGAATTCTTTCGTATGGTTCTAATGTGTCTTGTTCTCTAGCTTTGTAAACCAAAGCTCTGATACCACGTGTAAAGACCCGCAACTTCCCCGTAAAGGAAAGCGTCGGATAGTTCGAGAACAAACCACAACAGAACGCATACAGAAGAACATTTCATTGTATATTACAACAATGCATCAGATTACAAGAATATACAGAGTATAAATGAATATTACACAGAAATATTAGAGATTTAAATTACATTTAAATACAACGCAGCGGAAAATAATACAATACACAACTAGAAGAGATATACGGATACAAAGCTTTCCGGATATCGTTCCAGCTGTAAACCAGGATCCTGTGAATATAAATCTGCAAAACCAAAACTACTAGCTGCCCGTGTCAAAATAGGGGCACCCAGAGTTTAGGTTAAAACAATAAACTCCAGGTCAGTCATGTGACTGGTGTGAGAACTAAAACAGTTATTAATCTTTATTTTAAATCATTAGGTAAATCAAGGGACCACGCCGTATAACACGGAACGGGTTTCCTCCCAAGAATACCAGTGCATAAAACAAACAGCGCAATGCTAAATAAAGAAAAATGAAGCTGTTATAAGACCCAGGTCCTATCACACAATGCAACGCAAGCCGGGGGATAGGGTTTTCCCTTATAACAGCCAAAGAATGCTTGATACGTTTAAAAACAAATCATTTGATACTATAATAAGTACATAGTGTATAAAACACTTCAAATCATAAGTATCAATCATAGGCGAAATGAACGGCCCATAACACTATGTCGCCATATATAAGTTTACAATCAAAACCGCAAATGTCGTATTTGGAAATTGGGTTATCATTTATGGTATGAACCGAGGCTAGGGGCAAGATCCTCAATGATTCGAGACTGCCTAGCCCGAGTCTCAGGCAAGCGCGCAGGCAAGCCTTGGAGCGACAGGGCCGGTCCACCGATGTGGATTATTATACCTGAGCACTACGTTTCGCCGCCCTTTGGGGCGTAAGCGAGCCAACTAAATGACTCCATCGGTTCGAGAACGACCGATCAATCCGAGGCGCCTCGCAACAGCAACAACAACATAAGTCAAACTCGTCAGGGCGTGTAAAACCACTGACGCCACTTTTAGCTAGGAGGAAACGTAGGCCCTCCCTGAGGTCCGTCTCCCGTTTTTGATTCATACCGGGTGTGATACTCGCGAATCAACGTTACACAAAGCTACGCCACGAAGGCCGTGCTTCGATCATCAACCACAAGACTTTGCTTTTCAACAGAAGCCTTGATCATTTGCCACTTAAGCATGCCACACAGGCAATTCACTCCATGCGATTGATATCCATCAATATATAACCCCTGAGCTCGTACGTCTCAGAGAAGGGCGTTAAGCAAGAGAATAAATTCTCCGCCGCCAAACAGATATATATTTAATAGAGATCAATCACACGGACTAAAATCCAATGTCAGACACACAGTCCATTCACAAGTCCGTTCTGGGTCTGAACGAAACCGGAGGCACCTAGTACCTCGCATATCCATCGATCTCCAAGTACGTCTGGACGATCACTAACTGTTTCCATCTTCTTGGGTGTACAGCCCAATCAAGATCATCAGTAATTACCCAAACGACGTGAAAACCTCCGGTCTTCGACCATCGTCTTCATCTTCGACTTATCGTCATATCAGTTATTCAGAATGGGATGAACCCGGTCTTTCCGAATAACTCGCGTATATTTTAAATAAGTGTTACACAAACACAACATACGCCTCATTCCAATTCATTAGTCACTAACCGTAAATTAATCAAGAGAATAATTTCCCAAATATTAACCCCGAAGGCCGAAACCAACATCAGATCAATATCCAGAAAACCATTCTGCTTGGCTAACCGACAGTTAGTTTCTAAATTTCACATTCATAGGGGAAGGTTCCCATTAATTTTATCCAAGATAAATTTCTTGAATTTATTCTTTAATCTATTTTTGAATATCAATTCAAAAACTAGTCGGGATTAGCGAACCTTACCGAAGTAATCATTTGTTTTAATTTCCCAATCCCAACCTATTCATCCCTTGAAGTAAAACTGGTAATACTTCATATCTAACACCACGGTGTTATCGGTAAATTCAATTACCATTTCACGTTCAAATCTAATTAAAGATTTAACTATCGCCTGGAGCAAAACTGGTGATACTCCACTTTCGATCATTTCAATCTAATTAAAGATTCATTAAAACTCCACTTAGTTTTAATCCTTGACTGGGTTAAAGAACCAGTGTCATTTAAAACACGGTTCACGATAAACCCAAAATCACATTCATTAATCATCGGGTTAAAGAACGAGTGTTATTTAAAACACTGTCCACGATAAACCCAAAAATCAATATCGATTCAATTCCAATTAAATGTCATTTAATTGGTACACTTCATTAAATCTAAATAAAAAGATTTAATCTTTTCTCAACTGGGTTCAAGAACAGTGTTAGTGAAGACACCATTCACGACAAACCCAAATCACATTTGATATTCAATATAAGGCTCTGAATAGAGAATATATCGGCTTATATTCAATATCAAATTCTACGACTAACAAATGTCGTATTGGAAATAACGATATAAATATATATCTTTCAAATTTCCATGACAACATCTGTATAATCACGAATTCCAACATCGAAATATTCCGAAGATAATTTCGATTCAAATCCACTCCAATGCAATCATTGGAGATTCTGGTTATTTTTAAAACCCCTTTCGAATTCAATTTATTTATTTAAAAATAAATAGAATTATATTTCTAGTTCAAAACTAGTTCATTTCGATAAAAATCTATTTTTATCTTTTCAAATATGGAGTTTTTCATCCCAATTCTTTCTAAATCATTTCTTATGATTTTACACAAATTATTACCATTTTTAATAATTTTATCAAGGCCCGTCCAGTCGATTTCCATCAATGGCCATCGAACTGCACTTACAGCGACCTTTTTCAAATTTGATTTGGACGTAACTCCAAATCCAACCGTTAGATTTCAAATTTCTAACATTCATTAGAAAGCTCTTTTCGATACGAACCCAACGGTTCCGGTTTTAGGAGAATCCGACGGTCGGATCTCCCGCAATGTCCGTTTGAAATAAATGGTCGAAATTCACGAACTGCCGCAGCGCGGCGCGTTCTATTCAGGCCATTTATTATATATATAATATATATAATATATATTTCGTCGATTTCTATTTAAAACGAATTATATAAATAGTTTTTGAATTCGTTTCAAAAACATTTTCAACTTCCTTTTCAATTCAAATCACAATTGAATTCTTCTTTATAGATTCGTTTTAAAATTCATTTCTATTCAATTCAAATTTCAATTCAATTTGAATTCGTTTTCAATTCAATTCATTTCGAATTCGTTTTCTATTCAATTCAATTCGAATTCGTTTTCTAGTCAATTCAATTCGAATTCGTTTTCTATTCAATTCAATTCGAATTCGTTTTCTATTCAATTCAATTCGAATTCGTTTTCTATTCAATTCAATTCGAATTCGTTTTCTATTCAATTCAATTCGAATTCGTTTTCTATTCAATTCAATTCGAATTCGTTTTCTATTCAATTCAATTCGAATTCGTTTTCTATTCAATTCAATTCGAATTCGTTTTCTATTCAATTCAATTCGAATTCATTTTCTATTTCATTTCAATTCGAATTCGTTTTCTAGTCATTTCAATTCGAATTCGTTTTCTATTCAATTCAATTCGAATTCGTTTTCTATTCAATTCAATTCGAATTCGTTTTCTATTTCAATTCGAATTCGTTTTCTATTCAATTCAATTCGAATTCGTTTTCTATTCAATTCAATTCGAATTCGTTTTCTATTCAATTCAATTCGAATTCGTTTTCTATTCAATTCAATTCGAATTCGTTTTCTATTCAATTCAATTCGAATTCGTTTTCAATTCATTTCATTTCGAAATCATTTTCAATTCATTTCATTTCATTTCGAAATCATTTTCAATTCATTTCATTATGAATAAAATCGATATAAATATCGTTTACGTCAAAATGGCGTCAATCTAATCAACACGGCTTCATATATTGATATTCTCGAATATTCCATTTCGAATATTTTTATTTCAAATATTTCTATTTTAAAACTGGAATGAGGCCCAATCAATTACCATATAAAATTAATTATATGGATTTTCACACAACACATGTATATAATAACATTGAAAAATGATCAACCATCAACCAAAGTGCACTACACTGTATAGGCATCAAATAAAGATATCTAACGCTTATAACAGCCTGTCAATCAATCGATCGACATATTTAATCAATCAGGATGAGTGAACTTCATATTTCATCCCAACACCCGTGTGGGGTTTCAAACAATCAAACACAGATTCTAGTTGTGCAGTTGGGCGATGTGTAAAATTTATCGTCCCAATCAATGTCATTCAAATAAGTGTTCATAAACAAACCGTCTGGTTTGTAAATGAATATTTATTTATTCACTTCACTATTTTCATATTCACGTTAAAAATTATATTTTTAACGATAAAACATTTTATTTCAACCTATGAATTTCTATTCAATTCATTTATTCAATAAAATGATATTTTTATTTTTCTAAAATATTTTAGAAAATTTCGGCGGCATAACGGCACGATACTAAAAACGGGATAAGGCCTAGCCTTGTCCCCGGTCTAGTGAAGGCCCACGCCATTCACACATCAATCAAATTCACTTTCGTTATGCAAACCACAAAATTTGGAGTAAGGGTCTAACCTAGCCTTACTCCTTCGCCTTATAACGGCGCACGTCTAATCCTAACCAATTTATCGATTCGATTTTTCACACCACAAACCACATTCAAACCAATATCGCAATCAATCACCAAACAGTCAAACAAACAAGTCCATGGTCTGTGGACGATTGTGTCGGGTGCTACTAAGCACCGTCTGCATCCTAGTATATATATATAACTAGAAAAATTAAATTGAAAGGTGAGAAATTCTCACTTATAGCTATCCTAGCTCCACGGCACTTCCTTTGCAGAAGTCTTCGTCGTTTCGCCTTTTTGTCACCTTCGTTGCTGCTTTCACTACATATGTAAAAATCGAATTTTTAGTTCACTATTCAATATATAAAAATCGAATTTTTAGTTCGCTATTCAATATATAAAAATCGAATTTTTAGTTCGCTATTCAATATATAAAAATCTGATTTTTAGTTCGCTATTCAATATATAAAAATCTGATTTTTAGTTCGCTATTCAATATATAAAAATCGAATTTTGACTTCGCTTTTTATATATAAAAATATAATTTTTCTTTTGACTTTCAATATATAAAAATATGATTTTTCTTTTGACTTTCAATATATAAAAATATGATTTTTCTTTTGACTTTCAATATATAAAAATGTGATTTTTACCTTTTTAAAGAAATCAGTTTTAAAATAAAATAAAAATCAGTTTTTATAATCGGTTTTTAAAATACACAAAAATCAGTAAATAAAACTTACATTTAAAAAGGGGAGAAAGGGGGATTTGCTGTTGTGCGCGCCATGGTGGAGGGAGGAGGTGTGGGGCCAGGCGGTCGTGGCGAGGGAGCAGGCGCCATCGCCCCTTACTCTTTCTCGATTCGCGCTCCACCCAAGAACAGCCGGCGTCGGACCTGGTTCCTCCTCGCGAAGCGCCTGCGTGGAAGAAAGAGGGAGAGCGAAGAGGGGATCGGTCTGAGGTGGGGGAGGCGGAGCGCGGCCTGAGACGACGCCAGGGTGGGCGGCGTTGGCGAATGGGAGGGGCGGGTTTTTCTCTTTTTTTTTTATTTTATTCGATTTCTGTTTGAAAGATAAGAGGGGGGGGGCCAGAGGATATAAGAAAGGTGTTTTTTTTTATTTAATTATTTAATATTTTTTTATTCAAAAAGTTGACTTTTACATACGACCTCGAAACGAGGTCCACCGCCTGTCGTCCATAGCGTTTCACCCCCATTCCGAACACAATGGGATATGTATCGCAAGCTGATTCGATCGTTTCAATTAGTTTCCGTTGAATTTACATTTAAATCTCTATATTGAATTTTAAACGTACATTTCAAATTACCGGGGTCACATACTAACTAGAAAAATTCCCGAAAAATATTTTCTAGCTTCGTATTGACGATACGGTCCTAACAAAACTAGTTTCGTAGAATTCTGAGACCGTTTGAAAAATGGCCAATTTCCAGTCGATTAAAATCAACTGAAACTGGTCAAACGCGTTTTCCTTTGCCACGCTCACATATCGATTCGAAAAATTATGAAATTTGGAATCTAGCAATAACTTAACATCACGGACCCAACAAAACTGGTTTCGTCGAAATCCGAGGTCGTTTGCAAAATTGCTATTTTTAAGGGCCTTATATTATATTAAAATATATATAAATTCCACAGCGACTATTTCTAATTTTCAACTGGACATATCTCATCATTTATAAAGTGAAATCTCAGTTTCTCAACTTCGTTGGAAAGATATCATCAATTAGATCCTAATGTTTTTGGTTTCACAAAAATCCGGATTGTTTTGCACCCGGTACATTCAATTGAAGTTTGAAATCGAATTATCGAACTACCGCGCCATTTTTAATTCTATTTATAATTATATATAAATATTTATATTCTAACGACGACGCGTATAATATATACGTTCGAATTCTATTCAAAATAAATTTCTCGTCGATATTATTTAAAATAATTCATTTTAAATAATCAAAATTCGCTAAAATGGCCAAAATAAAAATTTCAAACTGGCCCAGATTTTCCGGGTTGTTACACTTCCTTGCTAAATATCTGAAGTTCCTCCTTGAATCTGTAGAAATTTTTTGTAGACAAGGCCTTTGTAAAGACATCCGCTCTCTGAAAATATGAAGGCACATGCCTGACTTCCAAATTCCCTTTAGCTACCTGTTCACGTACGAAATACAGATCGATTTCTATGTGTTTTGTACGTGAATGCTGAATCGGGTTAGCAGATAAAGAAATCGCACTCTGATTATCGCACCAAATCAGTGGTTTATGCTTCTGATCTACTCCAAGCTCACGAAGTAAATATCCGATCCACATCTGTTCAGTTGTGGTGCTTGCAACCGATCTGTATTCCGCTTCCGTGCTTGAGCGCGATGTGGTGGCTTGCTTCTTCGAGCACCAAGATATAGGATTTGAGCCTAGAAAAACGCAGTACCCTGAAGTGGATCTTCGGTCGTCTGGATCGGAGGCCCAGTCCGCATCACTGTAAGCTTGTACAACTGTATGCTTGCTTGTCTTTAAAATTAAACCATGATCTAGGGTTCCTTTCAAATATCTTAGAATTCGTTTAACTGCTTTCCAGTGTTCGCTTAGAGGATTTTGCATGAATTGACATACCTTATTCACGCTAAAACATAATTCAGGTCTTGTTATAGTCACATACTGAAGTGCACCCACGATGCTTCTATAAAGTTTGATATTTTCAATTGCTTCTCCATTATTTTTAGACAGACGTAGGTTACTTGTTATAGGCGTGGGTAAAGATTTTGCCTTGTCCATGTTAGCATGCTCCAGTATTTCTGTAATATATTTCTTCTGAGATAGCATGATTTCTGATGTAGACAAATATGTGACCTGAATTCCCAAGAAATAATTTGCAACACCTAGATCTTTAATTAAGAATTTTTTGTTAAGATACTCAATGATCCTGTTGACTTCGTGCTCATCATTTCCTGTAATCAGAATGTCATCCACATAGACTAGAACATACGTAGTGGCATTGTCTTTCATTTTTATGTAAAGAGAGCAATCGGACTTAGCCATATGAAAACCCAATCCAGCAAATGTGGACTTAAGTTTATCATACCATACCCTGGAAGCTTGTTTTAGCCCATATATGGCCTTATGTAATTTGCAGACAAGCCCCTTTTCTTCAGATTTGATATATCCGATGGGTTGTTGCATGTACACGTCTTCATGTAGTTCACCATTAAGAAATGCATTATACACATCCAGCTGTCTGATTTTCCATCCTCTGTTTAATGCTATTGACATGATTATTCTGATGGTTGTGTGTTTTACAATTGGAGAAAACGTTTCACTGAAATCGAATCCAAATTGTTGTGAGAACCCTTTGGCCACAAGTCTGGCCTTGTATTTTGATATACTTCCATCAGAATTTCTTTTTAACTTATACGTCCATTTGCATCCTATAATGTTCTTATGCTTAGGTGGATGCACAAGACTCCATGTTCCATTATTAATTAGAGCTTTATATTCATCATTCATTGCATTTCTCCATTTATCGCTGCTCATAGCTTCATCGAATGTATTTGGTTCTCTGTTATCCAAGGATGCAACGTATGCTTTAGGCTTGAAAATACCACACTTAGCTCTTGTTAGCATGTGATGAGTGTTTTTGTCTTTGTCTTGAATAGTCATGTTATCATCAGTAGCTGCATCATTGCTGTTGTTAGTGCCATTTTGACTGTTACTGCTGCTTCCATTATTGTTTGCAGAATTGGCAGTATCTCCTGTTTGTTCTTGATATGTTTGCATATCTCCAGTTTGTTCATGATGTGTCTGCATGTCATCACCATCTGTGCTATAGTCTGATTTGGTGCTGGCCACTGTATGAGTGTCACTTGATTCACCATGTTGACCTCTTGTATCTTTATTGCTATGCCAGTCAGTTAAAATCATAGGTGGTTGAAAATTACTCACTGATTTGACAATTCTGCTTGTAGTTTCCATATCCTTTTCTGCGAAAGGAAATACATCTTCATTAAATATGACATGTCTAGATACATAAACTTTGCCATTACCGTCTAGACATCTATACCCTTTTTGATTGTTTGGGTAACCTAAAAATGTACATGGTCTAGACCTTAAGCTCAGTTTATGTTGATTGTATGGTCTAGGGTAGGGAAAACACAAGCATCCAAAGGTCTTTAATGAACCGTAATCTGGTTTAGATCCAAATAATTTTTCGTGTGGAGATTTACCCTCTATGACCTTTGTAGGCATTTTATTTATTAAGTATACTGATGTGGCAAATGCCTCTGCCCAGAATTTCAGTGGCAGAGACGCTTGTGACATCAATGTTAGGCCGGTATCAACGATATGCCTGTGTTTTCTCTCTACAAGGCCGTTTTGTTCAGATGTGTGTGGACAAGTTAGCCTATGTTTAATGCCTCTGTCATTAAATAATTTTCTTAGAGGCATAAACTCACCCCCACCATCAGTCTGTAGACACTTTACATTATGATTAATTTGTTTTTCAACACATTTAATGAACTGGACTGTTGCATTGTACACTTCTGATTTTGCTTTGAGAAAAAATATCCAACAATATCTACTGTATGCATCCACAAAAGATAGATAGTACCTGAATCCTTGATCAGTGCTTATTGGAGATGGGCCCTATATATCTGCTGCAACTAATTCAAGTGGATTATAGTAAACAGTTTCAGAATCAATAAATGGCAATTTGTGGAACTTGCCAATTTGACAGTGTGAACAGATGAATTTATCAGGTAAACTTTGAATATGAATGTTATTATCAAGCAATATCCTTTTTACAATATTAATACTAGGATGGCCAAGTTTTCTATGCCAAAAATTAAAGATATCCTTATTGTCCTTAGCGTTGAATTCAACATTATAACAATGATTATCATGTGGTGCGTTATTTCTGATCTTGGAATTACTGAACTTGTATAGCCCATTTTCCATGTCACCCTGCAATAATACATTATCATCAATTAGATCCTTAACAACACAATATTTGGGGTGAAACTCAAAGTACACATGATTGTCATTGGCAAATTGTGAGACACTAAGTAAATTTTTCTTTATTTTAGGAACACGTAGTAAATTATTGAGATATAGTTGTCTCTTACCATTGATGGAACCTTTACCAATATGAGATATACTTATTGTTTCACCATTTCCCATACGTATGGCCTGCGTACCTGAGTAATTTCTGTTGCCAAGATTTAAGTTCTGCATGTTGCTAGTTACATGATTTGTTGCACCTGAGTCTGGATACCAGTCATCCAGATTTATGTCTTCAGATTTGCTTGATTCATCAACACTGTTACCCTGTCCTTTGTTGCTGTCAGAACTGTTTCTTTGTTGATTAATTTGTGCCATGTTGACATTAGGTCTAGCTAGATTTGGTTGACTTTGTCTTGCCACATTAAACTCAGAATTGAATCTGAAATAGCATCTACTAGCGACATGACCAAATTTCTCACATATTTGAAATTTAGGACGATTGTTACAAGTCCATCTTCCCCTACCTCTGCCCCTTTGGGGTTGATTACCTCTGTAAGTATTAGTTTCTTGATTATTGCTTTGGCCTGCATTATTTCTTGGTTGATTCTTTCCTTTAAAAGTAGCAGCATAGTTGACTGTGTAGTCAGTTTGTGACATCTTCTTTTGTTCTATCCTGCCCTCATGTGCAAGAAGAGTTGAATGGACGTATTATAAATCTGGAATGACCCTTTGTGATGCAATGAATGTGACGACAGATTCGTACTCATAATCTAAGCCACCAGTAATGTATAAAACCTGCTCACTATCAGATATTCTGTGGCCTGTAGCGCCTAATTTATCACATAGAGTTTTAATTTTGGTCAAATACTCACTCATAGACATACCATCTATTCTTATGGATTGCAGTTGACTACGATAATGCATTATTCTTGATGCTGATTATGCAGTAAAATTTTGTTCAATTGTATTCCAAATTTCAAATGACGTATTACAACCAATAATTTGAGATAACAGATTTGCACTTACAGATGATATTAGCCATGATGCAAGTAGGCTATCTTGTTTCTGATGCAATATGTAGTCTTGATTGTTAACCAGATTACCATCTTTATCAGTAATTATTGCAGGTGGGACAACAATTGTTCCTCTTATATACTCTTGTAGCCCATATCCTCTTATTGCTGTTTCGATTTGATATTTCCAAAGCATATAGTTATCTTCGTCTAAAGAAATGCTAATTACATTGCCTTTTGGTTTAATCAGGGTAATGGGATTGACACTGGAGCCGCTGGGTTCAACTCTGGACGTGGCAGAACCTGATGTTTCATTATCTCCTGCCATGTTTTGGGATGAAAATACTCGGTTAGAAGTTTCTTGGATGGCAGAGAAGTTAATATTGGTCTTTTTTTGCAACCAGAGACGAATGGGTGGACGATAATGATTTCTTGGATGGCAAAGAAGATGATACTGATCTTCTTTTGCAACCAGAAGCAAAGAGTTGGTCAGAAATAGTTTCTTGGACGGCAAGAAAGTCGATATTAACTCTCTGCAACCAGAAACTGGATAGGATCGCAGATCAAATGAAGACAATTGTCTGATGATCAATACTGCAGCCAGAAATTGCAAATGAGGGCTTCCTCTGATCAATTTCACGCGAGGCAGTGAGGTAAGATAAGAACAATACTACACTTGTGATGAAAGGTTCGACTTCGATGATGAGATTTCTCTGAGAAGCGAAATATCTACCTTCTTCACACTATTGTATTGATTCTGTGAATTTTCTTGATATGAATCAATTTCTAAATTTGTTTGCCGTTAGACACTTAGCTCCGATACCATAAAAGAGAAAAATATGATCTTTTATTTCTCTGAAGTTTGATTGTACAGAGTGGAAAATTGGATAAGAGAAAGTGTACAGACGTTGCCTTTATATACACATCAGTAGGCAACGGTCAAAATATTGAATAGGATATACAGCCTGTTTATGTACAAAAGAATATAAGCGGAGGTGGCCCAAAGCCCAACTGAGTAATATATATCATGTCGTTCTCCAGACAATTTGCTTCTTATTACTTATATCATATTTGATAGGACCAGACACCAAAATATCACCTGTGGTCCTGTGTAGTTCAAAGCAACATAGATGGTAGGACTTTATAAAGAATTTTATGGATCCATTCCATTTTTTCCTTTTTGCATTATTTAGATATATATGCACGTCAATATACCATTTCCTCCTTTAAGAATCTTATGAGAGATCTATATCGTTATCATACACATCATGGCATCAATATACCATTTCCTCCTCATTTACACAATATTTTAGATATGCACCAACTATCAACTATTTCAAGAAACCTCATCAAGTTGCTCATGAAAATGATGACATAATGAAATTTCACCACTTGGTTGTTGAGTATCCTGAACTGGAAAAGCCTCAACTTTTGTAATAATGATGAAAAGAAGCAAGCTTTTATATAGATGAGTATACATCTACATTGCACTTTTGTAATCTGAATTACGGTCCCCTCTATAAGATTTGGTGAATCAGAATTTGAGTGTTATATCATTTTTGATAAGACCAGACACCAAAAATATCACCTGTTCTTCAAAGCAAACAATAATATAGGTGTCAAAAGAAGCAGAGATATACAGTAGGACTTTTTCTAGCTACTTTTCCCGTAATTTTGCATAATTGCATTAGTATAGATTTCAAATGGAGAGCAAAGTCAAACGTGCAACTAATAATCTCATTCTGGGAACAAACATTTGTGCAGGTGGTTGAAAACAGCAGAGAGTATGCTGCTATCTAGTGCGATCTCCATATCTTCCATGAAAAAGCGTCCATGTTCTTTTTCTGCTTTAAGCTCCGTTCGTTTGTTATCTTATCCGTAATCACGCATTTCACATCATTGATTAGGACTCATAGCCTATAAAGTTTTCACAAAGTTATATAATTGGTGGGCATCCCTGATACGTGCACATGTTTCATAAACTTGCACTGTTCATTTTGATGCAGCCATTTCTACAGTTCTCATATGAGATGAAACACTAGGTTTTTCAAAACCAACATTGAATTTGTTTTGCTTTCGAGTGCATTAAAAAGAATTGGGATATACGTATCTAGCACTGAAAGTAAAATTTAATTTACTAAACGGGCGCTCTTGTTATTCCATTAAACGGTCTTCTAATAATCATTTAAACATACACCATGCTTTAGAAATCATTTATACATGAACTAGTTTTCAAAAGAGCTTATCTTGTATTTCATATTAAAAAAATTATTTATTTTCTAAATGGTATTAAGCATGTAAGAAATCCATGATCTTAAAAAATGGAAAGATTTTTACTTTTTCGTCTTCTTTGCATTCAAATTCCAGCTGCTTGACCATGGAAAAGAAAACAAGGCTATGAATACTATGAATTTGGTTTGATTCCAAAATGTGGATACATACTTCACATGATAAAAGATTATTTCACGGTCACTGTGCAAAAAAGCACTAACTTCTCTTTTCTATACTTTAATATCTATCATGTCGACCCTCTAGTCACTTTGGTACCTTATCACCTGTCCATTGAAACAAGTGGCTAAAAGATTGTTTAGATTTATCATTTATGGCAAGTATGCTATATACCAGCTCTAGATTACACAGTCATATTGCAGCACATAATATGAAGACTGGTAACATCTAATCACTGTAATACCAAATATGCTCACGGTGCTCATCGAGCTTTTGTTGATTGGGTTCCCGTTTCTTTTGTTATTCCTTATTTGCATAAATTAGAAAGTAAGATATGGAGAAGAAGAGATTTGACAGCACCGGTTTGCAACATGCACGAGTTGCCACAGATATTAGTTCTGTTCTAGACTAATCTGGTGTTCACATAACCAAGGAAGCAACGTCTTTGGATTAAAAACTCGTGGTAACTTATCATCAACGAAATGTGGGAAATAATAAATCTAGTATAATTAACTGATTACAAGTGTAAATGCTATTTCAACATATAGAAAAGTTGATAAGCGTGGGATAAATGAAACAGCTGAACTGTCCATTAGGGCTTGTGGCAGATGCTTCTTACCATATGCTGGCTTCATCACCTTTACTCCTTGAAATGGCTTATTTTTAAGTTTGTGTTACATGTATCAAAGTTGAAGAAAATTTTGTCGCCATCCCAATGGTAACCTTCAGCCTTATGGACAACAAAATGGGCTGCAGCAGTTTATAGGAGCTATAGTCTTCCATGGTCGATCAATCATTTACCAAGACATAAAGTAAAGACATATAATGGCTTGGGTTTATCAGACATAAATAGATGGCTAACCCAGTCCACCGTTGACGATAACCACTCAAGACATTAAATTATGGAGTCGAAATTGTCGAAGATCATCACTTGATGGTTCTGAGACATCTCCTCTAGTCAAATTTCACTGCTTAGTTCGACAACGTCTTGTCCAATTTCAACTGAGTCTTCCCTCCTTAAGCAAAACTACAGTTTAAGTAGTACCGTCAACCACTTGTTTTATTAGCTTTATCACCCCCTCTTAAACCTAGGGTTGCGAAAACCCTAGATTTGGTTTCGTCGTGAATTAGAGAAGATCAAGCTAGCTCAGAGAGACAAAACACAATGACAAGGCAATGAAGTAAACGGGTCTGGAGGAAGAAGAAGGTGCTTTACGAGACTGAGACGAGAGGCAACCCAGTGTCTTCAAAGACGAGATTTATGTTCCTTCCTCTTTTGACCAAGGGAGGTTTAAGTCTTTTACTCTTCTTTTCTTTAGCTTCATTCTTGCTTTTGTTTGTGTTGCTAGATTCGATATCTTTGTCTTTATTAAAGTTTAAATTTGATTTTAATATTTTAAATTTGCTTATTAGGTGTTGAGAACCTATTAAATAACAATGTTCAGTTATGTGGCGTAAAAACCGCGTGTTGGTGGAAAAGTGCTCATACATTTCAGTTCAGTTTTGGAGAGATGAGTTTTGCAACACTAGATTTTACCATGCTCACTAGTATACCCATTGGTAAGGGTGTCACCTTACCGTATGACGAGCAATATCAACAATATGACCCTTTGTCTAGCATATTTCCACATCTAAACTTACAAGGCGGAGGTCTAACATCCGGTCATCATATTAGATGCTCCTACGTTAAGCAATCCATTCAACATTTAGTTTAAGCTCGTTCTGCATTTCACCATTTTGAGATTATTAGATTTTTTTTTATATTATATATGATGGGTAATTTATTCTTTACAAATCCATCGAGCACATTGCCTTGTGGATATGTAGCGGTTGCTGCAAGCTTATCATTCGATACTAGTCCTACTATATATGATTGGGGTGTGTCGATTTCAGCTCATTTGTACAAGGGGTTGGACCATTAGTGCACGATTAGGCCACGGTCATCATCATTACATGTTTTTGGGAGATTTGCAGTATTGGTATTATAAGTACTTTCATAACATGATGTGTCCGACATTGGATCTTGCACTATCATTTTTTATCCACGAGTCAAAGTGTGGGCCCCAAAAAGCTGGAAGGGCGTACCAGGAGGTCATGCCCGTCATGTATTTGCTGTGGCTCGTAATCAAATAGAGATGTGAACCACACGAGAGTCAGTTTTATGGCGGTCGTATGCACATTCCCCTTTCTTGATCGACCCAGCCGTTCAGCATGCCCTTTTTTTGTCAGGTAGACAATTTCCATTAGTATCATCACCACTTGCTTTAGGATGCTACTGGTACTTGGGTGAGCGTTGTTGGCGACATGTATTCAAGGGTGATGTTGTTCCCGATGATCTCCACCCGGATACAGCTCATTTAAAGGTTTATTCCAGTGTTGATTTACAGCAGTATGCTGGGGAGTGGTGGTCAGCTAATAATTTCATCATTACAGACAAAAAAATTACATTTCTTATTGGCAATCGTATTACGATCAACCTCATACAACCACGTTTGTTCATGCTACCACGGTTGATTTAGTCGGTCCTTCTGCAATTAGGCCCGGGGTTGCCCCACCTATTTTGCAGGACATCTCACAGAGTACGCAGTTATATTATCCTCCGCAGCCTCATCAGCCTCCTCAGTTGCTCCATCCTCCTTATCCACCTCAATTGACCACGCCATCGAATTACGGTTGGACTGTTGGCATTTCGAGTACTTTTGGAGATGATACATACGTTGATATTCCACGGCCTACTATTATGTGGTTTCTAGATCACGTTGTTCTTCCTTATGTGGAACTATATCTCATGCATGTCGGTCTTTGAGCGTAATGTACACAGAGCATTAATGTAGTCTTGATTATTTGACGTCTCATATTAACGAACTTACTAATGCGGATGACAAGTGATATCATCATACACCACGAGTCGATGACAATAGTTGACCTACAGTATCTCTCTGGGATGATTCATGTGCTTTGATGAACCTTAGTTTGATTTTATGTACTATGTAAGTGTAGTCAGTTGTATTTCTTGTTTAAAGTATGAGTATGTTGTATTAGTATTCTACATTTCGAAATTGCCTTATGTACGATGTTATTGTTTTTTTTGCTTGTACTTACCTGTGTAAGATATATATGTGTAAGAAGCATGTAATCATGTTATCATCTTGCACCAGTTATATCGTAGTTGTCCCTCTTTGTCTATCTTCTTAATTTTGTAACTGATATCGGTTTATGTTTTTTGCGTGGAGTCTACGTGAATAAATTAAATGCAAACTCAATAATTTAGTTTTGCCAAGAATGAGTAAAGCAAACATAAGATAATAGTAATTCGATATGTTACATAACTGATAGGATACACAACTGATAAGTTACATGCGATAATAGTAAAGTACATACAAATGATAAGAGCGTCTCCAATTGTTTAGGATACAACGGATATCAACTAGGAAATATGTACTAAAACTTAGGATACAATAGATGTTAACTAGGAAAATAATTACGCAAGTAAACTAAATGTTACGATCAATCTCAAGAGAGTCTAAAGCAGTTCTAAGTCGCCTGATCTCTTGTTCTAACTGCTGGCATAAGAAATACCCTTGGACATAAACAGTCATCAATTCATTCAAAGTAAGTGCAGTCGTTCGGCTATAACTGGATCCTACGACCAATATTTTATTCGTACGCCCTTTCTACTCTCTCCACTGCGTACCCAAAGTGACAACAAACGGGAAAGTAATTAACCTCCTGCTCATAAGGATGTTGAGTAATTGCAACCGATCGTACTTTTTGTCCATATAGTGGTCGAACAATTGAAGGTTGAGCTTCTTCAGTTAGAGGTTGAGGAGCCAAAACTGGACGAACTTATTGAAAAGGAGCTTCTTGAAGCCTCAGTTAGCTTAGATCTGCGTACTCACGGCGCACGTCCTCGTGGTATCACTCGTGGTATTCGATAAGCCAATTAATATATGTTCTTGGACTATCTGGCGGAGGTTAAGCTAAGTTTTGGTCCCAGTCTGAATCCATTGATGAAGGCCATGAAGGAATATCTTTTGAGATGATAAGGTTTGTACGAATAAAAACTAGTTTGAGTATAGAAGTGTGAGAAAATATGTTAGATATATATAGCGACAATATGTGGATAGAATAAAACCAAATATGATGTACTCGTTATACTGTAGCCACTATTCCCACTATACATTTTTGCCACTATTACTGACATTTACTACGACGTTATACTGTAGCTAGTACAGTCTATACGATGAAATAAAGCGATAGAATCCTTAGAGATATATAACCGCATTGTAACACCCCACATCCGTTAGTGTCACTCACAAAAGGGAATGCACTAAGTTCTGTGGAGCATTTTGGGTAAAAGATGCAGATAAATTACAAGACAGACAGAAATTGAACAGCGGAAAATAAAACTTTGCTTTATTGATAAAATAACTTGTACAATGGTTTCTTTACAATATCAGAGTATCATATGTCTTACAAAATAAAGAAGCATAAAAATACATTTATATTCCCCGATTTTAGCAAAAGCCAGCCATAGCATCTGAAAAGAGAATCCAAGCAGACTGCGACAATTCTTCAAGCTGGAAAGAGTGGCAGTCCAATTTAACCTGAGCTAAACTATTCCCTCCTTTACTACCTGGGGGGGGGGGGAACGGAAGAAAAGAAGACGAAAGAAAAACAGAGTCAGACATAAAGCCTGAGTAAGTTCAGTAACTTCTAGCATGTGAACATGGAAAACAAAACGACATGAATTAACTGAATACAAGATAACACCATGATGATAGGGTTGGCAAGATTAGACAAGACTAACACAAGATATGCTAAGCTGAGATAAACTGGATATGCTCTAATACTTTCGTCGTTTCGCTATTTCCTTGTTATACTGGTTTCTATATCTCTGCACCACCTAACTAATGTCCCAACTAGTAACGATAACGCGATCCCAATCCATGTATTTTCCATCGCCTTCAGGCATACATTTATTATTTGTTACCTAGATTTAATCTAGGGTTTTCTACCAAGTGCCTTCTAGATTTAACTAGAGTTTACGTTATCTGCCGAACACTTCTCAGATTTAGGATTTATGCCACCTAGTCCAACTAGTGCTACCTGTCGAACGATGCCCCCAAGTCTAGGACACACTACCTAGAGTGGTATATGTTCCTATACTTCCCCACGCATGTATCGCGAATCGTTATCGCTTGTCTAGATGCACATGTCCCATAATGTGCGATCCGAGTCCTGTGTAAGGGCAAACCAGGGAATACAGAACTCGGTCGGGAGCTTTCAGATATCTGCCGATGCAGATGCTAAGGTCTGTTTTTGTTCCAGTGGCTATGGTCCCACTTGACCCCTCCCTCAACTAATGAAAGGCACACCTTGTAAAATGAGAACTATACGCCGGCCCCTGTTGCCCCACTATCCTATGGCCATCCTCACCCATAACTAGATAGCAAGTATATGGTCTTTTGGAGTTCTCCGCCTTTCCGCTTCACGTATCTCGATTGACTCAAGATGGATGGTAGACGACGAGTCGCTATCACAGGGCTACCGTTTGCTCGCCGAATCACGCCGGTCCATTCTAGTCTTTAGGTTGCCATGTATTGCAACCAAGGCATACCCCTGGTTCTTCTACGCAGACCTTAACCTCTGTGGGCCCAGGCGGATCATCTGCAGCCTCACAGAGGGATACCAAGAGTACCCTCACGTCCCCTCGAAGCCTCGGGCTTCGTAACCCAATTCGTTGGAGCCTTCTTTCTGCTCAGACGGACATTCGCTCCTTCCCGTGTTATACTAAGAATTACTACTTAGTTTTACTAACTAAGATTTACCACTTAGTTTCCAGAATCGTTGTTTTCTTAACTAAGGTTTTCTACTTAGTTCTCTTTCCTGTCAATTTGGATTGGTTAAGTGTCATTAGTTAATTCAAGCCAACTTAACCCTCTTCATTCATCCTGTTAAACTGGTTAAGTGTTATCAGTAATTCATGTTGACTTAACCCCACCACAAACCAAGTTATATTGGTTAAGTATTTCTTATTACTTAACCCTACCCATTCACCCTGTATTGGTTAAGTGTTCCTTTTTAACTTAACCTTACCCGTCTGTCTTAACTAACATGTTATTAATGGTTAAGTATTATCCCTTCATGTTTAGACTTAACCCTATTCTTTTATCAAATCTGATGGTTAAGTGTTCAAGTTTACTTAACCCTACGGTCTAGCCCAGCTAACATATCAAAATTGGCTAAGTGTATTAGATTTTACTTAACCCCAACCTCTAGTCTAGTTAACATATTAATTTGGCTAAGTGTATTAACTTTACTTAACCCTTACAAGTCTCGTTTTTCTACCTTGAGTTTGGTTAAGTGTCTCTATGGACTTAGCCCTCCCATTCTAACTTAACTGTGTTAAGTTGGTTAAGTGTTCCTATGGACTTAACCCTCCCATTCTAGCTTAACTGTGTTAAGTGTCAGTCTGAACCTAGTCCCACCCATCAGTCTAGTTATCATGTTGAACTGGTTAAGTGTCTTAGTTAACTTAACCCTACCATTCTTGTTCTAGCTTTAACTAAATAAATTAAAGCCGCTACCACTCACATTAGATAGGTATTGTTGCGATTACTGGATGTGCCGGTTGGTTCCGGGCAGGTTTACATCGCAACTCAGTCTAACCTTGGGTTAGGCATATTCGTGTTTTCTAAGTTCATAGGGATTTTGATTAGTTTTCAAATCAGGTTTTGAAAGTAACCATCCCGTCCGTCGGATCAGTTAGGGATAGCCAGGGAGAGAAGGAAACTTGTATTTTCCAAACTCAACCCTAGACACTATCCTCTCTGTCACCCTAGAACTTTCTGGCTTATTATTAAAAGAGATGTTGTTAATAAACCTTTAATTTGTCTAAATTCACATTTTCTCATTTAGGCCAGATTCTATAGGTAAATTATTCCTAATTTGCTTATTTCCCAATTACTCTTTTAATGTAAATTGTCTACATTTATTTCTATGGCCCATTTCCCTTCCTAAATCATATTTATACTTTTTGGTATGTAAACTATACCAAATTAAGTGTCACTAACCATGATTTTTCTAAACCTGACAGTTACTCTCAATTATGGCCAATTTCACATTTATGCCAATATACTTACCGTGCCAAATTAGCTAATCCAATTCCGATTCAACATTCTAATTCACGTCAAACTAGACTTATTACTCTAGTTCACTATTCATGTAAATGCTAGATTTACATGTCAATACTAGATTCAAATTACACATCTTATAATTCATGTCAAATTTATCCAATTTTCATTTCTACGAACATGCCATAATACATATTCCCAATTTATGCCAATTTCCAAGTTAAACTACATTTTTAGTAAATTTCATATTTTGCCCAAACCGCATTCCCACCGTTCGTATAATCGTGATTCATTATAGATAAAGCTAGATTCGTCGATAAAAGGGAATGAACCAAAATGCCATGAGGGAACGGACATAACAACTGGCATAAGATGGTAGTTCACAGGCATATAGATTACGACGTAGGTTCGAGAGCGTGGGTAGACCTAACTTAATAGGTAAATTCCCAAGATCTAAAACCAAGAATAGACAGAGTAGGTTCAGAACATGGGTAGACCTAACTTAATAGGTAAATTCCCAAGGTCTAAAACCAAGAATAGACATAGTAGGTTCAGAACATGGGTAGACCTAACTTAATAGGTAAATTCCCAAGGTCTAAAACCAAGAATAGACAGAGTAGGTTCAGAACATGGGTAGACCTAACTTAATACGTAAATTCCCAAGATCTAAAACCAAATAAAACCAAGAACAGACATAATAGATAATCGGGTTTAGACCGAATTTTATAGTCACAAAACTTAAGCAACACTTTCCTAGTCATGAATCACAGATGTTTAATCACAGATGTCCTTGTTATGTCATAGGCAATGGTTTATATTTCCTAATCAAAGGCATAGACTTAGTCAAGGAAATAATCCTCATAGTCACACTCACGGTCATAGGCAATGTTCATAGTCATAGGCGATGTCAATAGTCATAGACAATATTCATAGTCATAGGCAAATGTTCATAGTTATCGGCAAATGTTCATAGTCATAGGCATATGGTTTTAAGGTCCATAGTCACGGTCTTATTCGTCCTCGAATCATAACAGTTCTTAATTAGGTTCAAGAGTATAGGCACTGATTCGAATAGAGAGAGAGAGATTTGGCATATTCTTTTATTCCTTTAATTTCATGTCACGAACAAAGAAAAACGTTCAAATCTAGAAATAACTGACTTACAGAGATTAGATTAGAATAGAAAGATGGCGTTGCTACGATTCGTGCGACGTTTAGCCTTTAATCCTTATCTTGAAGCTTTGAATCTCTTCTAGACAACTTGAGCTGCATAGCCTTGTCTTGGATTTTTGTATTATCTTCTTATTTTTATTTATTTATATATTTTCTCAGAGGCAGCATAAGGATAGAAAAGAATTGTGAATAGAGAAGAAGACCAGGGCTGTTTATATAGTGTAGAAGTCAACGAATCTGGTCTGAAGGGCTCTGGATACAGAGAAACGAATCAGGTTCAGAAAGCTGGAAAAAGCGGGGGAGGGGGGTCGACTACCCAGTCGACCTGGGGGGGGGTCGACTACCCAGTCGACTCCCTAGTCGACCTGCGTCCCATCTGAGTCTGTTTTGAAATTTGAAGTTTGCTGAAATTTCCGGAGGCCATATCTTCCTCATACGGACTCCGATTTACGCAAACTCGGACTCGTTTTCATGCAGAATTCCGAGACGAACGCAATGGCATAGCCCGTTTCCCTTGATTTTGATTTTAACTTTTAATTCTGCCTTGATTCGTGAATCTTAGTGTTACAGAATTACGGGGTGTTACATTCTCCCCCACTTAAAAGGATTTCGTCCCCGAAATCTTCAAGTTAGGAAGAATGTGTCCTACCATCCAATCACCCATCTACTCAACCATCCAATCATAGGCATTCACTGTCCTTATAAGATTTATAATGCTTTCATGTTTATATGCATAGTGTGTGTATATGTCTTTATCTAATGCAAAATCAGGCGGTCCACTGATTCAGTTGACCTCCTTAATGTGAATCATGTCAGTGCCATGCGTCCAGTCATGTATGCAAACATCCCTAGTTATGTAAATACTACATGCGTGCACAACCATTCATCCATATGCAACGTCCATATGCTAACATATCAAGTTTAACTTACAACAAATACATATTTGTAAATGCAATATGAAAGCGTCTGAACTTGATCTAGTGCCTAATACGTATGCATATGCATCCTCGAGTAACCATTAGCAACCACTTGCAACCACCAATCATAACATGTTTCAAATACATGTTTACATCTGTTGGCTTCTATCTAAGGATCGAAGATACGACCTAGGTGATATACTTTGGAAAGAGAGAAACAATTATGCGTAAAGCTCCTAAAACAAAGAAATCAAGGATGCCCCCTCAAGGAAAAGGGTATGATGCTAATATCTAGCCTTCTTGAGCTTTACTCCACTGTATCTTAACTAATTTAACTTCACGATTGTGAAGTCCCGGATCTCCATTTCCAAAATAAACAGATGTCAATCACGGTACCAGGTATACGTACTAAGATGATTAGAGGTTTCCCTCTTATCCACCATGCCATAACTATAAGAGTCGAAAGGTCACTACGTGCTCTTTGGAGTGCCTGCCACAACTATTCATCTCTCTCGCAAACCATCCAAACCGAACTCGACATTCCTCAAGTACAAGCCCCAGAGGCCTAAACCAATATCAGACAAGCACCCAAGGAATATCTCCTCCGAATTTAGACGATCTACGTGAGATGATATAAGCAAACTCGATAGCTATTCTCAAATCCTTACTAACCAAAAATAAACTGGTCGGACCACCAATTGGATTTGAGACTCTAGTGGGATCTTTCTACTATACAAGTACTATGGTGCAGAGACTCAACTATGGAAGTGGATATGAACAAATGAGAAGCGCTGGAACCTAAGGAAATAGTACGAACATAAAACTAGACTCATCCAACCGGACTACCTTTCTCCTAGGTACGCTTGGTGGCGAAAGCATGTACTTGTCCTTCTGAAAATCTCTTCCTCGTTCTTGCCCTATCATACCCTAGTAAAGATAATTCCTCTTGTCTTAGGTTTTATAATTTCTTCCTCCTTCGTGTGCTAAGTCTACATCCATGAATTCCTCATCCTAGGGTTATGCTCCTTAGCTAAACTCCCCATCCCCTTCCGTGTGTAGTCATGTTGACGAATCTCTCGAAAACTGCCTCCATCGTCCGGAAAACCCTATAAGCTTCGAAAGGAAACGACCTGTAGATGAAACAACTACGACTATGGATGGAAGTCGGGCACTACTTTGCCCTTCAATGAGGTTACCTCCCAGAAAGCCAGGAGCCCAAGAGACTCAAGAAAGAAGGAGACAAGGATTCAAACAGAGGAAGAGAGGAATATGCGTATGGCTTTGGGGAATATGCCTTTAAAACAAATCTTTTCTTTTGAAAATGCTTCTTTTAAAATCGTTTGAATTTTTTTTTTCAAATCTTTTATCTGATCCGGTAACCTTCAGCTCTGATACCACGTGTAACACCCCACATCCGTTAGTGTCACTCACAAAAGGGAATGCACTAAGTTCTGTGGAGCATTTTGGGTAAAAGATGCAGATAAATTACAAGACAGACAGAAATTGAACAATGGAAAATAAAACTTTGCTTTATTGATAAAATAACTTGTACAATGGTTTATTTACAATATCAGAGTATCATCTGTCTTAAAAAATAAAGAAGCATAAAAATACATTTATATTCCCCGATTTTAGCAAAAGCCAGCCATAGCATCTGAAAAGAGAATCCAAGCAGACTTCGACAATTCTTCAAGCTGGAAAGAGTGGCAGTCCAATTTAACCTGAGCTAAACTATTCCCTCCTTTACTACCTGGGGGGGGGGACGGAAGAAAAGAAGACGAAAGAAAAACAGAGTCAGACATAAATCCTGAGTAAGTTCAGTAACTTCTAGCATGTGAACATGGAAAACAAAACGACATGAATTAACTGAATACAAGATAACACCATGATGATAGGGTTGGCAAGATTAGACAAGACTAACACAAGATATGCTAAGCTGAGATAAACTGGATATGCTCTAATACTTTCGTCGTTTCGCTATTTCCTTGTTATACTGGTTTCTATATCTCTGCACCACCTAACTAATGTCCCAACTAGTAACGATAACGCGATCCCAATCTCTGTATTTTCCATCGCCTTCAGGCATACATTTATTATTTTTTACCTAGATTTAATCTAGGGTTTTCTACCAAGTGCCTTCTAGATTTAACTAGAGTTTACATTATCTGCCGAACACTTCTCGGATTCAGGATTTATGCCACCTAGTCCAACTAGTGCTACCTGTCGAACGATGCCCCCAAGTCTAGGACACACTACCTAGAGTGGTATATGTTCCTATACTTCCCCACGCATGTATCGCGAATCGTTATCGCTTGTCTAGATGCACATGTCCCATAATGTGCGATCCGAGTCCTGTGTCAGGGCAAACCAGGGAATACAGAACTCGGTCGGGAGCTTTCAGATATCTGCCGATGCAGATGCTAAGGTCTGTTTTTGTTCCAGTGGCTATGGTCCCACTTGACCCCTCCCTCAACTAATGAAAGGCACACCTTGTAAAATGAGAACTATACGCCGACCCCCGGTGCCCCACTATCCTGTGGCCATCCTCATCCATAACTAGATAGCAAGTATATGGTCTTTTGGAGTTCTCCGCCTTTCCGCTTCACGTATCTCGATTGACTCAAGACGGATGGTAGACGACGAGTCGCTATCACAGGGCTACCGTTTGCTCGCCGAATCACGCCGGTCCATCCTAGTCTTTAGGTTGCCATGTATTGCAACCAAGGCATACCCCTGGTTCTTCTACGCAGACCTTAACCTCTATGGGTGTGACGATCCCAAAACCCCGTGGCACGGTGTTAAGGATAATCATTGGAATATAACACATTAATCATCATTAGCAGATCACAGATAATAGCATAAACAGAAATTAGAATAATTTACACACATATGACAGCGGAATCATATAGATAACATCACATCAGAGAAGCACAGTACAGGATACAACTTAGTGCATAATGATACATAATCAGTCACCATCGCCTGAGGCGGAATCATACATAAAGAGTACACAAAAGAAATATCAGTCTACATCGCCAGTGGCGGAATCATAATATAGATACAATAATGGCGGAGAAAATCCAAGTCAGCACGGTGTAGTCAAGCCTCGCCATGAGCCAAAAGGTGCGTCAGAAACCTGTAACTAGGCTGCCCGTGTGAAAATAAGGGCACCCGAGTTTGCAAGGTGAAACAAACTACGAGTCAGTCATAGGACTGGTATGAGAAATCCATTCAACTTATTAACAACAATAATAAGGCAAATCAAAGGACCACGCCACTTTCGCGGAACGGGTTTACTCCAATGAGTGCTAGTGCATGAGATAAAATAAATGATTAAATCAACGCAATGCTTTTTATAAAATGAAGCCATTATAAGACTCAGGTCCCATCACACAATGCAACGCAAGCCGGAGGATAGAGTTTTTACCTTATAATGGCCAAAGATGCTTCATACGGATAAAACAAAGGTGTTTGATATTATTACTAGTGTATATATGTTTCAAAAGCAAATTCAATCATAAATATCAATCCTAGGCGGCATAGCTACCATCTACTATGTCGCCGTACTAGTAATACAATCGCATCCGCAGATTTCGTAGTGGAAATTGGATTCCTTCATGTGTCGAGGCAAGGGGCAAGCTCCTCTCCGTTCGAGACACTCTAGCAAATGCCTCGGGACCGCACATAGCAATCCCCTGGATCCTCCAAGGCCGGTCCTCTCTTACTTTTGAGGATTGGCAATTCCTGAACACACGTTTCCCGGTCCTTACAGACCTATAATCGAGGCGCCTCGCATTCCAACAACCACACAGGTGAAAAAGATATAAATGTCAGGGCTGGGAGGTCACTAACACCACCATAGCTAGAAAGAAACGTCATGCACTCCTTGGGTCCTTCTCCCGTTTTTGACTCATACCGGGGTGTGAGGCTCGCGAATTCACGTTATACACAAAGCTACGTCACACAGACCATGCTTTGATCATCAACCACAAGACTTTGCTTTGCAACAGAAGCCTTGATCATATGCCACTTAGGCGTGCCACACAGGCAATCCACTCCATGCGACTGATTTCTGTCAATACATAACCTCTAAGCTCGTACGTCTCAGAGAAGGGCGTTAAGCAAGAGAATAAATTCTCCGCCGCCAAACAGATATATATTTAACAGAGATCAATCAACACAGAACAAAATCCAATGTCAGACACACAGTCCATTTACAAGTCCGTCCTGGGTCTGAACGAAACCGGAGGCACCAATTCCTCGCATATCCGTACAATCAACACTATGTTTGGACGGCTACTACTTCAATTCCTTCATGGTAGCTACTCCAATCACGAGCATCAGTAGCGCCCATCCATCCAATGTGGAGATCGTCGGTCTTCAGTCGTCTTCGACTCTTCGACTTCTCAACGTCGATCGATTATTTGAAATGAGATAAACTCAGCCTTTTCAAATAATCCACGTATATTTAGATTTTCAAACCAATTAATCACAGGGTTGAACTATTCAACATTCACATTTCAGTTATTTAGTTATAATTTTCACGTCAAATACATTCAACCATCACATATCAAGCAAACACAACAAAATTGGTTTATTTCCACTCTATATCGTCTATAGAACTTAATAACGATATATCGCCATTTTTATTTAATTTAAAACGGCCATATTTAATTAAACGACGTTTCAGGTCGTGTCGATGCACTGGCGCTGCTTTCCACTAATTTTGTTTTACACATATAGGAAAATCTAACCGTTGGATCTTCACAAATTTTACATCATTAGGAAGGTCTTTTCAAAACGAATCCAACGGTTCCAGTTTTAGGAAAATCCGACGGTCGGATCTTCCACACTAACCATTTGAAGTTACGATTTAAATTTACGAACTGCAGCGTCGTTATTCGATTTAATTTAATTATATTTATATATATATATATAAATATAATCGTTTCTGGCGCTGTTTTTCACTAATTTTGAATTAAACATTCCAGACAATCCAACCGTCGGATCTTCACAAAGTTGGTGCCGTTGGAAAGATATCTCCAAGGCGAACCCAACGGTTGAGGTTTCGGGAAAATCCAATGGTCGGATCTTCCGCACTAGTCGTTTGAAATCACGGTTTCAAAATATGAACTGCACGGCCACGTTTCGTTTTAATTATATTTATATTTATATATTTATATAAATATAGTTCATTCAATGATTTCCATATCGTTTTCACTTCAAATATTTTTCTAACACCCTAAAATTTTGGAAAATTTCGCCATAACCTCCCCTGCACCGGGAGCATCGGGAAATCGCAAATAGCGTTCCCGGTCCTTCTAATCTCAAAAAGAAAAAGAAAAAGCCAAGCGGCTAGCCAATAGGCTCATAAAATCATCACCCAAACAAAACAGTAAATGTGTACCTATTTGTCGGGCACAAAATTTTATTCCTCTTCTCTAGCCCCTTTTTGCTTTAACCTGTTCAATAGATATGCATGCACATATATACAATTTCTAACATTTATCATTTTCCATTCAATTTCATATTTGACTTGCTTTGGTCTAAAAATACCATTCATTCTAATATCGCATGCATAGGCTAAAATCATATCATTAGCTAGTTAATGTATATTTCAACTCATGCACGTTTATTCGAACCAGTGGCTATTTTTAACACTTCACATTTCAAAGATGATAATTTTGGCGAACTAAAATAGATTTCAACACATGACTATTTTATTTAGTTCCTATGCATGTTAAAAATAATATTTCTATCACAATTATTTGTTTCAACGTCTGCATATCTTTAGCATATCACACATATGATAAAAATGATATTTTTATCATTTAAGATATTTATTCAACCAATGTATGGTTTCAACACTTCATAGTTTCAATAAAAATGTAATTTTTATCGTTCAATCTTTTTATTCAACACATGAACCTTTCCACTACACACACTTCTCAACAAATGAGTATTTCCACACATGGACAATTTATTTATGTTGTTCATATTAGAAAGATGGGATTTTTATGATTGAAATTATTTATATAAGGCGAATATTTTTCATACTTCATATATATATAAAAAAAAATATGATTTTTATTGTTTATACACTTCATTCATTCACAAATGAATTTTATTTTCACACAACACTTTTCAACACATGAGTATTTCCACACATGGACATAGTTTCAATATACGGCTTTAATTTCTATGCATGCAAATAATTTCAACATATGAAAATAATTCTAACACACAAAGATTATTCAAAATTTCGGCAGCATAACGGCAGGGTAGTTAAAACCGGCACCGTCCCTAGTACGGCTCCTCGCTCTACCTTAAAACCTCGCGGTTTTTGACAATGGGGATCATGCATCTAATTCGCACGCAGGCGGCATGTTTATATTTATTTCATTTCCACAAACTAATCCTATGTGGTTTCAACCAAATATTTTCCAATCACAAACGGGTATTTTTCAACCACAATCAATTCAATACCAACCACAAACAATCCCAAACAACAATTTGCCGTCAATCAATTTTCACAACAATTTCAACCAATAAATATCGTTCATGGTTTGTGGACGAGGGGGCGTATATATATATATATATATATATAAATATTTATATATAGCAATTCACTTTTATTTCCACACATATATATATATATAAAGAAATTGAAGAGTGAGAAATTCTCACCTATAGCTATCCAATAACACGACTCTTCCTTTATGGAAATCTTCGCCTATTTCGCCTTCTTGTTGCTTTCGTTGCCTGTATTCTCTACATAGGTAAAAAATCGAATTTTTACTATGTTATTCAATATATAAAGATTGCATTTTGACTTCGCTATTAAATATATAAAGATTATATTTTTATTATTCTTATGATGTAAAAATTATATTTTTATTACTTTAAAAATACAAAAATCATGTCTTGCTCCTTCTACCTAATAAAAATCCCGTCTTTTCTCTTTTTAAAAATATGATCTTTATTTTTTGCAAGTTCAAATCTTTTTCTACTAAAAGATTAAACCTTTTTCTATTTCAAAGTTTAAACCTTTTTTTCTATTTTAAACCTTAAAATAAAATCAGTTTTTATTTCCTTTAAAAATCAGTTTTTAAAATTCTTTTTCAAATCAGTTTTTGCATCTTTAAAAATTCAGTTTTTATATCTTAAAAAATTCAGTTTTTATATCTTAAAAAATTCAGTTTTAAAATTCTTTAAATCAGTTTATAAATTCTTTTCAAATCAGTTTATAAATTCTTTTCAAATCAGTTTATAAATTCTTTTCAAATCAGTTTTTAAATCTTTAAAAATTCAGTTTATATATCTTAAAAAAATCAGTTTTTAAAACCTTAAAAAAAATCAGCTTTTAAAACCTTAAAAAATCAGTTTTAAATTCTTTAAAAAAAATCAGAAATTAGTAAAACAAAAATAAAAATAAAAAAAAGTAAAATAACCCTACTTACTCACCGCAGGCTGCGAAGGGGAGGGAAGAAGAAGGAGGCGTCGGCGGCAGGCTTCGAGGGGGGGTGGGTTGCTTCGGGGTCTTCGTCGGCGACTTCGAGACGAGGCGGCGATGTCTCGAGGGGGGGGGGGTTGCTTCGGGGTCTTCGTCGGCGACTTCGAGGTAAGGCGGTGGCTTCGAGGTAAGGCGGTGGCTTCGAGGGTAAGGCGGCGACTTCGAGGTTTAGGTTTTTTTTTTTAATTTCTTTTTCTGATTATGAATCGGGGGGGGGGGGGCAAGCAGAAGAAAAGGAGGGAAGAAGATTTTTTTTTATTTAATTATTTAATTTTTCAAAAAGGTTGACTTTTACATACGACCTCGAAACAAGGCCTACCGCCTGTCGTCCATAGCGTTTTACCCCTATTCCGAACACAATGGGATATGTATCGTAAGCTGATTTGATCGTTACAATCAGTTTCCGTTGAATTTACATTTAAATCCTTATATTGAATTTTAAACGTACATTTCAAATTACCGGGATCACATACTAACTAGAAAAATTCCAGAAAAATATTTTCTAGTTTCGTATTGCCGATACGGTTCTAACAAAACTAGTTTCGTCGAATTCTGAGACCGTTTGAAAAATGGCCAATTTCCAGTCGATTAAATTCAACAGAAACTGGTCAAACGCGTTTTCTTTTGCCACGCTCACATATTGATTCGAAAAATTATGAAATTTGAAACCTAGCAATAGTTTGACATCCCGGACCCGACAAAAGTGGTTTCGTCGAATTCCGAGGCCATATGCAAAATATCAATTTTCCAGGCCTATATATTCTATATACCGACTCTTCTGAAAATTCATTCGGCCATAACTTTTGATTCCCGTTATGAAACTTCGATTTTTCAGATCCGTTAGAAAGGTATTGACTAACAGACTTAAATATTTTTGGTTTCACTAAAATCCGTTATATTTTCCACCCTGCACAGTCGGTCAAAGTTCGAATTCAAATTTTCAAACTGACTCACTATTTCTAATTCACTAATTTATTGAAATATTCTATTTCAATGGTTCAAATTGCTTTTAAATAATCAATTTAAAAATTTTAAATTGGCTCGTATTTTCCGGGTTATTACAATCTCCCCTACTTAAAACTTTTCGTCCTCGAAAAGGAAACAACAGTAAAGTAGGAAATAAAATGTAAATGCAAAGTATGGTAAAGGTACCTTGCACCGGAGTTAGTCAGAGATATCCACTCTGCATTTGGGGTAAGCTTGCTTAATGCTTTCCTCAGTTTCCCAAGTACAGTCTCTAGGATCACTGCTCCACTGCACTTTAACTAAATAAACCTTTTTGCTTCTGAGTTCTCTAGTTTCTTTGCCAACAATTTTTAATGGCTCTCTTCTAAGTGCTAATTCTGGAGTTATCTCCACATCCTGTTGCGCTGCTTCTTCTACAACAAGATCCGGATCATGCACATGTCTCCTAAGTTGAGATACGTGAAATACATTGTGCACTCCAGGCAACCAATCTGGCAATTGAACCCTATAAGCGAGAGTTCCAATTCGCTCAAGTATAGGAAAGGGACCAATAAATCTCGGTGCCAACTTCCCAGTCTTACCAAATCTGATTACTCCTCTCATCGGAGAAACCTTTAAATAAACGTGTTCACCAACAGCAAATGTCAAATCTCTCCTTCTAGAGTCTGCATAACTTTTCTGTCGGCTTTGGGCGGTTTTCAATCGCTACTTGATGAAGTCCACTTTATCAGATGCTTCCCTAATCATATCGGGTCCTAGTACAAGTCTGTTGCCAGGTTCTACCCAACATGCTGGAGATCTGCAGGGTCTGCCATATAATGCTTCAAATGGTGACATTCTCAAACTTGCTTGATAGCTATTGTTATATGAGAATTCTGCCAAATGCAAATGATCTTCCCATGACCCACCAAAATCGATTATACAAGCCCGTAATAAATCTTCCAGAATTCTATTCACCCGCTCAGTTTGGCCATCTGTTTGGGGGTGATAAGCGGTGCTCATATTCAGTTTTGTTCCCAATTCTGTCTGGAAAGCCTCCCAGAACTTGCTAGTAAATAGGGGATCTCTATCACTGACTATGCTGATGGGGATTCCATGCAGCTTAACAATTTCTTTGAAATATATCTGTGCTAGACTTTGGGCAGTTCGATTGGACCTGACAGGTATAAAATGGGCAGTCTTCGTGAAGCGATCTACGATTACCCAAATACTGTCATTACCTTTCTTGGTTCGCGGCAAACCATCTATGAAATCCATGGAAATTTGTTCCCATTTCCAACCTGGGACTTCCAACGGTTGCAACAGTCCAGCTAGCTTTTGTTGGTCACTCTTGACCAATTGACAAGTAGGGCATCTGCTAACATACAAAGAAATATCTCTTTTCATTGCCTTCCACCAGAAAGTGCGTTTGATAACGTTGTACATTTTACTCACCCCAGGATGGATGCAAAATTTGGATTTATGGCATTCGTCTAGCACTTCTCTTCGAAGGCCTGGAATATTTGGGATGCAAATCCTGTTATTTAACCTGAGAACCCCCTTATTGTCAATACGGAAACTCGTGGTTTCACCTTCCTTGACTCTCTTACTGATTCTCTGAATGAATTCATCTTCTTTCTGAAGGGCTGAAATCCTATCAATCAATCCAGGTGTAATTATAAGATTGGCAATGATTGCGGTTTTTCTACTAAGCGCATCCGCTACTACGTTAGCTTTCCCCGGCGTATACAGGATATCAAGATCATACGCTGCAAGAAATTCTAGCCAACGCTGCTGTCTCAGATTCAGATCTTTTTGGGTGTATAAATACTTCAATGATTGGTGATCTGTGTACAGTATAAATTTCTCGCCCAATAAGTAATGCCTCCAGATTTTCAAGGCAAATACGATGGCTAGCAACTCAAGATCATGAGTCACATAATTCTTCTCATGCGGTTTCAATTGGCGGCTTGCATAAGCGACTACTTGGCCTCTCTGCATTAACACTGCACCAAGACCTCTAATAGAAGCATTTGTCCAAACCGTTAAATCTTGATTGCCATCAATAATAGTTAACACTGGAGCGGTGGTCAGCTTCGATTTCAATTCCTGGAAAGCTTCTTCACAGTCGGAAGTCCACTTAAACTTCTCATGTTTCTTTGTGAGCTTCGTTAACGGACCGGATATCTTCGAAAAATCCTTAACGAACTTTCGATAATAACTAGCCAACCCCATAAAACTTCTAACTTCTGTGGGAGTAGTGGGTTGTTTCCAGTCTTGAATCGCTGTTATTTTGCTTGGGTCAACAGAAATTCCTTTCTCTGACACGACATGGCCGAGAAATTTGACTTCTTCTTGCCAGAAGACACATTTAGAGAATTTGGCTTTGAAGACGTTCTTCCTTAGAATCTCCAATACTTGTTCTAAATGTTTTTCATGCTCGGGTTTTGATTTGGAGTAGATTAAAATATCATCGATGAATACGAGGACAAATTTATTCAGAACTCCCCTGAACACTCTATTCATTAGATCGACAAAGTATGCTGGAGCGTTGCAAAGGCCAAACGGCATTACTAACCATTCATAAAATATGTCTGGACCTCTGAAAGCGGTCAAAGGAACACACTCTTCTGCTATTCTCAATTGATGAAAACCTGTAGCTAGGTCCATTCGGGAAAATACTTTCGCCCCATTCAATTGGTCTAACAAATCATCAATGCGGGGTAGTGGATATTTGTTTTTAAGCGTCTGTTTGTTGAGGTCTTGGTAATCAACACATAATCTAAGAGTACCGTCTGACTTTGGGACAAACACGACAGCTGCACCCCAATTAGAAAAACTCGGTCTGATTAGACCTTTCCACAACAGTTGACGAGTTTGATCGCCTAATTCTTCTTTTTCTTTCGGAGTCATTCTACGAATTGGATGTACCACGGGTCTGGCATTAGGAATTAGATCGATTCGGAATTCTATTTCTCTTTGCGGAGGTAAGTTTTCAACTTCTTCAAACACATCCGCATAGTTGCTAACAATCGGAATCTTTTCTATGGAAGTGGGGATAAGTTCTAATGCTGACCAAAATTCTTCTCTATTCGGATTCGAACCATGACAGGGAATATATATATATGTCCAAGCTCCGTTCGAATTTTAACGATTCTTTCTGCACACTTCACTTCGGCTTCATGTTTCGTTAACCAATCTAGCCCGAGAATAATATCGAATTCGGGAAAATCCATAACGATTAAATTGAAAGGAAATTTGTAGAAAGAATAGGAGATTGGCACTCTACAATATAAACCGAGAGTAACAGGACCCCCTATCGGGTTATGAACTTCAACCGATTCTTTAAGCTTTCGCTGTTTTAACTTTAGTTTGTGCACTGTGTTTCTAGCAATAAAACTACGCGATACACCTGTGTCAAATAATACAGAAACAGGAATATTTTTAATTGTAAGGGTACCTCCCAAAACATCGGGTTTACCTGCTCCATCGGAAGCAGCTGGCGGGCTAGACCCGTCATAGACATGAGCTACAGTAGCTTTCTTTAGCAAAGGACAGTCTTTGACCAGATGGTCGGTCTTGCGACAGTTGAAGCACGAGCGAGGGTTCTGAGAGCCTTGGCTCGAGCATTGAGAATTTGTTTTCTGCTTCTTCGGAGCTGTGCAGACGTTTGAGTAGTGCCCCGGCTTACCACAATTAAAGCAACTTCCTCTTGGCGGCTTGCCAGTCTGAGGCTTTGAAGATGCTGCTTGGCTTGACTCGCCCTGATTTACAGTAGGCTTGCGCTTGTTTCCTGCTTGGCTTCTAGCGCGATCCTGATCCAGATGCCTTTGATCAAGGTCTTCATAGTTGCATGTCATTTCCACTAGCTCGTTGAAATCCAGCTTGACATGGGCCATGGCTCTATCATGATATTGACGTCTTAGTCCAAAGATAAACCTCTTATTTTTGGATTTCGCGGTAGCAACAAGTTCTGGAGCATAGGGCGACAGCATTGTGAATTTTTTCAGATAATCTTGCACGGAAAGATCCCCTTGCTGGAGATTGGCGAAGTCATCGTGCATTCTTTCTAGAGCTTGTTCTGGGACATATTTCTCCTTGAAGAGTTCTTTGAATCCATCCCATGTTCTTCCAGCTTCTCTATTCCCGGCGGTAAGAGATTCCCACCATAATTCGGCTTGTTCCTGCATAAGCCAGGCGCCCATAATAGCTTTGTCTTCGTCTCCTAGCCTTAGGCCTTCAAGAATTTTCTCGCATGTTTTGAGCCATGCAAGGGCCTCTATTACGGTGCCAGTTCCCGAGAAGGTCTTGCCTCCTAAGTTCTTATATCTCTTAGCTACACGGTCGAGCTCAAAATATTGAGCTGCCGGAGGTTGTATCAAAGGTCCTTCTTGAGCTGGGATTTCTCCCCTTCCTCGGCCTCGGCCGGCACGGCCTCCTCTAGCAGCGGCTCCTCTTGTAGCCATTTGTCAAATTCTGTATAAGTAACGAAAAAGTCAGTTAACAGAAATGATAGTCTATTGCATAGTTAAGCAGAAATTCCTACGGAAAGATAACGATGGACTGATCAATTGTTTTTGCTATTCTGCTCAGCTCATTCTAGGACTTTACTAGTCCTATCTCTAATGAGCTACTCGCCTTAGAATACTACTGATTCTATCTTGACGAAGTGTTTAATGTGTTAGACTCCAGAACTAAGGTTAACCAAAGCTCTGATACCAGCTGTGACGATCCCAAAACCCCGTGGCACGGTGTTAAGGATAATCATTGGAATATAACACATTAATCATCATTAGCAGATCACAGATAATAGCATAAACAGAAATTAGAATAATTTACACACATATGACAGCGGAATCATATAGATAACATCACATCAGAGAAGCACAGTACAGGATACAACTTAGTGCATAATGATACATAATCAGTCACCATCGCCTGAGGCGGAATCATACATAAAGAGTACACAAAAGGAATATCAGTCTACATCGCCAGTGGCGGAATCATAATATAGATACAATAATGGCGGAGAAAATCCAAGTCAGCACGGTGTAGTCAAGCCTCGCCATGAGCCAAAAGGTGCGTCAGAAACCTGTAACTAGGCTGCCCGTGTGAAAATAAGGGCACCCGAGTTTGCAAGGTGAAACAAACTACGAGTCAGTCATGGGACTGGTATGAGAAATCCATTCAACTTATTAACAACAATAATAAGGCAAATCAAAGGACCACGCCACTTTCGCGGAACGGGTTTACTCCAATGAGTGCTAGTGCATGAGATAAAATAAATGATTAAATCAACGCAATGCTTTTTATAAAATGAAGCCATTATAAGACTCAGGTCCCATCACACAATGCAACGCAAGCCGGAGGATAGAGTTTTTACCTTATAATGGCCAAAGATGCTTCATACGGATAAAACAAAGGTGTTTGATATTATTACTAGTGTATATATGTTTCAAAAGCAAATTCAATCATAAATCTCAATCCTAGGCGGCATAGCTACCATCTACTATGTCGCCGTACTAGTAATACAATCACATCCGCAGATTTCGTATTGGAAATTGAATTCCTTCATGAGTCGAGGCAAGGGGCAAGCTCCTCTCCGTTCGAGACACTCTAGCAAATGCCTCGGGACCGCACACAGCAATCCCCTGGATCCTCCAAGGCCGGTCCTCTCTTACTTTTGAGGATTGGCAATTCCTGAACACACGTTTCCCGGTCCTTACAGACCTATAATCGAGGCGCCTCGCATTCCAACAACCACACAGGTGAAAAAGATATAAATGTCAGGGCTGGGAGGTCACTGACACCACCATAGCTAGAAAGAAACGTCATGCACTCCTTGGGTCCTTCTCCCGTTTTTGACTCATACCGGGGTGTGAGGCTCGCGAATTCACGTTATACACAAAGCTACGTCACACAGACCATGCTTTGATCATCAACCACAAGACTTTGCTTTGCAACAGAAGCCTTGATCATATGCCACTTAGGCGTGCCACACAGGCAATCCACTCCATGCGACTGATTTCTATCAATACATAACCTCTAAGCTCGTACGTCTCAGAGAAGGGCGTTAAGCAAGAGAATAAATTCTCCGCCGCCAAACAGATATATATTTAACAGAGATCAATCAACACAGAACAAAATCCAATGTCAGACACACAGTCCATTTACAAGTCCGTCCTGGGTCTGAACGAAACCGGAGGCACCAATTCCTCGCATATCCGTACAATCAACACTATGTTTGGACGGCTACTACTTCAATTCCTTCATGGTAGCTACTCCAATCACGAGCATCAGTAGCGCCCATCCATCCAATGTGGAGATCGTCGGTCTTCAGTCGTCTTCGACTCTTCGACTTCTCAACGTCGATCGATTATTTGAAATGAGATAAACTCGGCCTTTTCAAATAATCCACGTATATTTAGATTTTCAAACCAATTAATCACAGGGTTGAACTATTCAACATTCACATTTCAGTTATTTAGTTATAATTTTCACGTCAAATACATTCAACCATCACATATCAAGCAAACACAACAAAATTGGTTTATTTCCACTCTATATCGTCTATAGCACTTAATAACGATATATCGCCATTTTTATTTAATTTAAAACGACCATATTTAATTAAACGACGTTTCAGGTCGTGTCGATGCACTGGCGCTGCTTTCCACTAATTTTGTTTTACACATATAGGAAAATCTAACCGTTGGATCTTCACAAATTTTACATCATTAGGAAGGTCTTTTCAAAACGAATCCAACGGTTCCAGTTTTAGGAAAATCCGACGGTCGGATCTTCCACACTAACCATTTGAAGTTACGATTTAAATTTACGAACTGCAGCGTCGTTATTCGATTTAATTTAATTATATTTATATATATATAAATATAATCGTTTCTGGCGCTGTTTTTCACTAATTTTGAATTAAACATTCCAGACAATCCAACCGTCGGATCTTCACAAAGTTGGTGCCGTTGGAAAGATATCTCCAAGGCGAACCCAAGGGTTGAGGTTTGGGGAAAATCCAATGGTCGGATCTTCCGCACTAGTCGTTTGAAATCACGGTTTCAAAATATGAACTGCACGGCCACGTTTCGTTTTAACTATATTTATATTTATATATTTATATAAATATAGTTCATTCAATGATTTCCATATCGTTTTCACTTCAAATATTTTTCTAACACCCTAAAATTTTGGAAAATTTCGCCATAACCTCCCCTGCACCGGGAGCATCGGGAAATCGCAAATAGCGTTCCCGGTCCTTCTAATCTCAAAAAGAAAAAGAAAAAGCCAATAGGCTCATAAAATCATCACCCAAACAAAACAGTAAATGTGTACCTATTTGTCGGGCACAAAATTTTATTCCTCTTCTCTAGCCCCTTTTTGCTTTAACCTGTTCAATAGATATGCATGCACATATATACAATTTCTAACATTTATCATTTTCCATTCAATTTCATATTTGACTTGCTTTGGTCTAAAAATACCATTCATTCTAATATCGCATGCATAGGCTAAAATCATATCATTAGCTAGTTAATGTATATTTCAACTCATGCACGTTTATTCGAACCAGTGGCTATTTTTAACACTTCACATTTCAAAGATGATAATTTTGGCGAACTAAAATAGATTTCAACACATGACTATTTTATTTAGTTCCTATGCATGTTAAAAATAATATTTCTATCACAATTATTTGTTTCAACGTCTGCATATCTTTAGCATATCACACATATGATAAAAATGATATTTTTATCATTTAAGATATTTATTCAACCAATGTATGGTTTCAACACTTCATAGTTTCAATAAAAATGTAACTTTTATCGTTCAATCTTTTTATTCAACACATGAACCTTTCCACTACACACACTTCTCAACAAATGAGTATTTCCACACATGGACAATTTATTTATGTTGTTCATATTAGAAAGATGGGATTTTTATGATTGAAATTATTTATATAAGGCGAATATTTTTCATACTTCATATATATATAAAAAAAATATGATTTTTATTGTTTATACACTTCATTCATTCACAAATGAATTTTATTTTCACACAACACTTTTCAACACATGAGTATTTCCACACATGGACATAGTTTCAATATACGGCTTTAATTTCTATGCATGCAAATAATTTCAACATATGAAAATAATTCTAACACACAAAGATTATTCAAAATTTCGGCAGCATAACGGCAGGGTAGTTAAAACCGACACCGTCCCTAGTACGGCTCCTCGCTCTACCTTAAAACCTCGCGGTTTTTGACAATGGGGATCATGCATCTAATTCGCACGCAGGCGGCATGTTTATATTTATTTCATTTCCACAAACTAATCCTATGTGGTTTCAACCAAATATTTTCCAATCACAAACGGGTATTTTTCAACCACAATCAATTCAATACCAACCACAAACAATCCCAAACAACAATTTGCCGTCAATCAATTTTCACAACAATTTCAACCAATAAATATCGTCCATGGTTTGTGGACGAGGGAGCGTATATATATATATATATATATAAATATTTATATATAGCAATTCACTTTTATTTCCACACATATATATATATAAAAAGAAATTGAAGAGTGAGAAATTCTCACCTATAGCTATCCAATAACACGGCTCTTCCTTTATGGAAATCTTCGCTTATTTCGCCTTCTTGTTGCTTTCGTTGCCTGTATTCTCTACATAGGTAAAAAATCGAATTTTTACTATGTTATTCAATATATAAAGATTGCATTTTGACTTCGCTATTAAATATATAAAGAATATATTTTTATTATTCTTATGATGTAAAAATTATATTTTTATTACTTTAAAAATACAAAAATCATGTCTTGCTCCTTCTACCTAATAAAAATCCCGTCTTTTCTCTTTTTAAAAATATGATCTTTATTTTTTGCAAGTTCAAATCTTTTTCTACTAAAAGATTAAACCTTTTTCTATTTCAAAGTTTAAACCTTTTTTTCTATTTTAAACCTTAAAATAAAATCAGTTTTTATTTCCTTTAAAAATCAGTTTTTAAAATTCTTTTTCAAATCAGTTTTTGCATCTTTAAAAATTCAGTTTTTATATCTTAAAAAATTCAGTTTTTATATCTTAAAAAATTCAGTTTTAAAATTCTTTAAATCAGTTTATAAATTCTTTTCAAATCAGTTTATAAATTCTTTTCAAATCAGTTTATAAATTCTTTTCAAATCAGTTTTTAAATCTTTAAAAATTCAGTTTATATATCTTAAAAAAATCAGTTTTTAAAACCATAAAAAAAATCAGTTTTTAAAACCTTAAAAAATCAGTTTTAAATTCTTTAAAAAAAATCAGAAATTAGTAAAAAAAAAAAAAAAAGTAAAATAACCCTACTTACTCACCGCAGGCTGCGAAGGGGAGGGAAGAAGAAGGAGGCGTCGGCGGCAGGCTTCGAGGGGGGGGTGGGTTGCTTCGGGGTCTTCGTCGGCGACTTCGAGACGAGGCGGCGATGTCTCGAGGGGGGGTTGCTTCGGGGTCTTCGTCGGCGACTTCGAGGTAAGGCGGTGGCTGTAAGGCGGTGGCTTCGAGGTAAGGCGGTGGCTTCGAGGGTAAGGCGGCGGCTTCGAGGTTTAGGTTTTTTTTTTTTTTTCGTTTTCTGATTATGAATCGGGGGGGGGGGGCAAGCAGAAGAAAAGGAGGGAAGAAGATTTTTTTTATTTAATTATTTAATTTTTCAAAAAGGTTGACTTTTACATACGACCTCGAAACGAGGCCTACCGCCTGTCGTCCATAGCGTTTTACCCCCATTCCGAACACAATGGGATATGTATCGTAAGCTGATTTGATCGTTACAATCAGTTTCCGTTGAATTTACATTTAAATCCTTATATTGAATTTTAAACGTACATTTCAAATTACCGGGGTCACATACTAACTAGAAAAATTCCAGAAAAATATTTTCTAGTTTCGTATTGCCGATACGGTTCTAACAAAACTAGTTTCGTCGAATTCTGAGACCGTTTGAAAAATGGTCAATTTCCAGTCGATTAAATTCAACAGAAACTGGTTAAACGCGTTTTCTTTTGCCACGCTCACATATTGATTCGAAAAATTATGAAATTTGAAACCTAGCAATAGTTTGACATCCCGGACCCGACAAAAGTGGTTTCGTCGAATTCCGAGGCCATATGCAAAATATCAATTTTCCAGGCCTATATATTCTATATACCGACTCTTCTGAAAATTCATTCGGCCATAACTTTTGATTCCCGTTATGAAACTTCGATTTTTCAGATCCGTTAGAAAGGTATTGACTAACAGACTTAAATATTTTTGGTTTCACAAAAATCCGTTATATTTTCCACCCTGCACAGTCGGTCAAATTTCGAATTCAAATTTTCAAACTGACTCACTATTTCTAATTCACTAATTTATTGAAATATTCTATTTCAATGGTTCAAATTGCTTTTAAATAATCAATTTAAAAATTTTAGATTGGCTCGTATTTTCCGGGTTATTACAATGGGCCCAGGCGGATCACCTGCAGCCTCACAGAGGGATACCAAGAGTACCCTCACGTCCCCTCGAAGCCTCGGGCTTCGTTACCCAATTCGTTGGAGCCTTCTTTCTGCTCAGACGGACATTCGCTTCTTCCCGTGTTATACTAAGAATTACTACTTAGTTTTACTAACTAAGATTTACCACTTAGTTTCCAGAATCGTTGTTTTCTTAACTAAGGTTTTCTACTTAGTTCTCTTTCCTGTCAATTTGGATTGGTTAAGTGTCATTAGTCAATTCAAGCCAACTTAACCCTCTTTATTCATCCTGTTAAACTGGTTAAGTGTTATCAGTAATTCATGTTGACTTAACCCCACCACAAACCAAGTTATATTGGTTAAGTATTTCTTATTACTTAACCCTACCCATTCACCCTGTATTGGTTAAGTGTTCCTTTTTAACTTAACCTTGCCCGTCTGTCTTAACTAACATGTTATTAATGGTTAAGTATTATCCCTTCATGTTTAGACTTAACCCTATTCTTTTATCAAATCTGATGGTTAAGTGTTCAAGTTTACTTAACCCTACGGTCTAGCCCAGCTAACATATCAAAATTGGCTAAGTGTATTAGATTTTACTTAACCCCAACCTCTAGTCTAGTTAACATATAATTTGGCTAAGTGTATTAACTTTACTTAACCCCTACAAGTCTCGTTTTGCTACCTTGAGTTTGGTTAAGTGTCTCTATGGACTTAGCCCTCCCATTCTAACTTAACTGTGTTAAGTTGGTTAAGTGTTCCTATGGACTTAACCCTCCCATTCTAGCTTAACTGTGTTAAGTGTCAGTCTGAACCTAGCCCCACCCATCAGTCTAGTTATCATGTTGAACTGGTTAAGTGTCTTAGTCAACTTAACCCTACCATTCTTGTTCTAGCTTTAACTAAATAAATTAAAGCCGCTACCACTCACATTAGATAGGTATTGTTGCGATTACTGGATGTGCCGGTTGGTTCCGGGCAGGTTTACATCGCAACTCAGTCTAACCTCGGGTTAGGCATATTCGTGTTTTCTAAGTTCAAAGGGATTTTGATTAGTTTTCAAATCAGGTTTTGAAAGTAACCATCCCGTCCGTCGGATCAGTTAGGGATAGCCAGGGAGAGCAGGAAACTTGTATTTTCCAAACTCAAGCCTAGACACTATCCTCTCTGTCACCCTAGAACTTTCTGGCTTATTATTAAAAGAGATGTCGTTAATAAACCTTTAATTTGTCTAAATTCACATTTTCTCATTTAGGCCAGATTTTATAGGTAAATTATTCCTAATTTACTTATTTCCCAATTACTCTTTTAATGTAAATTATCTACATTTATTTCTATGGCCCATTTCCCTTCCTAAATCATATTTATACTTTTTGGTATGTAAACTATACCAAATTAAGTGTCACTAACCATGATTTTTCTAAACCTGACAGTTACTCTCAATTATGGCCAATTTCACATTTATGCCAAGATACTTACCGTGCCAAATTAGCTAATCCAATTCTGATTCAACATTCTAATTCATGTCAAACTAGACTTATTACTCTAGTTCACTATTCATGTAAATGCTAGATTTACATGTCAATACTAGATTCAAATTACACATCTTATAATTCTTGTCAAATTTATCCAATTTGCATTTCTACGAACATGCCGTAATACATGTTCCCAATTTATGCCAATTTCCAAGTTAACTACATTTTTAGTAAATTTCATATTTTGCCCAAACTGCATTCCCACCGTTCATATAATCGTGATTCATTATAGATAAAGCTAGATTCATCGATAAAAGGGAATGAACCAAAATGCCATGAGGGAACGGACATAACAACTGGCATAAGATGGTAGTTCACAAGCATATAGATTACGACGTAGGTTCGAGAGCGTGGGTAGACCTAACTTAATAGGTAAATTCCCAAGATCTAAAACCAAGAATAGACAAAGTAGGTTCAGAACATGGGTAGACCTAACTTAATAGGTAAATTCCCAAGGTCTAAAACCAAGAATAGACAGAGTAGGTTCAGAACATGGGTAGACCTAACTTAATAGGTAAATTCCCAAGGTCTAAAACCAAGAATAGACAGAGTAGGTTCAGAACATGGGTAGACCTAACTTAATACGTAAATTCCCAAGATCTAAAACCAAAGAAAACCAAGAACAGACATAATAGATAATCGGGTTTAGACCCAATTTTATAGTCACAAAACTTAAGCAACACTTTCCTAGTCATGAATCACAGATGTTTAATCACAGATGTCCTTGTTATGTCATAGGCAATGGTTTATATTTCCTAATCAAAGGCATAGACTTAGTCAAGGAAATAATCCTCATAGTCACACTCACGGTCATAGGCAATGTTCATAGTCATAGGCGATGTCCATAGTCATAGACAATATTCATAGTCATAGGCAAATGTTCATAGTTATCGGCAAATGTTCATAGTCATAGGCATATGGTTTTAAGGTCCATAGTCACGGTCTTATTTGTCCTCGAATCATAACAGTTCTTAATTAGGTTCAAGAGTATAGGCACTAATTCGAATAGAGAGAGAGATTTGGCATATTCTTTTATTCCTTTAATTTCATGTCACGAACAGAGAAAAACGTTCAAATCTAGAAATAACTGACTTACAGAGATTAGATTAGAATAGAAAGATGGCGTTGCTACGATTCGTGCGACGTTTAGCCTTTAATCCTTATCTTGAAGCTTTGAATCTCTTCTAGACAACTTGAGCAGCATAGCCTTGTCTTGGATTTTAGTATTATCTTCTTATTTTTATTTATTTTTATATTTTCTCAGAGGCAGCATACGGATAGAAAAGAATTGTGAATAGAGAAGAAGACCAGGGCTGTTTATATAGTGTAGAAGTCAACGAATCTGGTCAGAAGGGCGTCCGGATACAGAGAAACGAATCAGGTTCAGAAAGCTGGAAAAAGTGGGGGGGGGGGGTCGACTACCCAGTCGACCTGGGGTGGGGGGGGGGGGGGGTTGACTACCCAGTCGACTCCCCAGTCGACCTGGGGGAAGGGGGGTCGACTACCCAGTCGACCTGGGTCCCATCTCAGTCTGTTTTGAAATTTGAACTTTGCTGAAATTTCCGGAGGCCATATCTTCCTCATACGGACTCCGATTTACGCAAACTCGGACTCGTTTTCATGCAGAATTCCGAGACGAACGCAATGGCGTAGCCCGTTTCCCTTGATTTTGAATTTAACTTTTAATTCTGCCTTGATTCGTGAATCTTAGTGTTACAGAATTACGGGGTGTTACACGCATAGTATCTAGTAAATAAAACAAGTTATGATGTGATCAGTCAGTGGTACATCTGACGTGTGGGTGAGGACAACCCTAATTTGTAAAACGTAACGTAAAGTCGTGTTCAACTAGCTTGGTTCGACTTTTATTGTATTTGACAACTCATTAAAGATGTTCTGACATCAGCTTGTTGGATTTGACAACTCGTTCACAAGATTTATAGACTATTTGGTTTGGTGCTTAATGCCGATAAGATTTTGAACTGACAATATCATGTTGGAGTTGACAACACGACGTATTAATAAAATGGAATGACAACAACGACAAATGCCAAACTTCAAATACCAAGAGAAGAATACAACAATGACAATTACAACATTAACCAACAAAGCCGAACTTACAACCTAAGGTGCGATGAAAGTAAACCTACAACCAAACAAAATAGAACAACTTAACACACAAGCAACAAACACCAAGTTCAACAAGAACGACATGATCGTTCCAACATAAGCCTATCACAGATTTCTAAGAAATCCAGCTCTAGTTGCCTCAGTAATAATCTTGTTTAAGCGCCTTATTTCGGTCTGCGCTTCTAGTGCGTATTGAATTCTACGATCGCACATCGGAGCGTCAATCGTCTTTATAAATTTACAACATTGAACTTCAGTAGGGTACATCCTATGGTCCTCGTAACCTACACAGCCAAAAAAATCTACATCCAACATTTTTTCGGTTTCGGCAACCACAACGACTGATTCGTCTCCACAATGGCCAAAAGGGTAGGCTCCACCCGTTAATGTAGTACCAATATGACATAGGGCTCGTGTACTTGTGCTTCATGTACAATTTGTTTTCTGGTCTTTGATTTGCTATAAATACACGTAAACAAGCATTCAAAGATTTTGTTTCGACTTGAATGTTCGCGGGATTGAATCAACTTGAGCTTTCAGGACAAACTCTACCTTATGATCGTTGTGTTGTAGACAATTCCTTGACAGTTCATACGCATCGTAACAATTGTTCATCGCTTCATCGTCAATCTCTCAATTGTCCATAACTGAAGTTGATAATGGTTAGTCACGAAACTGATATGATTGAAAGGATTATGAACTTGCAGGAAGTATTGGTTAAGTTAAGAGCATAAAATGAGGGCATATATAGGTCTGTGTTGGAACACGTAGGTGCGCTATGGTTGGTAAATCACGTTTTGAAATTTTCACTAAAGACAAGTCTACTTTATGACATTGTAGGCGCGTGATATCGCTGACACTCTTCGTAAGTAAAGAATGAATAGTTTTGTCAGTGAGCAACTGATATCAGTTGTACAGTGATACAGTACTACTCAACGATACAATAATTACTAGTCATATTGAAATCAAAAGAAAGATAACTTAATAATGACTAGTCTTATCACTTTAGCAAACACACACGTTGTCATAAACTACTGACACACTGCATTGACTAGTCTATTCCCTTGAACTGTTGACGTATGATATCATTGACATGGTGTTTAATTAAAGCTCTTGATTTAAGATTATAGTAATTGTGGCCAAACAACTTCTTGACAACCACATAATTTTAAATAGGTTAACTGCAGCCATGTACAACCTCATTCTTTTAAATATTAGTCCATTCAAAACCCACATTAATTTTTTATTGATTTTGTGTAGGTTAATTGGCCGATTGGGAAATAAGTGATGAACAAAAGGAAAAAATGTATAATGAGTAAGAACGAAACATAAAAGACGAGAAGGAGAGTGGATTCGTTCCAGATAGACAAGTAGAAGACGTGCCTGAAGAGCTTCAAGCTCCATGGCTTCAGGCTCCAGTACTTCGACCACATAATTTTGTTCAATCTCCAAGAGTACGTCGAAACCCTGGTGCTTCAAGCTCCAATTCTTCGAGTACCTAATTTTCTTCACAAGACTACTTGTCTTTGTGAAAGCTTATACAGAAGCTGATCGAAGACAAAATCTACTGTTGCAAAGAGGAGGGGGTCTAACCCATGAAGAGTTATGGGCATTAATCACAATATTACATAACAACCATCGTAGCTGCCATGTTATATGATCATCAGTTGAAATCCATATGGCTTACCGTCGTTTTAGAGAAGCTTGTGATCGTTACCTTAAGATTATCGAGGCTGTTGAAGGCAAAGACATATTTCAAGCAACTAGAGCAACTTTTGATTCTCGTTACATGTTCTAATATGGTTGGTAACTTGTTGGTCACAAAGCATATAAATTTCACTATAGTTGGCTAACTAGATATGAGGCTGAATAGGCTTATGGTGTTTGTCTATTTTATTCGGTGCTATGAACCAGTGTTTTATTTCACGATTGTATTAAGTAAATGGACTAATTATGATTATGTATTTTATTTAAAAGTAAGCATTGTCATTGTTACATAAGAATATAACGTTATGACCGTTAAAACTGGTATTCAGTATATGCATCGCAACATGGATACAATAACGTTGAAAAGGACCATACACTACAATATCTTTAACGTTTTTGTAGGATTGCGGTTGCGTTATCCAAGACAAACAAATCAACGTGGATACAATATCGTTGACAAGGACAATACACTATAACAACTTTAACATCTTTGTAGGATTGCGGTTGTTGTATCTAAGACAAACAGATCAATGTGGATATAGTGGCCTAATCAGTGACTTACCTATACTGAAGGAATAAAAACGAACTTTAAACAATCAATCGCATATCTTCAATGTTAAATAGTACTGGACCACATTACTTTATTAGTTTAAAAAGATATTTAAGTATTGAGTATCCAACTTGTATTGGACCTACATTACGTTATTGGTCTATCATTCTCTTTGAATGCTTTAAAAATACCTTCCATTTAAGTTAACTCATATAGAGTTCATTCCATTCAAAGTTCCATAAAACAACATAAATTCCTTAAAGAGATTATGGTGTCTCACAAATTCATCTTCATCTTCGTCCTCAACTTCCGATGATGATCATGAACAATTTAACGAACATCAGAAATTGTATCATGGTGAAACGTTAGATACGATGCAACGTGATATTGCAGAGAGCTCAACATCGACCCAAGGAGGAAGTGTGGTTGGTAGGAAAGACATACACTATAGTCATGACTATGTTGGTTGGCACAATCAATTGATGAAGGATTACTTCGTGCCAAGACCTGTATATGGAGATGTCTGTTTACGTCATAGATTTCTTATGTTGAAGACTGTGTTTGATCTGGATCTCAACAAGGTATCTAATTCAAACATCTTTTTTATGCATAGAAGAAATGAAATCGATGATCTCGGTGTATCACTCCTATAAAAAGTTATTGCTGCACTTCGTATGATATCATACGAAAGTTCAGTTGATTCGTTAGAGTACAAAATAAGATTCGGTGATTCAACGGCAATATTATGTGTGAAAGAATTCTGCAAAACAGTTGTTCAATTATTCGGTGAAGAGCACCTAAGATCCCCCGCTACATGCGACATTGACAGATTACTAGCAATGGGTACTCAACATGGATTCCCGGGCATATTGGGAAGCTTGGATTGTATGCATTGGACCTGGAAAAACTGTCCAGTAGAACTACAAGGCCAGTACAAAGGTCATGCCAAAAAAGAAACGCTACTGTTAGAAGTCGTCGCTTCATTCGATTTGTATATATGTCATGTTTTTTTTGGGGTTACTGGTTCACTAAATGATATTAATGTCTTACGTCAATCATACTTATTTAATGACTTGTACAACCATTTGTCACCCCCATGCAATTATCAAATCGGAGACAAAGATCATACCATTGGTTATTATTTGATAGATGACATTTATCCAAAATGGAAAACTCTAGTTCAGGCGTTTAAAAAGCCCAACAATACCCAAAAAGCAAAATTTACAAACAAGAAAGTTTAAGAAAAGACGTAGAAAGAGCATTTGAAGTACTTCAGGGAAGGTTTCATATTTTAAGAAAAATGGTGTACTACCATGATCAAGCAGTTATATCAGATATCATTAACTGTTGTATTAATATTACATAACATGTTTATTAAAGAAGAAAGGGATGGATATGAATTGCAAATTAGAAACTATCCAAACATTGCAGTGGCGTTTCAGAATAAACCGTACAAGCCCCCGAATATTTTTGGTAGAATACTTTCAACGTATCCAGGAAGTTCGAGATCCTCAAGCCCCTCTAGAACTAAGGGACGAAACAATCGAGCATTGTTGGGAGCATACTGAAAACCATTAGGATGTTGATCACCGTGTCTAATGATTCAAGTTAAATAACTAAGTTCGTTTATCATTATGTATGCTTTTTAGCTATTATGTAACGTCTTATGCTTAAGCATTTAAAGTTTATGCCATTGTTATCTTATTACATGTTATAAGAATTAGTGGTGAAAGATAAGCTTAACACAAAAACAGTAACGCCAGTAATGATTGAAATACCAACATAAATCCAAGAACTATTACAACAACTAGTACCAAACTTTGGAAACTAAATTCTTTGATTACTACTACATTACCAGAATGTAATAATTAGAAAATAAATAACGATATTGCAACAAACGACTTAAATAGAACAAGCGAAACTTAACCACATCCTATCCCATGCATCGTTTGTAAATCTCCTCTTACTCCTCCATTAAAATGCATTAGATTGGGTTTGAGTTCTCAAGATTGATACTTATAAGGGCCCTATCATCAACTCGTTCTAGTCGGGCAAATTCATATTCTCTTAAATCCAACCCATGCTTTCTTGTTCTTTAAAGTTCCTCGTGTATTCATTGTTTTTCCTATGCTCTCTCATACCTCTTTGCTTCCTTTGATTGCGCCAAAAGTTTATTTGATTCTTCAGAAGCAACTATTCTACTATTTATTTGTTTGTAGTACGAACTATAATCTGAGGATGCTTTTTCTTAGCTTTATATCTACCTGGTGGCCTACCGCCCGAACTAGTAGTAAATGTGGCGTTTTCTTGCAGGTCCGAACTACCCGAGCTACATTCCTCCATTGGCCTTTTTGGCATAAATCGCGATGCTGAATGTTTTTGGTGTATGTTGCTCCATTTTTCTTCCCTAGAAAGAATGACATAACAATTGTGTAAGTTGAAAGGTTGGTTTTTGTGTTCAGTCATATACACTACATTTGCTTGGTTTAGCTGTGTGGAATGAATTAATGTAAGTTGATGAAAGTATACAATACAATAAAATTATATTACGTAAATGATAAGTACCAAATCCATGTCGTTAGCACCACTTTTTTGTCTACTTTCCAATACGGCCATAATCTCCTTCCAACGTTGACAGTTAGCATTGATTCTCTTCCAAGACCGCTTCAAAGAGTCTATTGATTTCGAGGGGTTTTGTGAACTACGTCCTTTGAATAATTTCGAAATAGAACTCTAAAATGAATTCTCACTTTGACTACTTCCTTTTACGTTGTCTTTCGAGCATTCAACCCAACAGAAAGCTAGTTTTGCTTGTTCTTCTGGAGACCATTTCACTATTTTATTCGATCTTCTCGATGGAATATTGGTATAAGAATCTGGAATTTCAGTGACATCGGCTTCTGTTTCTTCCTTTCTTCCATTATTGACTTCGAACAAACAATTTAAATTTCTTGATAGACTTAGAGATGTTTCAGGCGAGACTAACCTTTGATGGCTGCTTGGAGACGCATGTGCAATTTTGTTGCAAAGACGTATTCTATTTGGAACTAGAATTTTGTGTATTCTGATAATGGTTTGAGTTTTGTTGGGATTGATAAAAATTTGGGTTTTATTGACTAAAATAACAGTTTGGCACATTCAGGAAATTACCATAGCTGGAATTGTGGTTTTGTTGGTAGGAGGAATGCATAGGAAACTATTGGTGTTTTGAATGATTGTTGTGTTGATTTTGAGTAGATAGATGCATCTTTCTTTCCTTTGACATTGTTAGACTACAAACAAGTTTAGTAGCAGAAAATGAAAAAGAACAAATTGTGTAGTTTGGTTTGTGGATATTTGACGTATATACAGAGAAAAAACGGTCACAAAATGTAACTACCCGCATTCTACACATCATAGGATCGTAGAATATTTATTTCTGTCACATACGAAGTCGTATGGTCATGTAACTTTGGGAGACGACTATTGGGGTCATTTCCCATGTTCATGATTTTTCTCGATTTTTAAATGACCATTTTACCCCTAGTTAGCACTGTTTTGGCCATAACTTTTGACTGGAAAGGAATTTTGACCTGAAACCACTTCCATTGGCTTCGGATGATGGTTTCTCTTTCCGTAGAGTGGTCACATTAGTCAAACGGACTCACTGTTTGGGAGATATAGCTGAAACAAGTTTCAGACGGTGAAAAACACCTTAATTGGGCTTAACCGGGTGATTAGCAGCTAGGCCCAGAGGGGAATTTCGGGTTTAGAGGTATAGGAGGACTGATTAGGGTTAGGTTATCACTTTTATTTCAGTTTTGAGCCGCCACAAACCTTCTTGAGACCTTAGTAATGGCTTCCATCCTCTAAAACCTCTCCAAAACACATTTTTAGTGAAGATTAAGCCTAAACTACATCAAAGCAAGGCCAAATAGCAACAAAGCAAGGTTGGAGCTGCTGCTATACATAGGAATTCGACCCAAACAGAGAGTATTTCAGATTTGGTGTTTCATTTGTGGCCAAGGTGAGTGATTTGCATAGTTTTTGCACTAATTACGGTGATTAAGGGTAATTAGTGAAGATTAGCGAATTTATACGTAAATAAATTCTGGAAAAATTCTTAAAATTCTAAAATAATGTTTTAAGGCTCTGTTAGAAATTTGGGTTAATTTCGATGTGTTTTGCTAATCGTATGCTTAAAACATGATTAAGAGGGATTATAGGAAAATGTGAGGTTTTAGCCACTTTTGATCCATTTTGGTTCATTTGAATTGTTGTTAGCTGTTTGTGGTTGTTCTTACATGTTGCTATGACTCTATGGTATGTTTTATGATTGATTAGAATAGTTAGATTGGTCGAAAATGCCGTCGAATGGCGTAGAAAGCTCGCTGGAAAGTTGCAGAAGTGTGCAGGTTCCGAACCGGTTCGGATCGGAGAAAGGGGTCGGATCGGATTTGTGAACTGACCAAGGGAATTCGAACTGGATTGGAACTTGTCACTGGAGGAGGCTTGGCGAGAAGGAAGGCCGTTTACTTGGAGTTGGAGTGGACAAGGGGATCGGATCGGAAGAATAATTAGAGGCCAGATCGGATCGACTTGGAGATGCAGGGCTCGGATCGGAAGTAAACATTTGGGAGAACTAGCAAGAGGGAAGGCCACGCGGATCAGATGGCAAGGAGGGATCGGATCGGAATACGTGAAGAAATAAGGGAGTGGATCGGAGCGCTGGAAGGAAGGACACCCGACCCGACCCGGAGGAGGACACCGACCCGACCCGGAGGAGGACACCGACCCGACCTGAAGTGGAATACCCGACCCGAACCGAATGGAAAGATGACAAGGAAGGAGGACCGAACCGAACCGACGAGGGTAATGACCACCGAACCGAACCGTATTCTAGGGCTGCTACTGCACGACAACTCTTCTGAAGACCCACTCCAATTCGATCAAAACCCGAGATGCAAAGGAAGTCCAAATGAGGAGCTTTGACTCAGGATCCAGCTGGGAACCAATGAGTGGGCTTCATGATTGGGCTTTGCTGCGGGACGCATGCCAAGGGGTTATCGACGTCTATAGCTTTGGACCACTATGATAGGAGGTACGAAGGCGGATTCAGGGCCATTATGGCATCGGTAGAACCAAGGGCTACAACCAATGAAGTGGGTCATTGAAATGTTTGGTCATGACTCTATATGTTTAGCTTGGTCATAGCAGGGTTTCTACAAGTCGGGATTCGTCGTTACCTCAATTTTGTCTAGTGTTCCAAAGTGGTAGATGTCGTATGCTTTACGCACTGACTTAGAGATGTGAGGATGGTTGCTATGGATGGTTTGTTTGCTATCATTATGACATACACACCCCACCCCCGTATTCTTTACACTATTCATTATGGCACCTTGGAGTATTGTACGGTATGTGGTACTAACTCTTTGGTTGCAGGTCCAGGTTCAGGTATGGTTTAGTATACCTGTTATCATTCTGTTTAGATGCTTATCGCTCACACCAGGCTTTATGTCTGGCCCAGAGTTTTATGTCTCTTCTTATTACTCTGGGTGCTCACACGAGCAGACTAGAGACAGGTTAGCTGGTGATGCACGGGTAGATGATCCGGAGACGAGCAGGAGGCTTCCACGTAATATATATAGTATTCTCCCTGTGTTGTTGAAGATCACTGCTTGGGCATTGGTGGTGCATCTTCTACTTTAGTTTTCTTTTGTTAGAGACAGTAAATTTGGAAAGTTGTAATAAGCTGTATTTGGATTTCCGCTGCTCTGATGTTGACATTGATTATTAGTTATCAGCTTATGCACTGTCTCGCCTGTTTTATGTCAAGTATGTTATTATTATATTTTATCCCATGCGCTGTGAGACACTCTACAGGTTCCTCGTTTAGTCCATTCCCTTCTTCCTTTTCCTTCTAACAACCCGTTCCGTGCTAACTGGACATGTGTACAGCGCACTTTTGGAGTAAATGTCGGTTGGTGCGGGGCGGGCCATCACACTTGGTATCAGAGCTCTAGGTTGCGTAGTTAACCTAGGGAAGTTATCAGGGAGAGATAATATACGTATACGAGAGAGTGTATTTGTGATTACTTTGGTTTTTAAAAGCTACATATATATATATATACTATTACTAGTATAAGGATGAAGTCGTACTGCACTAGCACCACTATGGAGTCGTTAATCGTTTCCTTTTTCAGATTGACGATGAGCCGGTATACTAGAGGTGCTGGTAGAGGAGCCAATAATGGGAATACTGCTGACATGAGGACGATGTTTACTGACCTCATGAGAGAGATGCTTAGAGATGTGCAGAGGGCAGCTCCCAATGGTGGAAATGGTGGTGGTCCAATAGTGCAGGCGCCAAGAGTCGACTTCGCCAAGCTGAATAAGGATTATACTAGCCTTGGTGGGAAGCCGTTCCACGGAACGGAGTCGGCCACGGATGTTCAGGATTGGTTGGATAGTTGCGAACGTATCTTCGAGGATTTGGGTATCGAGGATGCGATGAAGAGAAAGCTAGCGTCCCATCAGCTGCAAGGGCGGGCAATGAATTGGTGGAATGCTATAAAGGCAGCTACTCCCGAAGATCAGATTACTTGGGAGCAGTTTAAAGCTCGCTTTAGCGAGAAGTTCATTCCAGCTGCTCAGAAGTCAGTGCTGTTTAAGAAATTCTTGGAGCTCAAGCAGAATGGCAGAGCAGTCTCGGAGTATATTGCTGAATTCGACACTTTGTCAAAATATGGGTTATCTCTTATTGATACCGCCGAGAAAAAGAATGAGAAATTCATAACTGGTTTGGATCAGTACTTGGGGGAAAAACTTATTAACCACATCGATGAGACGTTTGAATCGATTGTGGGGAAAGCATTAAGATCAGAAAGTCTCTACCCTAAGTCGAAGACTGAGGTTGCATCTGCAGAAGAGCCAAAACCACAAGCAAGTGGTGGAGGCAAGGGTGGTTCCCAGAATAAGAGAAAGCAGAACCAAGCTAAGGATGGCCAGAAGAAAAAGAATAAGCAAGATGTTGAGTGCTTCAGCTGTGGTAAAAAGGGCCATTATGCTAGTAATTGTCGGGCCAAGCCAGCGGATAGGAAGTGCTTCAACTGTGGCCAAATGGGACATCACAAGGACAAGTGTCCACAGCCCCCTAAGGAAAAGCAAATGGTGAAAGCCTACGCTCTTAATGCTATTCCTTCTTCGTCGAATGCCCCAACAACGGCGGAGAAGGGAAAGAATGTCGTCATTCAAGGTATGCTTTCTGTTTATGATGTTCCTGTTAGAGTTTTGTTTGATACCGGAGCTTCCAGTTCTTTCATATCTAGTGACCTGGTAGATAGGTTGGGATTGGAGCCCGAGATTGTCGATAGACCTTTAGTAGTGACGAACCCGATTGGTGGTTCGACTAGCCTTAGCATGATTTGTCGTAATGTGGTCTTATCGAGTCATGGATGCATGTTTGTTTGTGATTGCTTTGTTTTGGGCTTTACTGGGTTTGGCATTATTTTGGGAGTAGATTGGCTCCAAAGATACGGGGTGATGGTAGAATGTGAGGGCTTGTTGGTGACAGCTAGAGCGGATGATGGGCGGAGGATAATGTTTGGTGGTCTACCCAGTAAGGGGGTATTGGCTAGTTTTCTAAACTCCCTCGACATTCCGCATAGTGAGTTGTCAGGTTTGCCCGTGGTTGGCCAGTATCCGGAGGTTTTCGAAGAAGTGACCGGACTTCCACCACACCGAGAGATTGAGTTTCGTATTGATTTGGTAAAGGATGCCAGGCCTATAGTGATGCCACTTCGTCGTATGGCACCAAGAGAGCAGCGAGAGCTCGAGGTGCAAGTCAGCGATCTTTTGAAGAAGGGATTTATCAGAAGGAGTGTTTCTGAATGGGGAGCACCAGTTGTGTTTGCTACCAAGGCGGATGGTTCCCTTCGTTTGTGTGTAGACTACCGCGAGTTGAATAAAGTGACGAGGAAGAACAAGTATCCTCTACCGCGGATAGATGATTTTTTCGATCAGTTGAGTGGCGCTAGAATATTTTCTCAGTTGGATCTCGCGACAGGTTTTCATCAGCTTAGAGTGGAAGCTGAGAGTATAGCTAGAACGGCATTTCGGACGCCGTCTAGATTTTATGAGTGGTTGGTCATGCCATTCGGGCTGACCAATGCCCCAGCATATTGTGTGGATCTTATGAATAGGGTATTCAGATATCAGTTGAATAAGCTTGTCCTTGTGTTCGTTGATGATATTTTGGTCTATTCGAGGACAGAGGAAGAACACAAGGAACATTTAAGAGTAGTGATGGAGGTGTTGAGAAAACACCAATTGAAAGCAAAGTTTTCTAAGTGTCACTTCTGGAAGAGGGAAGTGAGGTTCTTGGGCCATGTTGTATCAGAGAATGGTATTGCCGTGGACCCGGCAAAGGTGGCTACGGTACAGGATTGGCCTACGCCCAAGAATGCAACAGATGTAAGAAGTTTCTTGGGGTTAGCGGGATATTATCGTAAGTTTATCCAAGGTTTCTCCAAGATAGCAGCACCATTGACCCAGTTGACCAAGAAGAATCAAGCTTTTGTCTGGGATGAAAGGTGCGAGAATGCATTCAAAAGTCTAAAGGACAAGTTGACAAGCGCACCAGTGTTAGTCATTCCTAAGGGGGATGAAGAGATGACGGTATACACGGATGCCTTTGGTACCGGACTGGGTGCTGTATTGATGCAAGGCGGTAGGGTTGTAGCTTACGCAAGTCGGCAATTGAAACCGCACGAGAGAAGATACCCTACCCATGATTTAGAATTGGCAGCAATCGTGTTCGCTTTAAAGATGTGGAGACACTATCTCTTGGGAGAAAGATTTGAGCTGTTTACAGATCATAAGTCGTTAAAGTATCTCTTCTCTCAGAAAGATCTGAATCTCCGTCAGCAGAGATGGTTAGAGTTCTTAGCTTCCTATGATTTTGACATCGCATACACACCAGGAAAGGGCAATGCGGTGGCTGATGCATTGAGTAGAAGACATGCCAGCTTAGGGGCTATGTTCCTTGAATGGAAGCAACTGGAGTTTATCGCGGGGTTTGATTTCAGACCAAAGTGCGAATTGAATCCAGAAATGTTAGCAAGTTTGACGATCAGACCCACTTTGATTGAGCGGATCGGCTCTAGTCAGAGGGACGATCCTAATGTATTGGAAATCATCTGCAAATTAGAAATGGATATCGATGAGGAGATGAACAAGTATGGGCTTGATCGAGATGGATGGCTTAGAAAGAATGGAAAGCTTGTTGTACCCAATGTCAATGGATTGAGAGATGAAGTGCTTAAAGAATGTCATCACTCAAAGTTGACTATACATCCCGGTGGTAATAAAATGTATAGAGACATGAAACAGACTTACTACTGGGAAGGAATGAAAAGAGACGTTGGGAAGTTTATATCCAAATGCATGAATTGCCAGCTAGTTAAAGCCGAGCAAAAGAAGCCTAGTGGTTTGTTACAGCCATTAGAAATTCCCGAATGGAAATGGGAGCAAGTCTCGATGGATTTCATCGATGGTTTACCAAGGACTAGATCGGGACATGATAGCATTTGGGTGATTGTGGACCGATTGACCAAAAGTGCAAGATTTATACCAGTCAGATCGACCAGAACGGCAGCTAAGTTAGCAGAATTGTATATGAAGTGGGTAGTGAGATTCCATGGAGTACCTAAAAGCATTGTGGGTGACCGAGACCCGTTGTTCACTAGTGGGTTTTGGAAGAGCTTACAAGAGGCTCTAGGGTCAGAGTTACATCTCAGTACCGCATATCATCCTCAGACCGACGGTCAGACGGAGAGGGTGAACCGTATTTTGGAAGATATCTTGAGAGCATGTATATTGGATTTTGGTGGATCATGGGATGACCATTTGTATCTATTAGAGTTTGCATATAATAATAGCTACCAATCCAGTATCGGTATGGCTCCGTTTGAAGCTTTGTACGGAAGACCGTGCAACTCACCATCATGTTGGATAGAGACTGGCGAGAAGTTTATGCTTGGACCAGAGATGGTGAGGGAAACTTCAGATAAGATTAAGATCATTCAACAACGAATGAAGGCTGCCCAAGATAGGCAGAAGAGTTATGCTGATAAGAGGAGAAGAGACTTAAAATTCTCCGTTGGCGACTTGGTGTTTGTCAAGATTTCTCCGTTGAAGAGCGTAATACAATTTGGCAGGAGAGGCAAGTTGGCACCAAGATTTGTTGGCCCATTCCCTGTTTTTGAGCTAGTCGGGAATTTGGCATATAGAATTGACTTACCAGAGAAAATGGCGGGAGTTCACAACGTATTTCATGTTTCCCAACTAAGGAAGTTCGTTCACGACTCAGATATGACTATTTCACCTGATCAGTTAGAGGACTTCGAAGTAGAACCCGAGGCGGTTGGGAACCGCAAGCCGGCCCGTATTGTCGAGCACGACATGAAGCAACTTCGAAGGAAGGCGGTGAAGCTAGTCAAGGTACAGTGGAGCGAGAACGAGAGTGATTGTACTTGGGAGACAGAGGAGGACATTAGGAAGACACACCCAGAACTCTTTGCCTGGTAAGATTTTGACTTCGATTTAGTTTTCCGCATGCTAGGATAGGCTTGTTTGCTTGTTTTGCATGATTGATTGTTGTACGTGGCTGTTAGGCATGCAGGATCCTTTGTATGTTTTGGGTTAAGGAATTTCGGGGACGAAATTTCTTAAGGGGGGGAGAGTGTAACGACCCGCATTCTACGCATCATAGGATCGTAGAATATTTATTTCTGTCACATACGAAGTCGTATGGTCATGTAACTTTGGGAGACGACTATTGGGGTCATTTCCCATGTTCATGATTTTTCCCGATTTTTAAATGACCATTTTACCCCTAGTTGGCACTGTTTTGGCCATAACTTTTGACTGGAAAGGAATTTTGACCTGAAACCACTTCCATTGGCTCCGGATGATGGTTTCTCTTTCCGTAGAGTGGTCACATTAGTCAAACGGACTCACTGTTTGGGAGATATGGCTGAAACAAATTTCTGATGGTGAAAAACAGCTTAATTAGGCTTAACCGGGTGATTAGCAGCTAGGCCCAGAGGGGAATTTCGGGTTTAGAGGTATAGGAGGACTGATTAGGGTTAGGTTATCACTTTTATTTCAGTTTTGAGCCGCCACAAACCTTCTTGAGACCTTAGTAATGGCTTCCATCCTCTAAAACCTCTCCAAAACACATTTTTAGTGAAGATTAAGCCTAAACTACATCAAAGCAAGGCCAAATAGCAACAAAGCAAGGTTGGAGCTGCTGCTATACATAGGAATTCGACCCAAACAGAGAGTATTTCAGATTTGGTGTTTCATTTGTGGCCAAGGTGAGTGATTTGCATAGTTTTTGCACTAATTACGGTGATTAAGGGTAATTAGTGAAGATTAGCGAATTTATACGTAAATAAATTCTGGAAAAATTCTTAAAATTCTAAAATAATGTTTTAAGGCTCTGTTAGAAATTTGGGTTAATTTCGATGTGTTTTGCTAATCGTATGCTTAAAACATGATTAAGAGGGATTATAGGAAAATGTGAGGTTTTAGCCACTTTTGATCCATTTTGGTTCATTTGAATTGTTGTTAGCTGTTTGTGGTTGTTCTTACATGTTGCTATGACTCTATGGTATTTTTTATGATTGATTAGAATAGTTAGATTGGTCGAAAATGCCGTCGAATGGCGTAGAAAGCTCGCTGGAAAGTTGCAGAAGTGTGCAGGTTCCGAACCGGTTCGGATCGGAGAAAGGGGTCGGATCGGATTTGTGAACTGACCAAGGGAATTCAAACTGGATTGGAACTTGTCACTGGAGGAGGCTTGGCGAGAAGGAAGGCCGTTTACTTGGAGTTGGAGTGGACAAGGGGATCGGATCGGAAGAATAATTGGAGGCCAGATCGGATCGACTTGGAGATGCAGGGCTCGGATCGGAAGTAAACATTTGGGAGAACTAGCAAGAGGGAAGGCCACGCGGATCAGATGGCAAGGAGGGATCGGATTGGAATACGTGAAGAAATAAGGGAGTGGATCGGAGCGCTGGAAGGAAGGACACCCGACCCGACCCGGAGGAGGACACCGACCCGACCTGAAGTGGAATACCCGACCCGAACCGAATGGAAAGATGACAAGGAAGGAGGACCGAACCGAACCGACGAGGGTAATGACCACCGAACCGAACCGTATTCTAGGGCTGCTACTGCACGACAACTCTTCTGAAGACCCACTCCAATTCGATCAAAACCCGAGATGCAAAGGAAGTCCAAATGAGGAGCTTTGACTCAGGATCCAGCTGGGAACCAATGAGTGGGCTTCATGATTGGGCTTTGCTGCGGGACGCGTGCCAAGGGGTTATCGACGTCTATAGCTTTGGACCACTATGATAGGAGGTACGAAGGCGGATTCAGGGCCATTATGGCATCGGTAGAACCAAGGGCTACAACCAATGAAGTGGGTCATTGAAATGTTTGGTCATGACTCTGTATGTTTAGCTTGGTCATAGCAGGGTTTCTACAAGTCGGGATTCGTCGTTACCTCAATTTTGTCTAGTGTTCCAAAGTGGTAGATGTCGTATGCTTTACGCACTGACTTAGAGATGTGAGGATGGTTGCTATGGATGGTTTGTTTGCTATCATTATGACATACACACCCCACCCCCGTATTCTTTACACTATTCATTATGGCACCTTGGAGTATTGTACGGTATGTGTTACTAACTCTTTGGTTGCAGGTCCAGGTTCAGGTATGGTTTAGTATACCTGTTATCATTCTGTTTAGATGCTTATCGCTCACACCAGGCTTTATGTCTGACCCAGAGTTTTATGACTCTTCTTATTACTCTGGGTGCTCACACGAGCAGACTAGAGACAGGTTAGCTGGTGATGCACGGGTAGATGATCCGGAGACGAGCAGGAGGCTTCCACGTAATATATATAGTATTCTCCCTGTGTTGTTGAAGATCACTGCTTGGGCATTGGTGGTGCATCTTCTACTTTAGTTTTCTTTTGTTAGAGACAGTAAATTTGGAAAGTTGTAATAAGCTGTATTTGGATTTCCGCTGCTCTGATGTTGACATTGATTATTAGTTATCAGCTTATGCACTGTCTCGCCTGTTTTATGTCAAGTATGTTATTATTATATTTTATCCCATGCGCTGTGAGACACTCTACAGGTTCCTCGTTTAGTCCATTCCCTTCTTCCTTTTCCTTCTAATGACCCTTTCTGTGCTAACTGGACATGTGTACAGTGCATTTTTGGAGTAAATGTCGTTTGGTGCGGGGCGGGCCGTCACACAAAAAAGGGCCATAAACCAACGGTCATAAAAACCGGTTAAAAAAATGGTTGGCAATAAAACGATCGAGAAACGGTTCACCGAAGTAGTTAGCCGGCTTATATAAAGCCGGTAAAGGGGAGAAATTTAATTAATTCCCCCTTTAGCTGGCTTTAAATAAGCCGGCTAAGCTAGGCTGTTGAAGCAACTAACTGGTTGCTTCAACAATCCTCAGGGTTGCTAAAGCAACCTTAAAATGGGGTTTGACCTCACTGTTGGGAGTTAGTTGAAAAACAAATTGCTAACTAATCATTGAGAATTTGATTTCCGATTGTCATAGTTGTAGAGACACCACACAAGACTAAATAGCTCTCTATGATAACTAGTCCTATAGTGCTAACTCTGTCGTCTTCGTGAGATAGGATCAACTAGCTTTTCAACTGATCCCAACGGGGAGGTCAAACCCCAAGGGGGATAGGATGTGGTTAAGTTTGGCTTGTTCCATTTAAGCCATTTGTTGCATTATCGTTATTTATTTCTAATTATTACGTTTTGGTAATGTAGTAGTCCTAGAATTTAGATTCCTAAGTTTGGTACTAGTTGTTGTAGTAGTTCTTGGATTTATGTTGGTTTTTCAGTCGTTACTGTTTTTGTGTTAAGCTTATCTTTGACCACTAATTCTTATAACATGTAATAAGATAACAATGACATAAACTCTAAATGCTTAAGCATAAGACGTTACATAATAGCTAAAAGCATACATATTGATAAACGAACTTAGCTATTTAACTTGAATCATTAGACACAGTAATCAAAATCCTAATGGTTTCCGGTATGCTTCCAATAATGCTCGATTGTTTGTCCCTTATTTCCAGATGGGCTTGAGGATCTCGAACTTCCCGGATACTTGCAAGTATTCTGCAAAAGTATTCAGGTCCTTGTAAAGTTTACTTTGAAACGCCATTGCAATGTCTAGATAGTTTCTAAGTTGCAGTTCATGTAACAAACCAGATTTTTGGAACCAATTTTAAATTTATTTTTAACCAATTTTAATAGATATTAAATATTTTATACAATTTGTGCGGAGAATAAACGACGAAAATTTATTTAAAATGAAATTAGAAATTAGAAATTTAAAATTTAATTAAAACGAACTCATAATGGCGCGGTACTTTGAAAATTCGTTTTTAAATTTCAACTGAATGTACTGAATTCATTATAAGTCAGAATTTGATAAAACCGGAAAGTTTTGAATCTGTTTGATTATATCTTTCTAACAAATGTGAAAATTTTAGATTTCACTTTATAAATTTTAAGTAATGTCCAGTTTAAAGTTCAAAATAGTCTCTATGGAATTTATATATATTTTAATAATACATAAGCCCTTAAAAATAACCATTTTGCAAATGACCTCCGTTTTCGACGAAACCACTTTTGTTGGATCCGGAATGTCAAATTATATTCAGGTTTAAAATTTCATAATTTTTGGAATTAATATGTGAGCATAATAAATTTCAACGTGCTTCCAATTTCAGTTCGAATTTAATAAACCAGTTAAAAGGCCATTTTTCAAACGGTCACCAAATTCGATGAACTTAATTTTGTTTGGAGCGTATCGTCAAAACATAGCGAGATTTCAAAATTCATAATTTTTGAGTTAGTATGTGGTCCCGATAAATTAAAATGTACGTTCAAATTCAATATTGACCATTATATTAATTTATATTTTAATTTTAATAAAACTGATCGAAATAGTCGAATTGGCTTATGAAACATATACCATTGTGTCCGTAATGGGGGTATTTGGTTAGGGTCGACAGTCGTTGGGTTTGATTTGGAGTTCGGATTGATAAACCACTAATATTGAAAATAAAATAACTAGTATATATATATATATATAATAAAATTCTAATTCTCCTTCATCAAATATCCACCGCCGTTCAAAACGATTAAAGGCGGAAAAGCCTTCAAATCTTCCTCTCCAATTTTCGTCAAATCCACTTAATGAAATTCAAAACTTCCTGAAGCAAGTATGTAGAGTTTGGAGAGGGCTACAGATTGATATGGGGTTGATGGGTTATCGTGGTGTGTGGCGCTCGGATTTTAGGCTCAAAGAATCGCTGATCGATCGTCGATTCTGGCGAGGTGGGGCCACCGAGTTGGTGGCAGCGTTGGGCACAGGGAGGCGGCCGTCGGGGCTTCGACCTGGGCGAGGCTGATGGTGCTTCGGTGTGCGTGCGAGGGTGAGGGAATGGAAGGAGCACGGGTTCGAAGGTTTACAGAGAGGATGACGATGATTTAGAGAGGATTAGCTAAGTTAATTAATTTTAATTATCTCAATTATGTAATTAGAAAATAAAACATCATAACTCATTCAAATCTTATCAAAATTGAACGATTTCAGTTGCGTTGTGCTCGTATCAGCGAGCACTACAACATGGAACTGACCAGAACGGAAATGGAGCAAGTCTAATTTTTGAGCTAAATTAAATGCTTGTTTAATTTAGTTTAAAAATAAAATCTTCAAATAATGATTGATGGAGTGGAAACCAAAGTGAGAACTCTCTCACTCAAAATTTTGTACAGTTATTTATTTTTATAACTGAATATATATTGATTGCTTATGATTGCAATATTGTTTGGTGGATGATAGATGTGTATTGTTTTAATGTCATTATTATTAAACTGTATATAAATTCACATGGATTGTGATTAACCCCACATGGTTATTGGGACCATAATTTTGCACATCGCCCAATTATTTGTTGATGATTGAAAAGCTCACTTGGGTCTTGGGATGATAATTAATTCACATCTTCCTTGGATTTAATTGTATGTCAACCGATTGATTGACAAAAGGTTATCAACGTTATTTAATTATTTAATGTTGATACAGTTGTAAATTGCACTCTGGACGTGAATTGACTGTTTAATAGTTGCATATCACTATTTTTTAATACATGCGATGTATGGAATCCATATAATTAAATTATATGGTAGTTGATGGGTCTGATTCCTATTCAGAATATAAACGAATACTTTGAAATAATATTCAGTGAAAGAATTAAAATATGATTTTGATATTCGATTTAGGATGGACACGAAAATATTGAAATATATGAAGCCGAGTTAAGTAGATGTATGCCATTTTAACTCGATCGGATTTTTCTATCGATTTTATTCATTTATAATGAATATCAAAAGGATTTGATTTCAAAATCTGATATGTTGAAAATATTATTATTTTTATATTATAATAATATAAATTGTTCAATTTTGATTTAAAATTGAAAAGGAAATTGAAATCATTTTAAAATGAATTTATAAACGATTTATAAAATACGTTTTAAAAATGGAAATCGATGAAAAATATTTCATATATTTTTAAATCGTTTGAATAGAACGTATCGCGCAGCGACTGTTAACGAATTTCAACCATTAACTTCAATTGACGCAACAAGAGATCCGACCGTCGGATTCTCCTAAAATCGAAATCGTTGGGTTCGCATTGAAAAGAGATTTCGAATGATAACAAGAGATTTGAAATCTAATGGTTATATATTAAAATATGTCCAAAACAATATTTGAAATGGTCGTTGTAAATGCAGTTCGATGGCCGTATACGGAAATCGACTGAAATGACAATATTAAAATAATGAAAATATGGATACATTATATAAAATCATAATGATCGATTTGAAATGATTTTGGATGAAATATTCCAAGTTTATAAAGTTAAAAGATATTTTTATCAGAATAAGTTGTTTATCAACTTAAGTAAAGAACCGAAAGAAATTATATGGTTTTAATATAACTATAATTTTCAACGTATGAGTTGAAAAGGATTTAAATGGAAATAATCTTCGGAATATTTCAATATTGGATTCTGTGATTATACGGATATTGTTGAGGAATTTGGAAGATATAGATATCGTTAATGATATCCGTTAGTTTCAAAATTTGATATTGAATATAAGTCAGTATAATTTCTATTAAGAGCCTTGTATTTAATATCATATTGGATTTTGGGTTAGTCGTGAATTGTGTCTTTAATAACACTATTCTTAAACCCAGTTGAGAAAGAATAAACCTTTTAACCAAGATTTAATGAAGTTTTCCAATTAGTTAATATAACTGGAATTAAATGGTAGTTGATTTTGGGTTGATTGTGAGCAATGTTTTAAACAACATTAGTTCTTAAACCCAATTAATAGTGAAGTTATGATTTGGAATTTATAAATCTTTTTATTAAGATTTCATGGAAAAATTTCCAAAGTAAAGTTTTCCAATTTAATATATTAAATTGGAATTGAATGGAATTTGATTTAATAATAATTGAGATGAGCTTCTGTGAGTGAAGACCGTTATTGTTTATGGAATTTAAAAGGCTTTGTCGTCATTCCATTTATATTATTAGTCTGATACGGAAATTTATTTCGATTATATATATTGGTCTGTTTTCCGTGAAGATTCCATAGTTAATGGAAGATGATTTGGGTTTATCGTGAACTGTGTTTTAAACGACATTGGTTCTTTAATCCAGTTAAAAACAAGATTAATTTCCTAAAGTTGAATAATCATCAAATAATGATTTTTGAGATTAAAACTAAAATGGAGTTTTAATGAATCTTTAATTAGATTAAAATGTGAATAAGGTAACTAAATTTACCGAATTTAAGAAATATTCAAGAATGGAATACCACCAGTTTTACTTCATGCGATAGCCAAGTCTTTAGTTAGATTTGAAATCAGAAATGGTAATTGAATTTACCGATAACACAATGGGTGTTAGATATGGAGTACTACCAGTTTTGCTCCATGGGATGAATATGTTGGGATTGGGATAATAAAATAAAATAAATGATTACTTTGGTAAGGCTCAATAATCCCGACTTGTTTATAAACCTTATTTTGATGTAGAATTGTTAAAGTTTAAAAATAAAATCTTTTGAAATTGATATCCAAAGGAAGATTTAAGAATATGTTTAAAAAAACTTATTTTTGATAAAAATTAATGGGAATGTTTCCCCTAAGATGTGAATATTTGAATAAAAGGATATTCTGAATTGGAATGAGGTGTATGATGTGTTTTTATAGCACTCGATTAATTATTATAAAATACGCGTGTCATTCGGAAAGACCGGGTTTATCCCATTCTGAATAACTGAAGTCGACGATGAAGACGGTGGTTGAAGACCGGAGATCTTCACATCGTTTGGATGATTACTGATGTCTTGATTGGGCTGTACACCCAAGACAAGGTAATAAGTGGTGATCGTTCAAACGTACTTGGAAATCGACCCGATATGCGATGACCTCTCTCTTGTATTGGACATATGGGATGAGGAATAAGGTGCCTTCGATTTCATTCAGACCCAGAATGAACTTGTAAATGGATCATGTGTCTGACATTGGATTTCATTCTGTGATTATTGATTTCTATTAAATATATATCTATTTGGTGAAGGAGAATTTATTCTTTTTCTTAACACTATTCTCTAAGACGTATGAGCTTAGAGGTTGTACATTGATAGACATCAGTCGTATAGTGTGGATTGTCAATGTGGCATGCTAAGATGCAAATGACCAAGGCTATTGTTGAAAAGAAGAGTGTTGTGGATGATGATCAAAGCATGACTTTAATTAGCATAGCTTTGTGTATAGCGTTAATTCGCGAGCCCCACCCCTGGTATGAGTCAGAAACGGGATAGTCACTGCAGGGAGTGCATGACGTTTCTTTCTAGCTAGAAGTAGTTTCATGGTATGGACCCCAGATAGTTTTACTTATGTGGATGATGGAATGAGGCGCCTCGGATATTGGGTCTCTAATGGCTCCAAGATAGGTCCGATAGGACCGAAAAACGTGTGTTCAGGAATAACTAATCCACTAAAGTAAGTGTGGATCGACCCTGAAGATCCAACGGTTGCCCAGAGTGTGTAATCCTAAGGCATTTGCTAGAGTGTCTCGAAAGCAATGAGGAGACATCCCTTGCCTCGACTCATGATGGAAATTCAATTTTCAATACGATACTTTTCGTTTTTAGTTGTAAACCTATGTATGGCGACATAATATATGGTATCTATGCTGTCTATGATTGATACATTTATATTTGAAGTGGGTTTATCACTATGCACTTATAAAAGTATCAAAAATGATTTGTTTTAAAGTATATCAAGCATGTTCGGCTATTATAAGGAAACACTATGTCCTCTGGTTTATGTTGCATTGTGTAATGGGACCTGAGTCTTATAATAGCTTCATTTTTCAAAAAAGCATTGCGTTGTTTACAAATTGTTTTATTTCAAAGTATTCACGGGAGTAAACCCACTCTGTGACATGTGGCGTGGTCCCGTGATTTACCTTATTTTAAAGTAAAGTTTAATAACTGTTTTGAGTTCTCATACCAGTCCTATGACTGACTCGGAGTTTATTGTTTCTACTAAAACTCCGAGTGCCCATATTTTCCACACGGATAACTGGTAGTCTTGGTTTTTTATAGATATTTCTTTTTCCAGGATTCTGTATTACAGCTGGAGCTATATTTGGAAAGCTTTGTTTGTATCTTTGTATTTCTTTCAGTTGTGGTAGTTGATGTTTTCCGCTACACATTATAATTTTATGTATATATTTTTGTTGTTTTGTAATTTAAATATCTGATATTTTTCTTCTGTATATTAGTTGAACTCTGATATCTTGTACTCTAATAAAAATTGTTGTAATAGCAATGAAATGTTCTATTATTTGTGTTCTGGTGCGTCATGTTCTCAAAACAATCTGGGCTCCTCCGTCTCTTTGGGGATCAAGGAAGTCTTAGTCATTTCATTTTGGTATCAGAGCTTTGGTTTACAAAGCTCGAGAACAAGACACATTAGAACCAAACGAAAGAATTCAGCAGAGATAGGATTAGTAACATCCTATAAGAAGGACTCATTAGAGATAGGGTTAGTAATACCCTAGAATGAGTTTGAAGAGTATTATTTATAAAAACAAATTTAATTTTGAATTTTTTTTCTTAATATTAGTATTTAAGTATTTTATTTTATATTGATTTAAGACTATCGGGTATAAGGAGATTTTTAATATACGTCTGATCCACGTTTATTCGAAGTCTCAAGTATACTGGATAGATATAGAATCACACTCTAGTCACCCGGGGATGATTCTGATGATGGCGCGCCATCATCAGTGTTTATTTTCTAGTCTCGAAAGTGGGATATCTATATATTTCCAATTGACTAATGTGAGAAATAAAAACTTAGTTAGAATTTATTGTTTGTGATTTGTCCCTAAAATATGATTTTTTTAGTATATTAAAGTTATATATTTGAAAAGTTAATCAACTAATTGATTGTTGATTGTGTTGTGTAATTATCAATTTAATTAATAAAATATTGGAATCATGAAAACAATATGAAAATGAAAGGTAGATTAAGTCAAATCGAGTAAAATATTGAACTGAATTGAAATTTGATTGGAATTGCATACATATGTATGTGTGAACTGGTCATAGCATGGAGGCTAAGAAGAGGAATAAAAATTGTATGCCGACAAATAGGTACATGTTTACTATATTCATTGGGTTATGAGCCGATTGGCAAGCCGCTTGGCGTTTTCTTTTTCTTTTTGATTGATGAGGGGCCTGTGAGGCAAGTTGTGGTTTTACCGATCAGACCGTACAAAGGAGGTTATGGAGAAATTTTTCAGAAATTTAAGGCGCTAGCCAAATTTTTGAGAAATCAGAAAGTCCTTATAAACTTCAAAGTTGAAGAATTTGAGTCAAGCGAAGGTGGAGTTGATTAAGGAAACAACCTTCGATTCTATATTCCTTTTTCGGGGACGAAAAGTTTAATTAGGGGAGATTATAAAACCCAGATTTTTGGAACCAATTTAAAATTTATTTTTAATTAACTTTAATAGAAATTAAATATTTTATATAATTTATTTGGAGAAAAAACGACGAAAATTTTATTTAACACAAGTTAGAATGTATAAATTTAAAATTTAATTAAAACGAACTCGTAATGGCGCGGTTGTTTGAAAATTCGATTTTAAATTTCAATTGAATGTACTGAATTCATTATAAGTCATAGTTTGATAAAACCAGAAACATTTGAATCTGTTTAATTATATCTTTCTAACGAATGTGAAAATTTTAGATTCCACTTTATACATTATGAGTTATGTCCAGTTTAAAATTCAAAATAATCGCTATGGAATTTATATATATTTTAATAATACATAAGCCCTTAAAAATAGTCATTTTGCAAATGATCTCCGTTTTCAACGAAAACACTTTTGTTGGATCCGGAATGTAAAATTATAGTCAGGTTTAAAAGTTCAATTTTTTTGGAATTAATATGTGAGCGTAGTAAATTTAAACGTGTTTCCAATTTCAGTTCGAATTTAATAAGCCAGTTAAAAGACCATTTTTCAAACTGTCTTCAAATTCGACAAAATTAAATTTTTTAGGACCATATCGTCAAAACATAACGAGATATCAAAATTCATATTTTTTGGAGTTAGTATGTAGCCCCGGTAAATTAAAATGTACATTCAAATTCAATATTGACCGTTATATTAATTTATATTTTAATTTTAATAAAAACTGATCGAAATAGACGAATTGGCTTAAGAAACATATACCATTGTGTCCGGAATGGGGGTATTTGGCTAGGACCGACAGTCGTTGGGTTTGATTTGGAGTTCGGATTGATAAACCAGTAATATTGAAAATAAAATAAAAATAAAAAATATATATATAAATATAATGAAACCCTAATTCTCCTTCATTAAATATCCGCCACTGTTCAATACGATTAAAGGTGGAAAAGACTTCAAATCTTCCTCTACTATTTTTGTCAAATCCACTCAATGAAATTTGAAACTTCCTGAAGTAAGTATGTAGAGTTTAGAGAGGGCTAACGATTGATACAGGGTTGCTGGGTTATCGCTGTGTGTGGCGCTCATATTTTAGGCTCAAAGAGCCATTGTTCGATCATCGATTCTAGCGAGGTGGGGCCACCGAGTTGGTGGCCGCGCTGGACGCTGCGGTCGGGGCTTCAACGTGGGCGAGGCTGATGGTGCTCTGGTGTGCGTGCGAGGGTGAGGGAACAGAAGGAGCACAAGTTCGAAGGTTTACAGAGAGGAAGACGATGATTTAGAGAGGATTAGCTAAGTTAATTAATTTTAATTATCTTAATTATGTAATTAGTGAATAAAATACCATAACTCATTCAAATCTTATCAGAATTGAATGATTTCGGTTGCGTTGCGCTCGTATCAGCGAGCACTACAACATGAAACTGACCAAAATGGAGCAAGTTGAATTTTTGAGTTAAATTAAATGCCTGTTTAATTTAGTGTAAAAATAAAATCTTCAAATAATGACTGACGGAGTGGAAACCAAAGTGAGAACTCTCTCACTCAAAATTTTATATAGTTATTTATTTTTATAACTGAATATATACTGATTGCCTGTAATTGCAATATTGTTTGGTGGATGATGGATGTGTATAGTTTTAATGTCATTATTATTAAGCCATATAAATTCACATGGATTGTGATTAACCCCACACGGGTATTGGGACAATAACTTTACACATCGCCCAATTATTTGTTGATGATTGAAAACCCCACGCGGGTCTTAGGATGATAATTAATTCACATCTCCTTTGGATTTAATGGTATTCAACCGATTGATTGACAAACTGTTATCAACGACATTTAATTATTTAATGCTGATACAGTTGTAAATTGCAATGTGGACGTGAATTGACTGTTTAATAGTTGTTTATCACTATTTTTGAATACATGCGATGTATGGAATCCGTATAAATAAAATTATATAGTAATTTATTGAGTCTGATTCCAATTCAGAATATAAACGAATATTTTGAAATAATATTCAGTAAAAGAATCAAAATATGATTTTGATACCCAATTTAGGATGGACACGAAAATATTGAATTATATGTAGCCGAGTTAAGTAAATGTATGCCATTTTAACTGGACCGAATTTTTCTGTCGATTTTATTCATTTTATAATGAATATCGAAAGGATTTGATTACAAAATATGATATGTTGAAAATATTATTATTTTTATATTATAATAATATAGATTGTTTAGTTTTGATATAAAATTGAAAAGGAAGTTGAAATTGTTTTAAAATAAATTTATAAACGATTTATAAAATACGTTTTAAAAATGGAAATCAACGAAAAATATTTTATATATATTTGAATGGTTTGAATAGAACAATGAAGCGACCCGAACTTCCCCGGTCTCCGAAGAGATGAGAAAGAACGAATTACTGTGAGGACAAGACAAAACAGAACGCAGACGGAAGAACATTTCAGTGTATATTACAACAATGCCATCAGATACAAGAATATACAGAGTATAAATGAATATTATACATTCGAATAAATATCAGAGGTTACATTAAATTACATAGCAGCGGAAAATAATACGAAGCACAACTGAAGGTGATATACGGATACATAGCTTTCCGGATATCATTCCAGCTGTAATCCAGGATCCTGTGAATATAAATCTACAAAACCAAAACTACTAGCTGCCCGTGCGGAAAATAGGGGCACCCAGAGTTTAGGTTAAAACAATAAACTCCAGGTCAGTCATGTGACTGGTGTGAGAACTAAAACAGTTATTTAAAATTTACTTTAAAAGAGAGTAATTCAAGGGACCACGCTGTATAACACGGAACGGGTTTTCTCCCAAGAATACCAGTGCACAGAATAAACAATGCAATGCTTTTTCGAAAAATGAAGCTATTATAAGACCCATGTCCCATCACACAATGCAACGCAAGCCGGAGGATAGGGTTTTCCCTTATAATAGCCAAACATGCTTGATACGTTTAAAACAAATCATTTGATACTATAATAAGTGTATAGTGTCAAAACAATTTCAATCATAAATATAAATCATAGACGGCATGGGTACCATATATCATGTCGCCATACTAGTTCTACAATTAAAACCGCAATACACGTATTGGAAATTGGATTTCCGTCATGAGTCGAGGCAAGGGGCAAGCTCCTCTCCGCGTTCGAGACACTCTAGCAAATGCCTCAGGACTACACACTCTGGGCAATCCTGGATCCTCCAAGGCCGGTCCTCTCTTACGTTTGAGGATTAATTATTCCTGAACACACGTTTCCCAGTCCTTACAGACCTATAATCGAGGCGCCTCGCATTCCAACAACCACATAGGTGAAAAATAGATATAAATGTCAGGGCTGGTAAGTCACTAACACCACCATAGCTAGAAAGAAACGTCATGCACTCCTTGGGTCCTTATCCCGTTTTTGACTCATACCGAGGTGTGAGGCTCGCGAATCCACGCTATACACAAAGCTACGCCACGTAGGCCGTGCTTTGATCATCAACCACAAGACTTTGCTTTTCAACAGAAGCCTTGATCCATGCAACTCAGCGTGCCACACAGGCAATTCATGCCATGCGATTGATATCTATCGATATATAACCTCTAAGCTCGTACGTCTTAGAGAAGGGCGTTAAGCAAGAGAATAAATTCTCCGCCGCCAAACAGATATATATTTAACAGAAATCAATCAACACAGAATAAAATTCAATGTTAGACACACAATCCATTTACAAGTTCGTTCTGGGTCTGAACGAAATCGGAGGCACTTTCCTCGCATATCCATCGATCTCCAGGTACATCTGGACGACCACTAACTGATTCCCTCATCTTGGGTGTACAGCCCAATCAAGATCATCAGTAATCACCCAAACGATGTGAAGACTTCCGGTCTTCAACCACCGTCTTCATCTTCGACTTATCGTCGAATCGGTTATTCAGAATGGGTATAAACCCGGACTTTCCGAACAACCCGCGTATATTAAAAACGAATGTTACACAAACACAACATACGCCTCATTCCAATGCAGAATATCCTTTTATTCACAAAATCATATTCTTAGGGAAAGGTTCCCATTAATTTTATCCAAGATAAATTCTTTAAAATTTATCCTTTAATCTTCCTTTGGATGTCGTTTCAAACCAAACTATGGTTTTCTAAACTAGTCGAGATTAGCGAACCACACCGAAGTAATTATTTATTTTATTTCCCAATCCCAACCTATTCATCCCCTGAAGCAAAACTGGTAATACTCCATATCTAACACCACAGTGTTATCGGTAAAATTAATTACCATTTCACGTTCAAATCTAATTAAAGATTTAACTATCGCTTTGGAGCAAAACTGGTGATACTCCATTCTCGCTTATTTTTCAAATTTGATAATTTAAATTATCAATTCACATTTCAATCTAATTGCAGATTCATTAAAACTCCTTTTACTGGGTTAAAGAACTAATGTCATTTAAAACACAGTTTACGACAAACCCAAATCACATTCTATTTACTATCGGGTTAAAGAAATAGTGTTATTTAAAACAAAGTTCACGATAAACCCATGAATCAATTCTATTTAAACCCATTTCAAATCCCACTTATTTATTTAAAAATAAATGGGTTTTAATCTCAGTTCAAAACTAGTTCATTTCAATAAAAATCTATTTTTATCTTTTCAAATATGGATTTTTTCATCCCAATATTTCCCAAATCATTCCTTATGATTTTACACAAATTATTGATATTTTTAATAATTTTATCAAGGCCCGTACAATCGATTTCCATCAACAGCCATCGAACTGCACTTACAACGACCTTTTTCAAATTTGATTTGGACGTATCTCTAGATCCAACCGTTAGATTTTAAATTTCTAAAATTCGTTAGAAAGCCCTTTTCGATACGAACCCAACGGTTCCGGTTTTAGGAGAATCCGACGGTCGGATCCCTCGTAATGTCCGTTCGAATTAAATGGTCGAAATTCGCGAACTACCGCAGCGCGGCGCGTTCTATTCAGGCCATTATATTATATTTATATAATATATATTTCGTCGATTACTATTTAAAACGAATTTTATAAATAGTTTTGAATTCATTTCAAAAACAATTTCAACCTTTATTTCAAATTCAAATCAAAAATTGAATTTTCTATTATAAATCCTTTTTACTTTCATTTCTATTTGATTTCAATTCAAATCGATTTTAATTCGATTCGAATTCATTTTTCTTTTCAATCCGAATTCGTTTTCTATTCAATTCGAATTCATTTCGTTTTCTATCCAATTCGAATTCAATTTGTTTTCTATTCAATTCAAATCAAATTCGTTATCTATTCAAATCAAATTCAATTCGTTATATATTCAATTCATTTCGAAATCGTTTTATATTCAATTCATTTCGAAATCGGTTTATATTCAATTCATTTCGAAATCGTTTTATATTCAATTCATTTCGAAATCGTTTTATATTCAATTCATTTCGAAATCGTTTAATATTCAATTCATTTCGGTTTCCTATTCAAATCAAATCAAATTCGAATATACTCGATATAAATATCGCTCGCGTCGAAATAGCGCATCTCTAATCAACACGGCTTTATATTCAACAAATGGATCTATATTTCTTTCAATACACGACTCTATATCTTGGTCAACACACGACTAATCTCAACAAATGAGTACTGTCCATGTGTGACTATTTTTGTTATTTAATATATTTTATAAAAAAAATTATGGTATCTATCGTTTGATTTAAAATTAGACTCCAACCGTAAACTAGTAAGAGAACGATTCCCTGAATATTAACCCTGAAGGCCGAAACCAACATCAGATCAATATCCAGGAGACCACTCATCTTATCTATTTTCCAGTTAGTTTCTAATTTTATATATGATAAAGATGTAAATTTTATTATTAAAATACTTCGTTCAACACATGACTAATCTCAATGAATGAGTACAGTCAACACATGAACCTTTATTTTATAATATTCTTTATCTTCTAAATTGGAATGAGGCCCAATCAATTACCATATAAAGTTAATTATATGGATTCCATTCAACACATGTATACAATAGAAATAATAAATAATCAACCATCATCCAAAGTGCACTACACTGTATAAGCATCAAATATAGATATCTAACGCTTATAACAGCCTGTCAATCAATCGATCGACATAGTACTAATTATTGGGATTAGTGTATACCGTATTTTATCCCAATACCCGTGTGGGGTTTCAAACAATTAAACACAGATTTTTATTTGTGCAGTTGGGCGATGTGTAAAATTTATCGTCCCAATCAATGTCATTCAAATAGGTGTACATAAACAAACCGTCCGGTTTGTAAATGAATATTTATTCATTCACATTCACGTTAAAAATTATATTTTTAACGATAAAACATTTTATTTCAACATATGAATTTCTATTCAGTTCATTTATTCAATAAAATGATGTTTTTATTTTTCTAACTTATTTTAGAAAATTTCGGCGGCATAACGGCACGATACTAGAAACAGGACAAGGCCTAGCCTTATCCCCGGTCTAGTGAAGGCCCACGCCATTCACACATCAATCAAATCCGTTCAATTCACCAAACAATTCAAACCAAATAATCTAACCAACTATACAACCAAACAAACAAGTCCATGGTCTGTGGACGATTGTGTCGGGTGCTACTAAGCACCGTCTGCATCCTAGTATATATATATATATATATAACTAGAAAAAAGAAATTAAAGAGTGAGAAGTTCTCACCAATAGCTATTCCAACTCCACGACACTTCATTCATAGAAATCATCGCCATTCTCGCCTTTTTGTCGCTTTCATTGCCCGTAGTCACTACATATATAAAAATCACATTTTTACTTCGCTATTCAATATATAAAAATCGAATTTTTACTTCGCTATTCAATATATAAAAATCGAATTTTTACTATGCTATTCAATATATAAAAATCGAATTTTTACTATGCTATTCAATATATAAAAATCGAATTTTTACTATGCTATTCAATATATAAAAATCGAATTTTTACTTCGCTATTCAATATATAAAAATCGAATTTTTACTATGCTATCCAATATATAAAAATCGAATTTTTACTTCGCTATTCAATATATAAAAATCAAATTTTTACTATGCTATTCAATATATAAAAATCGAATTTTTACTTCGCTATTCAATATATAAAAATCAAATTTTTACTTCGCTATTCAATATATAAAAATCGAATTTTTACTTCGCTATTCGATATATAAAAATCGAATTTTTACTTCGCTATTCAATATGTAAAAATCGAATTTTTACTTCGCTATTCAATATATAAAAATCGAATTTTTACTTTGCATTCAATATATAAAAATCGAATTTTTACAACGCTACTATATAGATAAAAATTCTATTTTTACATCGATGTTACATAGGTAAAAATTCTATTTTTATCACGCTATTCTTTACATAAAGGTTTTGCCTTTTCAAATATAAAGATCACAATGTTATATATCTTAAAACTGCATTTTATATATTTTTAAAAATGAATTTTATAGGCTAATTTATATTTTCAAAAACTACTCTTATATAGTAAATATATATTTTTAAAACTGATTTTATAAACTATAGGCTATTTAAAATAAAATAAAGAAAAGGTTAGAACCTCTCTCTTTCGTTTTGGCTTGGACCGTGACCAGAACCGCACTCGGAAACTAGGGCTTCTCCCCGTTGTCGCTTGGAGCTGCTTGAACCTGATCGGAGGGCGTCAGGGGAGGGGGCTTCACGTCGCAGGCCAGCAAACGAAGGGGGGCTGCTTCAAATAGGCGGAGGGGGGTGTCGGTCACGGTGCCCGGAAAAGGGGGGGTTGCTTGGGGGCGTCGAACGATGTGGGTAGGGGAAAGATGGAGAGGAAGGAGAAGCAGGCGCGGGGAGGAGGAAGAAAGGGTGGACTGGCAGGTGGTGGCGCCCCACCTGGGGCGGCGGCGTCCGACTAGGGGGGGGATCGCGATCCCCCCTTCTCTCTCTTTTTTTTTTATAAAAACCGATTTAAGAAAATAAACGGGGGGGGGGGGGGGTCGGCTGATAAAAGGAAGAGAGAGGGAGGGTTTGACTTTCTCTTTTTATTTTATTATTTAATTTCAAAAAGCCACTTTTTCATATGACCTCTAAACGAGGCCCACCGCCTGTCGTCCATAGCGTTTTACCCTCATTCCGAACACAATGGGATATGTATCGTAAGCTGATTCGATCGTTTCGATCAGTTTTCCGTCAAATTTAACATATAACTCTATATATTGAATTTGAACACGCATTTCAATTTACCGGGGTCACATATTAACTCTATAAATCCCAGAAAAATATTTTCTACCTTCGTATTGACGATACGGTTCTAACAAAACTAGTTTCGTCGAATTCTGAGACCGTTGGAAAAATGGCCATTTTTCAGTCGATTAAAATCAACTGAAACTGGTCAATCGCGTTTTCCTTTGCCACGCTCACGTATTGATTCAAAAAATTATGAAATTTGGAATCTAGCAATAATTTGACATCACGGATCCAACAAAAGTGGTTTCGTCGAAATCCGAGGTTGTTTGCAAAATTTCCATTTTTAAGGGCCTGAATTCCATAGCGACTATTCAGAATTTTCAACTGGACATATCTTTTGATTCCCGCTATGAAATTTTGATTTTTCGGATTCGTTGGAAAGATATTCCCAATTAGATCCTAATGTTTTTGGTTTCACTAAAATCCGGATTGTTTTGCACCCGGTACATTCAATTGAAGTTTGAAATCGAATTATCGAACTACCGCGCCATTTTCATTTCTATTTATAATTAAAAATAATTATTTATATTCGAACGACGACGTATATAATATATACGTTCGAATTATATTCAAAATAAATTTATCGTCGATATTATTTAAAATAATCTATTTTAAATATTCAAAATTCATTAAAATTGCCAAAATAAAAATTTTAAACTGGCCCGCATTTTCGGGTTGTTACAGTAATGCACATCAATCGTTCGCGAATTTCAACCATTAACTTCGAATTGACATAACGGGAGATCCGACAGTCGGTTTCTCCTAAAAATGGAACCGTTGATTTCGTATCGAAAAGAGCTTTCGAATGATAATAAGAGATTTGAAATCTAACGGTTAGATAGTAAATATATCCAAATCAATATTTGAAATGGTCGTAAATTTAGTTTTATGCCAGTATATGGAAATCAACTGAAATGGCAATATTAATAATAATGAAAATATGGATAACTTATATAAAATCATAATGAACGATTTGAAATGATTTTGGATGAAATATTTCAAGCTTATAAAGATAAAAATAGTATTATCAGAATAAGTTGTTTTTCAACTTAAGTAAAGAACTGAAAGAAATTATATGATTTTAATATAACCTGAATTTTCCAACGTATGAGTTGGAAAGGATTTAAATGGAAATAATCTTCGGAATATTTCGATATTGGATTCCGTGATTATACGTATATTGTTGAGGAATTTGGAAGATATAGACATCGTTATTCCCAATACGATATCCGTTACTTTTAGAACTTGATATTGAATATAAGTCGATATAACTTCTATTCAGATGCTTGTATTTAATATCAAATTGGATTTGGGTTTGTCGTGAATGATGTCTTTAATAACGTTGTTCTTAAACCCTGTTGAGAAAAGAATAAATCTTTTAATCAAGATTTAATGAAGTTTTCCGATTAATTAGTATAATTGGAATTAAATGGTAGTTGATTTTGGGTTGATTGTGAACAATGTTTTAAAAAATATTAGTTCTCAAACTCGATTAACAGTAAAGTTATGATTTGGAATTTATAATTCTTTATTAAGATTTAATGGAAAATTTTCCAAAGTAAAGTTTTCCAATTTAATACATTAAATCGGAATTGAATGGAATTCGATTTAATAATAATCTAGATGAGCTTCTGTGAATGAAGACCATTATTAATTATGGAATTCAAATGGCTTTGCCGTTATTCCATTTATATTATTAGTCTAATATGGAAATTTATATCGATTATATATATATATTGATTTGTTTTCCGTAAGATTCCTTAGTTAATGGAAGATGATTTGGGTTTATTGAGAACTGTGTTTTAAACGACATTGGTTCTTTAATCCAATTAAAGACAAGATTATTTTTCTAAAGTTGAATAATCATTAAGTAATGATTTTTGAGATTAAAACTAAAATGAAGTTTTAATGAATCTTTAATTAGATTGAAATGTGAATAAGGTAACTAAATTTACCGAATTTAAGAAATATTCAAGAATGGAGTACCACCAGTTTTACTCCATGCGATAGCCAAGTCTTTAGTTAGATTTGAAACGAGAAATGGTAATTGAATTTACCAATAACACAATGGGTGTTAGATATGGAGTACTACCAGTTTTGCTCCACGGGATGAATAATTTGGGATTGGGATAATAAAATAAAATAAATGATTACTTCGGTAAGGTTCGATAATCCCGACTAGTTTATAAACGTTATTTTGATTTAGAATTGTTAAAGGATAAAAATAAAATCTTTTGAAATTGATATCCAAAGGAAGATTTAAGAATAAGTTTAAAAGAACTTATCTTTGATAAAACTAATGGGAACCTTTCCCCTAAGATGTGAATATTTGAAGAAAAAAAATCAGAATTGGAATGAGGCGTCTGATGTGTTTTTATAGCACTCGATTATTGATTATAAAATACGCGAGTTATTCGGAAAGACCGGGTTTATCTCATTCTGAATAACTGATACGGTGACTAAAAATCGACGATGAAGACAGTGGTTGAAGACCAGAGATCTTCACATCGTTTGGATGATTACTGATGTCTTGATTGGGTTGTACACCCAAGATAAGGTAATAAGTGGTGATCGTTCAGACGTACTTGGAAATCGATCGAATATGCGATGACCTCTCTCTTTTATTGGACATATGGGACGAGGAATAAGGTGCCTCCGGTTTCGTTCAGACCCAGAACGAACTTGTAAATGGATCATGTGTCAGGCATTGGATTTCATTCTATGATGATTGATTTCTATTAAATATATATCTATTTGGTGGCGGAGAATTTATTCTTTTGTTTAACACCCTTTCTGAGATGTATTAGCTTAGAGGTTATATATTGATAGACATCAGTCGTATAGCTTGGATTGTCAATGCGACATGCTAAGATGCAAATGATCAAGGCTATTGTTGAAAAGAGGAGCCTTGTAGATGATGATCAAAGCACGACTTTAATTAGCATAGTTTTGTTTTTAGCGTAAATCGCGAGCCTCACCCCCGGTATGAGTCAAAAATGGGATAGCGACTGCAGGGAGTGCATTACGTTCTTTTCTAGCTAGAAGTGGTGTCATGGTATGGAGCCCAGGCATTTTTACTTATGTGGATGATGGAATGACGCGTCTCAGATGTTGAGTCCATAATGGCTCTGAGATAGGTCTGATAGGACCGGGAAACGTATGTTCAGGAATAACTAATCCACTAAATTAAGTGTGGACCGACCCTGAAGATCCAAGGGTTGCTCAGAGTGTGTAATCCTGAGGCATTTGATAGAGTGTCTAGAAACCGGGGAGGAGACATCCCTTGCCTTGACTCATGAAGGAAATCCAATTTCCAATACGATACTTTTTGGTTTTATTGTAAACCTATATATGGCGACATAATATATGGTACTTATACTGTATATGATTGATACGTTTATATTTGAAGTGGTTTTATACACTATGCACTGACAATAGTATCAAAAATGATTTATTTCAAAGCGTATCAAGCATGTTTGGCTATTATAAGGAAAACTCTATCCTCTAGTTTGTGTTGCATTATGTGATGGCACCCGAGTCTTATAATAGCTTCATTTTTCAAAAAGCATTGCGTTGTTTACAAATTGTTTTATTTCAGAGTGTACATGGGAGTAAACTAGTTCCGTGGCATGCGGGGTGGTCCAGTGATTTACCTTATTTTAAAGTAAAGTTTAATAACTCTTTTGAGTTCTCACACCAGTCCCATGACTGACTCGGAGTTTATTGTTTCCACCTTAAGACTGAGTGCCCATATTTTCCACACGGGCGGCTGGTAGTTTTGTTTTTTCGCAGATATTTGTTTTTCTAAGATCCTGGATTATAGTTGGAGCTATATTCGGAAAACTTTGTATCCGTGTTTTCTTTCAGTTTTGGTAGTTGATGTTTTCCGCTGCACATTATATATTTATGTATATATTTTCCGTTGTTTTGTAATTTAAATCTCTGAGATTTTTCTGCTGCATATTATTTGAACTCTGATATCTTGTACTCCGATGAAAATTGTTGTAATAGCAATGAAATGTTCTATTGTTTATGTTCTGATGTGTCATGTTCTGAAAACAGTCCGGGCTCCTCCGTCTCTTCGGGGATCGGGGAAGTCCGAGTCATTTCAGTTCATATCCACCCTTCTTCTTCGACAATCATATTATGTAATATAATACAACAATACATGATATCTGATATAAGTGCTTGATCATAGTAGTACATCTCTTTTCTTAAAATATGAAACCTTCCCTAAAGTACTCAAAATCCTCTTTCTATGTCTTTTCTTAAACTATCTTGTTATGTAAATTTTTCTTCTTTGGCATTGTTGGGCTTTTTAAATGCCTGCACTAGAGTTTTCCATTTTGGATAAATGCCTTCTACCAAATAATAACCAACAGTATGATCTTTGTCTTGTTGCATGGGGGTGACATATTGTTGTACAAGTCATGAAATAAGTATGATTGACGTAAGACATTAATATCATTTAGTGAATCAGGAACCCCAAAAAAAGCATGCCATATATACAAATCGAATGAAGCAACGACTTCTAACACCAACGTTGTTTTTTTGGCATGACTTCTATACTAGCCTTGTAGCGCTATTGGAGAGTTTTTCTAGGTCCAATGCATACAATCTAAGCTTCCCAACATACCCGGGAATCCACATTGAGTACCCATTGTTAGTAATATGTCAATGTCACACAAGATGGGGAATCTTAAGTACTCTTCACCGAATACGTGAACAACTATTTAGCAGAATTATTTCAGACATAATATTGCTACTGAATCACCGATTCTTATTATGTCTTCCAACGAATCACCCGAACTTCCGTATGATACATACGAAGTGCAACAGTAACTTTTTGTAGGGGTGATACTTCGAGTTCATTGATTCCATTTCTTCTATGCATAAAAAAATGTTTGAATCGTATACCTTGTTGAGATCCCGATTAAACACAGTCTTCGACATACGAAATCTACGACGAAAATAAACATCTCTGTATGTTGGTCTTGCCGCGAAGTAATTCTTCATTAATTTGATTGTGTCTGCCAGCATAGTCATGGCCAGAGCTTATATCTTTTCTACCAACCACACTTCCTCCTTGGGTCGATGCTGAGCTCTTTGCGATATCACGTTGCATCGCAGCTAATGTTTCACCATGATACATTGGTTGTTATTTGTTAAATTGTTCTTGATCATCATCGAAAGTTGAGGACGAAGATGAATTTGTGAGGCACCATAATCTCTTTAAAGCATTCATGTTGTTTACGAAACATTGAATGGAATGAATTCTATATGTGATAACTTGAATGGAAGGTATTTTTAGAGCATTCAAAGAGAATGGTAAACCAATAAAGTAATGTGGTTCTACTACAAGTTTGATAGACTCTATACTTAAATATCTTTTTAAACCTATAAAGTAATGTGGATCCAGTACTATTTAACATTAAAGATATGTGACTGATTGTTTAAAGTACATTTTTATTACTTTAGTATAGTTAGGTCAATGATTAGGCTGCTGTATCCACGTTGATCTGTTTATCTTGGATGCAACAACCATAATCCTACAAAGATGTTAAAGTTGTTGTAGTGTATTGTCCTTGTCAACGTTATTGTATCCACGTTGATCTATTTGTCTTGGATACCGCAACAACAACCGCAATCCTACAAAGATGTTAAAGTTGTGGTAGTGTATGATCCTTGTCAACGTTACCGAATCCACGTTGCGATTTCAATATTGAATAGCAGGTTTAATGGTCATAACGTTATATTTTCTTACGTAACAATGACAATGCTTACTTTTAAATAAGTACATAATCATAATTAGTCCATTTACTTAATACAATCATGAAACAAAACACTAGTTCATAGCACCGAATAAAATAGACAAACACCATAAGCCTATTCAGCCCCATATCGGGTTAGCCAACCATAAACCTATTCAGCCCCATATTGGAACAAGAAACGAGAAACTAAAGTTGCTCCAGTTGCTTGAAATATGTCTTCTTCTTCAACTGTCTCGATAATCTTAAGGTAACGATCACAAGCTTCTCTAAAATGACGGTAAGCCGTATGGATTTCAATTGACAATCGTATAACATGGAAGCTACGATGGTTGTTATGTAATCTTGTGATAATTGTCCATAACTCTTTATGGGTCATACCCCCTCCTCTTCATAACAGTAAATTTTGTCTTCGATCAGCCTCTATATAGGCTTTCACGAGGATAAGTAAGTCCTATGAAGAAAATTTGGTAGTCGAAGAACTGGAGCTCGAAGCATTAGGGTTTCGGCATACTCTTGGAGATTGAACTAAATTATATGGTCAAAGTACTAGAGCCCGAAGCCATGGAGCTTGAAGCTCTTTAGGCATGTCTTCTACTTGTGTCTCTGGAATGAATCCACTCTACTTCTCGTCTTCTTTGTTTTGTTCATACTCATCATACATTTTTTCCAATCTACCATTTAACCTACACGAAATTAATAGCAAATTAATTTAGGTTTTGAATAGACTGATATTTAAAAGAATAAGGTTGTACATGGCTGCAGTAAACCTATTTAAAATAATGCGATTGTCTAGAAGTCGCTTGGCCACAATTACTATACTTCTAATCATGAGCTTTAATTAAGCATTGTGTCAATGATATCACACGTCAACCATTCAAGGGAATAAACTAGTCAATGCAGTGTGTCAGTAGTTTATGACATCGTGTGTGTTTGCTAAAGTGATAGGACTAGTCATTATTGAGTTATCTTTCTTTTGATTTCGATATGAGTGGTCAATATTGTATCATTGGGTAGTACTACGTATCACTGTATAGCTGATGTCAATTGCTCACTGATAATGCTAGTCGTTATTTACTTCCATAAAGTGTCAGTGATATCATGCGCTTACAGTGTCATAAAGTAGACTTGTCTTTAGTGACAATTGAAAAACATGATTTACCAATCATAGCACACGTGTGTGTTTCAACACAGGCCTATATATGCCCTCGTTTTACGCTCTTAACCAAACGAATACTTCCAGCAAGTTCGTAATCCTTTCAATCATATCAATTTCGTGACTCAACATTACCAATTTCAGCTCTAGGCAACGGAGAGGTTGACGATGAGGCGATAAACAATTGTTACGATGTATGAGTTGTCAAGGAATTGTCTACAAGACAACGATGATAAGGTAGAGTTTGTCCCGGAAACTCAAGTTGATTCATTCCCTCAAACATTCAAGTCGAAAACAAGATCTTTGAATGTTCGTTTACGTGCAACTGTAGCAAATCAAAGACCAAGAAAACAGATTGTATATAAAGGACAAGTACTTGAGCCTCTATGTCCTATTGGTATTACACTACCGGGTGGAGCTTACCCTTTTGCCCTTGAGGAGGCGAATTGGCCGTAGTGGTTGCCAAAATCAAAAAAATGTTGGACGTAGATTTTTTGGTTCTGTAGGTTACAAGACCATATGATGTACCATACTGAAGTTCAATTTGTAATTTTATAAAGTGGGTTGGCCCTCCGATGTGCGATCATGGGCTTCAGTACGCACTAGAAGAGCAGACCGAAATAAGGTGCTTAAACAAGATTATTATTGAGGCAACTTGAGATGGATTTCTCAGAAATCCATGATAGGTTTATGTCGGAACAATCATGTCGTTCTTGTTGAACTTGGTGTTTGAGGCTTGTGTATTAAGTTGTTCTATTTTGTTTGATTGCATGTTTAATTTCGTAGTACCTTAGGTTGTAAGTTTGGCTTTGTTGGGCAATGTTGTAATTGTCATTGTTGTATTCTTCTCTTGGTATTTGAAGTTTGACATTTTTTGCTATTGTTATTCCATTTTCTGAATACGTGTTATCAACTCCAACAGGATATTGTCAGTTTAAAATCTTATCGGCATTAAGCACTAAACCAAATTGTATATAAATCTGGTAAACGAGTTGTCAAATCCAATAGGCTGATGTAGGAACATATTTAATGAGTTTCCAAATACAATAAAAGCCAAATCAAGCTAATTGAACACAACTTTATGTTGCGCTTTACAAATTAGAGTCATCTTCATCAACACATCAGGCGTAGCAGTGACCGTTCACATCATAACTTGTTTTATTCACTAGATACTATGCAGCTATATATCTCTAAGGATTCTGTCACTTTATGTCATCATAAAGGATGTACTGGCTACTGTAATGTTGTAGTAACGTCAGTAATAGTGGCAAAAATATATAGTGGGAATAGTGGCTATAATATAACGAGTACATCATATTTGGTTTTACTCTCTGCATAATGTTGCTATATATATATATATATATATATATATATATATATCTAACATATTTTCTCACACTTCTATACTCAAACTAGTTTTTATTTGTATAAACCATATCATCTCAAAAGATATGCCATTATAGCCTTCGTTGGTGGATTCTGACTAGGACCGAAACTAGCCAACCTCCGCCAGATAGTCCAAGAACAGATATTGATTGGCTTATCGAATACCAAGAGCGACATTATGAGGATGTGCGTCATGATTACCCAGATCTTTAGTCAATTGAGGCTTCAAGAAGTTCATCCAGTTTTGGCTCCTCAACTTCTAACTAAAGAGCTCAACCTTCAATTGTTCGACCACTATATGAACAAGAAGTACGATCAGTTGCAATTACTCAACTTCTTATGAGAAGGAGGTTGATTCCTTTCCCGTTGTCACTGTGGGTACACGATTGAGGTAGTCGTAAGGGCGGATGGAGAAAATACTGGTCGTAAGATCTATTTAGACTCATTATAGACGAATGGCTGCACTTACTCTGAATGGATTGACAACCGTTTATGTCTAAGGGTACTTCTTATGCCAACGAGTTAGAATAAGAAATCAGGCAGCTTATAACTGCTTTAGACTCTTTTGGTATTGAATGTAACATGTAGTTTTCTTGTGTTATCATCTTCCTAGTTAACATCTATTGTATCCTAAGTTTTGGTACTTATTTCCTGGTTGATATCTGTTGTATCCTAAACAGTTGGAGATGCTCTTATTGTTTGCATGTACTTTACTCTTATCTTATTGTTAACCCTGTTAAAACACAGTACAAAGCGGATCGGTTGTGTTAATGCAATAGCGGGTCAGTTTGTTTTTTTAAAGCATTGGATCGGTCCATTCAAGTTGCAATGGATCATCCTAGTTCAAAAGTATCGGATCTTCCTAGTCTCAAACGGATCGGGTCAGCCTAGTTTAATGGCATCGGATCAGCCTAGTCATGAAGAAAAAGGTCGGACTGAACTAGAAACAGTGGGTCGGTCTGAAGTTTTAAGAATTGGATCGAGCTAGTGCATTCTACAGTGAAGCGGGTCGGTCCATTTCCTTCAGAGCGGGGCGGTCCATTCAGAGTGGGTCGGGTCGGTCAGATGCAAAGCATCAGATCGGTCTAGTCAAATCTAGATCAGGTCAGTACCGTAGATATGAGACACGTGGACCGGTGTATAATGTTAAACTGGATCGGTCCTAAAGCAAACAAGAAAGCACATAGTCCTGATGCAAATAATATCTGGAACGATCATTGATATAAAGTATGCGGTGGCGAACCTAGTAATAAACTGGATCGATATAATAATCATACAAACTGGATTGAGACATTAGAAAAAGGCGGAAGCTTAAAGTAGTAAATGAGTCGGTGCATTCTTTGAGGAATGGATCAGTATGTTCAAGAGAACAAGGAGGATCAGTCCTGTCTAATTAAATTTGGGTCGGTACATTGATAAAAGCAGTGGCAGAACTATAAATATGGGACATGACAGTTGTACACAGTTGTAAAGTGAACCAGTGGCATCTCTGTAATTAGTTTACACCCGATCCAAACTCTATACCCCATAATTACAAGACAGCCATTACCTCCAAACTTCTTCTATAAATAACCCCTTGCTCCACAATTCAAAGGACCGACCGATTCCACTACCCCGAAGGACTACCAAAATCATTCCTTGACCGTTCTAAATCTTCTAAAAACTTCATTAATGGTCGCAAAACTTCTCTCCTTCTTCCTCCTACATGGAATGGATATTATCTTATCCGAGCACCATTAATTCACACTCCAATCCACTCCGAGCGATCTCCAACCGCCATAGCTCCTCTTCAATGCACGGATCTAAAATCATTTTCATGATGGAACCAAGGAAAAATATATAATTACACCATCCAATCCATTCCTTCTTGAATCTAAGTGTGATCTAAAGTGAAAAGAGAGCAAAAAGCAAAGAATTATCATAAAAGTGGTCAAGTGTAATAAATGTGATGTATGAGATGATAAAATTTGTAATTCTCTCCACAATGATGAAAAGTGATTGAAAAGTGGACGTAGATTCATATTGAATCGAACCACTACAAATATCCCATGTCCTTTACTTGTTTTTCTCCATTTATTTTGCGATTGTGGCCCTTTTAATTTCTAATCATAATTGGTGAAGTGTGATTTCACACCATTGGTGTTTGAGTCATTTTTTATCCAAACATTTTGGCGCCCACCATGGGGCCGTGTTCGCATCTCCTTCCTTCACAGTTTTCTCAAGTATAAATACCTTGCATTGAAGTTCTAAATTGCATCCTCCTCTGAAATCATGGTGAAATATAAGAAGACCATAAGTAAGGATGTCGGAAATAACGATAATATTGCTACTGAAGAAACACCACTTGTTAAACGCTTCGATGTTGGTGAAAACTCAATAAGTGGAGCCAGTGTGACTAGAAATGAATTAAATGCCGCTATTGCCAACGTAAACAACTGAATGGATGCCTCTACTAAAGTGATGATGGAGAAACTAGATGTCATCCTTAATGCTCGATCAAATCCAGCCCCTCCGAAAGTCCATGCTAATCTCGAAGAGAATGACAAATCACCCGCTTCCGATCATAACCGCAACGAAAACATGGAAGACGATTATGATTGGGCGAGTGACAAGGACAAAGCTAACATCGAAGAATTGAAATAAAAAGCTAAGAACCATTCCGAGGTGAATGCTCGAAAGGTCACTATCCTGTCACGGCCGGAGGCACCTTCTCGTCGAGACGGGAAAGGGCCAAAGCTCTCTAATCGAGATCGTATGCCTAGACGGACATTTGGTAAAGAGCCCAGCTTCACGGAGCGCCATAACACGGAAGAATACATCTCGGATATGATAGAATGAGTCATGAAAAGGAATCAAGCTAGCAAAGACGATGAAAGAGAATGTGATTTCTCTCCTAACAGGACTCCGTTCACCGATAGAATCCTTGAAGCAGAGTGTCTGAAGAAGTTTAATCCTCCTACTTTGCCTCCATAAAATGGCCTCGTTGATCCGAACTACTTTCTATTCAAATACGAATGGCATATGAGTGTAGCCAAGGCGACTAATGAGATGAGATGCACATATTTTCCTCTCTACTTTGAAGGTGATGCATCAATATGGTTCACAAAGCTGCCATCCAAATCTATTGATCGATTCTCTGACCTAACAAAATGTTCAAGGAGTAGTTCCGCTTATATGCTACAAAAGCCAAGGATGCTATAACACTCTCGGCCATGAAGCAAAAGCCAGGGGAAACCGTCAAAGCCTTCCTCAGTCAGTTCAATATTTCCTTGTCTGAAGTAAGGAACCCGGAACCATGCATAGTCCTCATGGCTCTACTCGACGCTATAGACAAAACAAGCGAATTCGGAAGATGGATAAAAATGAAGGAACCGACTACGCTTGAAAAGTTCTATAAGAAAACAGAGGATTACATGAGAGTGGACGATAATCCTACACCTCTTTAGATCATTGGTGGTAACCAACTCCTTGAAGTTCTTAAAAGTGTAGTTATTCAATCCAATCCGAAGAATAATCAAGGGCAGAAGTGAGCCAACAACGAGAATGACAACAAGGCTAATAAAAAGTTTCGTCATCTTGACTCACCCAAGTTAACGCCCCTGAATGACACTCCTGAGAACATTTACCTTGCCACAAAGGATGCAGAAGATTACCCAGAGCCTCGGCCAATAAGGATGAATGACAATCTGACCAAATCCGGAAATTTCTGCCGAATCCATAATCAGCCAGGCCACAACACCAACGAGCGCATGCACCTGAGATCATTGATCGAAGACCTGAATAAGAAGAACCGTCTGCAACAGTATGTGAAGAATTTCCAAGATGCAAATCCTTCTGCAACCACCCAGGGACAAGGGGCATCAGATGACCAATCCGGTCCAAGCAACGTAGCTTATGCTCAAGCTATTCCAAGGCTGATAACCAGCTGACAATCGTTGATGATGATTTAATATCCATGGCCCAGAATAAGCGATCACTATCGCCTTCACTTTGCTTCTTGCATTACTTTACTTTTCGCTATGTTCTACTTTCTTGTAAATAGTCTGTATTGATTTGCATGCATTGTATCGAGCACTAGCTCTACAAATGAAGTATTACTGGCCTGTATAAATCTCTGACTTGCCAAATTTACATGAAAATTTGCTAACATACGATTTTTCATTACAGGCTGTCCAATGAGCGTCTCCTCTCTCAAGGCCGGACGAAGTGAGGCAACTCCGACAAACACCAGTTCAAATGTCAAGTGCTCTAACCATCGATATGCATAATGCAAAGATGGAAATCACCACCTTAAAGAGTGAGCGGGAGGAGTTGCCAAGAGTCAAACGGTGGAGAGTCCAGCAAGCATATCCAAAATCAATGCCATTAGTCGCGAGTTCCAAGGGGTCACAACCTCTTAGTCTGGCTGCGATCGTTTACCATATTTAAGCGTACCCAACACAAGGACTGATGTTCACGTTCTGGAACAACACAAAAACAAAGTCCTCCCATAGAGAGGAAAAACAAATTCTTCCCATAGAGAGGCAAAACAAAGTCCTCCCATAGCAGAGGCAAAATAAATTCCTCCTATAAAGGCAAAAAAAAGTCCTCCCATAGTAGAGGCAAAATAAAGTCCTCCCATAGAGAGGCAAAACAAAGTCCTCCCATAAAGAGGCAAAACAAAGTCCTCCCATAGAGAGGCAAAACAAAGTCCTCCCATAAAGAGGCAAAAAAAGTCCTTCCGTAGAGAGGCAAAATAAAGTCCTCCCATAGAGAGGCAAAACAAAGTCCTCCCATAGCAGAGGCAAAATAAAAATCCTGTCCTCCCACAGCAGAGGCAAGTCCCTCCATGGCAAGGGTAAAATAAAGTCCTCCCATAGAGAGGCAAAACAAAGTCCTCCCATAGAGAGGCAAAACAAAGTCCTCCCATGGCAGAGGCAAAATAAAAATCTTGTCCTCCCACAACAGAGGCAAGTTCACCTATAGCAAGGGTAAAATAAAGTCCTCCCATAGGGAGGCAAAACAAAGTCCTCCCATAGCTGAGGCAAAATAAAAATCTTGTCCTCCCATAGCAGAGGCATGTCCCTCCATAGCAAGGGTAAAATAAAGTCCTCCCATAGCAGAGACATGTCTCCTAAAGGTTATCTGGAATCTGTAAGCGCGAAACGAAGCGCGGGAGTTCACTATACGTGAAACAAAGCGTGGGAGTTCGTAAGTGCGGCCATGCAACCCACCAAAGGTTCGCTGGAATTCGTAGCGCGAAACGAAGTGCATGAGTTCACTATACGTGAAATGACGCACGAGAGTTCGTAGCGCGAAGCGATGCAACCCTCATCACAAAGATCCTTGAAGTTCGCACTACGAAACGGTACGACAACCAGGAATCCTTTTCATAGAGAAAGCGACTTCTCAACAAGGAGAAAACAACAGCGCTCAATGAATCCTATTATGTTGATTCAGTCGACAAGAGAAGACAAAACGTTGGATTAAAACTACCTCTCCAAAACATGGGGCATCCAACGGAGTCTCCAACGTCAAAAATGATCAATAAAACAAACATTGAGCAGTGAAAACATTCTTCCCAAGACAAGGACTAAAGGACCTCCAAAGCCGAGGCACCAATAATCAAAACTTCCACAAAGAGAAGTAGAGGAAAATTTGCCGATACATATTTCCCAAATAGGAAATATCATACACCATCATATAAGTCATTAAAAATATAATGTTTGAAATCCATATTCGGCTTTAGTCGATTAGTTGATTCTAATCGTCAACGCGAATACAAATTAGAATATCGTGTTTGTGCAGACAATATCTGACGGGTTATAAATCGTCAAGTAAACTAATTCTGTGCAGGCACTTTATTCAATTCAAAATAAAATTCGCTATAAGTTATTTTTAATGATCCACTATCGATATTGACAGTCGATGGTGAGTATAAGTCCAAAATTGTGCAATTATTTGTTTTAATTACAGAACATGCAACATAAAGCATGTAAAATCAAAGCATGGTTCATCATAATAAGACAGAAAGCTATAATTGGATCTCGATGCAGAATATACCAACAACAATGTTTATTTCGAGGTCTGCATTTCTCGCAACCAAAAAATACAAGCTTCAAGGGGCAAATGTTAACCCTGTTAAAACACAGTACAAAGCGGATTGGTTGTGTTAACGCAATAGCGGGTCGGTTTGTTCTTTAAAGCATTGGTTCAGTCTATTTAAGTAGCAACGGATCGACCTAGTTCAGAAGTATCGGATTGACCTAGTCTCAAACGGATCAGGTCAGCCTAGTTTAATGGCATCGGATCGGCCTGGTCATGAAGAAACAGGTCGGACTGAACTAGAAACAATGGGTCGGTCTGAAGATGTAAGAATGGATCGGGCTGGTGCATTCTACAATGAAGTGGGTCGATCCATTTCCTTTAAAGCGGGTGGGTCCTTTCAGAGTGGGTCGGGTCGGTCGGATGCAAAGTATCAGACCGGTCTAGTCAAATTTGGATCGGGTCGGTACCATAGGCATGGGACATGTGGACTGATGTATAATGTTAAACTGGATCAGTCCTAAAGCAAAGAAGAAAGCAAATAGTCCTAAGGAAAATAATATCTGGATCGGTCATCGATATAAAGTATGCGGTGGCACTCCTAGTAATAAACTAGATCGATACAATAATTATACAAACTGGACCGAGACACTACAAAAAGGCGGAAGCTTAAAGTAGTAAATGGGTCGGTGCATTCCTTTAGGAATGGATCGGCACGTTCAAGAAAACAAGGTGGATTGGTCCTGTCTAATTAAATTTGGGTCGGTACATTGATGAAAGCGGTGGCAGAATTGTAAATATGTGACATGACAGCCGTACACAGCTATAAAGTGAACCAGTGGCATTTCTATAACTAGTTTTAGCCCGATCCAAGTTTACGTCCGATCCAAACTCTGTACCCCATAATTATGAGACCGCCATTACCTCCAAACTTCTTCTATAAATATCCCCTTGCTCCACAATTCAAAGGACCAAACCCACTACCCCGAAGGGCTGCCAAAATCATTCCTCGACTGTTCTAAAACTTCTAAAAACTTCATTAATGGCCACCAAACTTCTCTCCTTCTTCCACCTACATGGAATGGATCTCAACTTCTCTGGGCACCATTAATTCACACTCAGATCTACTTCGAGTGATCTCCAACCGCATAGCTCATATTCAATGCACGGATCTAAAATAATTTTCATGATGGAACTAAGGAAAAGTATATAATTACAACATCCAATCCGTTCTTTCTTGAATCTAAGTGTGATCTAAAGCGGAAAGAGAGAAAAAAGCGGAGAATTATCAGAGAAATGGTCAAATGTAATAAATGTGATGTACGAGATGATAAAATTTGTAATTCTCTCCATAACGATGAAAAGTGAATGAAAAGTGGACGTAGATTCATATTGAATCGAACCACAATAAAAATCCCATATCCTTTACTTGTTTTTCTCCATTTATTTTGCGACTGTGGCCCTTTTATTTTCTAACCATAATTGGTGAAGGGTGATTTCACACCATTAGTGTTTGAGTCATTTTTGATCCAAACACTTATGTAACCTATCAGTTGTGTATCCTATTAGTTATGTAATATATTGAATTACTATTACTTGTGTTTGCTTTACTCATTCTTGGCAAAATAAATTATTGAATTTGCATTTAATTTATTTACGTAGACTCCACGCAAAAATATAAACCCAGATCAGTTACAAAATTAAGAAGATAGACATAGAGTGACAAGTACAATATAACCGCTACAAGATGATAACAGAAATACATGCTTCTTACGCAGGTAAGTACAAGCTAAAATAAAATAAAACAATAACATCGTACATAAGGCAATTTCGAAATGTAGAATACTAATACAACCGACTACACTTGCATAGAACATAAAATCAAACTATGGTTTCATCAAAGCTCCACGAATCATCCCTGAGAGATACTGCAATCCACTATCGTCATCGTCATCGACTTGTGGTGTAAAATGATATCGCTCGTCATCCGCGTTAGTAAGCTTGTTAATACAAGATGTCAACTTATCCAGACTACGGCGATGCTCTGTGTATATCACCTCTCAAAGACTGACATGCGTAAGATATAACTCCTCATAAGGAAGAACAGTGGGATCTTGAAACCACATAACAATAGGACATGGAATATCAATGTATGTATCCTATCTAGAAGTACTTGGAATGCCAACAGTCCAACCGTGATTCGATGGCACGGTCACTGAAGTGGATGAGGAGGCTGATTAGGCTGTAGAGGACAATATAACTGTGTACTCTGCGAGATGTCCTGTAAAATAGGTATGGAAAACCCGAGCCTAATAGCCGAAGGACCAAATAAATCAACTGTGGTGACATGTAAAAATGTGACTGTATGAGGTGGAGTGTAATACGATTGCCAATAAGAAATGTAATCTATGTCTGTAATGATGAAATTATTAGTCGACCACCACTCCCTAGCATACTGCTAAAAATAAATGTTGGAATAAACCCTTAAATGAGTTGTATCCGAGTGGGGATCATTGGGAGCATCACCCTCGAATAACTGTCTCCAACAATGCTCCCTCAAGTACCAGTAGCATCCTAAAGCAGATCATGATGATACTAATGAAAATCGTCTATCTGATAGAAAAAGGGCATGCTAGATGGTTGGGTCGATCAAGAAAGGGGAATGCTCATATGGCTGCCATAGAACTGACTCTTGTGTGGTTCACATCTCTATCTAATTATGAGCCATATCAAATATATGACCTCCTGGTACGACCTTTCGGTTTTCCGGAGCCCACGCTTTGACTCGTAGGTAGAAAAGTGATAGTGTAGGATCCAACATCGGACACGTCGTGTTATGAAAGTACTCATAGTACTAATAATGCAAAATCTCCCAAAAACCTGTAATCGATGATGACCTTGGACTAATCTTGTGCTGAAGGGTCCAACCCCTTGTACAAATGAGCTAAAATCGGCCTGCCCCAGTCATATGGAGTAGGACTAGTATCGAATTACAAGCCTGCAACAATCGCTACATATCCACAAAGCAATGTGATCGATGGATTTGTAAAGAATAAATTACCCATCATATATAATAAAAAATCTAACAATCTCTAAATGGTGAACTGCAGGACGGGCTTGAACTAAATGTTGGATGACTTGCTTAATGTAGGAGATCTGATATGATGACCGGATGTTAGGCCTCCGCCTTGTAAGTCTAGATGCGGAAATATGCTAGAAAAATGGTCATATTGTTGATATTTCTTGTCATACAGTAAGATGACACGCTGACTAATGGGTATACTAGTGAGCATGGTAAAATCTAGTGGCGTAAAACTCATCTCTCCAAAACTGAAATGAAATGTATGAGTAGTTTTCCACCAACACGCGGCTATTGCGCCACATAACTGAACTTCTTTATTTATTGGGTCCTCAGTACCTAATAAGCAAATTTATAATATTAAAATTAACACAATATACCATGTAAACTAGTATGCATTTAAAAAGGTATGTTTGGCAAAATCACGTACTCAGAGAGTCTCCAAATCCAACTACGAAGTATCCATGAATAACGTCGTCTGTTTCGTATGCACAAATCATCCCAATGTAATAACCCGGAAAATACGAGCCAATTTAAAAATTTTAAATTGGTTATTTCAAAGGAATTTGAACAATTGAAATAGAATATTTCAATAAAATAGTGAATTAGGAATAGTGAGTCAGTTTGAAAATTTGAATTCGAACTTTGACTGACTGTGCAGGGTGGAAAATATAACGAATTTTAGTGAAACCAAAAATATTTAAATCTGTTGGTCAATACCTTTCTAACGAATCTGACAAATCGAAGTTTCATAACGGGAATCAAAAGTTATGGCCGAATGAATTTTCAGAAGAGTCGGTATATAGAATATATAGCCCTGGAAAATTGATATTTTGCATACGACCTCGGAATTCGACGAAACCACTTTTGTTGGGTCCGGGACGTCAAACTATTGCTAGGTTTCAAATTTCATAATTTTTGAAGCTAGTATGTGAGCGTGGCAAAAGAAAATGTGTTTGGTCGATTTCTATTAAATTGGATCGACCAGAAAATGGCCATTTTTCAAACGACCTCAGAATTCGACGAGACGAGTTTTGTTGGGACCGTAGCGTCAAAACATAGCTAGATTTATTTTTCTGGAATTTTTCGAATCAGTTTGTGGTCCTGGCAAATAGAAATGTGCGTTCAGAGTTAAAAATTAAATGTTTTATACTTTAATTTGAAAAATAACTGACAGTAACAGTCGAATTGGCCTACGAAACATATCCCATTGTGTCCGGAATGGGGGTATTTAGCTAGGGGCGACAGTCGTTGGGTTTAAAAAGGAGTTCGTTTGAGAAAACACTATTTAAAAATTTAATATAACCCTCAGCCAATCAGAATTTTCCTTTCATAAATTTTAAAAATAAAAAAAAAGAAACCCCCCCTCCCCGTTGAACGGCGAAAACCGCTCCCTACCTTCTCCCTCAAATCGCCGCCGCCTCAGGCGATTTCCGCCTGCGCCACCCCCCTACCTCGACGCGCCTCCTCCTCCTCTTCAAATCCGACCCCACCGCCGCCCCTACAGTCGCCTCCTCCGCCCGTATCGAAGCCAGGAAGTCGAGCACTTCCCGCCGCCGCCCTGAACGCCACCGACCACCGAACGCCACCAAACCACCACCGATTTAAAGCCCTCTCTTCCCTCTTCCACGTCCAACTCCCCGATCGTCCCCACGTGCCACTGATTTCGCGAAAACTGTAAACCTAGTTTTGAAGCTTCGTGAAAGTGAGTTTTTCTTTGATCTTTACACTTTGAAAAATCATATCTTTTTGGTGTGTTGACAAAATTCGATGAAACAGGAAACATCGAGACCGCAAGGAAGCTCTCTACCCAATAGAAGAAGCCGCGGATTTTTCTGACATCGTGTCGATTTTTAGCGCTCAGAAAACCAAAGTGAGAAATCTAAATTAACGTGAAATTGAATGGAAAATGTCGTGTATAATTTATATAAGCGAAATATAAATTACATACGTGTTGTATACCTCATGTACATGCGTAGTGTAAGCTATATAAGCGAAGTATGAATTTTACATGCATAGAATAATTGATATATGTGTTGAAATGCAAGTGAAATATAGCAATTATATATATATATGTACTCCCCTCGTCCACAAACCATGGACGATATTTATTGTGGTGAATTGGTGTGAAATATTGGATGAAAAATACGAATTGTTGAATAATTGTTTGTGGTTGATATTGTTTGGTTGTGGTTGAAAATACCCATTGGTGATTGAAATGAAATGGAAATATTTGTGGAAATAAAAATAAACATGCCGCCTGCGTGCGAATTAGATGCATGAATCCCCATTGTCAAAAACCGCGAGGTTTTAAGGTAGAGCGAGGAGCCGTACTAGGGACGGTGCCGGTTTTAACTACCCTGCCATTATGCTGCCGAAATTTTGAATAATCTTTGTGTGTTAGAATTATTTTCATATGTTGAAATTATTTTCATGCGTTGAAATCAAAGTCATATATTGAAACTATATCCATGTGTGGAAATATTCATGTGTTGAAAAGTGTTGTGTGAAAATTAAATTCATTTGTGAATGAGTGAAGTGTTTAAACAATAAAAATCACATTTTTATATGTATATGAAGTAAATAAAAATATTCGCCTTATATAAATAATTTCAACAATAAAAATTCCATCTTTCTAATATGAACAACATAAATAAAATGTCCATGTGTGGAGATGCTCATTTGTTGAGAAGTGTGTGTAGTGGAAAAGTTCATGTGTTGAATAAAAAGATCGAACGATAAAAATTACATTTTTATTGAAAATATGAAGTGCTGAAACATCTATTTGTCGAATAAATATTTTAAGTGATAAAAATATCATTTTTATCATATGTGTGATATGCTAAAGATATGCGGACGTTGAAATAAATATTTGTGATAGAAATATTATTTTTAACATGCATAGGAACTAAATAAAATAGTCATGTGTTGAAATCTATTTTAGTTCGCCAAAATTATCATCTTTGAAATGTGAAGTTTTAAAAATAGCCACTTGTTCAAATAAACGTGCATGAGTTGAAATATACATTAACTAGCTAATGATATGATTTTAGCCTATGCATGCAACATTAGAATGAATGGTGTTTTTAAACCAAAGCAAATCAAATATGAAATTGAATGGAAATTGATGAATGTTAGAAATTGTATATATGTACATGCATATCTATTGAACAGGTTAAAGCAAAAAGGGGCTAGAGAAGAGAAATAGAATTTTGTGCCCGACAAATAGGTACACATTTACCGCTTTGTTTGGGTGATGATTTTATGAGCCTGTTGGCTAGCCGCTTGGCTTTTTCTTTTTCTTTTTGATATGAGACGCCCGTGTGGCTATTTGGGGATTTTCCCAGACCCTCCCGTACAAAGGAGGTTATGGCGAAATTTTCCAAAATTTAAAGGCGTTAGTGAAATAATTTAAGTGGAAACGATATAGGAATTTTTGAATGAACTATATTTATATAAATATATAAATATAAATAGAATAAAAACGAAACGTGGCCGTGCAGTTCATGTTTTGAAACCGTGATTCCAAACGACTAGTGCGGGAAATCCGACCATTGGATTTTCCCGAAACCTCAACCGTTGGGTTCGCCTTGGAAATATCTTTCCAACGGCACCAACTTTGTGAAGATCCGACGGTTGGATTGTCTGGAATGTTTAATTCAAAACTGAAGAAAAACAGCGCCAGAAACGATTATATTTATATATATATATATATATATATATAAATATAATTAAATTAAATCGAATAACGACGCTGCAGTTCGTAAATTGAAATCGTAACTTCAAATGGTTAGTGTGGAAGATCCGACCGTCGGATTTTCCCAAAACTGAAACCGTTGGATTCGTTTTGAAAAGACCTTCCTAATGATGTAAAATTTGTGAAGATCCAACGGTTAGATTTTCATATATGTGTAAAACAAAATTAGTGAAAAGCAGCGCCAGTGCATCGACACGACCTGAAACGTCGTTTAATTAAATATGGCCGTTTTAAATCAAATAAAAATGGCGATATATCGTTATAAAGTACTATAGACGATATAGAGTGAAAATAAACCAATTTTGTTGTGTTTGCTTGATATGTGATGGTTGAATGTATTTGACATGAAAATTATAACTAAATAACCGAAATGTGAATGTTGAATAGTCCAACCATGTGATTAATTGATTTGAAAATCTAAATATACGTGGGTTATTTGAAAAGGCCGAGTTCATCTCATTTCAAATAATCGATCGACGTTGAGAAGTCGAAGAGTGGAAGACGGTTGAAGACCGACGATTTCCACATTGGATGGATGGGCGCTACTGATGCTCGTGATTGGAGTAGCTACCATGAAGGAATTAAAGTAGTAGCCGTCCAAACATACTGTTGATTGTACGGATATGCGAGGAATTGGGCCTCCGGTTTCGTTCAGACCCAGAACGGACTTGTAAATGGACTGCGTGTCTGACATTGGATTTTGTTCTGTGTTGATTGATCTCTGTTAATATATATCTGTTTGGCGGCGGAGAATTTATTCTCTTGCTTAACGCTCTTCTCTGAGACGTACGAGCTCAGAGGTTATGTATGGACAGAAATCAGTCGCATGGAGTGGATTGCCTGTGTGGCACGCCTGAGTGGCAGATGATCAAGGCTTCTATTGCAAAGCAAAGTCTTGTGGTTGATGATCAAAGCATGGTCTGTGTGACGTAGCTTTGTGTATAACGTGAATTCGCGAGCCTCACACCCCGGTATGAGTCAAAAACGGGAGAAGGACCCAAGGAGTGCATGACGTTTCTTTCTAGATATGGTGGTGTCAGTGACCTCCCAGCCCTGACATTTATATCTACTTTTCACCTGTGTGGTTGTTGGAATGCGAGGCGCCTCGATTATAGGTCTGTAAGGACCGGGAAACGTGTGTTCAGCAATAATTAATCCTCAAAAGTAAGAGAGGACCGGCCTTGGAGGATCCAGGGGATTGTTGTGTGCGGTCCCGAGGCATTTGCTAGAGTGTCTCGAAACGGAGAGGAGCTTGCCCCTTGCCTCGACTCATGAAGGAATCCAATTTCCAATACGAAATATGCGAATGTGATTGTATTACTAGTATGGCGACATGATATATGGTACCCATGCCGTCTAGGATTGATATTTATGATTGAATTTGCTTTTGAAACATATATGCACTAGTAATAATATCAAACACTTTTGTTTTATACGTATGAAGCATTTTTGGCCATTATAAGGGAAAACTCTATCCTCCGGCTTGCTTTGCATTGTGTGATGGGATCTGAGTCTTATAATGGCTTCATTTTATAAAAAGCATTGCGTTGATTTAATCTGTTTACTTTATCTCATGCACTAGCACTCATTGGAATAAACCCGTTCCGCGAAAGTGGCGTGGTCCTTTGATTTGCCTTATTATTGTTGTTAATAAGTTGAGTAGATTTCTCATACCAGTCCCATGACTGACTCGTAGTTTGTTTCACCTTGCAAACTCGGGTGCCCTCGTTTTCACACGGGTAGCCTAGTTACAGGTTTCTGACGCACCTTTTGGCTCATGGCGAGGCTTGACTACACCGTGCTGACTTGGATTTTCTCCGCCATTATTGTATCTATATTATGATTCCGCCATTGGCGATGTAGACTGATATTTATTTTGAGTACTCTTTATGTATGATTCCGCCTCATGGCGATGGTGACTGATTATGTATCATTATGCACTAAGTTGTATCCTGTACTGTGCTTCTCTGATGTGATGATATCTATATGATTCCACTGTCATATGTGTGTAAATTATTCTATTTTCTGTTTATGCTATTATCTGTGATCTGCTAATGTTGATTAATGTGTTATATTCCAATGATTATCCTTAACACCGTGTCACGGGGTTTTGGGATCGTCACAGCTGGTATCAGAGCTTTGGTTAACCTTAGTTCTGGAGTGTAACACATTAAACACTTCGTCAAAATAGGATCAGTAGTATTCTAAGGTGAGTCGCTCATTAGAGATAGGACTAGTAAGGTCCTAGAATGAGCTGAGCAGAATAGCAAAAACAATTGATCAGTCCATCATTATCTTTCCGTAAATTTTCTGCTTAACTATGCAATAGATTATCATTTCTGTTAGCTGACTTTTCCGTTGCTTATACAGAATTTGAAAAATGGCTACCACAGCAGCCGCCGCTAGAGGAGGCCGTGCCGGCCGAGGCCGTGGAAGGGGAGAAATCCCAGCTCAAGAAGGACCTTTGATACAACCTCCGGCAGCTCAATACTTTGAGCTTGACCGTGTAGCTAAGAGATATAAGAACTTAGGAGGCAAGACCTTCTCGGGAACTGGCACCGTAATAGAGGCCCTTGCATGGCTCAAAACATGCGATAAAATTCTTGAAGGCCTAAGGCTAGGAGACGAAGACAAAGCTATTATGGGCGCCTGGCTTATGCAGGAACAAGCTGAATTATGGTGGGAATCTCTTACCGCCGGGAATAGAGAAGCTGGAAGAACATGGGATGGATTCAAAGAACTCTTCAAGGAGAAATATGTACCAGAACAAGCTCTAGAAAGAATGCACGATGACTTCGCCAATCTCCAGCAAGGGGATCTTTCCATGCAAGATTATCTGAACAAATTTACAATGTTGTCGCCCTATGCTCCAGAGCTCGTCGCCACTGCGAAATCCAAAAATAAGAGGTTTATCCTTGGACTAAGACGACAATATCATGATAGAGCCATGGCCCATGTCAAGCTGGAATTCAACGAGCTGGTGGAAATGACATGCAATTATGAAGACCTTGATCAAAGGCATCTGGATCAGGATCGCGCTAGAAGCCAAGCCGGAAACAAGCGCAAGCCTGCTGTAAATCTGGGCGAGTCAAGCCAAGCAGCATCTTCAAAGCCTCAGTCTGGCAAGCCCCCAAGAGGAAATTGCTTTAACTGTGGTAAGCCGGGGCACTACTCAAACGTCTGCACAGCTCCGAAGAGGCAGAAAACAAATTCTCAAGGCTCGAGCCAAGGCTCTCAGAACCCTCGCTCGTGCTTCAACTGTCGCAAGACCGATCATCTGGTCAAAGACTGTCCTTTGCTGAAGAAGGCTACAGTAGCTCACGTCTATGACGGGTCTAGCCCGCCAGCTGCTTCCGATGGAGCAGGTAAACCCGATGTTTTGGGAGGTACCCTTACAATTAAAAATATTCATGTTTCTGTATTATTTGACACAGGTGCATCACGTAGTTTTATTTCTAGAAACACAGTGCACAAATTAAAGTTAAAACAGCGAAAGCTCAAAGAATCGGTTGAAGTTCATAACCCGATAGGGGGTCCTATTACTCTCAGTACATGTTGTAGAGTGCCAATCTCTTATTCTTTCTACAAATTTCCCATTAATTTGATTGTTATGGATTTTCCCGAATTCGACGTTATCCTTGGGTTAGAATGGTTAACGAAATACGAAGCTGAAGTGAAATATGCGGAAAGAATGGTAAAAATTCGAACAGAGCTTGGACATATATATATATATACCCTGTCATGGTTCGAATCCCAATAGAGAAGAATTTTGGTCGGCATTATAACTTATCCCCACTTCCATAGAAAAGATTCTGATTGTAAGAAACTATGCGGATGTGTTTGAAGAAGTTGAAAACTTACCTCCGCAAAGAGAAATAGAATTCCGAATCAATCTAATTCCTAATGCCAGACCAATGGTGCATCCAATTCGCAGAATGACTCCGAAAGAAAAATAAGAATTAGGCGATCAAACTCGTCAACTGTTGTGGAAGGGTCTAATCAGACCTAGTTTTTCTAATTGGGGTGCAGCTGTTGTTTTTTTCCCAAAGTCAGACGGTACTCTTAGATTATGTGTTGATTACCGAGACCTCAACAAACAAACGCTTAAAAATAAATACCCATTACCCCGCATTGATGATTTGCTAGACCAATTGAATGGGGCGAAAGTATTTTCCCGAATGGACCTAGCTACAGGTTTTCATCAATTGAGAATAGAAGAAGAGTGTGTTCCTTTGACCGCTTTCAGAGGTCCAGACATATTTTATGAATGGTTAGTAATGTCGTTTGGCCTATGCAACGCTCCAGCATACTTTGTCGATCTAATGAATAGAGTGTTCAGGGGAGTTCTGAATAAATTTGTCCTCGTCTTCATCGATGATATTTTAATCTACTCCAAATCAAAACCCGAGCATGAAAAACACTTAGAACAAGTATTGGAGATTCTAAGGAAGAACGTCTTCAAAGCCAAATTCTCTAAATGTGTCTTCTGGCAAGAAGAAGTCAAATTTCTTGGCCATGTCGTGTCAGAGAAAGGAATTTCTGTTGACCCAAGCAAAATAACAGCGATTCAGGACTGGAAACAACCCACCACTCCCACGGAAGTTAGAAGTTTCATGGGGTTGGCTAGTTATTATCGAAAGTTCGTTAAGGATTTTTCGAAGATATCCGGTCCGTTAACGAAGCTCACAAAGAAACACGAAAAGTTTAAGTGGACTTCCGACTGTGAAGAAGCTTTCCAGGAATTGAAATCGAAGCTGACCACCGCTCCAGTGTTAACTATTATTGATGGCAATCAGGATTTAACGGTTTGGACAGATGCTTCTATTAGAGGTCTTGGTGCAGTGTTAATGCAGAGAGGCCAAGTAGTCGCTTATGCAAGCCGCCAACTGAAACCGCATGAGAAGAATTATGTGACTCATGATCTTGAGTTGCTAGCCATCGTTTTTGCATTGAAAATCTGGAGGCATTATTTATTGGGCGAGAAATTTATACTGTACACAGATCATCAATCGTTGAAGTATTTATATACCCAGAAAGATCTGAATCTGAGACAGCAGCGTTGGCTAGAATTTCTTGCAGTGTCTGATCTTGATATCCTGTATACGCCGGGGAAGGCTAACGTTGTAGCGGATGCACTTAGTAGAAAAACCGCAATTGTTGCCCATCTTATAATTACACCTAGCTTGATCGATAAGATATGTGCTCTCCAGAAGAATGATTATTTCATTCAAAAGATCAAAGAAAGAATCCAGAAAGGAGAACCCTCAAGCTTTCAAGTAAATAAAGAAGGAGTTCTGAGGCTGAATGGGAGAATTTGTGTTCCCAACCTTCCTGAGCTCAAAAGAGAAGTAATGGATGAATGCCATAAATCCAAATATTGCATCCACCCAGGTGTGAGTAAAATGTACAACGATATCAAACGCACTTTCTGGTGGAAGGCAATGAAAAGAGATATTTCCTTGTATGTTAGCAGATGCCCTACTTGTCAATTGGTCAAGAGCGACCAACAGAAGCTAGCTGGACTGTTACAACCGTTGGAAGTCCCAGGCTGGAAATGGGAACAGATTTCCATGGATTTCATAGATGGGTTGCCGCGAACCAAGAAAGGTAATGACAACATTTGGGTAATCGTAGATCGCTTCACGAAGACTGCCCATTTTATACCTGTCAGATCCAATAGAACTGCTCAAAGTCTAGCACAGATATATTTCAGAGAAATTGTTAAGCTGCATGGAATTCCCATCAGCATAGTCAGTGATAGAGATCCCCTATTTACTAGCAAATTCTGGGAGGCTTTCTAGACAGAATTGGGAACAAAACTGAATATGAGCACCGCTTATCACCCACAAACAGATGGCCAAACTGAGCGGGTGAATAGAATTCTAGAAGATTTATTGTGGGCTTGTATAATTGATTTTGGTGGGTCATGGGAAGATCATTTGCATTTGGCAGAGTTCTCATATAACAATAGCTATCAAGCAAGTTTGAGAATGTCACCATTTGAAGCATTATATGGCAGACCCTGCAGATCTCCAGCATGTTGGGTAGAACCTGGCAACAGACTTGTACTAGGACCCGATATGATTAGAGAAGCATCTGATAAAGTGGACTTCATCAAGAAGCGTTTGAAAACCGCCCAAAGCCGACAGAAAAGTTATGCAGACTCTAGAAGGAGAGATTTGACATTTGCTGTTGGTGATCATGTTTATTTGAAGGTTTCTCCGATGAGAGGAGTAATCAGATTTGGCAAGACTGGGAAGTTGGCGCCGAGGTTTATTGGTCCCTTTCCTATACTTGAGCGAATTGGAACTCTTGCTTATAGGGTTCAATTGCTAGATTGGTTGCCTGGAGTGCACAATGTATTTCACGTATCTCAACTTAGAAGACATGTGCATGATCCGGATCTTGTTGTAGAAGAAGCAGCGCAACGGGATGTGGAGATAACTCCAGAATTAGCACTCAGAAGAGAGCCATTAGAGATTGTTGGAAAAGAAACTAGGGAACTCAGAAGCAAAAAGGTTCATTTAGTTAAGGTGCAGTGGAGCAGTGATCCTAGAGACTGTACTTGGGAAACTGAGGAAAGCATTAAGCAAGCTTACCCCAAATGCAGAGTGGATATCTCTGACTAACTCCGGTGCAAGGTACCTTTACAATACTTTGCATTTACATTTTATTTCCTACTTTACTGTTGTTTCCTTTTCGGGGACGAAAAGTTTTAAGTGGGGGAGATTGTAATAACCCGGAAAATACGAGCCAAAATAAATTTTTTAAATTGGTTATTTCAAAGGAATTTGAACAATTGAAATAGAATATTTCAATAAAATAGTGAATTAGGAATAGTGAGTCAGTTTGAAAATTTGGATTCGAACTTTGACTGACTGTGCAGGGTGGAAAATATAACGGATTTTAGTCAAACCAAAAATATTTAAATCTGTTGGTCAATACCTTTCTAACGAATCTGAAAAATCGAAGTTTCATAACGGGAATCAAAAGTTATGGCCGAATGAATTTTCAGAAGAGTCGGTATATAGAATATATAGCCCTGGAAAATTGATATTTTGCATACGACCTCGGAATTTGACGAAACCACTTTTGTTGGGTCCGGGACGTCAAACTATTGCTAGGTTTCAAATTTCATAATTTTTGAAGCTAGTATGTGAGCGTGGCAAAAGAAAACGTGTTTGGTCGATTTCTATTAAATTGGATCGACCAGAAAATGGCCATTTTTCAAACGACCTCAGAATTCAACGAGACTAGTTTTGTTGGGACCGTAGCGTCAAAACATAGCTAGATTTAATTTTCTGGAATTTTTCGAATCAGTTTGTGGCCCTGGCAAATAGAAATGTGCGTTCAGAGTTAAAAATTAAATGTTTTATACTTTAATTTGAAAAATAACTGACAGTAACAGTCGAATTGGCCTACGAAACATATCCCATTGTGTCCGGAATGGGGGTATTTAGCTAGGGGCGACATTCGTTGGGTTTAAAAAGGAGTTCGTTTGAGAAAACACTATTTAAAAATTTAATATAACCCTCGGCCAATCAGAATTTTCCTTTCATAAATTTTAAAAATAAAAAAAAAAGAAACCCCCCCCCCCCCGTTGAACGGCGAAAACCGCTCCCTACCTTCTCCCTCAAATCGCCGCCGCCTCAGGCGATTTCCGCCTGCGCCACCCCCCTACCTCGACGCGCCTCCTCCTCCTCTTCAAATCCGACCCCGCCGCCGCCCCTACAGTCGCCTCCTCCGCCCGTATCGAAGCCAGGAAGTCGAGCACTTCCCGCCGCCGCCCTGAACGCCGCCGACCACCGAACGCCACCAAACCACCACCGATTTAAAGCCATCTCTTCCCTCTTCCACGTCCAACTCCCCGATCGTCCCCACGTGCCACTGATTTCGCGAAAACTGTAAACCTAGTTTTGAAGCTTCGTGAAAGTGAGTTTTTCTTTGATCTTTACACTTTGAAAAATCATATCTTTTTGGTGTGTTGACGAAATTCGATGAAACAGGAAACATCGAGACCGCAAGGAAGCTCTCTACCCAATAGAAGAAGCCGCGGATTTTTCTGACATCGTGTCGATTTTTAGCGCTCAGAAAACCAAAGTGAGAAATTTAAATTAACGTGAAATTGAATGGAAAATGTCGTGTATAATTTATATAAGCGAAATATAAATTACATACGTGTTGTATACCTCATGTACATGCGTAGTGTAAGCTATATAAGCGGAGTATGAATTTTACATGCATAGAATAATTGATATATGTGTTGAAATGCAAGTGAAATATAGCAATTATATATATATATATATATATATATATATATATATATATACTCCCCTCGTCCACAAACCATGGACGATATTTATTGTGGTGAATTGGTGTGAAATATTGGATGAAAAATACGAATGGTTGAATAATTGTTTGTGGTTGATATTGTTTGGTTGTGGTTGAAAATACCCATTGGTGATTGAAATGAATTGGAAATATTTGTGGAAATAAAAATAAACATGCCGCCTGCGTGCGAATTAGATGCATGAATCCCCATTGTCAAAAACCGCGAGGTTTTAAGGTAGAGCGAGGAGACGTACTAGGGACGGTGCCGGTTTTAACTACCCTGCCGTTATGCTGCCGAAATTTTGAATAATCTTTGTGTGTTAGAATTATTTTCATATGTTGAAATTATTTTCATGCGTTGAAATCAAAGTCATATATTGAAACTATATCCATGTATGGAAATATTCATGTGTTGAAAAGTGTTGTGTGAAAATTAAATTCATTTGTGAATGAGTGAAGTGTTTAAACAATAAAAATCACATTTTTATATGTATATGAAGTAAATAAAAATATTCGCCTTATATAAATAATTTCAACAATAAAAATTCCATCTTTCTAATATGAACAACATAAATAAAATGTCCATGTGTGGAGATGCTCATTTGTTGAGAAGTGTGTGTAGTGGAAAAGTTCATGTGTTGAATAAAAAGATTGAACGATAAAAATTACATTTTTATTGAAAATATGAAGTGCTGAAACATCTATTTGTCGAATAAATATTTTAAGTGATAAAAATATCATTTTTATCATATGTGTGATATGCTAAAGATATGCGGACGTTGAAATAAATATTTGTGATAGAAATATTATTTTTAACATGCATAGGAACTAAATAAAATAGTCATGTGTTGAAATCTATTTTAGTTCGCAAAAATTATCATCTTCGAAATGTGAAGTGTTAAAAATAGCCACTTGTTCAAATAAACGTGCATGAGTTGAAATATACATTAACTAGCTAATGATATGATTTTAGCCTATGCATGCAACATTAGAATGAATGGTGTTTTTAAACCAAAGAAAATCAAATATGAAATTGAATGGAAATTGATGAATGTTAGAAATTGTATATATGTACATGCATATCTATTGAACAGGTTAAAGCAAAAAGGGGCTAGAGAAGAGAAATAGAATTTTGTGCCCGACAAATAGGTACACATTTACCGCTTTGTTTGAGTGATGATTTTATGAGCCGGTTGGCTAGCCGCTTGGCTTTTTCTTTTTCTTTTTGATATGAGACGCCCGTGTGGCTATTTGGGAATTTTCCCAGACCCTCCCGTACAAAGGAGGTTATGGCGAAATTTTCCAAAATTTAAAGGCGTTAGTGAAATAATTGAAGTGGAAACGATATAGGAATTTTTGAATAACTATATTTATATAAATATATAAATATAAATAGAATAAAAACGAAACGTGGCCGTGCAGTTCATGTTTTGAAACCGTGATTCCAAACGACTAGTGCGGGAAATCCGACCATTGGATTTTCCCGAAACCTCAACCGTTGGGTTCGCCTTGGAAATATCTTTCCAACGGCACCAACTTTGTGAAGATCCGACGGTTGGATTGTCTGGAATGTTTAATTCAAAACTGAAGAAAAACAGCGCCAGAAACGATTATATTTATATATATATATATATATAAATATAATTAAATTAAATCGAATAACGACGCTGCAGTTCGTAAATTGAAATCGTAACTTCAAATGGTTAGTGTGGAAGATTCGACCGTCGGATTTTCCCAAAACTGAAACCGTTGGATTCGTTTTGAAAAGACCTTCCTAATGATGTAAAATTTGTGAAGATCCAACGGTTAGATTTTCATATATGTGTAAAACAAAATTAGTGAAAAGCAGCGCCAGTGCATCGACACGACCTGAAACGTCGTTTAATTAAATATGGCCGTTTTAAATCAAATAAAAATGGCGATATATCGTTATAAAGTACTATAGACGATATAGAGTGAAAATAAACCAATTTTGTTGTGTTTGCTTGATATGTGATGGTTGAATGTATTTGACATGAAAATTATAACTAAATAACCGAAATGTGAATGTTGAATAGTCCAACCATGTGATTAATTGATTTGAAAATCTAAATATACGTGGGTTATTTGAAAAGGCCGAGTTCATCTCATTTCAAATAATCGATCGACGTTGAGAAGTCGAAGAGTGGAAGACGGTTGAAGACCGACGATTTCCACATTGGATGGATGGGCGCTACTGATGCTCGTGATTGGAGTAGCTACCATGAAGGAATTGAAGTAGTAGCCGTCCAAACATACTGTTGATTGTACGGATATGCGAGGAATTGGTGCCTTCGGTTTCGTTCAGACCCAGAACGGACTTGTAAATGGACTGTGTGTCTGACATTGGATTTTGTTCTGTGTTGATTGATCTCTGTTAATATATATCTGTTTGGCGGCGGAGAATTTATTCTCTTGCTTAATGCTCTTCTCTGAGACGTACGAGCTCAGAGGTTATGTATGGACAGAAATCAGTCGCATGGAGTGGATTGCCTGTGTGGCACGCCTGAGTGGCATATGATCAAGGCTTCTGTTGCAAAGCAAAGTCTTGTGGTTGATGATCAAAGCATGGTCTATGTGACGTAGCTTTGTGTATAACGTGAATTCGCAAGCCTCACACCCCGGTATGAGTCAAAAACGGGAGAAGGACCCAAGGAGTGCATGACGTTTCTTTCTAGCTATGGTGGTGTCAGTGACCTCCCAGCCCTGACATTTATATCTACTTTTCACCTGTGTGGTTGTTGGAATGCGAGGCGCCTCGATTATAGGTCTGTAAGGACCGGGAAACGTGTGTTCAGGAATAATTAATCCTCAAAAGTAAGAGAGGACCGGCCTTGGAGGATCCAGGGGATTGCTGTGTGCGGTCCCGAGGCATTTGCTAGAGTGTCTCGAAACGGAGAGGAGCTTGCCCCTTGCCTCGAATCATGAAGGATTCCAATTTCCAATACGAAATATGCGAATGTGATTGTATTACTAGTATGGCGACATGATATATGGTACCCATGCCGTCTAGGATTGGTATTTATGATTGAATTTGCTTTTGAAACATATATGCACTAGTAATAATATCAAACACTTTTGTTTTATACGTATGAAGCATTTTTGGCCATTATAAGGGAAAACTCTATCCTCCGGCTTGCGTTGCATTGTGTGATGGGACCTGAGTCTTATAATGGCTTCATTTTATAAAAAGCATTGCGTTGATTTAATCTGTTTACTTTATCTCATGCACTAGCACTCATTGGAGTAAACCCGTTCCGCGAAAGTGGCGTGGTCCTTTGATTTGCCTTATTATTGTTGTTAATAAGTTGAGTAGATTTCTCATACCAGTCCCATGACTGACTCGTAGTTTGTTTCACCTTGCAAACTCGGGTGCCCTCATTTTCACACGGGCAGCCTAGTTACAGGTTTCTGACGCACATTTTGGCTCATGGCGAGGCTTGACTACACCGTGCTAACTTGGATTTTCTCCGCCATTATTGTATCTATATTATGATTCCGTCATTGGCGATGTAGACTGATATTTATTTTGAGTACTCTTTATGTATGATTCTGCCTCATGGCGATGGTGACTGATTATGTATCATTATGCACTAAGTTGTATCCTGTACTGTGCTTCTCTGATGTGATGATATCTATATGATTCCGCTGTCATATGTGTGTAAATTATTCTATTTTCTGTTTATGCTATTATCTGTGATCTGCTAATGTTGATTAATGTGTTATATTCCAATGATTATCCTTAACACCGTGTCACGGGGTTTTGGGATCGTCACACATACATACGGACGATACTAACCCAAGGTACTCGTGTACGATCACGACGAGCCTAGTAGTATACATGAAAATTACTAATGTTTATACAAAAGTATTTTGTAAACTATTGAGTTTAAGAAGTTATACTGACACCTCCACGGATTTGCTAATGTGTACTTCGTCTTCCGGCAATTTGCGGAAATTAGCCAACTGTTTGTCGCCTACCAAATTATTATCGATGTGAGGATACAGAGTAGCATAATCGTCGCCTCTAGCGACTCGTCTTCTCTAAACGGGCCTCGAACGACGAACGCCTGTAGGAACGTTATCATCAATCGGTGCATTCTCCTCTTTTGTGTTCTCGTTGGCGGCAGTATCACGAATAGATCTTCCTCCTCTCATTTTTATTTTTATTTTTGGTTTGAAAATAGGGTTTTGGGTTATGGCAAAAATACAGGTGGCGGCTGAAATTAGAGGAAGGAGAAGTGAAGAGGAGAGTCTGGTGTATAGCCAGCCGACTTTGTAAGTCGGTATACAACCTTAGCCGACTTTTAATAAGCCGGCTAAGATGCCTTAGCTGGCTTGTTAAAAGCCAGCAAAGGCAATTTCAACCACAACCCAGTTGAGGGTTGCTCGGGTCAAAATGAAACGATTTGACCAAGAGCACCCCCGGTTAGGTGTCCTCTAAGGCACCTCTTGATCTTTTTCAATTTGCAAATTATCTAGACATTTAGATGATTTCAAGGAAATTTTCCTTTTAAATTGCAGTAACAATGTTATAATAGCCATCGATTAAGTGCCAACTGTTTTTATATTTGAACAGAGCTTTTTTGCTATGGATAACACCTTCAATTCTATTAAAAGTTAGGTTAATCAAAAAAAGGCTTGTGATCACTTGTTGAATTATCGAGACTTTGAACAATAAGATCTGGAAAATTAGAAGCACATTTTTTATTAATAAAAACCCTATCAATTCTGGAATGGGTTTTGAAATTATTGCCCCCTCTCTAAGTGAATAATTGCCATATATTGGGGTTCCATAACATTAAGCTTAGTCATACAGATGTTAAAATCATTAGGCATAGATGATGAATAAATATTAGAGCTCACTTTTTCATTTGAATACATGATATCATTAAAATCCCTAGCTATAATCCATGCTATGTTTTGCATAGGAATTTTGTCTATCAAATGTTTCCACAACAGCTACCTCTGGGAATGCACATTTGCAACATAAACATTGGAACTAATTGTAGACCACTTGTATTAGTAAATAAACATGTAATACATTGTTTCTCCTTACAAATGATTTGGTGCTTCCAATATCTTCTATCATAACCAACAAGAATTCTTCCTTTTCTATCAGGAGAAATATTATTATTAATAAATTCTTAGTTATTAAACCTTAAAAGTATAATTTGCAATTGAATGTTTAGAAAGCTTGTATTCAGAAATAGACGTGAAGTTAATTTTCTACCTTTGAATAATATTGTGCAAGTCTCTCTATCTAGTGGTTGAGTTTAAGCCTCTAACATTCCAGAATGGTAGGGACATCTTTAAATTTATTTGCTTTTTCAATTCACCTGGTTTTTGCGCCACCAGGGAAGCTACTATCTTCCTTATGTTTCTTTTATTTGGATCTGGTTTTAACTTGAAAAGTAGATTATTACACTTTGGATTATCTTCTACAAATGGTTATTCACTAATAACTACCTCTGACCCTTTTAAATTAATTTTTTTCCTCTCTTTTCGATGCCAATGGAAGAATGGTCAGAATCATCCATAACAACATCCTCCATACTGGAACTATCAAACTCATTGCTATCCACAGGAGAAAGAGTTGATTTATTCAAATGCTCATGATCGTTCTGATCCTCAGAAGGTAACACTTTTTTCTCTGAAGCTTCAGAAATTTCCTTCTCTGCATATGTACTGTCTTGTTTTCTCTGCATATGTACTAACTTATGTGAAGTCCACCTTGATATTTGATATCCACCTTTGATTTGCCATATGCAATCAATGTAATCTTTCAAATATTTATAGTATGGCTTGCTTTCATAAGCACTAAAAACAGTTGAGGTTTTGCCACCTTTCTCTTGTTTTATTATTAGGTGTCTGCTATTCACACCCCACTGTTCTTTTTTAGCCAACACCTTCGTTCGGTTGTTCACGGCCGAACAACATAGTTACACAAAAATGAACTGTGTAGCGGCCGTTCATGGCCGAATTGTGTGAAAAGCTTTCGGTTGTTTGCCGCCGAACAAAATGTGCGGTGGGCAGAAGTGGAAAGCGTGGTGTGAATAGCAAGACACCGTTAATAAAATTTTCCTCTATTGTATAGCATATCTGATGTTATTTTTTTATTGATAGTTCATAAAAAAGGAGCAGCACGGTCTTACTATGATAATTATTTACCTTGATACATCTTTTCAAGCTTTCGAATTACTGTTTTTTATTTGATATGCATGTTAAGTATTTGATCAAGAGAAGGAAATTCTGATGTTGAGTCTAGATTGAACTTTCCTTCTTATCCATTGATTGATTGTTCTGCATGATGCTCAATCTAGAAGTATGATTACATGCCTTTGAACTAGGAATAGAATGATTATTTGTAGCTGAAATTGAAGATAGTTTACACTACTAAGATGGAAATTTATTTGGTTAAAGAGAAGACGCCATTGCCTAGTTCTAGATGTATTCTTGGAAAATTAATAGTTAGTACATAACAGGTTATATATATATATATATATATATATGTAAAGTATATATATAGCTACACATTAAAGTAGATTATTAAAATAGTTGATGTATACAAATTAAAAATAAATTAGTTTATAAAATAAAATAGTTATTTAGTAAAATAGTTTATGTAACAGTTAGTCTGAATTAGAGTTGTTTCTTCCCAATGTTAAATGAAAATGAAGTCACATTCTAGTTTTAAATCAAATCAACTCAATTTCAATATTTCAATTCGAATCAACTTCCTTTTTATGTTCATTACAATTCAAATATTTAAAGTTTCCAATTAGAATTCTCATTTTTTTATTTAAATTTATAATAATCTCGAGTTCATAATTCAAATATCACTTTATATCATGTTAATTTAAAGTAGATTTCAAAGATGAATAAACAATCCAATTTCAATAGTTTCAATTCATATTCATTTTTAACTTTTTAGCTTTAGTTTAAAGTATTAAATGATTTTCTTTGATTTTTAAATTTCAAAGTTCAAGGTTCATATTTCAAAGGAAATCCATCTGTAAAACATCATTTACATTGAATTTAAAACAACATTCCAGAATTCATGATTAAAACAAATTTTATTTAACCAATCGAATTAGGGTGATAGGTATCTATCATTTCAACCTATGTTCTTAATTCATTTCAATTATTAATCCTGGGTTTTTTTATCTCCGTAATATCTAGGGTAAATGGTTGAGAATAATTAACACAAACAAATGGTAATATATAATTAAGGTGAATGACATAGTGAATTATACAATTAAACAACGGTATATCAAACATATCAATCCGAGGAATTCATCAAAATAAATCCATCCAAACGGTTCAATATAACATCAATTTACTAGTTATCGAGAGTTGGACTTAACTTGCAATTATATTTCAATTTTACCTAACCAAATAATTCAAACTAGTAGTTAAGTTAAACTATACCATCGATGCAAATCAACATAAATATGCATTTTAAACTACCAAAAAGTAACCAATACAATCATATCATAACATGATTCTAATTTAACTGATCATCAAATATTTTAGTTAAGTGCGAGTGAATTTAATCACTCAGCTTTGATTTTGAATTTGTTTGAAATCCAAATATAGACCCAAAATTTACCGTCTCAGAACTTGTCTAAAATAGCTTCATGTTGTCTAGAATTCGTTATGAACCCTAACTGGATAAACCATGCATCAATTTGAGTTCATATGAGGAAGTTATACATATTTTAAGATTTGAATTCAAATATATATAAAACAACCTCACTCTTTTATACTCAGCCACATCATCGTTCTTCTCTTTCATTCGCTACGGCAAGCATCAAAAACCAAACCCATAGCCAGTCGAACTTTTGTCACCAATCTCCCTTGATCCAAAGCCTGTCACCTTAATCCGAAACCACTAGCATGCCCGGCACCACTAGGCGAGCCTGGGCCAGTAATGCGGTCTCCTTCGGTGGCCTCTTCCGCCTCTAGCGGTCCCAAGCATGAGCCGACTTCATACCCATTTTCTAGCGATTCCCGATTCAAACGATGATGTCCACCATAGGAATTTGAAGATCTCGCAATGCTTTACATTTTTGCTTTGGGAATTTCTTCGAATTGTTGCATGGATAGAGAGAAAATAAAGGGTGAAGTTACAGGATTTTCGGTCATTGAAATTATGCTGGAGGCAGCCATGAACAATTAGGGTTTTGAGAATATTTTAATAATATTTTTTCCCGGTTTTCGTGTATTTAAAGAAAAAATGAGTCAGAGTCCAAATCAGGTCTGCTAACAGGCGATTAGTAGGTCAAATGGCCTTCTGAAAGCAATGACACTAGTGTCAAGATGCAATTCTAAAGTCTACAACAGTTTTGCTTAAAAATTCAATTATTCAAATTAAATTACACAAATAATTTGATTCATACGACCAAACTATAAGTCCGGTAAGAAATTTAAAATCTTACAATGATTTAATACTCCGAACTCGATGAAACTGGTTTCATCGAATTCCAAAGTCGTTTGAAAAATGTCTATTGTAATAGGTTAATTAAACTTATAAAATTCCCAAATTTTAATTATTTACTTTAAATTTAATTCAAAGTAGTATCAATTCTTTCTAATCCACTAGAGTTTAAACCAATTTCATAAATCAATTTCATTTATATTTGAATTCTAATTTTCATTATTTATCAAATTCATGTTAAATTGCAATTAATTAATTAACTCATTTTCATTATAATATTTCAATATTTAATTCCTATTCCAATATTTACCAATACAAACAAAATTATAGTTTTTGTGATGACCCACTTTTTCCATATAGTTTAAGCCGACATTTAACTACTCATGTCAACCAAAAATGCACAGAAAATGCAGATGGTTAGGAGAAAGAAGTTAGAGGATGAGAAGTAGAAAGAAAGAAGAATTATAATAGAAGAAGAAGAATACAACACAACATCAGAATTAGAGTAAATACGAATGTCATAGCGGAATGAATAAAATATAATATATCATTGCTCTTTACTCAAAGAGAAAATTAGTGTATATACATAATAAAACATCAGAGTACATTACTCAATCATCCTATACAATGTTGATTAATACAACACATACAGTGGAAATAGATTAATACGAGAAGATACAAGAATACATCTCGACTCCAGCTCCTTTTCTAAAGCTCCAAGAATGTAATGTCCCGTATTTTTACGATTAATAAATAATTTATTTAATTATTTAAATAATGGTTTAGAGAATTAAATGGTTTTTTAATTAAATAATATTGAATATTTAATTAATATAAATAATAGAATAATATATTTAATTCTGAAATAATTGGAATTAACAGAATTCACAATATTGTGTGAATTGGACAATTTAGAATATTTAATTCAGTTTAAAATTTAATTACGATAACATATATATACTTAATTAATGATGGTTGAACATATAATTATATTATAATTATAATCGAGCTCGAAATGGCACTGCAGTTCGTAATTTGGTGATTCGAACTTTAAACGAATATACAGAATCCATTTTAAGCCGGATTTCTATGAAACAAGAAACGTTCGGAGCTGGTGAAATATATATTTTTAATGGAAGAGAAAATTTGAGATTTTATTGTATAGATTTTGAGTTATGTCCAAATCAAATTTCGAAAAGTCGCTATGGAATTCCTTTATAAATTATAACGATTTATTTATATTATAAATGGATTTTTCAATATAAATTGAATATCGATTCAACCGGGATTTGAATATCGAGTTTGAAATCCAATTGGAGCTGTATGATATTATAGTGTGAATATATACGATAATATTAATTTATTAATATTAAATTGAATTGTTTTTAAATATATTAATATTTAAATTGGTTTATTTTGAGCTGTAAAAATAGCCGTTTTTGCAAACGACCTCCTTTTTCAACGAAACAAATTTTGTTGGATCTGGAATACTGGATTATTGTTAGATTTCAATCCGTGATTTTTGGAGTCAGTATGTGGCCGTACGGATTTTTAATGTGAAAAAAAGTCAGTATTTTGACGGTTAAAAATACGCTGTGTGAGCGAACGGAGTCAGAATTCAACGAAACAAGTTTTGTTGGGTCCGTAATATCGAACTGAAAGTGTATGTCCATTTTCGTGATTTTTGGATTTGATGTGTGATCATAGGAATTTTTAAATAGTAAATACATATAACGATTGATTATAATGGAATAAAATAATCAATTAAAAATAAAATAAAATATTTAAATTTCCCTATAAATATACGTACACACTTCTAAACCTAATTCATTTTTCTTCTGGTCAACAAAACTTAGTGCCGCTGTTTCTTTCTTCTCCTCAAAACATTTCGTGAGCTTCCAAAAATTCAAATAAATAAAAGAAAAATCTATAATCTCTAAACTTGTGTATTCGAATTCCTAGGATCATCCTCTCCAACCCCATATATAGTTTTAAGCATTCGAACTAATTTTGGTTCGCTGGAAATTTCTTGCGATGAACTAGGGTTGGCGGATTCATGAATTTGGAGTTGTAATTGATCTAACTGATATGGTTTTTGGGTTGAGAGTATCGAATGCAGTTTCTGGGTGGATTTTGAGAACGCTCGAACTCAAAATGGTTCGTTGCCTGTGCTTGAAGAGCGTCGCGGTGTTGTCAATGGCACCTGAAAAGATAGAGTCAAGTTCGACTATAAGGGTATGCGTGGATAGAGGATTGCAAGGGGGAGATGTTGGTGTTTTCGGTATGTGAAATCATGGAGTAGAGAAGGAGCGACGTGGAGTCGAAGTGCGGTAATGGCATTTGAAGGAGGAGCCGGCACCACTGTCTCATTCAGGAAGAAGGTTATTAATGGCTTGGTGTAAATGTTTATATGGGCCTAGAGAATATACTGGTAAAGCCCATTGAATTTAATTTAATTAATTTAGATTTAATTTAATATTGTATAACAACTTATAATGCAATATCTTATACATACGATATCGGAATCTGACGAAACAAGATCCGTTGGGATCGTAGGACGGTGGCTACACAATGGAACTGACTGGGAGTGAATTGAAGCTCATGACAATTTATTACAAAATAAAACGTCCATCTGAATCAAAGATAGTTAATTGTTATTTAACGATAACTGTCCAATGTGGGTAAAGCTCACCAACTCTACCAGTTCATATTTTTATATCATATTTTTAGAACTGATAAATGATGATTGATTGCTGTGTGTTGACTGTTTGGTTGAACTGCTAATTGATTGGTTGAAAATATCGATATAGTTATATATATATATCATTGATCAAATATTGATTCTGTTTATCAGAATATTTCATATTGAAATGAAATTGATGTGAATTATAGTGTGTAACGTCTGTGGATGCAGGGAAACAGGTCGGAGGAATCAAACTGGATTCCTCAACATTTATTTTACCATTTTTCATATATTGTGTTATATGATGTGATATGAAATCTGTTGCTGATTTTGCATGTTTAAATAATACTGATCATTTGTTATATGGTACATTAAATACCATAAGGAATACTGGAATGTAAAAAAAAGGAAATTTTCAATGTTATATTGAAAAGGAAACATTTATAACACCAAAAGATTGTATAAAAAGAAACATTTTGAAAATAAATTGAAAGATAAAAGGAAATATTTATAAAATAAATAGGGTATTATAAAAGGAATGTCTGGGAAACAAATAGAAGATAAAAGGAAATATTGGGAAAATAAACAGATTATTAAAAAGGAAATATTTGGAAACAAAAAAGAATTATAAAAAGAATTATTTGGAAATTTATAGAATTATGAAAAGAGAATTATACAAGGACTGGGTTTAGACCCGTGCTTCGCACACGGGTGCAACATGATATTGATTTAAAGTAGATTTTAAATAGAAATTTGTTTTAACAGATAAGTGGAGAAGATTTGTTTATAAATAATGTTTTATAAATTAAGTAAAATATTTATCATGTGATAAATGAAATATATAAGTCTGAACTTATATAGAGAAGTAGAAAGTGGTTTTGACACCAATATTTTAAATAAAATGTGAACTCAGCATTTAAAAAGGGAATTTTAAATGAGACTTCAGTGTTAGAAATAAAAAGGAGATTTCATATGAATAACTCTATAAATAGAAGTATAAACAGGATTTGGAATTGGGATTTTATTTTAAAATACTAAATCAAACTGAACTGATATATCAAAGGAATATTTTTCACATTCGATGTGAATAATGAATTGGTTAAGGTTCGATAGTGAAGGTTGGTTAAGTGAGTTCAGTTAATGAGTGTAATGTTTTGAGTTGGCATAACAATGTTTTTATTTAGACATTTGTTTAAATCCAAATGTAGGAGTTTTGGAAATGTTTTCCAAATAAGAATTAGAAATGTTTTCTAATATAGAAAATAAGAAATGGAAATGTTTTCCAATGTTAATAATGTATATTTTCTAAATTTAGAAAATAAGAAATGTTGAATATATGAAAACAGGAGATGAAAAATGAATAAATTAATGAACTAAAGAGATAAATGTTAAATAATGATTGATCGATATAATTTCCGTCTGGAAATAATATCTTTGTTTGCACACGTGTTTTTTCTTGATAGTTAACTCACCGACTATCGAAGTTTTTGACCATTTTTCCGTCGTCAATACAGAGAGACGGGGATCAAATTCATTATTTGAAAACCACTCTGTATGGCCGTTAGCGTTGCGATCAAATATGATGAAGATAATAAAAGATGAAGTTATGCAAGGGCAGTCCTATTTGGAGAATAGTGCCTTCGGTTTGTCCAGTCCCAGGACGACCTATATGGAAGAATGTCTGACATAGTATATTCAATAGATCACGTAAGTTGATCTCTTCAAAAGTATGTATGTTTGGTGGCGGAGAAATTCTTTTCTCTTAGCTGTATACCCGTGGTATTTTTGGGGAAATCAATTTGTGAATTGGCGGGTATGACGATGTGACATTCAAAGTGAAGAAAGGCGTGGTTTGTAAAAGGATACGTTATGGCCTCTAGCCTCACAACCGAGAATGGTATAAAATTGGGTAGGTCGCATGGTTAAGTGGTTAGCTGCCAATTAGGGTGTATTGTCACCTGATCTAGAGAAATTCCATTTACTTCTATAATCTATTTCGATGCTGTCCCTTTCGGGAAACGATTGCTGATCCCAACCAATAATACACTCGGTATACTCAAGCGAAATGAGTGACCGGTCATGTTTAGCCTGGGTTACAAGATGTTCTTGTTGAACCCGGTGTATTTCCCTCTAGAGATACACTGTCGGAAGGTGGTCCCATACCTTGCCAGTTGGAATCCATTACCCAATAAGCACCCACAGTTTTTGAATATATACTATATATGTGGAACGTGAGATGAAAGTATTCTGCTAGATGATTTTTGGTTGTGGTTGATAGACACTATTATAATATCAAATTATGTTTTGATATAAAGATTATCGTTTCTATCAAAATGATTTGGAAGTTAAATCAAATTGATTTGGGTTCCCATAAGGAAAAACCTGTTCCGTTATACGGCGTGATCTTATGAAATATCGTTTAATTTGCTCAAACTATTTTAAATTGCTTTACTCACACCAGTCACATGACTGACCCAGAGTTTATTTTGTTTTGTTTTCCCTAAACTCCTGGGTGCCCAATTTTGTACGGGCAATCAAGTAGTCAGGATTTTACAGATATACTGAGAGCTTGGAGTAGGAGGCTTCATGAATATATAGCTATTATTTATTTTCCGCTGTGTTGTAAGTGTTATACTCTGATAATGTTACTGTATACATACACTGATTTTATTTCAAAGTTATGTATCTATTATATATTGTTCATTCCGCTGTGAGATTCGTGTTTACTCTGATGTTGTTTGTTCTTCTTCTTCTTCTTCTTCTTCTTCTTCTTCTTCTTCTATTATAGGTTTCTATCTTATCTATCCTCACCCTCTAATTTCTTTCATGGACTATCCGGTGTTTCCAATGCTTGAATAGTCGACATTGAGTTTATGTTGGTTCCTCAGGATCGCAAATTCCCCAGGTCGTTACAATGAAAATTCAGTGTTACCCGGAAAAGATACACCGTCTGACTCGAGTATTACATACACGAATTAGCCTGGGATACTTTCAGTGATAAAACTCACTTACAAACAAGTTGTTTAACGTTAAAAATCATTTAAAAGAAAGGAATTTTCGTAAGACACGACCGCTCATAAACATGGCTCATGTTTTTACCTTACGATACCCACATCACTTTTATATCAAATCCGATGATATTATAATAATGTCTAATCCATATATAATATAGGAAAATAGCCGAAAAGCTTGCATCTCACTTTTCGACAATACTTGGTTTAAAATCTTAAATTGTACGGGCTCGTACTGGATATTGGAATTCCAACTATGACTAGGTATGGGACCACCTTCTGATTAGTGTCATTTAGAGATGGAACACTGGGGTTCAACAAGAACATCTTGCAATCCGACCACACATAACCGACCACTTATTTGATTTGAGTGTATCGAATATATCATCACTGTGGTTATTGGCCTTCCAACCGTACTTATTCTGAAATATGAAAAAAGAAAGGGCATTGATTTCTCTAGATTAGTGATGATATACCTTAATGGGTATGGCCCACTTAGCCATGCTACCTGCCCGATTTGAGTCATTTCCCGGTTGATGTGGGTTGAGGTCACAATCACTTTTCAGAACAACACCTTCAAACTTTGAATGCCACATTGGAAGATCCATCCAATCACTAATTGATTTGCAATAATATACTCTATCAGAGTACATGTTCATTCTGGGACTGAACGAAGTCAAAGATACTTTTAGAACAAGAGGTTTGCTGCCTCGAGTTTAATCTCGGTAATTAACCAAAGACATCAGTGAGTAACCCTCTCATTCTGAAGATCTATATCTTCAAATTGTCCCTACAAGTTAGTTTTGAACGTAAAGTTGATTCGAAGTGGTTTTAGGTCTAGTTCTCATCCCGGTCTCTTCGAACTAACTCGTCAAAATCAAAAGTGAATATTTATTTGATAGTCGGTTCTTTAACTATCAAATCAAACAATACAATTAAGTACATTGGCAACATCAGTTCTTTTAATTCAGACAATTTATTAAATCATTTCATCGATTCTTATAAATCGAGTTCATATATTTTAACAAATTAAATATATTTCCGAATCTCACTTGTTTTCATTACTTTTAAAACATATCCAATATTTATCCTTTCCATACTAGCATATTTACCAAAACTCATTTCTATATTTCCTTTACTTTAGAATTATTATTATATATATATTTATAAGCTTCCTTTATTCTCTTTCTATGTTTCCACTTTTGAGTTTTAGCCCCGTTCTAAGTTTATAAACCAAATTACAACTTGCTTCGACCGTTGAAATCATTTACCGCTTATTTCTTTTTCAAACTTGTCTTTCCTCGTTTAAAAACTTTGTCTTTTGGATTGTTACACAAATTCCTTTAAACATAATCAACTCTTACAAGAGTTCAATTAAAAATCTAACTTATACTAATCATAAGTTGAAATTATGTAAAATCTCCTTTGATTATAAGCATGGTCTAAAGACCACATTAAACTCCATTAGTTGGATTCAGATTACAAGATCAACATCTTGATTATTATTAATTAAATAATCAAGTTCAATATCATTTAAATCAATACTTTTTAGTTCATCATTTACTATTAATTAAATAGATAAATTTAGCTTAAAAAATTATAAAAAATATTTTGTCAATAACAATATTCCACTAATCCTCTTTATTTATATTAAACTAAAGATTATTCAATCTTTTTAAGCAACCGTGTTTTAATTTTACACAACTATTTCCCTAACTACTATTATTAAGTTAATTGCCCAAAAATTAATTTAAAATAGTTGACTTAGTCAATTGTAAATCATGGTTAACTTATCAATCACATTCGATTAATCATTTCTATTTAAATTAATTAATATTATAAATAATTTAAATCATTCCACCTAATTGTTTGTTAAAACAATTAATCCAAATGATCAGCTATTAAGTTAATCACTTACTTGCTTACCCACAAAACTCATTTGAGTACAAGGATTTGTTTGAACCAACTCGTTTTACAATTACTTTTCAAACTTAAATAATAATATTAGTTTATTTTAATAACTTTTATCAAAAATAGATCATAATAAAAAGATTTAAAATTTTAACTTCAGTTCATTCGATTCACCTAACGATAAATCAATACTTATAAAACAGTGAATTTCCAGGTCATCTGTTGCCAATCACTTAATCAATACTGTATATTGATTATTAAACATAATTGTTGAATTTTCAGTTCAACAATCAACATCCAAAATAGGTTTCAATATCATCGATGTCAGACAATTCATATATAAATATATATATATATACAAACAATATGAAAGTAATAATATTTAAAATATCCGAGGATTCCGTTTGATTCCTCCAACACGTCCTTCCCTGAATCACGGTTAGCATAACAGTTTATATACACATAAAATAAAAAATTCAACCAATTTATCTAGAAATGAACTTTAAGATTAATGCAGATAGTGTTGGGATTTAATCTGTTAATAAACGGAAATGGTTTAATCACAATCAACCAATCAGTTCATTCAATAACAATAATTTCAATCATCTAAAGCACATAAACAATTATATCACACAATTAAATATCGATTGGACAACAAATATTTATAACGTGATATAATTTAAATTAGTATTCCAGAAAGTGTGAGTTAATAACTCAACAATCGTTCAATCAATGGTTCAGCATTGTTTTATTTAATTTTAAACAGACGTTTAAAATTAAATAAAATTTTGACTAGCTCCAATTCATTCCAAATTTCACGAACTTGTAGTGCTCGTCTATACGATCCCGATAGATCTTGTTTCGTCGGATCCTTCCATAATCACGTTATTAGCTTTGAGTTTTTCTTCCTCATGCCAGTATATTTTGAAGCCACAAGAACAATCTCCATTACCACATTTTCTTGGATCCTCCCGCCCTCACTCTCTACGGTTTCCAAAAAACAGTTAGCACCAATGCTCCTCTCTTCACGCACTTCTTCTTCTCACCCCTAAACTTGAGATATGTGATCCCCTTTCCATATACACAAACCCGCAACCTCATGCTTAAACCCATCCATGACCGAATTTCCTTCCCCTCCCCTTCCTCGTTTTCTCCATTAAATTCCAAATAGAAACCATAAATAAACTCAGTACCCCGAGCTCCTTCTACTCCATTCAACTTAATCGAGCTCGCACCATCCTTTTTCCGTCGTGTCGAACTGCCCTCTTCATGATGTATAGAGAAAACAGCGAACTCGAATAACACGAAATCCCACCGAACACCATTACTCGACTCCTCTTCACAACTAGAGTTCAACTGCGCCTCCACCCGGCCTCCGACGTCACCCAGCTAGCCGAGATCCCCCTCCTACCTTGCTGCATAAAACCCCTAGCAAACCGTACAAGTATCGCACCTAAACTGTGTACTATGGTGAAAATGGTTGCTTCTTTTTGCCATGAAAGGAACAAGAAAAGTGGGAACAAAAAGAAATGGAATAATGTGAATCCATGCGTGTAGTACGATGGAAATGCAGGTCTAGCGTGATCCATGTTTTCGCACGCATGAAAAGGTAAGGGGATGGAATATAGTTGCTGTGTAGAGGAATACAGTGAAGAGCTTGTATGGGATATATATGTTCATATGGGTATGAACACGGGCTGGCTAAGAAAACAAATTTATTTTGGAAAAAAAATGTATGGATTTTTTTTTAATATATATACATCAAGGCTATAGCTAAATAAATGTGAAACAGAAGATAAGGTGGACGGAGATATCAAGCATGTACAAATATATTCAATGAAGAAGGACAGCAGAAGATAGGGTTGCAGAGGATAGGATAATGACAGTAGATAAATAATTGGATAGGATATCCACAAGTGTTGAACCCAGTTTTGTTTTTCTAAGTCAACATTCCCCTAACACACCAAAATTGTTAAACAAATTCCAAATAGTGTAAGTCGGGATCTGAGCCAAGAACACGCTAGAATTTTGCAAGAGACATGTGAAAATTAAAGGTTGATTTATTTAACTGAAGAAAATAAAGACAAAGAAGTGTTACTTTCAAATAGTTAGTGAGAAAGCCAGCAACATATCTTATAAAGATTATACAGAATTTTCAAAGATTGGCCGAGATTGTGATAAGGTTTACCAAAGATTTAGAGAATACGGTTTGGATTTGAAAAGATTGACGGTTCTGAGATTTCAAAATAATACTTACGAGATTAGATATGGTTTTGGATTAAATCCTGAACGTGTTGAGATTTGTGCAGAGGTTACGATAGGATTGTATATAAATTTGTTCACACACGCTTAGGATTTTGATAAATATTTGTCTCAGATTTAATAAGATTAGTCAAATTTGGTATCAGAAAATGACAAGCCGAGCTTCTTAAATGAGATAATATATAGATCTTTTTACTTATATGGAAGCGAACCTGATCTAATTATTTAGCTCGCGGTGAATGATCACCATGTTTAATTCATATTAATGACAATAAATTATCACTGTACATTTCAAAAAGAATTTATACACAGCTATGAAATAAATTAATTATAGTCTCAAACTCAGCATTTTGCATTCTCAAGTTAAATCGATATTCAAATTATTCAAAACCCTTCTATTTTATTAAATAAATCATAATGGTTCATAAAAGATTCCATAGCGACTTTCCGAAAATTTGATTTGGACATAACTCAAAATCTACAATACAAAAACTTGATTTATTTTTCCATTAGAATTTTTTTATCAAATAGACCCGAACAGTTCTTGTATCAAAGAATTCTGACTTATATTGGATCTTGTGCGCTCAATTGAAGTTCAAATCGCCAAATTACGAACTACCGCGCTGCTACGAGCACGTTTTAAATTAAATTAATATTAATACGACCAAACTTTATTTTATATATAAATTTATTATTATAATTCAAGTCTGGACTTAATTAAATTCTTTAAATTACTCGATTCTCATTATATTGCAATCCAATTAATTTCCAACTATTTCGGAATTTAATTTATTATTTCACTATTCATATTATTTAAATATTCAAAATTATTAAGTTCAAGTTGTTTTAAATTTTAAAATAAATATTTAAATAATTAAATAAATTAATTATTCGATTACTAAAAATACAGGTCGTTACATTCCTTTCCCCTTAAAAGAATTTCGTCCCGAAATTAGTAAGGTAGGGAAAAAATGCTACAAACCTTCTAATTTTCACAAGTTCACCTAGTTACAATCTTCAGTTCTATTAACTGAACTTTAAAATTCAACTAATCCAATTAGTTTTAATTAAAAATACAAAATCATTTCAATTAACAAAAATTTTGAAAATTTTCTAACACCTTAAATTTTCGAGAAATTTCGGCAGAGTCTCCTTTATACGGAGGGACATCTATGATATCACAGGAACAATAAATATATATAAATCGACCCATACGGTTGGAAAACCCAATTCACAAACCCAATTTTTTATTTTGCATAGACATACCTTATATAAGCGTCATTTAGCGAACTTGCTTTATATTTAAGCAGTCTATGCCAGCAAACCGAGCTCTTCAGCTCCATATACCTATACTAACTCGATTCAAGCCCATAAGTCAAAATACATGAATTTTAACAATCATTCAATCTTTCAATGTGAACAAATCACATAATTTCCAATCAATGTTTTGCACTCAGTCCATATTCTTTTCATTTTGGTTTTTAAACCAATTTATTTACTTCACATTGGTTTGCACAGTTTTATTTGCTTCAGTTTATATCCAAAGACAACCCAATTCATATCGTTTTGTAAATTTATTTGATCAAGTTTTCATTCAGTCGCCACCAAGTTTCATTTTAATGGATTTTAGTTTCCTTAATCAATTCATTTTATTTAACTTAAACTTTAATCCAATTGCACTTATACCATTTATTCAATTTTGAATGATTTACAAATAATATCCTACATCCAATTCACATCTGACACATATAACATTTATCCAAATTGATTTTAAATCAATTTATACACTTTTAAATTATAAGTTATGCAAAATTAATTTCCAATCTAACACAATTAACTTAAAGTTAAATTCTAGTTTATTTGGTTTACTTATACAATATCAACCCATTTAACTTATGCAAATTAAATTTAAATTCATAATTCAAATTATCAGCTTTTATTTCAATATTTGAAATCATATAAATATAGGCAAAAAAATTATCACTTAAAAATTTAAACATTTAGATGTTAAAACACTTGTTTTTCAGAAACCAATTCATATTATCAAATTTTACTATGGTAGCAATCCATCACTCAGAAACTCAAAAATGAATACTGATGATGCTTCAGTCGTCATTCAGAACTATTTTCCAGTGACTGAAATGAGTTCAGTGCTCTATCACTTCCAAAATCCATTTAAAACAGGTCTTATTCAAAAATCTCTTCAAATAATGCTACATTACTTAAAATACTTCATAAAATAATTCTCAAAACATCTGGGATTTAAATTCTTAATTTTGATCTGAATTAAATTTTAATTTTGCTCATTTTATATTCTATTCTTAAATAAATTCAATTTGGTTATATATATATCGATCTCGACATTATAATATCATCTGATTATAGTAGTAACAACCAAACACATCAGTAACTCCAGAAAATTATTCCTTTATATCAAAATATTTTTTTTGGTAAAATTATTTCGTTTACCCAATTTTAAAACAATATTATGTCAAATTGCTTTGTTCAAGTGTTTAGAAATTCCTATCGACCACGTCGGCTAAACGCGTCGATTTGAAATTTTTATACCACTCAACAAATCAATCAACGGAATATAAAACATTTTTTCAAAAACTAACAAGTATGCTCCCTCTCATATATATATATATATATATATATATATACACACACACACATACACACATACACTCAACCCAATCTAGGGTACTACTATCCCCATCTCTATTAAGTTACGTCACAGAGACAAGGTTACTACTCAACCTCCAGCTCTGATACCAAATGTAACTACTCACTTTTTCCATACAGTTTAAGCCGACATTTAACTACTCATGTCAACCAAAAATGCACATAAAATGCATATGGTTAGGAGAAAGAAGTTAGAGGATGAGAAGTAGAAAGAAAGAAGAATTAGAATATAAGAAGAAGAATACAACACAACATCAGAATCAGAGTAAATACGAATCTTATAGCAGAATGAATAAAATATAATATATCAGTTATAGAAAACTAGTGTATATACATAATAAAGCATCAGAATACATTACTCAATCAGCCTATATAATGGTGATAAATGCAACACATACAGTGGAAATAAATTAATATGAGAAAATACGAGAATACGTCTCGACTCCAACTCCTTTTCTGAAGCTCCAAGCAAATCTAGTGTTACCTGGAAAAGATACTCGGTCTAACCCGAGTATTACATACATGGATTAGTCTGGGATACTTTCGGTGATGAAACTCACTTACAAACAACTTGTTTAACGTAAAAAATCATTTAAAAGAAAGGAATTCCCATAAGACACGACCACTCATAAACATGGCATGTATTTTTACCTTACGATACCCACATCACTTTTATATCAAATCTGATGATATTATAATAATGTCTAATCCATATGTAATATAATAAAGTAGCCGAAAAGCTTGCATCTCACTTTTCGACAATACTTGTTTTAAAATCTAAAACCATACAGGCTCGTATTGAATATTGGATTTACAGCTATGACTAGTTATGAGACCACCTTCCGATCATTGTCCTCTAGAGATGGAACATTGGGGTTCAACTAGAACATCTAGCAACCCGACCACACATGACCAACAACTCATTTAACTTGACTGTATCGAATATATCATCACTACGGTTGTTGGCCTTCCAACCATATTTATTCTGAAATATACAAAAAGATAGGGCATTGATTTATCTAGATCAGTGATGATATACCTTAATGGGTATGACCCACTTATCCATGCTACCTGCCCGATTTGAGTCATTTCTCGGTTGATGAGGGTTGAGGTCACAATTACTTTTCAGAACAGCACCTTCAAACTTTGAACGCCACATTCGTAGATCCATCCGATAACTAACTGATTTGCACAAATATACTCTGTCAGAGTACATGTTCGTTCTGGGACTGAACAAAACCAAAGATAACTTTAGAACAAGAGGTTTACTGCCACGAGTTTAATCTTGGTAATTAACCAGAGACATCAGCGAGTAACCCTCTCGTTCAAAAGATCTATAACTTCAAATTATCCTTACAAGTTAGTTTTGAACATATAGTTGATTCGAAGTGGTTTTGGGTCTAGTTCTCATCCCAGTCTCTTCGAACTAACTCGTCAAAGTCAAAAGTGAATATTTATTTGATAGTCGGTTCTTTAACTATCAAATTAAACAATACAGTCAAGTACATTGGCAGCATCAATCCTATTAAATCGGACTATTTACTAAACCATTTCGAGTTCATATATTTTAACGGAATAATTATATTTCCGAATCTCACTTTTTTCATTACTTTCAAAAAATATCCAATATTTATCCCCTCCGTAATAGTGTATTTACCAAAATTCATTTCCATATTTCCTTTACATTAGAAATATTATTATATATATTTATAAGCCTCCTTTATTCTCTTTCTATGTTTCCACTTTTGAGTTTTAGCCCCATTCTAAGTTTATAAACCAAATTACAACTTCCTTTGATTGTTGAAATCATTTACCACCTATTTCTTTTTGAAACTTGTCTTTCCTCTTTTACGAACTTCGTCAATTTGGATTGTTACACAAATTCCTTTGAACATAATCAACTCTTACAGAAATTCAATTAAATTTCTAACATATACTAATCATAAGTAAAAAATTATTTAAAATCTCATTTGATTATAAACAAGGTCTTAAGTCCACATTATGCTCCATTAGTTGAATTCAGATTATATGATCAACATCTTGATTGTTATTAATTAAATAATCACGTTCAATATCATTTAAATCAAAATGGTTTAGTTCATCACTAACTATTAATTAAATAGATAAATTTAGCTTAAGAAATTATTAAAAAAAAAAATCGTTAATAACAATATTCCATTGATCCTCTTTATTCATATTAAACTAAAGATTATTCAATCTTTTCAAGAAAATGTGTTTTAATTTTACACAACTATTTCTCTAACTACTACTATTAAATTAATTGACCTCAAATTAATTTAAAATAGTTGACTTAGTCAATTGTAAATCATAGTTAACTTAATAATCACGTTCGATTAATCATTTCTCTTTAAATTAATTAATAATATAAACAATTTAAATCATTCCACTTAATTATTTCTTAAAACAATTAATCCAAATTATTAGCTATTAAGTTAATCTCTTACTTGCTTGCCCACAAAACTCATTTGAGTACAAGGATTTGTTTGAAACAACTCATTTTACAATTACTTTTCAAATTTAAATAATAATATTAGTTTATCTTAAAATCTTTTATCAAAAATAGATCATAATAAAAAGGTTTAAATTTTTAACTTCAGTTATAAAATAAATTTTATAACTTCAGTTCAGTCGATTCACCTAATGATAAATCAATACTTATAAAACAATGAATTTTCAAGTAATCTGTTGCCAATCACTTAATCGATACTGTATATTGATAAATAAACATAATTGTTTAATTTTCAGTTCAACAATCAACATCAAAAATACGTTTCAATATCATCAATGTTAAACTATTCATATATGTGTGTGTGTGTGTAATATAAAAATAATAACAATTAAAATATCTAAGGAATCTGTTTGATTCCTATAACCTGTCCTTCCCTGCATCACGGTTAGCATAACAGTTTATATACACATAAAATAGAAAATTCAACCAATTTACCTAGAAATGAACTTCAGGCTTAATGCAGATAGTGTTGGAATTTAATCCGTTAATAAATGGAAATGGTTTAATCACAATCAACCAATCAGTTCATTCAATAACAATAATTTCAATCATCGAAAGCACATGAACAATTATATCACACAATTAAATATCGATTGGACAACAGATATTTATAACGTGATATAATTTAAATTGGTATTCCAGAAAGTGTAAGTTAATAGCTCACCAATCATTCAATTGACGGTTCAGCATTGTTTTATTTAATTTAAAACAAACGTTTAAAATTAAATAAAATTTTGACTAGCTCCAATTCATTCCAAATTTCACGGACTTGTAGTGCTCGTCCATACGATCTCGATAGATCTTGTTTCGTCGAATTCTTCCATAATCACGTTATTAGCGTTGATTGCTTCTTTCTCATGCCAGTATGTTTTGAAGCCATAAGAATAATCACCATTTCCAGATTTTCTTCGATCCTCCCTCCTCACTCTCTACGGTTTCAAAAAAACAGTTAGCACCAATGCTCCTCTCTTCACGCACTTCTTCTTCTCACCCCCAAACTTGAGACATGCGATCCCCTTCCCATATACACAGACCCGCAACCTCATGCATAAACCCATCCATGATGGAATTTCCTTCACCTCCCCTTCCTCGTTTTCTCCGTTAAATTCCAAATAGAAACCACTGATACACTCAGTACCCCAAGCTCCTTCTACTCCATCCAACTTAATCGAGCTCGCAACATGCCTTTTCCGTCGCGTCGAACTGCCCTCTTCGTGATGTACTGAGAAAACAGCGAACTCCGTCACTCGACTCCTCCTCACATCCCGAGTTCAATTGCGTCTCAGTCCGGCCTCCGATGTCATCCAGCTCACCGGAATCCCCTTCCTACCTTGCTGCATAAACCCCTAGCAAACCATACAAGTATCACACCTAAACTGTGTGTACTGCAGCAGAAATGGGTTGCTTCTTTTTGTCGTGAAAGGAACAGGAAAAGTGGGAACAAAAGGAAATGGAATAATGTGAATCCATGCATTTAGTATGGTGGAAATGTAGGTGAATAAATGTAAAACAGAGGATAAGGTGGGCAGAGATATCAGGCATGTACAAATATATTCAATGAAGAAGGACAACAAAAGATAAGGGTGCAGAGGATAGGATGATGACAGTAGATAAATAATTGGATAGGATTGGATAGTCGCAAGTGTTAAACACGATGTTTTTTTTTTGAAGTCAACATTCCCCTGACATGCCGAAATTATTAAACAAATGCCAAACAGTGTAAGCTGAGATATGAGCCAAGAATGTGCTGGAATTTTGTGAGAGACATGTGAAAACGAGAGGTCGATTTATTTAATTGTAGAAAATGAAGACAAAGAAGTGTTACTTTCAAATAGTCAATGAGAAAGCCAGCAGCATATATTATAAAGATTATACATAATTTTCCAAAGATTGGTCGAGATTGGGACAAGGTTTACCAAAGAATTAGAGACTACCATTGAGATTTGAAAAGATTGACGGTTTCTGAGATTTCAAAATAATACTTACGAGATTAGATATGGTTTTGGATTAAATCCTGAATGCGCTGAGATTTGTGCAGAGGTAACGATAGGATTGTATTTAAATTTCTTCACACATGCTTAGGATTTTGACAAATATTTGTCTCAGATTTAATAAGATTAGTCAAATTTTGAGTCATGGGTATCAGAAAATGACAAGCCGAGCTTCTTAAATGAGATAGCTTATAAATCTTTTTACTTAGATTATGGAAGCGACCCTGATCTAATTATTTAGCGCGCGGTGAACGTTCACCATTATTAATTCGTATTAATAACAATAAATTATCACCATACAATTCAAACAGAATTTATACACAACTTTGAAATAAATTGATTTGAGTTCAGAACTCAACGTTTTCCATTCTCAAGTTAAATCGATATTCAAACTATTCAAAACCTTTCTATTTTATTAAATAAATCATTATGTTTCATAAATGATTCCATAGCGACTTTCCGAAAATTTGATTTGGACATAACTCAAAACCTACAATACAAAAACTTGATTTTTTTCTTTCATTAGAAAAAATATATCTAATAGATCTGGACGATTCATGTTTCAAAGAATTATGACTTATATTAGATCTTATACACTCAATTGAAGTTCAAATCGCCAAATTACGAACTACTGCGCTGCTACAACAACGTTTTAAATTAAAATAATATTAATACGACCAAACTTCGTTTTATATACAAATTTATTATTATGATTCAAATCTGGACTTGATTAAATTCTTTAAATTACTCAATTCTCATATATTGCAATCCAACTAATTTCCAACTATTTCAGAATTCAATTTATTATTTCACTATTCATATTATTTAAATATTCAAAATTATTAAATTCTAGTTGTTTTAAATTGTCAAACAAACATTTAAATACTTAAATAAATTAATTATTCGACCACTAAAAATACAGGTCATTACAGTTTTCGTTGATAATCAATGCAAGTTATTATTGTTCTAATTATTTGAAATTCGTTAGTTAATTAATTTGATTAAATTTACATCATCAAACTACATAATTAAATCACAAAATTTTATTTATAGCCATAATAGTAGTGTAATCATATTAAATTCAATAATTTAAATAATTGAAAAATACAAGTTGATACACTTTCTCCTACTCAAAACTTTTCATCCTAGAAAAGGGCGTAATAAGGAAGTTGCAAATTAATATATTTAACGATATAATTTCATACTCAAGTTAGAAAACATTTAATTTACATAGGTAGTTTAATATAGTTTTGAAAACTAAAATTTTCCAAAAAGTTTAAGTCTTAGATTCATGAATTTTTTTGATAGAGTCTCCTTTGTACGGCTAGGTCTAAAGAAATAACAATGTGTATAATCAGAAATATACATCCCATCTCAATGATGAGGCATCCTAAACTATGTGGAAACAATATTATATCAAAATATTATATGTAGTTCGTTATGCGTACCTTTCATTAAAGTTATTAGAAAAATAGCTTATTTTTATAAGCAAAATTAATTTTTTTGCGCAAGCGAGTTAAAAAACATATGGCATCCATACCCACTAAAACACTCAACATCCAAATAAGAACGTATATATAAAAGAAATAAATCACTATTTCTATAATAATCAAATACAGCCATAGGAACAAATAAGAACATCCAATCATCCAACCGAAGCACAATTACAAGTTTTGCAATGTCAGTGTATTATTTAAACAACTTCATTTTGTTCATTCCATTGGACTTCATTACTTCAAATTAAGTTGTTTTAACTTAAATTCATATAAAATTTCAATGTACAATCAATTTCATTCTGCATTATTAAGTTAACTTCCATTTCATAGTTTCCCTTATTAATTCCACTTAATTTGCAATTTGTTTTATTTTCCATTTAACTCTAATTTTGGGACGACCCCAAACCCCGATAAGACGGTGGCAAGGGTAATCATTGGAATATAACACATAAACAGATAACAGCAGAACAGAAATAAATAAATACACCAGATAATGTACAATAGAATACACTGGATAAACATAATCATCAGAGTTACACAGTATACAGGATCATATTTAGTACAAAATACAGTTCAGCGATACATAAATGTCTACAGCGGAAAACAAACATATTATGTACAATAGGAGCTGAATAGCATAAAAAGAGATAAATGATAGAATCCATCTTCAGCTCCAGCTATCCCAAAACCTGAATACAAGGCTGCTCGTGTAGAAAAAGGGGCACCCGAGTTTGCAAGTGAAACAAACTACGAGTCAGTCATGGGACTGGTATGAGAAATCTACTTAACACATTTTATAATATGGCCAATCACAGGATCACGCCACTTTCGCGGAATGGGTTTACTCCATTGGATTTCCAGTGCTTTAAAACAAATAAATCTTTTAAATATCGCAATGCTTTTTATAAAAATGAAGCCATTATAAGACTCAGTTCCCATCACATAATGTAACACAAACCGGAGGATAGAGTTTTATCTTATAATGGCCAAAATATGCTTGATACGAATAAAACAAAAGCAATTGATATTATTATTAGTGTTTATATGTTTCAAAAACAATTTCAAATCATAAGTATCAATCATAGACGGCATTAATGCCCCATACCACTATGTCGCCATATATAGGTATACAATCAAAACCGCACGATGTCGTATTTGGAAATTGGATTTCCCTCATGAACCAAGGCCAGGGATCGTCCTTACCGCTTCGAGACAATCTAGCCTACCATGTCTCAGGCAAGTACTTAGTCAAGCCTTGGATCGTCAGGGCTGGTCCACTCGATGTGGATTAAACTTAAACCCTGAACACTGCGTTTCCCCACCCTATGGGGCGTAAACTGGTCATCCACCGACCAAACTATCGGCTCCGAAGAGACCGATCTAACCGAGGCGCCTCGCTATCCAACATCCACATAAGTAAAATGTTAGGTCGTGTCAAACCCAAAACACCACTCCTAGCTAGAAAGAAACACAGGTCCTCCCTGATATCCTCCCTCGTTTCCGGCTCATACCGGTGTGTGAGGCTCGCGAAACAACGCTATACACAAAGCTATGCCACACCAGCCGCGCTTTGATCATCAACCACAATTCTTTGATTTTCAACAGAAGCCTTGATCATCTGCCACTTAGGCATGCCATATAGGCAATTCACTCCATGCGACTGATTTCTATCGATATATAACCTCTGAGCTCGTGCATCTCAGAGAAGGGCGTTAAGCAAGAGAATAAATTTTCCGCCGCCAAACAGATATATATTTAATAGAGATCAATCAGCACAGAACAAAATCCAATGTCAGACACACAGTCCATTTACAAGTTCGTTCTGGGTCTGAACGAAACTAGAGACACTCAATACAATCAACAAGTATGTCCGGACGGCTACTACTTCGGCCCCTTCAAGGTAGCTACTCCTATCATGAGCATCAGTAGCACCCCTCCATTCGACGTGAAGATCATCGGTCTTGCGCCGTCTTCATATCTTCGACTTTCAATCGTCGATCAATTATTTGAAATGAGAATTAACTCGGCCTTTTCAAATAATTCACATATATTTAGAATTTCAAATCAATTCAGTTCAATGGTTAAATTATTCGACATCACTAATTCTGTTATTTAATGTAATTTCACGCCAAACAAATTCAACCATCAAATATCACATAAACCGAGCAAATTCAGTTTATTTCCATTTCATATCGTTTATAATATTTTATCACGATTTATCGCTATTTTTATTTATTTAAAAATAGCCAATTCATTCAAATGACGCTTCAGGCCATAACGCGGCCGTGGCGCTGTTTTTCTTCAGATTTGATTTACACATATATGAAAATCTAACCATTGGATCTTCACAATTTTTATATCATTAGAAAGATCTTTTCAAAATGAATCCAACGGTTTCAGTTTTGGGAAAATTCGACGGTCGGATCTCCCGCACTTATCGTTTGAAGTTACGATTTCAAAATACGAACTGCAGCATCGTTATTCGATTTAATTTAATTATATTTATATATATAAATATAAATATAATCGATTCTAGCGCTGTTTTTCTTCAGATTTGAATTAAACATTCCAGACAATCTAGCCGTTGGATCCACACACAGTGGGTGTCGTTGGAAAGATGTTTCCATAGCGAACCCAACGGTTTCGGTTTCGGGAAAATCCGATGGTCGGATCTCCCGCACTAATCGTTTGAAATCATGGTTTCAAAACACGAGCTGCAGCTTCGTTATTCGATTTATTTTAATAATATATATATATAATTCATTCTTCGATTTCAAAACCATAACCACTTTATATATTTGATAAAAATGATATTTTTATCATCAAAAATATTTATTCAACACATCACCATTTTTAACACTTCATATTCACAATAAAAATGTAGATTTTATTGTTCAATCTATGTATTCAACACATGAATGTTTTCGACTTCACACATACGATAAAATATGAATTTTATCGTTCTAGTCCTTTATTCAACACATGAATATTTTCTATAGTTTATATATATAGTAAAAATGTGATTTTTATTGTAAAACAGTTTATTTCAAAACACGATTATTTTATATAGTTCATACATAAGGTAAAAATGTTATATTTGGTGTTAAATTTTTTTATTTAAAATACGAATATTTTATATAGGCTATATATAATAAAAATGTGATTTTCATCTTTCAAATAATTTACTCAACACATGAACTCATTCGACACATGAATTTCTATTCAACACATGAATTTTTATTCAACACACGAATATAGTTTCAACACATGAAAATAATTATAACACACGAATATTATTGAAAATTTCGGCAGCATAACGGCAGGGTTGTTAAAACCGGGACCGTCCCTAGTACGGCTCCTCACTCTACCTTAAAACCTCGCGGTTTTTGACAATGGAGATTTTCAATATCTAGTTCGTACGCAGACGAATTTTCCCATATACTAATCCTATTGGGATTTCAACCACAATCAATCATTTCAAATCAACCATTCATGATATTCACCAAATTTCACATCAACCAATAATCTAAACAATATCACAACCAATATATATCGTTCATGGTCTGTGGATGAGGAGAGAGTATATATATATGTTCGTATATAAATGTATTTCGATTTCACTTCAATTTATTTCAACACATATATTATTTTTACAACGCATATATAACTTATACATCGAACATACAACTTATACATGAGGTGTACAATGCTTATATAACTCATACATCGACTATATAATTTATACATCATTGTTTTCCATATCGTTTATAAATTAGAAATCTCACATTAGGTTCCACTCCACCAAAAATTGCAGAAGGCTCAGAAAAATATGCGGTCTCTTTTAGAAGGTAGAAGACATCCTCACGGTCCCGACGTTTCCTGTTTCATCGAATTTCGTTACCGTATGAGAAAGATATGATTTTATAAAGGTGGATCACTTTTTAAAGAGAAATAATAAATAAAATAAAATAAAAACACCTTCTTCTTCCTTTACACACTTCAGGCCGACGCTGCACTTCAACCCTTCAAAACTAGGGTTTCCTTTTGCTACCAAGACACTACACTTCGCGACGATCCGAAGCTACCACGAGGAAGAGCTCTGAATGGCGCGCTTAGAGGGGCCCACCACGTCGAACTAGCATGCGCAGGGGCGGAGAAGTTCGGTGGTGAACGACGGGACTTTCAGGGGGCGGTTCACAGCAAATACACAACAATAAATTATGAAGTTTATATGGATTTAGAGATCGTGAATAGTAATTCAAATTTCCCCAAAGAAGCACTTGATTTTATTGAGCGCAAGTGGAGAAATCAAGCGGGGAAAATTTGAGTGTTTTCCGTCGTTCAAAATGAGGGTGGAGGCATGCGTTGACCAAGCGGTGAGGTTAATGAGGATTTGGACCGAAATATGATTGGCCGGGGTATTTATATTAATTTTAATTTCCAAAAATAGAAACTTTTCCATTCGACCTCAGGATCGAGTCCACCGACTATCGTCCCTAGCGTAATACCCCCATTCCGAACACTATGGGATATGTTTCGAAGGCCCATTCGACTGTTTCAGTCAGTTTTCCTTCAAATTAAAATATAAAATATTCAATATTTGATTTGAACGTACATTTCAATTTGTCGGGGCCACATACTGATTCTAAAAATTCCCAAAAAATAAATCTAGCTATGTTTTGACGATACGGTCCCAACAAAACTAGTTTCGTCAAATTCTGAGACCGTTTGAAAAATGGCCATTTTCTGGTCAATCCAATTTAATACCAAACACATTTTTCTTCGCTACGCTCACATATTAACTTCAAAAATTTTGAAATTTGAAACCTAGAAATAATTTGACATCCCGGATCCAACAAAAGTGGTTTCGTCGAATTCTGAGGTCGTTTGCAAAATGTCTATTTTCAAGGGTTATATATTCTCTATAGCGACCTTTCTGAAAATTCATTTGGCCATATTTTTTATTCCCGCTGTGAAACTTTAATTTTTCGGATTCGTTAGAAAGATATTCACTAAAAGATTTAAATATTTTTGGTTTCACTAAAGTCCGTTTTATTTTGCACTCGGTACAGTCATTCAAAGTTTGAATTCAAATTTTGAAACTACAGCGCCATTTCAGGCCTTGTTTATAATTCAAAATAATTATATTTATTTTCAAACCTCGATTCAAACATACTTTTCGTCATTATTATTTAAAATATGTATTTTAAATATTTAAAATCCACTAAAATAGCCAAATTAAAAATTTTAAATTGGCTCAGATTTTCCGGGTTGTTACAAATTTAGTTTAAATCAGAGTCAATATCTTATTACTTAAGTTTCATTGACTTGTATGATATTTAGTTACTTGTTTATATTAACATTTTTAACTTATTAATCATTTTGGTGAGCTTTGCATGCTCATGCTCTGTAATGTAATAGAGTATCATATAAATCTATCTATTCCAATTTAGTTTTTCTTATTAACAATTTAAGTTCATTCCGTATTGTATCAAATATCTATTTCATTTTACTCATCTCATTAATTTATTTCCTTAACATTTTCATTTTTTTTTTCATTTTCAGTAACTTCCTCTAGTTACGTCAAATCTAAAAATTCACTTTATAAACTTATTTCATGGATTCGGCTTATTGATCCTACTTAATTGAATTCAATTTCATTACATAACTAGGTATATCATTTATTGACATAACTTGAGTTTAATTCATGTTTATAAACCAACAATTTAATTTTCAGCTCAATTATTCATGCCATTATCTGTATATTATTCAATTTCTTTCCAAGAATGTTTTAACCTTTTAGATATTTTGGTAAGTTATATATATGCTATAGAAAAAGGTTGAGTGTTATACAAGTTCAACAAATTCAATTTGTTTTAAATTCACTATTTCACATTTTTAAGAGTTTCTACTTCGATTTATATTTCTTAGATTCATATCGCAATTTCATAATTCTGGAGTTTCTAAATTTTCATGTTTTAATTCATTTCAGTAATTTGAAAATCATTAATTATTAGAGGACTAAAGAATACAACTCCGGGTTCACTTCCAAATCAACCTTTGAAATAACATATATTATACCTTCTATATCAAACCATGCTTTCAAAGATTCAAATAAAGTTTAGTTTTCTTAAATAAGCTATAAAAATTCCAAGTGATCTCCCAACTTAGAACCTCAAAATAAAGGTCGATGATGTGTTCACTCATCACTGAAGCCATCTCCTAGAGATAAGAAGGGAATATATATTTACTTCTAAGAAAATTCATTTGGAAACAATTTCTACAAGAAATTACTTTCATATTATACTTATATTATTTCAAAACCTTTGCAAATCAATAATTCAAAAGCACCTGAATTTAAATTCTCAATTCCATATTTAAACTCGTTTTACTTACGTATCAATTAATTTCTAATATTTCATTTTTCTTAAAATCATTAAATAGTCAATAGTTTAGATATATTGACTAATTAAACAATAAATGATGATAACTAAATATTATCATCTCGATGCAACCAAAAAATTAAGAATTAATTGATTTTCAAAATAATTCCTTATATATAAAATATAATCCAAAATAATATTGTGTCAATCTGTCCTATTCGGGTGTTCAAAATCCCTACTGATGCCTTGGCGTCCCAAGTATCGACCTGTATTAACTCATACTTTACGTATCACAAGATTGTAAAACAATTATATTTAATTCCCTAGTGGTCGTATCATTCCCATATTTTAATATGTTGTTCATGGGGATATGAGACATGTCCATGATTTTTAACGAATTTATTTATGATCATTTGCTCATATAATTACTATTTTAGCTATAACTTTTGATGGAAGCCGAATCAAGTGCTGAAATCGGCCTCATTGGATTGTACTAGTTGTTGGTGGTTCCGTAGAGCGGTCATATTACATATTTGGCTTAGCGGTTTGGGAGAAATCGATGTTTTAAGTTTCAATTTCTGTTAGGCAGATAATTAGCTACTAATGGATAGATTAGCAAGCCCATTAGACTAATGACTTGCAATTATAATTAAGGAGGTTATGGGAGAGAAACTGTGACAACCCACCTTTTCTGAATAATCCAAGTTGACAATAAAACCACACATGTCCAACTCGAACTATTCAAAATATGATAGATAATCAATTTGGGGTGTATAATAGAATCTGAACATAGAATCACATATACAGAATAACACAAAATCTCGTAGCAGAAATGAAATAATATACATAAGCAGTTCATGAAGCTACTTAAACAGTTACAATTTAATTATACAATATAGCGACTCATAAAGTTCGCAAATACAAGCCAAATGGAAATAGGAAACTAGTACTGGATAGGATGGAGTCTTCGACTAGGTCTTCGGCTCCAGATAAAGTGCTCCTTGAGAACACTGCAATACTCAGTCTGACCCGAGCGAAATGAGAAAAACACAAAACACTCGAGTCAGGTCTAAACATTCTAATGTGATTAGATCTAAACTCAAATGCAAATAACTCAAGAGATGTTACGCTAATTTCCATCTCTTAAGGATCCGTTAAACTATCTATATATAATATAAATGCGCTATTATATGTAATGTCTATCAGTAATATAAAATATTAAAATAGCGTTAAGGCTTTACATTGATCCCCCTTAACACATTTTTAAATAATGTGGTCTATGCAGGTCCTGTAACACAACTAGTAGAACGTCGGTAGCCAGTGAGTCCCCTATAGGCACATGTTAAATAGAAACTCGTAGTGGTCGCGCATAAGGATAAAACGTATGACAAGGCACATGAGGCAATGCCCAAGGTAGGATACTACCAATTTGCCTGATCCGGACTGGTGGTAACCCCTAACGGCCCACCGCAACACTTCCAAAATCAAGGGTGATCACCAAATAACAAAAGATAGAATATACGAAGAAGTGTGCCTGCTAGAGGTAGCTAGCCTCAATGGCCCGGCACGGCTCCTGTTTTAGTCATTTCAAATTTGACACAAGTGTCGGTCATCCATTATCGTTCACTTTTTTCAATCCAATAAACGTACACCAAAAACAACCACTTCATTCTGGATCGTCACTTCACGAACATAGTTATCAAAGTGGTTCTAGTATCGACAGAGAATGTGTCCATAACTGGCTTCGGTCTCTTTGACAACTAACGTCATTCAATTTTCATTTATTAATTTGTCGAATAGATCAAACCATAATTTGTATTTCAACTTCTTATTTAGACTTGAACTATCAAATATTTCAATTTTGAAATATTAACAACATTTTTATCGTTTGCAATTATACACTTAGCTTTGTGTCTAATTCCAAAGTTCCAAATCAATAAACTAAAGTAGTATTTTCTTTTATAAAATTTACAATTTTCAAATATTGAATATTTCACTTAAGTTCACTTTAAAATTTCACAATTTTACTTCATTTAACTAAATTGTTTTTCTCAACTAAATTATATCCAAAATTTACAATTTTGAAATTATTTCCTTAAATATTTAGGCTAACATTTTTTTTCAATAAGAGGTTCAACAATGGTTATTTTAATAAGTTTAAATAAAATTTAAATCACTTAATATTTCATTTATCAATTTAAATCAAATTTCCATGTATATAATTTAAACCAAAGTTTAATCTTCGAAATTTGAAACAATTCTATTTTCTTTTCAAAATGGGAATTTAAACTTTGAAATACGTATAGTGAAATGTAGAAGTTGTGAGAATTTCATCGGAAAATTTGAATGTTGTCGGTCGCGCAATTTTAAGTGCAAAGCTGCGCATAACAATTCAAATTTTAGCGATTTTAAAATCTCTTCAAAACAAGTTCGGACAAACATGAAAAATATTCTATTCGATGACAGTAATCCAACGGTGGAATTCGTTTCGCGAAAATCGGACGTTTTGACCTTCGTTTCACATCCGCATTTTTTATGTTAAAGGGGTCCGTAATGCGTTTTTGAACGGAGCTTGCAGACACTGCAAAATATATACCATTGTGTCCGTCTCGTCGCGCTGATTACCGAAATATATTCATTTGTCAGTTTCGGTGTTCGGTTTGCGCTGAAACTGTGAAAAAGCTTGCACAGTTCATTTGTCAGTTTCGGTGTTCGGTTTGCGCTGAAACTGTGAAAAAGCTTGCACAGTTCATTTTTGAAATAGATCCATTTGAGTTCGATGTGTCCCTTTTACGATCTTACATATCCTTCTAAATATTTTGGGTCTGCAAAAGATGTCTTTTTATTTTACTAAGCTATCTAAATATTTTTTTTTCGGATGAACCATGCATTGCTTTTGGTTTATATACATACACATTGTTTTGGTTTTGTTTCATATTTTCAAAAGCTTTCCTTTTCAAAGACCATACATACATGTTGGTTTGGTTTTGTTTTCCCATTACATTTGCATTTGCAGCAAGCTAAAACAATGGTGATTTCTTTCATGAGTTTGTATATTAAGCCTCAGCTTCCATGCTTCCATATATTAATACACAAAACACACATCACATGCATACACCTTTAACACACGCATGCACACTAATGCACTAACCTCACACACGTGTATACATATATACACTCACGCATACATTTATATATACCGCACATGCAAACGCTACACACATATATATACCACACATGCACCGACAACACAACTTACGTGCAACTCACACATATAAGACACGCATGGGCTGTCTATTTGTATTGTTATTATTTTCTTTTTCTTTTTATTTTTTTCTCTTTTCAATATTTTTTTTTTTTGCCAATATTTCTTGCGGCTTTTTTTTTAGTTACGCATGCCATTTATACACACTCTCATGCAAGCTAATCAAACACCACTTCACACCGACATGCACACTCACACAACAAGTTCACACAAAACACACTCACAGTGGCTAATACCCACGCCCAAACATAGCATGCATATATACATGCTGAGGGAAAGTGGCAAATTTATTTGCTTGGAAAGTGAATCAATGGTGAGAAATATATGTGTCTATTTCTTTTGCTTGCCCATGAAGAGATGAATTGTGTTTTTACGAGAGGAAGCGGTAGATGTTTTTGCTGAGAGTAAATGATGGGAAGGAGAAAAGAAATCTAACAAGAGAGAAGACTTGCTGTAAAGAGAAGTGGCTCCATTGGCCAAAGAGAAAGAAAAAAAGGAATAGTCTTTTGCTAGCAATGACAAAATGTCCCCATGCGTTACAAGGAAAAGAATGGAAAAAAATGTGTCCAAAGAAAATGAGTCGGCCTTGTTGCGTGTTACTGTGAAGTCATAAATGAAGAAAACTTGTGTTTCCCCTTTTGTTTGTCGCAAGAAAAAAGGAAATTAAAAATCATTGAGTTGCATGGCCTGAATGAATTATAATAATAACGCGGCTTCCTTCCTTTGTCTCATTTTGCCGAGAATGGACATTGAGAGAGAAGAATAAGAAATAAGAAATGGGAAGAACTCACCTACCACAGTATGCAATATTTTAAATACGGACTAAGTTGAATTATTACCAAGTCATTTACTTTCTTTTAGCATGTGTATATAAATATACAGCAAACACATTAAGAAGTTTAGGCGTGAGTAACAACTCACATTCGGGTTCTGAAAGCTAAACGATGAGTTAGCGGTTGTTGTCGAGGTCATCGGAGTTTGGTCCGGTGAGTGTGCCGTCGGAGCTTGAGAGAAGGCGGAGCAAGAGAGGATGGAGCGAATGGGTTTGTGTTGCCGGCTGTTAGTTCATGCAGGCTCTCATTGTGTTTTTTTCTTTCTTTGTTTTTTTTAATACGAATGCAAACTTTGCTAAGGAAGAAAATAATTTATGGAGAGAGACTATGAAAAAGGAGGGAGAGTAGATGTAGTTAGGAACTTATGTAATACGGTGGTAGGGTGGTAGGTGAATTGGCAAATGCTTTGCACCATGTCTCATTAAATGTTTGGAAGAAAAAAAAAAGATGTGGCCTCCATCACTTCATTTAATGCTTCATATTCTCTTACATCCTTGTTGGATTTGCGGAGATATTTAATTTTTGGTTTGTCTGTAGCACTCCTTTGGTTCCGGATTTATAATTTAGCTATAAACAGGGTCACCTATATGGGAATAATTGTCTACCCATTTGTCTTTACGGACACCAAAATATCAGTATAAATGTACCATTGGAATCAGGACGTCGAGACGAACACAATGGCACGCAGTTATCAGTGATTTGAACGTTTTATAAAATTTCTATATTTTTTTTATCGCACTGATTTTAATTAACGGTCATTTAAATTTATTCAGTTTAAATTATCAGAATTTAACGGAACGAACTTATAACGTTTGATTACAAATTTGTTTTCAAATTCTTTTCATACAAACATTTATTTTTATTTAAATTCAATAACTATGAATATATTCATTCTAATAACTAAATTTAATCGTTTTATTTTATTTGCTTGTTTGTTTCTTGGAATTTATTGTTAAATAAATTTTTTTTCCGATTTGAAAACTTAGGTCGTTACATTAGGGGAGAGAATTTATCTCATTCAAGTATTATGTTACTGTACGTGATTCTCCGAATTCAACATAAACCCTAATTTCTTCATCTATACATTCTAAATCATATCCTAAGGCAAGATCTACATTCAAGAAGATCGAATCTTGCTATTTTGCATAAAACCAAGGATTTTATTTGATGTTTCTTTGCTATCCATAATTGATTTCATCCTTATTTCATTTTATCTAGGCATTTATGAGTGATAGGCATCTCTCTCACATGAATAATATGAATAATATGTGCCAATTTAGGATTATTTCACACCATGCATGTTAATATCACCTAAAATCTGATCGTCTATGTTAATTTTAGAATTAGAAACATAAATAATCTGAATTGGTCATATGAATCTATATTAATCATGTTTAACATATGTTTAGATCCTAATTATGCTAGATCCATAGTTTTTATGCTATATTACATGTATGTTCATGTGTTTACGATTGATCATAATTGAAATTGAATGAATACTATCTGATTTGTTGAATTGTATGATTTTGATTAATTTGGTCGATTAAAATTATGCGTCGAAGGCAAATAATTGATAAACATAGTGAATCAAAGATTCAAATGATCAAATTCAGTGAAACTTGACAAAGAAGTTTTGGAGGGTGTCGGAATGATGCCCAAAAAATTTCATCGTGAAATATGCTAAATATATGCACCGGTATCGGTCCTGCCCTTTGGATCGGTACCGATCCATGATGATTGGTCGAGGTGACTTAAGATTAGGGGCATAGGTTCGTGGGGAGGAAAGCAGATCATGTGCAAATTTTGGTAAGATTTAGATGGGTCGGATTTTGGTCGCCGAGTTCTCATTGATGGACTGGCAGGGAAATTTTTTAGGAAAGAGTTTTGCTTTGAAACTAGAGAGGAGGGAAGTACTCAATAATAGGCGTATAATGATCCAACACATAGCCAAATTTTGGCTATGTGGATGGATCGGTACCGATCCACAACTGATGGACCAATATCGATCCATCAGGGAAGGTGGTGGAGGGTCGAAACTTATGGAGTGTGAATGTTTTCCTCTTAGAGTTTGTTGGTGGTTTTTGATTGTGAAAAGCTTTTATGCGATGGAAGTGTTCATCAACAAGGTGGTGTTTTTCGATCGTGAACTCAAGGAGGAAGTAGAAGGATGAATTGAAGAGAAGCTAACCGTGGGACGATGCAACAAGACAATTGATCGACTCAAGTGGAACTTGAGCACGTAATATGATGGATCACTCAGGTGGGACTCGTGCATGAGAGATAATGGACTGATTTGCGTAAGACTTGAACTATAGGATGAAGTCATCGAGGATGGCTTGTGAAATTGGAAGTGCTAAGAAATCGGTGATAGTTAGAGGTTCTAATGGACACAAAGTAGTGGTAATATAGGGGCGCCTATTAGGAACTGAGAGATCGTGTGCCTTGGGTCGCTCGAGAAGTAAACTAGCTGCCTCGAGGAGGCAAACATACGTCAGACTGTGGCAATTTGAATAAAACCGTGGTTTCCATTAGCCCTTGAAGGATGGAAACAATCAGCCATTCGATATCGATGCATTCAAGGCTGTAGACGGTGATAACTAGGTTATTTCTTGTTATGGGCGCTATGGTTGCTTGTGTATGTTCTATTCTATTTTCTATAGGTAGGCTATCACCGTGAAGAGAAGCGGTATCGGGAATCCTATTCTAACTCGTGTCCATTTTGTGTGTTTATAGCATATTATAATGAGACTGTTATGTGCTAACTCTGTGGTTGTAGGGATGGCTTGGGTAAGACCTGAACTGTCTATTATCATATTATCCTGCGTAACTATTGATAGTTATTTTATCTCTCACTAAGACTACTGTTTGACTCAAGGTTTTATGTCTCCTCTTATTACCTTGGGTTGCTCATTGATTATGTTGATGAGTAGACGAAGTAGCAAGGTAAAAATTTAGTGGTGTTGATGCAGTACGGTAATGAGCACGAGGTTGGTGTACTATTTTCTTATATCGTATTACTATTTCACTATTCTATTGAGATACTTTGAGGGATGTAGTGAGGCATATATTCATATACTGGGATGCATTGTTCTTGAGATCCTACGATTTATTAGGAAGATATCTTCTCCTTTTTTATGCTTCACTACTATGTCATGTTGTATATTTTCCTCTAATATGTTATCCATGCGTTGTAAGCCATATGACAGGTTCCATTTAGAGACAATTTTCCTTGATGATCATCCCATATCGGCCTTACACGTCGTATTAGTGTAGGTGGTATGCGAAGGTCGTCACATTTGTTATCATAGATTTGTTTAATCGACTTTACCCAAAGTTTGTGAGCGTAAAAAGCGTATGAGAGATGTTCTGGATGATTACTATATTATAATATATAGTATAATAGGTTAGTAAGCACTTGAGCATTATTGCGGCCTTTCTTCGAGGTGGACTTTAACGACCCGGGGAATTTGACTCCCGAATTTCAACAATAATACATAAACCCGTATTACTTGCCATAACTCAAGTATCAAAAACACGAGATAGTTAATGAAAGAAAGTAGAGGGTGAGATAAGAAAGAAAGAAATATTATAATATAAGAAGAAGAACACAACAACATCAGAGTCCCAAATCGTAGCGGAACAAAATATAATATAGGAATAAAACTTAATTGAGAGCTTTGAAATAAATACTTACACTCATCAGAGTACATCAACACATTTGGACAATTATAATAATCTGTCCTCATATACAACACACAGCGGAATAAATATATATCATACGTCTGAACTCTTTCAGCACGTCTTCTTGAAATTCATAGCATCCAAACCTAAATCTGTACAACCCGGGCTAACCCGAGCATTACGAAAGCCAGATCAGTCCGGTGAATCAAAGTGAGAAAACTCGCTACTTTATAATATCATCCAACTTGATTTTAAAGTCAAAACATTTCTTTTCGAAAGAAAATGATAATGTAAGACCAATCCACACATAAATATGTATGGTTTTTACCTTACGATAACACAAAACAATCTTTGAAATCAATATCTTACTCTAATATTATAATAGTGCCTAAATGCAAATAAATATAATCTAACAGAACGCTTGCGTCTCATGCTCCACATAAATGGTATACAATCAAAACCGCGGGCACTTATTGGAGATTGGATTTCTAACTATGACAAGGTATGGAACCACCTTCCGATAGTGTATCCCTAGAAGGGAATGCACTGGTTTCAATAAGAATGTCTTACAACCCGACCACACATGGATACAAATTTTTGACTGCTACTTAGTATTGGCATGACCGACCACTCATTTCGCTTGAGTGTATCGAATGTATATCACCAACGGTTGTGTACGACAACCGTTTCCCGAAAACGGACAGCATCGAAATATATTTAAGAATGAAATGGATTTTCTCTAGATAGGTGATTATACACCCTAATGGGAGCGACCCACTTATCACCTTTGAATAATTTTTTCAAACTCGTCTCTTAGATCCCTTTACTTTGTAAATATCAGATAATTTCAAAAAACCACTTTCTATTTCCTTTACATTGGAAATATTATTTATATTCTCTAACCTTTTTACTTCCATTACTTTAGAATTATTATTATAATTCCTTGAACCCTTTTTCATAGTCGGAAACATTTCCATTTCTTAATTCTCTTATCTTAACTACTTACCAACCCATATTATTCCACTTTTAACTCATTAAACCATTCCCTGTTTTGACGATCTTGTTTCAATCCTATTCGTTCTACTTAATTTCTTTATTAAGTATCCCAACTCAAAATCAACGTTTTAACTTAACTCATCTTTTATAAACCTTATTTATATAACTCGGGTTTTATATAAACCCATTTCCATCTCAATTGCCTTTGCTTAATTTAAATATTAAATAAAACATTTATTTAATCTATTGCATCAGCTCGAAATCTCTTTTATAACTTTGTTATAAAAATAATGGCTTTACCATAAAATCGATCATCACTCTTTTCTAATTCAATTAGATTCATTCCAAACTCGATTATTGACATAAATGGATTTCATTTAAGTAATAATAACTTAGATCCTCATTAATTAAGATAATAACTTATTTCATTATTAACCGCTGTATAAGTAGTTAAATTCTTTATTGCAAAAATAAATAATAATTTCTCTTATTTAAAAAATCTTATTAACATTACAAATATTCGTTAAATCCTTTCATTAAATTTATTTAACAATAACTAATTTAATTTAATACTCAATCCTAGTAAAAACATTTGATTCAAAAAAGGTTATCTCGTTAACCAATCCAATTAAATTCTTTCTTTAAATTAATTAATAATATAACTAATTTAAATACTCCGTTTAATTGTTACTTAGAACAATTAAACCAACTCTTAACTGTTACACTAATTCTGCTCATTTTCTTATAATTCTTATTTCATAAGAATTATCTTTTTAAAACAATTTAATAATTACTTATAAATTAAATAATAAATATTTATTTTCTTTTCAAATAACTTTTATTCCAATTAATAGGTTTAAAATCTATTTTCAGTTATAAAATAAATTTTATAACTGCATTACCGTCGATTCACTTAACGGTAAATCAACATATATAAAGCGATTGATTTATAGGCCATATGCTGCCAATTACACAACCAATACTGTCCATTGGTTAATAACAAACAAACGATGAATTTAGATTCAACGATCAATAAACAAATCAATCATCCAATTAGGTTGATCAAACAGTTCATATAATGTGATATGAAAATAAATAATAAATTTGAGGAATCTATTTGGATCCCTCCAACATATTTTCCCTACATCCAAATACGTTACCTCAAATAATAATAAACAGGTATCATATTCAACAATAAATAAATAACAGTAATCTAAGCATCCATATTTTAATTTAATACATTTATATTATTATAAATGTAACCAACAGGTACGTTACCTCATTTGGAAAATAATCGTTAGAATAACGATTATATTTTCATAAATTTGAACAACGTTTTAAATTAACCAATTCGACCAATACATAAACATCCAACACGCAACAAATAATTATCAACCATAGCACAAAACAAATTCCGACTTATATAAAATATAAATGGGTAAAAACTAAGTGAGTTATACTCACTTTGATTTCGTTCGTTTCTAAAGCTATTTGGTTGTAGTTAAATTAAACAGTGTTTAATTTAACTGTGAATTCCTAGCGGTGTCCATTTCTGTGCAAACCGGCTCTACAATGTGGTCCCAGTGCGGCTGATTTTGTTTGATTCTGTTAACATATGAGAATGTTATACATATTGTACGACTACGATCTAATTAATTAAATTAATACCTTAGTTAAATAATTCGTTATTCCTATTTATATACTAATTTAATTGACCATAAAAGTTCATAAATTAGGCATATAAAAATCGGGATAAGGTTATCATCATCTGGATTAGGCTCATTAAAATGACGGGGTAGTATATATATAGTTTTAAATAAATTAACCCATACATTAATTCATATGGGACTTACCAGATATAGAAGAGCCTATATACACGTAGCCCCTTATAGCTACAACATCATTTTTCCACATGCAAAACAATCCTGCTTCAGGATTTCTTCACTTCTATTTCAAATTGCTCCGATCTTTTACTTATATTTTTTTTCCTTCTTTTCTTTCTTCTTCTTACTTCTTGCACCAAATCTCGCCTCCCTCTCCTGTTCTGTCACGCATGCCTGCTCCTCCCTCAACGCAACCCCAAAAATACTTCGGCCACTTCACAGTTCGTTCTTACTTCTTACTGTATGAGCCTTCAACCCCATCCCCATTTAAAAACTCTTACTGCTCTACGGTTGCTCCTCCTCCTAGTATTCAGTCTGATTCCTCCCTTATACCCACTTCATAATATTTTTTTTTAGCTGAATGTTGGTTCAAACAAAATCCTTTCTACTTGCCACGTTCTCTCTTACTGTTCACATTCAAAACTTCTACCCAGGCCGTATCCTTCTAAATCAAACTTTTTCCAATTGAAAAGAGCTCCTGCCTTTTCCCCATCTCGACATCCCATGTGTTCCACAGATCCTCCACACACCCAAGCTTCTAAACTCATGCAAATGGTTCTTTTCTTTGTTCTGCATTCTCTTCTGGTTCCAAAAGAAAACTAATCCACTTAAATATACGTGTATATGCAAATTTCCCCACTTAAATATATACATATGTATATATATTTTCCCCACTTACGTACTACATAATTGTACCGCTTCTCAAAAAAAAACATGTGAAAACTTTACCTCCTCGTTTAAACTACAGACCGAAACTTCTTCGCTCACACAGCAAAGGAAGAGGAGATAAACATTATTATCGAATTGGAGATGTTCAGTTTTCAGTTTTCCTTTTGCTGAAACGAACGAAAGTGGTATGTCATATATATAGGCGAACAAAGCGAATGAGGATAGGAATGATGTCACAATCATTCAGTACGAGATAGCCATGTGCGTTAGGGGATATCATGTGTGAGAAATTAAACATAGTTGTGCGCACGCATTAATTAGATAAGGACTTGCTGAAGAATAGGCCAAATCGAACAGAGATATGCGTGTACAAAAATAGCAGTAATAGGAATATGTATAACTCTTTACTTTTTCTTCTAGGTCTACGATAACTTAATGGGAAAGACAATGACGGGTATAGCTGCTCGCGTTGAATTCTAGTGTAGGCTTTACTTAACTTAGTTTCTCTTAAGAGTTAAGATATTAAAAATCTTATTGTTATTATTAGTTTATACGTATCACTATTTTAACGCCAATGTTTAATTTTTACACCGTTAGACGCAAACTTCAAATGTGATGCAAATGGACGCACCTCTACGTCTCAACGTTCAATCCCAATGAAATTAATTTCATTGAAATCGAACTTTGTTTGCACAACGTTGTTATTTTAAGTTTATCGGTTCACCCTTAAATTGCACGCATAGATAAAACAACCCTGATTAGGTCGAAACTGGAAATCTAGCAATAACTAATTATACTTCTTTCAATAAAATTTGTTTTGTTGAAAACGGAGATCGTTTGAAAAATAAATCATTTCTGAGGCCTATATAATATAATTAAATATAAAAAAAATTCAATTCAAATAAAAATAAATTGTTATTATCATATTTCTCCAAATAAAATATTATACGGCTTCAGAACAAGTCAATATATAATTTAAACTCAATATTTACCAATTCCGGGTTAAATCGTATTCAAAATATATGAAAATCCCTTTATATTTTATTAAATAAACATTATCGTTTATTAACGAATTCCATAGCGACTATTTGAAATTTTGAATTGGACATAATTAACAATATATAACATGAAATCTTCATTTTTTTCTCTTCCATTAGAAAATTATAATCAGATAAATTCCGACGATTCTTGTTTCACAGGGTTCCGACTTAAAATGGATTTTGTATATTCAATTAAAGTTCAAATCGTAAATTATGAACTACCGCGACATTACGAGCTCGAATTATAATTTGTATGTAAATTAAATATTCAAACTTCGTTATATAAACGAATTATATAATATAAATCCATTTATAATTCCAAATCGATATTTAATATAATAAATTAAATTAAATATGTAACGACCAAAAATACAAGACGTTACATGGACTAATAATTCTTGTTTCAGAGTAAGAACGAGTTGTCGAATTTAAGACACGCTGCTAGGGATGAGCCTGCGATTGGAGGGGTAGGCAAGGGTAGTCAGTTGGGAGGCACAGCTGCAATGCTCGATTATCCTGCTACGTTTGAGGCCATGATGGAAGCGATCATGAGAAGGATACCCACCCTAAAAGTGGCAGTAGAGGGTGGTGTTCCTGTGCGGGCATCTAGGTTTGTTAATTTCGCCAAGCTATGCAAGGATTATACTTCTCTAGATGACAAGACATTTGCTGGTATTGTACCTACTATCGAGATTCAGAACTGGTTAGATAATTGCGTTGCATCTTCGGAGACCTAGGGATCTATGATGCAACAAAGAGGAAGCTCGCGTCTAGGCAACTTCAAGGGCTAGCAATGGATTAGTGGAACTCCACAACTCTTGAGACTCCAGAGGACCAAATGACTTGGGATCAGTTTAAAACTAAGTTTAAGGAGAAGTTCATTTCTATTGTCTAGAAGCCGATACTCTTTAATAGGTTTTGGGCCTGAAGCAAGGACGAAGGCCTATCATTGAGTATGCAATGGAGTTGGAAGCTTTGTCGAAGTATGCTCGTTCGTATATTGAGACTCGATACCAAAAGAACGATAAGTTTATCATGGATTTGGCCAAGTGCCTTGGAAATCAGCCGGTGGATCATATCAAGGATTCGTATGAGAAACTAGTCGAGAAGACTTTGTGGAAGTGGAGTTTATTCCTAATTAAGGATGAGAATGTTATTGGAAGTAAGGAGTCAAAGCCACATCAGGGTGGCGAAAATCAGAAAAGTGGAATGGAAAGAGAAAACAACAATAGTTAGGGGGAAATGACCAGAAGAAACCCAACGGTGAGGTTACCTATTTTAACTGTCACGGGAAGGGCCATTTTCTAAGGATCGTAAGTCTTCTTTAAAATTTCGAAAATTTCCAAAGTTCAAAATTTCATATTTCAAAATTTCTGTATTCAGATTTAAAATTCAAATTTCATAATTTCAAAAATTACATACTAGTACAAAAGTAACAATACAAGACTGAAATTAAAGAGTACATGTACTCAGGTACATTACATGACATAATCGTTCCAGAAGGAGACCAGACACAGATTGCCATACATTGAGCTCCACTCCAAAGAAAAGCAGCGTATGCATGTGCAAAATAGTACACAGTGATATTTCGAGCCACACAAACAGGAAACCAACACTAACAATGACCTACCCTTACCATCACCAATATCCAACATGTGTAACCACGAAAACAGCATTGCATCACCATCCAGAAATAAGACATTTGAAGCAATAGGGAAGGGAACATTGACAATGGAAAATCCATGACTTGATATACATTTTGATGTACATCCAATCCAAACTCAATAACACTGACACAGTAGCATAGGAGAAGGAAGGTCATCATATGAATAAAAACATGGCGGATAACATGGCATGTCACTGCTAACAACCCAAAAATTGAAAATAGCATGCACAAGTTTGTACGAGCAGATACCCCAGATACATGTGATACCCAGTGAGACGAGGAAAGGTAGGCGAGGAAGGAAAAGAGACCATTTATCCGCAACGAAACGAGCTAAGCTTCCATGAGTTGCGAAGGGTCCAAACTGATACCAAAGCACCATCACCAACATGACTTGCTCATCAAGAACAAACAGAACATCCAAACATGCATAAGCTGAAACAAAAATACATCCAACATCCATCGCTTCTCCAAACAAGAAGAAAAGATACACTCACGCAAACATCCAAAATCACCACAACATACACCACCAACACCAACACCTACACACCAAGATGAACAAATAGTTCCCCATTCGAAAAGTTATCTCAAGAGAAGCCCATCACATACCTTATCATCCAGACAATGTGCTGACACTTCATACTCTCAGTAGGCAAGAGACAGCGTATTGCTCTAACGGCAAACCTGCCACATAGTGTTTATTCATAATTTCAAATTTTGAACTTGAAAATTTCAAATTTCAAAATTTTGAATTTTTAAAATTGTAAATTTTCACATTCGAATATTTACAATTTAATGTTCAGAATTCCAATTTTGAAATTTAAAAAAATGAATTTTTAAATAAACATTATGGTTCCCCAATGTGACTGATGGTTGTACTTAGAAAATAACATAATACACTTAGATGAGTTAAATGGGTAACCCACATAATAGGTGGGTTAGGTAGGGTAAATCTTTATGTTAAATGCATCAAAATAAATGGGTTAGGTCAAATTTTGCTTGACCCTACAAGATTCATTTGACACCTTTAGGCTGAAAAAAGGGAGGAATATTGAAATGCGAAATTTGTTACAACCCACAATTTTTTGCACCAATTTTTTTGACAAAAATCAAAATTTGAACACATCCAAGCGTAGAGCGTATATTTGGCACCTGTAATAAATGAGCATGAGCATAATTAGAGTACGATAAGATAACTCATAGCAGAAACAAAATAGGATAAATTAGTATTAACTCAAGCAACTAACTTTTCAAAGTAAGTCATTTCGCCAATACCGAGCATGAGAGAGAACGAGAACCGAAAACCAAACTTAATCATCTACGAGAACCCAACCTTCTCTATGGGACCTGGGAGGTTGTAATGACGAGGGGGTCAGAACGACAAGTTCTGGTGACTAAGAAATGTACAACACAGATTATAACACAGATATATCTCATTTGGTTCAACCCAAGTTGTATGCCTGACAAGTTTAGTGATTCTAACCGACCTTGTTAAAGACTACGCACAACTCTAATACTCTTCCCAATGTAGTATTTCCAAATTACATTACCAAGATAGGACATTTACACACATTTTTGTGAAGCCTTTATACCAGAGTTTAACTGGTTAATTATATCGAGAGTGGACCCCTAATTTCGGGGTTTCTATCTATATTCTCATTCTCTATTATTTATTATTTAACGCCTCACTAACAATGATAGATAGGGGGGATTCTCCCTGTTCACTTAAGACCCTAGGCGGACTTGGTTGTCACTTATCAACCATCTATAATATATTCAATGTTAACATAAAACTAGAGGGCACTAACTACGGTCCCTATAGTCAATGCTTCCGTCATTCACGCATATACCCTTGCCCCGCATAAGGTGAGAGTAGTTATTTTGTCATTTGTTATAAATTCTAGCCAACGTTATGTAACAACCCGGAAAATCAGAACCAATTTAAAAATTTTATTTTGGCAATTTTAATGGATTTTGAACATTTAAAATTATTTATTTTAAATAATAACGACTAGAAATTTATTTTGAATAGAATTAGAACGTATATATTTATTTGAATCGAAGTTAGAATATAAATATTTATTTTAATTATAAAAGGAATTGGAAATGGCGCGGTAGTTTGAAAATTCAATTTCAAATTTCATTTCAATGTACAGGATTCAAAATAAACCGGATTTTAGTGAAACCATAAATATTTGAATCTATTTGAAAATATCCTTCAAAAAAGTCTGAAAAATCAAATTTTCATAGCGGGAATAAAAAGTTATGCCCAATTGAAAATTTAAAACAGTCATTATGGAAATATAGCCTTTAAAATGGAGATTTTGCAAACGACCTCCGTTTTCAATGAAACCACTTTTGCTGGATCTGGAATGTCAAATTATTGCTAGATTCCAATTTTCATAATTTTTGGAATCAATATGTGAGCATGGCAAACTTAAACGTGTTTTGACAGTTTCAGTCAATTTGGATCGACCAGAAAATGACCATTTTTCAAACAATCTTCAAATTTGACGAAATTTGTTTTGTTAGGACCGTATCGTCAATATAAAGCTAGAAATCATTTTTCGGGAATTTTTGAGTCAGTATATGGTCCTGGTAAATTAAAATGTACGTTCAAATTGAATATTAAATGATTATAAATTAAATTTGAATGAAAACTGATTGTAACAGCCGAGATGGCTTACGAAACATATCCCACTGTGTTCGGAATGGGGGTACTACATTGAGGACGATAGTCATTGGGTTTGAAACGGAGTTCGAGATTAAAAGTCAACTCTTTGAAAAAATTAAAATAATTAAATATAAACCTATATAAAGTGAACCTAACCCTAATATCCCCTAGTCAAAACCCGCGCCCCCACGTTATGATTCAGAACCCATCTCCCACAGCCCCTCTCGCCACTGGACCTCCCACCGCCGCCTCAGGCGAACGCGCTACTACCCACCACGGTCATTCCTTCCCCCTCTCTCTCCTCTCTCCTCATTAAATTGAGACCCCGCGCCCAATAGCCCCAAAACCTGCACCCATCACCGCTTCCGACCAACTAAGGGCCTTCCATCGCCGCTATACCCCCTCCGCCCAGACGTCAGCCGCCCCTACCTAGCCCCTCAGCACCGCCAATGCCCCCCTCCCGATAAAAAAAATCCCATTTTTATTTACTCCACGCGCCAATAACCGCCCCCAACCTGTTTTAGCCCCTTCCCCGAGTCTTCCTCAGCCAACTTGAAGCCGATGATCACCTCCAGGTGGCCTCGGCATTAGTGCGCAAGTCGTGAAAGGAGACTAGCATTGGGTTTCTCTCCGATGCTGTATTGCTGATGCTCTGTGCTTCACCGTTATGGGTTTTCTTCGATGATCGAGAATCAATGAGGTTTTCTGATTTTATATATGAATTAAAACTGAAAAGATTATATTTTTAGAAATAAAAAGATACGATTTTTAGAAATATAAAGACGTGGTTTCCATGAATATAAAGACGTGATTTTTATGAATATGAAGACCTGATTTTTTTTTGAATATAAAATTTTGATTTTTATAATGTTGTAGCAAAATAAAAATTCGGTTTTTATATATATGATAGCCAAATAAAAATTTGATTTTTATATATAAGTTATAGAATTAAAAATATGATTTTTATAAAGAAATAGTTAAAATAAAAATATGATTTTTATTTATAAACATCATTGTTTAGATGTAACGACCTAGGTTTTGCACTAATTTTATAATCTATAATGTATAGATTATACTAGTAATTTAATTTAATAAGATTTACATCTCTGGTAAAAACCAAGAAAATTCCAAATAAATATATTTGTTGATAGTTTAAAATTTGGTAACCAATGCATATGTGTATATTAACAAGTAATGGATGTATTTTTTTTTTGTATTTTTGTTAAAAACTCAGGTGGATATAATTGCTTAAGTAGATTACTTCGCATGGAGAAATTTAGATTTTTATTTGAAAGTAACCTATGTAAAATTTGTCTAATTCATATAGGAAAATATTCATTAATGCAAGTATTCAATTAATTTGAGAATGTTTATAAGATCAAATTCATTTAAATTATAATAATCATTTTATAAAGTCATGTGTATATATTAACTTGTTATATGTGTATAAAATCAAGTGTATGTTGTTTTACCACTTTTTGTTACACATGCACTTGCGTTTGAATTCATGAAGACATTGAGTTATCAATATAACTAATGGATATACATAAGTAATATATTAACTTACTTCAAATATAAGTATACAAAATATATGTAGCTAAAAGGGACAAGCATTTATGGGATTTAAGGGGCTGATTTGTCTAGGATATAAGGCCTGAAATGTTGATAGGTGAAGTGCATACACATGTACCTTTAGAACAGCAAGAACATAGGGTGATTCTTTGTTTAATTAGGATCAAAGTTAGAAGCATACATCACACATCACTTAAAAGTGCTGCATCATACACATCACACTTTGTTTAATAGGCTGTTGCAACATTGATGTTTCAAATCGACGCACATATACACATGAAGATATATACAACAAGATCATGGCTGTTGCTTAGAAGCAAAGCTTGATATCATTTATTTGAATTGTACAACAGTAGCCACAATAACATCACCTCATTCACATTAGGGTTGCAGCATCTCAATTTCCTTAAGGCCAGCTGTAGAATTTGTTTTAAATTCATCTAAGTACACTAGTCCAATCACCCTAAACTGCATCCTATTGTCTACCCTGTATGAGCCTAGTCCTAGAACCCATTTGCTTGCATGAAGAGGTACGAATTGATTACATCAAAATATAGCTAACCTGCTTGTGCATTAGTTGGCCTTAACAGCTAAATGAAGTGAATGATAAGGACAACACATAGTTGAACATGCTGAACTAGATTAGGAAAGGAATTGATGTAGAAGACTAATCAACACCTCATTTCAGCCATAAATACACTACTGCATTTATACCCTGTCTGCCACATGCTAGCCGACATTAGCACTGATTTTTCTTCTATAAATACTACAATACTACACATTGAAACTCTCACACACAATTCTCTGATCTAAATAAATGTAAACAAGAGACACAAGTGGTATGAAGATGGCCGAGAACCCTTTGCACAAATCTGAAAACAGAGAATAGAATAATGGAAAATAACAAGGACAGTGAACATATATTATTGTGAGTAAGCACTTTAAATTACTTACTATTTTATATAAGTTTCAGTACGATCAACTCATATATGTGTTGATGGGTATCTATGATATTGGATCCCAATATTTGCGATGTTTAAAGACTTAAATCTCTGTAAGTATGTAGAACTCAAAATTGAGAGTTTGAAACAAAATATATGAGACTGAGAAAATAAACAGTGGTGGTGAACACAGTAGTGATTTTGTGAGTAAACATTCTCATTAGTAATTTGATTGTATATGATATGATCTATGCAGGTATATATATGTTCTTAATGGGTGGTTAGTTAACAAAAATCTATCTGAAACTAAAATAACCAAACCCGGGACAAGTGTGGATGTCCATCTACAAAGCAGTCTAGAAAATTTAGTTAAAATACTATCGAGTTTGGGCTTTGCTGCTATTTCCATATTAAAGCGCAAGAACAGAAGAGGAAAACTAAAAAGAACAGAGGAGAACTAAGAAATGCTGACAAGTTGTGATCATTTGTTTTGGGTAAGGGTAATAGCAGAGGAAGAAAGGAAATGATAGGGAAGATAGCAATTTAAATGTACATTACGGATTGAGAAATACATGTAGTAATACGAATTAAAAATGGAAAACAGAATTTGTAAAAACACAGAAAACGATTTAACCATAAAATTAATATGTGAGACTTTCCATTTGCGGGATTGACTGACTGTTAACCTAGCGATCTAACCATAAATTTTACTTGATTGTCATTTTTTTTAAATCAATATTTAAAATTAATAATATCGTTTTAAAGTCTGAAGAGCAAACTTCATCAGTCTGTTCTTTGATGCATCAAGCACATCTAAGAAAACCATAAGCTCCAGCAAATTCACCTCTGATGTTATGCTACCATTATGGGTTATTCCTTTGTGCCAAATAGGGACGGCATTGTGCAATAATGCTGTTATTGATGTACACAACTGGTGTAGTTGAGTATATATAAAATAATTCATACCTGAGGTTGGCGAGAGAAAAGAGAGGGGCGAACCCCAAGGTTGTTGTGCCAAGACCATTTGTTGAGTTTAATGAGTTGGCAAAAGTAAGCGAACCAGCGATACACTATCAATAGTTATAAACACTTGGTTATAAGCGAATTGAAAGTAAGCAAATACTGGAGACGAACTGCCAAATGGGCAGTGTGGTCTCATATCGCATTGGTTATAGTTGAAGTTGAAAGTAAGGTAGCAATTAAAGATGAGGCTATGTAATCATGTTTAATGCGACTACTTTTGAGAGAGGGCAAGCATAACCATAAAACATTGCTCACCTATTAGAATTTACATACGGCATGAATGGTGCGGGTGAGGTACGTACTGTTGGAACATGCAGCTGCAGCAGCAGCCAAGGCTTTCATGCAGCCCATGTGAAACATAAGGGCTGCCACCAACTGCCACCTACCGCCTCACCAACCGCGCCACCAACCCCCCACCAACCATCTCCTCTCTATATATACCTCCTTCTTCTTCACAACTTACATCCCAATCTCATATTCAACAAGAAGTAAAGGAGCGAGCAAGCTTAGAGTGAGAACGAGTGTTGAGTGAAAAGTGTTTTGTGTAATCACTTTGTAATATTCTCTGAAATAAAAGATCTGCAGCAGCCCGGAGACGTAGGCATAATTGGCCGAACTCCGTTATCAAATTTGTGTGTCTCTTACCATTCTACATTTCATTTCTTTTCTCTACAAATATAATCATAAGGAAATTTGCGAGATTTCCTAACAACTGGTATCAGAGCCATAATTTGTTAGAAAGGAAATCAAATTCGAGAGGGAGCGATGGCGGCAGATGAAGGAAAGGTGAAAATCGAGAAGTTTGACGGAGCCGACTTTGGCTTTTGGAAAATGCAAATTGAAGATTATCTGTATCAGAAAAAGCTTTATCAACCTCTCTCAGAAAAGAAGCCAGAGAATATGAAGGATGAAGATTGGGCACTTCTTGATAGACAAGCCCTTGGAGTTATTCGATTGACGTTATCTCGCAATGTTGCTTTCAACATAGCAAAAGAAAAGACCACGGCGGGTCTTATGGCGGCTCTCTCCAGTATGTACGAGAAGCCATCGGCCTCTAACAAAGTTCATTTGATGAGGCGATTGTTCAATTTGCGGATGACAGAAGGTGCATCGGTAGCTCAACATCTCAATGAACTGAATACAGTTACTTCTCAGCTAAGTTCAGTTGAAATTGAGTTTGATGAAGAAGTACGCGCGTTGATACTTTTGTCTTCCCTGCCAGAAAGTTGGAATGCTACTGTCACAGCAGTGAGTAGCTCGTCGGGAAGCAATAAGCTAAAATTTGACGATATTCGTGATATGGTTCTCAGTGAAGAGATCCGACGAAGAGACTCTGGTGAGTCGTCAAATTTTTCAATTTTGCATACACAATCAAGAGGAAGAAATTCAACACGAGGAAATGGACGTAGCAAATCGAACTACCAAGGTAGGTCGAAGGATTGGAGATCTAAATCCAGAAATCCCAACAATTCCCACAGCTCAAAGACCGTTGAGTGTTGGAACTGTGGAAAGACCGGGCACTACAAAAATCAATGCAGAAGTGCACCAAAGGACCAGGAGGCGAAGGCAGAGGCAAATGTTACCTCTACCTCAGGAGGAGACGAAGCGTTAATATGCTCTTTGGAGAGCAAGGAAGAGTCTTGGGTGCTAGACTCTGGAGCATCGTTTCATGCCACTTCGCAGAAGGAATTCTTCGAAAGGTACGCCTCTGGAAATCTTGGAAAGGTATATCTTGGTGACGATCAACCTTGTGATATCGTTGGTAAAGGTACTGTAAAGATTAAGCTAAATGCGTCGGTTTGGGAGCTAAAAGATGTCAGGCACATACCAGACTTGAGAAAGAATTTGATCTCCGTAGGACAATTAGCCAGTGAAGGCTATACTACGACTTTCCATGGTGATGATTGGAAAATTTCGAAGGGTGCAATGACGATTGCTCAAGGCAAAAAGAGTGGTACTCTTTACATGACAGCAGGAGCACGATGTTCGATCACTGTTGCAGCTAGCAATGGTAATTCCAACATATGGCACCAGAGGCTGGGCCATATGAGTGAAAAAGGAATGAAGATTATGCACTCGAAGGGGAAACTTTCAGGTCTACAGTCAGTGGACATAGACATGTGCGAAGATTGCATACTTGGAAAGCAGAAGAGAGTCAGCTTTCAAATAAATGGTAAAACCCCAAAGAAGGAAAGACTGGAGCTTGTTCATTCCGATGTTTGGGGACCAACAACCATCTCATCCATTGGTGGAAAACATTACTTTGTTACTTTCATCGATGACCACTCGCGAAAGGTATGGGTTTATTTTTTAAGGCATAAATCTGAAGTGTTCGAGGCTTTCAGGATATGGAAAGCTATGGTTGAAAATGAGACAAATCTAAAGATCAAAAAGCTTAGAACTGACAATGGAGGTGAATATGAAGACACCAGATTCAAGCAGTTCTGTTATGAGCACGGGATCAAAATGCAGAGAACCGTGTCGGGTACGCCTCAACACAATGGTGTAGCTGAGCGTATGAATCGAACGTTGACAGAAAGAGCCAGAAGCATTCGTATACAGTCAGGTCTACCAAAGCAGTTCTGGGCAGAAGCAGTCAACACAGCAGCTTATTTGATCAACAGAGGTCCTTCAGTTCCATTAGAGCACAAAATACCAGAGGAGTTATGGAGTGGAAAAGAGGTAAAATTATCACATTTAAAAGTTTTCGGTTGCATAGCATATGTGCATATTAGTGATCAAGGCAGGAATAAACTTGATCCCAAATCCAAGAAATGCACTCTCATCGGCTATGGCGAAAATGAGTTTGGCTACCGCATTTGGGATGATGAAAACAAGAAGGTGATCCGTAGCCGAGATGTGATCTTTAACGAAAGAGTAATGTACAAAGACAGACACAAAACAGAAGTCAACGACTCAGTATTTGTAGATTCAAATGATACACCGGATAGTCTCGTAACAGAACCGATTATAGCAAATCCTCAACCTGATGAAATCGTTGATTTGAGCGGTGTGGACCAGTCTAACACACCACAACATCCTACTCCAGCTCCTGAATTGAGAAGGTCTTCTCGACCTCATGTACCTAACAAAAGATACATGAACTATTTGTTGCTAACTGATGCAGGTGAACCAGAAAGCTATGATGAAGCTTCTCAGGTTGATGATGCTAGCAAGTGGGAGCTTGCCATGAAAGATGAGATGAAGTCTCTCATCTCCAACCAGACATGGGAACTAACTGAGTTACCCATAGGAAAGAAGGCACTTCACAACAAATGGGTGTATCGCGTGAAAGAGGAGCATGATGGTTCCAAGAGATACAAAGCTCGACTAGTTGTCAAAGGATTCCAACAGAAGGAAGGAGTGGACTACACTGACATTTTCTCTCCCGTTGTGAAGCTCAATACTATCAGGTCAGTGTTAAGTATTGTTGCTATTGAAGACCTTCATCTTGAACAGTTAGATGTGAAGACCGCATTTCTTCATGGAGATCTGGATGAGGAGATATACATGCACCAACCAGAAGGTTTCTTCGAGAAAGGGAAGAAGAACATGGTGTGTAGACTAAAGAAAAGCTTGTATGGTCTGTAACAAGCCCCAAGGCAATGGTACAAGAAGTTTGATGGATTCATGCACAAGGAAGAGTTCCAGAAGTGCAATGCTGATCATTGTTGCTACTTCAAGCGATATAAGTCTAGTTATATCATTTTACTGCTTTATGTTGATGACATGTTAGTAGCAGGATCAAATATGGATGATATCAGAAGGTTGAAGCAGCAACTATCAAAGGAGTTTGACATGAAAGACTTAGGACCAACAAAGAAGATTCTCGGAATGCAAATCACTAGAGATAAGCAGAAAGGACTCTTGCAGCTATCTCAGGCAGATTACATCAATCGTGTTTTGCAGAGATTCAACATGGACGATGCTAAGCCAGTCAGTACACCATTGGCCAGTCACTTTCGCCTATCCAAGGATCAGTCCCCGCAAACTGAGGAAGAAAGAAATTTCATGAATGGTGTTCCTTATTACTCGGCTATTGGAAGCTTGATGTATGCCATGGTCTGTACGAGACCAGACATTGGCCATGCAGTGGGAGTTGTTAGCAGGTTCATGTCAAATCCAGGGAAAGCTCATTGGGAAGCAGTCAAGTGGATTTTGAGATATCTACAAGGTACCATACATAACGCTTTGTACTTTGGTAAAGGGCAGGTTAAAGTTCAAGGCTATGTAGATGCAGACTTTGGAGGCGAAGTCGATCATCGAAGAAGTACTACAGGTTATGTATTCACGGTTGGAACTACAGCTGTTAGTTGGATGTCACAGGTACAGAAGATTGTCACTTTATCCACTACAGAAGCTGAGTATGTAGCAATCACCGAAGCTAGTAAAGAGATGATATGGCTTCAAGGTTTGTTAACTGAGTTGGGATTCAAGCAGGAAATGAATGTTTTATACAGTGATAGTCAAAGTGCAATACACTTGGCGAAGAATTCAGCATTTCATTCCAGAACCAAACATATCGGACTTCGTTATCACTTCATCAGATCTCTACTAGAAGATGATGTGTTAATACTGGAGAAGATCGAAGGAAGCAAGAATCCAGCAGATATGTTGACAAAGACGGTGACTATTGATAAACTGAAGTTGTGTTCAACTTCAGTTGGTCTGCTAGAGTAAAAAGAGCAGAATGGCTGTTGTATCGATCAAGGTGTGAAGACGGATTGAAATCAGTCTTCAAGTGGGAGATTGTTGGAACATGCAGCTGCAGCAGCAGCCAAGGCTTTCATGCAGCCCATGTGAAACATAAGGGCTGCCACCAACTGCCACCTACCGCCTCACCAACCGCGCCACCAACCCCCCACCAACCATCTCCTCTCTATATATACCTCCTTCTTCTTCACAACTTACATCCCAATCTCATATTCAACAAGAAGTAAAGGAGCGAGCAAGCTTAGAGTGAGAACGAGTGTTGAGTGAAAAGTGTTTTGTGTAATCACTTTGTAATATTCTCTGAAATAAAAGATCTGCAGCAGCCCGGAGACGTAGGCATAATTGGCCGAACTCCGTTATCAAATTTGTGTGTCTCTTACCATTCTACATTTCATTTCTTTTCTCTACAAATATAATCATAAGGAAATTTGCGAGATTTCCCAACACGTACGTATAAGGTTGGAGGAGACTAAGTGAAATACATGTTTTGGACTTTCTAGTTAATGTTCCTGTTGAAGTTTATATAAGTTCTTAAGTTTTTCAAACACATATATGTATTTATATAAAGAAAAAGGAAGTAAGAGTTTCAGTTAAAAAGCGTACTGGAAGTAGCTAATGGGCGGCTACAATAAAGTGTTTTACTGAAGAAAGAAGTGAGGGTTTAGTCCTCCTATTCAATGTACAGACTGCATCTTCAAATCAGTTGGTCTCGCTGCATCCACCTTTCAAATTCAAAAGCAACATTTTTCAAAACCGGCATATGAAATTTGACAACAAGGTTACATGGAGGAACCGACGTAACATAACCTGATTACGTAGCATGTAATACGATAAAGCATTTTTCATGAACTTGCTTGAGACTGAGTTTGTTAACGTTCAGCCATTCAAAGTGAAACGGTAAAAGGTTCCATTTGTTAAGAATATGGATAAGGTGGATAAGAAGAGTGGTTTAGGACATACTCTATATGGATTAAAAGGGTATTGGTAGCATTTGTCCGAGGGATCATGGTAGGCAGTAAAAACTTATTTGAGCCAGAGACTTATGAAATGAGTATCGAACTGTGTTATTACCCTGCGTACATGTTTGTTAAATCAGTGAGTTAGACCAATCAAAAAACTAAAAGTTTAAATAAAATAAAACAAGAATTCCCGAAGAAATTGAGATAAATATGAAATGGAGTTGGCTATTTATCCAAAATCACGTATTTCCAAAAATCATAATTAGTCAAATTTGAATTGTGGAATCATTATTGATTGATTATGTTCTGATAGTTACCTAAGATCAAATATTTCAAATTATATTAAGTTTGAAATTTAAACGCCAAATATTGTTGATCGTTATTATGTGATGAATGATTTTTGTTTATGCTATAAAGTGATCAATCGAATCCAGACTAGAATAAAATAAAACATTGACACATTTTATTTAATTTTAGTCGTCTTATGCTGATTAATATTCTGGAAATAGAAATGAGATTGTATAAATTATTAATCTGAATAGACATGTCATGAAAATTACTTACATTATGAAATAATCTAAATAAATTGTTTTATTTATCTAATTGTATAAATTTGATAGTTAAAACACCGACTATCAAATAAATATTTCCTACGTGTTAAGTTCAAAAAGACCGGGATGGGAACTAGACCCAAAACCACTTCGAACTTGCTTTACGATGCGTAAAACTAACTTGCAGATATACTTATAAAATGGTGAGAGTAAAGACCGTAGATCTTCATGAGTGGAAGAACTACTTGATAAATTTCTCTGGGTCGCTCCTGAAGATATTTTGATAGTGATTCTGTCGTGATTGAAATCTACAGATTTGCAAGGACTACTAGCTACTGGTCCGTGGGGTGATTCCTATATTGGATGCAGTAGGAGAGTACCTTCGGTTCATCCTGTTCCTGGATGACTTGGACGAATGTCTGACAGAGTATTTCTTAAGAATCACGTACGTTGATTTTTACAAACATATCTCTGTTAGTGGCGAAGAGGGGCACCTCTCTAGCTTAACGACCAGAATATTTTTGTGGACGTCAACTAGTGATTTAGCGGATCTGACAATGTGGCATTCAAAGTGAATGATGACCAGATGTTCTAAAAGATAGATTCTAGCCTCAAGCCTCATCAACCGGGAAATGACAAAAATTGGGCGGGCAGCATGGCTATGTGGGTCGCTCCCATTAGGGTGTATAATCACCGATCAAGAGAAATTTCTTTTGCTTCTTTAATCTATCGATGTTGTCCTTTTCGGGAAACGGTTGCTGATCCCAACTGTTGGTGATATACATTCGATACACTCGAGCGAAATGAGTGGTCGGTCATGTGTGGGCCGGGTTGCAAGACATTCTTGTTGAACCCAGTGTATTCGCCTCTAGAGATACACTATCGGCAGGTGGTTCCATACCTTGTCATAGTCGGAATCCATTATCCAATAAGCGCCTGTGGTTTTGATTGTATACTATATATGTAGAGCGTGAGATGCAAGCGTTCTGCTAGATTGATATTTATTTGTATCTAGACACTATCATAATATTAGAATGAAATATTGATTTCAAAAGATTTTGGGTTATCGTAAGGTAAAAATCGTCTGTATTTATGTGTGGATTTGGTCTTACGATTATCCTTTCTTTCAAAAAGATTTTGAACTTTAAAATCAATCAGTTTAAAATCGTTTACTCACACCAGTTCCATGACTGAGCCAGGGTTTATTTTTCTATGTTTTCCCTAAACTCTACGGTGCCCCAAAATTTGTACGTGTAGTCAAGTGGTTTCAGGATTTTACAGATTCACTTGAAGGAGCTCGGAGCAAGAGGATTTAACATTTGATATATAGATTTTATTTCCGCTGTGTTATATATGAGTTGTACTCTGATGATGTATGTAAAATACAGTTTCATATTTCAAGATGGCATATATATTTTATTCAGTTCCGCTATGAGATCGTTATACTCTGATTCTGTTGTGTTCAGTTCTACTTTCTCTTCTATTCTAAATTTCTTCTTTCTATTTCTCACCCTCTAACTTCTTTCTATTAATGATCTGTTAATTTCTGATGGTTGATTAGTCGATATGGGATACAAGATATGTATTAGTGCCGATAATCAAGATCGGGACTTTTTGGGTCGTTACATTAGACATGTGATTTTTAATATAAATTTCGTGAAATAGACTGTGTTGTAATGTTGGATAAATCCAAACCATCATCCGCTAAAAAATGATGGAGTGGAACCCAAAGTGAGCACTTTCTCACTAAATTTATTTATACAGTTATTAATTTTATAATTGCATATATGAACTGCTCCTCGTCGTCCACAGACTATGGACGACTTGTTTGGTTTGATTGATTTGCTTGTTTGAATTGATTGTGATGTGTAATGGAATGTAAATATTCACGTGTTGAAATAAAATATTTTATCTTTTAAAATATAATTTTTAACGTGTATATGAGTAAAATAAATATTGATTTGCAAATCGAACGATTTGTATATGTACACCCATTTGACTGATATTGATTGGGACGATAAATTTTACACATCACCCAACTGCACAAATAAAATCTGTGTTTGTTATTTGAAAACCCCACACGGGTATTGGGATGATATTTGACGTACAATAATCCCAACTGTTTAGTTATTTGTCAATCGATTGGTTGACAACTGTTGTAAGCGTTAAATATGTATATTTACGGCTTATACAGTGTAGAATGTACTCTGGATGATGGATGATTATTGATTATGGCTGTTATATACGTGTATTGTATGATATCCATATAAACAATATTATATGGTAATTGACTGTGTCTGGTTCCAACTCAGAACGAACGAATATTTTAAAACGATATCCAGTAAAAGATCAAAATATGATTTTTGATGTCCAATTTGGGATGGACACGAATATATTTAAATATTTAATGTCGTGATGATTAGATTAACGCCATTTTGACGGGAACGATATTTATATCGATTTTATTCATTTTTATAATGAATATCGAAAAGAAAGTGATTTCAAAATCTGATGTTTTGAAAATATCATCATTTATATATTAACCATATGGAATATTCAATTTTGATTTGAAATTGAATATGAAGTTGAAATCGTTTTGAAAATGAAGTTAAAACGATTTATAAAATACGTTTTAAATAGAAATCGATGAAATATATATAATATATATAATATATATTTAATGGCCTGAACAGAACACTCTGCACCGCGGTAGTTCGCGAATTTTGACCATTGACTTCGAATGGACATTACGGGAGATCCGACCATCGGATTCTTCTAAAACTGGAATCGTTGGGTTTGTATCGGAAAGAGCTTTCTAAAGAATATAAGAAATATAATGGTTGGATTTGGAATTATGTCCAAATCAAATTTGGAAAAGGTCGTTGTAAGTGCAGTTCGATGGCTGTTTATGGAAGTCGACTGTACGAGCCTTGATAAAATTATTAAAAATAGCAATAATTTGTGTAAAATCATAATAAATGATTTGGAAATAATTGGGATGAAAAATTCCACATTTGAAAAGATTAAAATATATTTTTATCAAAATGAACTAGTTATTAACTAGAATTTTAATCCAATATTTTTAAATAAATAAATTGGATTTAAAATGATTTTTTTTAAAACCCGTAATTTCCAATATATGAATTGGAATGGATTTGAATCGAAATTATCTTCGGAATATTTCGATATGGGATTCCGTGATTATACGGACATTGTGGAGGAATTTGGAAGATATAAATATATATATTGTTATTCCAATATGATATTTGTTGATTTCAGAATTGGATATTGAATATTAGACAATATATTTTCTATTCAGAGCCTTGTATTTAATATCGAAATGGAATTTCGGGTTTGTCGTTAATGGTGTCTTTATTAACACCGTTCTTAAACCCGGTGTGAAAAGAATAAATCTTTTAATTAAGATTTAAAGAAGAATTACCAATTAATTAACATTTAATTGGAATTGAAAATGGAATGTGAATTGGGTTTATTGTGAACTGTGTTTTTAACGACATTCATTCTTTAACCTGATTTACAGTGAAAGGGGATTTGGAATTTATAAATCTTGTATTAAGATTTAACAGGAATTTTCCAAGGTAAGGTTTTCCAAGTTAATATATTAAATTGGAATTGAATGGAGTTCGATTGGATAATAATAGAAGTGAAATTCTGTGGAGGAAGACTGTTAATACATATGGAATTTAAAAGATGTTGTCGCTATTCCATTTATATTATCGGTTGGATATGGAAGTTTATATCGGTTATATATATTGATCTGTTTTCTATGAAGATTTCATTGTTAATGGAATGTGATTTTGGGTTTATTGTGAGTTGTGTTTTAAATGACATTAATTCTTTAACCCAGTTAAAGTAAAGATTAATTTCTTAACTTTGAAAAATCATTAAGTAATGATTTTTGGAAATTAAAACTGAATTAGAGTTTTAATGAATCTTTAAATAGATTGAAAGGTGAATTTGATAACTAAAATTTATCAAATTTAAGAAATGATCGAGAATGGAGTGTCACTAGTTTTACTCCAAGCGGTAGTTAAATCTTTAATTAGATTTGAACGTGAAACGGTAATTAATTTTATCGATAACACCGTGGTGTTATATGAAGTATTACCAGTTTTGCTTCATGGGATGAATAAGTTGGGATTGGGAGATTAAATAAATGATTACTTCGGTAAGGTTCGCTAATCCCGACTAGTTTGGAAAACCTTAAAATGGTTTGAATTGATATCCAAAGGAAGATTAAAGAATAAATTAAAAGAATTTATCTTTGATAAAATTTATGGAAACCTTTCCCAAAGTATAAGAATATTTGAATAAAGGAATATTATGAATTGGAAGGAGGTGAATGTTATGTTTTTATAACACTTGTTTATAATATACGCGAGTTATTTAGAAAGACCGGGTTTATCCCATTCTGAATAACTGATTCGACGATATGTCGAGGATGAAGACGGTGGTTGAAAACGGAGGTCTTTACATCGTTTGGATGATTATTGATGTCTTGACTGGGCTATACACCCAAGACAAGGTAATAAGTGGTGATCGTTCCAGACGTACTTGAAGATCGACCAGATATGCGAGGGCCTCTCTCCTGTATTGGACATACGGAACGAGGAATAAGGTGCCTCTGGTTTTGTTCCGACCCAGAATGAACTTGTGAATGGATGTGTGTCTGACATCGGATTTCATTCTGTGTGATTGGTTGACATCAGTTGCATAGCGCGAATTGCCTGTGTGGCATGCTGAAATGCAGATGATCATGGCTTGTGTTGAAAACAAAGTCTTGTGGTTGATAATCAAAGCACGGCTTTAATATAGCATAGCTTTGTGTAGCGTTAATTCGCGAGCCTCACACCCCGGTGTGAACCAGAAATGGGAGAGGACAACTCAGGGAGGGCATGCGTTTCCTTCTAGCTAGGAGCGGTGTCATCGTTTTGAACGCCCTGACGTTTTACTTATGTGGATGATGGATAGAGAGGCACCTCGGTTATTTCGGTCTCTACGGAGCCAATGGATGGTCTTTATATAGACCAGATTTACGCCCCATAGGGCGGGGAAACGCAGTGTTAAGGCATTTTAATCCACTCCGTGTGGACCGACCCTGACAATCCAAAGGCTTGACAGAGTACTTGCCTGAGACACGGGCTAGAGCATCTCGAAGCAGTAAGGACGATCCCTTGCCTTGGTTCACAGACGGAAATCCAATTTCCAATACGTGACACTACGGTTTTGATTGTAGAGCCTAGTACTGGCAACATGATATATGGTACCCATGCCGCCTAGGATTGATACATTTATATTTGAAGTTGTCTTATACACTTTACACAATAATAATATCCAAATGATTTGTTTTAAACATACCAAGCATGTTTAGCTATTATAAGGGAAAACAATATCCTCCAGCTTACGTTGCATTGTGTGATGGGACATGGGTCTTATAATAGCTTCATTTTTTCAAAAAGCATCACGCTGTTTTTTTATATGCACTGGTATTCTTGGGAGGGAACCCGTTCCGTGTTATACGGCGTGGTCCCTTGATATATCTGATTTTAAAGTAAAGTTTTAAATTACTGTTTGAGTTCTCACACCACTCACATGAATGACCTAGAGTTTATTGTTTTAACCTAAACTCTGGGTGTCCATATTTTCCACACGGGCAGCTAGTAGTTTTGGTTTTGCAGATTTATATTCACAAGATCCTGGTTTACAGCTGGAATGATATTCGGAAGGCTCTGTATCCGTTTATCTCTTTCAGTTGTGTTTTGTATTATTTTCCGCTGCATTGTAATTTGTAAATCTCTGATATTTATCAAATGTATATTATTTGTTCATACTCTGTATATTGTTGTATTCTGATGTAAATTATTGTAATAAGCAATGAAATGTTCTTCTGTTTGTGTTCTGATTTGTCGTGTTCTCAAAGCAATACGTGCTTTCATTCATGGGGAAGTTCGGGTCGTCTCAGCTGTTATCGGAGCTTTGGTTTATAGAGCTTTGGTTTATCATGAATAGTGTTTTAAATAACACTCGTTCTTTAACCCGATAATTAATGGAATGTGATTTCGGGTTGTCGTGTACGGTATCTTCAATAATACTGTTCTTAGGCCCAAGAAGTTAAAAAAAATCAGAAACTAACTGGAGATTAGTTAAGTTGAATGGTTTCTGGGGTATTGATCTGATGTTGGTTTCGGACTTCGGGGTTAATACTTAGAGAATTGCTCACTTGCTAATTTACGGTTAGGGACTGATTGAAATGTGATGTGATTTTGGGGTTTACCATTAACCGTGTTTTAAATGACATTGATTCTTTAACCCAGTCAGAGATTAAAACTAAGTGGAGTTTTAATGAATCTTCAATTAGATTGAAAAGATCGAGAATGGAGTATCACCAGTTTTACTCCAGACGGTAGTTAAATCTTTAATTAGATTTGAACGTGAAATGGTAATTGAATTTACCGATAACACCGTGGTGTTAGATATGAAGTATGACCAGTTTTACTTCATGGGATAAATAGGTTGGGAATGGGAAATAAAATAAATAATTACTTCGGTGTGGTTCGCTAATCCCGACTAGTTTGAAGTGATATTCAAAGGAAGATTAAAGAATAAATTTAAAAGAATTTATCTTTGATAAAATTAATGGGAACCTTTCCCTAAGAATGTGAAATTTAGAAACTAACTGTAGATTGGCTAAGATGAATGATTTCCTGGGTATTGATCTGATGTTGGTTTCGGCCTTCGGGGTTAATATTTGAGGAATTATTCTCTTGCTAATTTATGGTTAGTGACTGATGAATTGGAATGAGGTGTATGTTGTGTTTGTATAACACTTGTTTATTATATACGCGAGTTATTCGGAAAGACCGGGTTTATCCCATTCTAAATAACTGATACGACGACAAGTCGAAGATGAAGACGGTGGTTGAAGACCGGAGGTCTTAATGTCGTTTGGGTAATTACTGATGATCTTGATTGGGTCGTACCCCCAGGAGGAGGGAATCGATTAGTGATCATCCAGACGTACTTGGAGATTGATGGATATGCGGGGTACTAGGTGCCTCCGGTTTCGTTCAGACCCAGAACGAAATTGTAAATGGACTGTGTGTATGACATTGGATATCATTCTGTGTGATTGATGGATATCGGTTGCATCGAGTGGTTTGCCTGTGGCATGCTAAGATGCAAATGATCAGGGCTTCTGTTGAAAAGCAAAGTCTTGTGGTTGATGATTAAAGCACGGCCTGTGTGGCATAGCTTTGTGTAACGTTGATTCGCGAGCCTCACACCTTGGTTGTGAACCAGAAAGGGGAGAAGGACCTCAAGGGGGACACGCATTTCTTTCTAGTTAGGAGTGGCGTCAGTGCTTGAACTGGCAGACGAGTTTGACTCATGTGGTTGTTGAATTGGAGGCGCCTCGGATTTATCGGTCGTTCTCGAACCGATGGAGTCAATCGTTGGCTCATTTACGCCCCAAAGGACGGGGAAACGCAGTGTTCACGCATTATAATCCACTCTATGTGGACCGACCCTGACGATCCATGGTGCAGTTGCGGCTGTTCCTGAGGCTCGGGCTAGAGAGTCTCGAATTAGCACAGGACGATCCCTTTGCCTTGGTTCACAGATGGAAATCCAACTTCCAATACGTGAGAATTGCGGTTTTATTTGTAGAGCCTAGTATGGCGACATGATATATGGTACCCATGCCGTCTATGATTGATATTTATGATTGTATATAAAATCAGAAACTAACTAGAAACGAGCTAAGATGGGTGGTTTCCTGGGTATTGGTCTGATGTTGGTTTCGGCCTTTGGGGTTAATACTTAGGGAATCGTTCCCTTACTAATTTGCGGTTGGAGTCTGATTAAGAATCAAAAGATAAAATTTCACGTATCAAGCATTCTTTAGCCGTTATAAGGGAAAACCCTATCCTTCGGCTTGCGTTGCGTTGTGTGATAGGACCTGGGTCTTATAACAGCTTCATTGTTCTTTATTTAGCATTGCGCTGTTGTTTTATGCATTGGTATTCTTGGGAGGAAACCTGTTCTGCGTTGGCGGCGTGGTCCCTTGATTTACGTAACTTTAAAATAAAGATTAATAACTATTTTAGTTCTCACACCAGTCCCATGACTGACCTAGAGTTTATTGTTTTAACCTAAACTCTAGGTGCCCTTATTTTGACATGGGCAGCTAGTAGTTTTGGTTTTGTAGATTTATATTCACAGGATCCTGATTTACAGCTGGGACAATACTCGGAAAGCTCTGTATCCGTGTATTACTTCTAGTTGTGTATTGTATTATTTTTCCGCTGCGATGTATTTAAATGTAATTTAAATCTCTGATATTTTCTGTGTAATATTTATTCTTACTCTGTATATTCTTGTATTCTGATGGAATTGTTGTAATATACAATGAAATGTTCTTCTGTCTGCGTTCTTTTGTGTGTTATTCTCGAAGTATCCGCTCTTTCCTTACCGGGGAAGTTACGGGCACTTACAGATTTAAAGAAGAATTACCAATTACCAATTAATTAACATTTAATTGAAAATAGAATGTGAATTGGGTTTATTGTGAACTGTGTTTTTAACGACATTCGTTCTTTAACCCATTTTACCATGAAAGGGGATTTGGAATTTATAAATCTTTTGTTAAGATTTAACGGGAATAACGGTCGGATAACAATCGAAGTGAACTTCTGTGGAGGAAGACTGTTAATACATATGGAATTTAAAAGGCATTATCGCTAATCCATTTATATTATTGGTTGGATATGGAAGTTTATATCTGTTAGATCACAGTTTTTTGATTCATGACAAGGAAGAAGAGAATATCAAAGGAAAAGTGATATAGGTCATGATTATCTATTTAATTATGTCTTAGAGGTGTTATATATTGTTAAAATCTATCCTCAAATATATAGCATACACAAATGCACTTACGAAAACAAACTTCGCGAAAAGACACTTCGCGAAAAGACATTTCGCGAAAAGACACATCGTGAAAAGACAGTTCGCGAAAAGACACTTCATCACTTCGTGAAAAGACATTTCGCGAAAAGACACTTCACGAAAAGACACTTCATGAAAAGACATTTCGCGAAAAGACACTTCATCACTTCGCGAAAAGGCACTTCGCGAAAAGACACTTCATGAAAGGACACTTCACAAAAAGACACTTCATCACTTTGCGAAAAGGCACTTCGAAAAGAAAATTCACGAAGAGACACTTCATATTTTACAATGGTTATATTTTACAACGGCCATATTTTCTAACGGTCATATTTTCTAACAGTCATATTTCCAACGGTCATATTTTACAACGACCATATTTTCTAAAAGGCATCATATTTCATGAAGAGATTCCTTTTCATTTCTGAAAGGAAATGGGTGCATCTCTTTGATAAAACTCTTCATGGAAGTTGATAACTCTTCAACTATTATATATACATCAAAGCATTTTTTTCACATCAAAAAAAAATCTTCTCATGTTTTCTGATCTTAAACTCTATACATTCTTACATACTAAAAAGCTCTCCATTATTCTAATTACTTGTTGAATCGTTGAAATTATTTCATATCTCTTGATTCAATAAGTAATATACTTCCTTCATTCTTCACATACACGTTATATACTTGAGGATAAGATTATAGGAAGGGACTCAACTGTTGGCTATTCAGTGTTACTCAAGAACACAATCAGAAGTCAAACTCTTGCCCTTTGTTGAAGTACTCGGTGTTGTAAGAGGCAAGTTGTGAAGTCCTCGTGTTGACAGAGGCGTGAAATCCCGTTCGGCTGCTCGGGTGCTGTAGACCTGTTCCTCTGGGTGAAATGAGGTTGTTGATTAGTGAAAATCCAGATAGAAGTCTGAGAGTTGACGTAGGACGGTGCTCCGAACCAGTATAAAAATCCCTTGTGTGATTTTTCTATTTTTACTGCATTTACTATTATACAGTTCTGTGATTATCTATTACTTCATAATTGACTATTGTTCATCATATTACACGATCCATGTGTACTATATTACATGCACACACAATTTCATTTGGTATCAGAGTCTGGTGTTCTAAAGATCATAACAACATCCTAAAACAAATGGCAACAAAGAAATCTAGTCAAGGAATTAGAAAGTGGAAGAGCAACAAAGCGGAATCAAGAGAGCAAGGAAGAAAATGTCTCATGGCTAAAGTCAGATCACAATCGGTATGTGTAGATTCATTATATAAAGATCTATGGTTAGACCATGAAAAATTGTTAAAAGATTATAAAAGTTTAGGCAAACTTAATGAAGTTATTTTAGCCAAGTATAAAGATTGTGAGCAAGAAAATTCCAAACTAAAAGAGGAAATCAATTTTTTAGTTAAACATGACAGATATTTTGAAAATTCCTTAGAAGAGCTTGTTTTTCAAAAAGATTTCCTTCAAAAAGAAAATGAGCGACTAGAAGATAAAAATAATGTTCTTTTAAAGGAAATCAATGGTTTACAAAATAAAAATACATCATCAGAAGATTCTTTAAATAGTTCTAGTTCTTTAAATTTGTCTCTCGAAAAAGAGAATGTGGCTTTAACAGAAAAGAATTTAGAATTATCTAAAGAATGTGAGCTTTTAAAGGTGAACAGTAATATTTTGCAAAATGAAATTTCTGACTTAAAAGAAAGTTCTAAAAAATTACAATCTTCTTTAGATAATTCAGAATCTCAAGTTTTTTATCTCAAAAATGAGAATGAAACCTTAAAAAGGGAGAATTCTAAATTCAATAAGGAAATTGATATCGTAAAAACTACCAAAATTTCTTTTGAAAATACCAATTGCGACTTTGGAGTAAATTTTGAAAAATGTACAAATAAGTTCACGAAATTTTATAAAGGTCAAAATGATTTAAATATGATTTCATCTAGATCTCGACCTTTACATGACAAAAGTGGTTTAGGATATAGAAACCACTTAAGTATTTGGGTTCCTGTAGATTGGAGAAACAGAGAAAAATATACTGATGATTATTTTGATTCAGTAGTTAATAATGAAAATTTTATCTTTAAAGGTTCCATTAAACCCTTTTGGGTATGGTTACCTTCTATCTAACTCGTGGACCCAATCGAAACAAGTGGGTACCAAAGTATATACATCATATTTTTTGTTGGTACACCACAACAAAGAGAAGACTATTTCGATATCTCTATGGACGTATAATAAATAGTTTCATATGCTCTTTGAAAACTATCTATGCTTGTTTTCTCTTACTTGTTCTCGATTACTGCTTTATCATGTTATATATTCTTTTTAATCGATGACAAAGAGGGAGAAAAATTATAGAATATATATGCATTATACGCTAACATTTTGTTAAAGGGAAACAAATGGTAAGTACTTTTACGTATGCACTAACAAAATGTTGCAGAGAAGCTTTATATTCAGGGGGAGATAATATATGCAAGCATACATTCAGAGGGAGAAAATAAATAACTCTACAAGATTGCAAGAGGTTGTCATCAATCAAAAAAGGGGGAGAATGTTAGATCACAGGTTTTTGATTCATGACAAGGAAGAAGAGAATATCAAAGGAAAAGTGATATAGGTTATGTTTACCTATTTAATTGTGTCTTATAGGTGTTATATATTGTTAAAATCTATCCTCAAATATATAGCATACACAAATGCACTTAAGAAAACACACATCGCGAAAAGAAACTTCGCGAAAAGACACTTCGCGAAAAGACACTTCGTGAAAAGACACTTCATGAAAGGACATTTCGTGAAAAGGCACTTCGCGAAAATACACTTCATGAAAGGACACTTCACGAAAAGACACTTCATCGCTTCGCGAAAAGACACTTCGAAAAGACAATTCACGAAAATACACTTCACGAAAAGACACTTCACGAAGAAACACTTCATATTTCCAACGGTCATATTTTACAACGGTCATATTTTACAACGGCCATATTTTCCAACGGTCATATTTCTAACAGTCATATTTCCAACGGTCATATTTTACAACGGCCATATTTTCTAAAAGGCATCATATTTCATGAAGAGATTCCTTTTCATTTCTGAAAGGAAATGGGTGCATCTCTTTGATAAAACTCTTCATGGAAGTTGACAACTCTTCAACGATTATATATACATCAAAGCATTTTTTTCACATCAAAAAAAAAACTTATCATATTTTCTGATCTTAAACTCTATACATTCTTGCATACTAAAAAGCTCTCCATTATTCAAATTACTTGTTGAATCGTTGAAATTATTTCATATCTCTTGATTCAATAAGTAATATACTTCCTTCAATATTCACATACATGTTATATACTTGAGGATATGATTATAGGAAGGGTGTACTCAACTGTTGGCTATTCAGTGTTACTCAAGAACACAACCAGAAGTCAAACACTTGTTCTTTGTTGAAGTCCTCTCGGCGTTGTAAGAGGCAAGTTGTGAAGTCCTCGTGTTGATAGAGGTGTGAAATCCCGTTCGGCTGCTCGGGTGTTGTATACATGTTCCTCCGGGTGAAGTGATGTTGTTGATTAGTGAAAATCCAGATAAAAGTCTGAGATTGGACGTAGGACGGTGCCCCGAACCAGTATAAAAATCCCTAGTGTGATTTTTCTATTTTTACTGCATTTACTATTAAACAGTTCTATGATTATCTATTACTTCATACTTGACTATTGTTCGTCATATTACACGATCCGCATGTACTATATTACACGCACACACAATTTCTATATCGATTATATATATATTGATCTGTTTTCCGTGAAAATTCCATTGTTAATGGAATGTGATTTCTGGTTTATTGTGAGCTGTGTTTTAAATGACATTAGTTCTTTAACCCAGTTAAAGTAAAGATTAATTTCTTAACTTTGAAAAATCATTAAGTAATGATTTTTGGAAATTAATATTGAATTAGAGTTTTAATGAATCTTTAAATAGATTGAAAGGTGAATTTGATAACTAAAATTTATCAAATTTAAGAAATGATCGAGAATGGAGTATCACCAGTTTTGCTCCAAGCGATAGTTAAATCTTTAATTAGATTTGAACGTGAAATGGTAATTAATTTTACCGATAACACTGTGGTGTTAGATATGAAGTATTAACAGATTTGCTTCATGGGATGAATAGGTTGGGATTGAGAGATTAAATAAATGATTACTTCGATAAGGTTCGCTAATCCCGACTAGTTTGGAAAACCTTAAAATGGTTTGAATTGATATCCAAAGTAAGATTAAAGAATAAATTTAAAGAATTTATCTTTGATAAAATTTATGGGAGCCTTTCCCAAAGTATAAGAATATTTGAATATAGGAATATTCTGAATTGGAAGGAGGCGTATGTATTGTTTTTATAATACTTGTTTATAATATACGCGAGTTATTCAGAAAGACCGGGTTTATCCCACTCTGGATAACTGATTCGACGATATGTCGAGGATGAAGACGGTGGTTGAAGAACGGAGGTCTTCACATCATTTGGATGATTACTAATGTCTTGGTTGGGTTGTACACCCAAGACGAGGTAGTAAGTGGTGATTGTTCCAGACGTACTTGGAGATCGACCGGATATGCAAGGGCCTCTCTCCTATATTGGACATACGGGACGAGGATAAGGTGTCTCCGGTTTCATTCAGACCCAGAACGAACTTGTAAATGGATGTGTGTCTGGCATCGGATTTCATTCTGTGTGATTGATTGACATCGGTTGCATGGCGTGAATTGCTTCTGTGGCATGCTAAAATGCAGATGATCAAGGTTTCTGTTGAAAAGCAGAGTCTTGTGGTTGATGATCAAAGCACGGCTTTAATGTAGCATAGCATTGTGTAGCTTTAATTCGCGAGCCTCACACCCCGGTGTGTACCAGAAACGGGAGAGGACAACTCAAGGAGGGCATGCGTTTCCTTCTAGCTAGGAGTGGTGTCAGCGTTTTGTAGGCCCTAACGTTTTACTTATGAGGATGATGGATAGCGAGGCGCCTCGGTTATTTCGGTCTCTGCGGAGCCGATGGATGGTCTTTATACAGACCATATTTATGCCCCATAGGGCGGGGAAACGCAGTGTTCAGGCATTTTAATCCACTCCATGTGGACCGGCTCTGACGATCCAAAGACTTAATAGAATACTTGCCTGAGACACGGGCTAGAGCGTCACGAAGCAGTAAGGACGATCCCTTGCTTTGGTTCACAGACGAAAATCCAACTTCCAATACGTGACATTGCGGTTTTGATTGTAGAGCCTAGTATTGGTGACATGATATATGGTACCCATGCCGTCTAGGATTGATACATTTATATTTGAAGTTGTTTTATACACTTTACACTATAACTGTATCCAAATGATTTCTTTTAAACGTACCAAGCATGTTTGGCCATTATAAGAGAAAACCCTATCCTTCAGCTTGTGTTGCATTGTGTGATGGGACCTGGGTCTTATAATAGCTTCATTTTTCCAAATAGCATCGCGCTGTTTTGTTATATGCACTGGTATTCTTGGGAGGAAACCCGTTCCGTGTTATACGGCGTGGTCCCTTTATATATCTGATTTTAAAGTAAAGCTTTAAATAACTGTTTGATTTCTCACACCAGTCACATGATTGACCTGGAGTTTATTGTTTTAACCTAAACTCTAGGTGCCCCTATTTTCCACACGGGCAGCTAGTAGTTTTGGTTTTGCAGATTTATATTCACAGGATCCTGGTTTACAGCTGGAATGATATTTGGAAAGCTCTGTATCCGTTTATCTCTTTCAGTTGTGTTTTGTATTATTTTCTGCTGCATTGTAATTTGTATATCTCTGATATTTATCTAATATATATTATTTGTTCATACTCTGTATATTGTTGTACTCTGATGTAATTTGTTGTAATAAGCAAAGAAATGTTCTTCTGTTTGTGTTCTGATTCGTGTGTTCTCAAAGCAATCCGTGCTTTCCTTCACGGGGAAGTTCAGGTCGTCTCACATTATTAGATAACCTCTTTAGTCACTTACTACTTCCTGTAGGATAGACGGCCATATCTGGCCCTTTTACTTTCCAGGTTTGGGTAGGCCAACACACACCTCCCATTTAAGACCCTTATACTAAAAAACCTATTCTCAGGTGTACTCTTTAACCCTAGTGACTTAGCCTTTTAGGACCCGGAAAGCGGACCACATGCGAAGGTTATTCGTTTGTCCCCCATTTGCCATTAACACCTTTCCCTTTTAGGGATAAATTAGGCTACGTTATTAAGTCATTCCTGTTTAATTCATTTGTACGGGAATACTATACGTACACCATTTATTTGTATCCCGAGTTTATATGGTTAGTAATGTCTTACATTATTAACCTACTAAGTCCAACTATATTTGTAATTATAAGCTTTATTGACATAAATAAGGAAGGTTATATTACTTTTTTTCTAGGATATTTACTTAATTTCTTCCCTAATTTGGATTTAGTATTTAAACGACAATCAATACTCATTAATCCCCTTTTTGACACCAATTTCTTTTAATTTCCTTTTTATTGCCCTTTATGACTCTAACAGTTATATTTTCCTAAGACAACTATATAGCGGTCCCAAGATATTTATTTGTTGTACCCCAATGGACAATTACTATATTTATTTATTTAATTGTTGACTGTTATATATTTACATATCGGGCCTCTCACATTAAGTTGACTACCTGTGAATGCTAGATATAACGGTCAATTCCGGGCAGGCTTCTACCACAAGTGAACTTAACCTCGTGCCTTAGTACGATTATATTTATGCATTAGACCCCTCACATTAAACTGATTACCTGTAGTCACTGGATTTTCTGGTCGGTTCTGGGCAGGCTTTCACCACAAGTTGAGTTTAACCTCTTGTCTAAATGCGGTTATAATTCAAATTTCCTAATTGGGGTCCATAACAATTATCCTAATTGATTTTAGGAATCGTGCGGTCAACTAGTTATTAATATTTATTTATTATTTTGCAATACTTATTTTAAATCAATGATTTGGTTTAATCAATTAACCAAACATTCCCTTTTTACGTCCAATCTTGCCAAAAAGGTTTCAAGTCTCATAGCCAAAAGTCACTATAAGTCTTGCCTATTTTGTGGAATTGACACATTACCAAATCACAACAAATATATGTAATATATTTTTATATTGGAATAGTCAATGCAAATTACTTACAAAACATGTATTTATTTTTATATCTACCTTTGCACCACTTTTCCCTTTTTAATTTTTTTTCCCATACTTCTTGTGATTCTAAAATAATGCCTCTTTATTTAAAAATGAGGAAAACGGCATAATATACAATGCTTGAACCAAAAACCCAACAATATTGAAAGTAAACAAGGAATATTTCTTTTATTCTTACAATCAGATAATACACAAATTCATCTTTTTACCCAAACTCACATATTTCATATTTCAGCATTGGACTAAAGATCTGGAACATAACTATAACAAATTTATGTTTAATGGGACTGATTTCCAAATCCACAGTGCTATGTGGCATATACAACATATTTCATAATTCGTGACATAACTTGTAGGAATATGTAGGAATATATATATATATAAATCCTACTATTCATGTTTATATGTAATCACAACTTTCTCATTTACCAATTTTAAACATATTCATTAGCAGATCTGATGGTTATCACAAATTACAATTATTTAAATAATAGATCTGGTAGGAATAAAACATAGATTGGATTCAAATGAAATAGATAAATCATTATATCTGTATTCGTAAATTTCCTACTCACCTTATAGCTTCCAATTTCTGAATTTTGAACATTTTTAGGCTTACAATCCCCAAACTCTTATAAATCTACAGTTTATCTAGAAAAGGGAAAATTCTAGATCTGTAGAAATGTAAGAAAAAGGGAAAAGAGCAAAGAAATCTATCGTTGGGCACACTCTTTCATTAATTCTATCAATCTTCCCAATTCCATTTGAATTTGATTTGATATGGCATATGTATGAATATATTTTATTTAGAAATTAAGTAAGAAGGGGAAGAAAAATGGTTGATCTCTGCTGCCTTCATAGATTTGACTGGAAAAAGAGTGAGGCTCTACCCCTTTATTTATAGGGGTAAAAATGGCTTAGAACCGTCAGATTAGTTTTAAATTATATCTGTCCATTCGTTATAAATATATTATAAACAAAACCCTCAAAACCTAGCCGTCACTGGGCAGTTTGACGCCCAATAGGTCGACTTGGGCGGTCGACCGCCGGTCGACCGCCTAGACATCAAACTGCCTAGATCGACTGGGTTATGTAAATTATTAAATAAATATTTGGTTTATTTATTTTCCATCCGTATTCATATTTCGTCTGTAACTTTTCATATGGACTCTGTTTGCGAAACTCCAAACACGAAAGATGACAGAATTCCGAGATGAACGCAGGTTAAAGTTTCGCGACCAAATTTCATCGTTTGAAGAAATTCCTAATTTTGTGATTCTAATAATTAATTTATATTGCCAAAATTTCGGGTTGTTACATTCTTCCCTCCTTAAAAGGAATTTCACCCCGAAATTCTGACGTCTAAAATCCTATGCTACATAACAATTTGTGTATATACACTTTGCAAGCATGTGTGTATGTGCATGGTGTACATAATGCAATTTCAACCAAAAACATGCATGCAAGATGATTCTAATTGGATCCTCCTATATGCTTGCATTAAACTTTTTGAAATATTTTTGAAAACATGATGCAGAACATCCTAAGTATACTGGCAGTTCTATATGAATGCAAAGTTTGAAAATTCTTCCTCATCCATAACCTCACACAACTACGAATAGAAGTGTGAAGCAACCAATTTTGCATCCAAACCCTACCATCCAAAATGTACGTAATCTAATTGTTTCCAATTTTATCTCTCCTGAACCAAAAAAAGAAATTAAGGCAAAGAAATTTAACATTCCCTTCGCTTTCAAATATTCCATTTCCTGACCTACAATGGAATTTTCACCTCGGTTACCCAAAATACCCCAAAAATTTCCAACTATAGACTATAAAGGAGGCTTAAAACAAACTCTAAAAGTAAAAACATGTTAATTAATAGATTGTACGCATCGTTGACAAGGCATGGAAACAGTGTTTTCAAGGCTAAAACAGCCTTTTTCTTGTTACCATTAACGTTTTTATCGCATCGTTTGTCCATTGCACCACTAAAACACGCACACAAAACATCCAAAAATCTTCCTTACACCGTTCATGTGACCAAAAATAAAAAATTCATAAAAATAAATTTCTGCTTGAAAACTTGTCATGTTTATTTTGGAAATTTCCTTTCAGAACCGTTCCATTTCCCTATAAAATAAGAAAATGATAGAAAAATGTTTTTTTTCAAACAATAGTTTCAATAAACTTTTAAAAATGAAAATTGCGGAAATTTAAACGATTCATATCAAATGTTGGTGAATAAGGAAGTCAATCACGCCAAAAATGCGAAAACTGAAATCACATAAAAGATAAAAAATAAATTTTATTTTTGATGGTGGTTTATTTATTTACTATTTTTTATACCCGTAACGTAGAACCATTCCTTTACTAAATTTTATCCAACATAGAATTTTAATCTTTCCAACTCTAGGACAAATGCAAGTAAATAAACGAGATTTCATTAAATTAATTGCGCATGAATGACAAACACATTTTTTCAACATAGAAATCTCATTACTAAAGTCGTGCAATTTTTTTTTCATTACTAGCAGTTACAACACACACTACATCAAAGAAAAAGAAAAATGTTGGAAAGAGAAACATATGATACAAGATACGACATGCACAAAGCATGTTCTAACAGCAACAACAACAACGACTAACACTACCCACTATAGGTTGGTCTACCTCCGCGGTTGGAGCCTGATCTATTACCATGTCCGCGCCAGGAGCGTGGTATAGTGGAGATGAAGCCAATCTCTCGCGCATCTCGGCGCAACTCCTCTCGAACCTCTTGGAGGTTGGCCTGCATGGCTTGGATGGTAGTGAGCCAGGGATCTCATGACCAGGCTGCTAAGTTCGAGCGGGAGGTGCGAATGCAGGAGCGTCGAGTAGCTTGATACCCATCTTCTGGAGAGTGTCACAACTGATGGCGATCGGCGCTTTCTTCGTAGGCGTCTCCCCAGAAAGCCTCACCTAGAAGTGCGAGAATGGGTGAGAAGATGGCTATAGGGAAAATGGCTCTGCGGGGTGCTGACGAAAGGCTCATTGAGATGGTCATAGGCATGCGCGCCCAATTGACGGCTATGCCGCCAACGAAAGGCTCATTGAGATGGTCATAGGCATGCATGCCAATTGATGGCTATGCCGCCAAGGATAGCATAGATGGCACGACGAACAAAAGGATAAATTTACTCCAAGCTTCCATTCTTTCGGATAATGTTGTGATGTATGATGCACACAACTACACGGGCGACTAGTCGCAAACTGGCAGTGCTCCAAACTCCAGGCTCTCCAACAAATATACGCTGAAGGATCCGTGGGTCCTCCATCTCAATAGCATCCAGCTTGGCTTCATCTGCCGAGATACCCAATTTCTAGGCCAATTCAGCATCAATGAACTCGATGTGGGTGCCCATGACCTCAGATCTGATGACACGGGACTCGTCATCGATATCAGCACTCATCAGGGCATCGAACAGACGGATACAATGAGGATACACATCGTGCTCAAAAGTGTCGAAAGGCTGGATCGGTGCTAGGCCTACAGCGACAAATAGCTCCTCCAAACCAAATGCGGCGAAGTCGGCGAACTTCACCGGGCAACCAAATTGGTACTCATAACTGGCCGTGGATTGGAATTGCTTAATCTTGGCATCATCATAGTCTAGCCAAGCGGCTTCTTAGGGGCATGAGATCGGGGTATTAGTTGCGAGGTGTCATGGAGGGATCGACGAAATGGGTAAGAGAAATTGCAGTACTGGGTATAATCGAAAAGAGATTTGCACGAGGAGGATTTGGGTGGTAATTAGGGGAGAAACAGAGTGGGGGTTGCTCGTATTGGAGCATGGGAAGGAGGAGTTTTGGGTTTTTTAGTGGAAGTGGGTTTGGGGAAGAACTGTCGGCTAAACTATGTTATATACATCGTTCAGCACGAAACGGGTCGGGTCGATCGCGCTTTTGCCTGGGGTAGCAGTCGACCAGGCCCCTAGATGGCGGTCGACCGCTTGCCCCATGCTGGGTGTGGTCAGAACCTCGGCCCAACGGCCCGTTTAATTTTTATAATTTATATTTTAAATTTTCTATTTACGTCGGAACAACTTTTACTCCCAACCTAATTCTTGTATCGACTTCCACCACTCGTCTAGTCGAAAATTTTAATATTTCCAACGCCTTTTCCCTGCCTCCAAAAAGATTTGTGACCATCGAAACGAACGAACTTAAAACAGGAAATCGGCTAGAAGTCCTAATTAAAATTCTAAAACATTTTCCTCTTATTAGCCGAAATAAACTAAGCGATTAAAATTCAAATACCCCAATAATCAACATGAAGGATTTTCCTTAGCCTTTCCGAAGAAAATTTTAAAACTTTTCCAAAAATGGAATTTTTTTATAAACTAACGTTTTCATATTTATAAATCCATGTTTATTTATCAAATAGTTTTAAAAGTAATTTCCTTGAATATAAGGCTAAGAACTCAATTGGATATTTCAACAAAGGTAGATTCGGAATTTTAACGAAGTAACAAATGGATAAACCTCGTAATTATAATTCTGAAATGGATACGACATATTAATATGGGATTTATCCCCGTTTTGGATTGAGTAATGGTCTTAACTAGAACTATCAACAAAACCATACCAGGAATTTATGACTATCTAGGTTGTAGCTAGCTTTATTTATATATATATCCAGTTTCCAAATCTCTAATCAATGGAATCCACCATATGTCGCCTCATGCTCTCCACGACGAGATTGCCAACGTACTGTAGGGTAAAACAGAATCGACTAGAAATCCGAACTCAACATATTTCAACTGTTTACCACTTAAAGTCCATTTTATATTATTAGGACTACAACTAATTTCCTTATAGAAATAAATTAAAGTCGAGTAAAAAAGAACGAAGAAAATAGAAAATTAAATTAAATTATGTTCTCTCACGATTCCTAATGTAACTAATTCCTCTGATTGTTTAACCTAAGCTCTAACCAAATGTAACACCCCACACTATTCTGCATCCAAATTTTGACAAAAATCAAAACTTGAACACACTCAAGCATAGAGCGTATATCTGGTACCTGCAGAAAATGAGTACGACCATAATCAGAGTACGATAAGATAACTCACGATGGAAACAAATAGGATAAAATAGTGTTAACTCAAGCAACTACCTTTTCAAAGTAAGTCACTTTGCCAATACCAAAAATGAGAGAGAACGAGAATCGAAAGCCAAACTTAATCATCTGCGAGAACCTGACCTTCTCTATGGAACCTGGGAGGTTGTAATGAAGAGAGGGGTCAGAACAACAAGTTCCGGTGACTAAGAAATGAACAAGAAAGACTACACCACAGATATATCCCGTTTGGTTCAACCTAAGCTATATTCCTGACAAGGTTAGTGATTCTAACCGACCTTGTTAATGTTTACGCACAACTCTACTACTCTTCCTAAAGTAGTATTTCCAAATTACATTATTGAGATAAGACATTTACACACATTTTTGTGAAGCCTTTATACCAGAGTGAAACTGGTTAATTATATCAAGAGTGGACCCCTAATTTCGGGGTTTCAATCTATATCCTTAGTCTCCATTCTTTAATATTTAATGTCTCACTAAAAATGATAGATAGGGTGGAATTTCCCTGTTCACTTAAGACCTAGAAGGATGTGATAACCCGTGACTTCCCCGGTAAGGAAAGCCCGGATTACTTTGAGAACAAGCCACATCGGAACGCAAACAGAAGAATATTTCATTGCTTATTACAACAATTCCATCAGAATACAAGAATATACAGAGTATGATTAAATATTACACATTTGACAAATATCAGAGATTTAAATTACATTTAAATACATAGCAGCGGAAAAATAATACAAAGCACAACTGAAAGAAATACACGGATACAGAGCTTTCCGAGCATCGTTCCAGCTGTAAATCAGGATCTTGTGAATATAAATCTGCAAACCAAAACTACTAGCTGTCCGTGTGGAAAATAGGGGCACCCAGAGTTTAGGTTAAAACAATAAACTCCAGGTCAGTCAGTTTAAGCATATGTTCGAGGCGCCTCGCATTCCAACAACCACAAAGGTGAAAATTATATAAATGTCAGCTAGTTTAAGCACTGACACCACCACTAGCTAGAAAGAAACATCGTGCACTCCTTGGGTCCTCATCCCGTTTTTGACTCATACCAAGGTGTGAGGCTCGCGAATTAACGCCATACACAAAGCTGCGCCACACAGGCCGTGCTTTCATCATCAACCACAAGACTTTGCTTTTCAACAGAATCCTCGATCATTTTCCACTTAGGCGTGCCACACATGCAATTCACTCCATGCGACCGATGTCCATCGATATACTACCTCTGATCTCGTACGTCTCAGAGAAGGGCGTTAAACAAGAGAATAAATTCTCCGCCGCCAAACAGATGTATATTTAATAGAGATCAATCAACACAGAATAAAATCCAATTTCAGACACACAGTCCATTTACAAGTTCGTTCTGGGTCTGAACAAAACCGGAGGCACTTTCCTCGCATATCCATCGATCTCCAAGTACGTCCACCAACCGATTCCCTTCTCTTGGGTGTACATCCCAATCAAGATCATCAGTAATCACCCAAAAGATGTGAAGACTTCCGGTCTTCAACCACCGTCTTCATTTTCGACATATCGTCGAATCGTTTATTCAGAATGGGTATAAACCCGGCCTTTCCGAATAACCCGCATATATAGTAAACACGTGTTACACAAACGTAACATACGCCTCATTCCAATTCAGAATATTCTTTTATTCAAATTTTCACATTCTTAGGGAAAGGTTCCCATTAATTTTGTCAAAGATAAATTCTTCTAGATTTATTCTTTAATCTTCCTTTGGATGTCTTTTCAAACCATGTTAAAGTTTTCCAAACAAGTCGGGATTAGCGAACCACACCGAAGTAATTATTTATTTTATTTCCCAATCCCAACCTATTCATCCCATGGAGCAAAACTGGTAATACTCCATATCTGACACCACGGTGTTATCGATAAATATTAATTACCATTTCACGTTCCAATCTAATTAAAGATTTAACTATCGCTTTGGAGCAAAACTGGTGATACTCCATCCTCGTTCACATTAATCTAATTAAAGATTCATTAAAACTCCACTTGGTTTTAATCTTCTCAAAAATCAATATCCTGTCTTTAACTGGGCTAAAGAACTAATGTCATCTAAAACACAGTTCACGATAAATCGAAAATCACATTCTATTGTTAATCGGGTTAAAGAACAGGTGTTATTCAAAACACCGCTAACGATAAACCCAAAACCAATTCAAATTCAATTCCAATTAATATTATTTAATTGGTACACTTTATTAAATCTAAATAGAAAGATTCAATCTTTTTATCTATTGGGTTTAAGAACAGTGTTAATGAAGACACCATTCACGACAAACCCAAATCACATTCGATATTGAATACAAGGCTCCGAATAGAAAATATATCGGCTTATTTTCAATATCAAATTCTACGACCAACAAATATCGTATTGGAAATAACGATATAAATATATCTTTCAAATTTCCACAACCGTATTTATATAATCACGAAATCCAACATAGAAATATTCCGAAGATAATTTCAATTCAAATCCATCCCAATTCACGTATTGGAATTCTGATTATTTTGAAGACAACTTTCAATCCATTTTATTTATTCAAAAATAATTGGATTTTTATTTCTATTTATAAACTAGTTCATTTCGATAAAAATCTATTTTTATCTTTTGAAATTTGGATATTTTCATCCCAATTCTTCACAAATCATTTCTTATGATTCTACACAAATTATTAATAATTTTATCAAGGCTCGTACAGTCGATTTCCATCAACGGCCATTGAACTGCACTTACAACGACCTTTTCCAAATTTGATTTGGACATAATTCCAAATCCAACCGTTAGATTTCAAATTTCTAGTACTCGTTAGAAAGCTCTTTTCGATACGAACCCAACGGTTCTGGTTTTAGGAGAATCCGACGGCCGGATCTCCCATAATGTCCATTCGAAGTCAATGGTCGAAATTCACGAACTGCCGCAGCGCGGCGCGTTCTATTCAGGGCATTATATATATATATATATATATATATTATATTTCATCGATTTCCTTTTAAAATGTATTTTACAAATCATTTTAAATTCATTTTCAAAATGATTTCAACTTCATATTCAATTTCGAATCAAAATTGAATATTCCACATCATCGATATACAAATGATAATATTTTCAATACGTTATATTTTGAAATCACTTCCTTTTCTATATTCATTATAAAGTAAATATAATCGATATAAATATCGTTCGCATCAAAATGGCGCATCTCTAATCAACATGGCTTTATATATTTCAATAAGTTCGTTATTCTATTCAACAAATGAATATTTGTTCTATTCAACACATGAATGTATATTTTTCTTTCAACACATGAATATTGTCAACACATGAGCATCGTCAACACATGACTATTTTTATTATTTAATATTGTGATGACCCCAAACCCCGTATCCAAGGTGGCGAGGGTAATCTTTGGAATATAACACATAAACAGAAAATAGCAGAACTGAATTAAATAAATACACCAGATAATGTACAAATAATACACTGGATAAACATAATCATCTGAGTTACACAATAAACAGGATCATACTTAGTACAAATACAGTTCAGCTATACATAAATGTCTACAGCGGAAAACAAACATAATATGTACAATAGGAGCTGAACAACATAAAAAGAGATAAATGGTAGAATCCATCTTCAGCTCCCACTATCCAGAAAGAACTTGCTAAAACCTGAACACAAGGCTGCCCATGTAGAAAAAGGGGCACCCGAGTTTGCAAGTGAAACAAACTACGAGTCAGTCATGGGACTGGTATGAGAAATCTACTTAACACATTTTATAATATGGCTAATCACAGGACCACGCCACTTTCGCGGAACAGGTTTACTCCATTGGATTGCCAGTGTTGTACAACAAGTAAATCTTTTAAACATCGCAATGCTTTTTATAAAAATGAAGCCATTATAAGACTCAGTTCCCATCACACAGTGCAACGCAAATCGGAGGATAGAGTTTTACCTTATAATGGCCAAAATATGCTTGATACGAATAAAACAAAAGAATTTGATATTATTACTAGTGTTTATATGTTTCAAAATCAATTTCAATCATAAATGTCAATCATCGACGGCATGGGTACCATATATCATGTCGCCATATATATATACAATCAAAACCGCATGGTCACGTATTTGGAAATTGGATTTCCGTCATGAACCAAGGCAAAAGATAGTCCTTACCGACTTCGAGACAATCTAGCCCATGTCTCTGGAACAGCCGCAACTGCCCCTTGGATCGTCAGGGCCGGTCCACCGATGTGGATTGTTATGCATGAACACTATGTTTCCCCACCCTTTGGGGGTGTAAATGAGTCCAGTGACTCCATCGGCACCACATAGTCACTGATATATTCGAGGCGCCTCGCAACAGCAACAACCACACAGGTGAAAATAATATAAATGTCGGGGCTGGTAGGTCATTGACACCACCCTAGCTAGAAGGAAACGCATGTCCTCCCTGATGTCCTCTCCCGTTTCTGGTTCATACCGAGCCCTGCGAATCAACGTTACACACAAAGATATGCCACACAGGCCGTGCTTTGATCATCAACCACAAGACTTTGCTTTTCAACAGAAGCCTTGATCATTTGCCACTTAGGCATGCCACACAGGCAATTCACTCTATGCGACTGATTTCTATCGATATATAACCTCTAAGCTCGTACGTCTTAGAGAAGGGCGTTAAGCAAGGGAATAAATTCCCCACCGCCAAACAGAAAACATAGAACAAAATCCAATGTCAGACACACAGTCCATTTACACGTTTGTTCTGGGTCTGAACGAAACCAGAGGCACTATATACCTCGCATACCCATCGATCTCCACGTACATCTGGACGATCACCACCTATTATCTATATTTCGGGATGCCTCCCAATCAAGACATCAGTTATCATCCAACCGAAGTGAAGATCTCCGGTCTTCAACCACCGTCTTCATCATCGACTTCTTAGCACCGATCAATTATTTGAAATGAGATTTAACTCGGCCTTTTCAAATAATTCACGTATATTTAGAATTTAAATCAATTCATTTCAATGGTTAAATTATTCGACAATAATTCACGCCAAACACATTCAACCATCAAACATTACATAAACCGAGAAAATTCAGTTTATTTGCATTCCATATCGTTTATAATATTTTATCACGATTTATCGCTATTTTTATTTATTTAAAAATAGCCATTTCATTCAAACGACGCTTCAGGCCATAACGCGGCCGTGGCGCTGTTTTTCTTCAGATTTGATTTACACATATCTGAAAATCTAACCGTCGGATCTCCACAAATTTTATATCATTAGAAAGATCTTTTCAAAACGAATCCAACGGTTTCAGTTTTGGGAAAATCCGACGGTCGAATTTCCCGGTACACTCGTTTGAAGTTTCAATTTCAAAATACGAACTACAGCGTCGTTATTCGATTCAATTTAATCATATTTTTATATATAATCGATTATGGCGTTGTTTTTCTTCAGATTTGAATTAAACATTCCAGACAATCCAACCGTTGGATCTTCACAAAGTGGGTGTCGTTGGAATGATATTTCCATGGCGAACCCAACGGTTTCGGTTTTGGGAAAATCCGACGGTTGGATTCCCCACACTAATCGTTTGAAATCACGGTTTCAAAACACAAACTGCAGCTTCGTTATTCGATATATTTTAATATTATATATATATATATATATTCGATTCTTCGACTTCAAAACCATTTTCACTTCACATGAATTTTGTTTATTTTATTTCCACACAGGAATTTCTATTCAACACATGAATTTCATTTATTTTATTTCCACACAGAATTTCTATTCAACACATGAATATTTTTTATAGTTTATATATATAATAAAAATGTGATTTTTATTGCAAAACAATTTATTTCAAAACACGATTATTTTAAATTATTTTATATAGTTTATATATATAGTAAAAATGTGATTTTTATTGCAAAAAAAATTATTTCAAAACACGATTATTTTATATAGTTTATATATATAGTAAAAATGTGATTTTTATTTTCCAAAGAATTTATTCAATACACGAACTCCATTCAACACATGAATATTACTTCAACACATGAATTTAATTTCAACATTCAACACATGAATTTTATTTCAACATTCAACACATGAATTTAAATCAAACACAGAAATATTTCAGAAAATTTCGGCAGCATAACGGCAGGGTAGTTAAAACCAGGACCGTCCCTAGTACGGCTCCTCGCTCTATCTTAAACCCTCGCAGCTTTTGACAATGGGGATTTCATGCATCTAATTCGTGCGCAGACGAGCATGTTTATTTTTCTTTTCCACAAACTAATCCTATGTGGTTTCAACCAAATAACTCTCAACCACAAACGGGTATTTTTCAACCACAATCAATCAATTTCAACCACAAACAATTCTAATCAACCATTCGCTATTAACCAATTTCTACACCAATCACAACCAATAAATATCGTCCATGATTTGTGGACGAGGGGTGTGTATATATATATATATTATAAATATATTTCACTTCCTTTTCAAAACATATATAATTTTTACAACGCATATATAACTTATACATCGAACGTATAACTTATACAACGCTTATACATAAGGTGTATAACGCTTATATAACTCATACACTGACCATATAATTTATACATCGTCGTTTTCCATATCGTTTATAATTTAGAAATCTCACTTTGCTTTTTGCATTGCCAAAAATTGTAGAAGGCTCAAAAAAATATCCGGTCCCTTCTAGAATGTAGAAGACGTCCACACGAGTCCACTGTCTCTTGTTTCACTGAATTTCGTCAACAAACGAAAAAGATATGATTTTTATCGTGAAATCAAAAACCGTAGCGCTTTAAATTGCTATTAAACAGCTGAAATTAGTTAAACCCGTACCTTTCCTTTTCCTATTCGAACCTAGGTTTAGGTTTTTCTTGAAATCCGCGCCACTTCAGGATGATCGGCCAACGCTACCTCCTAGAGCTTCGAGAGAGCTTCACAACCGCTGTGGGTTTGCCCAACTCGACGGCAGCATCAGGTCACGGCGGCGCTCGAAAGTTCCAGTCTTCCTGGGCTTGGATCTTGCTCCATACGACACGATAGAGGGCAAGGGTTATATGGATTTGAAGCACGAGAGGGGCACTACAAAAGCTTCAACTACGGCGTTGGATTTTACTAAGTAAATCGAGAGATAAGGAGGAGGGAAGGAAAGAGCACGATTCCGCCGTTAATTGCGAGTAGGGTAGAGAGAAAGGCGGGGAGAGAGAAAAGTGATTGGCCAATCAGATTTTTTTATTTAATTTATATATTTTTAAAATTCTAAAATACCCCTTATCTCATACGAACTCCAATCCAAACCCAACGACTATCGTCCCTAGCCAAATACCCCCATTTCGAACACAATGGGATATGTTTTGAAGGCCCATTCGACTGTTTCAGTCGGTTTTCCTTCAAATTAAAATATAAAACATTCTATATTTAATTTGAACGTACATTTCAATTTGCCGGGGCCACATACTGATCCCAAAAATTCTAGAAAAATGAATCTAGCTATGTTTTGACGATATGGTCCCAACAAAACTAGTTTCGTCAAATTTTGAGAGCGTTTGAAGAATGGCCCTTTTCTGGTCAATCCAATTTATTAGAAATCGACCAAACACATTTTCCTTTGCCAAGCTCACATACTAGCTTCAAAAATTATGAAATTTGAAAGCTAGCAATAATTTGACATCCCGGATCCAACAAAAGTGGTTTCGTCGAATTCTGAGGTCGTTTACAAAATGACCATTTTCACGGGCTATATAAACTCTATAGCGACCTTTCTAAAAATTCATTTAGCCATAACTTTTGCTTCCCGATATGAAACTTCGATCTTTCAAATTCATTAGAAATATATTCACTAACAGATTTAAATATTTTTGGTTTCACTAAAATCCGTTTTATTTTGCACCTAGTACAGTCAGTCAAAGTTCGAATTCAAAATTTGAAACTGCCGCGCCATTTCAGGCCTTGTTTATAATTCAAAGTAATTATATTCATTTTCAAACATCGATTCAAACTTACTTTTCTTCGTTTTTATTTAAAATATTTATTTTAAATTCACTAAAATAGCCAAATTAAAATTTTTAAATTGGCTCAGATTTTCCGGGTTGTTACAATCTCTCCCACTTAAAACTTTTCGTCCTCGAAAAGGAACGAAGTCGAAAGTGGATTCATTAACCAACTCTACTTTCAATCTGGCTTCCATTCTTCAACTTTTCAGTTTCTAAGAATTTTCAAATTCTTCAAAAAATTTGGCTAACACCCTAAACTTTCGAAAAATTTCACCATAACCTCCTTTGTACGGGGAGGGGTTTGGAAGTTTATTGGGCCGTATTAGGTACCCAATAAATCCTAATAAGGGTGCACATATTTATAGTGATATATTTCGGTGTCCACAGGGGAGTGTGTATAGATCATACCTCCAGAGAATAAATTCTCGTCACCCTATAAATGGTTTTTGTGCCTTAATGACCGGAGAGACGTGCTTATTGTCATCTCCAGACCCGTGTGGGGTTTTTATTAATCTTGCAATTTACCGTTACATTTTATATGGTCCATATCAGTCATCGGTTCAACCTGTAAAATATAGTCATCGCCATACAAGCCTCTCGCTCGTATGGTAAATCTTCAACCTCGTCACACAAGCTCCAAATGCTTATGTGGTATATGATGAAGTATGCCCATCTTCAAGATGTATGCCATGTAGTGTAGTTCAAAATTAATTGTTACTATCCTATGGCGACATTTATTGTTACACACAAAACAACCAACACTCCGCATCCAATGACATTCATAGGATTTGATATAATAATAAAATTGCGCATCCAACTCAGTAAGGTTTACCTATTTGTCGGGCACGCAAATAAATTCTTTACTCAACAGCTAATCCATTTACCTGTTCAAACATATATAATGCACATGTATATATTTCTATCTATTTTTAAATCAGTTCAATATGCGATTTAATTGCATAGATTTACCCTTTATTCATTGATTGAATTAACTATCATTTTAATTAATCAAATCCACCATCACACCACATAAACAACAATCAATTTGTTTTTAACTTTTCAAAAATATACTAATCGATTCATATACTCTTTTTAAAATAATCAGACTATAGAATTAAAAGTTCACATCCATGAAAAGAAAATAACAACAAAGTAGAGAACAAAATGGTAATGCAAAGTATGGTAAATGTACCTTGCACCAGAGTCAATCAGAGATATCCACCCTGCACTTAGGATAGGCTTTCTTAATGCTTTCCTCTATTTCCCAAGTACAATCTCGTGGATCTCCACTCCATTGCACTTTGACTAAGTGAACCTTCTTGTTCCTCGGCTCTTTGGTTTCTTTGCCAATAATCTTTAGCGGCTCTCTTCTCACAGCCAATTCTGGAGTAATTTCTATATCCTGTTGTGCAGCTTCTTCCACAATCAAGTCTGTATCATGAACATGCTTTCTAAGTTGAGAAACGTGAAATACATTATTCACTCTAGGCAACCAATCAGGTAATTGAACTCTATAAGCGAGAATTCCAATCCGTTCAAGAATAGGGACTGGACCAATAAATCTGGGTGCCAACTTACCAGTTTTGCCAAATCGAATCACTCCTCTCATCGGAGAAACCCATAGATACACATAATCACCAACAGAAATAGACAAATCTCTTCTTCTCGAATCAGCATAGCTCTTCTGTCGGCTTTGAGCGGGAGAGTAATCGTTTCTAAACGAAATCGACTTTGTCTGCATCTTCATGGATCATATCAGGTCCCAATACAAGTCTATTACCAGTTTCTACCCAACAATCAGGATATCGGCATGATCTACCATACAATGCTTTGAATGGTGACATTGTTAGGCTCGCTTGGTAGCTATTGTTATATGAGAACTCAGCCAAATGCAAATGGTCTTTCCATGATCCACCAAAATCAAGAACATAAGCCCGCAATAAATCTTCTAGTATACGATTCACCCTCTCAGTTTGACCATCTATCTGAGGATGATAAGCGGTGCTCAAGTTCAGCTTGGTTCCCAGCTCTACTTGAAATGCCTCCCAGAATTTGCTAGTAAATATTGGATCTCTATCACTGACTATACTGATCGTCACTCCATGCAGCCTAACAATTTCTTTAAAATAAATCTGTGCTAGACTTTGGGCGGTTCTATTAGATCTGACGGGTATAAAATGGGCGGTCTTCATGAAGCAATCTATGATCACCCAAATATTGTCATTTCCTCTCTTGGTTCTGGGCAAACCATCTATGAAGTCCATGGAAATATGTTCCCACTTCCAACCTGGAATGTCCAGCGGTTGCAACAATCCAGCCAGTTTCTGTTGGTCGCTTTTGACTAGTTGGCAAGTAGGGCACCCGCTAACATATAAAGAAATGTCTCTTTTCATAGATCTCCACCAGAAAGTGCGTTTGATGTCATTATACATTTTGCTCACTCCTGGATGGATACTAAGTTTTGACTTGTGGCATTCATCCAGCACTTCCTTTCGGAGCTCAGAAATGTTAGGAACACAAATTCGACCCTTTAGCCTTAGAATCCCTTGGTTATCCATCTGAAAATTCAAGGGTTCGCCTTTCTGTATTCTTTCTTTGATCCTCTGAATGAAGTGATCGTCCTTTTGAAGAGCAGATATTTTATCCATCAATGAAGTCGTAATAATAAAACTAGCGATCATTACATTCTTTCTACTTAACGCATCGGGCACAACATTGGCTTTCCCTGGAGGGTATAAAATCTCAAAATCGTATGCTGCAAGAAACTCTAGCCAACGTTGCTGCCTCAGATTCAAGTCTTTCTGGGTGAACAGATACTTTAGCGACTGATGATCTGTAAGCAGTTCAAATTTCTCACCCAAAAGATAGTGCCTCCAGATTTTCAAAGCAAATACGATGGCCAACAACTCAAGATCATGAGTGACGTAATTTTTCTCATGCGGTTTCAGCTGACGGCTAGCATAAGCAACCACTTGACCTCTTTGCATTAATACTGCACCAAGGCCTTCTCTAAAGGCATCCGTCCAGACTTTCAAGTCTTGATTGCCATCGATTATCGTTAACACTAGAGCCGTTGTTAATCTTAACTTTAGCTTCTGAATAGCCTCCTCACATTCGGGAGTCCACTTGAATTTTGCGTGCTTCTTGGTACGCTTCGTTAAGGAACTAGATATCTTTGAAAAAACATTAATGAACTTCCATAATAACTAGCCAATCCAAGAAAACTTCAAACTTCTGTGGGAGTACTAGGCTGCTTCCAATTTTGAATAGCGGTGATCTTACCTGGATCCACAGCAATTCCCTCTTTTGATACAACGTGGCCAAGAAACTTTACTTCATCTTGCCAGAATATACATTTGGACAGTTTAGCCTGTAAAACATTCTTTCGCAGAATTTCTAACACTTGCTCCAAATGTTTTTCATGTTCGGCCTTTGACTTAGAGAAGATTAGAATATCATCAATAAAAACCAGAACAAACTTATTCAAGACTCCTCTGAACACTCGATTCATTGAATCTACGAAGTAAGATGGAGCGTTACATAAGCTGAACGACATTACTAACCACTCATAGAACAAATCAGGACCTCGGAATGCTGTCATAGGAACACACTCTTCGGTAATACGAAGCTGATGGAAGCCTGTAGCTAGGTCCATCCTTGAGAATACTTGTGCACCGTTCAATCGATCCAGCAAATCATCAATCCGCGGCAATGGATATTTGTTATTCAATGTCTGTTTGTTCAAGTCACAATAATCCACACATAGTCGAAGAGTACCGTCTGACTTTGGGACAAACACCACTGCTGCTCCCCAATCAGAGAAACTAGGCCTGATTAGACCCTTCCATACCAGCAGTCGAGTTTGATTATCTAATTCTTCTTTCTCCTTTAGAGTCATTCTCCGAATAGCATGCACTACTGGCCTTGCATTCGGAATTAAAGTGATCTTGAAATCAATTTCTCTCTGCGGAGGTAAGCTAACAACTTCTTCGAACACATCCGCATAATTCTTGACGACAGGAATATCTTTTATGAGATCGGGAACATTCTCTGTGACTACAGGGATATTTTCTATTTGAGCAAGAGAAACATCAAGAGCTGACCAAAAGTCTTTTCTATCTGAATTTGGGCCTTCACATGGTATGGTTATATAGTTCCCTAGTTGAGCCTTTGCCTTAACTACTCTCTCGGCACACTTAACCTCAGCTTCATATTTGGTCAACCAATCCAATCCCAAAATAAGATCAAATTCAGTAAAATTCATGACGATCGAGATGGTAGGAAACTTATAACAGGAAAAAGAGATAGGCATCGCACAAATCCAGCTAAGATCGAGAGAACCTCCAACCGGATTATGGACAGCGATGGGTTCTTTGAGCTTTTTCAATTTTAAATCCAACTTCTTAACTGCATACTTTGCAATAAAGCTTCGTGACGCGCCTGTATCAAACAGTACTTTAACTGGAATATTTTTAACATTAAGCATGCCTTCCAAAACATCAGACCTTTCCTGACCAGACGAAGATGCAGGCACTTCTGCCACTTCATTTACATGTATTGCTTCAGGTTTTCTGAATAGCGGGCAAGCCTTTAAAAGATGATCAGTCTGATGACATTCGCCACATTTTATATTCTCTTGAAACTTCTTACCAGATTTAGATTCATCCTTCTTTCATTTCTTTGAAGATCTGCAATTTCCTTGCAAATGCCCTTGCTTATGGCAGTTATTGCATGTGGCGGTCGTTACTGGTTCTTTCTCCGATTTAACCTTTTTTTTCTCTTGGCTTTGGGCTTCTTACTAGCCTCAGACATCGTACTGGCCTCAGGACTATCGGTCTCAGACTGTTCTTTATTACTAGAACTGACTTCCTCTTCGTCGTTCAAAAGATCTTTCTTATGGAGATCTTCATACTGATAAGCCATGTATATCATTTCAGAGAAAGGAAGCTTCACATGCCCCATTACTTTACTTTGGTACTTTCTTTGAAAACCATAAATAAACCTCAGATTCTTCCTCTTTGGATCTTGAATTAGATGCGGGGAAAAATGAGAAAGTTCATTGAATTTCTTATGATATTCTGGAATGGTCATATCTCCTTGTATCAGATAAGAGAATTCATCACCTAATCGCTCAATTGCTTCTGGAGGAATAAATCTTTCACTGAAAACCTCTTTAAATCTATCCCAGGTGATGTCTTCTGGATTATCCTTAATAATCGAATCCCACCAGAACAAGGCTTCGTCTTTGAGTGCCTAAGATGCCAGTAATCTTTTCTGATCGTCTCTCAGCTTTAAACCGTCAAAGATTTTCTCAGCAGAATGAATCCAAGCTTGTGTTTTCATAGTAATTCTTCGCTTGAGAACAGTATTCCACCCATATTTCGATACTTAATTAATAGAGCCTCAATATCTGGTTCTGCATTCCTTCTGTTTCTGACACTCATTTTCTAGTACTTCTGCAAATAGCAGATCAAGTGTCAAGTCAACAGAAAAGATATTTTAAAGCATAGAGACATATACTTGAATGTAAATGCATCTATCAAGGTGTTATTTCATTCTGCTATACTCATACTAGGATATTACTGATCCTATCTGTAATGAGTTATTCGTCCTAGAACACTATTGGTTCTATTTCTGACGAGTTCGTTAATATGTTATATTCCAGCACTAAGCTTAACCAAAGCTCCGATACCACGTTGTGACGACCCCAAACCCTATATCTAAGGTAGCGAGGGTAATCTTTGGAATATAACACATAAACAGACAATAGCAGAACTGAATTAAATAAATACACCAGATAATGTACAAATAATACACTGGATAAACATAATCATCAGAGTTACATAGTATACAGGATCATACTTAGTACAAATACAGTTCAGCTATACGAAAATGTCTACAGCGGAAAACAAACATAATATGTACAATAGGAGCTGAACAGCATAAAAAGAGATAAATGGTAGAATCCATCTTCAGCTCCCGCTATCCAAAAAGATCCTGTTAAAACCTGAACACAAGGCTGCCCATGTAGAAAAAGGGGCACCCGAGTTTGCAAGTGAAACAAACTACGAGTCAGTCATGGGACTGGTATGAGAAATCTACTTAACACATTTTATAATATGGCTAATCACAGGACCACGCCACTTTCGCGGAACGGGTTTACTCCATTGGATTGCCAGTGCTGTACAACAAGTAAATCTTTTAAACATCGCAATGATTTTTATAAAAATGAAGCCATTATAAGACTCAGTTCCCATCACATAATGCAACGCAAATAGGAGGATAGAGTTTTACGTTATAATGGCTAAAATATGCTTGATACGAATAAAACAAAAGAATTAGATATTATTACTAGTGTTTATATGTTTCAAAAACTATTTCGGTCATAGACGGCATGGGTACCATATATCATGTCGCCATATATATATACAATAAAAACCGCACGGTTATGTATTTGGAAATTGGATTTCCGTCATGAACCAAGGCAAAAGATAGTCCTTACCGACTTCGAGACAATCTAGCCCATGTCTCCGGAACAGCCACAACAGCCCCTTGGATCGTCAGGGCCGGTCCACCGATGTGGATTGTTATGCCTGAACACTACGTTTCCCCGCCCTTTGGGGCGTAAATGAGTCCAATGACTCCATCGGCTCCACATAGTCACCGATATATCCGAGGCGCCTCGCAGCAGCAACAACCACACAGGTGAAAATAATATAAATGTCAGGGCTGGTAGGTCACTGACACCACCCTAGCTAGAAGGAAACGCATGTCCTCCCTGATGTCCTCTCCCGTTTCTGGTTCATACCGGGGTGTGAGGCTCGTGAATCAACGTTACACACAAAGCTATGCCACACAGGTCGTGCTTTGATAATCAACCACAAGCTTTTCTTTTCAACAGAAGCCTTGATCATTTGCCACTTAGGCATGCCACACAGGCAATTCACTCTATGCGACTGATTTCTATCGATATATAACCTCTGAGCTCGTACGTCTCAGAGAAGGGCATTAAGCAAGAGAGTAAATTCTCCACCACCAAACAGATATATATTTAATAGAGATCAATCAGCATAGAACAAAATCCAATGTCAGACACACAGTCCATTTACATGTTCGTTCTGGGTCTGAACGAAACCGGAGGCACTATATACCTCGCATACCCATCGATCTCCACTTACGTCTGGACGATCACCACTTATTATCTATATTTCGGGATGCCTCCCAATCAAGACATCAATTATCATCCAACCGAGGTGAAGATCTCCGGTCTTCAACCACCGTCTTCATCATCGACTTCTTAGCACTGGTCAATTATTTGAAATGAGATTTAACTCGGCCTTTTCAAATAATTCACATATATTTAGAATTTAAATCAATACATTTCAATGGTTAAATTATTCGACAACAATTCATGCCAAATACATTCAACCATCAAACATCACATAAACCGAGAAAATTCAGTTTATTTCCATTCCATATCGTTTATAATATTTTATCATGATTTATCGCTATTTTTATTTATTTAAAAATAGCCATTTCATTCAAACGACGCTTCAGGCCATAACGCGTCCGTGGCCCTGTTTTTCTTCAGATTTGATTTACACATATCTGAAAATCTAACCATCGGATCTCCACAAATTTTATATCATTAGAAAGATCTTTTCAAAACGAATCCAACGGTTTCAGTTTTGGGAAAATCCGACGGTCGGATCTCCCGGTACACTCGTTTGAAATTTCGATTTCAAAATACGAACTGCAACGTCGTTATTCGATTCAATTTAATCATATTTTTATATATATAAATATAATCGATTCTGGCGCTGTTTTTCTTCAGATTTGAATTAAACATTCCAGATAATCCAACCGTTGGATCTTCACAAAGTGGGTGTCGTTGGAAAGATATTTCCATGGCGAACCCAATGGTTTCGGTTTCGAGAAAATCTGACAGTCGGATCTCCCGCACTAATCGTCTGAAATCACGGTTTCAAAACACGAACTGCAGCTTCGTTATTCGATATATTTTAATTATATATATATATATATATATAATCGATTCTTCGACTTCAAAACCATTTTCACTTCACATATTTGATAAAAACGATATTTTTATCCAACAGATATTTATTTCAACACATGAATTTTGTTTATTTTATTTCCACACAGGAATTTCTATTCAACACATGAATTTCATTTATTTTATTTCCACACAGGAATTTCTAATCAACATATGAATATTTTCTATAGTTTAAATATATATATATAATAAAAATGTGATTTTTATTGCAAAACAATTTATTTCAAAACACGGTTATTTTATATTATTTTATATAGCTTATATATATAGTAAAAATGTGATTTTTATTGCAAAACAATTTATTTCAAAACATGATTATTTTATATAGTTTATATATAGTAAAAATGTGATTTTTATTTTCCAAAGAATTTATTCAATACACGAACTCCATTCAACAATGAATATTACTTCAACACATGAGTTTAATTTCAACATTCAACACATGAATTTTATTTCAACATTCAACACATGAATTTAAATCAAACACAGAAATATTTCAGAAAATTTCGGCAGCATGACGGCAGGGTAGTTAAAACCGGGACCGTCCCTAGTATGGCTCCTCGCTCTACTTAAAGCCTCGCAGCTTTTGACAATGGGGATTTCATGCATCTAAGTCGTACGTAGACGAGCATGTTTATTTTTCTTTTCCACAAACTAATCCTATGTGGTTTCAACCAAATAATTCTCAACCACAAACGGATATTTTTCAACCACAATCAATCAATTTCAACCACAAACAATTCTAATCAATTATTCGCTATCAACCAATTTTCACACCAATCACAACCAATAAATATCGTCCATGGCCTACGGACGATGGGCGTATATATATATATATATATATATATATATATATATATATATATATATTATATAAGTATATTTCACTTCCTTTTCAACACATATATAATTTTTACAATGCATATATAACTTATACATCGAACGTACAACTTATACAACGCTTATACATGAGGTGTACAACGCTTATATAACTCATACATTGACTATATAATTTATACATCGTCGTTTTCCATATCTTTTATAATTTAGAAATCTCACTTTGCTTTTCGCATTGCCAAAAATTGTACAAGGCTCAGAAAAATATCCAGTCCCTTCTAGAATGTAGAAGACGTCCATACGAGTCCACTGTCTCTTGTTTCACGGAATTTCGTCAACAAACGAAAAAGATATGATTTTTATCGTGAAATCAAAAACCGTGGCGCTTTAAAGTGCTATTAAATAGTTGAAATTAGTTAAACCCATACCTTTCCTTTTCCTGTTCGAACCTAGGTTTAGGTTTTTCTTGAAATCCGCGCCACTTCAGGACGATCGGCCAGCGCTAACTCGTAGAGCTTCGAGAGTGCTTCACAACTGCGGTGGGTTTGCCCAACTCGACGGCAGCATCAGGTCACGGCGGCGCTCGAAAGTTCCAGTCTTCCTGGGCTTGGATCTCGCTCCACACGACATGATAGAGGGCAAGGGTTATATGGATTTGAAGCACGAGAGGGGCACTACAAAAGCTTCAACTACGGCGTTGGATTTTACTAAGTAAATCGAGAGATAAAGAGAAGGGAAGGAAAGAGCACGATTCCGCCGTTAATCGCGAGTAGGGGAGAGAGAAAGGCGGGGAGAGAGAAAAGTGATTGGCCAATCAGATTTTTTTATTTAATTTATATATTTTTAAAATTCTAAAATACCCCTTATCTCATACGAACTCCAATCCAAACCCAACGATTATCGTCCCTAGCCAAATACCCCTATTCTGAACACAATGGGATATATTTCGAAGGCCCATTCGACTGTTTCAGTCGGTTTTCCTTCAAATTAAAATATAAAACATTCAATATTTAATTTGAACATACATTTCAATTTGCCGGGGCCACATACTGATCCCAACAATTACAGAAAAATAAATCTAGCCATGTTTTGACGATACGGTCCCAACAAAACTAGTTTCGTCGAATTTTGAGACCGTTTGAAAAATGGCCCTTTTCTGGTCGGTCCAAATTAATAGAAATCGACCAAACACATTTTCCTTTGCCACGCTCACATGCTAGCTTCAAAAATTATGAAATTTGAAACCTAGCTATAATTTGACATCCTGGATCCAACAAAGGTGGTTTCGTTGAATCTGAGGTCGTTTGCAAAATGGTCATTTTCACGGACTATATAAACTCTATAGCGACCTTTCTGAAAATTCATTTAGCCATAACTTTTGCTTCCCGATATGAAACTTCGATTTTTCAGATTCGTTAGAAAGATATTCAGTAACAGATTTAAATATTTTTGGTTTCACTAAAATTCGTTTTATTTCGCACCTGGTATAGTCAGTCAAAGTTCGAATTCAAATTTTGAAATTGCCCCGCCATTTCAAGCATTGTTTATAATTCAAAGTAATTATATTCATTTTCAAACATCGATTCTAACTTACTTTTCGTCGTTATTATTTAAAATATTTATTTTAAATATTTTAAATTCACTAAAATAGCCAAATTAAAATTTTTAAATTGACTCAGATTTTCCGGGTTGTTACAAATATATTTTATAAAATTATGATAAAGATGTAAATTTTATTGTTTAAAATATTTTACTCAACACATGAATATTTTCAACACATGAATATATATTTATTCAACACATGAGTATATATTTCTATTCAACACATGAATATATTTATTTTATAATATTCTTTATTTTCCCCGATTGGAATGAGGCCCAATCAATTACCATATAATGTGAATTATATGGATTCCATACAAGACATGCATATAATAGCAATGATAAATAATCAACCATCATCCAAAGTGCACCACACTACTGCATAAGCATTAAGTATAAATAATTGATGCTTATATAGTCTGTCAATCAAACGATCGACATACCACTAAACAATTGGGATTAGTGTACGTCAAATATCATCCAAACACCCGTGTGGGGTTTCAAATCAACAAACACTGAATATTATCTGTGCATTTGGGCGATGTGTAAAATTTATCATCCCAATCAATATCCTTCAAATAGGTGTATATAAACAAACCGTCCGGTTGGTATATGAATATTTATTTAATCACATTCACGTTAAAAATTATATTTTTAACGATAATTAATTTATTTCAATACATGAATATTTTATTATCCATTTCACATCAACATCACAAACAAACTTCACAACACATCAAACAAGCATACAAGTTGTCCATGGTCTGTGGATGACGGGTGTCGGGTGCTGCTTAGCACCGTCTGCATCCTAGTATATAATTTTAACTAGAAAACAAGATTTAAAGTGAGAAGTTCTCACCGACTAGCTAAACCAAACGCCACGACTCTTCTTATGTAGAATCTTCGTCGTGCTCGCCTTTTGTCACTTTCATCGTCTGTAGCCACTACATATATAAAAATCACATTTTTATATTGCTGTTATGCATATAAAAATCACATTTTTATAATCGCTCTATATGGATAAAAATCACATTTTTATACCGCTACTAAATGGATAAAAATTCTATTTTTATAATGGTGTTCACATAATAAAGATTATATTTTTATCACGCTATTCTCTATATAAAAATTATATTTTTATATCTACTACTAATATAAAGATCGAATTTTTATATCAACGCTATAAAAATCACATTTTTATTTCAACATATATATAATAAAAATCAGATTTTTATTTTGCTACCTACATAAAGATCAAATTTTGACTATCTATATAATATAAAAATCGTATTTTTATTCTTTCTGTACTATAAAAATCATATTTTTACATTGCTACTTCTATAAAGATCACATCTTTATTACTCTACATTATAAAAAATCATATTTTTATTCTTCACATCTAATAAAAATCATATTTTTAATCTCTACTTTATATAAAATCATTTCTTTCTTCTATAAAAATCATTTCTTTATTTCTAATCTAGATATATAAAAATCCTTTTTTTAATAACTAATTTAGTTATGTAATTAAAACTAAAAATAAAATAAAAACCTTATTTTTCTCCTCCAATCTAAAGAATAATGATAATAAAATAAATTAAAATACTCACGGTTGATCATCGAAGGGAGAGGAGGGCGTCGGGTGTTGCAGGTGACGGCGAGTTTTGGGGGAGGGTGCCGGAGTCGCGCGCGGTGGTCTTCTGCTCGGTGGTTGGAGCTAGGGCGCGCTGGGGGTGCGGGTTTCCACTGACGCGAGGCAAGGGAAGGGGGAGGATGTCGCGGTGGAGAGAGGAGGGCTAGGGGAGGAGAACGGCCGGAGGAGGAGGAAGAAGAAGAAGCAGCGGCAGCAACAAATGTGGGGGGCACGGTTCTGGTCTTCGCGTGGTAGAGGAGAGAGAAGGAGGAAGCAGGGGGTCGCGTCGGGTGGGGGAGCCCGGCGTTGGGCGGCGCCGGCTAGGGGGGCACGATGGCGACTCTTCCGCCTCCGTCCTCCTTCTATTTTTTTATTTAAAATCGATTTTAAAAAAAGGTGAATGGGGGGGGGCTGAAAGGGAAAAAAAGGGGATGAAGGGTTGACCGAACATTAAAATATATATATTTAATTTATTTTTAAATTCAAAAAGCAACTTTTTTATTTTGAATTCGTAATCAAACCTACCGACTGTCGCCTCTAGCTAATTACCCCTATTTCGAACACAATAGGATAAGTTTCGTTAGCTAATTTTATCGTTTCGACCAGTTTTGATTTAAATTAGAATATAAATCTCTATATATTCAATTTAAACGCACATTTCATATTATCGGGGCCACATACGAACTCTAAAAATTCCCAAAAAATATTTTCTAACTTCGTATTGACGATATGGTCCTTACAAAACTAGTTTCGTCAAATTCTGAGATCGTTTGAAAAATGACCATTTTCCAGTCGATTAAAATCAACTGAAACTGGTCAAACGCGTTTTCCTTTGCCTCGCTCACATATTGATTCGAAAATTTACGAATTTTGAAATCTAGCAATAACTTGACATCGCGGATCCAACAAAAGTGGTTTCATCGAAAACCGAGGTCATTTGCAAAATTCCCATTTTTAAGGGCCGAAATTCCATAGCGACTATTCTGAATTTTCAACTGGACATAACTTTTGATTCCCACTATGAAATTTTGATTTTTCGGATTCGTTGGAAATATATCCTCATTTAGATTCTAATATTTTTGGTTTTGCTAAAATCCGGTTTATTTTGCATCAGTACACTCATTTGAACTTAGAAATTGAAGTATCGAACTACCGCGCCATTTTCAATTCCTTTTATATTTAAAATAAAAATTTATATTTTAATGACGATCTATATAAATATATACGTTCTAATTCTATTCAAAATAAATTTCTCGTCGATATTATTTAAAATAAATCATTTTAAATATTCAATATTCAATAAATTGCCAAAATAAAAAATTTAAATTGGCTCAGAATTTCCGGGTTATTACAGAGGACCTGTTGGTCACTTATCAACCCTCAATAATATATTCAATGTTAACATAAAACTAGAGGGCACTAGCTACCGTCCCTACTAATTAAGGCTTCCGTCATTCATGCATATACCCTTGCCCCGCATAAGGGGAGAGTAGGTATTTTGTCATTTGTTATAAATTCTAGTCGGCCTTATTAGATAACTTCCTTAGTCACTTATTACATCCTGTAGGAAAGATGGCCATATCTGGCCCTTTTACTTTCCAAGTTTGGGTAGGCCAACACACCTGCCATTTATGACCACTATATTGGAAAATATATTCCCAGGTAGACCCTTTAACCCTAGTCGTTTAGCCTTTTAGGACCCTGTAAGTGGACTATACACGAAGGTTATTCGTTTGTCCCCCATTTTCCTTTAACACCTTTCCGTTTTTGGGATAAAGTAGGTTACGTTATTAAGTCCTCCTTATTTAATTCCATTATACGAGAATACTATACATATACCATTTATTTGTATCATAGGTTTATATGGTTAATAATGTCTTACATTATTAACCTACAAAGTCCAACTATATTTTTAATTATTAGTTTTATTTACATAAATAAGGAAGGTTATATTCCTTTTTTCTAGGATATTTATTTAATTTCTTCACTAATTTGGACTTAGTATTTAAACAACAATCAATACCCATTAATCCCCCTTTTGACACCCATTTCTTTTTATTTCTTTTTATTTCCCTTTATGACTCTAACAGTCATATTTTCCTAGGAAAATTATTTATCTGTCCCAAGTTATCTATTTATTGTACCCTAACAGACAATTCCCATGTTTATTTATTTGTTGACTATTATATATTTACATACCAAGCCTCTCACGTTAAGTTGGCTACCTGTTGATGTTGGATATACCGGTCGGTTCCGAGCAGGCTTCTACCACAAGTGAACTTAACCTCGTGCCTTAGTACGACTATATTTATGCATTAGACCCCTCACATTAAACTGACTTCCTGTGGTCGCTGGATTTGTCGATCGGTTCTGGGCTGGCTTACACCATAAGTTGAGTTTAACCTCGTGTCTAAATGTGGTTATAATTCAAATTTCCTAGTTAGGGTCCACAACAATAATCCTAATTGATTTTAGGAATTGTAACCATTTTCCTATTCACAATTTATTTTCCCAAATCAATATTGGATACAATGGTTATCTCCTTATTTGCGGTCTAATTTATGGCAATTAATTATATTTATTGCTACAAATGGTCACCAGAAATATATTAATTAAAAATGGATTATATTCATAATTCCATAATTGAACTTTATCCAAACATTCAAATATTTCATATAATTTACATTTCACTATTTTACGCTGATTTGGACAGGTAATATGTATTTATTCCTTTTTACGTTTTTGTGCGGTCAACGTAGCTATTAATATTTATTTATTATTTTGCAATACTTATTTTTAAATCAATGATTTGGTCAAATCAATTAACCAAAAATTCCCTTTTCACATCCAATCATTCCAAAAAGGTTTTAAATCTCACAAGGACCAATAGCCAAAAATCACTATAAATCAAGCCTATTTTGTGGAATTGACACATTTCCAAATCACAAGAAATATATGTAATACATTTTTATATTGGAATAGTCGATGCAAATTACATACAAAACATGTATCTATTTTATATCTACCTTTGCACCACTTTTCCCTTTTTAATTTTTTTTCCATACTTCTTGTGATTCTATAATAATGCCTTTTTATTTAAAAATGAGGAAAACGGCATAATTTACAATGCTTGAACCAAAAACCCAATAATATTGAATGTAAACAAGGAATATTTCTTTTATTCTTACAATCACATAATACACAAATTCATCTTTTTACCCAAATTCACATATTTCATATTTCAGCACTGAATTAAAGATCTGTAACATAACTATAACAAATTTATGTTTAATGGGACTGATTTCCAGATCCACAGTGCTATGCGGCATATACAACATATTTCATAATTCATGACATAACTTGTAGGAATATGTTGGAATACATATAAAACCCTACTATTCATTTTTATACGTAATCACAACTTTATCATTTACCAATTTCAAACATATTCACAATCAGATCTGATGGTTATCGCAATTTACAATTATTTAAATAACAGATCTGATAGGCATAAAACATGGATTGGGTTCAAACAAAATAGATAAATCATTATACATGTATTAGTAAATTTCCCACTCACCTTATAGCTTCCCATTTCTGAATTTTGAACCTTTTTAGGCTTACAATCCCCAAACTCTTATAAATCTTCAGTTTATCTAGAAAGGGGAAAATTCTAGATCTGTAGAAATGTAAGAAAAAGGGAATAGAGTGAAGAAATCTATCGTTGAATTGTGTATGCATCCAATTAAAATCAAGAGCTAATGAAAGAATCATTAGACTTGATTAATGAATTAGGAGATCAAGCAACTGTACGAACATCTAAATATGAATGGAGAATGTCAAAGAGCTACAACTCTGGAGTCAAAGAAAGGTCCTTTCAAAAGGCATTTTTCTCCCTTTTGTTATGCTATTTTCCATTTGATTAAAAAAAGTTTGATATAGTAATTTGTAAGATCATGCCAAACATTAAGAATCTAGCAAATGAAACACTTGGACCAAACTAGGAAAGACCGCTAGCAATTCATAAACTAATTTTACTTGGAACATAAAAGTTATGCCAACTTTGTGGCATTATACTAGCAAGGGCGTGGAATATCAAATATTTACGGTCATATTTTTTGACAATGAGTGGATGAAAGTTGGACCAAAATCCTTCTGAGTAGAACTTGCAAGGCATAGTCCTCAGTGCTTCACGAGGACCTTCTAAAGGTAAGAAGTCTTTTGCACATCCAAGGTATCAAGTCATCAGCACTTTCGAGATATCTCTAAGATGGAGAAAATCTGTGGCACATTAAAAGAAGAAGATCCTTTAGTGTCATCCACGTAGCCTCACTAAAGCACCTCCTAAAGGGAGGAAGCCCATGACAATCGATTTCGAGGCGAAGTCCCACCACATCAAGGAAACTTCTAAAATAAGGAAGTCCTTTTCATATCCAAAGAACAAAGCCTTTAGTGTTGTCCACATGGCCTCACTAATATATATTCTAGATGCAGGAAGTTCTTGGTTTTAAGTTAAAGTCGCGACATAGCAGAGCATCTCATGGATGGAGGAAGTCCTTGGCACATCTATGCCACAAAACCTTTAGTGTCATGCACGTGGCCTCACTGAAGCATCTTCTTTAGCGAGGGAGCCCTTGACCTATTTCAGTGAAAACTCCATGTATATCAGGGCACCTCCTAGAGGGAGGAAGATCTTGGCACAAAGCCTTTATGATGTCACATGACCACATTAAAGCACCTCTTAGAGACACGGAATCATTAATCATTTATTTACGGACATAATTTTTTGGTCATCATTTAAGATAGTGGTTTCTGGTCATTAATCGGTCAATGCCAAATAGAAGTTTTTGATCATCAATCATTCATTTCCAGATATGGTTTGTTGGTCTTTATTAATCCCAAATTTGGGATTCTGGTCTTTCTGGTCTTCTCTTTCTAGATATGGAACAATGGTCTTCTACTATTTTTAGATATGGTGTTTTGGTCTTCCGTTATTGCCAAATATTAAATTCTTGTCCTTTATTATTACCATATATGATGTTTTAGTCTTCTGTTAATCCCTAGTGTGGGATTCTGGTTATTCTATTATTTTATTTCTAAATATGAAATAATGGTCTTCTAGTATTTCTAGATATGGTTATTTGGTCTTTTATTATTGCCAGATATGAAATTCTAGTCTTTTATTATTTCCAGATATGATGTTCTTGCTTTCTGTTATTTCCAAATGTGGGATTTTTGTATTTTAATCTTGTCAGGTATGGTTTCTTGTTTTCTGCTTTCAAATATGGAATTTGCGTTTTATATTATTTCCTGATATGGTTTACTGATCTTCTATTACTTTCAAAATAATGTTCTAGTCTTCTATTATTGTCGAATATGGAATTCTGATCTTACAATTGCTAGCAGTGGTTTTTTGGCATTTTGTTTTCAGATATGGTATTCTGGTCTTCTATTATTGAAACAACCCAAAATTCCCCTTTCGGGAAAGACCGGATTGAGTTGAGAACATGATGCATTAGAACACAAAAAGTAGAACATTTCATTTCTATTACAACAATTATATCAAAGCACAAGAATATATCAGAGTATGAGTAAATATTACACAGCGGAAAAATATCAAAGATTTAGTTTACATTTAAATATAAAATATATATAAATACAATGTATAGCGGAAAATACAGCAACTAGCACAACTGAATGAAATACATGGATACAAAGCTTTCTGAATATAGCTCCAGTTGTAATCCAGGATCCTGTGGAAAGAATATCTGCGAAAACTAAAACTAATAGCTGGCCGTGTGGAAAATATGGGCACCCAGAGTTTAGGTAAAACAGTAAACTCCAAGTCAGTCGTGGAATTCGTGTGAGAACTAAAGCAGTTATTAAATCTTTACTTTAAAAGTTGGGAAATCATGGGACTACGCTATATGACATGGAACGGGTTTACTCCACATGAATATAAGTTTAGAAATAAAACAACGCAATGCATTTTAAAACATGAAGCTATTTTAAGAGTCAAGTCCCATCACACAATGCAACGCAAGCCGGAGGATAGAGTTTTCCCTTATAATAGCCAAACATGCTTGGTACATTTAAAACAAATCATTTTGATATTACTATAAATGTATAGTATCAAAACAACTTCAAACATAAATGTATCAATCATAGACGGCATAGTACCCCATCCTACTATGTCACCATACAAGTTCTACAATTAAAATCGAAAAGGCATGTATTGGAAATTGAATTCCATCTATGAGTTGAGGCCAGGGATGGCTCCTCACTGATTCGAGACACTCCAGCAAATGCCTTAGGATCGCACCCTTAGCAACCCTTGGATCTTCAGGGCCGGTCCTCTCTTACTTTTGAGGATTAGTTATTCCTGAACACATGTTTTCCGGTCCTATCGGACCTATCTCTGAGCCACTAGGGACTCGATATCTGAGGCGCCTCATTCCATCATCCACATAAGTAAAAATGTCTGGGCTCCATACCATGACACCACTCCTAGCTAGAAAGAAACGCCGTGCACTCCCTGTAGTCACGATCCCGTTTTTGACTCATACCGGGTGTGAGGCTCGCGAATTAGTGCTATACACAAAGGTATGCTATTTAAAGTCGTGCTTTGATCATCAACCACAAGACTCTACTTTTCAACAAAAGCCTTGATCATTTGCATCTTAGCATATCACACTGATAATTCACGCCATGCAACTGATGTCTATCAATATATAACCTCTAAGCTCTTATGTCTCAGAGAAGGGTGTTAAGCAAGAGAATAAATTCTCCGCCACCAAACAGATATATATTTAATAGAAATCAATCAACACAGAATAAAATCCAATGTCAGACACGCATCCATTTACAAGTCCCTGGGTCTGAATGTAACGACCCGGATTTTCAGCCGTTGAATTTTGAATATTTAAATTTGTTTAAATATTTTATTTGAATTAGATATAGAAATTTATAAGGAATTTATGTAAAGCGATATTTAAACGTATAATTTATAATATAATTTAAAATGAGCTCGTAAAGTCGCGGCAGTTCGTAATTTAACGTTTTGAACTTCAATTGAATATCCAATATAAGTCGGATTTCTTTGAAACAAGAAACTTTTGAATCTACTGAACTGTATCTTTCTAATGGAAGTGAAAAATCGAAATTTCGTCTCATAGATTGTAAGATATGTCCAATCAAATTGAGAAATAGTCGCTGTAGAATCGTTTATGGACCATAACGGTTTAGTTAAGATAACGAGAGATTGGTTACGAATTTGGACAAGATTCTTTTGAGGCGTAGTTATAATTTAATTTTTAGAATTTTACTGTAATTTTTAATTAATTAAATACCCAACTTTTTATTTGGAGTATTTTGCACCCTATATCAATATTTTTGGGGTTTCATAATATAAGTTAAACTACCGATATTATTATATATTTGGGATTGTGGTACCTCGCTGGACACGACCGTACGCTTATTTCTGTCCGTAGCAGTTCGGATATGGACGAAAACCTTATGTACCTACAAAACCATACATGCTTTAATATTATTATTATTATTATATTAATAATAAAGACCACTAACATAGAAGGAACATGCGTCAGATATTGCAATATAAGTGGTCCTCGGTTGTAATAAAAATATATATAAAGAAATCAAAACAAATCTGTTGTATAATATTTTAAAATCCTTACTGAATATCGACAAGATATTAGCACAAATCTTTCCATACCTTTGACAAATCCACGAAATCTCAGAGCACTACACCAATCTTTATCGGTGAGAAATCTCATACCAATCTTTTATCAAATCTTTACGTGTCGGTTTCAAATCTTAAGGAATCATATTCGGTTGGTGATCAAAAATTGCGCTTGGCATGTGCAAATATAAGTGTTCAAATTCTTTAGCTAGACCACCATATAAATTTCACTCCATTCGTTCAAAAATGTCCCTTCAAATCGAAGCAACGTTGCACATGCAAACTGACGCACTCGTACATACTAGTTGTAAGTCTGGAAAATTCGCACATGCAAGCCGGTAAGAGAAAAATCTCTGGACCACAGCACATGCGTTTTTCGGTACTTGCCATGTGAATATTGCGTGCTTCCGTCTATATAACACAGCATTCGTAAATCATTTCCAAAGCCCAAACTAAACATGAATTCCTTTTTCTGCCTTATTTTTTTCTGAAACCGATAACTATTGAATAACGTTCCACAGTTCCACAAATATATAAAGCCCGATCTCCTCCCATAAGCAACGGACGATGGTGGCACCTGAAGCGATTTTGTTCATCATGGGAAGGGGGATCTCAAGCCGGAGTCGCATGGCCTCTGGTGGATTGTCTTGGTAGTGGTGGCCTTTGCAAGGCGGAGCGGTATGCAGCTCACTCGCATGCTAGAAGAAAAGGGGAGGGGGGTTAACGGTGATGGTGAAAAGAATAGTGGGATTATTATTACTGTGTTGGGTCCAAATAGTTTCAGTAATAGGAGAAAGTGATACTGTCAGAGTGGAGAATAACGTTGAGAAGAGGAAGAACGAAAGGGTCTGGTGGGTGCATGATGACTGTATGGTTGCAGGAGAGGGTCTTAGTTTTGTTGTTCCAAATAAAGTGGTGAATAATAAAGGAGCGTTGATGGATATGAGAAAACATCGACAGCGTGTATTACTAAGAGAGATATGACAGTATTGAGGGTGGCCTGGGTATTAGAAGCATGTTGTTCGAATGAGTTGTGATCATTGAGACAGTAAAGTTGTGGGAGTTGTTCATGGCACGGCGATGAAGAGGGTTTTAAAATGGGGATGAACTGTTAGTAGTATCGTTAGTGGTATGCAGATTTTCTTTTGTAAGAGCAATAGATGTATTGAGGACAAACTGATGGCAGGAAGAAGTCCAAATATGCCTAATTATGTGGTAATCAAAATTTACTAAGGATAGTTATATAGTTTAAATTAATTAAACAAGTTATTAATTGATAGCTTATAAAGGTATAACTAACTCATAAGGAAACAGAATTACACGAAACCGGTCACGTTGGAATGGCAACGAAGAAATCTACACGGTAGAACTATTGTGGTTGAGAACAGAGTTACTGGAGTTTCGTGATAAAATCAAAATGACTGTTCGATTTTAAACAAAATAAAGGCAGAATCGTCAACTGCAAAGCTGGGTGAGTAAACTCACTAACTCTGTCTCATTTATATTTTTATATAAATGAGTTTTAAATTTATTTATAGTAATTTTATAATGTGCAATGGTTGATTGGTTGAATAGTTGGTAAAATTGGTTGAAACGGTTGAAATGGTTGATATGATTACATCGTTGATCGATCATAAGTTTTGATATTTCATATTGATGTGAAACAATATTATTGATGCTGATTAACATCTGTGGATGCAGGGAAACAGGTTGGAGGAATCCAACTGGATTCCTCAACATTTATTTTACTATTTTATTTGATTGTGATATATGATGTGTTATATAATCCATGATTGGGTACGTTGTGTTTGGTTTACCCTGACCCTAGAAACCTGGTATTCTAGATACCGTACAATATTTTCGTATGTAGAAAAGGAAATTGGGATTTAAAAGTGGAGTTTATTTTCAAAATAGAAATAGAATTTCGAATAGAGTTGAAAATAAAAATCTGTTCAAGTGGATAAATTGAGAAGTTGTTATAAATAAAAATATAAATAAAGTGAATTATAAATCATTAGATAAATTGAAATATAAGTTCAAATATGAATTTATATGGGAAAGTGAATATCGGTTTTGAAACCAATATTTGAAAATAGAATTGAACTTACCAAATTTTAAAGAAAACGATTAAAGAGGTTTTAAATGATTGGAATAAAAAAAATGAGATTATAAATATTTGGGAATAAAAAGAAATTTTGTATGGAAGATTTTAAAAATAAAGTATGAAAGGAAATTTGATTGTAATATCATCCACTGATTTGATTTTATAAAAGAAATGATATTCACGTTTGAAGTGAATAAAGATATAAAGCAAGTATTTCGTAAATGAGTACATTTATATGGAAAAACTGGAGATGAATTCAAAACGGGAAATTTGAATGAGAAAGGAAGTATTTCCAAAGGGAAATGATGGGTTTATTCCAAAGATTGGAATATAAACAAAGTAAGCTAAATCCAAGGATTTATACTTAGCATTCGACAATGTAGAACCTTATTAAAATGTTCGTAAATCTAAACAACATTTGTAATGCTACTATCATAATAAATGTTTTATATATCCAAACAGCGATTTTAACGCTGTCGGTATAATAAATGTTTTGTAAATCTAAACAGCGATTTTAATGCTATTGTTATAACAAATGTTATATAATTCTAGACAGCGATTTTAACGCTGTTGTTAAAAGTTATGTTTTGTAAATCGAATATTTGGGAACAGCGATTATAACGCTACCATTATAATCAATATTTTTCTGTAAAAGAAGTGTGTTCTTGGATGAAATCTGAAAGTCACGCAAGCGAGATTTTGTGTAAAGTTGTGAGCTTTGACTATTTCAAATTTGAGAATGTTGTTTAATTAAGATCTGAGAGGTAATTATACCCCAACTTGATTGACTTCATGATTGATGGAGAAATGGTTAAGGTTCGATAGTAAAGATTGGTTAGCAGTACGGTAAGTTAATAAATGATTAATGGGTTGTGTTATAATGACGATGTTTTATAACATCACATAAATTTAAAAGGATTTTGAAAAGGTTTCCCAAATAAAATGAGAGATATTTTCTATGTATAGGAAATGAAACGAATTGGTCAAAAGGGAATAAATAAATGGAATATAGGAATATTTTCCGATAATAACAAGGCATATTTTCCAAATATAGAAAATAAGGATCCGTGAATATTTTTAAATGTTTCTAACTCGAATAAGAGATATTTTCTTGAATAAAGGAAATAGGACCGAGGTCGACAACTAAGCTTTGAAAAGAAACGAAAGATGAGAAATGAGAATTTGGAATGATAAGTTAATAAGAAATTAAATAACAAGGGGCCTAGTGTTGTTTTGATGCTTGATTGGTAGAATTTCCAATTGGAAATAGGACCGTTGATTGTATGGATGTTTCTTTGATAGTTAAATCACCGACTATCAAAGTTTTAATTTATTTTAGACCCCTGTTGTCAATATGGAGAGATCGGGATCAGATTATCTGAAAACCACTCTGTATTGGTATAAGCGTTATGAATCAACTTATGCTAAAGATAAAAGAAGACGGAGTAAAGTGCAAGGGCTGTTCTGTTAATCCTAGGTAAAAATTGCCTAAGAGGGATTAATAGAATGGTGCCTTCGGTTTTTCCAGACGCAGGACAACTTGTATGGACGAGTGTCTGACAAAGTATTTCCAAAGGGATTACGTACGTTGATTCCTTCAAACGTACAAAGTTGGTGGCAAAGAAGGGAAACTTCTTTAGCTTAACAATTTGAGTATTTTTGTGGGAAACAATTAGTAATTTCTGATGGATCTGACGATGTGGAATTCAAAGTGAATGGTGGACAGATGTTCTGGAAGATAATTTAGACCTCAAGCCTCACAACCGGAAATTGACAAAAATCGGGCAGGCATCATGGCTATGTGGGTCGCTCCCATTAGGATGTATAACCACATATCTAGAGAAATTTCAATTGATTCTTTAGTCTATCGATGTTGTTCCTTTCGGGAAATGGTTGCTGATCCCAACCGTTAGTGATATACATTCGATACACTCAAGCGAAATGAGTGGTCGGTCATGTATGGGCCAGGTTGCAAGAAGTTCTTGTTGAACCCAGTGTATTCGCCTCTAGAGATACACTATCGGCAGGTGGTCCTATACTTTGTCATGTTGGATCCAATCTCCAATAAGCGCCATGGGGTTTTTGATTTTATATTATATATGGAGCGTGAGATGCAAGCATTCCGCTAGATTCTATTCATTTGACGTAGACACTATTGAAATATCACCAGATTTTGATATCAAAATTTTTTAGGTTATCGTAAGGTAAAATCCATCCGTGTTTATGTGTGGATCGGTCTTACGATTATCTTTTCTTTTGAAAAGATTTTGAAAATTAAACAAATGGTTGGAGTTTACTCACACCAGTCTCATGACTGACCCAGAGTTTATGTTACGACCCGAAATCACCCTTACGGGAAATCACGGATTGCTTTGAGGACAAGCCACATCGGAACGCAAACAGAAGAACATTTCATTGTATATTACAACAATTCCATCAGAATACAAGAATATACAAAGTATTAACAAATAAAATACATTCGATAAATATCAAAGATTACAATACATTACATAGCGGCGGAAAATAATACATTACACAACTAGAAGTAGTATACGGATATAGAGCTTTCCGGATATCGTTCCAGCTGTAAATCAGGATCCTGTGGATATAAATCTGCAAAACCAAAACTACTAGCTGCCCGTGTCAAAATATAGGCACCTAGAGTTTAGGTTAAAAAAATAATCTCCAGGTCAGTCATGTGACTGGTGTGAGAACTAAAACAGTTATTAATCTTTATTTTAAAGTTAGGTAAATCAAGGGACCATGCTGTATAACACGGAACGGGTTTCCTGCCAAGAACACCTGTGCATAAAACAACAGTGCAATGCTAAATAAATAAAAATGAAGCTATTGTAAGACCTAGGTCCCATCACACAATGCAACACAAACCGGAGGATAGGGTTTTCCCTTATAATAGCCAAAGCATGCTTGATACATTTAAAACAAGTCATTTGATACTATGATAAGTGTATAGTGTTTAAACAATTTCAATCATAAGTATCAATCATAGACGGCATGGGTACCATATATCATGTCGCCATACTAGGCTCTACAATCAAAACCGCACAGTCACGTATTGGAAGTTGGATTTCCATCTGTGAACCGAGGCAAAAGATAGTCCTCACCGATTCGAGACAATCAAGCCCATGTCTTAGGTCCCAGACACAGGTGAGCCCTTGGATCCTCAGGGCCGGTCCACCGATAAGGATTAAAATGCCTGAACACTGCGTTTCCCCGTCCTTTGGGGGCGTAAACGAGCCAAATGACTCCATCGGCTCCACATAGTCACCGATATATCCAAGGCGCCTCACAACAACAACAACCACACAGGTGAAAAGTATATAAATATCAGCCAGTTTAAGCACTGACACCACCCTAGCTAGAAGGAAACGCTTGCCCTCCCTGACGTCCTCTCCCATTTCTGGTTCACAACCGGGGTGTGAGGCTCGCGAATTCACGTTACACAAAGCTATGCCACACAGGCGGTGCTTTGATCATCAACCACAAGACTCTACTTTTCAACAGAAGCCTTGATCAATTGCCACTTAGGCATGCCACACAGGCAATTCACCCCATGCGATTGATATCCATCAATATATAACCCCTAAGCTCGTACGTCCCAGAGAAGGGCGTTAAGCAAGAGAATAAATTCTCCGCCGCCAAACAGATATATATTTAATAGAAATCACACAGAATAAAATCCAATGTCAGACACACAGTCCATTTACAAGTCCGTTCTGGGTCTGAACGAAACCGGAGGCACCTTGTACCTCGCTTATCCATCGATCTCCAAGTACGTCTGGATGATCACCAACTGATTCCCTCCTCTTGGGTGTACAGCCCAATCAAGATCATCAGTAATCACCCAAACGATGTGAAGACCTCTGGTCTTCGACCACCGTCTTCATCCTCGAAACCACGTCGAATCAGTTATTCAAAATGGGATAAACCCGGTCTTTCTGAATAACTCGCGTATATAATAAACAAGTGTTACACAAACACAACATACGCCTCATTCCAATTCAGAATATTCTTTTATTCAAATATTCTTATATTTTGGGAAAGGTTCCCATTAATTTTATCAAAGATAAATTCTTTAAATTTATTCTTTAATCTTCTTTTGAATATCATTTCAAACTAGTCGGGATTAGCGAACCACACCGAAGTAATCATTTATTTTATTTCCCAATTCCACCCTATTCATCCCATGAAGTAAAACTGGTCATACTTCATCTCTAACACCACGGTGTTATCGGTAAATTCAATTACCATTTCGCGTTCAAATCTAATTAAACATATAACTATCGCCTGGAGAAAAACTGGTGATACCCCATTCTCGATTATTCCAATATAATTAAAGATTCAACTAAACCCCACTTGGTTTTAATCTTCCCAATAATCACTATCAATGATTATTTAACTTGGGAAATCACATCTTGTCTTTAACTGGGTTAAAGAACCAATGTCATTTAAAACACGGTTCACTATAAACCCAAAATCACATTCCATTAATTGTTGGGTTAAAGAACAAGTGTTATTTAAAACACCATTCACAATAAACCCAAAAATTAATTCAAATTCAATTCTAATTAAATACCATTTAATTAATACACTTCATTAAATCTAAATAAAAAGATTTAATCTTTTTTCTCAGCTGGGTTCAAGAACAGTGTTAATAAAGACACCATTCACGACAAACCCAAATCACATTTGATATTAAATACTAGGCTCTGAATAGAAAATATATCGGCTTATATTCAATATCAATTCTACGACCAACAAATATCGTATTGGAAATAACAATATAAATATATCTTTCAAATTTCCATAACAATATTTGTATAATCACGAAATCTAACAACGAAATATTGCAAAGATAATTTCGATTCAAATCCATTCCATTCAATTATTGGAAATTCTGGTTACTTTTAAAACCATTTCAAATCCAATTTATTTATTTTAAAAAAATAGAATTATAATTTTATTTCAAAACTAGTTCATTTCGATAAAAATCAATTTTTATCTTTTCAAATTTGAAGTTTTTCATCCCAATTCTTCACAAATCATTTCTTATGATTTTACACAAATTATTACTATTTTTAATAATTTTATCAAGGCCCGTACAGTCGATTTCCATCAACGGCCATCGAACTACACATACAACGACCTTTTCCAAATTTGATTTGGACATAATTCCAAATCCAACCGTTAGAATTCTAATTTCTAATATTCATTAGAAATCTCTTTTCGATATGAACCCAACGGTTCCGGTTTTAGGAGAACCCGACGGTCGGATCTCCCGCAATATCCATTCGAAGTTAATGGTCGAAATTCGCGAACTGCCGGGGCGCGTTCTATTCGGGCCATTATATATATAATATAAATATATTATATATATTTCGTCGATTTCCTTTGAAAACGTATTTTATAAATCGTTTTAAATTCGTTTTCATAATAATTTCAACTTCATATTCAATTTCTAATCGAAATTGAATATTCCATATCATTAATTTATAAATGATAATATTTTCGAAACGTTATATTTTGAAATCACTTCTTTTTCTATATTCATTTTAAAAATGAATAAAATCGATATAAATATCGTTCGCGTCAAAATGGCGTTAATCTAACCAACACGGCTTTTTATATTTCAATAACTTCGTTATTCTATTCAACAAATGAATATTTTCTTCAACACATGAATTTTTGTTTTTCTATTCAACACATGAATATATATTTTACTATTCAACACATGAATATATATTTTACTATTCAACACATGAATATATATTTCCTTTCAACACATGAATTTATATTTCTTATTTTCCAAATTGGAATGAGGCCCAATCAATTAGCATATAACGTTAATTATATGGATTCCCTACAACACATGTATATGATAGCAACGATAAATAATCAACCATCATCCAGAGTGCAACACACAACTGCATAAGCATTAAATATAAATAATTAACGCTTACATAGTCTGTCAACCCATCGATTGACATACAACTAAACAACTGGGATTAGTGTACGTCAAATATCATCCCAATACCAGTGTAGGGTTTCAAATCAACAAACATAGATTTTATTTGTGCAGTTGGGCGATGTGTAAAATTTATCGTCCCAAACAATATCAATCAAATCAGTGTATATAAACAAATCTCCGTTTTGTTTATAAATATTTATTTTATATACACGTTAAAAATCATATTTTTAACTATAAAATATTTTCCACTATAAAATATTTTATTTCATTCCACATCACACAATCAAATTTCACAACACAGCAATCAAATAAACAAATCATCCATGGTCTGTGGACGACGGGTGTCGGGTGCTACTAAGCACCGTCTGCATCCTAACATATATTTCAACTAGAAAATAAATTAAAAGTGAGGAGTTCTCACCCAAGCTAAACCAATACACCGCGACTCTTCATATGTAGAAATCTTCGTCGTTATCGCCTTTTGTCAAGTTCATTGCCTGTAGCCACTACATATATAAAAATCACATTTTTATATTGTTGCTATGTATATAAAAATCACAATTTTATATTGTTGCTATGTAGATAAAAATCACATTTTTATAACTACGCTATATGGATAAAAATTCTATTTTTATACCGCTACTATATAGATAAAAATTCTATTTTTATACCGCTACTATAAAGATAAAAATTCTATTTTTATAACGGTGTTCATATAATAAAGACCATATTTTTGATTCACTACATATATAAAAATCACATTTTTATATTCTCTGGTATATAAAAATCATATTTTTATATGAGTAAAAATCCTATTTTTATACGATCAAAAATCGTATCTTTTTATATTTAAAAATATGATCTTTTCTAAATTAAAGATCTAATCTTTTCTTCCTATTCATAAAATAAAATTCGGAGCTTTATTTACAATAAAGTCTAATTATTTTAAATAAAGAAACTCACATCAATTCGGAGGAGGAGGGTGTTGTTCGTCGTAGGGGAGGGTTGTCGTGAGGTAACGGGGCTCCGGAGAACGACTCGGCGGTGGTCAGCAAAAAGGGGGCGCAGATATTTACAGTCGAGGTGCGGTTTTGGGGCTTTGAACGGAGAAGGCTGAGGGGGGGTACAAACAACAGGAGGAGGAGATGAAAAGGAGGGCGGCGCTCTGGTCGGAGCGGCGGTCATAGGGTAAAGGGGCGGCAGGTTTTTAACTCGAGAAAGGGGGAGAAAGAAGGTCGAGGCTGAGAGGAGGGGGAGGCTGCGGCGTGACAAGGGGGGTTGCTGAGCTGGCAGCGGTGCACGAGGGGAGGGGGAGGCTCCTCTCTATTCGCGATTAGTTTTTTTTATAAATGTCGGGCTTTGACTGAGTGGAGGAGACAAAGGGGGGTTTGACCTCCTTTATAATATATAATTTTAATTATTTAATTCCATAAATGTAACTTTTTATTTTGAACTCAAAATCGAACCCACCGACTGTCGTCCATAGCTAATTACCCCCATTCCGAACACAATGGGATATGTATCGCAGGCTGATTCGACTGTTTCGATCAGTTTTCGTCAAAATCAAAATATAAATCTATATATTGAATTTCAACGCACATTTCAATTTACCGGGCCCACATACAATCTCTAAAAATTCCCGAAAAATATTTTCTAGCTTCATATTGACGATATGGTCCAAACAAAGCCAATTTCGTCGAATTCTGAGATCGTTTGAAAAATGGCCATTTTCCAGTCGATTAAAATCAACTGAAACTGGTCAAACGCGTTTTCCTTTGCCACGCTCACATATTGATTCAAAAAATTACGAATTTTGGAATATAGCAATAACCTGACATCACGGATCCAACAAAGGTGGTTTCGTTGAAAACCGAGGTAGTTTGCAAAATTCCCATTTTTAAGGGCCAGAATTCCATAGCGACTATTCTGAAATTTCAGCTGGACATATCTTTTGATTCCCGCTATGAAATTTCAATTCTTCAGATTCGTTGGAGAGATATTCACCAATAGATTCTATTATTTTCGATTTCGCTAAAATCCGGTTTATTTTGAATCTTGTACATTCATTTGAACTTTGAAATCGAATTTTCAAACTACCGCGTCATTTTCAATTCCTTTTATATATATAAATAATATTTATATTCTAACGACGACGTATATAAATATACGTACTAATTCTATTCAAAATAAATTTCTCGTCATTATTTTTAAAATATTTCATTTTAAATAATCAGAATTCATCAAAATTGTCAAAATAAAAATTTTAAATTGGCTCAGATTTCCGGGTTAATACAGTTTATTTTGTTTTGTTTTCCTTAAACTCTTGGGTGCCTAAATTTGTACGGGCAGTCAAGTAGTTGGGATTTTTCAAATTCACTTGGAGGAGCTCGAAGCAGGAGGCTTCACCTGTTAGCTATAGACTATCATATTTCCGCTGTGTGCTATTTATGTATCTGGAAATAGGTGTTTATAACTGTTCCAGAGATAACTGTTGTGCTCTGATGATGGTATGTACATACAAATACAGATTTATATTTCAAAGTTTATGTTATCTAATATATTTTATTCCTTCCGCTGTGAGTTTGTGATCTTCGTTTTTCTTCTATTCTAATATTTCTTTCTGTCTATTTCTCATCCTCTAACTTCTTTCTAATAATGATTCGTATTTTTGTGTCATTTGGGTTGGACATGTGCTGTTATTAGTCGACCCAAAGGGTACGGAAATTCGGGTCATTACAGTTGGTATCAGAGCTGAAGGTTGAGTAGTAACCTTGGCTCTGTGGCGTGACTCAATAGAGATGGGGTTAGTAATACCCTAGATTGAGCTTGAGTGCATGTATACGAGACATCGTAATTGTATATTTGGTATAAAATTGTTTTATATTGTGATGGCTGGTTTGTTGAGTGGTTTATGAATTTTGATCGATACAGGATGTACAACTGTATCGATAGGTGTTTCTAAACACTCGAACAGAACAATTCGATGCAGTAGTGTTTTAAAGTGGGTAAATGAAATAATTTTGCCTAAAAATTATTTTGATATGAAAAGAATAATTTCTGAATTAATATAGTATATGAATGTGTTGATTGTTATTACAATCAAATGAAATTATCAAATATTGAAATGATTATATAATTTGTATATAGATAATGTATACAAACGAGATAAACCAAAATTAAGTTCAAACCAAAATTGGAATTTAAATCCCGGATATTTAGGAAATATTTTCTGAACATTATAAAGTAATATAACATTACTCTGAATATTTTTGAATAAGAATGGTTTAAATGGATTTTAAAAGTGATTAAGCACTGAAACCACTTCAGAGGCGAGAAAATAGTACTGATAATGGGTAGCGACTTTATCGATATTCATTTTCAAGTTTCTGAGTGATGAATTGCTACCATAGTAATTTGGGAATGAAAATTTGTTTGAAAAGGGCAAGATGCTTTAGAAATTCAAATGTTTTGAATTGAGTTGATTATAAATATGTGTATAAATATATATGATTTCAAGCGAGTTTGAAATAAAACCCGGGAATTTGAATTCTGAAATTAAGATTTAACTTGTATAAGTTGAATAGATTGAAATGGCAAAAATGTATCAAATGAATTGAAATTAACTTAAGTTAAAATTGGATTGGATTACAAATAATTCCGAATAAAATTAAATAAAGAGAAATGTTTGGATTCAAAATATTAATATGAATTCGACCTATGTATAAACAAGTTGAATATATATTGGATGTTATTGTTTGGAATTAAACCTTGATGGAATTGAACTCAAACAGAATGAGAAGGTTGATTTTTGGAAATAGAACTCAGTTTGGATTAGTGAATGGATGTGAACTAATCAGAAGTTGATTAGAGAGTTAAAAACTGGAAGTTGGTTTGATTTGAAACCAAGTGGAAATGGATATATGTATGCTGAGCAGATATTGAATGGAAGCAAATGAAAGAGATAGAATTATGCCCGACAAAAAGGTACATGTTTACAATATTACTTGGGTTTGATGGTTTTATGAGCCTATGGGGCAAGCCACTTGGCTTTTTGATTTTCTTTTGGATTGGAGAAGGCCTAGAAAGGCGAGTTGTGGTTGTACCGACTGAGCCGTGCAGAGGAGATACTGCCGAAATTTTTCAGAACTTAAAGTGTTAGAAAATTTTCATAATTTTCGAAAATTTTCGTTAGTAATCATAAATTAATAATTTAATTGAAATAAATTGTTCCAATTAAACTGAAGTTAAGAAGTGGAAAAAGGGATTTTTGACCTAGTTAATAGGGTATGCAGCATCTTTTCCGACCTTAGCAATTTCGAGTACGAAATTATTTTAAGGGGAAGGAATGTAACGACCCGAATTATCAACCGTTGAATTCTGAATATTTAAACTTGTTTAAATATTTTATTTGAATTAGATATAGAAATTTATAAGGAATTTATGTAAAGCAATATTTAAACGTATAATTTATAATATAATTTAAAATGAGCTCATAAAGTCGCGGCAGTTCGTAATTTAACATTTTGAACTTCAATTGAATATACAGAATCCAATATAAGTTGGATTTCTTTGAAATAAGAAATTTTTGAATCTATTGAACTATATCTTTCAAATGGAAGTGAAAAATCGAAATTTCGTCTTATAGATTGTAAGATATGTCCAAATCAAATTTAGAAATAGTCGTTGTAGAATCGTTTATGGACCATAACGGTTTAGGATAACTAGAGATTGGTTACGAATTTGGACAAAATTCTTTTGAGGCGTAGTTATAATTTAATTTTTAGAATTTTATTGTAATTTTTAATTAATTAAATACGTAACTTTTTATTTGGAGTATTTTGCACCCTATATCAATATTTTTGGGGTTTCATAATATAAGTTAAACTACCGATATTATTATATATTTGGGATTGTGGTACCTCGCTGGACACGACCGTACGCTTATTTCTGTCCGTAGCAGTTCGGATATGAACGAAAACCTTATGTAACTACAAAACCATACATGCTTTAATAATATTATTATTAATATATTAATAATAAAGACCACTAACATAGAAGGAACATGCGTCAGATATTGCAATATAAGTGGTCCTCGGTTGTAATAAAAAGGTTGTAATAAAAATATATATAAAGAAATCAAAACAAATCCGCTGTATAATCTTTTAAAATCCTTACTGAATATCGACAAGATATTAGCACAAATCTTTCCATACCTTTGACAAATCCACGAAATCTCAGAGCACTACACCAATCTTTATCGGTGAGAAATCTCATACCAATCTTTTATCAAATCTTTACATGTCAGTTTCAAATCTTAAGGAATCTTATTCGGTTGGTGATCAAAAATTGCGCTTGGCATGTGCAAATATAATCGTCCAAATTCTTTAGCTAGACCACCATATAAATTTCACTCCATTCGTTCAAAAATGTCCCTTCAAATCGAAGCAACGTTCCACATGCAAACTGACGCACTCGTACATACCAGCTGTAAGTCTGGAAAATTCGCACATGCAAGCTAGTAAGAGAAAAATCTCTGGACCATAGCACATGCGTTTTCCGGTACTTGCCATGTGAATACCGCGTGCTTCTGTCTATACAACACAACTTTCGTAAATCATTTCCAAATCACAAACTAAACATGAATTCCTTTGTCTGCCTTATTTTTTTCTGAAACCGATAACTATTGAATAACGTTCCACAGTTCCACAAATATATTAGCCCGATCTCCTCCCATAAGCAACGGACGACGGTGGGACCTGAAGCGATTTTGTTCAGCATAGGAAGGAGGTCTTAAGCCGGAGTCACATGGCCTCTGGTGGGTTTATATATGTACAAATATTAACAAGGTTGCATACTTGTTTAACAAGGTTGCATAACCCAACAGGTTAAGTTTGTGGGCTTATATATACAAATATTACCCACCGCCCCAAGATTTACTTAACCCACCCACTATTTTAAGCAAGTTTACTTAACCCCTACTCAAGTTAACAGGTTCATGTAATCCTTATGGATTCAAACAGGTTAATTATTACTAGTTCATCACCATTCATTCATTTATGTTTATAATGCACTAGACCTCCCACACTAAGCCCACAACTAAAGGATGTTGGATATGCCGGTTGGGTCTGGGCAGACTTCTTCCACAAGTCGGACTTAACCTCGTGTCTTAGCACGCTACGTGTTTATGCACTTAAACCCCTTACATTAGATTCACCACTTGTCGATGCTGGATATGCCGGTTAGTTTCGGGCAGACTTCTTCCATAAGTGTAATCTAACCTCCTGTCTAAGCGCGGTTACATTTTCTGATTAATGTGAATCTAGGCATTTTCATTATTAACCAATATTTCCCTAATTTCATTATAGGTTTTCATGCCCCTTTTTTCCCAAGTCATATTCATCATGTACTATATGCCCCTAAATTAAGATCTTTAATCACAGTTTGGTTTATGCCCCAAATTTATATTCATGTATTCAACTAAAGTTATGCCCAAATTTCCTAATACAAGTTATGCCCTGATTTTAACGTTTCACCTCGTTCCGAATTTCACGCGTTCGCATATTTCAGCGGTATGCCTAGGCTCGAAGGTAGCCTGGTTATAAAATGAAAGGGAAAAGAAGAAGGGAAGAGAACATAAATAAGCATAATAACAAGACAGACATATGATGACAGAAATAGGCATAGCAACTGAATAAGCATATAGTAACAGAATTGGGCATAATGACAAGATAGGCATATAAGAACATATCTGATGAACATGTGATAATAGAACTTATTAGGCATAGTTTTAGATCCAAATTCATATACATATCATGATTACATTTTAGGTGTTTATATCTAAAAATAACATAAACTCACTAAGAATGGATCTAAGAAAACAGAGAGAAGCGTTTGATGTTGAATCAGTGATCTTTGAATACGTATGAATCGTCGTTGCTAAAGAAAAGGCTAATTCAATCTGAGTTGGAGCAGTGTCTCGTCGTCACCATTGATTTAGATAAATAAAACAATGGGTATAGGGTCCTATACATAGCCATCAGACAACGAACCAGGTCAGAAATTGAGTCCACGTTCAGAAGTACGCACCTGCCCCAAATCTCGGGGGTGTCGACCTAGGTGTCGACACCCTTGTTGTGTCGACCCATGGGTCGACACCCCTAGGGTGGGGTCGACAACCAATGGGTCTGGTTCTCATGTGGGTTCCCACTTACGAATTCGAACTGTTTTGAACGGTTTTGAATTGTTTTGGACTGTTTAATATATATAATTCTCTTATGTGTATAAAAACTTCTGACCTTAATAACTTATTCATACGATGTTCGTTTTACGCAAACTAGGTGTCTATTTTGACCAGAATTCCGAGAGGAACGCATTGGCGCATTCCGTTTCACTTAATCCCGAAAATTTATTTAAGTATTTCTTAATTTATCATTATAGTGTTGTTAAAATTACGGGGTGTTACACCAACGACTTTCGCTCCTAATCAAATACCCCCATTCTAAACACAATGAGATATGTTTCGTAAGCCCATTCAACTGTTTAACGAATTTTTATAAAAAATAAAATATAAACCAATATAATGTTCAAAATTTATTTCCAATGTACATTTTAATTTGCCAAGGCCACATATTGACTCCAAAAATTATGAAATTTGAAATCTAGTTATGTTTTGATGATACGATCCTAATAAAACTAATTTCATCGAATTTGGAGATCGTTTAAAAATAGCCTTGTTCTTAGCTTATTGAATTTACAACTAAAATTGAGCATGCCTTTAAATTCACCATGCTCACATACGAAGTCCAATTGACTTGAAATTTTGAAGCTAATAATAATTCGATGTTCGGATCCAACAAAATTGGTTTTGTTGAAAATGGAGGTCATTTGCAAAATGGCCATTTTTAAGGGTTTAAATAATATTTAATAATTAATAAAATCTATAACGACTATTTTAAATTTTAATTTGGATATGACTTATATTATATAATGTGAAAACTCAATTTCTTACATTCATTAGAAAGATATTATTAATATAATCCTAATGTTTTTGTTTCATCCAATTATGATTTATAATGAACATTGTACATTCATTTAAAGTTTAAAATTAAATTTTCAAGCTACCACGCCATTTCAGGCTCGTTTTATAATTAATATAAAAATATACGCTCAAATTTTATTTTAAATAAATTTTACGTCGTTAATTCTAAAAATAGTTCCTTAAAAATATTAAATTTCCATGAAAATCAATTAAAAATAAATTTTAAATTGGTTCCAAAAATACGGGTTGTTTGAACCTCCCCCACTTAAAACTTTTTCGTTCTCGAAATAGGAACGGAGCTAAAAGTTGTTTAACTAACCAACTCAACTTTCATTCTGGCTCAAGTTCTTAAATTTTTCAATTTTCATGAACTTTCTTATTTCTTTGAAATTTGGCTAACACCCTAAATTCTGAAAAAAATCGCCATAACCTCCTTTGTACGGGTTGATATGAACAAATTTATTAGGCCATATGAGGCACCCAATAAATTAATATATCGCACACAAATCAAATGTGACCTATCTATGCCCAAGGGAGAAGTGTGAAAAAATAAAAATAAAATCATCCCTTGCCTCTATAATGTGAACTCGTCTATGTGCCGTAACTAAAAACAAGAGAGACATGTATATTTGTCATCTCAAGACCTATGTAGGAATTATTAATAAATCCTACAATTTACCTTTATATGTTATTTAGTCCATAATCAGTCTTCGGTTTAACCTGTAATTCAGTCCTCTCCATACAAGCATCTCGCTTATATGGTAATCCAAACCTCGTCATATAAGCACCAAATGCTTATATGGAATATGCTATGTTGTCTTCAATAATATGCAATATGGCGTAGTCCATAATTATTGTTACTATCCTATGGCATATGTTTAATTGCACACAGAACAACCATCACAACTCATCCAAATCACTCATAATAGTATAATAATAATAAAATTGCGCAACCAACTCATAAAGGTGCACTTGTTTGTCGGACATGCAATTTATTTATTTACTCAACAGTAAATCCATAACCTGCTCAGCATATGTATGTATGTGTATCAAATTACAACCAATTTCAAACCAATTCAATACCAGATTTAAGTTAACTTAATTTATCTTTCTTTTTTACATTAGTTTTATTATTCCAATTTTATTTAACTTTACTTAAGTTAAATTTTAATTCGTTTGATTTACACTTACCTTTTCAGTCAACTTAACTTGTATTAGTTAAATTTAAGCTCAAATCATTTCAAAATACTTATTTAAATTAGTTTAAGTATATTTCAATGTTTTAATTGGAATTATATAGTCATCCCACTTTCAAAATTCGAAAATAAACAATGCTAGCAATCATCAGAATCATCCCCAAGTGACTAGAATGTGATTCTATATCAATCAAGCATATTCAAGACTTGGGATATACGCTAGCTAGGCGTATATGCAAAATCTTTATATGCTCAAATGTTCAACCACGACGTCAAAACAAACACTCAAACTCTTATTAAAATAATCAGGTAAGTTATCCATATATTTTCAAATCATATTCCTTTTTATATTCGAAATATAATCTTTTAAAATCAAGTTCATTTTATATATACATAATACTCTTCCAACTCATTCTTGGGTTTTTCTAACCCTATCTCTAATGAGTTGTTCTTATATGATATTACCAATCCTATCTCTGATGAATTCTTTCATCTCGTTCTCATACATTGTATTCCCGAGCTTTGAATAAACCAAAGCTTTGATACCGCCTGTAGCAATCCAGAAATCACCGCCCTTCGAATTGACCATAAAGCTCACAGGTCTGATCTAAAAATCGGAAATCCTCGGATTGTTATGAGAATACAACACATCGGAAAAGAACACAAAAAAACATTTCATAGCTATTACAACAATTTAAATTAGAGTACAGAATATCAGAGTACGAATAAATAAAGTTACACAATGGAAAAATAAATACGTTAATATTATCAGTGGAAGACTGCAAAATAATCCAGAGCATAGCACCATCCATAATCCCGGATCCTGTTTAAAATGTCTGCGAAACCAAAACTACAAGCTGCCGTGTGAAAAATATAGGCACCTAGAGTTTAGGTGAAAACAATAAACTCTAGGTCAATCATGCGACAGATGTGAGAACCAAAAGCAGTTATTAAACTTTATTTTAAATTTAGGTAAATCACGGGACCAAGCTGTATGATACAGAATGGGTTTCCTCCCATGAATACCATAAAACAAAACTCTCAATGCTAAATAAAGATGAAGCTATTACAAGACTCAGGTCCCATCACACAATGCAACGCAAGCCGGAGGATAGAGTTTTACATTATAATAGCCAAATATGCTTGATATGTGAAATGTATCTTTTATTACTATAAGTGCATAGTATAGAAATCAATTTCGAAAATAAATGTATCAATCCCAGACAACATAATACCCCATCCTATGATGTCGCCATATAGGTATACAGCTAAAGCCGTAACGCTCGTATTTGGATGTTGAATTTTCATCATGATGGCTACTGATTCGAAAGATCAATCACGTAGTGTAATACTCCATGGCTTACATCCAAGGCTTTGGAAAACACTGTAATACACGTCCGCACTATATCCATGATTACGTGTATCGCCATGACTTACGTCTAGGGCTTTGGAAACGCCGCTTACTCTATCCTTCTAGGAATCAGGTATAAGCCCTATCCCCTCTAGGTGTGGAGCGACCACACCCAGCACATCTCGGTCGACCAAATCCACGACAACCCTAAAAGTTGTCGTCTTCAACCAGTAGGTTTCTCATCCTCATCTCGAAAGTATACTGATCTAGCCATCAGTTCACCATCATACCAGTGTGTGAGGCTCGCGAATTAACACTACGCAAAGTTGCGCTATATTAAAGCTACGCTTTGACCATCATCCACCAAGCTTCGCTTTTCAACAAAAGCTTGGATCACTGCAACTCAGCATGCCACGTTATCAATTCATACCATATCATTGACATCTACAAATATATAACCTCTAAGCTCATACATCCCAGAGAAGAGTGATAAGCAATAGAATAAATTCCCCGCCACCAAACAGATATATATTTAGTAAAGATCAACGAATACAGCAAAAAAGAATATAATGTCAGACATACAATCCATTTGCAAGTCTGTTCTGGGTCTGAACGAAACCAGAGGCACCTTATTCCTCGTTCCATATGTCCAATACAGGAGAGAGGCCCTCGCATATCTGGACAATCAACAAGTACGTCCGGACAACTACCACTATAACCCCTTCATGGGAGCTACCTAAATCCAGGGCATCAGTAGTAATCCATTCGATGTGAATATCGCCGGTCTTCAACCCCCATCTTCATTATCTTCAAATTTTAGTCGTCGTATTAGTTATTTTGAATGGGTTAAACCCGGTCTTCCCGAATAACTCGTGCATTTTATAATCAAGTGATAATAAACACACCTAGCACCTCATTCCAATCTAGAATATTCTTTTAATCGTATATTCTTTATTCTGGGAAAGGTTCCCATTAAACTTGTAAAAGATATTATCATTTAAACTTATCGTTCAATCCATTCCTTGGAAACCATTTCAAAGATTTTATAGTATCTTTTCACGACTTAAACCAAATTAAGGTTTATACAACTAGTCGGGATTATCGAGTCTTACCGAAGTAATCATTTATTTTATTTTCCCAATCCCAACCTATTCATCCCATGGAGCAAAGCTGGAAGTACTCCATATCTAACACCCATTGTGTTATCGATAAATTTATTTACCATCTAACGCTCAAATCTAATTAAAGATTTAACTATTGCATGGTGTAAAACTGGTGGTACTCCATTCTCGAACATTGCTAGAACTCAGTAAATTTAGTTACCTAATTCGCATTTCAATCTAATTAAAGATTCAATAAAACTCCACTTCGATTTTAGTAAAAAAAACATTACTTAATGATTTCTTAGATTTAGTAAAATTAATCATGTCTTTACTGGGTTAAAGAACAAGTGTCGTTTAAAACACCGGCCCAAATCAAGTTCCATTAAAAATGGAAATTTCACGGAAATCAAATCAGTTGTAATCAATATAAATTTTTGCATCAAACTAATACTATAGATGGAATAACCGCAAAGCCTTTTAAATTCCATTAATAGTAAAGGTATTCCTTCATAGAAACTTATTTTGATTACTATTAAATCGAATACCAGTCAATTCCAATTTATTTTATTAAATTGGGAACTTTGCTTTGGAAAAATTCCATTGTATCTTATTTAAAAGATTTATTCTATTCCATTCGGGTTTAAGAAAAGTGTTATTAAGATACCATTCACAACAAACCCAAAATCTAATTTGATATTAAATACAAGGCTTCGAATATAAACCATATCGACTTATATTCAATCATCAAATTCCGAAACCAACAGATATCATTTTGGGAATAACGATATCTATTCTTCCAAATTCCACAACGAAATTCATGTAATCACGGAATCCAATACAAAAATATCCAAGGATAATTTCCATTCAAATCCATTCCAATTCATACATTGGAAAATTCTAGTTATGTTAAAACCATTCGCAATCCAATGTGTTAATTTAAAACATTGGATTCTTTATTCTAGTTGTTAAACAACTCTTTCAGATAAAAATATCATTTATCTTTCTAAACTTGGAATATTTCAACCAAAAATCTTTTCAAAACACTTATTATGATTTAACATAATTTTTTCAATTTTTAATCATTTAAAAATAGGCCTTTTCAGTTAAATGACGTTTCAAGTCATTTAACTACACTAGCGCTGTTTTTATTCAAAATTGAATAGAGCATTTCACAAAATATAACTGTTGGATTTTAAAACTCTTATTATCATTTGAAAGATCTTTTCGATACGAACCCAACAGTTTCAGTTTCAGGAGAATGCGACGGTTGGATCTCCCGGTAGGTCAATTCAAATTCAATGGTCGAAATTCGCGAACAGTCGTTGCGCGTTACGTTCTATTCAAACCATTTTATTATATATAATAAAATTCACCGATTTCCATTCAAAACGTTATTTTATAAAACGTTTATAAATTTATAAAAAAAATGATTTCTCCTTCCATGTAACATCCCGATTTTTGCGGATTTAAAATATGGTAATAATATACAATCGTTAGAAATTTTGGAATTTCATATATGTTGGAAATTTTAAATTAATCAGTATGGTAATAATATACAATCGTTGTTTGTATAATGAAGGTCGACTAGTAATAAGTGTCATTATTTATGTGGATTTAAAATATAAATTATAAAATGATTTGTATGGTAATTATTGAGAGTTATTTGGACTTAATTAAGTCAACAAATTTAGAATTAAACTTTAAATATTGAAATTGTATTAATGCATGGTGGAAACTTAAATAAATTGTTTAAGTGATTAATTTTAAAAAATTTGATAATTATAGCATGTATTGATTGTAAATAATTTTGTGATCTTGTTTATGTTGGTTAAAATGGAAGGTTTGTGACGGCAAGGAATTTCGCTCGATCCGAATCAGTCGTTAAACTGATCTAGACCGTTTGAAACCCCTGATCGTTTTGAGAACAGGACAAATCAGAACGCAGACGGAAGAACATTTCATTGCTATTACAACAATTCCATCAGATACAAGAATATACAGAGTATAAATGAATAAATTACATTCGATAAATATCAGAGATTTAAATACAGTACTGCAGCGGAAAATAATACAAAAGCACAACCAGAAATAATGCACGGATACAGAGCTTTCCGAGCATCGTTGCAGCTGTAAATCAGGATCCTGTGAATATAAATCTGCAAAACCAAAACTACTAGTTGCCCGTGTCGAAAATAGGGGCACCCAGAGTTTAGGTTAAAACAATAAACTCCAGGTCAGTCATGTGACTGGTGTGAGAACTAAAACAGTTATTTAAAACTTTATTTTAAAAGAGAGTAATTCAAGGGACCACGCCGTATAACACGGAACGGATGTCCTCCCAAAAATACCAGTGCATAGAATAAACAGCGCAATGCTTTTTCGAAAAATGAAGCTATTATAAGACCCAGGTCCCATCACACAATGCAACGCAAGCCGGAGGATAGGGTTTTCCCTTATAATAGCCAAACATGCTTGGTAAGTTTTAAAAACAAATCATTTAGTTACTATAATAAGTGTATAGTGTCAAAACAATTCAATCATAAATATCAATCATAAGTGGCATGGGTACCATCTATCATGTCGCCATACTAGTTCTACAATTAAAACCGCAATATCACGTATTGGAAATTGGATTTCCGTCATGAGTCGAGGCAAGGGGCAAGCTCCTCTCCGCTTCGAGACACTCTAGCAAATGCTCATGACTACGCACTCTGGGCAGCCACTTGGATCGGTTGGGCCGGTCCTCTCTTACGTTTGAGGATTAATTATTCCTAAACACACGTTTCCCGGTCCTTACAGACCTAAAATCGAGGCGCCTCATTCCAACAACCACAAAGGTGAAAAGTATATAAATGTCAGGGCTGGTAAGTCACTGACACCACCAAAGCTAGAAAGAAACGTCGTGTTCTCCCAACGGTCTGTATCTCGTTTTTAACTCATACCGAGGTGTGAGGCTCGTGAATCCACGCTATACACAAAGCTGCCACGTAGGCCGTGCTTTGATCATCAACCACAAGACTTTGCTTTTCAACAGAAGCCTTGATCGATGCAACTCCGCGTGCCACACAGGCAATTCATGCCATGCGATTGATATCTATCGATATATAACCTCTAAGCTCGTACGTCTCGGAGAAGGGCGTTAAGCAAGAGAAGAAATTCTCCGCCGCCAAACAGATATATATTTAACAGAAATCAATCAACATAGAATAAAATCCAATGTCAAACACACAATCCATTTACAAGTTCGTTCTGGGTCTGAACGAAACCGGAGGCACTTTCCTCGCATATCCATCGATCTCCAAGTATGTCTGGACGACCACCGACTATTTCCATCCTCTTGGGTGTACAGCCCAATCAGGATCATCAGTAATTATCCAAACGATGTGAAGACTTCCGGTCTTCGACCACCGTCATCATCTTCGACTTATCGTCGAATCGGTTATTCAGAATGGGTATAAACCCGGCCTTTCCGAACAACCCGCGTATATAGTAAACAAATGTTACACAAACACAACATACGCCTCATTCCAATTCAGTAGCTACTAACCGTAAATCAACAAGAGAACAATTTCCCAAATATTAACCCCGAAGGCCGAAACCAACATCAGATCGATACCCAGGAAACCATTCTTCTTAGCTAACCTACAGCTAGTTTCTAAATTTCAATTCTTAGGGAAAGGTTCCCATTAATTTTATCCAAGATAAATTCTTTAAAATTTATCCTTTAATCTTCCTTTGGATGTCATTTCAAACCAAATTATGGTTTTTCCAAACTAGTCGAGATTAGCGAATCACATCGGAGTAATTATTTATTTTATTTCCCAATCCCAACCTATTCATCCCATGAAGCAAAACTGGTAATACTCCATATTTAACACCACAGTGTTATCGGTAAAATTAATTACCATTCCACGTTCAAATCTAATTAAAGATTTAACTATCGCTTTAGAGCAAAACTGGTGATACTCCATTCTCGCTCATTTTCCAAATTTGATAATTTAAATTATCAATTCGCATTTCAATCTAATTGCAGATTCCTTAAAACTCCTTTTCTGGGTTAAAGAACTAATGTCATTTAAAACACAGTTCACGATAAACCCAAATCACATTCTATTTATTATCGGGTTAAAGAGCAAGTGTTGTTTAAAACACCCTTCACGATAAACCCACTAATCAATTCTATTTAAAACCCATTTCAAATCCAATTTATTTATTTAAAAATAAATGGATTTTAATTTTAGTTCAAAACTAGTTCATTTCGATAAAAAACTATTTTAATCTTTTCAAACATGAAGTTTTTCATCCCAATTTTTCCCAAATAATTTCTCATGATTTTACACAAATTATTACTATTTTTAATAATTTTATCAAGGCCTGTACAATCGATTTCCATCAACGGCCATCGAACTGCACTTACAACGACCTTTTCCAAATTTGATTTAGACGTATCTCCAAATCCAACCGTTAGATTTCAAATTTCTAATATTCGTTAGAAAGCTCTTTTCGATACGAACCCAACGGTTCCAGTTTTAGGAGAATCCGAAGGCCGGATCTCCCGTAATGTCCGTTCGAAGTTAACGGTCGAAATTCGTGAACTACCGCGGCGCGGTGCGTTCTATTCAATTCAATTCAAATTCGAATTCGTTTTATATTCAATTCAATTCGAATTCGTTATATATTCAATTCATTTCGAATTCGTTATATATTCAATTCAATTCGAATTCGTTATATATTCAATTCAATTTTTATCTCTTTTCAATATTCATTAAAACAACGAATATAATCGATATAAATATCGTTCGCGTCAAAATAGCGCATCTCTAATCAACACGGCTTTATATATTTCAATAATCCCGTTATTCTATTCAACAAATGAATATTTATTCTATTCGATACGTGAATCTATATTTTTGTCAACACATGACTAATCTCAACGAATGAGTACTGTCCACGTGTGACTATTTTTGTTATTTAATATATTTTATAAAAATTATGGTATCTATCGTTTGATTTAAATCAGACTCCAACCGTAAATTAGTAAGAGAACAATTCCCTGAATATTAACCCCGAAGGCCGAAACAAACATCAGATCAATATCCAGGAGACCACTCATCTTATCTATTTTCCAGTTAGTTTCTAATTTTATATATGATAAAGATGTAAATTTTATTGTTAAAATATTTCGTTCAACACATGACTAATCTCAACGGATGAGTACTGTCAACACATGAACCTTTATTTTATAATGATAAAAATGTAAATTTTATTGTTAAAATATTTCGTTCAACACATGACTAATCTCAACGGATGAGTACTGTCAACACATGAACCTTTATTTTATAATATAAAGATGTAAATTTTATTGTTAAAATATTTCGTTCAACACATGACTAATCTCAATGGATGAGTATAGTCAACACATGAACCTTTATTTTATAATATTCTTTATCTTCTAAATTGTAATGAGGCCCAATCAATTACCATACAAAGTTAATTATATGGATTCCATACGACAAATGTATATAATAGCAACGATAAATAATCAACCATCATCCAAAGTGCACTACACTGTATAAGCATCAAATATAGATATTTAACGCTTATCACAGCCTGTCAATCAATCGATCGACATACAACTAATTATTGGGATTAGTGTATGTTGTATTTTTATCCCAATACCCGTGTGGGGTTTCAAATCAACAAACACAGATTTTTATTTGTGCAGTTGGGCGATGTGTAAAATTTATCGTCCCATTCAATGTCTTTCAAATAGGTGTACATAAACAAACCGTCCGGTTTGTAAATGAATATTTATTTATTCCCTATTCACGTTAAAAATTATATTTTTAACGACCAAATTATTTTATTCAACCTATGAATATTCTATTCGGTTCATTTATTAAATAAAATGATATCTTTATTTTTCTAACTTATTTTAGAAAATTTCGGCGGCATAACGGCACGATATTAGAAACGGGACAAGGCCTAGCTTTATCCCCGGTCTAATAATGGCCCACGCCATACACATATCAATCAAATCCATTCCATTACACCAAACAATCAAATTCAAATCAAATAATCTAACCAACTACACAACGAAACAAACAAGTCCATGGTCTGTGGACGATGGTGTCGGGTGCTACTAAACACCGTCTGCATCCTAGTATATATATATAACTAGAAAAAGAAATTAAAGTGAGAAGTTCTCACCGATAGCTAATCCAATACCACGACTCTTCCTTTGTAGAAGTCTTCGCCGTTCTCGCCTTTTGTCACTTTCGTTGCCCGTAGCCACTACATATATAAAAATCACATTTTTATATTGTTGCTATGTATATAAAAATCACATTTTTATTCTACTACTATATAGATAAAAATTCTATTTTTATACTGTTGTTCATATAGTAAAGATCAAATCTTTACTATCTATATAATATAAAAATCGTATTTTTATTATCTCTACTATATAAAAACCATATTTTTATTCTTTCTATAATATAAAAATCATATTTTTATTCTACTTCATTCGTCAAAAACCATAGAAGCTTTAAAGCGGAGAAAACTCACTTTTTTTCTAACGCCCGGATTCGCTGTTCGGGTCATAGAATTTGCAAACGAGCTTCAATCTTCACACCATTCTTATGCTAGCTTAAACGCGCCATTCCGGACAACTTTCGCCTAAGGGTCTTTTTGCCAAAAATGCTCCAATTCGCCAGAATTCGCAAAAGTACACGATTTTTTAGCTTTTGGACAGCAGACTTCGAACGCGTTTTCCGAGCAGCTCCGAACTCCAAAACACGACTTCCATATAGCCAAATTGAATAGAATTTCGTGCTCTACAACTTTGGTTTAGAGAGACTTTGGCCAAAAGCGCACCGTTTGAGAGATATAGGCCAAAACAGTCCGGGTTGTTTTGTGCAAAACGGGAATTTTGGTGAAAATGAGTTTTTGAGCGTAGCGGGGCCCACGGCCGGAGTTGGGTGGCTAGGGTTGGGCGCCGGACCTGATTGGGCGTGGGGAGCTCGCTGGTGGGTGGTGGCGGTGGTGGTGGGGCCCGTGGTGGTGGCGGTGGTTGGTGTTTGGGTGTAGGGTTTAGGAAATCAAAGAGAGAGAGAGAGAGAGAGAGAAGGAGGAGGAGGAGGGGAGGAGGAGGAGGGGGTGCGGCGGCCAGAGGGAGGTGCGGCAGCGGGGTAGGGGCGGTGGCAGCGGTGGGAGGAAGGGTGGTCTCCATTTTTGATTTATTTGGAGGAAGAAAATAATGAAGAGAAAAGGAAGTAAAAGTGTTTATATGCTAGTTTCTCCCGTAACGCCTTAACGCTAACGATCTCCAATCGCCGCGGATTTCGGACACGAGATAGTAGATGTGAAGACGAGTCCAACGAAACAAGTTTCGTCGAATTCCGAGTTCGTTTGACCATTCAGAAAAATTACGAAAATGCTCAGATAAGCTCTAAAAATGCTATTTTGGCGCACCTTTTCTTCTCACACGCTCACATGCTAACTCAAAAAATCAAGCCCTCTTGGATTTAACCATTATTAGACGATACGAATCCATTAAAAAAATGAAATCGAATTCTGAGGTCGTATCAATAATGTTCCCTTGTAAAATGACTGCTCGCTTTACCCGGAACTGTTTCAGCTCGCACGGCCACATACTAACTCCGTTCGACGCGCCATTTGGAACTCAACAATGATTTGTCATTATGAATCCATAAAAATTTATCTCGTCGAATTCTGAGCTCGTATGCAAAATTTCACTTTTTAAGGGCTATGTATTATTAACCGAACAACTCCAGCCCATAGCCACTATTCCGGATATCGGAATATATCGAAGCTTATACTTTTCGGAGTTCTAAACGGCATTTTGAACTCAATGGAAGTGGTTTCGAGTCCAAATTCATTCGTATGCAAAATTTGACTTTTTAGGCCATGTATAATTTACATAGCGACTATTCTGAATTTTCAACTGGGCATAACTTTTGATTCCCGCTATGAAATTTCGATTTTTCAGATTCGTTGTAAAGATATTTTCAACTAGATCCTAATATTTTTGGTTTCGCCAAAATCCGGTATATTTTGCACCCGGTATGTTCAATTGAAGTTTGAAATCGAATTATCGAACTACCGCGCCATTTTCAATTCCTTTTATAATTATAAATAATTATTTATATTCTAACGACGACGTATATAATGTATACGTTTGAATTATATTCAAAATAAATTTCTCGTTGTTATTATTTAAAATAATTCATTTTAAATATTCAAATTCATTAAAATTGCCAAAATAAAAATTTTAAACTGGCTCAGAATTTCGGGTTATTACAATCTCCCCCACTTAAAACTTTTCGTCCCCGAAAAGGAACGAAGCCGAAAGTGGTTTGATTAATCAACTCTACGTTCATTCGGGCTTCCATTCTCCCACTTTTCAGTTTCTGAGAATTTCCAAATTCTTCAAAAATTTGGCTAACACCCGGAATTTTCGAAATATTTCGCCATAACCTCCTTTGTACGGGGAGCACGGGAAAATCCCGAAATTGCCATATAGGCCTTCTGATCTCAAAAAGAAAAAGAAAAGGCCAAGTGGCTAGCCAATCGGCTCATAAAATCATCATCACCCAAACAAAACAGTAAATTATGATAAACATGTACCTATTTGTCGGGGAAACAAATTTTATTCTCTGCTCTAGCCTCCTTGCTATGACCTGTTCAATGTAAGTATATGTATATGCAAGCAAATGCGACCAATTTTCAATACAGTTCAATATTTGATTCAATTAGGCATAATGGTTCAAAATTATCAAACAAATAAACAAACAACGCAAACATCAATCAATTAGTGGATTAACGTTTCAAATTCATAATTTTGATACATATACAAAAAATCATGTTTTTGATGCCAATTCACAACAATAAATCTATCTATATAAGTTTTGGTTCTCACACCAGCCTAAATGGAAATATATAGATATCACACCTTCGAAACTCGAATATGAATACTGATGATGATGCACCATCATCAGAATCATCCCCGGATATCTAGAATGTGATTCTATATCTACACAGTATATTAAAACTTCGACTATACGTTCATGATGCATATACGCGAAATCTTTATATACTCGGTTGTCCAAATTCAAAATAAATAAATATCCAAATACGTTTAAAACGAATTAAATTTTCAAAACAAAATTGTTTTCATTTGAAAAATATACTCTTCACACTCGTTCTAGGATACTACTGATCCTATCTCTAACGAGTCATTCTAATTGGATATTACTAATCCAATATCTGATGAATTCTTTCGTATGGTTCTAATGTGTCTTGTTCTCGAGCTCTGTAAACCAAAGCTCTGATACCAAATGTGACGGCAAGGAATTTCGCTCGATCCGAATCAGTCGTAAAACCGATCTAGACCGTTCGAAACCCCTGATCGTTTTGAGAACAGGACAAATCAGAACGCAGACGGAAGAACATTTCATTGCTATTACAACAATTCCATCAGATACAAGAATATACAGAGTATAAATGAATAAATTACATTCGATAAATATCAGAGATTTAAATACAGTACTGCAGCGGAAAATAATACAAAAGCACAACTAGAAATAATGCACGGATACAGAGCTTTCCGAGCATCGTTCCAGCTGTAAATCAGGATCCTGTGAATATAAATCTGCAAAACCAAAATTACTAGTTGCCCGTGTCGAAAATAGGGGCACCCAGAGTTTAGGTTAAAACAATAAACTCCAGGTCAGTCATGTGACTGGTGTGAGAACTAAAATCGTTATTTAAAACTTTATTTTAAAAGAGAGTAATTCAAGGAACCACGCCGTATAACACGGAACGGGTTTCCTCCCAAAAATACCAGTGCATAGAATAAACAGCGCAATGCTTTTTCGAAAAATGAAGCTATTATAAGACCTAGGTCCCATCACACAATGCAACGCAAGCCAGAGAATAGGGTTTTCCCTTATAATAGCCAAACATGCTTGGTACGTTTTAAAAACAAATCATTTAGTTACTATAATAAGTGTATAGTGTCAAAACAATTCAATCATAAATATCAATCATAGGCGGCATGGGTACCATCTATCATGTCGCCATACTAGTTCTACAATTAAAATTGCAATATCACGTATTGGAAATTGGATTTCCGTCATGAGTCGAGGCAAGGGGCAAGCTCCTCTCCGCTTCGAGACACTCTAGCAAATGCTCAGGACTACGCACTCTGGGCAGCCACTTGGATCGGTTGGGCCGGTCCTCTCTTACGTTTGAGGATTAATTATTCCTGAACACACGTTTACCGGTCCTTGCAGACCTAAAATCGAAGCGCCTCATTCCAACAACCACAAAGGTGAAAAGTATATAAATGTCAGGGCTGCTAAGTCACTGACACCACCAAAGCTAGAAAGAAACGTCGTGTTCTCCCAACGGTCTATATCCCGTTTTTAACTCATACCGAGGTGTGAGGCTCGCGAATCCACGCTATACACAAAGCTGCCACGTAGGCCGTGCTTTGATCATCAACCACAAGACTTTGCTTTTCAACAGAAGTCTTGATCCATGCAACTCCGCGTGCCACACAGGCAATTCATGCCATGCGATTGATATCTATCGATATATAACCTCTAAGCTCGTATGTCTCAGAGAAGGGCGTTAAGCAAGAGAATAAATTATCCGCCGCCAAACAGATATATATTTAACAGAAATCAATCAACACAGAATAAAATCCAATGTCAGACACACAATCCATTTACAAGTTCGTTCTGGGTCTGAAAAAAACCGGAGGCACTTTCCTCGCATATCCATCGATCTCCAAGTACGTCTGGACGACCACCGACTATTTCCATCCTCTTGGGTGTACAGCCCAATCAGGATCATCAGTAATTATCCAAACGATGTGAAGACTTCCGGTCTTCGACCACCGTCATCATCTTCGACTTATCGTCGAATCGGTTATTCAGAATGGGTATAAACCCGGCCTTTCCGAACAACCCGTGTATATAGTAAACATATGTTACACAAACACAACATACGCCTCATTCCAATTCAGTAGCTACTAACCGTAAATCAACAAGAGAACAATTTCCCAAATATTAACCCCGAAGGTCGAAACCAACATCAGATCGATACCCAGGAAACCATTCTTCTTAGCTAACCTACGGCTAGTTTCTAAATTTCAATTCTTAGGGAAAGGTTCCCATTAATTTTATCCAAGATAAATTCTTTAAAATTTATCCTTTAATCTTCCTTTGGATGTCATTTCAAACCAAATTATGGTTTTTCCAAACTAGTCGAGATTAGCGAATCACATCGGAGTAATTATTTATTTTATTTCCCAATCCCAACCTATTCATCCAATGAAGCAAAACTGGTAATACTCCATATTTAACACCACAGTGTTGTCGGTAAAATTAATTACCATTCCACGTTCAAATCTAATTAAAGATTTAACTATCGCTTTAGAGCAAAACTGGTGATACTCCATTCTCGCTCATTTTCCAAATTTGATAATTTAAATTATCAATTCGCACTTCAATCTAATTGCAGATTCCTTAAAACTCCTTTTTCTGGGTTAAAGAACTAATGTCATTTAAAACACAGTTCACGATAAACCCAAATCACATTCTATTTATTATCGGGTTAAAGAGCAAGTGTTGTTTAAAACACCCTTCACGATAAACCCACTAATCAATTCTATTTAAAACCCATTTCAAATCCAATTTATTTATTTAAAAATAAATGGATTTTAATTTTAGTTCAAAACTAGTTCATTTCGATAAAAATCTATTTTTATCTTTTCAAACATGGAGTTTTTCATCCCAATTTTTCCCAAATCATTACACATGATTTTACACAAATTATTACTATTTTTAATAATTTTATCAAGGCCCGTACAATCGATTTCCATCAACGGCCAACGAACTGCACTTACAACGACCTTTTCCAAATTTGATTTAGACGTATCTCCAAATCCATCCGTTAGATTTCAAATTTCTAATATTCGTTAGAAAGCTCTTTTCGATACGAACCCAACAGTTCCGGTTTTAGGCGAATCCGACGGTCGGATCTCCCGTAATGTCCGTTCGAAGTTAATGGTCGAAATTCGCGAACTGCCGCGGCGCGGCGCGTTCTATTCAATTCAATTCGAATTCGAATTCGTTTTATATTCAATTCAATTCGAATTCGTTATATATTCAATTCGAATTCGTTATATATTCAATTCAATTCGAATTCGTTATATATTCAATTCAATTTTTATCTCTTTTCAATATTCATTAAAACAACGAATATAATCGATATAAATATCGTTCGCGTCAAAATAGCGCATCTCTAATCAACACGGCTTTATATATTTCAATAATCCCGTTATTCTATTCAACAAATGAATATTTATTCTATTCAATACGTGAATCTATATTTTTATCAACACATGACTATTCTCAACGAATGAGTACTGTCCACGTGTGACTATTTTTGTTATTTAATATATTTTATAAAAATTATGGTATCTATCGTTTGATTTAAATCAGACTCCAACCGTAAATTAGTAAGAGAACAATTCCCTGAATATTAACCCCGAAGGCCGAAACCAACATCAGATCAATATCCAGGAGACCACTCATCTTATCTATTTTCCAGTTAGTTTCTAATTTTATATATGATAAAGATGTAAATTTTATTGTTAAAATATTTCATTCAACACATGACTAATCTCAACGGATGAGTACTGTCAACACATGAACCTTTATTTTATAATGATAAAAATGTAAATTTTATTGTTAAAATATTTCGTTCAACACATGACTAATCTCAACGGATGAGTACTGTCAACACATGAACCTTTATTTTATAATATAAAGATGCAAATTTTATTGTTAAAATATTTCATTCAACACATGACTAATCTCAACGGATGAGTACAGTCAACACATGAACCTTTATTTTATAATATTCTTTATCTTCTAAATTGGAATGAGGCCCAATCAATTACCATACAAAGTTAATTATATGGATTCCATACGAAAAATGTATATAATAGCAACGATAAATAATCAACCATCATCCAAAGTGCACTACACTGTATAAGCATCAAATATAGATATTTAACGCTTATCACAGCCTGTCAATCAATCGATCGACATACAACTAATTATTGGGATTAGTGTATGCTGTATTTTTATCCCAATACCCGTGTGGGGTTTCAAATCAACAAACACAGATTTTTATTTGTGCAGTTGGGCGATGTGTAAAATTTATCGTCCCATTCAATGTCCTTCAAATAGGTGTACATAAACAAACCGTCCGGTTTGTAAATGAATATTTATTTATTCCCTATTCACGTTAAAAATTATATTTTTAACGACCAAATTATTTTATTCAACCTATGAATATTCTATTCGGTTCATTTATTAAATAAAATGATATCTTTATTTTTCTAACTTATTTTAGAAAATTTCGGCGGCATAACGACACGATACTAGAAACGGGACAAGGCCTAGCATTATCCCCGGTCTAATAATGGCCCACGCCATACACATATCAATCAAATCCATTCCATTACACCAAACAATCAAATTCAAATCAAATAATCTAACCAACTACACAACCAAACAAACAAGTCCATGGTCTGTGGACGATGGTGTCGATTGCTACTAAACACCGTCTGCATCCTAGTATATATATATAACTAGAAAAAGAAATTAAAGTGAGAAGTTCTCACCGATAGCTAATCCAATACCACGACTCTTCCTTTGTAGAAGTCTTCGCCGTTCTCGCCTTTTGTCACTTTCGTTGCCCGTAGCCACTACATATATAAAAATCACATTTTTATATTGTTGCTATGTATATTAAAATCACATTTTTATTCTACTACTATATAGATAAAAATTCTATTTTTATACTGCTGTTCATATAGTAAAGATCAAATCTTTACTATCTATATAATATAAAAATCGTATTTTTATTATCTCTACTATATAAAAATCATATTTTTATTCTTTCTATAATATAAAAATCATATTTTTATTCTACTTCATTCATCAAAAACCATAGAAGCTTTAAAGCGGAGAAAACTCACTTTTTTTCTAACGCCCGGATTCGCTGTTCGGGTCATAGAATTTGCAAACGAGCTTCAATCTTCACACCATCTTTTGCCTAGTTTAAACGCGCCATTCCGGACAACTTTCGCCTAAGGGTGTTTTTGCCAAAAATGCTCCAATTCGCCAGAATTCGCAAAAGTACACGATATTTTAGCTTTTGAACAGCAGACTTCGAACCCGTTTTCCGAGCAGCTCCGAACTCCAAAACACGACTTCCATATAGCCAAATCGAAGAGAATTTCGTGCTCTACAACTTTGTTCTAGAGAGACTTTGGCCAAAAGCGCACCGTTTGAGAGATATAGGCCAAAACAGTCCGGGGTGTTTTGTGCAAATCGGGAATTTTGGTGAAAATGAGTTTTTGAGCGTAGCGGGGCCCACGGCCGGAGTTGGGTGGCTAGGGTTGGGCGCCGAACCTGATTGGGCGTGGGGAGCTCGCTGGTGGGTGGTGGCGGTGGTGGTGGGGCCCGTGGTGGTGGGGCCCGTGGTGGTGGCGGTGGTTGGTGTTTGGGTGTAGGGTTTAGGAAATCAAAGAGAGAGAGAGAGGAGGAGGAGGGGAGGAGGAGGAGGGGGTGCAGCGGCCGGAGGGAGGTGCGTCAGCGGGGTAGGGGTGGTGGCAGCGGTGGGAGGAAGGGTGGTCTCCATTTTTGATTTATTTGGAGGAAGAAGGCGGAAGGAGGAAGAAAATAATGAAGAGAAAAGGAAGTAAAAGTGTTTATATGCTAGTTTCTTCCGTAACGCCTGAACGCTAACGATCTCCAATCGCCGCGGATTTCGGACACGAGATAGTAGACGTGAAGACGAGTCCAACATAACAAGTTTCGTCGAATTCAGAGTTCGTTTGACCATTCAAAAAAATTTACGAAAATGCTCAGATAAGCTCTAAAAATGCTATTTTGGCGCACCTTTTCTTCTCGCACGCTCACATGCTAACTGATAAAATCAAGTCCTCTTGGATTTAACCATTATTAGACGATACGAATCCATAAAAAAAACGAAATCGAATTCTGAGGTCGTATCCATAATGTTCCTTTGTAAAATGACTGCTCGCTTTACCCGGAACTGTTTCAGCTCGCACGGCCACATACTAACTCCGTTCCACGCGCCATTTGGAACTCAACAATGATTTGTCATTATGAATCCATAAAAAGGTCGAATTCTGAACTTGTATGCAAAATTTCACTTTTTAAGGGCTATGTATTGTTAACCGAACAACTCCAGCCCATAGCCACTATTCCGGATATCGGAATATATCGAAGCTTATACTTTTCGGAGTTCTAAACGGCATTTTGAACTCAATGGAAGTGGTTTCGAGTCCAAATTCATTCGTATGCAAAATTTGACTTTTTGGGCCATGTATAATTTACATAGCGACTATTCTGAATTTTCAACTGGGCATAACTTTTGATTCTCGCTATGAAATTTCGATTTTTCAGATTCGTTGGAAAGATATTTTCAACTAGATCCTAATATTTTTGGTTTCGCCAAAATCAGGTTTATTTTTCACCCGGTATGTTCAATTGAAGTTTGAAATCGAATTATCGAACTACCGCGCCATTTTCAATTCCTTTTATAATTATAAATAATTATTTATATTCTAATGACGACGTATATAATATATACGTTTGAATTATATTCAAAATAAATTTCTCGTCGTTATTATTTAAAATAATTCATTTTAAATATTCAAAATTCATTAAAATTGCCAAAATAAAAATTTTAAACTGGCTCAGAATTTCGGGTTATTACAAGGTTGGAATTTAATATTAACACATTTATGAAAATTTATTAGTGCAATTAATAATTGAAATAAAATTTGAATTTTTAATAATGGAATTCGACTAACTTAAAATATGGTAACTTTATTGACTATAATTGGAATTTAAATTTGGTTTGTTTTGGAAAGTATTAAAATTAATATTTAAGTATTTGAATGAAATTGACTTAACAAATTTATTATTGGAATTAAAAATTGAATTTGGATAATCAATCAAAATTGGAATTTAATGGAATCAATGTAATGGGATAATTGTTTAATTCTCCTATTGGACCTTCTATATATAAAAATAAATTTCATTCCACCCCATCAGCCCACTCTTCATTAAGTATAATTTTCTCCATCAGAATTTTTCTCTAATGGCTGAAACAAAAATTACAAACCCTTGTTCAAATAAAAATTCAAGCTTTAAATTCTAATCTCTTTAAAACCCAACAAATTATATATCAATTCAAAGCTCTCGACGATACGAAGCTATCAGTACCGATTATTTCGACATGCAGTGCTCGGATTGGCCGGAGTCATTGGTCAAAGTCCTGAAAACGTGGAACCCATGAAATCAATATGGGGGTTTCGATTTTGGATTCAACTGAAAAATCAGTCTTCTGGGTTTTGTAGAGGAGGTTGATAGGAGTGCAACGGTGGTGTTCGTGTGATTTATAGTGGAGTAGGTTACCAGAATTTGGTCATTGAAGGGTTAAAGACCAATTATGTTCATCATCGTCGTCAGGAAGGAGGAGGCCAGCGTGGTCGACCGGACTGGAAAGGGTGATGCGGCGCAAGATGTCGGTCACGTTGGTAGGTGTCCGTGTCGCTATAGAGGTCGGAGGCGTTGGTTATCGTTGGTCAAAGACGGTGCAAATATGGGTTTCCACGTTGGTTACTGTTCACGAGAATTGGAGGGCAGGGGCAGAAATTTTCTAAGAAGGAGAGGACGTGTCAATTAGGGTATATTTTATTATTTATTTATCCATTCAATATATTTGTATATCAATTATTCTAATATGAATAACTTGCACATACGAACGCGCAGTCAGTTGCATTAGGATCGTATCGAAATTTCGAACAACAGGGAGCTGTCATCGATTGATTCTAAGACTGTTAAATTTTAGGCAAAAAACTGGGATTTCAATATCATTTGAAATCAAGGTGAGTGATTAAATCCACTCACATCTGACTAAGATATCTGATTGTTAGTTAAATTAAATTCATCTCATGATATGATTGTATTGTTTGATGTTTGATTGTTTAAATTGCATATTTATGCCAAATCTGCATAGATTGTATAATTTAATTTAATTGTTATATAAATTGTTCTGTTATAGATTAATTTCTAGTTTTAATAATAAATAAATAAATAAATAAGAACCTCATACCTGGTGACTAGTAACTGATATTACTGAAATGTTTAGATGTATTGATATTGATGGATGCCTTGAATTTATATATTTAATGTATTGATATGAAATTCATCTTGTTATCGATATTGTTTATATATGTTATTGATTATTGTTAATTAATCCCAACTATTACCCTACTAGATGTTACAGGCATCAAATAAACCCGGGATTAATCATAAAAATGAATTAAGAATGTAGGTTGAAATGATAAATACATGTGACCCTGATATGGATTGAAATGATATATATCCTTTCCCAAAAAACTAAAATTAAATTTTAAGTATTACTTGGCCATAGGATAGAAAATTATATACGGACACCGGATGGTTAAATAAAAAATTTATTTATTTTATCTTGAATTTTGGAATACTATTTTAAAGACAAAATAAATGACATTATTAATCGATTTTCTTTAAATATGGACTTTGAGCTTTGAAATTAATTTTTCAATTTTAATAGAATTCATAAATGTTGATAACTGAAGTTAAACTGAATTGAATATGAACTAAATTTATCAAAATTGAAATGTTTATCCATCTTTGATATAACTTTAAATTAACCTGATTTATAGTAAAAATTGAACCGTGAACTCGAGATTTTTATAAACGAATAATTCAAAGTGAGAATTATAATTGAATTTTAATTATTAAATTGAATTATTAAATCAAATTGTTTGAAATTGAACTGTTGAATTGAAATATAAATGGGAAGTCAAATCCTTTTGAATTAGGACATCGAAATTTAGATGATTGATTTGAAACTGAAATATGATTTCCGGTTTTGTTAATTTTTAAAGATATGATTTTAATTCCAAGTATTTTTAAACCATTTTATAAATTACTTTATTTTTATGATAATAATTTTCTTCATAAACTATTTACCTTATAACTATTTTATTTTATTATTTATTTTAAATTAAATATTTTAATATTATCTAATTTTTTTTTGAAATTGCGTACTTCATGTACAAGTTTAGGTAGTATATAACATACTACATAACATGTGGGTTAAATTCTACGATGAGAGATTCCATGACATCTTGCACCGTGTCGAATCGTTCTAACCACTTGGACAATGGTATTTGTCAAACTATTTATTTTATAAAGTATTTTAATACTTTACCTATAGATTTTACCAAATCTGAAATTCTATTTTAAATACAAATTATTTATTTTTAAACTATTTCAATTATATATCTAAACAATTTAAATATATATATATATTAACTATTTTAAAATTCAAATTATTTTAAAAGTTGGAATTGTTTCAAGATTTAAGTTTGGTTTTAAATGAAGGTTTTATTATGAAATATTCTATTTTGACTATTGAAATGATTTTAAGAAATATGATATTTGATATAAAGTATGAACCCTTTGAATTGTAAATCGACCGGTGTGAAAAATGTAAACATTTGGTTGTTGAAGAGACTAGGATCGGATTTTGTAATATACTCTGCCAATACCCAAACCCACTTTAACAACTGCGTACGCGGTGGAGTTCCAGAATAAAGTAAGTTGATTTGGAGACGATTACTGGATCTGAAGAAAGAGAACTATGATGGATGTCCTTGACCTTCGGGTCATAATTAAAATGACCCAAACAGGGCTATGCCGTGACCAAGTGGGGTTAGCAACCTCCATCGACAACACTTCTTCCTTTATTACTATAGGCCCTCGGTTTGATTGATTTGATGCGTTTCCGTGATTTGGGAGTGTTGTCCGAGGTAGGCGGTAGTCGTGGCTATGGGTTACCACCAGTCCGGGCATGCAACAAGTATATTCATACTCTGGGCATTCCTCGTGTGCCTTGTCATATTATCCTGATCGAGCCCCCTATAATTTTGATTTAGCGTTATCATATCACGGCGCATCCCTATCCCCCGATGTACTGGTGTGTTATATACAAACTGTACATCTACGGTATAAATGGTGTAAGGGTAATAATGGTAATCCCGCTTACACTGTTTTAATATTTTATATTTAACCATAGACACTATTATAATAGCGTATTATATTATATAGTACCTATTTAACATATCCTTAGGAGATGGAAATTCCCGTAACATCTCTTAAGTTATTGCACTCATATTATCGCATGAATTTGATTTAACTAATATGAGAATATTTAGTTCTGATCCGAATGTTTTTATCTTTTCATTTATGCTCGGGTCAGTCTGAGTTTTCAGTTATTGAAGATGCCATTATGGAGATGAAGATGGAGCTCAGTAGACATATGTATTACTATTTATTCCGCTTCAAATATTGGTATGTTTATTATAGTTAACTCTAATAATTGTTGTAAAATAAAATCAAATGTATGTTTTAACAGCTTCATGAGCTGTTATTTAATTATTATATTTTGTCCTTCCACTGTGAGATTCTGTGTTTGTTTTTTCTTCTTCTCTTCTTTTTTTCTTATATAAATCCCAGTAACTATCTGTACTTTTGATTTGTTTAAGTTGACAATTGAGGATCATTGTCAGTTTGAACGGTCAAAAATCTCGGATGTTACATTTGGTATTAGAGCTTTCGTTTAGCAAAAACCTTGGTTCTATTTGGGATTAACTCATTAGAGATAGGGCAGTAATACCCTAGAATGAGTATGAGTGTATATGAGAGAGCGTACTTGTAATTTTGATATAAAATGATTTTGTATTGTGTTAATTTGTTCTATTTAGATTTTATGTATTCTCGTCGGTACTTGGGATGCCAAGGCATCGATAGGGATTTCTAAACACTCGAATAGGGCTTATTGACATAATATCGTTTTGAATTATATTTTGGTGTATATATATATAATTAAAATTTATGAATTGTGATTTTTGTTGATGATAATATTAGATTTTCATCATTAATCATTCGATTGATCAATAATTTAGAACTATTGGTTATTGAATGATTTAAGGCAAATGAAATAATGAAAATTAATTCAGTAATGAAATAAGAAATTAAATATGAATTTGAGAATTTAATTTTGGATGGTTTTGTAATATTGATTCAAAAATGGTTTTGAAATAATATATTTATATTTTAAAAAGTTGTTTCATATAGAAATTGTTTTCAAATGAATTTTGAAAAAAAGTGTATATTTTCTGCCTAGATTTTGGAAAATGATCTCGGTAACGAGTGCACGCATTACTGACATTATTTTCAAGAGATAAGTGGGTAGAGACCACTTAGAATTTTAATACTTTGTTTGGAAATTTGGATTCCATTTAAATCCTTTAAATTATGGTTTGATATATAGATAAAATATATATTATTTGAAAGTTGATTTGGAAACGAACCCAAAGTTGAAATTTTAAGTTCTTAAATAGTTAATGGATTTCAAATTGTTGAAATGAACTAAAATTGAAATTATAGAAATTTCTGAATTGTATAATAAGAAAATGAACCGAAGAGAGTTATAATTAAAATAAAACTCTTTGTAGTTTGAAACAATGAATTCAAAATAAACTGAAACTAGTGAACTTGTATAAATATCGAACATTTCCATAGCATATATAAAACTTACCACTTAATCAAAATTTAACATGTTATTGGAATAAAACTGAATAATGTACAAGTACTAGTATGAATAATGAAATTTAAGTTATGAGATGAACGATATATACTTGGTTATGCTTGAAATTGAATTTAACTAGGTAATGAAGATAAACCAAATCAATGAAATAAACTAGTAAAATAAATTTTTTGGTTATGAATTAAATTGTATAATTATTGATGGTTAGATATTCGACGACTTAGGATAATCGATATTTTCAAGTCGAAAATAAATGTTAACTTGTTTTTTGAAAATAAAAGTGAATTGGTTTATAAATTATAAACTTAAATGAAGATTGAACGAATTAATTAAATTTAATTAAAACGAGCTCGTTGCGAAGCTGTAGTTCGTAATTTTACGAATTGAAGTTTAAATGAATGTATATGATCCAAAATAAGTCAGAATTCTTTGAAACAAGAATCTTTTGGATCTATTGGAATATAGTTTTATAATAAAAGAGAAAAATTTGGATTTCTGCTTGTAGATTTTAAGATATGTGTAATTCAAATTTTCAGAAAATCGCAGGTTGGTAATTCATGATTCAAAACTAAATTTTTAATGAAATTAGTTATGTACACTAATAAATAAGACAAGTTGAATAAGAAATTAAATGGAGAAACATATATATTGTCAATTTTCTTACTACGCCTTTTCAAGGATGAAAAGTTTTAAGTAGGGGAGAGTATAACATCCCGATATTTTGCGATAATTTAAAATATTAAATTTAATGTGTTTTTGAACAAAATTGCTTTAAATACTAAAATTAATGAATTAACTAATTTTGGAATTTCATATATGTTGGAAATTTTGAATTAATTAATATGGTAATAATATACATTCAATGTTTGTATAATGAAGGTCGACTGGTAATAAGTGTCATTATTTATGTGGATTTAAAATATAAATTATAAATTGATTTGTATGGTAATTATTGAGGGTTATTTAGATTTAATTAAGTCAACAAATTTAGAATTAAACTTTAAATATTGAAATTGTATTATTGCATGGTGGAAACTTAAATAAATTGTTTAAGTGATTAATTTTAACTTATTTTGATAATTATAGCATGTATTGATTTTAAATAATTTTGTGATCTTGTTTATATTGCTTAATATGGAAGGTTGGAATTTAATATTAATACATTTGTGAAAATTTATTGGTGTAATTAAAAATTGAAATAAAATTTTGAATTTGTAATAATGGAATTCGACTTACTTGAACAATAGTAACTTTATTGATTATAATTGGAATTAGAATTTGGTTTGTTTTGGTAAGTATTAAAATTAATATTTAAGTATTTGAATGAAATTGACTTAATTAATTTATAACTGGAATTAAAATTGAATTTGGATAATCAATCAGAATTGGAATTTTATAGGAATTAATGTAATGGGATAATTGTTTATTTCTCCTATTGGACCTTCTGTATATAAAAATAAATTTCATTACACCCCATCAACCCACTTTTCATTACGTATAATTTCCTCCATCGGAATTTTTCTCTAATGGCTAAAACAAAAATTACAAACCCTTGTTCAAATAAAAATTCAAGCTTTAAATTCAAATCTCCTTAAAACCCAACAAATTATATATCAATTCGAAGCTCTCGACGATACGAAGCTATCGGTACCGATTATTTCGACATGAAGTGCTTGGATTGGCCGAAATAGATGGTCAAAGTACTGAAAACATGGAACCTATGAAATCAGTTTGGGGGTTTTCGATTTTGGATTCAATTGAGAAATCGATCTTCTGGGTTTTGTAGAGGAGATTGATACGAGTGCAACGGTGGTGTTCGTGTGATTTATAGTGGGGTAGGTTGCCGGAATATGGTCGTTGAAGGGTTAAAGACCACTTCTGTTCATCACTGTCGTCAAGGGAGGAGGAGGCCACCGTGGTCGACCAGACTGGAAAGGGTGATGCGGCGCGAGATGTCGGTCACGTTGGCAGTGGTCCAGGTCGCTATAGAGGTCGGAGGCGGTGGTTATCGTTTGTCAAAGACGGCGCAAATATAGGTTTCCACGTTGGTTACTGTTCACGAGAATTGGAGGGCACGGGCAGGAGTTTTCTAAGAAGGAGATGACGTGTCAAATAGGGTATATTTTGTTATTTATTTATCCATTTAATAAATGTGTATATCAATAGTTCTAATACGAATAACTTGCATATATGAATTCAGATTGACGCGCGGTCAGTTGCGTTAGGATCATATCTAAATTTCGGACAACATGGAGCTGTCGACGACTGATTCTGAGACTGTTAAATTTTAGGCTAAAAATTGGGATTTCAATCTCATTTGAAATCAAGGTGAGTGATTAAACCCACTCACATCTAACTAAAATATCTGATTGTTAGTTAAATTAAATTCATGCCATTATATGATTGTACTTTTTACTTTTTGATTGTTTAAATTGCATATTTGTGTTAAATCTGCATGGACTATATAATTTAATTTAACTGTTATATAAATTGTACTGTTATAGATTAATTTCTAGTTTTAATAATAAATAAATAAATAAATAAATAAGAACCTCATACCTGGTGACTAGTAACTGATATAATTGAACTGTTTAGATGTATTGATATTGATGGATGCCTTGAATTTATATATTTAATGTATTGATATGAAATTCATCTTGTTATCGATATTGTTTATATATGTTATTGATTTTTGTTGATTAATCCCAACTATTACCTTAGATGTTACGGGCATCAAATAAACCTGGGATTAGTCATTAAAATGAATCAAGAACGTTGGTTGAAATGATAAATACCTGTGACCATGATATGGATTAAAATGATATATATTATTTCCCAAAATACTAAAATTAAATTTTAAGTATTACTCTGCCATAGTATAGAAAATTATATACGAACACCTGTTGGTTAAATAAATTTTTTTATCTTGAATTTTGGAATACTATTTTAAAGACAAAATAAATGACATTATTAATCGATTTTCTTTAAATTTGGACTTTGAGCTTTAAAATTAAAATTTTCTATTTTAATAGAATTTGTAAATGTGGATAACTGAAGTTAAACTGAATTGAATATGAACTAAGTTTATCAAAATTGAATTGTTTATCCATCTTTGATATTACTTTAAATTAACCTGATTTATAGTAAAAATTGAACTGTGAACTCGAGATTTTTATAAACGGATAATTCAAAGTGAGAATTATAATTGAAATTTAATTATTAAATCGAATTATTAAATCGAATTGTTTGAAATCGATCTATTGAGTTAAAATATAAATGGAAGTCAAATCCTTTTGAATTGGGACATCGAAATTTAGTCGATTGATTTGAAACTGAAATATGATTTCCTGTTTGGTTAATTTTGGAAGATATGATTTTAATTCCAACCATAGTATTTTTAAACCATTTTATATACTATTTTGTTTTTATAATAATAATTTTCTTTATAAATTATTTACCTTATAACTATTTTATTTTATTATTTATTTAAATTATCTATTTTAATATTTAACTATTTATTTTATAAACTGTTTTAATATTTTACCTATAGATTTTACCAAATCTGAAATTCTATTTTAAATACAAATTATTTATCAAACTATTTCAATTATATATCTAAACTATTTAAATATATATATATATTTTTAACTATTTTAATGTTTAGATTATTTTAAAAGTTGGAATTGTTTCAAGATTTAAGTTTGGTTTTAAATGCAGATTTTATTATGAAATATTCTATTTTGACAATTGAAATGATTTTAAGTAATATGATATTTCGATATAAAGTATGAACCCTTTGAAATGTAAATACGACCGGTGTGGAAATGTAAATGTTTGGTTGTTGAAGAGATCGGTATCGGATATTATCATACTCTCTGCTAATACCGAAACCCACTTTAACAACTGTGTACGCTGTGGAGTTCCAGAATGAAGTAGGTTGATTTGGAGGCGATTACTGGATTCGAAGAAAGAGAACGATGATGGATCTCCTTGACCTTCAGGTCATAATTAAAATGACTAAAACAGGGCTATACGTGACCAAGTGGGGTTAACTACCTCCATCGGCAACACTTCTTCCTTTATTACTATAGTTCCTCGGTTTGATTGATTTGATTTGATGCGCATCCGTGATTTGGGAGTGTTGTTCGAGGTGGGCGATAGTCGTGGCTATGCGTTACCACCAGTCCGGGCGTGCAACTAGTATATTCATACTCTAGGCATCCTCGTGTGCCTTGTCATATTATCCTAATCGAACCCCTTATGATTTTGATTTAGCGTTGTCGTATCACGACGCATCCTTATCCGCCGACGTACTGGTGTGTTATATACAAACTGTACGGCAACGGTATAAACGGTGCAAGGGTAATAATGGTAATCCCGCTTACACTATTTTAATATTTTATATTCAACCGTAGACACTATTATAATAGCGTATTATATTATATAGTACTTAGTTTAACGGATCCTTAGGAGATGGAAATTCCCGTAACATCTCTTAAGTTATTGCACGCATATAATCGCATGAATTTGATTTAATTAATATGAGAATATTTTAGTTCTGATCCGAGTGTTTTTGTCTTTTCATATATGCTCGGGTTAGCCTAAGTTTTCAGTTATCGAAGATACCATTATGGAGATGAAGATGGAGCTCAACAGATGTAGTTATTACTATTTATTCCGCTGCAAATATTGGTATGTTTATTATAATTAACTCTGATAATTGTTGTAAAATAAAATCAAATGTATGTTTTAACAACTTCATGAACTGTTATTTAATTATTATTATATTTTGTCCTTCCGCTGTGAGATTGTGTGTTGGTTTTTCTTCTTCTCTTCTTTTTTTCTTATATAAATCCCTATAACTATCCGTGTTTTTGATTTTTTTTAAGTTGGCAATTGAGGATCAGTGTCAATTTGAACGGTCAAAAATCTCGGATGTTACATTGCATTTCAATTTTAAATCAAAATTGAACAATCCATATTAATATAACATCCAAAATAATAATATTTTCAAAATGTAATATTTTGAAATCAAATCTTTTCGATATTCATTATAAAATGAATAAAATCGATAGAAGAATTCGTTTGAGTAAAAATGGCGTTTATTTACCTTACTCGGCTTCACATTTTGAAATAACCATTCAAAATCTCATTTGAATTAAAACAAGTCATTTTTAATCCAAATTTCTTTCAATTTCATTTCAACCATTTCAATAATTTCAATAGTTGTTTGAAAATATAACAACTTCATTTTTTAATCAATTTAAATTTAAAAATCTCATTTCCAATTTTATATCAATTTCACTTGAAGGAATATAAATTTCATTTAAAAATCTAAAAGATTGAAATTCAATAAATTTCCAATTTCCATGTTCGTTGTAAAAAATTTGTGTCAACAATACAAACACATTCATGTCAACTACCATCCATCAACCAAAAATTATAATATAAGCATTTCCACTGTCAACGCTTATATTCACAGTTTAATAATATTAATAATAAAACTGTAAATTAAATCATCCATCAATCACGAAGCATACATTGCAAACACAGGCAATCTATACATATTCATATTTGAATATTATAACAATTAATCAGTCACACATCTAGTTTTCAAGCAATTGGTGAGATGAGCTACCATATACCGTATAACAGATTTGTGATAATTAAATAAATTAAAATTCAGTTATTTCACAGACAATCAAAATATACCCAAATAAGAATATAATAACATAATAGAATGGTTGAGTGAGAGAGTTCTCACATTAACCAGTTTCGAAATCGTTTAATAACGATTGTTTGATTAAATTAAATCGAACATTTAATTTAGCCAAAATCTGCAACTAGCTCCAATTTCCTTCCAATCAGTTCCAAAATGTAGAGTTTTTCGTCACGATTCCAATGTATCTCGTTTCACTGAATTCTGATTTGATTTGAGCAAGATACAACACTTTAAATATTAATTACAACTTAAGATAATTAAACTATAATTAATTTAATAATTATTAACCCTTATTACATTTTAAATCCCTCGGTTAACTGTTTTTCCATCGTTTTCCTTCAGTTTATATACGAACCATTCTTCACCGTCGAAATCCACTTGCGCACGCTAAGCTAGGAGGTCGGACGTCAATCAAGAAGCACCATCCACTGCGAGTGCGCCACCCACCGCCTGGGTTGCCTCGAAATCGGTGCCACCATGGATCTCAAAAATGGGTTGAAGCGGTACCCTTTGAGGCATGATTTCCATTGATTCACTTCATGAAATTTAATCAAACCCATATAGAATTGAAGATCGGAGAAAACACTACAAATTGCATTTCATTACATGATCTAATTCACATTAGATTAAAAGAAATCGAGGGATCCATTGGGACAATGTCGGCCTTCGGTCTTATGAATGGTTGTTGAATACATTTAGGGTTTGGGGAGAGAAATGATTATATATATATATATAGCCATATTTATTAATATTTTTATTCGTAAATTACTTCGTTAATGATCCAAATTCAAAACGAACCCACAACGACTTTCGCTCCTAACCAAATACCCTCATTCCGCACACAATGAGATATGTTTCGTAAGCCCATTCAACTATTTTAAACAATTTTTTATCAAAATTAAAATATAAATCAATATAACGTTCAAAATTTATTTTCAATGTACATTTTAATTTGCCAGGGCCACATACTGACTCTAAAAATTATGAAATTTGAAATCTAGTTATGTTTTGACGAATTTAGTTTTGCCGAAAATGGAGGTCATTTGCAAAATGGCCATTTTTATGGGCTTAAATAATATTAAATAATTAGTAAAATCCATAGTGACTATTTTAAATTTTAATTTGGACATAACTTACATAATACAATATGAAAACTCAATTTCTTACATTCAATAGAAAGATATTATCAATATGATCCTAACGTTTCTCGTTTCATCCAGTTCTGATTTATAATGAACACTACACATTCATTTGAAGTTTAAAATTAAATTTTTAAACTACGGCGCCATTTCAGGCTCTTTTTATAAATAATATAAAAATATACGATCAAATTTCGTTTTAAATAAATTTTACGTTGTTAATTCTCAAAATAATTCATTAAAAATATTAAATTTCCATGAAAATCAATTAAAAATAATTAAATTGGTTCCAAAAATATGGGTTATTACAATAATCCTAACCCATATTGCACTATCAAATTATGGTTATCGTTATCATAACAACATTCTAGTTTTTTGTAGATGTTCTGGGATTCATTGTTGGTAGTCTCATTTAATTAATCAATCAATTTACGCAACAAAACTGAATCTGGTCTTACCTTAATGAGTAAGAAATTTTCCTACATATGGGGGCATGCAAATGTTATCCTCATACTTTGAAGGAGAATCAACTCTCTTACTCATGAAATAGCTATGTTGCTTCATTTTAGTCAACAAAGGAAATTGTGTCGCTTCAAAAAAAGCAATGCATCTCTGTGTCCTTATCCAGAAAGGGCGTGTTGCCATCTCTTCATCAGCATGTCGTGTTATCCCTCACAATCAAGAGATTGAATCGCCTTTCTCATCTCAAAACCTATCATACTATGAATCACCAAGCTTGACACCTTTCCTTAATCAACCGGAATCTTCTAAATTCTCTAAGAAATTTGCTTCATCTCCTCTTCTTATATATGTCATGTCATCCCTATAACAATATATATCCTTCTAGTTCTAAATTTTGACAAAAATCAAAATCCAAAACCGATCGGAGCATGGATCATTTGATTTGGTACCCGAAAGAAAACAACATGAGTAACATCATAGCCTTATAAATGTAAATTCACATTCCAAACTAGATAGGGTAACAAATATCAAATATGGTTACCACCTTAGAATCAATAGAGTTCCTTGGAAGTCAAAGTGCTACACCAATACCAAGCATGAGAGAAAGAAGACCTCAACAACATCCAATATCCTTCAACCCTCTAATTTTTCCTTCTAAATCTATCATGTGGGTAGTAATGAGGAGAAGCGCGATAATAATCGTCATAATGTGTGAAAGACCAAAATATGATCCATAATACAAATTTTCACCAATTGGTTCCCATCCAATGGTTATGTTTATTTCAAGGTTACTGAAACCTAGTATTTACATGAGTGAATATCTACCCTTGACATTAAGGTGTATAATTCCGATGAAGCCAATTAACCACCCAGTATTTCCAAATCCATTAGCGACTTAATACTTCAATAGAAGTGGGGTCCTTCTCTTATCCATTAGCCAATTAACACCTTTATGAGATAGGTAGACCCATCTATCATTTATGACCAACTAAGGCAAACTTTAATCACTTCTAGATAGTACATCCATCTACCTTTTAACACCTACCAAGGTGATTTGCAAATAACATTATCACTTATTAGATGGTACTAGGTACGAGGACCTCTAACAAGTGCTTTAAGGCTTTTAGCATTAATATCGCATCTGAAATTATATAAAAAATAACCAATGCTATAAGAGATAGTAAGCAACAACTTAGTTCTAACTAGGTAGGTAGGTGACAAATCACCATTTAAGAGCTTTTCCAGGGAGGCCCCTTAGCTAGCATTATATGGTATTTTCATAGCCACTCAATACTTACCGTAAAATAGGTAGACCTTTAGTACCATTCCTTGGCCATTTATAACCTATACCTAGGTAGAATCTAACCAGCTAGTTACATATTACCTAATAAGAAGCAGGCCCGTTTCATGGATTCGAATATACGTCACATTGAGCCATTTGATACTTCAAAGTGGAAAAGGGTTGTTTCAATGATTATTTAATACACAAGATAGGTCCAACGACCACTTAATACCTTAAGGAAGATTCAATCACTTAGAACCCCAACCCTGAAGCAGACACTTTTGCCTCTCTATAAATTGTAACATTGTGACATTTCACAAGTTACTTATCATAGAAAATTCTCATTTGACTTAATCATTTTCAAAAATGACATATAACATGTGATATCTCACATGTCACGTATCATAAGAATTTTGATATGACTTAGTCATTTAAATTATCAAAATATCACTAGGTTTCTTCCCTCTATGCGGAAACGACGGTCACTCAATTACCTCAATGCTTGAAGTAAACCTTTCCAAAGATATTTCTCACCAATATTTAGATCAGTTAATACCTTAGTAAAGTTAGGTCCTCACTTTCGTGCGGTGACAGGCTTCTAGACATTGACATCCTATATCACTAATAAGCATACCCGATACATGTAGCCTAGAAGTGAAGGGCAAACTCCCGTCCTATGCAGGTAAAGCCCTGCAATATCCACGCTATATTCCATAGCACTCTTCAACCGCTACGCTATTTCAATTTAGCATTAATGAACAATAGATCTGATTCTATCCGCTATTTATCGCTGCATCCGCTGAATCAAGGTTTATTAGCATCCACTTTAGCAATATTAATATGTAGAGATTGATTTGACTAGTTCTCTTTTTAATAAATTCAGTAATTTTAGCGTAAATGGATAAATTTAAGGCATAAACGCCTAATATATGGTAACAATCAATTACACTCATCAAATTTAGCATGCATAACTCTTATATTTCATGATTTTGCTAAATAAGATTGATTATTATTAGTTTCTTCTAAACATATAATGTGAGAAAGATGATTAACTAATTTTCAAATATTTGGTTTTACATCTAATGAACCTTTTTGCGCTTCCACTATACCCCCACCATTTCCCCGCTTTATCCCTGCTACACCTTTTTGCATCTCCGCAGCTATAGACCCGCTAAGCTCTTTGACTGCACACCTCCCGTCCAGTGACTCTCGCATCACTTATCTGCTAAGTTCAATTAATTATCCTAAGTTTGGATTACTTTTGTTGGTTTAATATTGGATTTAGCCATTATTACTTCATGTATGGTAAAAAGGTTTACATTAAATGGTTATTTATCCATGAGTCCCCATTTAATTTTTTATCGAAATGTAAGTTTATCCATAATAAACCTGATGGACATTTGCTAGGACATTTGCATTAAATTATTAATTTTACATTTAGTAACCTTTGTAACCGTTCCATTTCTAAATTAGTCTCATCAATCCATTTATTCTTATTTATTCTAATCTTCCAAATTCAATTTTATTTATTTGCTTATTTATCTATTGCCCTTCTAATTCGAATTACAAACATTCATTTCATTTAATAAATTGCAACATTAAATCCAGTTTACATTGATTGCCCATCAGTTATGGTTACAATCTTGGGTGTGCTATCAATTATTTGGCACCTACCAATTGGAATGAGTTATTAACACAATAATTCCTAATGGATAACTATTCATTTTTTATAATTAACTTGTTTTTTAAGTGTGTGTAATGCGTGTATAATTTGATTTACTTTATATGATTTTTCTCTTTCCATTTAATTAATTAAATTTTCTTTTTACTTATTATAAAATTATTCTTAACCTAATCAAAAGTTAGGTATTCTAGTCACATCTAACTACAGGAATACACTTACATATTTATGTTGCTGAAATAACTTTTGTTAGGAAATTTTCCTTGTGATTTATATAAATTCATTAATGCAAAACGTTGACTCCAATCAAAATTACAAGGAATGTATAGTTTTCTTATATTTGGAACAAATTGTGTAAAATCTGGTGAAAAACACATATTTCACACATTTTCCTTTTTGCCTATATGTATTCCTTATCAGATTATACATCATATTTTAAAAGAAGAGTGAAGACGTAAATATATTTATTGAATTCATTGAAAATCCATACCATAAATCAACCTATGGAAGCCTACAATAAAAATAGGGAATGGCCTTATTGGCTAATATTGTTATGTCACCTAAGTTACATTTAGATCAAAATAACTAATTTTACAAAATAAAAAATCTTCAGGACTAATTTCCAAAATCACATGAAAATAATACATTAAACCAGATGTACAAAAAAATTACGCATGTGGAAGATTCTAGCCAAAAGATAAGCTTATATTCAGTTGAACAAAAAAATAGATCAAATATGACAATAGAATAAATTTATATTGTAAAATAATAAATACAATTTCCTACTCACATTAAAGAAGCGTAAACAAATTCTAGATCAAAATTGTAATCCTTGATTCAACACCAATATCCTTTGAGTACGAGAAATATGTATGAAAGAGTATACACATATATTAAAATTACAGATCCAAGAAAAGATTTGAGTTTGGGGAATAAATAGAATGGACTTAAATCTAAAGAATATTATCTTACCAGTGCGAAGATTGATTCACTCTTCTTCCCTTTATTTTTAATTTCTTATCCTAGTCTACTTAATATGTATATGACACTGAATTCTAATTTGATAATTAGGGAAGAAAATAAGGAAAAGAAATGGCAGAGTGTCACTAAAGTCTCTAGAAAATATAAGAAGGGAAAGAAGGATTATGCCTTAATTTATAGGCGCAAGAATCAACCACATCCTTTCGATTGAACTATGTTAAAACAAGGTCTGGTATAATGCAAATAAAAGCTCTTGCCCCAAGAAAGATCAACTGCTTGGTTCCTACTGGTCGACCACACCTCAGGAAAGGGGTCGACTTATGGGGTCATATTTATTGTATATATTTATTTTAATTTTTTTATATTTGTTATATATTCTTTATTATTCTGTAACTTCTTCATACGAACTCTGTTCTCAAACAAAAATAAGAAAGTTGCTCAAAATTTCATCGTGAATGCAATGGTGCAAGTTCCATGGTGAAATTTCACTATTTGCAAAAATTCCATTTTTGAAGTCTAAATAATTTATTAAAATAATTAACATAAAAATTATTGGGTGTTACATTGTCCCTCCTGCTTCAAAAGGTATTTCGTCCCTAAAATTTTAACGATGACGAAGGCAAAGCGATGGCTTAGGAATTATTCCAAACTAGCAACCAATTAGTATACAACCACTTTTCAAATAAATGTGCACAAGTGCATGGTATATGTATCATACATAAAAAAAATATGTCAATAGAATGATTCTAAACTAAATTCTCATATACGAATGCATTTCATTTTAGAACATATTTGGAAGCATAGTTCACACTACTTATAGATATACTGGCAGTTCTATATGTATGCAGATTTAAAAAATAATAAACTAGAAAACCCCATAAAACTACAAATACGAACCAACCAATTTTGCATCTTATTCCTGCTATCCAAAGTGAAAACACATCTAAAAATTTGTTCCTAATTATTATTTCTATGCCTGAAAAAGGAATTTTGATCCTAACTTCTTTGTAACTTTCTAGTTCCGTATTACAATGGAAATTTCCTAGATGCCCCATATTAGCTTCAAATTTTTTCACATATATAATGCATAAGGAGGCTTACATTTAAGTACTAAAAACGGAATTGAATCTAAAAATAGACTCTCGTACGTCAAGAGAAAGTATGGAAAAAAGAAATTTCAATGCTAAAACAACTTTTTTCCTTTATCTTCTTTAGCATTTCTAATGTATCACAAATCCTTGTGCACCTCTAATTTTGTAGTTCTTAGTTCTATTTACCTTTTTTGCATCCAACATACGGGCTTGAAATCAAAAAATTCATTTAAACATCTTTTCAAAATAGTATATCCATCAGGAAAAATAAATTTAATTATATTTAGATACACCTTTATTTAGAAAAGTCGTACCCCAAAGATATCATTCTTTTTAAAAGCATTGCCTAATTGGACCACATTTAATTTATTCAGAAGTCGACTATACACAAAATGCACAAATCAAATTAAGGGGATTGCTAAAGGGACTCCAAATTTGGTTAAGGGGAGGATAATTTTAAGGGAACTCCAGCTTAATATTTTTTTATTAAGGGGGGGTCTGATTTATTTTAAAAAAAAGAAAAAAAAGACCTAACTACCCCTGATTCATCACTTATGTTAAACACCAACTTACTAAATTCAGCGCAACTAACAAAGGTGTAAATTACAAAACATCTCAATTACAAAAAGGCTAATTATATTCATACATCAATAACATCTTTACATACACCATAAAATAAAATAAACTACTATACACTAAAAATTACTTTTCATACACGTTTTTTTTTACAATACTAGCCTTATTTTTTTCTTCCTCTTCCCTCTCTAAAACTTTAAAGTTATTTACATAAAATAGGAAACCTATAGCACTAAATAAAGTTTAAATTTAGTAAAATGGATTTTAATTTTTTTTTTTAGCGTACGATATACAATTTATTATGCTACAAAAAATTCCTAATTTCAACAAAAGAGACCCTGCTTTTAAATTAAATAACTCTAAATTATCACTTACTTGTAAAAGTTATCATTATTCAAATTTTAGGTTTCATGTTTAAAAATACATTATGTTCCTCACATTGTTTTACATGGATTTAATCAAATATCGTTAATTACAATGTTTTAGTTTGATGGGTTATCATTAAAAAAATTAAAAAAAATGGAATAAAAAAGAAGGGTAATTTAGTAGTATATAATTTTAACAAAATAATGGTATACATAAAGTAATTTTTGGTGTATGAATAGAATTTGCCTTACAAAAATTCGATACAACAATTTGAACAAAATTTTCGTTTTTGTACTTAAAATTAATCATACCAATTCCAATATGAAATTATAATTAATTACCTAATCCGATGCCTTCTGATTACCCATGAAATTTTCTTGTGTCTCTATTACATGAACTATATCCATTGTTTACTTTTATGAGCAACATTAAATTGTAACCAAAAATTAAGGTTTAGGCTTTATAGTTTATATTAAGGAGGACTATATGGGGTCAATACTGAAAATTTAATTTACATGTTTAAGGGGAGACTAATTTATTTTATCCTCCCCATAACAATTATACAATAAATAAAAATTGGTCCTCCCCTTAACCGAATGTGGAGTCCCTTTAACAATTCCCCAAATTAAACTAACTCTACTCCAAAAAAAACTGACACTTTATAGAAAATGCAAATTTCTGAAAATAAATTTTATCTTTTAAGGAACAAACGCAATGATAATTCATGACCAAAACAACTCCTAACATATCCTTAGCAAAGATTTGTATTTTCCAGCTTCTTCATAACCGTTAGCTAAATGCGATTATGGTATTTCACACATATCTTTTTCCCTAGACAAGAGAGAAAATTTAGAGATAACAACTCAATACTAATATAAACAATCTTATGACATTGTACGTTTATTTTCACAAAGGACCACTAATAATTACAATCCAATAACAAAAAATGAAAATAAAAAATACCAGAAATGAAAGATACAATGGTCCTGTTTACGACACCGTGCAGACTTTTAAAAGGTCTTGCTCTATAGTTGGAGCTGAAACCATTATTGAAACCTTGAAATGGTTGTAGAACTCAATCTCATGTCGATGACGTCGCTATTCCGCCCTAGTTGTTAAGTACATTGATAAGATTTTGCTTGATGAAAATAAACATATATGTACATACGATAAATTTGTTTACTATTTTATTTTCCATATAAACAAATAGATATTTATAGAATAAAATATTCAAACGCAAATTTTATTTTGAATATATGTTTATTACGTACTTGAATAGTACACATTTCAATTTTTACTACTTTACAATTCACAATCACTATGCAAATTCTTATACTCCTACATGTACAAAACTCTCTACACACTCAAGTATACAACTCTCACTCACTCACGGTCAACTAAAATCTTAATTTTTTCGCTCTAATAATTGTCCAATTGTCTATTATACCTATCAAATAAAAGAAAGTAGAGTGGAAAAAGAAACTAAACTAAATTGCTAATATAAATTTATATTTGAATTTTTATTTTCCTCGTGTATTTGAGTGTGTTCCTCCATGTGTTTTAGACATGGACAGATATGCATATATACACTTGTGTGTATGTGTGTATGTGTGCTTGAGCAGCTTATAGTATCGATACACTGTAAATACCATAAGGCCAAGCACAGTATCACCCTTACGGACAACTCGTATGGTCAAGCGAAGTGGAGCAACTCAGTGCAATGAGTAGGATATCAATTTCAAGAAAAGTCGAATGCAACTCAAATGCTCCATGGTCAAGGTCATTACTTATCCAAAATAATAAGCTTCAATTCAAAGCAAGTACAAAGTCCAAGACCAAATGTAGTAATTGGATCAACACGTGCACGAGCAGAATATCAAGTTCAACTAACAGGCCAAACCAATGTCGAATCAGTGAATATGACCAATGAAAGGATGCTAATATCTAACTAACTGGAGCATGTATAAAAAAGCAACAACAAAATTACAACAAAGGAAGCAATTTACGTAAGTTTAACAAATAAGAAAAGATAAATTCAAATGAATAATACCTGGAACGAACAACTCCGGATTTGAAGAATGCATGCTCTCCTCCGTCTCCCAGGTACAATCTTTATCATCAATACTTCACTGTATTTTGACTAGACCCACTGATATCCTTCTTTATTGCTTTGTATCTCTATCAACGATATGAAGTGGCCTCCTCTCAACGGTTAGATTAGACTTTCTATCCAAACTATCTAATGCAGCAGGTTAAACGAATAAGAAAGGATCATGCAAATACTTGCGAAGTGGGATATGTGAAACATGTTGTGCACCCCCATAAGCTTCTCTGTCTACTATGTACGATAAGATAAGGGACCAAATCTCTAGAAATATGGAATGGTCCATTGAATCACGGAGCTAGCATCCCTTTCCCACCAAATCGAATCATGTTCTTCAGTGGTGAGATCTTCAAAAATACTTTTCTTCTTCAATCAGCATACTGGCGATCCTGGGTAATCTTCATCTTATTTCTAATATCTGCGACTTTCTGAGAAGCTTCTAATATCATATCTTGCCCAAAAACAAGGCGATCTTCAGGTTCAATCCAACAAGAAGGAGATCTGCACGATCTCCCGTACAAAGCCTTAAACAGGGACATCTTAATGCTCCCTTGAATTCGAATAATGGATGTAGAAGATAAAATTTAAAGATTGATACATATTTAAAATTCATATATGAAGATTTTACTTGATAACTGTTATTATGAGTAAATTCGACGAGATGGAGATGATCATCCCAAGATCCTCTATAATTAAGGACACATGCACTACGGAGATCCTATAAAATCTAGTTCACCTGCTCCATCTGACCATCAGTATGTGGATGGTAAGCCATACCGAGATTCAATCGAGTTCCTAAAGCCTCTTGGAATCCCCTCCAAAATGTACTCATAAAGATGGAGTCTCGATCACAGATGATACTGTATGGAATGTCATGCAATCTGACGATCTCTCTACTTTATAACTCGGACAAACTCGAAGCAATACAGTTAGCTATAACTAGAAGGAAATGAGCTGACATGGTCAACTATCACCCATATGCTTCCGTTACCACTCCTCATCCTCAGAAAACCATCAATCAGATCTATAGAAACCTATTCCACTTCCACTTAGGGATCTCGAGAGGTTGGAGTAATCCAGCTAACTTATGATGATCGACCTTAATCTGTTAACATGTCGCACATCTGCTAATATAAAGTGAAATATCTCTCTTCATGCCGCTCTACCAATATAATTTCTTCATGTTCTGGAACATTTTTTAACACTTAGAGGAATATTTAATCTTGACTGATGGTTTTCCCAAAGTATCTCCTGCCTCAATCCATCCACATCTAGGACATATATCATATTCCTAATTTATAGGATTTCCTTCTCGTCAATCTGTGCATTCCTCTCAATATCATCACCACTCCCTATATTTCGAATATTATAGTTCGTAAGTTTGATCCCTAGGTCTTCATCTTACTTAGCGGTTATACGTTCCATAAGAGATGATGATACCATAATCTGACACAACATCACCTTTTTCATCTCAATACATCGAATATTAGGTTACACTTTCCGAAAGTGTAATTAATGTCAAGATCGTAGGGAGCTGAAAATTCAATCCATCTGGCTTCTCTCTGATTCAGATCTTTCTAGAAGAAAATATATTTGAGAGATTGATGGTAAGTAAATAATTCAAACTTGGCTCCCAAGAGGTGATGTCTCCATAACTTCAAAGCGAATGCAACAGCAAGCAATTCCAAAGAGTGAGCCACATAATTGGCTTTGTGATTCTTTAGCTGACAGCTGGCACAAGTGATCGCCTTCCCATTCTGCATCTGTACAACTCCTAAACCCTCTCTACAAGAATCGGTATAAACCGTAAATCCCTCATTCCAATTCGGGACAGTAAGCACAGGATATGAAATGAGCTTTTTCTTCAACTATTTAAATACAGCTTCAAACTCAGGGCTCCAAATAAAATTAGTTTTTTTTCAAGTCAAAGCAGTCAAAGATGCAGAAATCTACGCAAAATTCTCTATAAATCTACGTTAGTAACCCACTAGGCATAAAAAGTTACGAATATCAATTAGAGTCTTAGGTTTTTCCTAATCCTATAAAATAAAAAAGATAAATTAGATTCAATGAAGGGTAAGAAGATTTAGTTACGAAAGAAAGAAATGTATATGACTTACATTGATCGTCTTGGTTGGATCAATCAATACTCCATTTTCAAAAACAATAAGACTAAGATAACGGACATTGTCTTTCCAAAAATGACATTTAGAAAAATTGGCTTTTAATTGATGATCTCTCGCGGTTCTAAGGACATAACTCAAATGCTCAGCATGCTCCTTCTTCGACTTAGAAAAGACAAGGGTATCATCGACAAGGAAGAGAACCAATTTGTTGAGAACATCACGGAAAACACATTTATAAGGTAAACGAAGAAAGATGAAGCATTATTCAATCCAAAAGGAACAACTAGCCACTCGTAGAAATCGTTCTCCGTTAGGAAAGCAGTTTTGCAGATGCTTTCCTCAATCATTCTACATTGATGGAAACAAGTAGCAAGATCAAGTTGGCACAATACTTTGGCTCTGTGGAGCTGATTGAACATATCATCAATTGGAGACATCAGGTATATATTCTTCAAGGCGATCTTATTTAGCTCTCTACAATCTACGCACATCCGTAAAGAGCTATCTATTTAGTCATGAAGACTACTACAACTCCTCATTCTGAATAACTCAGCCTAATCAGTCCCTTTGAGAATAAATCTTCAACTTGAACCTTCAATTTGGCCTTTTCCTTTGGTATCATTCTTTGAGGAGGAAGAACTACTAGACGTGCTCCAAGAACAAGATATATAACGAATCCAATTTTCCACTTAGAAGAAAGAGGAGTAAATTGACCTAGGACGTCTGATGTTCTGAACAACTAGAGTTAAACTAAAACCGCAAGATAGGAATCAAGAGAATAAATGAAGCTGCTGGCATATTCCCTCGACTTACGATATTTGATTACCAAAGTATTTCATATGTCATCCACTAATGTAACGGTTCAGTTTTTGCACGATATAACTGCTTCATACTTTTTCAATCAGTCATAGCCAAGCAAAATATTGAAAGCGTCGAATCCGATAAATAGAAATATCCAATAAAATTATGCCTTTTATAACACTCCTTTACAAATCATACTAATATTGGCTGCATCGCAAATCATATTAAACATGCACAAGGATTCAGACGCATACATGGTTTTTAAAGTTTGTTCAAACTTATTATAAAGATTAGTGGAAATAAAACTATGCGATGCAATGGTGTCACAAAAAAATTTGAATAGGATTGGAGTGCAAAGTAAAGGTACTCTGAAACGTACCCATAGTGACATCACCGGTAGGAGGGGCAGCATTGGTCAAAGCATAAACTCCAAACGTCTTTCTCTTTTTCTGAGTGCGGAAGCCTTTCTTGAAAATGTCGAGGTAAAGACAAATGTAAAAAATGTTATTTCTTGTCATCTGGGCTGGCGGGATAGAAGCTCCAGTCGAGCTAGTACAGCTATTGGCGTAATGGCCCCTTCGGTCGCACTTAAAGTAATGGAGGATAGGTCTGTAGAGTGCTTCTGGGCTGAGTATCCAATACCCTGGGAATTCTACCACTTCTTCTTTTGATGCTAGAAATTTGATTTTCTCTTCTTTTAATGTTTGGAGGATCCATGAGACTGTGATAGCTTGGATCGCTTGCTTTCCTTTGGCATACTACACCAAAACAGGGGATTCCCAACAAGTATAGGTGTTATAAATAATTTATGTAACACTTTTAAGTGTCACCAACGGCTTGTGAGGAATTTCCTGTAACACCTATAAGTGTTACAAACATGGTAACTGCTACCACTTATAAGTGTTACAAACATATTCATTGCTAACACTTATAAGTGTTACAAACATATTCATCGCTAACACTTATAAATGTTGGAACCAGAAGATATGGTAATGCTTATAAGTGTTACAAACATATTCATTGTTAACACTTATAAATGTTGGAACCATAGGATATGGTAGCACTTATAAATGTCAGTATCATAACCCTACTAACACTTATAAATATTGGCATACATAGATTGCTAACACTTATAAATGAGTATACATAACATGTCTTTATGATTTTCAATCACGTATATAATTCAAAATATCAATTCAATATAAGATTTGGTACACTTCCATTTTCAAATTCAACAATGTCTCATTCGCATAATGCTCAAATATTTGTTACATGCTTCCAATATTTCAAATTCAACAATGTCACAATAGCATGATACTCAAATATTTGTTACATGCACGACAATAATTTTTCTTTTTATTAGAACCAAAAACTTCGGAGATAGGATCATTGTCAAGATCATACATATTTTCTTTCTCGTTGCCATTACATTCCAAATTATGCTTTTTTTTCCTCCTCCACAAGTGCCTACAAAATATAAATGCATTCATTTTTACAAAAATAACAAATTGCAAAACTGATAAAAAAACAAGTGTAAACCACAGAAAAATGTTGGATGATCATTTGTTGAGTTCAAGAGATGAGCGCAAATATCATTTGCTGAGTCCAAATTAAGGCTTCAGCAAGAGATAAGCGCAAATATCATTTCTTGAGTTCAAGAGATAAGCGCAAATCTCAGTTTAGAAAATGAGCCTTTCAGCCCAGTTTCTAGTCGAAACTGAGCAAGAAAAAACTTCAGAAGCTTGGACTTCCAGTCCAACAAAAAACTTCTTGTATTAGCACTAAGGGGATTCAAGCCCAACAAAAAAACTTCAGAAGCTTGAAGTTCTGATTTAAATTTACTTTAAATTGATATGCTTTTAAAAACAAACCTGGAAGTTTTTCGGCATTTCTAATAAAAGACCAAGACCAGTCTCTGCAATATTCCTTTCAGTATGACGAAAAACCCAGATAATAGCATCCATGACAAGTTTTAATTGCTGTGCACGAAATTGCATAAAGATTGTGAGAGATTGATTAAGTATAAGATGTTATTTGTATGAATAAATCTAATAAATAAATAATGATAGTAGTAGTTCTTGAAATTCATCAAAATACGAGTAGGAACTTAGGATTTGTAGATGGTTTAATTATATTCTCTTTTGCAATGAGCAGGTTTTGTTCAATGTATATGAGAACATCGGGAAAATCAACCATGGTTTCTCATCATCTACAGCATAAAGTAGTATCAGGCCCTCTTAATTGCCGACTTATCTCATCAATTCACTCAAATATGTAACATGGATCATTTTCTACTATGACAGGGTTATCATTGAAAAAAAAAAAGTTGAAACAAGACTGAGTCATATAAACAATATAAAAATAGGCATGAAACATATTATATACTACACCATGAATAATTGACCTGAGTAGATAATGGGCACAAAGCCTGAAATCAATGGCATTTGACGTTCATTTTATGATGAAATCTTGTAGTATTTGTTAAAACATGCACACAAGCAATCTACAAAACTGAACTGTAAACATGCATATGCAATAAATATCATTATTTATAATAAAAAAAGAAAAAGATGTTTTTATCTGAAATTACAATATCATATCCGAAAATAAGTCTCTTGTTGCAGCAAAATAGAAGCCAAGACAACACAGAAGCTTATTTTTCCTGCATATACTTCCCCACTATCATTATTAGCTTATGTCACAATTAGATATACAAATGCAAATTTAAAGATTAGGATTCACTATCAATATTGCTTTAAGTTTTGTTGAGCTGCAAGCCCATTTTCAAAAACTGAGCTGCAGACTCAGTTTCGAAAACTGAGTTTGCAACTCAGCTTTTGAAACTGAGTTTGCATGATTTGCAACTCAGTTTTTCAACTGAGTTTGCAACACTGTTTCGGAAATTGAGTCGCAACTTAGTTGAAAACTGAGTCACAAACACGTAATGCATAGTCCATAATATGTAATATCCAACCTATAGCTTACCTGGTTATGAGAACCTCACGGCTCATTACACAAATTTTTTTGGACTGAAGTCCAAATATACAAAAGCTAAGCTTCAAACAGTTGAAAGCAATGCAATATCCATATCAAAAATTTCAACTAATATATTCTAAATAGTAAACATGTTTATTATATTTATAATTATGATTTGAATATCTTTATTGACGTATACGTGTATATGTATGTGTAATTTGATACACAAGTGTGAACCCGTGCTTCGCACACGGGTATGTGTAATTACTTTTGTTGTCATAATTAGAAATGCGATGAGATAAATGTATAAAATTGATTTAACCCTCCACAGTAATAACATTTACGGAGCAGCAAGGCACCATTTCTATTATATATGATTTGGAAGTTTGAAATTAAGGGATTGTTATTATATTTGGTTTTTTGGTAAGTATGTTCTAAATATTTTTGTTATTAAAAAGCCATATATAGTAAGACACGTAAAAGTTTAGATTAAAATTTTTGTTTTGTTTATTGAACAACATTTATTATGGAATATTAAAGCGATAATCTGGTCGAATTTCAAATATAATTGGGTGGTCGAAGAAAAAAGTTGGGCATATGTAAAACATCTACTAAACAATGCAAAAACCCTGATTTGGCCCTTTTTGTAAGTTAAAGAAAACATCACGACCAGTGAAAAGTAACTTTGATAATTACCTGCACTATTATATTTTGTAAGTAGGCAGTCAAATATTTGTATGGAGTATAATCCGCCGGTGCTTCATGTAATTAACAAAAAACAGTAACATACTGCTAAATCTAAAACTCAAAGTAATCATTTTTCTTTTCGTCAATTCAGCCGGAGTTACAATTTGTGTTGTGTACATTATTTTTTGTGTGTACATTATATTCCACATCGGAATAATTAAATTAGAGTATCAATTATCTAGTTAATATGAAGAAATAATCATTTGTAAAAACAAAAATTGTATATATAAGAGAGTAAAGTATATAACATATATAGAAAACATATGGATGACATATATTTATTTCAAAACATGCAAAGTTGCAGTGTTTTTTTTTCTCAAAAATAAATAAACTCACACGTTGATTTGGCTTCAGTCAAATATCATTATTGGTTGTGCTAAGAGCTAGAGCACAACGTATATACTTGGTTTCCGACCACAAACACAAACTACAATGCACTGCTAATCATGTCGTAACCCATATAAATAGGAAAATAGGATTAAGAAGAAAAAACATGATCCATGATTCACATGGGCACTTATAATGATAAGAGTTGCAATATATTTATTATTACACTTCTGCAGTAGAACCTATGAATTGCAAATCAACTCAATCATCTTCATTGCTCCATATAAAGGGGGCGTACATAGCTAATTTTAAGCATAACAGAAAACTACAAATCATATACATAAACAAAGTTAACCTGGTTTCATTTTTCCAGTAATGCACAGTTAACTAAATATCAAAATTAATATTACATCAAAAACAAACATGCTTATTTCATTTTCTATGTATTCTTGAAAAGAAACACATATATCTTGATATAAAAATAATTGTTATAGTGAATACACCTTGGGGAGACTACCAGCATATTAAATTCAAAAATGAAATAGATGACACTCAACTCTATTTTATTTAGCCCAGTCAAAGTTGAAAGGCACTATGGAGCCAAAGTGTGACATGGTAGCCATGAGAATCTTCTAGTTTCTTTTAATTTCAGGACTAAATACATAAATTGGAGCTTTGCATTTTGCAATCCCTTCCACCTTGTACATGCTTCTGTTGCTTGACTAATTTTTATGGCTTCATCATCCATCTGCATCGCTAAATTCAACTATAAGAAGGCTTTCCAACAACTGCCTCTCTTTATAAGGGAGTATTTCCGCTGCATATATCAAATTGTCGCTTCAAAGGCATGAAGGAAATGGATTGTATATGCATTTATGATTTACCAATTGACTATTGCGTTAGTTTACAACATCAATAAGCAACATGGCATTATGATGGAGAGAGAGAGAGAGATAATACAAAGGTTGGAAGCAATAGAAATGTCACAGATGAAACATACAAAACTGTTTTAAAATAAAATTGAAACCTAACCCTAAATAAGAGTCTTAAAAGACCTGTACAACATATCGCATGGTTAATAGGTTCTTCCAATAGCAATTACATTGATAGCCCCTATAGGGTCATGAGATAATGTTGCTGCATAACCATGAGGAAATGCATTCATGCTAGTAAATTTATATCTTTCAAAGTTTTTCATGCTTATGCCTTCAAATACATACCATAGTTCATTTCATCTTTGCCCAGCTCAGTGAGCAAAAAGAGTGGTTTCTACTTGCTTTTTTTTACTTCTATAGTGAATTCTAATTTCCAAACATGACCTCAAGATTTCATTGTAATGCATAACAATTAACATTGCCCACTGCATCTCCTAATGGCTTACCTTTACATGAAATGTGAGACCTGGAGTATACATCTTTAGATTGTTTTTAGCCATAGATAAAAAGGTTCCTGGATACCATAGATATCATGTTCTTATTCCATACATCATCAAAAGAATTTTCAATAACAAAAATCAAACCCAAGAGTATCAAACGAAAATATTAAAATCTAGACTTATGTTCAAAATCCTCTAGCATGAATAATATACTACTTCCTTTACAATTATTTATAGTGATTGATGAGTGAGAAATATGCATCTTTGATTTTCTATTTATTATAACTGATATGCAAGAGATCTACATCTTATGATATGCTAAACTTGTGATGACGTGTTACTTTAAATAAAGACATTCAACATTGTAAAATATTGAATTTTGATGTTCAATGATCATATACCTCCGAATTTAAAAGCTAAAATTACAGCGAGTCTACCATTGATCTCATTGATAGATAAGGCTCTGTTTCTACTACCATGACCATCACTAAATTCAATCTAAAGGAAAACTGTAGTATGAATAATATACTACTTCCTTTACAATTCTTTATATTGATTGATGAGTGAGAAATATGAATCTTATGATTTTTCTAATTGATATGCGAGAGATCTACATCTTATGATAAGCTACACTTGTGATGACATGCTACTTTAAATAACGATTCAATTTTGATGTCCAATGATCATGTATCTTCGAATTTAAAAGCTAAAACTACAGCAAGTCTGCCATTGATCCCATTGATAGCTTTTTTGATGCACCAAAGCTTACAAACTATAACTCTATGAGATAACGAACATTGTGTCGCTGCCCACTTCCTATCATTCTCACATAATACACTGATTATTACAGGGACAAAAATGGACCCAAACTAATAGAGAATAAATAATAGCTTTTATCCTAGAAGTATTGTATGTGAATGAAGGAGGCAAGCTGATCCTTGCAGTATTCTAGCTCATAGAAAACGAATAAAATTTAGAGCATGTAACTTAAATTTTCATTATAAAATGGGAACTTGACAATATTGAAATGAATTACTGCATGAAACTGAATAAGGGATCCGAGTATATACAATACTTTATTTAAAAAAAACATTATTTTATATCATAAGAACTGGTGGTGCTTCAAATGACAACTATCTTAGCGATTAAATTTCTAGCTTTAGTTGCTGCTAGAGGCATTGGATACGAATCTCTACATCATACACTAAATAACATGCTTTTTCATAAAACAATAAATAAACGAAAATATGCAAACTGATAAATAAAAAAAACACAGCTATTTATTTTGGCTTTAAAATGTTTTGTAACTATCAGTGCATATTACATTCTATTATTATAAAGTACAATGAAAGTCAGGTGAAATTTAATAAATGTTTAATTTCATGTTGTTAACACACTCAAAATAGGAAATGTATCACTTGCATATATGATTGACTGTACTCGAATGAGGAAAATAGTTTAACTACAACAGAGACGGTACATTTTCAACCATAGATTCACCTCAAAATAGTAGTAAATCTCAAGGTAAGGGCAGAAATTAGAAGTTAACTGAGGTTATTTTGAGTAAATTGAAATATTCAATATGTATTCTCATGAACATGAAAAAAAAATTAAGAACTTGACAAAACAAAATTAACCATATGTACATAATTAATTCATGCATAGACACATACACGTATGTAGATAAGTATATGTATTTGTAAGCTCCTAAAATTCAAATGTAGCAACAATATAAACACACATCATGCATTTGAATTGAAACAATTAACAAATTTTGAAATGATTAACATATTACTAATAAGTAAAGAGACTTGACTGTAGATAAAAAGTCTTACCTTTATAGTGCCAATATGCAAACATCCCAAGCTATAGTTGGGCAAGTCGGGCAAACCAGAAGTAATTTGCATTATCATAATTAAATATTGTGTAATTAAATAACTTAAGTAGTTTCGTTATCAAACACATAATTTAGCAAGAATGTATATGGATCAACCTAACATACATGCTTGGAAATATCACTAACATCCATGTTGAGTAGAGAATTCATATTTTAGTTTTCAATAAACACGTCAATGGTTTACACGATGTGTATACCTCTTATAAAAGGCATAAACGAAGAAATACTTATGTAAAATTTACACAAGTACTTCAAGAATTTTATAGATTACATGTATGTGACATATATCATATGTAAAACAGTACTAACATTTCGAAATATCCAATATTCCAATCCATGGTGTAGAATAACAAAATGCAACATAGCGAAATATAATTATAATTTGTTATCAGAAAGGGGATTTTATTTTTTCTTTAGATTTTCATCAAAGATAAATGTTGTACATTTGTTGAACATATTGTCAAGCATGAATATATAATATTAGTTAGACAAACAGAAATGAATATTTCTTCTTTAAAGAAGAAAATAAAAATATTGTTTTATTATTGGAGATATTACTAAAATTTTCATATATTTTAAACCTTACAGAGTGACAACAGAACATACGCCAATTGCAGTTTGATGAAATTCATACATAACTCCTATGCCATTGTTCAGTTAATATTTTTTTTTTTGACAGTGACCAAAGTTCATCTACTGGTTATCCAATACATTTGCTTTCAGATAATTGTTTTGATGGAATTTTAAGGCTTAATGGCTCATAAGTCATCAAACATATTTTCTTTTAGAAAACTTTTTTGATGGATTTTGCGAGATATGGCCTATAATTTTAAATTAATGACATAAATAACAGCGGCCAAGTAGTATCATCGAATGAAATTAATGTTCGTACTTCATAACTATCAATATTGTAACACGGTTGAACAAATATATTCTTTATATCAAATACAATCAAAGGATAAGTTATCATTTTTGCTAGAATAATAAAGAAAATAATTCCAAGAAAAATTGGAAGTACATATTTTGCACAATTATTGCTCATTTTTAGACGCAGTAGATTTTCCTCATGCATATTAAACAATACAATTAGGTAATAAAATTAAATTTGCCAATTTGGTTGAAAGAGGACACTTCAATGAAGTATTCTATAAGGAATCCACAAATAAAAGTGAATAACAACATAATAAAAAAAAGCAGCACAAAACCAAGGGTATTTCTCCTTAATGAGTTGAATCACTGAAGAATACAATGAATCCTTCCACTCAATCTACAATGCAAAATTCTACCTAGGCTGTAAGCGGGAAAGAATTTACCATCAAGGTAGAATAATTTGGAAGCGTAGGTTGATCCAAGAGGGAAAAAAACATCAACAGCCGTTATAATCCAAGAGGGCTGAAAATCTTTTGTTAAGGTAAATAATAAAATCAAAATTTCCACCTGTTGTAGAAAGAAAAAAAACACTTGAATACATGTATAGTTCTTAGTGGAAGAAAGTTCAACATAAAGCAAATAGTTTAAATAGAGAATATTTGAGGCATCACTATCGTTCACTATCGTTTATCAACAGTGCAATATCATTTTATTGTTGTTGCAACAGCTGCAAAAAATAACTACAAAACATACATGGAACTTGGGATATGATAATCAAGTGAAAATTCTTCTATTCATAAAAAGATCTAATTCGCAAATCAGAATGAACAAATTTCACATAATGAACATAAGGAAAGAAAACAAATTGTTGATTTAAAGGAAATAATTGGAAATTATTTAGGAAAAGATGTAGGAAATAATGTAGGTTTGTCAACAGAAAGAAAATAGACAACAGATGAAAAAACCTTACAATCTATGCATATTATAAGGTTCAATGTAAAATAAAATTGCCAAAAAAAATTGAATATTTACCTCTATGCTTGTAAGAACTAACAGTTAGCTATCTTAGACACAGTTCACGCAATACTCATGGAACAGAAAAGACACTGAAGTTTAAGGTGAATTAATATGAACATGTAGTCAACTTTGACATAGCTCTAAAATAGAAGAAAATGCCATGTATGATTAACAGGAAAGAAATCGTAAAAATTGAAAATTTACCTCTATGCTTGTAAGAACTAACAGTTAGCTATCTTAGACACAGGTCACGCAATACAGAGTATCTCTCATGGAACAGAAAAGACACTGAAGTTTAAGGTAAATTAACATGAACATGTAGTCAGCTTTGACATAGCTCTAAAATAGAAGAAAATGCCTATGATTAACAGGAAAGAAATCGTAAATTGGTTTCTTACAATTGAAATTTGATGATAATGTAAATGGAAATGTACCAAATTGATGGGTATGTTTACAAAAATAAGCAAATCATATCTTTGTATTGTTCCTAAATTACGTCAATCCTGCATTAAATTTGACAATAAAATACCTGATTGATAAGCCCATGCATGAATAATTGAATATAGACTATAAATGGCTCCATCTAATATGGCAACGCCAATATTACATTTTTACAAAACCAAATAAGTCGTAGTGTTTTTAATAAATAATAAGTGGAAATCCTAGATTAACATAGCAACAAAAAGGAAATCCTAATACCCTTAGCTTAGTCATTATTTATTGATTGAATATCTTTACTGTTTTAAAATTTCATTGGTTGCATTAAAATTTCCTACAACATTCCCATGACCGATAAACTCATGCAGAAATGCTATAAATGATTCAATTATCTTTGGCAACATCCACTAAGAACAATTACAAAACACGTTATTTATGGTGTTTTGTGAAATAAAATAGTAAATTCATAACATGGTCCCTATTTTAAGGTATGATACTATCACTAATGATTGAGATGTGATCAATGCTCAAAATTGGAACATTTCACTAATACACTTCGCGTTGAAAATTATAGAAAATAGGGTTCACCAAAATTGGAACATTTCACTAATACACTTCGCATTGAAAATTATAGCAAATAGGGTTCACCGATTAAAACCATTAATTGATGCTCGTAATACAATCAAATTAATACCTGGTGTAGTACATTATTTATTGCTGATAATGAAATACCAATGATTGATAAACCCATGCATATAGGCTACAAATGACTCCATCTAATTTGGAATTGCCCATATTACATTTTTCAAAACCAAACAGTTTGTAGTTTTTTTTATAGATAATAAAATAAAAATCCTCGATTGACATGGTAACAAAAAAAGAAATCCTAATACTCTTAGCTTAGTCTTTAGTTATTAATCGAATATCTTTTTCGTTTTATAATTGACTGAATCACATTAAAATTTTCAGCGTTCATATGACTGATAAACCCATGTAGAAATGCTAAAATTATTCATCTTTAGCAATATCCACTTAGAACAATTACAAACATGTTATTTATGGTGTTTTATGTATAATAAAATAGCAAATTTATAGTGTAATCATCAGGTATGAGTCATCGCTGACGTAATCAATGCCCAAAGTTGGAACATTTCACTAATACTCTTCACATTTAAAATTATAGAAAATAAGCTTCATCATCTATTAAAACCTCTAATTGATGAAAATAACACAATCAAATTAGAAAGAACGCAATGTTTTGTGTTTTCTCTTAGGTTTACTATTTATTCATGACTACCAATAAAAGTCAAATCTATTTCATATACTTGGTTTAGTTTCCTAGTTTAAAAATCAACCATAGTATTATCCGATTAATCATAGTCAAATAGCATCTTGCATTTATCGAAAGTACATACATATCCAATTTATACCAATGCATGCACCAAGTTGCAATATAAAATTTATCATGTATGTCCTAATCATTAGGCAAAGAATCAGCAAACATGAGTCACGTTTATTTTTATTGAAATAAAGTACATGCAACACTCCCCTTTCCCCCACAACATACACAAACAGAGCACGGCAATGAATTTGTTTATTATTTAACATTAACACTAAAATTACGTTGGTAGCATATGACAACAATGCAAAGTTTAGAAATGTTAATAAGGGAGGAGAATTTTTGTAAACCATGTTCTAACATGGAAAGCATATAAAATCGAGCTTCATAAAAAAATCCACCTTCAAAAAGGATATTATTTGATGTTAATTCTTCTACATGAGATGGGCTAATCTACGAAGTATCTAATAGGTACATATTGTTGCACTGCTTGTTCTAAATGTAGAATAATAATATATAATAGGCTATCATTTACACAAAAAGTCATTGATGGTAAAATTAATAAATCCATTGAGAAAAATTAATACCTTGGAACTGTAATGACCTATTTTTCGCTTGAATGTTACCCCTACATAAATGCAAATGATGAACAGATAACAGAACATGTCAGTGTGAAAGTGTACAATTATAGCATATAGTGACTATATGTCATGCTCATCATAATCAGGTGACAGAAGCACAAAAAAAAGGTTCATAGTTAACTTCAATAAAATCCAAGTTATTAAAGTTAGTTTCCATCTTCAAGATTCAAGAATTGGTTCTCATTTATAAATAATATTAAACCTGCAACAGCTTAGGTAACAATATATATTGAAAGATTTGTTAGTTTCATAGTAACAACTAATGAACATGTTTCTATGTTTCTATGTTTCTATAAATAATTAACAGTTTAGCTTAGATTTTTACATTCAATCAACGCACTACAATATGCAATAAGAAACACTAAAGTTTAGTTAAATAGCAACGAATTATCAAGAAATGATAAAACAAAACACATAATCAACAACTGCACCACTCACACCCCTTTGATGAACTACCATAAATAATAATATGTTAGCTTGTAAGCTCTTGTTTTGAAGATCAAATAATGAACATGTTCAATATGAAAACAATATACAAACGCTTTTTTCCCTCCTCGAATCCTTTACTAAGTAAGAAAGTCAGTTTCTTATTGGAGACAGCTTCTTCGTCATAACCATTACCATAGCGCATCAAAAAAGTGAAGTTCTTCAACTGATAGAGATGTAGCAAAACCAATGGTATTTGTTTGTAATAAATGGCTAATATTATTAAATCACAAAACTAATTTCGAAGTTGGAGAGATGGAGCATAAGTTAAAGTTCATACTTTAAATCCCAAAATTGATATTCATCAGTCCGTGATAAGATAGAGCAGAAGTAATATTCAGCCAACAAATTTACGAATTTTCCATTCATCAACAATGATCAAATGGCATAGCGGAAAAAAACCCAATGGAAGAAATACCTAAAACGCATTTGATTTAACAGAAGGGAAGCACTGACCAAGGAATTAAATTGTAAAATTAACAGTGAAGGCGCAGACGAATGAAAAGGTATGATTAGCACATGTAGGGTTTGGAATCATTTAAGTTGAACAATTAGGAAAAAACAAATGAAAATCGAGGATCCGAAACTACCCGAAACGCAAGTTGACATCGCATATTTATCCCCAAAGATTGGTCCTCGTAATGAAAGCCAAGCGAGTTTCTTTTTGACCAGTGGATTCAGCTTGAACAATTTTAGCAGAATTGTATAACAACATATATTTTACATTCTTGGTAGGAAACGATAACAGCAAGGTAGTCTATGTGATTTCACTCTTCTTTAATCTGAAACATCATATCATGCACTATACACAAATTCTACATTACCTTTTTTATGCATTTAACAGCATATTAGTTACCAACAACTGAGATCATCAACATTCACTATCGACATTATGTAAGCTATTGTGCTAGACTATAAACTGGGTAGGATTAAGAAACATACCTTTGACGCTCAACATTTGCTACATCAAATGCCATTAACTGCTCACTCGTAGTACCTTTAGTAAGCTTCCAAATACAAATTCAATCTTGAAAAAAAAACCAGTATCATGATCTCCTGCACAAAAATAAATCAAGGCAACTCTAATTCTACTCTTTCTAACAAGAAAACAATATCTCTTCTTCTTCTATACAATAGCAGGTCCTTGTATCAAACTGTATATTAATTTACCTTTAAGTCGTTGCATTGTAAAACTATAGTTCACAACCAAACTTAACTTTTTGACAATTTGGAATAATTTAAAACCATACATGCTTGAAAATGATGGGTCATTAATGAATATAAGCAAATTTCGGCTATATCATTATATTAACTTGTTTAAATGTAACTTCTTTTTTTATTTCAGTTAGTTAATAATGCATTCAGTTATCATACTTATACCTAAACATAGCATAATATATCACTTACAACTCGACATTAAATTTAATTGCTGATATTTGCTAAATTAATATAAGGAATCTTTTTTAAATGAAATGCAACAAATGATAAAAAAGGGCTAAAATTTAATTAACTTTATATGGCTAATCACAGCTATTAAAGCCGATTCATAATTCTCATTTAAACTAAGAAATGCATCATGTATTGTTACTCGATTTTCATGCGCAAGTAATTCTAGAATTTAATTATTGCATAATATACCATGTTTTGAATCCTCATCGGCAACCCTAAACCATGAACCCTAATCGAAAAACCTAACGAAGTGAACAAATTTGTTTCTGATAATAGAAACCAACAACCCTTATCTAACAAAACAAGAAAATAAGAGAAACCAAACTAATCTAAACCTAGCGCAGAAAATAGGTAGTGAATAGGTGCTTACTTCGGGAGAAGAGGTAGCAAGTTTAGAGCAGTGGGGCGAGGCTTCACGAAGCAAATCTGATCGCCTTCGATTTAGGGCTAGGTTGTAGACGGATAATAGACGGCAAAAAGTAACATAAAAAACTGAAGGAAAAGAGGGATGATTTGGATAATTTAGCGTAAATAGGGCAGAGAGTAGATCGTTCAAATGGAAGGAGCGATGCCTTTCTGCCGAATAGGGGTGACGGTTGAGTTTAAGTTTGTGAGGAGCTCTGTGAGCGCTGTGTTGCTAACTTAGTAATTATAATATAGTATAGATATGACATGTATGTGTATTGAATATCTTTATTATATTTACAATTGTGATTGACTTTGAAACTGGAAATTCTGATCCTCTTTGAAATTTTTAAATGCAATTGGAGTTCCCTATTATATAAAAGATTGTTGATGTTAAATAACTTATTACAGCATACCTGTATGTGGAAATTGAAAAAGGGAGCAGATGTCTCAGATAAGAATCTTTACTGTGTTATCTGCTGCTGAATCTACCAATACTGAGCCATCACATCCCTTTATATGCAAATGCAAATGTTAGTTGTTTGAATGTAGCCAATGATCAATTTGAGGGATAATTAGTTACGTGCTCTGACGAAAAAAATCATGGAAATACAACTAGATGAGACCAGGTGTAAGCCGGAGTCGTTAGCGAAGGCTGTAGCCACTGCTTACTACATTAAACTCTCTATTGATTGGCATGTTTGGTCATAGTGAGCCTTAGGGAGCTGGGAAAATAGGAAGGGTCCGCTCTGAAAACCCTTTCTAATAAAAAAGACGGAACCTACACAAAGAAAGGAGATGTATGTACCCGTTGAATACTAGTTCTCCATGTCTCTCAGGATTTAAAACCTTTCATCCGTCAAATCTAGTGGCATGCGCAGCACTTCCCATAGCATCGAAATGTGCCAATGACCTAATGTGGTGATGTGCTGCTTAATTTATATGATTATGAAAAGCTAGCAGTGGCCTGTAAAATTGAATCATCGGATGATTTCAGGCTAAATATTCAACAATATAACCAATATTTATATGTTGAAATGTAAAGAACTTTATATTGCAAAAAAATTGGTATTTCTTCGCATTAGGAAAACATAACATTTATATGTCGAAACATAGATTTGTACACTCACATGCATGCATCTTCGAGTTTTACATATGTATTCATGCATTTGCATGCACTAATCATTATTGCCTCAAACATTACATCTCCTACATACTAAAACGAAACTGTCTCCTGTAGTTTTAGCAAAAATTTCTTTTTATCATTAATCAAACTAATTAACAAATGTAGCTTTCAAGGGTACTACTACAAATTTATGTTAATGTTTCTATCATTAAATTATTTGAAAAACATAAGAACTTTCAACATCAGTAAACTTAGTTTCAGGATAATAACAATGCTTTAAGCTACTCAAAATCATAAATGACAATATTCCACAGTCATGCCATGTATGATCAAAATCAGGCAATTAACATGAAATAAGAGAAGTGCTTTGCAATACATACTTGGCCTATAGCTGTAGAATTAAGCTTTTCTTCTAGACCATGGGAACACACATCCTAGAAGTTGAATCTAGAAAACAAAGGAAGGGAGAGTATACCGAAAGTTCTTATTTACATTAATTAAAGTTGCTCGCTAGACTAAAACATAGCAAGCAAATAATAAAAACCAAACTAAGAAAAAAGAAAAGCATACCCAGGTATGTTACTTTCTTTCTCGAATAATTCTACAACAGCAGGAACGCTCTGCGATGCAGCCCTCATTCCAACAGTTTGTGCACCTTGAAATCAAACAAAATTCAATAGAGAGTTACTGAGTTAGCATTGGCATGTAGAACAAATAGTAGAGACCTATTTATGCTATATACCTTAAAGAAGCCCTATTTTTTCACTTGTTAATTAGTTACCGACCAATGGCAGGTGTAAATCAAATTTTCCCAACAAATCATCCATTTTGAAATTGCATCAAGTACACTTAATTTCAGAGGTGCCGCACAATCCTTTTATTTTTTTGACTTAAGACGCCCTATAGAAGTTGCCGTAGTTGATAATATTATAAAACTAAGAAAGTAAATTTTCAATAGAAATGCTATTTCTATCCTATTATCAATGTTCAGTAGCATGAAAGAATTTTGAACAACAATATTAATGTATGCATCTATGTATGAAAATGAATAAGAAAGAGAAGTTGGTACTAAATTCAATGATTGAAACCCTGCAAACAATTTCGGTAAATTTTGATAAACTGAAAACACAGGAATTTGAAAGCTTTGTTTGGGGTTGGATTTTGCATATGTTTGATTACCCTTGGTTTAGTTTTTTTCCCTATCAAATTTATTACATGTTTACAACATAGGTGACAGTAGCACATGAACCACAAAGTAAGAGCTTATTAGAGCCTAGGTGCACTGCCCAAACATGACATACACAAGTATTTCAAATCAAAGTACGCGTTGTTGGTATTATTTATACATCATTAAAAAGACTGTCAATTTGTCAAGACAAGAGAAGAGAATGCCAAAGGAAATTGGTGAATCACCTCTCAGACTTTTCAATGCCATTTTAAAAACTAACATATAAAATAAAGAAAGTTTTGCTTGCCACACAAGGATAGTTTAGTTCTTGATGTTCAGTTTTTAATCTGATGTTACAATAGAAAAAGAAATTTTTATTTTTTCTACCAAATCCAAAGTTGCAGGGAAAATATGCACTTAATTTTTTAACAGCCGCTCAATTGTTCAACATAGATTCCATTGTGAAATGTAAACAAACGATGAGATATTATTTAACTTGATTTTGAAATATTATCGTTGAAGATTCACCTGTCATGGTTTACATATTTTTTTCAATTAATCCATATTTTCAAATACATTTGTTTGTATATCCATTTTGTCTTTCGCATTGTTTAATAGCTTCATAATAAAATTTGTAATTGATATTTGTTTGTAGTGGCATAAGTACAAGAGCATTTGGAAAAAACCACCATCAAAATTCATCCATCGATCTCCACTTTCTTAGCTAGTACCATTTAACTTTGATTTCATAACAAACATCTTTCATTTACCGCAGCCTGCCTTCCATTTAGCAAGCCAATTAACAAATGTAGTTTTTAAGTGAGATTAACGAACAATCTTTAGCCAATAACATATTCTGCATTCAAATGCATCTATCCTGAACTAATTACTATTCATCACTCTCCACTATTTTTTTTCAAGAGGTGCATCTCAAATGGTTTTTATTTACCATACTAAGTTAGATTCAGCTAATACTCAGTTTTATATTTTCTATAATTCAAATATTGCTGCAAAACACGCTCCAGTACTCCAAAAACTGGTTGATTTAACTAAAAAAGCTATTCAAATTGTTTTTGTTAATCTAATTGTATGTTATGCAAAAAAAATGATTAACAGATAAACCTCTTATCGTGATTCCTAGAAGCCGCCGTGATTCCTAGAAGCCCCAATTCGAAGTCATGGAGAGAGGATTTGAAAGGCTAATACCGATTCGAGACATCTAAAATCCTTATTATCTCTGATAGTGATATTGATTAGCTAATCGCTGATAAAAAAATTCTGAAATCCATTTCTTTCATTTGCGTATGATGCGACCTTGGAGGAATATAAAATTTGACCAAGCATATCAACACAAATAAGTGTTGGCGCATTTTTGGTGACACATTTTTACTACAGCAACACATATTAGTGTCACTAGCCTATAACACATATAAGTGTTGGCAGTTAAAAAAATAAGAGTTGCGAAATGGTCATTATGGTGTAGTGATAAGAATTAGGAATTATCAAATCTATTGGCCATATTCATGAGTGCAACGAAGGGCTTGCCGATATAATTCATCAAGTTATCGTAGAACTTTCGGCAAGCTTTAAGTATGAACTTCACGTTTTCCTTAAGAGGCATCACTACAACAAAACAGGTGATTCCCAATGAGTATAAGTGTCACAAACGATTTCAGCAACGCGTATGATATTGTTGTAATGTCATCGGCAATTATTACCAACGCTTATTAGCGTTAGGACATTTTATGTACCAATGCTTATAAACGTTGGGACATTTTATGTACCAACGCTTATAAGCGTTGGTAGAACTTCTTTCCTATTACTTATAAATTTTTGAACATTTTCCATTCCAATGGTTACAAGCGTTGCTAATTTATTCATACCAACATATATGTGTTAGTAAAAACAAAATAGTAAAGTAAATAAGCATTGATAATATACGTTATAACTGTTGCAACTAGCATAACATACATGACTATAATACAAACTATATTTAATATGAGCTCAAAATATATCAATTTAGAAATGCATAACTCAATCAATATCAACAAACTACATTTGTAATCATGATAGCAACATAGAATATCAATTAACAAAAAACCAAATATCATATATAATTAAGTTACTAAATTCATTAGATAATTAACCAATCTCATAATTGTAACAAACTGAAATTCTGAAAGATAATATAATATCCATAGTTTAATATTACAAATATCGAATACGAAACTCAGGTCATATAATAAAGCCTCCATCTGAAAATTCACATAACTTGTACACTCCATTTTAAGGACCATCGTAGATTTGTGCATCTGGTTCAAGAACATCAACAATCCAAATAATTTTCTCTATATCGTAGAAATCAATCTCCTCTTTTCTTCTGTTTCTTCTAGAAGTGCCTACATACATTCAATATCACAATGAATTAAAATTATCAGTTAAAGCCAAGGCATCAATGCTCAAAGAAACAATGCAAAAGTTTAACATTCAATAGGTTATTGCCATCACTTTGCCTCCAATATAAACGAGTTTTATTTGCTTTAATTGACAGAGGCAGCTCAACATTCAATCGTTTCAAAACTCGGTTTTTTATCGAAATTGAGTAGTTTTTTTAGTTTGGAAACTGATCCTTCGGCTTAGTTTCTATTGGAAACTAAGTTTCAGGCTCAATTTCGTTTCGATCTAAACTAAGCCTGAACTGAGGCTCTGCTTCTATTGGAAATTGAGTTTTAGGCTCGGTTTAGGTCGAACAATATGCACAACTCATAAAAATGCAGTCAAACAACATGCACAACTCACTATGATATTCAACTAAGAACATGTTACATTATTAACCATAAAATTTTTAGAGAAGCAGAAGTGTTTAATGTGCAAAAATTGCAATAAAGATAGCATAATAGTGGCACAAAAATATACTCTAGAAAAATGCAAAAATTGAACCGGTAGTATAAGAGAGTAACTCATAAAAATTAAATAAAATTCAATGCAAAAACAACAATGGAGGATATTGTAAATTCAAATGGCTATATTCCCTGCATTACTCCTCTTATCTTATGATGGACAGGCTAATGAAGCTTTGGATTTGATCTGCACAATAGTAAAAATATGCACAACTCAGTGACTACATTATGATGGACCACAAAATGTACGACGAGTACTTTAGTTAACGGTTATGGTTGAGATTATTACCTCTCTTTAATTATTTTACAAACTTATTCCACCAATCTAAAGAAAGATTAGTCACAGCAGTACCATGGTTCGCTCCTGGACTGTACACACCAAGAAGTTAATATAAAAGAAAACCATTTTATACATTTCCAGCAAGAAAAACATTTCATCAAAGTTACTGGAAATGACTGAACGTCTCAATTGTTTCAACCCTAATCAAGATAGAAAAACAAAGAGAGTTCGTCCGAAAAAAGGGGAAAAAATTGAGAACTAAAGGGAAACATTTAACTGTGATAATGTTGTTGGGTAAGGAAAACAGTTAGCTGTAACTTGCATAACATAATCTCACGTCACAGTTTATAGGTTAAAAGAGTGCTTCAAACAGTCAATAGGAATTAAGAATATAAACTTAAGGTTTCATATCAAAGAAATAATATTTTACATTTGAAGGAAGAGTAGAAAATTATGAATCATATCAAAATGTACTTTTAATTATATTTTAATTAAGAATCATATCAAAACTTTCAACTCATGTGTTTGGGAGTTGCTACTTCTTATCTTAATCAACGACAGCAAATTAGAACGAACGTTATAACTTTTACAAATTAATGTGTTAGCTTACATGCTAATTTCACATTATTTTCACTAGTATAGGTTGTGATTTGAACTTTTCATTTTGACTTCTATTCAACAATGCTATGTACACTCTCTTCAAATGATTGATATGGTGCACAATCTCTAATATATGTGTACTTAAAAAAGACCGATCTCAAGTTTATTTCGAAAATATATTGTATAACCCTCACAACCTGCACGATCTCTCTTCTCTAAATTATTTTTAACCCTCACCAATGGCAGATCTCCAAACACATTCACATGCATCAAAATTAGCCTCCCTTCTCATTAAAAAACTTAATTTTTGAAATATCCACCATAAAAACAAGTTCACATAATATGCATCTCAATGTTGTAAGCAAAAGTATCCATTTTAATTTTACATATATTGCAAAATAAACATTTTGCGATATATTTGCGGCGTGAGTTGCAAATATTTAGAGTGTGTTTATGATCCAATATTTACTGTTCTAACTGCAAATACCTACAGTTTGAAATGCATACTTTTATTGAAAACATGGCAGAAAATATTCATTGAAAACATAGCAAAAATTTGTTAGTAAAACACGTTCTGACGATGGGCAAAAGTTAACTTGAAACTTTTGAAGTTTATTTGAAAAATATGTTATTATATTCTTGAAGCTCAATGCATATTCCCTGAATGTTTTAAGGTTTTATTAATCCAGGTATTAATTTGTTTAAGAAAAATGAAAACCTGGACAATCTTATTTACAATGAATTACAGAATAAGATTAAAAAAAATCATCAAGTGCACATAGAAACGCATAATTATCCTATCCTATAAATACACACACACACATGTTGAAGCACGTCCATAAACACAACAACTGACACTCAAACATAGCAGTGCACGCACACATGCTTATCCCATGCACACGCACTTAGTAGCATGATACACATGCACATCTGAGACATACAAACACAGTTTTGCACGCATGCATGACTCACTAATGCAACATGAATACTGCATTTGCTTAGGGGCTCGACTAGTAAATTTTCAATTGAAAGAGAGGTGAAAATAAAACAGTTCGCTTGCCATATGGCTACATGGTTGAGGCTATATAAGTATCGAACCAATAGTGCCTTGGCACTTGAACATATAGCAGATATGGTGCAGTAAAGTAGATGAAAAGTGGGTTTAAAAAGATTAACAGAGATGCACTACTACCATTGTAAACATCTCAACTCATATCGAACCAATAGTGCCTTGGCACATGAACATACAGCAGATATGGTGCAGTAAAGTAGATGAAAAGTGGGTTTAAAAAGATTAACAGAGATGCACTACTACCATTGTAAACATCTCAACTCATATCATCAACACGAATATATCAGATTGTTAGTAAACTACTCATCTTGAATGGAAAAAGAATACTGCATGTATATATAACTCTTTCTTTCGCCTCATCCTTTACTACAATCGATTTCCCTCTCAAATGTATGCATAAAAGATGAATTTCACATGATAGAATGATATAGGGATTTTAATATTTGGTTTTATTTGAACTTCAGGACATGTAGGGTTGGAGTGCTATAGTCATTTTCTAAATTCTGAAAATGCACTTATTATTTTAAGTTTATGGAAGAGGTAAGAGCATCTCCAACCGAGGCCAATTCTTCTGTAGCCAAATTGCCTGTCCCGCGTGTGCCCACCAATCAAATCTCCTCATTTTCGGTTTTTTGCATTTAAGTCCTCGAACAATTAAAGGATTTAACTGTAAAATGCGGAAATCATGGGGCTGCGATTGGTGGGCACACGTGGGGACAGATAATTTCGGTACAGAACAATTCATGCGTCTCCAACTCACCTAAAATTCTTTTGAAATGTGAATGCCAAGTAAGCAGTTAGACAAAAATATTAAATACTCTCTCTCCAATGAGACTTTGTACACAATGTAAAAGAAGAAAATGTGAAATAAAATGTCTACTCCTGGACATTGAATATCACATTTTGAAACGTGCCACGTCATATCTTCTGGTACAGCTTCTCTGTATCTTTCTTCTCTACCGCTGAATAATTCCTCTCATGTCCAGCATGTATTTCTATTGGATCAGATTCACAAAATTATACGATTCTAACTGACGCAATTCACCTTTTTTCGTGATTAAACTATGTCAAAGCTTATGCCTTGAAAACCTGAAATCTCAGCCAAAGAACTGTTGAATCCAAATAGGTATAGGTATGTCGTTGTTTAAATTCCATGTCTAGTTCCTTCTAGGTTGAATGAATAAGCAACATTAATTGGATCATTAAAAAAATACTGTTGTTTTCTTGTTCATCTCGTATTATACATGTTGGTTTTATTCACATGTCAGCTAGTACAGTTGCTTTTCACTAAAATAACCCTTTTGTATTGTACTAGGCTGTTGAAATATTGCATGGGTTTTATGTAGATGCTATATGTAGTACTTAGGTAAATAATTTTACGTTTGGCAGTAGCTTTCACAAACAGTAAATGATTTATTTCATTGAAAAACCAGGTATACACGGGTGTAGGCTATAGCTAGGGCTGTCAATGGGTCGTGTCGGGTCGGGTCAAGTCGGGTTCGGATTGATTTATAAACGGGTCAGGTCAACCCGTTTATTAAACGGGTCAATTTTTCCTAATCCTAACCCGACCCGTTTATAAACGGGTTGACCCGACCCGACCCGCGTAACCCGTTTAACTATACGGGTCGTGTTGAGTTTACCCATTTGACTCATTGATAAATATTGACCACTAATATAAATAGCAAAAGAACTAAGTCACTAACAGGCACACTATTATATAATCACCAACATGAAACAAGTTACAAAGTCACCAACAGACATCACATATATAAAGCATGAAATCCCAATCCAAAAATCATTCTCCATACATAAGTATATATGATCATATTGCATAAATCAAAGACTAACAGTATGTAAGAGATACAGTTGTTATAAGTAAAATATAACTAACAACATACAAGAATAAATTAGTAAAATATAACAGCTTACATATATGAGCATATTGATTATTGCATACATAAAAGACTAACACTAACAGCATACCTAAAAGACTAATGGTATAGAAGAGATACAACATATAATAGGGTTTGGCGGATCAACCCTAAACCCACCCATTTATAAACGGGTCAAATTCGGGTTGACCCGAAAATGACCCGTCAACTAAAAGGGTCGGCTTAACCTGCTAAATTCCGTGCGGGTTTCGGGTCGGGTCGGGTCATGGGTCATGTAGGAAATTGACAACCCTAGTTGTAGCTTTCATAATATAATCCTTTATTGTTTTCCCTTGGATATTAAACAAAAATATGCATGGGCAAAAAGGATAAAGTGAGTAAATTTTCGGGTTCTGTATGTTACGCTCTGTGTTATAAAATTATCACAAACATACACCAGCCATTTTATTGTACAGTAAAGAATGCAAGCAGGTAAGTCTTGGATAAAATGCAGAGTACATTTTTCTGTGGTTGAATAAAGTGCAAAGTACATGAAATGGAAATGGTGACTGTCCCTGCTTGTACTATTGTTCATTACTTCATAATTTACTACAGAAATAATGCTTCGCATTGATCATGAAAGCAAAAGCGAAAAAAAAGTTACCACTTCGGTTTATATTCTTTTCCTCCATTGATGAATACCAGGCCTCTCTGAGTCCGCGTGAGAGGTATTTTGTCTCGTAATTTGGTGATGCATCCACTATAGTTTTGCTTTTAGTGGGAAATTTTGGTGGGGAAATATGGTGCCAGTTTTATTTGTAACGAAATTGTGTTAATGGCCATTTTGTAGGATTGGAGCTACTTTTTAGTTTACATTTTCAACTAGATTAACATTGTGAAACATTGCACGCCACATAGGATTTACAAGACACCACATTAAGTGAAGGTTGGAGATGCTCTTAGTCTAGAGATTGAAATCTCTAGAAACGAAAACATCGAGATACCTGATTAGTAGTGCTTAGGTCATGAAAAATCAGATAATCACTAAAATAAATCACATAATTTTCAATCTTTAGTGCTCAAATCAACATTTACAGCAATCAATACTAATGCCCCAAGCATTTAAAAAGTAGAATTAACGATTAGATATTCCATCAGTGACTTATCACAAAATTACAACTTCTTTGTAAATAATGAAATCTAAAGATTCAATGTTATAAACATTAACCTTGTAAAATCTACATCGTATTATAGATCTTACTTTGAATTCAAAAGTATCAAGTATTGAATGCACTTCCAAAAATTTCTCAATTGAATTTTTATAACATATAAAAATAAAATTTTAAAACATATGAGTAACTTTACTCATCTCTAATTACAAAAATCTTTTCCATCAAGTTAGCTTTACTTCAAAACAAACTTAAAAATTATTACATTAATTCAGAAACATTTTACCTCAAATAAATTAATATTTTTGGATTTAACCGAATTATATAAATACATTAGATATTTGTAAAATGAAACACTTTTCATATTTCTATACAATGTATACCCTGTCAGACATCCGTTCATACAAGTCATCTAGGAACATAATGAACCGAAGCCACCCTCCTACCACATCCTAGGTATCACCCTATAGATCAGTAGTGAGTATAGTCCTTGCCATTCAAAGATTTCAATCACGACAAAATCATTGTCGAAATATCTCTGGGGGTTAACCATAAAAATTCAACAAGTAGTCCTTCCGCTCATGAAGATCAACGGTCTTCAGTTGCTCCATCTTCAATCAACATCTTTCACTTCCCATGTTTTTGCTGGTCAGAATGCTATTCGAATATAGATTCGATCCCGGTTTTTTTGTAACAACAATCGTATTGGTAAGAATTGATAGTCGGTTATTTAACTATCAAATAAACAACCATTCATGCATAAAATAAAATAAATTTGCAAATTCAGTACCCAGCATCATTTAGCCTTTTTAATTAACCAGCTGTTAATTAAATATTCAAAACTGCTAATTCTAAAATATTTTCTTTTCTTATTAGATATAAGAAAATTCAATTATTATTTCACTTCCACTCATTAGACCCTCATTGTAAATTGGTAAGTGAATAAACCTCTCAGTATCAACCCCGAAGGCCGAAACCAACATCAGATTGACACCTCGAAAATTACTCAACTCAACCAACATACAACAAGTTCAAATTCTTTAAATACGACATCATATACCATTTCCATTTTCAAACCGATTATATATTTTTATAATCTCGCAAATCATTTCCAATTTTGTTTCAAATCCTGTTTCATAAAATCAACTAAAATAATTCAACTTAACATCTATAAATAAGTATTACAGATTCCCTTTCAAAAACTAGTCACCTTTTATTTATCAAAACCATTAATCCTTTGTTTATAATTTCCTTATCCATTTATTTTATACCGATTAACCATTTTATTTCCATTTTGATTTCTGTTTCGATTTCCATTTCATATTTTCACACTTCTAAGCTTCCATTCATAAACAGAATTGAAGTTTATAACTTTAATAGCTTGCCTCAATAGTTGAAATCAATTGTAACACTTTCAACTAAACCCGATTTCTTTATTACTTCGTCAAACATGGATTCAATTAAATATAATTCAATAAGAATTCAAATTAAACTTAACTTATATTACTATCAACATAAATTAGTTTGAAAATATCATTTGATGATAACAGGCCTTATAGTTTCATAAATCTCCGTTATTTCCCTTTCACCACTTTGATTATTAATAAATAATAATCAATTTCAGCTTTTAAAAACAATGGTTTATTTCCTTATTAACCATTTCCATTAAATTAAATTACAACAACTAATTTAACAAGGCGATTCCCATTTAGGCAATTGGCTCACTCAATTCAACATAGTTAACTCGTTACTTAAATTCCTATTAGTCTTTCTTTTAATAAAATAATTAAATTAAATAATCTCATTTACTTTGTTTTTTATTAAATAAATAATAATCACTTTAATTAGTTCTTTCTTTAAATTAATTAATAAATTAATTAATTTTCCATTTAATTGTTTCTTAACAATAATTAATCTCGGTTATTAAATGTTGGGTTAATTCCTGCTCACTTACTTATAAAACATCAGAATTGGCTTTATAAAATCATTCCATAATTATTTATAAAAATAAATAAATATTTGTTCATTTAAAAACACATGTCATATTTTAATATAGTTTTAAAAAAATTATTTCAGAATCAACTTAAAATCAATTCCATTAATCTTTTATTTTATGTTGATGGTACTTAAAGAGGCAATGTCTACTTAAGTACCCAACCGTGAAATATTACATAATTTTACATCCAAATGAACACAACAAATCATATTGATAAACATTATCAATATCAGTGAGGAATCCTGTTGGATTCCTCCAACCTGTTAGTCCCTGCATCACTATTTCATATTTCAACATATATTATAATGTAATAAAATTTAACAACTACTGTAAGGAATCCAGTTGGATCCCTCCAACTTGTTATTCCCTACATCCAAATATGTTACCTCAAATAAAATCACTTAATAAGAATTATTCAATATTTAAAGTAATAATTTATGTAACAGTTAATTAACACTACAACAACAATTCAAACAATTCATTAAATTAAACATGTTTATTTTATAAATGTGACCAACAAGGTATGTTACCTCAATTGGTTCCAATCGTTAAAATAACGATTTGGTTTTCCGCTGCAATTAAACAACGTTTAATTTCATCGATTCAATCAACATATGCATATATATTTAACAAACAGTCAATCGTTAGCAACCATAGCACACAATTATAAAACCCGACTTGTATAAAAAAATAAGGGGGGAGAACTGAGTGAGTTAAATCATGATTCCATTATCACTGAAGTGGTTCAGTTTCCGTTAAACTAAACATGCATTTAATTTAACCGATAATTCCACCAGCCTCCAGCCCTGTCCAAAATAGTTCTAAAATGTAGAGTTCGGAAATTCGGTCCCAATGCACTTTGTTTGGTCTAATTTTGATCATAAATGCATAAGGTATAAAAATATAACCATGCGTGTATATTAATACACTATTTCCTTAATTATAATTAAATTAAGGTTTAATTACTTTTTATTAACCATAACCGCCGATTACTCCTTGTTTCCCCATATAATGTTCCTGTTCACGGTATAAAATATAATGCATGTTTCAGTATAGAACTTTGATTTAATTCCTTAATCAAAGATTATAATTAACAAATTTAATTGCTTTGTAATTACAGTTGGTTATAGGCCGATCAGTTTTGAAATTCACAGGCCGATTTCTCTTGTTGCTTTGACATCTCTGCCGTTCCATTTCTAAAACCCTACAGAAAACGTTACACAAATTTTAATTAGTTTTTTAATACTTTCTTAATTAAAAATTAGCAAAACTTAATTACTTTTAGATTGTAATTAGGACCGATGTATAGCTTTCCCTTTGTCAACGCGTTTCATGTTCTCATTCGTTCAGCTGCTACTGCTCACGATGATATCCAACTTTGTTTACTTCTTCTAAACGTTGCCTTTGATTCAGATATAATTAAAAACCTTAATTATGTTCACAACGTTACGTATATTAGTTAAACATTAACCCCATAATTCAGTAAAAAGGTTGATCCTTTTTAAATCCCTTCACTGTATATCTTCATTCTCCATTTACTTTAGCAACCAAACCACGATCGATTTCATCATTGCCCCGCCTCCCATAATCCATTAGAAATTGATCAGATTGCACCGAAAATCGCGCCCTGACATCCTCCACCCTCGGTCCAAGTGCTTACCCTCCTAGCTCCTCTTATCACCAGTAAAAGCCTACGAAATGTCACCCCTTCGCAATCGAATTCAAGATAGCCTGGTGCCTCGTAGCCAATCACAGTCGTTGATCTTGGAGAGCTTACTGAGCTCGACTATTTTGTAAAAGGATGATTTTCGAATTGATGTAAGGATTGCTAGATTTTTCGAGGAGAAGTTGAGAGACTACATGCCGTTCAAGATATGAAAGTGGAGGCGGTTGACCCATTGACCACAGGATGAACGAATTGGACACAAATTAGGGTTAAGAGAATGGGTATATATAGGGTATTAAATTAATAAAATACTATTAAACGAAACTTCGTGCCGAAGTAACAAGCTAAAACCACTACAAACGACATCCAGTCGAGATGAAAATTTACATCCCAACACAAAACGACATTCCAGACACGATGGGGCAAGTTTCGTCAAATTCCGAGATCGTCTGTTAAAATTCCTTTATAATTGCACAACTTAAATCTGTATACGTTTAAACTGTATACAATCACAAATAAATTCCAAAAATCTTGAAAATTGAAATACTAACATAATAAATCATTACGTATTTAATAAAATTTATTTAGTTGAAAACGTAGTTCGTTAGATAACCCGTTAATCTTAATTCCCACATTAAATCGACAAAACGATTAAATATAAATATAGGTGGTTTAACTACCAAAGTCGCATATGACATCGGTTTGCCACGAAATTTAATAATGTACAATAATTTAATGTTACGCTTCCAATGAAACTAATTTCATCGAAAACCAAGGCCGTTTACAAGATCGCTATTTTAAGGCTTATATAATATCAATTAGAATATTAATAAAATTCCAAAATAAATCCAATTACATAACAATAAATTATTATAATTAAAAATATCCAACTGGAAATATCATATAGCTTTACGTGTAAACCAATATGGATTTATAACCCACCATCATCAATTTCGAGTTAAAACGGCATCCAAAATATATTAAAAACCCTTTTAAATTATTAAATAAATGTTATCGTTTATTAACGATTTCCATAGCGACTATTTGAAAATTAGAATTGTACATAACTAATATTCTATAACATGAAATCTCGATTTTTCTCTTTTATTAGTAAATTATAATCAGCTAGATTCAGACGTTTCTTGTTTCATAGAATTCCGACTTAAAACAGATTCTGTATATTCAATTGAAGTTCAAAACTTAGTATTATGAACTACCGCGCCATTTCGAACTCGTTTAAAGTTAAATATAAATTTAACGTTTAAACTTCATTTTAAATAAACGAATTCAATATTAAAATCCATTAATATTCCAAACAAAATATTTAAAATTAATTTAAATATTCAAATTCAAATGACCAAAAATCTGGTTCGTTACGGTAATCCAAGATCCTATGAAAAGAAACATCTACGAAACCAAAACTACTAGCTGAAAATATAGGCACCTAGAGTTTAGGTGGAAAAACAATAAACTCTGAGTCAGTCATGAGACTGATGTGAGAACTAAAACAATTATTAACTTTATTTTAACATTGGGTAAATCAAGGGACCACGCCGTATAACACGGAATGAGTTTTCTCCCAAAATACCATAAAACAAACAACGCAATGCTAAATGGAAAAATGAAACTATTATAAGACTCAGGTCCCATCACACAATACAATGCAAGCTGGAGGATAGAGTTTTACCTTATAGTAGCCGAACATGCTTGATACGCGAAATTTTACTTTTATTATTATTAGTGCATAGTGAATAAAACAACTTCAAATATAAATGCACCAATCATAGATGGCATAGGTACCATATATTATGTCACCATATAGGTTTACAACTAAAATCATAAAATTGCATATTGGAAATTGGGTTTCCATCTATAAACTAAGGCTAGAGATCTTTCTTTATGATTAGAGACATTCTAGCACATGCCTCAGGTCCACTCGCAACTGACCCTAGGTTAGCGGCATGACCGGTCAACCGTCACTGATTAGTTATACCATAAATTATACGTTCCCCGGTCCTATTAGACCTATCACCTGGCCAGTACCTCGACCATCTTGGTCAGTATGTCGACCATCAAGGGCCTTGTGCGGTCAAATCAAATACGAGGTACCTTGCTTTCCATCATCCAACATCCACATAAGTAAAATATTTGGGCTTCATACCATGACATCACTCGTAGCTTGAAGGCAACGTATGTCCATTTCCATGCAGTCCTCGTCTCGTTTTTGGTTCATACCGGGGTGTGAACATCGCGAATTAACGCTACAAAAAGCGGTGCTTTGATCATCAACCACAAAACTCTGTTTTTCAATAAAAGCTTTGATCCATTCATCTCAGCATGCCACATTGCCAATCTATACCATACCATTGATTTCTACCAATATCTCGTACGTCTCAAAGAATAGTGTTAAGCATAGAGAATAAATTCTCTACCAACAAAAAGATATATATTTAGCAGAGATCAACGATACATCACAAAGTACAATGTCAGACATACAATCCATTATCAAGTCCATTCTGGGTCTGAACGAAACCGGAGGCACCTTATTTCTCGTCCCATATGTTCAATACAGAGAGGCCCTCCCATATCCGGTCGATTTTCAAGTCCGTCTGGATGACCACCACTTTTTACTTCTCCTTAGGTGTACAGTCCAATCGAGACATCAATAATCATCCATACAATGTGAAAATCTTTAGTCTTCAACCACCGTCTTCATCATCGACTTTTAATTGTCGTATTAGTTATTCAGAATGGTTAAACCCCATCTTTCCGAATAACTCGTGTATCTTATAATCAAGTGATATATAAACACATCATACGCCTCATTCCAATCCAGAATATTATTTTATTCAAATATTCTTATTACCGGGAAAGGTTCCTATTAATTTTATCAAAGATTATATCTTTTAAACTTATTGTTTATTCTATTCCTTAGAAATCATTTCAAAAGATTTTGTAATATCTTTTCACAATATAAACCAGATTATGGTTTATAAAACTAGTCGGGATTAATGAGCCTTACCGAAGTAATCATTCATTTTATTATCCCAATCCCACCCTATTCATCACATGGAGCGAAACTGGCAGTACTCCATATCTAACACCCATTGTGTTATCGGTAAATTTAATTACCATTTAACGTTTTAAATCTAATTAAAAATTCAACTATCGCATGAAGTAAAATTGGTGGTACTCCATTCTCGAATATGGTAAATTTAATTACCCCATTCACATTTCAATATAATTAAAGATTCCTTAAAATCACAACTTAGTTTTAATCTTCAAAAATCATTACTTAATGATTGTTCAACTTTTAGGAAAATTAATCAAGTCTTTAACTGGATTAAAGAACCAATCGACCAGGCTATCATTGCTAGAAATCCTGACCTCTGGTGATCAATGGCTCGTCTAAAAATGCCCAAAAACTGAAAATACTAAAAGACATTTCTCTTTTTGATCAACCTCAAACCATCATCATTCACTTCATTTTTCAATTATCCACACTTTTCCTTTTGATGTCATGGACTAATTCTTGATTATGTGGTCATAGTTTGCCAAAAACTAAAATTAAGTAGTCTATCTTCAAACTGAGATTTTGGAAACGTGATGATCCGATTGAAGAATGAAGAACATCGATGGCTTCATGCCGTCGGTACAAACAACTTTCATGTTGGGAGTTTTTGCTGAAAGTGGACGATTGAGAGAAAACGTGGACCATTAAATGTTAGGAATTCAAGACGGCTAGGGTTAGAATTTAAGAATAAAATAATATTATTCTCGAATTGGGTGTGCACATATTTATAATATAAGATCCAAAATGGGCTAATAGGATCCAAACTCTGATTGACACGTGCCAATTGACGATTTTAACATAAAAACGCCTTTTGAGCGCAGCGGAATAGTCTCAAGTTCAAATTCAATCATCTATGGCACCTAACACTTTTTTCGAACATTCAATTTCCATAATTGAAACTGACATGTGTATAGAGGTCACACGACCAAATATAAATCCAGTTGGAACGAAACTTGCTTACGTGTATCACCTCACCACTACGGTTCCGAAAATATAAATTCCGTTGTGACCCGACATTGCGCCCTGCAACGACAATATTCATGCATAATGAGACTGTTTTGCCCTTGAAACGTTAAACCACTACACCAAAACAGGGGATTCCCAACAAGTATAGGTGTTACAAATAATTTTTGTAACACTTTTAAGTGTCACCAACAGCCTGTGAGGAATTTCCTGTAACACTTATAAGTGTTACAAACAGAGTAACTCCTAACACTTATAAGTGTTACAAACATATTCATTGCTAACACTTATAAATGTTACAGACATATTCATTGCTAACACTTATAAGTGTTACAAACATATTCATTGCTAACACTTATAAATGTTGGAACCATAAGATATGATAACACTTATAAGAGTTGTAAACATATTCATTTCTAACACTTATAAATGTTGGAACTATAAGATATTGTAGCACTTATAAATGTCAGTACCATAATCCTACTAACTCTTATAAATGTTGGCATACATAAATTGCTAACACTTATATGCATCACAGTACAAAATTAAGTTCTTTTCTATTTTTTGCACAATTAATATTAAAATTCTCAAAATAAATGAATATAACATATTTTTATGATTTTCATATCACATATATAATTCAACATATCAATTCAATATAAGATTTAGTACACTTCGATATCTCAAATTCAACAATGTCACATTTCCATAATACTCAAATATGAGCTACATGCTTTCGATTTCAAAATACCATAATATCATGTCCAAACTGTAAAATATAAATGCACTCGTCACATTCCAAAAACTTCAGAGATAAAGATCATTGTCAATGTCACACGTGTTTGCTTTCTCGTTGCCATTACATTCCAAATTATGTTTTATTCCTCCTCCAATAGTGCCTACAAAATAAAAATGCACTCATTTTTATAAAAAAAATAAATAGAAACAACAAGTTGCAATGGAACATTTTTCACTAAGGTGATAGATACATACATCAACAATCAAAAACCAATCCTAACTACGGCATATCCACCAATCAAGTAAATAGCTTAAAGATCACTCATAAATAGATATGCTTTTGCTGAGTACAAAAATAAATAGGAAAACATACAGCCTTGTTCATACTAAGTCTATCAATAATGCTTTAAGTTTTCGAAACTGAGTTGCAAACTCAGCTTCGAAAACTGAGTTGCAACTCGGTTTCAAAAACTGAGTTGCATAAATCGGTTTCGGAAACTGAGTTGCATAACTGAGCTATTTTCTTAATTAGTGTTCCAGAAATTATAGGGGCGTGATAAGTTCAACATTCAACATCAATGTTCCAATACAGAAATATCATCGTCGTGAAACGAAGAGCGAGGCTCGATCGCGAAACAGAGCTCGAGGCTCGGTCGCAAAACTGAGCGCCTCAGGCACAGTTTTGAAACTGAGCCTCAGTTGGCTCAGTTTCAAAACTGAGGCTTAGTTTGCTCAGTTTCGAAACTGAGCGCCTAAGGCACAGTTTTGACACTGAGCATTAGTTGGCTCAGTTCTGAGACTGAACGCCGCATGCTCAGTTTTGAGACAACCCCAGTTTTGCGACTGAGCCTGGCTCAGTTGTGAAACTAGGGCTCTGTCTCAAAACCAAGCATGCGGCGCTCAGTCTCGGAACTGCGTGAAACTGAGCCGCCCAGTTAGGCTCAGTCGCATAACAGGTATAAATATGTTTCTATGACAGAAATAAAACTAACTGATATCTTCATATAAATAAAATTAATTAAATACAGCGTGTGCATGCCCGGGAGGACAGAAGTGCAGAAATAGTTGATAAACTGTAAAGATGGACTACAAAAGTACTAACCAAATCAGTTTTACACTGCATCGTTTCATGTCTTCAAATACTGAGAATGCCATCTTCACGTTCTTATTTCCAACAAGTACCTGCCAACAAATATATTGATTTATGCATAATGAAGGAAATGAAGATTATAGAGTTATCTCGCATAAATTGGAATTAGCTGCAAATAAATAAATAATGATATACAAAGAGTCAATACAATGCCAAAGGCATAATAAGGCAACAACACAACTATTTAATCAAATTTCGAATAAATAAAAACTATGATCATTATTCAAGTGTCAGAACTACTTTCTATTCAATTTCTCCAGAAAAAATGTCAAACCAAAATGAAAGGTTTGTCAGAAGAAGCATAGAAAAAAATTGTAATGAGAAATAACAACACATTTATGTTGAAACAGCTATCTGTGCTCATTAGGTGCATGCCATTTTGGTCCAAACACAAGAACTTCAGTACTCAAACTTCCCCACTTATAAACTGTTCTCATTTGTGTACATGACTTTGATTAGCCATAAAACAATGTTGTTAGCTGCAAAATATTTAAGTACGGTAAAAGAAATTAATGAATGGGATAGTATCAGTTTTCCGTGTGCCGTATATATATGAATCAATTAACAGCAAATTTGGCAGAGAATTAAACTGAAATGTCACATATGCTGATGCTATTGAAACATTCACATATGGTATCTAGCATGGTTTTTAATGACTTTCCATGATATACGACTGTAATGAACGAGTAATAATCAGATAACATACCTAATACTTAACCAAAATGCATCAATTTTCAATAGTGAAAATCCTGAAAACGGGGCTACCTTTTGCATTGAAACTTTGCGAAGAAAATTGAAGTTACCTCCTGGATTTACCATTTGAAGAAAATCAAACTTTATGGTTCACTTGTAAATCATGTGATAATGAATACTGATAGGAATATTGCTAAATTCTAAAGTCTTAGTGATATTTTTGATGAATTCAAATTTTTTTTTTTTAAATCTTCTTAGTCTGTTTCAAATAACTTATGTAGTAATCTATGTTATGTTTATTTGTATGTAAATCTGTCAAAATTTTCTACGTAAATGAACTCAAACGATTTATAATTAGATTTTTTTTAATTATTCATAGGCACGCTTGACTAAAAATTTAAAAAAATATGTATATACTATTCATAATTGTCATTACAGTGAGAAAGTAAAATAAAGCTGCCCAAGCAATTACAGTCACAGTAGGTTTAAAACAGAAAATTCATAAACGATAAATTGTCACATGCCATAAGCTAGGGGTAAATAGTTGAACTGCGTCTTTCCTTAAGTGAATAGGTGGTGTACATTTAAATCATCAGTAATTGATCATTAAATTTTGTAATAACCAATTTCAGATAGAGAAAATCTGTTTCCGCATATTTTAAATGTTTTAACATTTTACTTAAAGATTAAACTTTATACTCATGCACAAATTAACATCGTCAATTGTACATAGAATAAAGTTTGTATCCTTTTTTTAATCTAATCACTTCAATTCATATACTTCACTAGCTTTTAATTATGTACAGAGTACCGAGTATTGCAAGCTCAGCCATACAAACAGTTTTACATTCTCCCAATTATGTAGTTTATTTCCTATAATTTATAATTGATTGATAAACAGTGCGCACAAATATGACAGTGATCCATTGTATATACACCCTATTGCAAGCTCAGCCCCTATGTGTTATATATATATATATATATATATATATATATATATATAACACCCTATTGTATATAGATATACATACATACAAGCTTATACACATGCATACACACAAATACACACACACATGTGCATACGTACGTTCATGCATATTCATCTAATTATGATTTTTAAATTATTTGCCGCAACAACAGAATAAGAACTTAAATATGAACTATTTTATTTGTAACCACGATTTCTTGACATAGTTTGTAACCAAATACAAATAAACCCATAAGCTAGTTTTTAGAAACTCTGTAAAATGGTACAAATATTACCTCTTCATCTTCCACCAGAAATACCCGGAAATCCTCACTTCGCTTTAGTCCAAGGTGAGAAGTTATCCAATTTATAAATATGTCCAGCGCTCTCCTTCTCATCTCGATAAATTCAGCACTGAACCTAAATTTTTCTGAGTTGCATAAGATACCGTGAGCATGACAACAAAAAGGTTGATGAAATTAATGATTAGAGCAAACACTTAATTTCTCACAGGCATAAAATAGTACAAAAATAGTTACCTACATCGTTCTTCTCTGGTACAGGAGGAATGAACACTCCTTTGTAGTTGTCGGCAAGCCTATCACGTAGCCAGATGAAGTCACTATAATGTCTGATTACAATCTTTTCTAGCCCTTGATATTCAGGGAAATTTGTCTGGTGAACAATTAACTTGTGAACATTACGCACGTGTTAACAACTATCACTGAAAACAAAAGCTCAACAGAAAACAAAAAATTATTTGCTATATACTCAAAACCACATATGGTAATTTCCCATATACTCAAAACCACCTACGGTAATTTGTAATCCAAAGTACATTTAAAAAAAACATCATTTACTGGAGTTCTTATTCGTATGTGCCAAAAAATCATGGCTTTAGTTCTAAAATCGAGAAGTCAAACCTATGTCCAACCGAGAAGCAATTTTTGTTACCAAAATTATTCAGAAAAGGGGTTATTTGAGTAAAACAAAGAATTAAATAAGCATACTTACGTGCAAGACAACAATGAACACCAAATTGGAATGAAGAATCGCTTGGAGTAGAGGCTTGAAATCGAATGGCCTGAAGTGAGCCCGTAACCGAATCGCCTAAAGTGAAGGTCGATTTTCCAGATTTGGAAGAAGATTCGCCAGATTTGGAAGCCGATTCGCCTGACTTGGAAGCCAAAATCGAATCGCATGAAATCCAAAATCTTTTTTTTTTCAGCCGTAATTGTTGTGAAGGCAAAGGGATTAGGGTTATGGGCGAGAAACATGCCATTTTACTTCTTTGCCCCGATATTATTTCAGATCAGTTAATTGTCCAACGCTAATATACATTGTCAATAAAATAAGTGTACTGGTCTATTTTTGGTGACACTTTTTTTTCTTACCAACGCTTATTATAGTGATTAGTCTACAACGAAAATAAGTGTTGGCAATCAAAAAAATTAAGTGTTACGAAATGGCTGTTATGGTGTAGTGAACCTTAAAATATGACGATCCTTATATTTTTTCTTCATATAACGAACCATCTAAGCTCAATTGATGTGGTTTCGAGTCCTAAATCGATTGTATATGAAAAGTCATATTTTGAAATCGTCAATTAATTAACGATTAATATTTAGATAAAATAGTTAAATATCAAATCGTTAATATATGGGTCGTTGTACTTTAAGGCTTGAAGCCAAGTGTTTCAAAATTGGGATATACTACCTTTAGATTCGAAGCCATCTGTTTCGAGTGCTGTAAAATTACTTTTTCCTTTTCATGCTTCTGTTAGTTGATGAAGCTCCTCGAAGCAATTCAAAGTTCTGATTGATATAGAATAGTTGACCCAAATCACAATTGCTCTTTCTTTCAGATGCGAGGCTGTTCTTCAACTAAAACATCTTTCTTAGAGCGAAGCAAATTATGATGCAACATCCACGCTTGCATAATTTTTTCTAGCATTTTCCTTCATCAGTTTGCTAGTTTTTATCGTATCTACCACATATGTTTTAAAAAAAAAATAGTTGGTGTGGAATGTTAACTTTTCAGTGTTATGACACACTTTTCTACCTTTAGCTCTGCTGCCTGTTCATCCATGCCAATCACAAATTGGACATCAAAGGCCAATTGTTAATCACTTTAACCTAAGAGGAAGCATATGCTCATTTTTATCGTCGGTAACCATAGATTTCAAATAAACTGTTTAATGACAACTGAATCGAGACAAAGATGAAGAACAATCAAGACAATCTGAAACGTCTCTGGAGAGATTGGAACACTGGAGTGAATAAGATGTTCAAAATAACTTCCTTAATGGAGCGAGTGATTGGTGGAGCAATGCTGCGTGCACAAGTACCTTAAATTCAGAAGAAACACTCTACCAAAATTCTGTAAGCAAGATGAGATGTTTGGTGAGTGCAAAAAAAAAAGGCACTTGTTTACAAGATATCAATAGCTTTATTGCTCCAATCCAACCATTCATTGCTACCGGTACCCCTGCTCACCCCAAAAGCCTCGCCTTCAGTGGACATGTAAGTTCATGCAGACCACAATCTTTTCTCAAATCATCGACGCGACGATGTATTGCATTTTTCTTCTATTTATTATTATTCCCATTCAGAGGCTAAAGATAAGCGAATTTTTTTTGCATCGCTCTCTCAGTTTTGAATAAGATAAATATACCATCTAACGAAAAGCTACTTGAATATATTAATTGTCAGTTGAACAAGTTCCACCATCGTCAATATTAGTATTTTTCTAGTTTGTTTGGTTCGTTATCGGTAGAAACAAAAATGTATTGTTGTGACTGAATAAGATACAGAGTTTTTTTTTTTTTTTTAAATGTGTTTCGTTTTCAATTTGTTAAACGCATATTACATAATAAAACATCTAATTAATTAACTATAAATAACCTAAATCATAAATTCTAAGTTAAAATATTCTCCCTAAATGTCAGTTAAATGTCTCATTCAAAAGCAACCGTGGCATACTAGCTTTACTTCTAATATGTTCAAATGGGGCATTTTTATTGACATTCCAGTTTTGTTTAAGGGGGGACTTAGTTGAAATTCAGCGACGTGCTGCAGAACGTATCAATGGGATTGGGCGACGTGTATCGAGTTTAGATTTAAAAGTTGCAAAAAGCCATCAAAATAAATAAAATCGAAAACGATGGAGTATTTAGAATTTTGCTTTTTGGAGGTGACAATGCTATTAACCAAATTTGGAGTGTCAGTTCTTAAGCAGTCATTTGTTTAGAAAAAACACTAAACTAAACCGATAAAGTAGGACCCGGATGTGGTGAACTGGTAATTGCACTTTGTTCGCCCCTTCCAGCTTGACTGAGTTCGGCAATGGCGGTCGCTTCCTTTTCATTTCCTGCTACTATTGGATTTCGTCGCCAAATCTCTACCACTGCCTATTCTCCTTCCTTTTCCCTCCCAAAATGCAAGCAAGTTCTTCGGTAATTTCTGAAGCTTGTATTCTCTAATTTGTTTATAACTGCTGTAGATATAGAAGTTCGAAGATTCCAGTTTATAAAGGTACTAAGAACTGAAGTAAGTTTCCTAAATGAATCTCGTCTGTTAGATTGTGTGATTTATTTGTGTTGTTGCACTGTTGATCTTATTTAAAGCTAATGCATGCTACGTTTTTGCGTTTGTTTCGTGCAAGCAATCTGATTGCTTAAAGATGATTAAGTTTGACTTCTTTTGTTTTCAACTGGAATTGCTTATTTAGTGTTTTATAATGTAATTAGTTCATAACTTCGACAAGCACTAAAAATGTTCCTAATGCTTAGGACTAACCCTTAGGATAAATTATTAATGATTATAAAGGGCCTATTATGAGTAACACAAACAGACCTAGCTTCAATTGAAACATAAAAACAGACTTTCAGATGATTTTTAAAATGAAGCAAAGCCAAATGCTTTAATAAAACATCTTTATTATCGAGCACAATGTGTTCTTGTGTGTGTGTCTCCAGTTGGAATAGTTTTATTGTTCAATAGAGGTTCAACACAAAGAAAATGCACCATTTAATTTTGGTGAACCTACACGATCCTATAATTATTCAGTGCACTTCCATCCATAAGAACCTGAAATTATCTACAATCTTCGATATTTATACATATTTTCCACTGTTAGATTGTAACAATGTTCTTTTTTACTCAAATATTGGTTTGTTAAAAAGAACCAAAAGAAAACAATAAAGGAGTATTCTGTTTTATGTAAGTGTGTTCTTCGTGGAAGATAACAGAAGAATTAAAAATATGACAGAAATAAAATACAACCATATTTTGGAATTCAAGCAGTATGAAAGCGAGTAATATAATATACTGCATTTGACGTAGTTAAACAATATGCCTATGCGTGAATCAAAAAAGACTTTCATGATGAATAATAATAACAGTCATAATTATAAAACCAACTTAAGGTTACAATATCAAGATTAAATTCGTAAGAAATAATCTTCTTTTTCACTTTACAACTGTAGAGTCTAAATTTGAAGTTATTTTATAACCCTTAATTTGGAGTAAGTATGTTTTTTTCTTTTCTTTTTCCACTGATGAAATGATTATAAAACTCCTTGTATGAGCTAAGGTTTTTTTTCCCCCTTCTGGAAGTTCCTCCATCATGGAATAATACTGTAAATACTGTTTAATACACGATATCTTTAGTTAACAATATTGTCTTTTAAGTCTTCCTTGATTTATGTGTATTCTAGAACATCGTACAATCTAGAGAACATTTGAGGGACCAAATGTTTTGAGTTGGAATATAATATTCCTACAGTCTTCTACAGCTCATCGGGAAATGTACGACACCTCCCTACGTTCTTGCTACAACAATCCAACTTTTGTTGATACATAACTTTCATCGATATATCACAGTTTTTTTTTGCAATGGTGTGATTAGGAAAGAGAATTGATACGGTTCTTATTCTTGGCAATCTGGTTACTACTGCAGCCATAGTCAAGACAAAAATATTTGATATTTTTGTTTCATTTTGCATTGACATCCTTTTGTTTTAAATTATGCATTGACATAGTTTAAAAGCCTGAAATTCATCTCACATAGAAAGATTTCAATATTATATTAGTTTAGACTCGTAGACAATAGGAGTCAACAACAACAAAGCCATATATCATAAGGTTCCATATCCATAAGAGAGGCTAAGGTTTTACGTTGGCTCGCCAAGCCTAGCACAACCCTCCTCCTTTACCCTGGCCTGGGACAGGCTGCATAGAAAACTACACAGGCGGAGTTTCGTAGACAATAGGAGTCAAATGGAAAAAAGAAAAAAAAATCCACAAACAAGAAACTATGCATCTCAAATTTAAGCATAGACAGATAAATTTCAGTAATATATTAGCTTGGAGTATTGGACAATCGAAGACAAAAGAAAAGGAAAAGAAAAAACCACAAACGAGTAAGAAACCATGTATCTTGAATTTAAGTTGTAGTTCAGATACTTGGAATTTTTTTTTCCTCCTTTCAAGATACAACTTTGATCCATTTTGAGGGAAAAAGAGCGAAAAAAAGTAATGCAGAAAGATTCAAATCATGGTTGAAAGGAAGGCAACACTGTAAAATATATCGCAATGCATTGAACTTTATACATTCATTAAGACAAGAAAGGGAAAAAGTACATAAAAATTGAGAAAAATGTAAAAGATACATATACATCAGAATCTCAGTTCACAGGAGAAAGTTTTCTCGTGAGATGAAGCGCACGCAATAGATATTGATGTGACAATATACAAGGATATATGTGTGTATCATGTGCACGCAAAAGTGTGCTCGTGAGATATTTGCGATGTCTAGACATAATGAGATGATTTATGGCTCTATATGCATGTTAAAAAGTGACTCAACTCGTTATGAGACTTGTATGTCAACTAATGGATGGCTCAGTGAGCTTTTACCTGCAATGAAGATTAGATGAATATATTTCAGTCTTAACTAAAAGAAGCCACAAAGCCTACAAGAACTTGCAAGCATTTCTCGATAATATAAGCCAGTCTCTCAGATCAAAGATAATGCTTATCTTCCACTGATTTGTCTTTGTATATTTCAGTATATGTCAAAATTTGTGCAACATATCCTCTTTTTAGAAATAATGCATATATTTTGATAAGGCCATGTTCATTCTATCAAAGTTGCATGATCTGAGTAGGACGGGAAATTTTTTCCATGCATAAAAATATGCAATTACATTCATCAACCATTGGACATCTTGATCAACATTGACGTCTAAATATCTGTCTCTAAAGCAAAGAAACTGGTTCTTGGTGCAATCTTTTGAGGAATAGATCTATCTTTATTTCCTTGCATCGTTTTTAAAGTCATAATAGTTCTTCAACATGTTGCCAAATTATCACAATCATGACATTTTTCCATTACAATGGTTGACGTCTCTTTTTCCATGATTCGTGCTAGGAACCTTGATTTCTCCATTTTCTCTTCTCCTAAATTTATACACTTCTGCTATTGGAGCTTCAAGAGTTTTAATTTCTTCATTTAGTGTATTAATTTTAAACATCATTTAAGACTGTTAACATTAAGAACATATTATGTGCAATAACAACTATTTCGCATCAATCCGACATCAACAATGTTTATAGCTCGTGATCTTCCCATCATTGTTATGTGGTTGTGCGATGATCTTACATTGTGATATTTCATGTTAATAAATTATTATTTAATAAGACAAGTGTTTTAGGCAATATTTTTTCCTTGAAATGGCCATTCCAGCTTCATCCTAAAGCATGCAGATCGATTTCATTTGAAATATCAAGGAATATATTATCATTCACCCATTCTGTGATTGACATCATTTTGATGCAACATCTTCAAAGCCTCATTAGACAAGTCCATCGGCTTTCTATATTCTGTTTTCTTCTTCAATTAGCTTGTGTAAATACTTGTAAACGAGAATGGCATCCATTTGTTTCTAATTAGGCTGTTAGAAGGGTTGGGTCAAGTCATAATGCTTTTTGAGCCTTCTTACGTATATCCTTAAATGAACCAACAGTAATTCTGATGTCACTGTTAGAAATAAGTTTGGAAATACGATAAGAATAAATTACTTTCAACGTGCAAAACAATAGAATTATTGAACATACATGATTTAGCATTGTTAAATATGTCTGCATACACAAAAAAAAACACATTCACTAATAATAAAAAGAGCGAACAAGAGAACCAACTTTGAAAATAACATTTCAATGAGACACCCTGTTCTTCTCATTTTATTCTATGGCTTTAACTTGGAGTGGAAACCCTTTAACAAGCAATTTGGGGTTTAAAAAAAATTCATTTTTTATTTAGTGATACGATAAGGCTATGGCTACTGTAAGCAAACAAAGAAGAGTCTATAATTTCTTTCTTCATGACAAAGGAAGAAGGCTCTAAAATACTCATTAATATCTCATATTTTTTCTTTATTTAATAATATCAAATAAATCTTTTGTGATACATGATTCAGCCATCGTATCATTGTGCCATACTTTGGGGAGTCATATGGAACACTAAGCTTACTTTTCTTTTTAGAAGTGTTAAACAGGCACTCTTTTTTATTGGTTAAGGCTGTATAAATTTCGTTTTTAAATTACAAAAAAAGATGGTTCCTACCATCAAATGATTAACAGTGTACGGTCTTATACTCTTCATAGGAGCGTGAGACTGGTAGTTATGTTTATACATATTAAGGCCATTGCTAACAATGACTTCACTTTTGGATATGAGATCAAAAAGTCTGGGTAGTCCCTGAAAAAGAAGATTAAACATCCCATGGTTTTATTCTATTTTATGTAACATGCTGCATTGATGTGAGCAATTTATTTCTTCTAACCAACCTTGTAACAGCAAATGAAGTTAAGTGTACCTAATATATTTTTCAGGTTTTGAGGTAAAGCTAAACTCTATAAGGAATGTACACCCAACTTAAAATGTGATTCAGTTAATACAATTCGTGCTCTTTGGTCTATACAAGTATCAAATTACTCACTCGTTGCGTAAATTTGGAAACACTGTTACAAGATGGAATTTGAATTATATATAAAGTTCAAACCTTAAATCGAATCTTTATTTGAATTGTAAGTTGTAGATTAAAATGATTTTTATCTCAATGTGTATAAATACTTGTGTGCTAGAAATTTTATAAAATGTCACAAGTCGTTACTTTTTTGCACAGCAATAATTTGTATACTCAAAATATTTTTTAATGCTTAAACTTCTGTGTTTGAACCTGAAACTTAACTTTCCCTTTTGTTTCATCTCTATTTTGCGACGAAATTGCATTTTCAAGTAAATATATTGGTATATGTTTTTCAGCACAAGATTCTTAAATTGTAAAGTTCAAACTTTAAATGATATCATGATTTAAACCGTTGGTTTAATTTATCCATATTACAAGGTTTGTAAATGCTTTAAAATGGTTTCTACAACTGAATATAAAACTAAAATTTCTCTCTTTTTTCTTTTCTTTTTCTATTTTGTCTTGAAAACAATAGAATTGGAGTTGTGGTTCCAGTTAAGCACATTAAATAAATATGTTGGCATGATTTGATTTTTTTTCTTCTTCTCAAAATTGCAGTTCAAATTAAGTTTGAATCAGAATGTACATCGAATCATAATGGGGAAGCTCTGAACCGAAACAGGATCTGGATTGTTGGATTTTAAGATTTTTGACAACGGTGTTTCAACATATATTTGATGATTTGTCTTAGTTGTGGTTTTGATTGATTTTGAGTTTGAAAATACAGTTATAACTAAATATATTCCGTTTAAAAAAGATTCATGTTATGATATTTTAAGATGTTTGATTACATTTTTTGCAAGATATTGTCAAAGCCTCGGGCATGAACACATGTGACAGATTTAAAGAACTCTCTTCATTTGTGATTATCTGATTTCATATGGTACTCTAGTAGCTATGAGCTCTAAACTTTTTACATAAATTTGAATAAAACTATATATTCTCCTGACTTATCCGCAGCTAATCATAGTGAATTCAGGTTTTCAGCATTAGAATCCTGACTTATCCGCAAGTAATTGTAGCGAATTCAGATTTTTCAGCATAAGAACGTTGTATTTAACGTGCCAACTCAATTTGAATCCAAACAATTACGTTGTCCAGCCCATGTCTCTGTAAAACTTGAATACTGCAATTTTAACCTTTCATGCCCTCTGACTTTCACCAAGTTTAAATCCCTTACTCAAAACATTAAAAACCCAAAATATATTTTTGAGCCAATTAAAAATTATCATTTCCTTAACTGAAAAAATATATCGTAAAATCAAATTTTGCAAAGGATAAATTATTTGGAATTGGGAACACTCGCAATGGGAAGAAACAAAGACTTGCTCTCCTTAGATACTAATGCTCGAGTCGTTAAGTAAATTGGTATAAGCATTAGAAGAATGATCACGATGACCTCCTAGACGATATGATATACAAGGATCACGATGACCTCTTAGACAATATGATATATATCATAGATTAAATGTCAAAAGATGGACCTTGGGCCTTAACCTTTTGGAATTTCCTGATCATATAAGCCTTCAATTTCTCAGGAGCTTGAGTAAAGAAAAAGTTATCCCAAACCTTTGATATTGTTCTTCGTTCATTTTCCTCTTCGTTCTCTTTATTCTTTTCTCATTTTCTTTTGGATGTTCTTGCCCTAAATAATAATTTTGAGATTTTGAGGTTCTCCCTAATAAGCTTCTAATTTTTACATTAAAAAAAAATGAAAAGATGTTATTGTGTATTCGATCCTAGAAAAGTGGGGAATGCATATCGGAATCCTATTTGGTTCTCGAAAAAAACAGCAAAAAAATTATCCCTAAAATCAAGAATAAAAGAAATGTATAAATCAATGCTTTCACAGATTCGATATGTGAGTGATTCATACACACCATCTTTTTCCTTTGTCGGGGACTTTACCAATTGATACCTTGCCACAAATAATTGGTATTTTAATTCCTTGATTAGCTTCAATTTTGGTTAGCCGATTTGTTTTTTAACCTCTTATGGTGTTTTTGTTTGCAGAAAATTGTTTGTTCATTTAAAATTCAAAGCGATGTAACTGTTTATACCTTATAGTCTATTGTTATATCTGTTCATACTTCATTTTCGAACATAACACAAAATTATAATCCAATGATGCTTCTCCCTCGACAATCTAACAAAGAAACACAGATTGAAGTTCAAACATAAGCCAAGGCTTCTCTCAAGTCTAGGATTGAAAATTGTATCCTGCAGGACAACCATCAGTATTACTCTACAACATATGTACAGATGAAATTATGTCTTATGACATTGTATTCGCAAGCCTCTCTCTATAATAAAATTGATTTTTCTTGGTTTTCTTTATGTTTACACCAAAAAGTGGTACAAACATCCATATGATAGTAGAGAAAAGAGTGACAAAAAGTGAAGAAAAAAGATATATAACAAGACATGCAAATTATGGTTCGGCTAAATATGGCCTACATTCATTTAGCTTTATTGATGGTTTGATTGCTGTTTACAAGTGTTGTTCTTACGGATCGGTAATGATCCCTAAAAATGCTCAAGTATTATGTAAATTCATTTATAGCGGAAAAAGATCCTCAAAATAATGTCTCTCATCCTCTGTTTTTAGTTGTAGGTAGTTGAAATTTACTCTTTCACGGTTGCACCCACGTTTGTTCCATTTGGAGGAGATCATGGCCACATCATTTGGTTTTGGGGAACGATACAGACTGGCGAGTAGGAACCGGTATTGTCTCGAATGTTTGGTTGGAAACCCTTCCTCAACTCTTCGGTACTCGTCTGTCCTACATCTTGTTCTTTAGCGTCGAGTGAGTTGATGTAAACTTGAATCTGAGTGAATACTATGATTTTGAAAATTGGGTGAAGGTGATCGATTTGTTTGTCAAATATTGGGATCACCAGTGGCTTGCAAACCATGCACATTCAAGTCATTGAAGGCCTTGGCACCATTGTTGTCAAAAGCGCGTGCTTACTCTTAAAAGCGCTCGAGTTCACGTGTTTCTTCAGACTCGACGAGAATCAACGGAAGGAAACTCGGAATTGGGTAGAATCGTTCAAAGCGGCGATTAAAATCGTGTAACCCTCGAGCAATTTTCCGCGTCGATCTGCATCGAGATTTCCCAATTTTCCGCGTCGATCTGCTTCTGCTTCGAGATTTCCCATTCACGAATCCAACCGAAGAGATACCTCGAGAACCCTAATCGACGCAATTAATCGACGGAGTTGTGTATTTGGGTTTCGATCATTGAACGGTCGATTAGGGTTCTATCATTGATGGCTCATCATTAATCCAACCGAAAGATGTTTGCTTTCGTACCACGATAAAAAAAACAGGAAGAAGAAGAAGAAGAATCGTGAGAATAAAGTGACCATCGTTGAAATGATAGAACATCTATCTATCATTTCCCAGAAAAAAGTTATAAAAGACACTATTATTTAAGTTTAAAGATAAAAAACAGTATTTAATGTTTTTATTTTTAAAAGGAAAAATGTTACATTATATTTTGTGAAAGCTAGCGATTTAACAAAATTTTGCAACACAATGAACTGGGAAAGTTCAGCTGCTGGAACTTGAAATTTTAAGGTTTATGTTATGTTTTGTTATGAACTAATGATTAATGAAAATATTATGCTATGGCTATTTTGTTGGAATTTTATTTTTAATTTTCATTTTGTGGGAACTTACGATTTGTGTTACGATCCCACGATTTACGATCTTTGTATACCTGAGCGCTCTTTGGTGAGAACTCGAGTTTGACAACCTTGCTTGGCACCATACCGTATGGGCGTATTGGGCACAAAGTAGGGATTTGTACTGATCGTTGGTTGGGGACCAACGATTAGTGTCGATCTGTAATACTTTGGTCCTTGGCATGTTGGTGGTTTGGTAAGTTGGTTATCTTGGGAGGCATTTGAGAAGCTTATGGCTTCATCTGTTTGCTCCTTTTGATATTTGAGTTTGGCAGTTATCGCTTTAGATTTTAGCTTGGTTATTTTCCTACTTGATCGATTTGATTCGATACGTTCAAACATGACCTGGTTAAAAGGCTGGATGACATTTGCCCCCATAAGCATACGGTTTTAGCAAGATGTGCGCTGAATCGAGAACAAAAACCGAAGTCGATGAATTGCTACTAGTTGCATCTTTGGCCATTGTTTGGTCAATATTGCTGCGAATAATTCGATTTCTTCGGATCAGCCCTTAATTCAAAGATCTTTATAGCCAAGGACTCAGTCCTTGCTTTAGGGTTAGTCACGAATAATCATCATTCCATGTTCTTCCAAAGTCGCTATATCTCATGTTTCATCATAAACTAGGCCAATCCCCTCTTCATTCGAGTGTTAATAAATTTATATTGGAATTAATGGTATCCCGTGTTCGTCTGGGATTTTAGTCATAACGTATAAACCATATGGCGGTAATCAAAAGTCGACGATTGTATAAATCTACTGCCATCAATTGGAGCATTGTTTTATAAATTGCATAATTTCCTTTAGTGTCTCATTGTAAGAACTTACCAAATCATAACAGTAAGCTAATCCGATAATCGCTGGCAAGTCATCTTCGAGACTTTTGGCATATAAATCTAATGCTTTTTTTTAATCTTGATCTCTTTGACCATTAATTCAGTCATCGATCCTTTCGAATTGTCCATCTCATCATTGATCTTTCTGAACCGTTAATTTAATCCTTGATCTTTCCTGGTCATTTAACATCCAATCTAGGATTTGATCTTGCTAGATCCTTGTTAGGTCCAATCCACTTATTCTTCAACAAGGGATCCAACGTCTAAAATTTGATCGGTCTGAACTCTTATTGAGCCTAATTTGCTCGCTCTCTAACAAGAAGACTCGATGACCAAGCAAGCTCATCCGTTCATATTTTGACAATGTGATTCATCATTAATCTCTTCAGACCTTTGTCGAGTTCATTTCGCTTGCTCTTCGACAAAAGGACACAACGACTAAACAAGCACATCTACTCACACTACGGTGATGTGACTTATTTTATGTACAAGTCCAATCCATTTGTTATTTGGCAAGGGGACTTGCTTCTTGTGGTTATTGCCCTATTTCTCCAAACAAAATTATCATGATCTATATCGATTGTAATATTTGAGTGGATTACAATAATCAAATACCCATCCATATGACTCAAATTCTAATACTAAGCAGACTTCAAGTCAAGCATCATCACAATCATCTCGTCAGGCATGACAACCTAGCATCTAACTCAGAACGTGCCTAGAAACCAATCGAGGTCCCATGCATGAGTGAGTGCCTATGTTGTAATGCCACGTCGCCCACTGAAAATCAAGGTAAAGTATGAGAATCAAACTTGGCTCCATACCATCCGAATCCTGAGATGACTATCATTGACCTTGATCTAATGTCATTTCCATCCACTGAAGACAATGGTCATTCGTGTTCCATTGTTGTAGCTCGGGTTCTCACATATTGCTGCAAATGATTGTTTCTAACATGTTCCTCAGTCATGTACATCTCTGTAATCATTTGTTTTGTGCGTATTTAGCTCATGGAATATGCAATACTTTCTCAATCTTCTCCCTTCATCGGCTTTCGATAACGTATCTACCCCCATGGCATTAAGATAAATTATCTTGGGTTTTGTTTAGTTTAGTGTAAGAAAAATTTTGTTTCCTCTTATGTCCCTTTGGTCCTCCAAGCCATTGTCAACTTTTTGCTTGCCTGTCTTTGCTAGGTCCTACCCTGGATGGTCCTCTACCATCCATGGCGTTGACTTCTATCCTCTCATTTTCAGCGTCCTTCTGACGTAGATATCTCTCGGTCTCATGAAAAAATTATGTGAGATCCATAAAAAGATCTCGCTCCTAAGCAACTTTAAGACCTAACTGGCCACTCTTTAAACTGTCACCATCAGAATTACTGATGGATTCAACCTATCAACACTACAACTGCTGCATGAAACCTTGTCAAAAAAACAAAACTCCTTAATGTATCTTTGGACCTTTGTTTTGTGCTTAACGACTTCATTACATTCTCGGGTCATGAAATATGGATTCAAAACCATTTTATGAATTTGTCCGTTAGTTTGACGCATGCAGATGGAACCATTTTCAGCCAAACTATAATGTTGTCTTCAAGTCTATCAAATACAAAGGGAAACATCGTTTCATCACTTCTTCTGATGCATCCAACACTTTCTTCTATCAGATGCACCTCTTCAGAAGAACATTTGGATTCATCTTTACATCTCCAGCATTGGCAGCTTGAAATCAGAAATATTCCTAGAGTATCGAACGTTTGAAGTGAATGAACTCATGTTCACGTCTTCCAGGCGCCAGTTTGGTATTCCACTCTCATTGCTCACCCAACTATTTCAACAAGCATGTCATCTTTGTATTTTCATCATCTTTGTTTCCATCTGATCCTTGGTTAGTAGATGGAAGAGAGGGTTAAATCCCGATGATACCTCGTGGTTACCCCTTTATCTGTGTTGATTTCCTCCAAAAATCAATCTTTGTACTTAATTGTCTCATCGTCCTAAACCTTTTTAAGTTTCAAGTCATCTAGTTTAAGTGTTTCTCAGTGAAAAGACTAAAATATTTATATCAAAAAGTGACAAACACCCAAATGAATATAGTACATGAGAGAGAAAGTAAACAAAAAAAGAAATGACAAAGCATTAGTTTTATAGTAGTTCGGTTAATCGTGACCTACATCCACTTAACTTTGTCGATGGTTCGATTGTTGTTTACAAGTGTTGTTCTCATGGATTGATAACTGTTAACACTATTAAAACACAATTCAAAGTGTCGGATCGGTCCATTCCATTCAACATGGGTCGGGTTGGTCAGTTGCGCTACACCGGGTCGGTTAGCTCTAAGCACCGGATCGGGTCGGTCAGCTCCAACAGCTCGGATCGGTCAGTTCCAGCGGTTCGGGTCGGTGCATTGTAGTTGACTCGGGTTGGGGCTGTTCAATAATATGGGACGTGAAGTATGGTCACATGAGAACTGGCAAAATGGATTAAATCAATTCATGCAGATATATGGCGTTTATGGATCCATCCATCTGGAAGTGCAAAGTATGCAACAATGCATTTGTCTTTATTGTACATGCGTACTGATGTTAAAAGCATGTATGGAAGGTATGAAAGCACAACAATGTAGATACCTATGAAATGTACAACTCGATGATGTATATGTGGATCTTTCACATGTTATAGTATAGTACTTGTTAAAAGTATAGAGAAAACATCATGAAGCCAACGTGATTAACGTACCAAACTCCTCATGATAGAACTTGTACAATACATTTTCTATGGTCCAGCAAGCCTACGTGAAGAAAAACATTCGGGTCGACATGTTAACACAAATGATGTTGGTTGGCTCCAGACTGGACACGTGGATCGAGACTGTTAAACTGACTCGGGTCGGGACTGTTAAGTTAAACTGGATCGGGTCTGTTCCTTCCATTCCAAACGGGTTGGCACTGTAGAGCATGCAAGAGTTGACTTCAGTATGATATAAAACTGGATCGTCCTAATACGTGCGGTGGCATATATGTAATTAAATAGAAACTGGGTCGGGACTTTCAAAGACAAGTACGGGTCAGTTCTAACCCAATCCAAGTTCTACCCGATCCATGTTCACCCCGAGCCAAGTTCTACCCGATCCAAGGTCACCCCGAGCCAAACTACACAGCAGTGGCAGAACCGCAAATATTGGACCATTACAGCTGTACACAACTGTAAAGCTGACCAGTGGTGTTTCAGTAAATAGTGTTTAGCCTGAGTCAGATCTGTGCAAGAGCCAAACTTTGTCCCCATAATTACGAGACTGTCATTTCCCTCAAACTTCGTCTATAAATAGCCCTCCTTTTCATAATTCAGGGGACTGATTTTTGGACCTCGAAGGGCTGCCAAAAACCATTCCTATACTATTCTAAAGCTTCTAAAAAACTTCATTAATGGCTGCCAAACTTCTCTCCTCCTTTCTGCAACATGAGATGGATCTTATCTTCTCCAAACACTGTTAATTCACACTCCGATCTACTCCAAATGATCTCCAATCGCCATAGCTCCTCCTTAATGCACGGATCTAAAATCATTTTCATGATGGAATCAAGTAAAAGTGTATAATTACACAATCCGATCAGTTCCTCCTCGAATCTAAGTGTGATCTATAGCATAAAGAGAGAGAAAAGCGGAGAATTGCCATTAAAGTGGTCAAGAGTAATTAATGTAATGTATGAGATGATGAAATTTGTAATTCTCTTCATAATGATGAAAAATGATTGAAAAGTTGGCATAGATTCTCATTGAATCGAACCACTATAAAAATCTCGTCTTCTTATTGCTTTTATTTTTATTTTGTGTTCGTGACTTTACAATTTCATACCATTTACTTGGTGGCATGCTTTTCTAGCATCATTTGGTGTTTGACCATTTTTGGTTAAAACATTTGACGCCCATCGTGGGGCCGCGTTCGCTTCTCCTTCCTTCACATTGAAATTCTAAGCTTACTTCTACCATAGATTCCACAAATCTAAGATAGGCCGATCGACGAATTATCCATCAAATTCAAGGCCTTATCCGAGATCATGACAAAGTCTAAGAAGACCACTAGCAAGACCGTGGTAGAAGCCGATAATGTTGTCAATGAAGAAGCACCGCTCGCAAACCGCTTTGAAGTTGGCGAAAATTCAGAAAGCGGCGCCGGTGTGACCAGAAATGGTATTAAAAATCGCTATTGCCAATGTCAACAGCCGGATGGATGCCTCTACTAAAATGATGATGGAGAAACTTGACGCCATTCTTAACGCTCGATCAAATCCAACCCCTCCGAAAGTGCATGTGGATCTCGAAGAGAATGATAAATCGTCCGCTTCCGATCATAACCACAACGACAATATGGAAATCGATTATGATTGGGCAAGTGACAGAGACGAAGTTAACATCGAAGAATTGAGATCAAAAGCTAAGAATCATTCCGAAATGGATGCTCAAAAGATCGCTAACCCTATCACCGACACACCCCCTCGTCGAGAAGGCAAAGCACCTAAGCTCTCTAATCGAGATCATATGCCTAGACGGATATTTGCTAAAGAGCTCAGCTTCACTGAGCGCCATAACACTGAAGAATATATCTCGGATATGATAGAACGAGCCATGAAAAAGAATCAAGCTAGCAAAGACGATGAAAGAGAATGAGACTTCTCCCCCGATATGACTCCGTTCACCGAAAGGGTCCTCGAAGCAGAATATCTAAAGAAATTTAATCCTCCGACTTTGCCTCCATACAACGACCTCGTTGATCCCAACTACTTCCTATTCAAATATGAGTGGCATATGAGCGCAGCTAAAACGACTGATGAAATGAGATGCACCTATTTTCCCCTTTATCTAGAAGGTGCCGCGTCATTATGGTTCACAAAGCTGCCACCCAAATCCATAGACTGTTTCTCCGACCTAACCAAAAAGTTCAAGGAGCAGTTCCGCTTGTATGTTACCAAAGCCAATGACACTATAATTCTCTCAGCAATGAAGCAGAAGCCAGGGGAAACTGTCAAAGCCTTCCTTAGTCGATTCAATATTGCCTTGTCTGAAGTAAGGAATCTGGAACCACGCATAGTCCTCATGGCTCTGCTCGATGCTATAGACAAAGCAAGCGAATTCGGGAGGTGGATAAAGATGAAGGAACCAACTACGCTTGACAAGTTCTATAAGAAAGCAGAGGAGTACATGAGAGTGGATGATAATCCTGTACCTCTTCAGATCATTGGCGGAAACCAACTCCTTGAAGCTCCTAAAGGTGCAGTTATTCAACCTAATCAGAAGAGTATGCAGGGGCAAAAGCGAGCTAATGACGGAAACGACAACAAAGCTAATAAAAAGTTTCGCTCTCTTGACTCGTTTAATCTAACACCTCTGAATGATACTCCAGAGAACATTTACCTTGCCACAAAGGATGTAGAAGATTATCCAGAGCCTCGGCCAATGAGAATGAATGACCATCTGACCAAATCTGGGAAGTTTTGTCGGTATCATAATCAGCCAGGCCACAACACCGAGTGTAGGCAACTGAGATCGTTGATCGAAGAGCTGATCAAGAAGAACCGTTTGCAACAGTATGTGAAAAATTCTCAAGATGCAAATCCTTCTGCGACTACCCAGGGGCGAGGGACATCAAATGGCCAATCCGGTCCAAGCAACGTAGCTTCTGCTCACACTATGCCAAGGCTGATAATCAACTGATGATCGTTGATGATGAGCTGATCAAGAAGAACCGTTTGCAACAGTATGTGAAAAATTCTCAAGATGCAAATCCTTCTACGACTACCCAGGGGCGAGGGACATCAAATGGCCAATCCGGTCCAAGCAACGTAGCTTCTGCTCACACTATGCCAAGGCTGATAATCAACTGATGATCGTTGATGATGATCTAATATTTATAGCTCAAAAATAAGCGATCTCTATCGCATTTACTTTACTTTCCATTAAGTTCTACTTTCCTGTATATAGTCTGTAATGATTTACATGCATTGTACCGAACAATGGCTCTATGAATGAAGTATTACCTGCCTGTATAAATCTCTGACTTGTCAAGTTTATACGAAAATTTGCTAACAGACAATTTCTCATTACAGGCTATCCGACGAGCGTTTGCTTCCTCACAACCCAACGAAGTGAGACAACCCCGATACCACCGATTTAATGGTAGATCGAGAAAGTCCCGATGAATCAAACGCTCAAGAAATTAGCAAGTAGCCATGGATTCAAAACCCTAAAGGTTTGCAGGAGTCTAGGGCACCTCAGTCGGGCAACGATCACTTATCAAGTTAAGTGACTCCGACCGATGACTGATGTTTGCTCTGCGGATCGATGCAACCTTCACCTTACCTCATGGTTCATGGAGGTTCAGGTGCATCAGCCGGGTAGCAATCACTTACCAAAGTTAAGCGACTTTGACCGATGGTTGATGCCCGCTCCGTGGATCAACCCAATCTTACCTCAAGGTTCATGGAGGTCCAGGTGCATCAGCCGGGCAACGATCACTTACCAAGTTAAGTGACTCCGACCGATGGCTGATGCCCGCTCCATGGATCAACCCAACCTTACCTCATGGTTCATGGAGGTCCAGGTGCTTCAGCCGGGCAGCGATCACTTACCAAAGTTAAGTGACTCCGACCGATGGCTGACGCCCGCTCCGTGGATTAAAACAACCTTTACCACATGGTCCATGGAGGTCCAGGATGCTTCAGTCGGACAGCGAACACTTATCAAAGTTAAATGACTTCGACCGATTACTGACACCCGCTCTGTGGATCGATATAGCCTTAACCAAAGGTTCGCGGGAGTCCAGGGCACCTCAGTCGGGCAGCGATCACTTACCAAGTTAAGTGACTCCGACCGTTGACTGATGTTCGCTCTGCGGATCGATGCAACCTCACCCAAACTTCACGGAAGTTCGCACTGCGAGACGACGCGACAACCAAGAATCATTTCCATAAAGAAAGCAATTTCTCCACAAGAAAAATCAACAACTCTCGATGAGCTTCATCATTTTGACTCAGTCGACAAGAGAAGACAAGACGTTGGATTAAAATGAACTCTCCGAAACACGTGGCATCCAACGGAGTCTCCAACATCAAAACTGATCAACAAAATGAACAAGCGTTGAGCAGTAAAATTCTCCCCATAGTAAAGACCGGTGATGACCTCTTAAGCCGGGGCACCAATAATAAAAAACTCCTCCAAAGAGAAACAGAGAGTAATCACAGATACGTACTTTTCGAATATGGAGTATCAGATACCATCATTTAAGTCATTAAAACAATAATGTTTGAAATCCACAGTCGACTCTAGTCGATTAGCAGATTTTAAGCATTAAATGTGAATTCGAATTCGAATATTGTAGTTGTGCGAATAATACTTGATGAGTTATAAACCGTTGAGTAGAACAATTCTGTGCACACTTTATTCGATTCAAAATAAAATTTACTATAAATCATTCTCTGATGATTACTTAATCCACTATCGATATGGACAGTCGATGGTGAGTATAAGTCCAAAACTGTGTAATTGCTTGTTTTAATTATAAAACAGGTGATACGAAGCATATGAATTCAAAGAATAGTGTGCCGTAGAAAATGGAAAAGCTATGACCGGATCTCAATGCAGAATATATCAACAGCAATGTTTATTTCGAAGCCTTCATTTCTCGCAAGCAAAAAATACAAGCTTCGAGGGCCAAATGTTAACACTGTTAAAACACAATTCAAAGTGTTGGATCGGTCCATTCCACTCAACATGGGTCGGGTCGGTCAGTTGCGCTACACCGGGTCGGTCAACTCTAAGCACCGGATCGGGTCGGTCAGCTCCAACAACTCGGATCGGTCAGTTCCAGCGGTTCGGGTCGGTGCATTGTAGTTGACTTAGGTCGGGTTGTTCAATAATATGGGACGTGAAGTATGGTTACATGAGAACTGGCAGAATGGATTAAATCAATCCATGCAAATATATGGCATATGTGGATCCATCCATCTGGAAGTGCAAAGTATGCAACAATGCATTTGTCTTTACTGTACATGCATACTGATGTTAAAAGCATGTATGAAGGTATGAAAGCACAACAATGTAGATACCTATGAAATGTACAACTCGATGATGTATATGTGGATCTTTCACATGTTATAGTATAGTACTTGTTAAAAATATAGAGCAAACATCATGAAGCCAACGTGATGAACATACCAAACTCCTCATGATAGAACTTGTACAATGCATTTTCTATGGTCCAGCAAGCTTACGTGAGGAAAAACATTCGGGTCGGCATGTTAACACAAATGATGTTGGTTGGCTCCAGACTGGACACGTGGATCGGGACTGTTAAACTGACTCGGGTCGGGACTGTTAAGTTAAACTGGATCAGGTCGGTTCCTTCCATTCCAAACGGGTCGGCACTGTAGAGCATGCAAGAGTTGACTTCAATATGATATAAAACTAGATCGGCCTAATACGTGCGGTGGCATATATGTAATTAAATAGAAACTGGGTCGGGACTTTCAAAGACAAGTACGGGTCAGTTCTAACCCAATCCAAGTTCTACCCGATCCATGTTCACCCCGAGCCAAGTTCTACCCGATCCAAGTCACCCCGAGCCAAACTACACAGCAGTGGCAGAACCGTAAATTGGACCATTACAGCTGTACACAGCTGTAAAGCTGACCAGTGGCATTCCAGTAAATAGTGTTTAGCCCGAGTCTGATCTGTGCCCGAGCCAAACTTTGTATCTCATAATTACGAGACTGCCATTGCCCTCAAACTTCGTCTATAAATAGCTCTCTTTTTCACAATTCAGGGGACCGATTTTTGAACCCCGAAGGGCTGCTAAAAACCATTCCTACACTACTATAAAGCTTCAAAAACTTCATTAATGGTTGCCAAACTTCTCTCCTTCTTTCTCCAACATGAGATGGATCTTATCTTCTCCAAACACTGTTAATTCACACTCCGATCTACTCCAAATGATCTCCAATCGTCATAGCTCCTCCTTAATGCACGGATCTAAAATCATTTTCATGATGGAATCAAGGAAAAGTGTGTAATTACACGATCCGATCAGTTCCTCCACGAATCTAAGTGTGATTTATAGCATAAAGAGAGCAAAAAGCGGAGAATTGCCATTGAAGTGGTCAAGAGTAATTAATGCAATGTATGAGATGATGAAATTTGTAATTCTCTTCATAATGATGAAAAATGATTGAAAAGTGGACGTAGATTCTCATTGAATCGAACCACTATAAAAATCTCGTCTTCTTATTGCTTTTACTTTTATTTTGTATTCGTGGCTTCACAATTTCATACCATTTATTTGGTGGCATGCTTTTCTAGCATCATTTGGTGTTTGACCATTTTTGGTTTAAACTACAACGATACCTGAAAATGCTCAAGTATTATGCAAATTTGTCAATAGGTGAAAATGATCATCAAAATAGTGCTTTCCTTTCTTTATTTATAGTTGAAGATCGCCAGAATTCGCTATCCGATGTTTGCATTCATGTTTGGCACGTCCGTAGAAAGTTGCTCGAAGGAGCTCGTGGCCACATCTTCTGGTTAAGGAGCTCGTGGCCACATCATCTGGTTAAGGAGCTCGATATCAATCCCTAAGTAATGATCGGTACGGATCTGTTTGTTTGGTTGGAAAACCTCCCTCAACTAATTAATGTTGTTCGCATGTCTTATATCTTATCCTTCAACGCCGAGTTATGTTGATGTAAGCTTAAATCTGAGTGAATACCATGGCTTTGAAAATTGGATGAAGATGATTGGTTCTTTTGTCAAATATTGGGGTCGCAAATGGCTTGCGGATCATCCCTAAATGCACATTCAAGTCAACGAAGGCCTTAGCATCATACCTCATGGGTTTCAGAGTCGTACTAGGCGCAAAGTAGGGATTCTGCACCGTCCCTGGTTGGGATCTGTGCTTATGTGTAATTTTGTGTGGATTGTGGACTTTTGTCCTTGGCATGTTGGTGGTCTGGTATTTTGGCTATCGCGGGAGGTGTTTGACAAGCTTATGGCTTCGTCTGGTTGCTTCGTTTGATATTTGAGTTTCCGGTTATCACTTTAGATTTCTGCTTGGTTAATTTCCTACTTTATTGATTCGACTCGATTCGTTCAAACATGACCTGATCAAAAGGGCGAATAACACTTTTCTTACTGGTCTTTTATGTCGGTTCACTGTCATGACCACTTTTGATTACTTAAGTGTAAGTTAATTCGCTATCCTTTGTTGTTGGAACAGAATCCTAAAAGAAATGCGTAGGTTGAATTTTACTTACATCAAATATCCAGAAAACTTATGCCCTGATTGAAATGGTTTGGTATGTGTTCATGTACATGTTTATCGCTGAGTAAAATGGTTTGGTTTTTGGAAAGTTTATTCGGATACTTCGGACAGTTTCTGGTTGTTGATTCAGTTCATGTTCATCACGTTCACCTTTGTATTGTTGGATAATTTATCCCTATAGAATTAAGAAAGAAGAAATGAATCCGTAAATAAGGTATGCTTTTAAGTATAATACCTTAGGTCGGTGAGAAATGACAGTCCCCTTGAAGAATTTCTTTATGGTACTTTTATACTTCTGTTAGACAATGAAATACGAGATGGGTGCGACCAGTGACAACCTAGTTTAGTGCTAGCTGGTCGGTTTCCATCGAAATGAAAAAAGGACATTATTTTAAATTATTCCTTATTTTAAATTATGCTTCAAAGGAAAACTTTATGCGCTATATACTCTCCATTCAAACTTATTTCACAAAACTAGGATTAGTTTTCACAAGGTCAAGATTTCTGCTCACAAAATTATTTTTTGGTGAAAACAAAATCTGTGTTTGTAATAAGTTTCAAATGATGTTCATGGTTGAAATAAATTTTATCTTCAAGCTTAGAGTATAAAATTTATCCGACAATAAATTGGAAGTAAGACGCAGTTGGCATTCTGTGAAATTAACACCGTTGCTAAAGCATGGATTTGTTAACAACTCCTAGGTGCGCGCATGAACAAGGTTGGTCGAGTAACCCGAGAACTCAAAGAATCCTGTAGTCATGTTATTTGACTACAGTTTGGCATTCAAGATATGCATCAGATATTCAATAGTCATAGATTGCATTTTCCTCTTAGTTACCTCTTTGAATAACCTGACAACATGACTAAGAGTTGGCATAGTGTGTGTTTTTTTTGGCAGATTTGGTAACACAAGTTTTCAACTGAAAACTCAAGTGAAGCATCTTCAATCTAAACTGGGTAGTTCAAATTCACCTCGAAACCCAAGTTCTGACAAAGGGGAAGATGAAAGCAGCTCGACGAGTCCACCTCTTCCAACTATCCTGGCTGGTGTCATGGTTTTCGTTCTCTTTTCTTGGTTTGCAGTTACCATCCTTAAATGGGTCATTGGTTTAATTATTAATGTAGCCCCATCCTAGAGTTCCACTGTTTTGTAATTTTTCATTATTGCCTTCTGTTCATCTGCTCTGTGATATATTGATACAGGTTTCGGTGCTGTATTCATTTCCCTAAATCAATATTCATATGCTGTATTCATATCAGAATTATAAGAAATTAAAAGCACTTGAGATTATAATGATGGGAACTCAAGAACTCTTGTATATTTTGCGCTGGAAGTGAATTCTAATGCAAGAAATCAACCTTGTATAACGAGGTATTTATAGCAATTAAAGTCTTAACGTCGATCACTGAATGGTTGAGACTGCAAAGTCAATTGGTGGAAATCATTCGCCTCAGTAGATGTGGAACAGCTGGAAAGATGATGCAGTTGTGTCACAAGGGGCATGCTTTGGATATAGCAATGCGGCATGACATAAGGGTAGGTATGCTTTTGATTTATTGTAACCCGTGCACACGGCACTATTATCAAAAATAATATGTAGTATTTTAATGATAAATTAAGAACTTTGTTATATATTATATATGATAAATTTTGATGTGAAATAAATAAACTATTACTTAAAGCTATTTGTGTGTAATTTACATTCTATAGCTTACACAAACAATATGTATGTGTATGTATCGAAGAATTTTTTTTAATTGTTTCTTTTAATATAGATATACATGATGAAGCTGATGTATGTTAATGTATTCGATGAATTAACAAATATTATTTAATAGAATTTGTTTAAATAGGTTAAATGTAAAATTACGAATTTAGTTTAATATAGTAGGAAGAATTGAAAAGAAATTTGCAAAAAAGTATAAATTTCTTGTGAAGTTACCAATGTTCAAAAAAAATTATTATATATATATATGGTAAATTCTCAATATAAATTAATTATAACTAATTTAGAAATTAAATTTGTCATTATTGCTGATACGTAGAGTTCATGTTATGTCATTTATGCATCTTTATAGTTGTATGAATTTTTTTTGTAAGGCAACATGATTAATTTATAATATGAATATGTATAGTCAAATGGACGTATATTTTTAAGAGCTATTAGATAAACGGACTAAATACTCTCTAAGAACGTTAAAATAATTAGAATTTAAGATTTTACGAGTCGTTTAAACATATAGATTGAAATATAAAACACCATGAAAGAATTAAGGAGGTTCAACAAATAATTGTAGAAGTATTAAAATGCAGATATTCAAAGCGGAAATTGATTTCTTTAATTTATGATAAATTATTGAGATAAGTGTATAATACATTATAAGATGGCTTCCAATAATGGCTTCCAACACAAAAATGTTCCACCCACCGCACCTCCCATTCATCCCTCTGTTCATCCTCCTCCACCACCACCGTCATCAACCACCACATCCTTCGACACCACTTATGCTAATCTGGCCTTGGAGATCAACTTGGACCCGATGATCAACGAATCCCTCATCACCAGCAAACCTCCCTCGTTGTGCTACCAATCAGTTAAGCCGCCAACACTACCCTCTCCCCGACCACCCCAGCTCCGCCACATAAGCTTCCGTCGCTGCTACCCACACCGCCGGATTCCTATCGTTTATGCAGCGGTGCTCTCGCGACGCGCCGTAGGACCCAGTCTGACTTGCCTACATCAGCGGCGGCTTCGCCAATCAGAAAGGGTCTCTTACCCTATTTCAAATCGTTCGCTAACACAGTTCAATTTTTGAAAAACAACCACCAATGTTACCACTGTGCTTCTGAGAGACACATGGCAAAGAATTGTAGGAATGCAAGAATATGCTATAGATGTGGATTTTCTGGGCATGATAACAAAAGCTGCACTCCAAGGGTTAGCAACATACAAACAAACGCAACTTCGAATCCCTCAAAAGTCTCTGCGTATTCTTCTGATGGAAATCTTTTGTCCACTTCACTGCCTCTCTCCTCACACGTGCGTGCCAGAGATCGAAGCATCCCTTTCTCTCACCGTCAAATCAGCTCTCCCATTACATCCTCCATTTCACCCACTAGTTGCCTCACTTCCACGGATAATCTCAACTTTCCTCTTTCCTCCTCCGAAATGGCGCTTCCAGCTAATGCCTCCCACCTCGTCAAAGCTTCCATCCTTGCCGGCTATTGGACCCTTAACAACATTTGCGCCACCCTTTCCGACCTATTCCGACACTACGAATGGAATGTCTACATTATTGCAGGCCATAGCTACCTCATCCAATTTCCAACGGCGGACCTTTACCACACAGTTTTCAACCGCCAGTTCATCAACAAACCTAGCGTAACCCTAGTTCTAGAAGCCTGGACCCTAGGCTTTGAAATCGTCACCAGAGAATTCTGGCCAACTACAAGGGTCAAAATCAGAGGCTTTCCTATCCACCTCCGCCACCTTCTTGAATGCCTCACGACCGCCATCTACCCAGTGGGGACCTACCTCCGCTCCGATGACTGTGGGTGGGCTTAGTTAGACTTCCGGTTCGTGTTCGCCAGAGTAAGACTCCTTAAGGCCGTTAACCTTCCCTGCACCTACCCCATTTATCTCAATAATGGCCACTACGTCATCACTGTTGAAGATTGGGACCACTTTCACCCCACCCTGAACCCTAACGACCTTCTCCTTGGCAATCAATGGTAGAATAACCGTGAATTCATGATGGAACCCTTCCAACTGCCCTTCTCAGCTGACCCATCGTACTCTCTTGAGCCTGATAACCGTTTTGACGCCATGTTAGTTGAATCCACTATCTCCGAACCCATCGTGCCCATTCCTTCCAACCCAGCTCCTGCCGCCACTCCTGACTACTCTTTTGAGGTCATCGTGCCCATTTACTCGCCCATGGTAACGTCATCCTGCTCATTCAATACACATGCATCCCGTAAGCTATCGCCAACTTTTTGGTTAGTGGTTTTAGTCATATTTTGCAGTTGTGCAGTTAGGCTACTGATGATGTTATGCACTTTGTTATGGCTATTTCTTTTTGTATTGTACATGTATATTTGCGCTCAGCGCAACATACTCCACTTGCATGCATGGTGCATGCATAATTTATCGTATTTTGGCCATCGGCCAAGCTTGTTGACCGCTGTGTTGCTCTTTAAACTATTATATATTTAATCGGGTGTGTAGATCCGTTCTACACAACCGTCTAGTTCAAAAAAAAATAGTGTATAGTACATTAAATTTTATATTGTTGTTTGCATATAGTATTTCAATTATGTGACTTATTTAACTACATATTCAGAAGAAAAACTAATTTTGCTATTTTTTGTTGATTTGAACATGGTATATGTTTTAAACATCACACATAGCGTTTATTAGATGAATTAACAATAATTTATTGATTGAATTCATTTGTTAAATTCAAAATCATATAATTAATTTAAACTTATTAGCTTAAATGTACAATGTTAAGTGATGTTGTGCAGTGTTTTATAAATAACTAAATAAATTTTAAAATATAACGTGACATTAATATTACAATGCAATACATGGTAAATATGCTGATGTAATTAGGTTAAAATTTGAACTTGTGATTGTTATGTATGTGTGTAATTTATGTGATTGAAATGTTTATATATTTGATTTTTTTTTTCATTTTTATTAATATGAATATGGTTAATCTTGATGTGATTTGGTAGCAGAATCAATGAATAGTAGTTTGCTAAAGTTATTTAAATAGTTTTAATATTATGTAATTAATTATAAAATATAGTACTAAATGTGGAATATTGGAAAATAATTAAGAGAGATTTAAGCGATTATAGAAAATTTGAAGTGTATGTATTTGAAGCCAATAAATATAATTTTCTCATTTTTAGCATTTAAAAAGATATTAGTTATTTAAATCTATTTAAATTACTTAAATTTTGGGTTTTGTAATTAATTTAAATATGTTGACTTAAATATAAAGTGTTAGGAGTTAACTATTAACAAATAATTGTTTAAACATTAAAATGTTAATATCAAAATGTGAAATGACGAAAGATGTAAAATAATACGGGAAATGATAAATAAGTGTAAAATGATAAACTAATTTACAAATAAAATATCCGGAGAGAATGAAGGAGATGAGAGAAAAACTCATAGAATCAAGGAGAGATCTTTAAAAAAATCTGCTTTTACTGTTATTTAACTAGTGTATAACCCGTGCGTTGCACACTATAATATTATTAAAAATAGTATTTTGTTTTAAGTTAAAATGATAACTTTGATATGTGATACATGATAAATTTTGATGTGAAATATATGAACTATTCATTAAAATTATTATTATTTTTTGTGCGTAATTTACGTTTTATAGCTTACACAAACAATATATATGTGTGTAGATTTGAGATTTTTTTAATCATTTTTGTTAATTTAGATATACATGTTGAAATTGATGTATGTTAGTAATTTATTCTATGAATTAGCAAATATTATTTAATAAACTTTTTTTAAATAAGCTAAATGTAAAATTACAAAGTTAGTTTAATATTATATAGTGTAATATGAAGAATTGAAAAGAAATTTATGAATTTGTTGTGGAGTTAATGATGTTCAAAAAGAATTTTATGATATAATATATGCCATATGGTAAATTCTTGATATAAATGAATTATAACTGATTTACAAATTAACTTTTTCATTATTGTTGATATACATAGTACATATTATGTGATTTATGCATCTTTATAGTTGCATGGAAAACTACTTTTTTGTATGATATGAATATACATAGTAAAATTTGTGTATATTTTTTAAGAGTTATTAGAAAAATGGACAAAATAATCTGTAAGATTATTTAAATAATTAGAATATAAAATTCATGAGTAGTTTAAGCATATAGATTGAAATATAAAATACCACGAAAGAATCGAGAAGAATAAACATATAAATGTAGAAATGTTAAAATGCATGTATTTAAAGTGGAATTTTTTTTTTCAATTTATAATAAATTTATTAAAACAAGTGTATAATACATTTTTTTATTGTTTATATATATTATTTAAGCCGTGTGACTTATTTAACTTTATATTTGGAAGACAAACTAATTTCACACTTATTGTTAATTAGATTTTTTTTAAATTTGGTTAATACGCCAACGTGGTAGTGAAGATAGACCTCGAGCTCTCGACCTCTTACCAGACAGGAGCATGACTTTCTACTGTGCCACACTATGTTGGCTTAGCGTTACTTAGATGAATTGACAACAATTTGTTGATTGAGTTCATTTGTTGGATTTAAAATCACATAATTAATTTAAGCATTACAATGTTAAGTGATATTGTGCAGTGTTTTATAAATAACTAAATAAATGTTAAACTGTAGGCATTTGAAATTAATATTACAATGCAACACAACGTAAATATGTTGATGTAAACGAGTTTAACTTTGAACTTGTGATAATTACTTATGTGTATCATTTACATTATGTGATTGATGTATTTATATATTTGACTTTTTTTCATTTTTATTAATAAGAATATGGTTAAACTTGATGCAATTTATTAGGTGGATCAATGAATAGTAGTTTGTTAAAGTTATTTAAATAGTTTTAATTTTATGTAGTTAATTGTAAAATATGATACTAATTGTAAAATATTAGAAAAAATTTGAGAGAGATTAAATGATTATAGAAAATTTAAAATGTAGGTATTTGATGCCAAAAAACATAATTTTGTCATCTTTAGTATATAAAAGAAATATTAGTTAATCAAATTTAAATAACTTAAATTTGGTGTTTTATAATTAATTCAAATAAGTGGACTTAAATATAATGTTATGATCTAACTGTTAATAAATAATTGTGTAAAATTTGAAATGTACCTATCAAAATGTAAAATGACAAAAGAGATAAAATAATATAACAGAAATAGTAAATAAGCATAAAATGATAAAATAATTTAAAATAAAATATCCAGAGAGAATTAAGGAGAAGAGGGAAAACTCTAAGAAGCAAGGAGAGAGCTTTAAAAGGTTATGATTTATTATTATTTAATTAAATGATTATAGAAAATTTAAAATATAGACATTTGATGCCAAAAAACATAATTTTGTCATTTTTTTTTGGCAAAGCCGACGGGGGTTAAATGGCCCCCACCATTTTATTGATATACCAAAGACGAGTACAATGTAACACAAGGACAGAAGAAAAACAAAGAGAATACATAGGATACAGGGCATACTAAAGTCTACACGAAACTAACAAAAGACACATATAAACAAAACACGCTCGAACAAGCCTAGCTAAAAATACCAGGGTCGTACATAAATTTAAAAAATTTAAGCCCATCTCAAATGTCGTTCCAACATATTGCTTCCATAGACCAAAATTCATAGCTTTATTAGCATCAAAGACTCTAACGTTGCGCTGCCTCCAAATGTGATTGATCTTCTTCAGAACATAGCAAAAGATCCGCGACTTGACATTCCGACCTCGAATCCTACTTTTTATTTTTTCCCACCCATTGCTGCCTGAGTAAGTGTTGGCATCTTCATTAATTTGGATCAATGCATCACGCCAAAGGGAGTTAGTGATATTGCGGTCAAAGTAAAGGTGAATAACAGTTTCTGTAAGAGACTTGCAGAATAAACATTTGTCTTCAACTGTCATGCCATAACCAGAAAGTCTTTCTTTAGTTAGGAGTGCACCAACATTAATTTTCCATAAGGTGGGGTTATCCTTAGCATTGTTGTCGCGGCGCCATATTGCTTTATATAAACTGCAATTAACCATAGTTGAAACGCCATGCAAAATTTTATAGAAACCGCTTATTTGGAGCTTCTCACCTTTGCAGTCCCATAGAACATCACCTAAACAAAAACCTTTGTTGGCAGCGGCTTGAATTCTTAGCCAAAGAGATCTGATATGTTGATTAGTTGTGTTCGGCAGCACTACTTCAGAGCCATGCAAAATGTGTTGGACGGAACTGTTGAGGGGAATTTTTGATTGAATGATGTCCAAGTAATTTCTGAATAATTTTGTCATCTTTAGTATATAAAAGAAATATTAGTTAATCAAATTTATTTGAATAACTTAAATTTGGAGTTTTATAATTAATTTAAATAAGTTGACTTAAATATAATGTTATGAGCTAACTGTTAATAAATAATTGTGTAAAATTTGAAATGTTCCTATCAAAATGTAAAATGACAAAAGATATAAAATAATATAATAGAAACAGTAAATAAGCATAAAATGATAAACTAATTTAAAATAAAATATCCAAAGAGAATTAGGGAGAAGAGGGAAAACTCTAAGAAGCAAGGAGTGAGCTTTAAAAAGTTATGCTTTACTATTATTTAATTAAATGATTATAGAAAATTTAAAATATAGGCATTTGATGCCAACAGACATAAATTTGTCATCTTTTTTGTTTTTTGGCAAAGCCGTCGGAGGTTAAACGACCCCCTACCATTTTATTGATATACCAAAGACGAGTACAATGTAACACAAGGACAGAAGAAAAACAAAGAGAATACAAAGGATACATGGCATACCAAAGTCTGCATGAAACTAACAAAAGACACGTATAAACAAAACACGCTCGAACAAGCCTAGCTAAAAATATTGGAATTTAATGATACAATATTTCCATATCTACTTAATTATGGAGATATGCATGGTAATTTCGTTACCTGTTTTGTGCAAGGAATGAATGGAAAGAAATGGAAAGAATATTAATGAATAGGGGATATTGGAAATATTCGTCATTTAATTAGTTGCCATGTTTCATGAAGAAAAGAAACGGAAAGAGATTAAAATTGGAGAAGGTATTGATTGATGGAGAAAAGGGAAATTATCAATCAATCATATGACAATTAATTAATGGGTTTTTAGTTTTCCATAAATTGATTTATTTTACATAAATCAATTGTTTCATCCTAAGTAATCTTTACTCTATTTAAAGAGAGACATAGAGAATGCTATGTGATGTGAGATCACTATATTCTTCATTTCTTTTACTCTACATTAAAAAACTCTGTAATCTCTTGAATATATTAATAAAATCTCTTCCCTATTAAAGTGGACGTACACTATCTTGCGATAGTGGAACCACTATAAATTTGTGTGTTCTTTGTTGCATTTTTTCTTTTTCTGTGATCTGAGATTGATATTCATTTCAAGCTGTTTGTTCTATCACATCATTGCAAGTTCCTATTGAGGTTTTTCCGCTGAAAGGGATTGATCACCCCTTACAACTGGTATCAAAGCAAGATTCGCAAAGAAGGTGTTTGGTAGAATGGCAGGAGGAGATGAAAACAATAAAAATAATACGTTAGTGCCAATAGTTGCTCCATACGTCAGAGGCTCCTATGTGGCCTCAGGATCATAGTTGACGATAGAGAAGTGGAATGGTGAAGGAGATTTTGAAAAGTGGCAGTGGATGATGAAAGCAGTTTTGAGAAGAAATCGCGTTCATCGAGTAGTATTTGATACCGAGACATTGCCTGCTGATATTTCATCAGTAGAATTAGAAGAGATGGAAGAATGGGCCTTTACTACTCTTCAGCTTGCTATGGGAAAAAAATGTAGTTTCTGAAATCAGTCAGGAGACAACAGCTAAAGGCATTTGGAAGAAGTTGGAGGACCTCTACATGAAGAAATCCCTAACCAACCGCCTGATCCTATTGAAGACTTTCTTCACTTATAAAATGAAGGAAGGTTCTTCAATTAAAACACACCTAAGTGTGTTTGATGACCTGTTGATGAAGATGAAGTCTGTTGAGTTGAAGATTGATGAAGAACAAAAAGCAATGGTTCTGTTGTGTTCGCTTCCAGAGCGATACACTGGTTTCGCTAACAGCCTTATCTATGGTAGAGACACATTGAAATGAGATGATGTGAAAATAGGATTGCTCAGTGAAGAGTTGAGAGGTCAGATGAAAGACTTTGGTGTTGGTGATAGTAGTGGAGGAAGTAGTAGTTCAGGCTTATTTGCAGAGAGAGGAAGAGCAAAGAAGAAAGTGAAGAATAATAGAGGGCGTTCCATTTCTAGGAAGCCTAATTCGCGGAGTAAGTCTAAAGATGGAAAGTGCTATAATTGTAAGAAACCAGGCCATTGGAGAAGAGACTGCCCAGATTTGGAGAAGAAGACTGATGGTTCTTCATTTATTGCGATGGAGAAAGACGGTAGCGATTTGTTGACAGCGGTTGTATCAGATGTTGCAGACCACTGGATTCTAGATTCTGGAGCATCATTTCACATGACTCCTAATAAGGATTATTTTTCTTCCTTCGATGCCAAAGAAGGAAGTTCTATCCTTATGGGGAACGATGCTATATGCAAGTCTATGGGAGTTGGTTCTGTTCGCATTCGCATGTATGATGGGATTGTTCACACACTTTCAAATGTTCGCTATGTCCCAGGTCTTCGGAAGTCATTGATATCATTAGGCCAATTGGCATCATTGGGATGCAAGATAACCATTATCAAAGATGGTTTGAGAGTTTCTAGAGAGGCACTTGTATTGATGAAGGGTGTTATGGTGCGAAATCTGTATTTGCTAGTGGGTACCACTGTCCATGGAGAATTATGTGTTTGTAACGGCTGGAAATTTCCGACTCCTCGAGAGTCGGAAATTCCGCGACGTTAGTGAAAGAATTTAGAAGGTGAGAAAGAAAAGATAGAACTAATAGAATAGAAGAAGAACATCAAAATCATCATAGTAACACGAATCTCACAGCGGAACGAATAACATATAATATATAACATAGCCTTGAAGTAAACAGTTATATATATACAATAGCACTTATCAGAGTACAACACTTACAACACAGCGGAAATAACTATAGCTATAGAATCTTGCAGCCTCCTGCTCCAAGCTCTCCAAGCATATCTGTAAATCCCGACTACTTGACTGCCCGTACAAATTTAGGCACCCAAGAGTTTAGGGAAAACAACAAAGTAAACTCCGGGTCAGTCATGGGACTGGTATGAGTAAAACAGTTTAAAACAATTGAACAGGTATATGATATCTCATAAGACCACGCCGTGAATACGGAACGGGTTTTTCCTTATGAGTATCTAAACAACTTTGACAAGCAATATCATTGTGATATTATAATAATGTCTAAGTACAAATAGGTATCAATCTAGCAGAAACGCTTGCATCTCACGTTCTACATACATAGTATAAAATCATAAACCGCAAGGCGCTTATCGGAGAATGGATTCCAACAGACAAGGTATGGGAGCACCTTCTGAATAGTGTACTCTAGAGGTGATACACTCAGGGTTCAACAAAAACGTCTTGCAACCCGGCCACACATGACCGCTCACTCATTTAGCTTGAGGGTCGCGAATATATTGCCACCACGGTTATTGGCCATCAAACCGTCATCCGAAGATACATAATCAAAAAGAAGTATAAATATGAATATTCCCTAGATCAGTGACAATACACCCTGCTTGGGGATGACCCAACTAGCCATGCTGCCTAGCCCAACTTTTGTTACTTCTCGGTGTGAGGCTAGAAGCTACGTCTATCTTCAGAACATCTGATCACCATTCACTTTGAATGCCACATCGTCATACCCACCAAATCACAAATTGACTTATCCAAAAATAACACGGGTATATAGCTAAGAGAAACGAATTCCTCCGCCACCAAACGTGAATACGTTTGAACAGATCAACTTACGCGATCCATTGGATATACTCTGTCAGACCTTCTTCCATATACGTTGTCCTGGGACTGGACAAACCGAAGGCACTATTCAGTATGTCCATCTTAGTCACTGTTATCTAAGACTTATACAACAGCCTTGCACTTTACTCCGTCTTCAATTTTCCTTTGGCAGATATTGCTCGCAACGCTTATGCCAATATAGTGTGGTTCTTTGGATAATAATTCAACCGGTCTCTCCATATTAACAACGTTAAAATGGTAAAAACTTTGATAGTCTGTGAGTCAACTATCAAATGAAAACATGTCGGTGTACAAACAACGATCTTATTTCCAAATGGAAATTCGATCGATCAATCATCACATGTTCATATTTCCTTATTTCATATATTTAGAAAATATATGTTATTAATCATTGGAAAACATTTCCATAGTTTATTTTCACATCACTATTATTTCGCAACTATCAGTCCCTAACTGTAACTAGTATGAGAACAATTCTCTAAGTATCAATCCGGAAGGTCGAAACCAACATCAGATCGTCACTTAGAAAATCGTTCAACTTACCCTCTCCAGTCAGTTTCTGAATTTGCTTAACTCTATTTCTTAAATTCTTATCATGAAAACATTTCATTTTCTATGTTTAGAAAACATATCTGACTATATTTGGAAAATGTTCCCAAAACTCATTTACGGATTTCCAATGAACGTTGTATAAAACATCGTTTCGCTTAATCCATTAATCGCTTATTACTTAACTATATTTCAAATCAACCTTTTCTATCGAACCACAACTATTCCTTTGTCAATTCTGAAGTCAATCAAGTTGGGGTATAATTACCTCTCAGACCTTAATTGAACAACGTCCTTTACTGTGAAATAGATGAAGCTCGTCACTCACTTTTTACAATCATCTGTTTTACGCAAATTCTCGGATTCAGGTTACGAATCCACTTCTTATATGACAACGTTTGATTATAACTATAACGTTATAATTCCTACTTCTGCAATGTCTAACCTAAATTATAACTTTATCTCCTAACTCGAATAATTTAACAGACACCTAATTTCTAAATCAATAACTAAATCTTGATTTAAACCATGGAAAGTAAATAGTACTTTCCCGAATTCGCTATAATCGAATTCGACTTATAACTCTCTTTCGAGTAATCTCTATTTGATTAACTCTTCTTCGAATAACCTATATTCGATTATCTCTCTTCGAATAACTCATATTCGAAATCTCTCTCTTTCGAATAAACAATATTCGATCTCTTTCTTTCGAATATGCTATATTCGAAAATCTCCTTTCGATTTACTAATTGATAACTCCTTTCGATCAAACTAAAATCGATAACTCCTTTCACTCTATTCGAATAACTAATGTTCGACTAACTCCTTTGGATCAACTCATTTGATTAACTCCTTCGAATAACTAATTCGAATAACTTACCTTCGAATAACCAATATTCGATTTACTCTAACTCGATTAACTTAATTCTAATCTATTTACTCCATTTCGATTCAACTTAATTCGAATCGATTAACTTAACTCAAATTGATTAACTCCTTTCGAATAACTAAATTCGATTTAATTCTAATTGAATAACTAATATTCAATTAACTCTTACGTGTTTAACTCTAATTGAATAAGTAATTCGAATCACTCTAATGTGTTTAACTCTATTCAAATATCTAATTCGAATAAATTATTTCGAATAACAAAATTCGATTAACTCTTTTAACTTTACTCGAATAACTATATTCGATTAACACCTTCTTTCGAATAACTATATTCGATTAACTCTTCGACTAACTCCTTTGGATTAACTAACTTCGAATAACTCCTTTGGATTGCTAACTTCGAATAACTCCTTTGGATTAACTAACTTCGAATAACCAATATTCGATAACTACTCTTCGAATAAATAATATTCGGTAACTCTTCTCAAATGAATAACATTTGATTTCTCCACTCGAATAAACTATATTCGATTACTCTTCCCTCGAATACACTATATTCGATAACCCTACTTCGAATAAGTGATATTCGGCAACTCTACTCGATTAACTCCACCTGGATAACTCTAACTGGTCAACTCTAACTGGTCAACTTTTAACTGAGTAACTCTAACTGATCAACTCTAACTGGTCAACTTTTAACTGAGTAACTCTAACTGATCAACTCTAACTGTTTATCTTTAACTGGTAAACTTTAACTGGTTAACTCAAATGGTTTAACCTAACTGGTTAACTCAAATGGTTTAACCTAACTTGATTTACTTGTCTCGATTAACTGAACTAATCCACTTAGTTTAACTTAGTTAATTCACTTTGATTAACTCTAACCGATTTACTTAGTTTAACTCAGCTAATTCACTTTGATTAACCCAACTAATTTACTTCGATTAACCAATTAGTTTAACTTGACTAATTCACTTCGATTAACCGCTTAGTTTATCTTAACTAATTTACTTTGGTTAACTTAACCAATTACTTTGATTAACTCGACTAACTTGCTTTGGTTAACCTAACAAATTACTTTGTTTAACTCTATTCGAATAAGAAATTCGAATTACTCTAATGTGTTTAACTCTATTCAAATATCTAATTCGAATAACTCATTTTGAATAACTAAATTCGATTAACTCCTTTTATTAACGTTTATTCATTTCAAAAGATTTCCTTTTTACAACGTTTATCCATTGATAAAGATTTAATTTTTACAACGTTTATCCATTTATAAAGATTTACTTTTAGTAACGGTTCTTCACTTTATAAATGTCCTTTTAATAACGTTTGTACTTCTCTATATAAGTCCAGACTTATATATATATTCCATTTATCAACGATAAATAATTTATTTAATTTATAAAACATTATTTATAAATTAATCTACTTCAATTTATCTGTTTAAAACAGATTTCCTATTTAATATCTCATTTAAATCCATATCGTGTTATACCGTGTGCGAAGCACGTGTTTAAATCTATCCTTGTATAATTCTATTTATTTTCCGAACAAGTGTTCCTTTATTTATTCTCTAAATAAATATTCCTTTATTCCATTTATTTATAATCTAAATAAATGTTCCTTTATTTATTTCCTAAATAAATAAATGTTTTCATTTTATAAAATCCCATATAAATAAGATTTATTTTCAATATAAACATTGAAAATTCCCTTTTTACATTTTAGTATCACTACGGTGTTTAACGTGTCGTATAACAATGATCGGTATCATTCAAACATATGAAATCAATAACAGATTTCATAACACATCATATATCACAATATACGAAAAACGGTAAAATAAATGTTGAGGAATCCAGTCGGATTCCTCCAACCTGTTTCCTTGCATCCACAGATGTTACACAATAAAATATACAACAATTTCATTCCAACATGAAATATACTGATGAACTGAATCAATATTTGATTGTCGTTTATATATATAACTATATCTATGTTTCAATCAAATCTATTTAACAGTCCAAACTATCAATACACAGCAATCAAATCATTTAACACAGTTTATATAAAAATATAAACTGAGGAGAGTTAGTGAGTTTTACTCACTTTTGCGCGTTAGCCGTTAAATAACGGTTTGCGTTTATTTGACTTCGACGGACAATTTATTTCTCCATAAATTGTAACGAGCTCGGATTCACTCCCAGTCAGCTCATTGTGTTGCTCCCGTCCATACGATCCCATCGGACCCTGTTTCGCCATTATATCACCGGCCCAACCCGACCGTTAAACTGATTCCTTCTCCACCGATCCACTGATAAACCCGTATCCTCAGCTTTCGGTTCAACCACCATTTCTGTGAATTCAACCGACTCCTCCTTCCTTTTTGATCAACCCCGTAACCCTTCAGAACACGTTGCAAATTTTCTACACACAGACCAACATTTTAGGGCCATCTTTTCAATACTGGTTTCCTCAAAAAAAACGTGAACCCCCTGCTACAAATGTTGGACTGCCATGCTTCCATTGTTTTTGCCACACCGACCGTTTCCAATACCATGAGGTCCCACTGCTCCCCCCTGGTTTGCGTCAACCTCCATCATGCGGTTCCCATATGAAATCTTGCATGTGAAAACTTGTGTTCCCTTTCACACAACATTAACTTTTACCAACACGTTGTCAGCCTACCCTTATCATCACCATTTTGCCCACGTCACTTACTCCTCCAAAAGAAATACCGTGACTCCCGTAAACAATTCCACAACCATTTTCCATCCTTTCATGTCCATACTCTCCCCCCTTCGTGCATGAGTTATTGCTTCCCAATCCTTCTCTTCCATCACCCCATACCGCTACTGTTAAGTAGCAGCTTCTCCTTCCAAAAATATAAAAGACCGCACCCCCTTTCTTGCTTCAATGCATCGATCCCTTCTCCACTATATCCAACGCTTCAACCCTCTGCCACTTCTTCTAACTTTCGGTCACTCCAGACAGTAGAAAACCCAATACGCCACCTTATTCCTTCACGCTTAAGTGACACCCTTACAACCGTAGTATTGGCCTTACTCCCCTCTTTAATTTTGCAGTTAGGCGTTCGAATATAAAAGTGAAGATTTAAAGATCTGGATTGGAGTAACATTTACGTTTTACTTGAGATGAAAATAAGTTGGCGGTTCAAAGAATGAGGTGCCGTGAGTTTTTTTTATTTAAGTTTAGAAAGAATTTTTGTGGGGAAATTTGCATCAACGTTTTCAGGTTTGAGGACACACAAGCTTGTGGCTTGAAAAGGAATGAGGGACGTGGCTTAAGGTTTATCAGAGAAAGAAGATATTTGTTTTACATTTTGGTGACCCTTCTACATGAAGTTATGCTCTCATCCGAACGGCCAACGACAGAAATAAAAATACAGTTGAAATGAGCAAGGTGTCACGATTTCAAAAATATAAAAATACCGGTAGATTAACTCATATTTTGAAACCTCAAAATGTTGATTACAGGGTGCCAAATACTCCAAATAAAAAGTTGCTTATTTAATTAATTAAAAATTACCGTAAAATTCTAAAAATTAAATTATCACTACTTCCCAAAAGAACCTTGTCTAAATTCAACTCCGATCTCTAGTTATATCGAATAAACCATTACGGTCGATGGACGATTCTATAGCGACTATTCTAAAATTTGATTTGGACATATCTCAAAATCTACACGTCGAAATCCCGATTTTTCTTCTCCACTAGAAAGATATACTTCACCAGCTCCTAACGTTTCTTGTTTCACAGAAATCCGGCTTAAAATGAATCATGTACATTCAGTTGAAGTTCAAAACGCCAAATTGCGAACTGCCGCGACGTTTCAGGTTTGTTTTAATTAAAATTATAAATTATAAGTTTGAACGTTTTACTTTAAGTTATCGATATCGCCAAATCGATATATAAATAATTAAATAAATTAATTATTCGACAGCTAACAAAACGCGCCATTACAGACTTCCCCCCTTAAAATAATTTCGTCCTCGAAATTGCTAAGTTAGAAAAATGCTATTAACTCTACTAACTAGATTTAAAAATCCCGTTTTTTTTTTTTTTTTTTTTTTTTTTTTTTTTTTTTACCTCTAAATTTCAGTTTTCAACTGAACCAATTGATATCGACTAAAATATTAATTTATTTCGACTAACTAAATTTTCAAAAATTATGAAAATTTTCTAACATCTTAAATTTTCGAAAAATTCCGCCATAACCTCCTTTGTACGGCTCAATACGTCAAACCACAACTCGCCTCTCTAGGCCTCCTCCAATCCAAAAGGAAATCAAAATAGCCAAGGGGCTTGCCAAATCGGCTCATAAAATCCAAACTCATATATGATATAAACTTGTACCTTTTTGTCGGGCATTTAACTCTATCCCTTTCATCTGCTACCATTTCAACATATACCAATGTTATCCATTCCAATTGATCTCCAATCAGTTCATATCCTCAAATCCAAATCGAATTTCATTCGAACTCTAATATCAAATTGACTTATCAATTTGGTTCCATTCTAGATTATCTCTAATCCCAATTCAATTTTATTTAACTCGGTTCAAGTTAAATTTCAATTTATTTTTACCATCTCATTTTATTTAACTTCATTAGTTAAATTTTAATTCCAGAACTTAAGTTCCTGGGTTTCTTTCAAATCAATTTGAAATCATAATGCCAATTCAAAACCTTTGAATTCCTAAACAACTTGTTTTCTCAAAACAATTCAAAAACAAAACCTTTGGTAGTAACCCGTCACTTAGAACTCGAAAATGAACACTGATGATGTCTAGATTCATCATCAGAATCTATTTTCCAGCTATCAAAGTGAGTTCAATACTATATCATTTTCAATTTGAAAAACATTTCCAAAATCTCCCAGGATCTTAAAATTTCCTTATTTTAAATTCCAAATTCTGATTTAAATTCATATTTAATTCAAACTATTTCATATATTACATTCATATGAATTCTGATTGGTCATTTATAACCATTTCACCCTTTTATAATCTTATTTGATTATAATAACAACCAACGCAATCAATATACTATAATAATTTCAAGATATATATTTCTTCTATAAACAAATATATTTGGGAAAAATTATTTCATTTACCCTCTTTCAAAACATACCATGACGGTTCATCGTATTCGAGTGTTTAGTAACCCTTATCGATACAGTGGATCAACTGATCGACCAGAATTCATAAGCCACTCAACCAATGAGTCTCCACAATATAAAACCATTTTATATTGAATAACAATTACGCGCTCATATATATACACTCAAACTCAATCTAGGATATTACTAATCCCATCTCTATCGAGTTATGCCACAGAGCCAAGGTAATCACTTAACTTAAGCTCTGATACCAACTGTAACGGCTGGAAATTTCCGACTCCTCGAGAGTCGGAAATTCCGCGACGTTAGTGAAAGAATTTAGAAGGTGAGAAAGAAAAGATAGAACTAATAGAATAGAAGAAGAAGAAGAAGAAGAACATCAGAATCATCAGAGTAACACGAATCTCACAGCGGAACGAATAACATATAATATATAACATAGCCTTGAAGTAAACAGTTATATATATACAATAGCACTTATCAGAGTACAACACTTACAACACAGCGGAAATAACTATAGCTATAGAATCTTGCAGCCTCCTGCTCCAAGCTCTCCAAGCATATCTGTAAATCCCGACTACTTGACTGCCCGTACAAATTTAGGCACCCAAGAGTTTAGGGAAAACAACAAAGTAAACTCCGGGTCAGTCATGGGACTGGTATGAGTAAAACAGTTTAAAACAATTGAACAGGTATATGATATCTCATAAGACCACGCCATGAATACGGAACGGGTTTTTCCTTATGAGTATCTAAACAACTTTGACAAGCAATATCATTGTGATATTATAATAATGTCTAAGTACAAATAGGTATCAATCTAGCAGAAACGCTTGCATCTCACGTTCTACATACATAGTATAAAATCATAAATCGCAGGGCGCTTATCGGAGAATGGATTCCAACAGACAAGGTATGGGAGCACCTTCTGAATAGTGTACTCTAGAGGTGATACACTCAGGGTTCAACAAAAACGTCTTGCAACCCGGCCACACATGACCGCTCACTCATTTAGCTTGAGTGTCGCGAATATATTGCCACCACGGTTATAGGCCATCAAACCGTCATCCGAAGATACAGAATCAAAAAGAAGTATAAATATGAATATTCCCTAGATCGGTGACAATACACCTTGCTTGGGGATGACCCAACTAGCCATGCTGCCTAGCCCAACTTTTGTTACTTCCCGGTGTGAGGCTAGAAGCTACGTCTATCTTCAGAACATCTGATCACCATTCACTTTGAATGCCACATCGTCATACCCGCCAAATCACAAATTGACTTATCCAAAAATAACACGGGTATATAGCTAAGAGAAACGAATTCCTCCGCCACCAAACGTGAATACGTTTGAACAGATCAACTTACGCGATCCATTGGATATACTCTGTCAGACCTTCTTCCATATACGTTGTCCTGGGACTGGACAAACCGAAGGCACTATTCAGTATGTCCATCTTAGTCACTGTTATCTAAGACTTATACAACAGCCCTTGCACTTTACTCCGTCTTCAATTTTCCTTTGGCAGATATTGCTCGCAACGCTTATGCCAATACAGAGTGGTTCTTTGGATAATAATCCAACCGGTCTCTCCATATTAACAACGTTAAAATGGTAAAAACTTTGATAGTCTGTGAGTCAACTATCAAATGAACATGTCGGTGTACAAACAACGATCTTATTTCCAAATGGAAATTCGATCGATCAATCATCACATGTTCATATTTCCTTATTTCATATATTTAGAAAATATATGTTATTAATCATTGGAAAACATTTCCATAGTTTATTTTCACATCACTATTATTTCGCAACTATCAGTCCCTAACTGTAACTAGTATGAGAACAATTCTCTAAGTATCAATCCGGAAGGTCGAAACCAACATCAGATCGTCACTTAGAAAACCGTTCAACTTACCCTCTCCAGTCAGTTTCTGAATTTTCTTAACTCTATTTCTTAAATTCTTATCATGAAAACATTTCATTTTCTATGTTTAGAAAACATATCTGACTATATTTGGAAAACGTTCCCAAAACTCATTTACGGATTTCCAATGAACGTTGTATAAAACATCGTTTCGCTTAATCCATTAATCGCTTATTACTTAACTATATTTCAAATCAACCTTTTCTATCGAACCACAACTATTCCTTTGTCAATTCTGAAGTCAATCAAGTTGGGGTATAATTACCTCTCAGACCTTAATTGAACAACGTCCTTTACTGTGAAATAGATGAAGCTCGTCACTCACTTTTTACAATCATCTGTTTTACGCAAATTCTCGGATTCAGGTTACGAATCCACTTCTTATATGACAACGTTTGATTATAACTATAACGTTATAATTCCTACTTCTGCAATGTCTAACCTAAATTATAACTTTATCTCCTAACTCGAATAATTTAACAGACACCTAATTTCTAAATCAATAACTAAATCTTGATTTAAACCCTGGAAAGTAAATAGTACTTTCCCGAATTCGCTATAATCGAATTCGACTTATAACTCTCTTTCGAGTAATCTCTATTTGATTAACTCTTCTTCGAATAACCTATATTCGATTATCTCTCTTCGAATAACTCATATTCGAAATCTCTCTCTTTCGAATAAACAATATTCGATCTATTTCTTTCGAATATGCTATATTCGAAAATCTCCTTTCGATTTACTAATTGATAACTCCTTTCGATCAAACTAAAATCGATAACTCCTTTAACTCTATTCGAATAACTAATGTTCGACTAACTCCTTTGGATCAACTCATTTGATTAACTCCTTCGAATAACTAATTCGAATAACTTACCTTCGAATAACCAATATTCGATTTACTCTAACTCGATTAACTTAATTCTAATCGATTTACTCCATTTCGATTCAGCTTAATTCGAATCGATTAACTTAACTCAAATTGATTAACTCCTTTCGAATAACTAAATTCGATTTAATTCTAATTGAATAACTAATATTCAATTAACTCTTACGTGTTTAACTCTAATTGAATAAGTAATTCGAATCACTCCAATGTGTTTAACTCTATTCAAATATCTAATTCGAATAAATTATTTCGAATAACAAAATTCGATTAACTCTTTTAACTTTACTCGAATAACTATATTCGATTAACACCTTCTTTCGAATAACTATATTCGATTAACTCTTCGACTAACTCCTTTGGATTAACTAACTTCGAATAACTCCTTTGGATTGCTAACTTCGAATAACTCCTTTGGATTAACTAACTTCGAATAACCAATATTCGATAACTACTCTTCGAATAAATAATATTCGGTAACTCTTCTCAAATGAATAACATTTGATTTCTCCACTCGAATAAACTATATTCGATTACTCTTCCCTCGAATACACTATATTCGATAACCCTACTTCGAATAAGTGATATTCGGCAACTCTACTCGATTAACGCCACCTGGATAACTCTAACTGGTCAACTCTAACTGGTCAACTTTTAACTGAGTAACTCTAACTGATCAACTCTAACTGTTTATCTTTAACTGGTAAACTTTAACTGGTTAACTCAAATGGTTTAACCTAACTGGTTAACTCAAATGGTTTAACCTAACTTGATTTACTTGTCTCGATTAACTGAACTAATCCACTTAGTTTAACTTAGTTAATTCACTTTGATTAACTCTAACCGATTTACTTAGTTTAACTCAGCTAATTCACTTTGATTAACCCAACTAATTTACTTCGATTAACCAATTAGTTTAACTTGACTAATTCACTTCGATTAACCGCTTAGTTTATCTTAACTAATTTACTTTGGTTAACTTAACCAATTACTTTGATTAACTCGACTAACTTGCTTTGGTTAACCTAACAAATTACTTTGTTTAACTCTATTCGAATAAGAAATTCGAATTACTCTAATGTGTTTAACTCTATTCAAATATCTAATTCGAATAACTCATTTTGAATAACTAAATTCGATTAACTCCTTTTATTAACGTTTATTCATTTCAAAAGATTTCCTTTTTACAACGTTTATCCATTGATAAAGATTTAATTTTTACAACGTTTATCCATTTATAAAGATTTACTTTTAGTAACGGTTCTTCACTTTATAAATGTCCTTTTAATAACGTTTGTACTTCTCTATATAAGTCCAGACTTATATATATATTCCATTTATCAACGATAAATAATTTATTTAATTTATAAAACATTATTTATAAATTAATCTACTTCAATTTATCTGTTTAAAACAGATTTCCTATTTAATATCTCATTTAAATCCATATCGTGTTATACCGTGTGCGAAGCACGTGTTTAAATCTATCCTTGTATAATTCTATTTATTTTCCGAACAAGTGTTCCTTTATTTATTCCCTAAATAAATATTCCTTTATTCCATTTATTTATAATCTAAATAAATGTTCCTTTATTTATTTCCTAAATAAATAAATGTTTTCATTTTATAAAATCCCATCGATTTTATAAATAAGATTTATTTTCAATATAAACATTGAAAATTCCCTTTTTACATTTTAGTATCACCTACGGTGTTTAACGTGTCGTATAACAATGATCGGTATCATTCAAACATATGAAATCAATAACAGATTTCATAACACATCATATATCACAATATATGAAAAACGGTAAAATAAATGTTGAGGAATCCAGTCGGATTCCTCCAACCTGTTTCCCTGCATCCACAGATGTTACACAATAAAATATACAACAATTTCATTCCAACATGAAATATACTGATGAACTGAATCAATATTTGATTGTCGTTTATATATATAACTATATCTATGTTTCAATCAAATCTATTTAACAGTCCAAACTATCAATACACAGCAATCAAATCATTTAACACAGTTTATATAAAAATATAAACTGAGGAGAGTTAGTGAGTTTTACTCACTTTTGCGCGTTAGCTGTTAAATAACGGTTTGCGTTTATTTGACTTCGACGGACAATTTATTTCTCCATAAATTGTAACGAGCTCGGATTCACTCCCAGTTAGCTCATTGTATTGCTCCCATCCATACGATCCCATCAGACCCTGTTTCGCCATTATATCACCGGCCCAACCCGACCGTTAAACTGATTCCTTCTCCACCGATCCACTGATAAACCCGTATCCTCAGCTTTCGGTTCAACCACCATTTCTGTGAATTCAACCGACTCCTCCTTCCTTTTTGATCAACCCCGTAACCCTTCAGAACACGTTGCAAATTTTCTACACACAGACCAACATTTTAGGGCCATCTTTTCCCTACTGGTTTCCTCAAAAAAAAAAACGTGAACCCCCTGCTACAAATGTTGGACTGCCATGCTTCCATTGTTTTTGCCACACCGACCGTTGCCAATACCATGAGGTCCCACTGTTCCCCCCTGGTTTGCGTCAACCTCCATCATGCGGTTCCCATATGAAATCTTGCATGTGAAAACTTGTGTTCCCTTTCACACAACATTAACTTTTACCAACACGTTGTCAGCCTACCCTTATCATCACCATTTTGCCCACGTCACTTACTCCTCCAAAAGAAATACCGTGACTCCCGTAAACAATTCCACAACAATTTTCCATCCTTTCATGTCCATACTCTCCCCCCTTCGTGCATGAGTTATTGCTTCCCAATCCTTCTCTTCCATCACCCCATACCGCTACTGTTAAGTAGCAGCTTCTCCTTCCAAAAATATAAAAGACCGCACCCCCTTTCTTGCTTCAATGCATCGATCCCTTCTCCACTATATCCAACGCTTCAACCCTCTGCCACTTCTTCTAACTTTCGGTCACTCCAGACAGTAGAAAACCCAATACGCCACCTTACTCCTTCACGCTTAAGTGACACCCTTACAACCGTAGTATTGGCCTTACTCCCCTCTTTAATTTTGCAGTTAGGCGTTCGAATATAAAAGTGAAGATTTAAAGATCTGGATTGGAGTAACATTTACGTTTTACTTGAGATGAAAATAAGTTGGCGGCTCAAAGAATGAGGTGCCGTGAGTTTTTTTTTATTTAAGTTTAGAAAGAATTTTTGTGGGGAAATTTGCATCAACGTTTTCAGGTTTGAGGACACACAAGCTTGTGGCTTGAAAAGGAATGAGGGACGTGGCTTAAGGTTTATCAGAGAAAGAAGATATTTGTTTTACATTTTGGTGACCCTTCTACATGAAGTTATGCTCTCATCCGAACGGCCAACGACAGAAATAAAAATATTGTTGAAATGAGCAAGGTGTAACGATTTCAAAAATATAAAAATACCGGTAGATTAACTCATATTTTGAAACCTCAAAATGTTGATTACAGGGTGCCAAATACTCCAAATAAAAAGTTGCTTATTTAATTAATTAAAAATTACCGTAAAATTCTAAAAATTAAATTATCACTACTTCCCAAAAGAACCTTGTCTAAATTCAACTCCGATCTCTAGTTATATCGAATAAACCATTACGGTCGATGGACGATTCTATAGCGACTATTCTAAAATTTGATTTGGACATATCTCAAAATCTACCCGACGAAATCCCGATTTTTCTTCTCCACTAGAAAGATATACTTCACCAGCTCCTAACGTTTCTTGTTTCACAGAAATCCGGCTTAAAATGAATCATGTACATTCAGTTGAAGTTCAAAACGCCAAATTGCGAACTGCCGCGACGTTTCAGGTTCGTTTTAATTAAAATTATAAATTATAAGTTTGAACGTTTTACTTTAAGTTATCGATATCGCCAAATCGATATATAAATAATTAAATAAATTAATTATTCGACAGCTAACAAAATGCGCCATTACAGTGTTGGAGTCGATAGTTCTAAAAGTTTGGATGCTACCAAGCTTTGGCATATGAGATTAGGTCATACTTCGGAGAAGAACTTAGATTTGCTTCGTAAGAAGAAAAAGATCAAAGGAGAAATATTCAACAAGTTGGACTTTTGCAAGGAGTGTGTATTGGCAAAGCAAACCAGAGTTTCTTTTGGCGATGGCATGCATGCTTCTAAGAGGGTACTTGATTATGTGCATTCAGATGTTTGGGGGCCATACTTTACAGCTTCTATTGGTGGAGCATATTATTTTGTTTCCTTCATTGATGACTACTCGCGCAAGGTTTGGGTGTATGTAATGAAAGCTAAGTCGGAAGTATTTGAGAAGTTTAAGGTTTGGCTAGCTCTTATTGAAAACCAAACAGGAAGGAAATTGAAGATTCTTAGATCCGACAATGGTGACGAATATGTCTCTAAAAAATTCCTCGACTACTGCAGACAACGTTGTATTAGAAGACATTTTACTACACCTGGTCCTCCGCAATCCAATGAGGTTGCTAAGAGAATGAATAGGACTCTACTTGAAAAGGCCCGTTGCTTGATATTGACTGCGGGTATGTCTAATGGTTTTTGGGCTGAAGCTATTTCGACTGTAGCACATATTATTAATCGGATTCCGTGCTCAGCCATTGATGGGAAGATTCCAGAGGAGGTATGGAGAGGTAAAAACACTTTATTAAGTTATTTTCGTATATTTGGATGTCCAGTTTATGTTCACAATACAGGACATGACAAGTTGAGCCTACGGCCTCCAAATGTGTTTTTCTTGGTTATACAGATGGCATAAAAGGATATAGAATTTGGAATCCAATTACGAAGAAAGTTATACATTCCAGACATGTGACTTTTGATGAGTCAGCAATGTTCAAACCTTTGGAAGGTTTATCAGAGGGTTCAGACTCAGTTGATGAGAAGCCCGAAATGACCGAGATTCCCAGTTTTCAAACCCAAAGTAGAGCTATCACTATTGATAATAGTGACGAACCAGTTGAAGATACATCACGTGATAGTCCACATGTTTCCTCTAGTGGTGATGGTGATGGTCATGAAGCTAGAGATGATCCAGCTCAAGGTGGAGCTGAAGGAGAGTTGGGCGATATAGTCATTTGGGCTAGTCAAAGACCAAAGAGAGCTCCAATTAGATATGGAGATTGGCAGTATGCAAATTTGAGCCTTGATGATCAGTTTGAGTATGCTTTACATGTAATTCATTATTAACCATTGAACCTTGAAGAAGCCATGAAGTCGAGTGACAACTCGAAGTGGAATTGCGCTATGGAAGAGGAGATACAGTCTTTGCAAAAGAACAAGACTTGGGATTTGATACCACTACCTCAAGGAAGCTGAGCCATAGGTTGCAAGTGGGTGTTCAAGGTAAAAGATGATGGTAAATACAAGGCAAGATTAGTAGCCAAAGGGTTTTCACAAAGAAAGGGGTTAGAGTATGATGAAATATTTGCTCCAGTTGTTAGACAAACTTCAATTCGAATCCTACTTGCAATAGTTGCCGCTTACGATTTGGAGTTAGAACAACTTGATGTGAAGACCGCTTTCTTGCATGGTGACTTGAAGGAAACCATTTACATGAAGCATCCAGAAGGATTTATTGTAGATGGAAAGTCAGATTGGGTATGCAAGTTGAAGAAATCTCTTTATGGTCTAAAACAGTCGCCTAGACAATGGTACAAAAGGTTTGACTCTTTTATGCTTTCACATGGTTTTAATCGTAGTACTAAAGATGCATGTGTCTATTTTAAGCATTTAAAGAATAATAATTGGGTGTATTTACTTTTGTATGTGGAGTGATTGCTTCCAAGGATAAAGCTGAAATTGATGCGTTGAAGTTGAAATCAAAAGAGGAATTTGATATGAAAGACCTTGGAGAAGCAAAGAAAATTTTGGGGGTGGAAATCCAAAGAGATAGAAAGCTTGGACTTTTGAAACTTAATCAAAAGGAATATATTCAAAAGGTTCTTGCTCGGTTTAGCATGGATGGTGCAAAGGCTATCAGTACACCCATGCCTTTGCATATACAGCTTTCTAATTAGGGCTCTCCGATCGCAGAAAAGGACAAGGCCTATATGAAGAAGGTGCCTTATGCCAGTGCAGTAGGTAGCTTGATGTATGCTATGGTATGCACTAGACCCTGACATTGCTCAAGCTGCTGGATTAGTTAGTAGATACACGGCAAATCCAAGAAAATCGCATTGGGAGGCAGTGAAGTACATTTTTAGATATCTTAGAGGAACATCAGATTATGGGCTTGTTTTTTGCGGTAGAAATAATTATTTCAACTTGGTTGGATTCTGTGATTCAGACTATGCCGGAGATAGAGATAGAAGGAAGTCAACCTCAGGCTATGTGTTCACACTTGGAGGAACAGCTATTAGTTGGAGAGTGAGGTTGCAGACTATAGTTGCTTTGTCTACTACAAAGGCAGAGTTGATAGCTGCAGTTGAGGCAGCTAAGGAGGCGCTTTATTCGAAGAAGTTATTGTGTGATTTGGGCTTCATGCAAGATGCTTGTTTGATGAATTGTGGCAGTCAAAGTGCAATTCATTTAGCTGAAAATCTGGCTTTCAGTTCTAGAACAAAGCATATAGAGGTAAGAGAGTCTTTCCTTATCTCTATGAATGAGGAGAAGTTAGTTTGTCTTCAAAAGATTCACACAAATGAAAATGCAGCAGACATGTTTACGAAGGCATTACCTGCTACTAAGTTCGAGTATTGCTCGAACTTGATTCACTTGATGAAGTGCTAGGTGCCACATGGTGGCACAATGGGGAAGAGAGTGACTTGGTTGAAGTCCATTGAAGATGTGGTATTATTCTTGTATGAAGAGATAAGAGTTGTTTGCATAATGTCTACCTTATTTTTTGAACGCTTCCAACACTTTGTTGGTGGGCGGTGGCCTTGCCGGAGTTCACTGACAAAGTGCAATGAGGGGTGGCTTTAGCAGAAACTCATTGGGAAGCATTCATATTGGAGTCTCTAGGTTGCATGAGATATTGTATCAAGGTGGAGATTATTGGAATTTAATGATACAATATTTCCATATCTAATTAATTATGGAGATATGCATGGTAATTTCGTTACCTGTTTTGGGCAAGGAATGAATGGAAAGAAATGGAAGGAATATTAATGAATAGGGGATATTGGAAATATTCGTCATTTAATTAGTTGCCATGTTTCATGAAGAAAAGAAACGGAAAGAGATTAAAATTGGAGAAGGTATTGATTGATGGAGAAAAGAGAAATTATCAATCAATGATATGACAATTAATTAATGGGATATTAGTTTTCCATAAATTGATTTATTTTACATAAATCAATTGTTTCATTCCAAGTAATCTTTTCTCTATTTAAAGAAAGACATAGAGAATGCTATGTGATGTGAGATCATTGTATTCTTCATTTATTTTACTCTACATTAAAAAATTCTGTAATTTCTTGAATGTATTAATAAAATCTCTTCCCCATTGAAGTGGACGTACACTATCTCACGATAGTGGAACCACTATAAATTTGTGTGTTCTCTGTTGCTTTTTTTTCCTGTGATCTGAGATTGATATTCATTTCAAGCTGTTTATTCTATCACATCATTGCAAGTTCATATTGAGGTTTTTCCGTTGAAAGGGATTGATCACCCCTTACAAAAAATACCATGGTCGTACGTAAATTTCAAAAATTTAAGCCCATCCCGAATGTCATGCCAAACATATTGCTTCCATATACCAAAATTCATAGCTTTATTAGCATCAAAGACTCTACCGTTGCGTTGCCTCCAAATGTGATTGACATTCTTCTTCAGAACATAGCAAAAGATCCGCGACTTGACATTCCGACCTCGAATCCTACTTTTTTTTTCCCACCCATTGCTGCCCGAGTAAGTGTTGGTATCTTCAATAATTTGGATCAATGCATCACGCCAAGGGAGTTAGTGATATTGCAGTCAAAGTAAAGGTGAATAGCAGTTTCCGTAAGAGACTTGCAGAATAAACATTTGTCTTCAACTATCGTGCCATAACCAGAAAGTCTTTCTTTAGTTAGGAGTGCACCAGCATTAATTTTCCATAAGGTGAGGTTATCCTTAGCATTGTTGTCGCGGCGCCATATTGCTTTATATAAACTGCAATTAACCATAGTTGAAATGCCATGCAAAATTTTATAGAAACTTCTTATTTAGAGCTGCTCACCTTTGCAGTCCCATAGAACATCACGTGAACAAGAACCTTTGTTGGCCACGGCTTGAATTCTTAGCCAAAGAGATCTGATGTGTTGATTCGTTGTGTTCGGAATCACCACTTCAGAGCCATGCAAAATGTGTTGGACGGAACTGTTGAGGGGAATTCCTGATTGAATGATGTCCAAGTAATTTCTGAATAATTTTGTCATCTTTAGTATATAAAAGAAATATAAGTTAATCAAATTTATTTAAATAACTTAAATTTGGGGTTTTATAATTAATTTAAATAAGTGGACTTAAATATAATGTTATGAGCTAACTGTTAATAAATAATTGTGTAAAATTTGAAATGTTCTTATCAAAATGTAAAATGACAAAAGAGATAAAATAATATAATAGAAATAGTAAGAAACATAAAATGATAAACTAATTTAAAATAAAATATCCGGAGAGAATTAAGGAGAAGAGGGAAAACTCCAAGAAGCAAGGAGAGAGCTTTACAAGGTTATGCTTTATTATTATTTAATTGAATAGTGTGTAACTCGTGCGTTGCACACGATATAACAATTAAAAACTAAGTTAAATGGTTATGCAATTTATAATAAAATTGTTAAGATAAATGTGATAAACTGAATTTACAATATTTCTAAGTAATCTTATATTTGAATAAAATTAAGTTATCATTTTTATATAGAACATTTCTACATTTGAATGAAAACTATATTATTGTTTCTTTAGTTAAAATGAGCTTCATATTGATTTTTTTAGGACTTTCGATAAATGTGGTTATATATTGATTTATTATTTTTTAGGATTCAATATTTTAAAGAAAATAAATGAATATTAGTATTGTGAATTAATTTTGAAATCAATATTTTTATAAGCTATAGAAAAATATTCACGTGTATTAATTTGAAGTTACCATTTAGCTTTTTGTGTATTTTACTGAAAGAGAAATATATATAGATTGAATTAAAAAATTTACTTGAGATAACAACAAAAATACCAAAATATTGGAGTGTAGTATTAATGAGTCGATGCATCTTTATGCATTACTTTTCTTTACATCACATATTCGAAAATGATTTTATAATATTATCAAAGCGATAACCAAAATATTTGCTTAATAACTAAAAGGCATTTAATGAAAATAAGATAGAAAGAATATAAATCATGTTGTCATTTTAATTATATAAAAGGTAAATTATTTTTAATCTATTTCTTTATAACTTAATAATTTTAATTCGTAATACAATCTTTTAAATATATTTAACATTTTCCTCAAAAAGAAAATGAAATATAAACGGAAAATGTTTTGAATCAGAATATAGTATAATTTTTGCCCACTAGTTATCAGAAATTACAAATATAAATAATTAAGATTTCACTATTTTCAAAAGCATAATAACTGAATTCATTCATTTATTTATTTTCTAATATTATTAAATACAAACTTTTATCACCGATTTAGAATAATTTTGTTAATGACAAAGAATCCATTCTATGTACTAATTTTGGAAAGAAAAAAATTATATATGTTTTTAGTGATATACAATTTTAGAAAGCAAATATTGCATATACACACACATACATAATTTTGTATGTATGAAATTTGAACTTTAAAATGAAAAAATAACATTTTTTAGTATTAAATCGTGGATCTAAGAAAGAAAATTTATGAGCTTGAATTTAGAACAATATAAGATAATTAAAGCTAATCTTTTATATATTTTAATTATGTGGACTTGAATGAAAAATTGATTTAACCATTTTATTCCATACGAATGTGGTATACACATAGTGAATTATCATTTTTATGATTCATTAGTCAAAAGAATGGATATTTGTTAATTGGATTTATTAAAATGTTTGAATTTAAGACGACTTGATAATTTTTCATGAACACGATAGTAAAACCATATAAGAAAATTAAAGAAAAGTTGGCAAATAATTATAATAGTTATTAAATGTTGATATTTATAGATAAAATGACAATATGATAATAGTTTTTATATGATTGCCGAAACTTTAAACTATGCAGACTTGAAACAAAAATTAGCTTTGACATTTTGATAATATAAATGTGACATGCATGTTGAATTATCAATTTTTAGAATTTAATAGACCAATTAACAAATATTTTTTCTTTTTTATTTATTTGAACAATTTTCACTTAAAATCACCTATTTAATTTTTAAGTATGTACTTAGTTGTCGAATAGTATAAGAAAACTTGAAAGAAATATTTATATTATAAAATTTATTAAATGTTGGTATTTAAATGTAAAACAATAAAAGAGTGAAATAACATAAATATTGTTATAATTACAACAACGAATAAATACTGAATAGACATTGAACATTTTAAGTAAAATATATAGAGACAATCAAGGAGAGAATGGATAATCCTCTATAAATTGTTTTTCTATAAATGTAAAACAATAAAAGAGTGAACTAACATAATTATGAGTATTACGACATGTGCTTCGTGCGTGGTATGATGTATGCTTCACGTGTAAATTGTTTTTCTATAAATTATACATGATTAGCACATTCAGGAGAATAATTTACATAAATATTTGATCATATTTTTATGTTGAAATCATGTGTACCTAATTTAAAATTTTATTTCTGAGTTGCAACATTTTTTTTTGTTAGTTTCAAATTTTATTTATATAGTTAGTTTGTAGACGACAAATTTGTAAATGATGTTTATTTGTTAGATTCTATTTTAAGAATTAAGACATATTTTGAATTTGCAAAAAAGTTTAACCGTTGGATCATATTTTTAAGCATGAAGTTATATTTTGAAATTGTAAAGAAGTAGTTTAACCGTTGGATTCTATTTTTAAGGGACATTAAAATTTGTTAATAGTTATAGAGATGTTGTTTTGATAGTTTATGTCGATATCAAAATAATTGTTGCGTTAAAGGTATTATAATTATTAATAAAGATTAAGATTAGGTTACTAAAACATGGTGTCAAATTTTAAATATAATACAAAATATCTTGAGAGTTTTAAGGTGAAGAAAGATAATATTGAGAATTAAGGAGAGAGCATTAAAAGTTTCCACTTTACTATTATTTAATAGATAGATGTCATAGTAGTCGATATACCAGGTTGTATTTAAATAACCGCCAATATACCTATATATATAAACATAAGAAATGGGCTTGTTAATGGCGACATGCGAATTTCGTCACCTGCTTTCGCTATGTGTGAGCCCTAATTTCAATTTCATCTATCATTTCTAATTAATTTCCTTTAACGATTTCAGATCGCTTGCGATCTGTATGTAACCTTCAACGAACCCCCTTTCGTTGGTAAGCTAACTGTTTTTTTTAAAATATCATTTCCATAAGCAAAGCCAGATCCAAGATCCGCTTTGTATCTATGCCGATCCAAATCTGTTTCAGTTCCAAATCTGATTCTTCATCACCAAACGTGGATGTGGTTCTCCTGAAACTTCAACAGAATTATCCAGATCGTCGCATCTTCCTACTATTCCAGATCTATGTATTCTTAGATCGAGCTGCCTCAGATCTGCGCATCGTATTTAACTGAAGATCCATACTATTTGTGATGCGAATCTGTTTGAAAATAGAAGACCAAGCCATTAAGGGAGCTGGGATCTAGCAGCGCCGGCGTAAGTGTAAGTTCAGTTCTGACTCCTCATAACCGATCTACTGGTTTTTCATTATTTTCATGATGAAAATTATGGGTTGATTATGTTCAATTTGCCTACGATTTGGGTGGTTTTCAATCTGTTTATATTGGATCTGAAAGTAATATACTGAGATGCCTGTCCACTATTATCTGGTACGTCAGATACGATTACATACTGATGCAGAATTCGGTTTCGAGTTTTTGTTTGATGACAGGTGCTAATGTTCATTAGTTTTAGGTGATCATGGAATCAGTTTCAGATTTTGTTTGGTAGATACCCACATTATACTAATGTTGGTTTTATCTTTAAATGTGTTAATGAATGCTCATAATCAAGTTCACCTAGTAAGGTCAATATGTGATCTGATTTTATCTGATGTAAATTTAGCGAAGCAGTTGGCCTCTTAATGACTTTCACCCCAAAATTGTTCATGGTATGTACAGTATTTCCCCAATAACCTGCTTCTTGAATGGATCTTGGGCTTCTTATATTTGGATGGAGAATATTTATACCAGATCCTTATCAGTTTTATAGATTCATACGGTATTTTAGGGATATATCTTGTTATATACCGTGTTGGGCTTATTTAAATGGGTTAATGTTTAATCAAGTCCATCCATATGTTTTACAGTAATTTGAAGGAAAAAAAAGTTTAATGGGTAATTGTTTCTGGATGAAACAGTTAGCATGAAGAGGTGATTATGCATTTTGGCACAAGTGTTATATGGTTTTCACTTGCCATTAGTAGCTACAGGTGGTGTTATGAACTGTTTTTTTAATTTAAGAAAAGGTTTCAGAAACAAGTTTCTACATACGGTGGTACATTTCAACTTCCTATAGTTGAACGTTATCCATATTTATTGATCAAGAATGGAGCAATTTTTCTGTAGGAGCTTCCAGCCTTTGAACCACTAAAAGAAAACACTGGCGATGGCGGGTGCACTCAATGTAGCTCAGATATATTATTCATGCAGTCAGGTGTTTGAATAACAGTTCAGATTTTGTTAATGGGAATTGAAGATGTGCTTTCTCCGTCCTGTCTTGAAGTATAACATGCTTTTTTTTGATTTTGGTACTGGAGTTTTTGTTTTGGTGTATCTTTTTATGGGTGATAATCGGTTGATGATCATGCAAAAGAGGAGCCCTTGGATCGAGTGAGGTGCATAGAGTTGCGCGCTACAGTGGGATGGAGGCCTCACCATGGGGCAATTTATGATAGTTAGCTTTATATTTACTTGTATTTTCAGTTTTTCATGCTTTTGGTTTATGTTGTAAAGGTTAGTGTGCTAACTGCCTATTGTACTATTTTTTAGTAGGTAATAAAGTGAGCTAATTTCCAAAAGATATATATATATATATATACACACACACATATATATATATATATATATATATATATATATATATCTTACCTCTTTTCAAAAAATATACCTATTTGGACTTATTTTCTCTCAAATATCATATGCTTTTTAGCCTTTGATTGGTCCTAGTTGACTTGCCTGCCATATTGGTAGATTGAGATATTTTGATGCTAGTATGACTACACATGAGAAACTAGTTTATGCTACAAATTTTATTTAAATATCCTTGGATAAACCTCTGCCTTCATCTATTAAAGTCCGGATTGCTCTTGACATTGTCGTGGAAGTAAAAATTCATTACGATTATACCCTAGAGACCTGTACCACTTGTCACTCCTAAGAGGAACTCCAACAATGATTGGATATTACATATTTGTAATATATACACTCAAATCTTGCTCCAACAGTGTGCATAAATTATAATCAATTGAAAATTCAACAAATTTGGTTACAAAAAAGTAATCTGGAGAGATCCTGGTTGAGCAGGCATTCAGGTTGGAGCGTCTGTTCAAATAACGCCTATTTATTAAAAAAATAGGCTTCAGGCGCCTATTCAACATGAGCCTAAAGTTTTTTTTTGGCCGGTTATGGAATAGGCGCCTGGCTCATATTTTGTTGGGGAGATGGTACGATTACATTTTGTAATTGTTGAATTTGTAATTTTAGATCATAATTTTGTTGGAGATGCTTTAAGGTCATCTTGCTACCTCTTTTAATCTACTACCCTTTGCTTCTTTGCCGACTAAGGTTCCCGTGGTTAAGCCACCTTCTTGTCATTGGGCCCCGAAGGTTGGATCTAGTGTCGAAGTCGTTTAGCATGATTTCTCCCCTATATCTATTTCATGTAAGGTGGTTGAGACTACCTGTATCCCCCTTATACCTTATATTCCTTATTGCATGGTTTCTCTAGATCTTGCGTATGTTGAGTGCCTGGTGGACTCTAATGTCGATGTTTTTCGTGTTGCGATATTCGATCTCCCTGTATGTTCCTCCTTTTCATGGATTCTTGATGAGGAATCGTGAGTGCACACCTATTCTGACATGCAGTATCATCCCCGGTAGAAATGTTTCTTTCGCTTCGCCTTTGGGAATTTGGATGAACAACGTTGCTTATACTACTTGGTTCTGGATGATGAGTTTTCTGTAGCTATTAAGTGGCCTTTAGGTGTTTAAAACTGAAAGTACTCTTAATGATATTTCCTGGGATGGATCCTTCATTTATTCTAGTGAGTTTGTTTATTTTGTACTTGTTCATGCTACTATGTTTGCTTATTTTGTTGTACGTTTTATTCCTAATGTTGTTGGACATGAGTCCTCTTCTTTTAAGAAATGACATATCTGCCCATTATCTTTGTGGGCATGACACCTCCTCTTCTAAGGATGATATTCTTTTTGTTGTGTTGCGTCATGGCTACACACATGCTTTTTCCTTTCTAAGTGCCTTGGACACTATAACCTATTGAATATAATAATATGATTTTTATTTGATGATAACAAACATATATATTATAATATAAATATGTTTGTAACTGTACTATTCTATACTACATCACATACATAAATAAATATTTAATTTGAATAAAATGCTATTATACAAGAATTTAATATTCAAATCATGATTTATTCAAATAAATATTTTATTTCAATATTTGGAATAGTACAAACTTCTAACTCTCACTATTGTACATTTATCTGTAATATAATACAGTTAGTTCACTTATACATTCAATTTCTTATACATTGGTTCCTCGCTACATTTCTCTCAGTTCACTCAGTTACACAATCTTACATACACACTCTTTCAAATACATTTCTTATACACTCACTTGTCTTCAAACAGCATCAGATCCAGTCACCTGCATACGTGTCACAGAAACACACACATAGTAAACTGGAACAAAATAGATTTAAATTCTAGCAAGTATAAATTCACTTTAAATTTTATTTGCCTCAGAATTTTGGTGAGTTTCTCATCATTTTTCTGGATTTGGTCTGATATGTATATACATTTATTCGACTCTGGACTGCTTATGATATTCACAGTGATTCACTATAAATACCACAAGGTAGACTATATAACTAGTGCTTGCAGATCATCCTCAACACAGCTATAGTGGCCTGCTGATCAAGACCAACCTTAACTCACATTTTTGGTCTGTTGATCTTGACCAGTCATGACACATTGTATAGTGGTCTGCTGATGTAAATAAAAAATATAATTGCACATGCACAATACATGTACACACATATATGTGTATGTATATACACATATATATTGATTTTGTGGAGGCAACAACAAGTATTCAGTCAAGACAACAAATAGACACATGCATGATTCAAGTACTAATGGCAAGGAAAATCCACATAGGTGCAACATGCACATAAGTCAATGAAACTACTCAAGTGATCAAATCAAAGTCGCATATATAGATACAAGCAACAACCCAAGTATTCACAGGCGTACAAAGTCAACTCAGAGGCAAAAAGTCTGGTCAGTGTGGAGCACAAGAACAAGTACACGAACATGGAAGTTCACACAAATGGTGACCAAGCAATGAACCAGATATGCTAACTTTCTAGGTACAACATGCATATGACACAGCAAAAGCATACAAGAAGGTTAACTTTTCAAGACACATGTTAGTAGTCACAAATCTAGACATGCATGCAAACCAACAATGTACATAATAATGGCTCAATTCAGAATACACAAAACACTTAACAGAGAAAGAAGAGGCAAGCAATCAAGAACTCAAGCATTTCACCACAAATAAGTGTACAGGTGAAGTTTCAGAACTCAGCAACTTGATAATCCTCAACATGATCAAAGAAATGGAGAAAGCTTTTAGGTCAACCAGAAATGCCAAGAACAACATATAATTGGCTATGGCATCAAAAATACATGAAGCAAGAATAGTTCTGTGACGACCCGGATTTTTGGTCGATTATTTTTAAATATTTATTATTGTTTTAAATATTGAGTTGATAATATAAATGAATTTTTATATTAAGTTATCAATTTAAAAATCGATTTTTGATTTAATACTGAATATATTAAATCATCGTAATATGAAATACATTTGAATTCGAAGATAAAACCGAACTGAAATAATTCAGGTGATCAATATAAATTGTATTTGTATATATGAACGATAATATTAATTTATTTAAAGAGAAACTGTTTGTTTCAAACTTAAATTATATCATTTTATTATGGTATTTAAGAATAACGAATTTACAGACGACCTCGGTTTTCGACGAAACTGATTTTATTGGGTTCGGATCGTCAAACCATAGTAGGATGTCCATTTCCATTGCTATTGGAGCTAATATGTGGTAGTTTCAGCGTATTACTTTATATGTAAGTTTCATAAATTAATAAAAAAATCGCTTGGCTTTCTTGGACACACTAACCTCGTTTGGCTTCCTAGGCACACTAACACATATTATATAGCTCAGTCTTTCCGCTCTTCCCTCATTTGGCAAAACATAGAATGAAATTCTCTTCGATAGGAAAGGAAAAATAGATTGAAAAAAAAAACACCAACCTGAAGCTAATATAATCGAGCTCCAATCCTCTCTCCTCATTTTCATCCATCACTGTTATTCCAAATTAAACCGTTCCTTTCAAAATTCCTCATAAAATCACAATAAATCAAATCCTCCATGGAATCGATCAACCCAGGATTCATTTCCATCGTAAGAGGGAGAGCTTCACGCTGATATGTTTGATTTTGAATGAGATGTTGTTCAGTGGAATTTGCGGACATCGTGTTTTAGGGCTGAGCACGGATTACGATTTAGGGGGCTGGAGGCTGAACGAGTGATAGCGCAGAGTTTCTGGCAGCGAGGTGCATTTGTTGATTGAGTTCGGTGGGTATCGATGTTGATAATTGCAGGGTTCCTGTAATAGCCATGATGAGGTTCCTGCCCCATTTTGTTTAAGGAAGATCGAGCTTTATTCCAACGTGATGAATGGGGAAAGGGAAGCTATGGGAATTCAGCTCAATAGTGATTTCAGTTCATGGAACCGCAAAGTACGAAGGGAGTTTGGTAATTCAAGGGTTTGGTCATGGATGTATGAAGAGCAGGAAGAAGGTTAATGCGATTTTGTTGTTTTGAATTATGAAAGAGGAAGAAAGGGAGTTCAATAGTATAGTCATTTTGCATAAATGAAAGGCAAGTATTGAAGTGAATGATCGGTAACGAGTGGGTTAGTTCAGAAAGGGAGCACACTTTTCAAGTTCGGGAAAGAAGGTGACATGACCCAAACTTCCCTATAAAGGAAAGCCCGGATTGAGTTGAGAACACGACAAATCAGAATACAAACAGAAGAACATTTCATTGCTTATTACAACAATTTGCATCAGAGTACAAGAATATACAGAGTATGAACAAATGATATACAATTAATAAATATCAGAGATTTATAAGTTACAATGCAACGGAAAATAATACAAAACAGAACTGAAAGAGATAAACAGATACAGAGCTTTCCGAATATCGTTCCAGTTGTAAACCAGGATCCTGTGAATATAAATCTGCAAAATCAAAACTGCTAGCTGCCCGTATGGAAAATAGGGGCACCCAGAGTTTAGGTTAAAACAATAAACTCTAGGTTAGTCATGTGACTGGTGTGAGAACTGAAACAATTATTAAATCTTTACTTTAAAAATAAAGCAAATCCAGGGACCATGCCATATAACATAAAACGGGTTTCCTCCCAAGAATACCAGTGTATAACAAAACAACACAATGCTTTTTGGAAAAATGAAGCTATTATAAGACTCAGGTCCCATCACACAATGCAACGCAAGCCGGAGGATAGAGTTTTACCTTATAATAGCCAAACATGCTTGGTACGTTTAAAACAAATCATTTTGATACTATTATAGTGTAAAGTGTATGAAAACAACTTGAAATATAAATGTATCAATCATAGACGGTGTATTGAAATAAAACCGAATGTCACCTATTGGAAATTGGATTTCTATCATGAGTCTAGGCAAGGGATGTACTCCTAACCGCTTCGAGACACTCTAGTAAATACCTCGGGACGACGCACTCTCGGCAACCCCTGGATCCTCCAAGGCCAGTCCTCCCTTACGTTTGAGGATTAATTATTCCTGAACACACGTTTCTCGGTCCTATCAGACCTATCCATCGGCTCCTTAGAGACCGGTATAACCGAGCAGCCTCGCAATCCAACAACCACATAGGTAAAAATATAACAATGTCAGGGCGTGCAAAACCCTAACACCACCCATAGCTAGAAAGAAACGTCATGTTCTCCTTGGGTCCCTTATCCCGTTTTTGACTCATACCGAGGTGTGAGGCTCGCGAATTAACGCTATACACAAAGCTATGCTATATTAAAGCCGTGCTTTGATCATCAACCACAAGACTCTTCTTTTCAACAGAAGCCTTATCATTTGCATCTCAGCATGCCACACAGGCAATTCAAACCATGCGACTGATGTCTATCAATATATAACCTCTGAGCTCGTACGTCTCAGAGAAGCGCGTTAAGCAAGAGAATAAATTCTCTGCTGCCAAACATATATATATTTAATAGAAATCAATCAACACAGTATAAAATCCATTGTCAGACACACATCCATTTACAAGTTCGTTCTGAGTCTGAACGAAACCCGAGGCACCTTATTCCTCGTCCGATATGTCCAATACAGGAGAGAGGTCCTCGCATATCTGGTCGATCTCCAAGTACGTCTGGACGATCACCACTTATTACCTTGTCTTGGGTGTACAGCCCAATCAAGACATCAGTAATCATCCAAACGATGTGAAGATCTCCGGTCTTCAACCACCGTCTTCATCGTTGACTTATCGTCAAATCAGTTATTCAGAATGGGTATAAACCCGACCTTTTCGAATAACTCACGTATATAATTAATAAGTGTTATAAAAACACAACATATGCCTCATTCCAATTCATTTAAATATTCATATCCTTTGGGAAAGGTTCCCATTAATTTTTTCAAAGAAAAATTCTTTAAATTTATTCTTTAATCTTCCTTTGGATATCAATTCAAACCATGTTATGGTTTTCCAAACTAGTCGGGATTAGCGCACCTTACCGAAGTAATTATTTGTTTAATCTTCCAATCCCAACCTATTCATCCCATGGAGCAAAACTGGTAATACTCCATATCTAACACCACGGTGGTATTGGTAAATTTAATTACCATTCCACGTTCAAATCTAATTAAAGATTTAACCATCGCTAGGAGCAAAAGTGGTGATACTCCATTCTCGATCATCTCCCAAATTTGATAATTTAAATTATCAATTCCCATTTCAATCTAATTAAAGATTCATTAAAACCCCACTTAGTTTTAATCTTCCTAAAAATCAATACTAATGATTATTTAACTTTGGAAACACAAACATGTTGCATCGACAATCTATACCGTACTATTGATTTCTGCCGATATATAACCTCTAAGCTCGTACGTCTTAGAGAAGGGTGTTAAGCAAGTGAATAAATTCTCAGTCACCAAAAAGATATATATTTAGCAGAGATCAACCATACAATTCGAAATACAATGACAGACATGTAATCCTGCCTTTAACTAGGTTAAAGAACTAATGTCATTTAAAACACAGTTCACGATAAACCCAAATCACATTCCATTAATTATGGAATCTTCACGGAAAAACAAATCAATATATAATCGATATCAATTTTCGTATCCGACTAATTATATAAATGGAATAACGACAAAGCCTTTTAAATTCCGTATGTATTAACAGTCTTCCTCCACAGAAGTTCACTTCGATTATTATCAATCAAATTCCATTCAATTCCAATTTAATATATTAAATTGGAATACTTTACTTTAGAAAATTCCCGTTAAATCTTAATAAAAAGTTTTATAAATTCCAAATCACGATTCACTTTGAATCGGGTTAAAGAACGAATGTCGTTAAAAACACAGTTCACAATAAACCCAATTCGCATTCCATTTTCAGTTCCAATTAAATGTTAATTAATTGGTAATTCTTCTTTAAATCTTAATTAAAAGATTTATTCTTTTCACACTGGGTTTAAGAACGCGTCATTTAAAACACAGTTTACGACAAACCCAAAATGCAGTTCAATAGTAAATACAAGGCTCTGAATAGAAATTATATCGTCTTATATTTAATATCAAATTCTGAAATCAATACATATCGTATTGGAATAACGATATATATATCTTCCAAATTCCTCCACAATATCCGTATAATCACGAAATCCAATATAGAAATATTCCGAATATAATTTCGATTCAAATCCATTCCAATTCATATATTGGAAATTCTGGTTATTTTTAAAAGCATTTCAAACCCAATTTATTTGTTTAAAAATATTAGATTTTTAATTCTAGTTCATAACTAGTTCATTTCGATAAAAATATATTTTTATCCTTTCAAATATGGAATTTTTCATTTCAATTCTTTCCAAATTATTTATTATGATTTTACACAAATTATTGATATCTTTAATAATTTTATCAAGGCCCATAAAGTCGATTTCCATAAACGGTCATCAAACTGCACTTACGGCGACCTTTTCCAAATTTGATTTGGACATGATTCCAAATCTAACCGTTAGATTTCAAATCTCTTGTCTTTTGTATTCGTTGGAAAGCTCTTTTCGATACGAACCCAACGGTTCTAGTTTTAGGAGGATCCAATGGTTGGATCTCCCGTAATGTCCGTTCGAAGTCAATGGTCGAAATTCGCGAATTGCCGCGGTGTGGTGCGTTCTATTCAGGCCATTATATATATAATATAAATTTCGTCAATTTCCATTTAAAACGTATTCTATAAATCGTTTTAAATTCGTTTTCAAAACGATTTCAACTTCATATTCAATTTCAAATCAAAATTGAATATTCCATATCATCGATATATGAATGATAATATTTTCAAAACATTAGATTTTGAAATCACCTCCTTTTCAATATTCATTATAAAAATGAATAAAATCGATATAAATATCGTTCATGGCCAAAATGGCGTTAATCTAATCAACACGGCTTTATATAATTAAATATATTCGTGTCCATCCCAAATTGGACATCAAAATCAGATTTTGATCTTTTACTGAATATTTATTTTAAAATATTCATTATTTTAAAACTCGTTATTTTAAAATATTCGTTCTTTTTGAACTGGAATCAGACATAGTCAACTACCATATAATGTTGATTATTTGGTTTTCATACAATACATGTATAAAACAACAATGATAACCAATCAACCATCATCCAGAGTGCTTTCTACACTGCATAAGCATTAAATATAAATATTTGACGCTTACAATAGTCTGTCAACCAATTGATTGACATACAACTAAATATTGGGATTAGTGTATGCCTAATATCATCCCAATACCCGTGTGGGGTTTTCAAATAACAAACACTGATTATTATTTGTTTAGTTGGGCGATGTGTAAAATATATCGTCCCAATCAATATCAGTCAAATGTGTGTACAAAAACAAATCGTTCGATTTGTTTATAATATTTATTTTATTCCTATACACGTTAAAAAATTATATTTTTAACTACAAAATATTTATTTCAACACATGAATATTATTTTCCATTTCACATAACAATCAATTCTCACAACACAATCAAATCAAATAAGTCGTCCATAGTTTGTGGACGATGGATGTCGGGTGCTGTTGAGCAGCGTCTGCATCCTAGTATATATTTTAACTAGAAAATAAAATTAAAGTGAGAAATTCTCAGCTTGGGCTTCCACTCCTCCATTCTTTATTTCTGAACGGTTCGGATTCGGATTTATTTCCAGCTGATTCCATCGCAATCTGTTTCACGTGGTTTTTATATTAAAAATCATATTCCTAATACGATATTTACATTATAAAAATCCCATTTTTAACATGATGCTTACATAATAAAAATCATATTTTTAATACGATGCTTACATAATAAAAATCACATTTTTATTTCACTTCATATATAAAAGATCATATTTTTACTATTATACATAAACAAAAATCATATTTTTATATAATTAAAAATTATATTTTTACCTAAGTAAAAATCGTATTTTTAACTAAGTAAAAATCTGCACTTTTATCTAAGTAAAAATCCGCATTTTTATCCAAGTGAAACCCACATCTTTACCTACATAAATAAATAAATTAATTAAAAACTCACTGTGGCGCTCGAGGGGGTAAACAGCAAGTCACGGCGGTTGGCGTTGTCACGGTGGTCTTGGATGCTAGGGTTTTGGTTTTAACGGAGGGAGGAGAGACGAGGGGGGGGGCGTCGGAGGTCTGGAGAGGGGTCACGGCGGCGTGGGCGACGGCAATAGCGGCGACCGTAGGTGGTGGCGCTAGGAAGAATCGCGGTTGCGCGAGTTGATGTTGATTTGTAGGTCTTCGTGTGGGGTGGGTTTCGATGGAACGGAGGAACGATGGAGGGGGAAGGGGGCGGCCAATCGCCGAAGGTGGCGGTGGCTGAGGGAGCACGCGCTACGGTGGTCTGAGGAGGGGGGAGCGATAGATCGTGGGTGTCGGGTTTTTTCTATTTATTTTATTTTTTTTCTTTGAATGAGCGTTGACCTGTAGAAGAGAGGGAGGCGAGAGTTTATATATTAATATATATATTTAATTAATTTAATTTTCAAAAAGCAACTTCTTCGTTCCAACTCTGAATCGGACCCAACGACTGTCGTCCCTAGCTAATCACCCCTATTTCGAACACAATGTGATATGTATCGTGAGCCAGTTCAGCTGTTACATCAGTTTCTGCTAAATTTAAAATTCATTATATTTTAAATTCAATCACACATTTTAAATTACCGGAGTCGCATACTGAATCTAAAAATTCCAGAAAAATAAGTCTGGCTTCATATTGACGATATCGTCCTAACAAAACAAATTTCATCGAATTTGGTGACCGTTTGAAAAACGGTCATTTTCCAGTCGATTAAATTCAAACTGAAATTACCAAACACGTTTAAATCCGCCACTCTCACATATTAATTTCAAAAATTATGAAAATTGGAATCTAGTTATAATTTGACATTTTGAATCCAACAAAAGTGGTTCGTTGAAAACAGAGGTCGTTTGCAAAATGGCTATTTTTAAGTGCTATATTTCCATAGCGATTATTCTGAATTTTCAACTGGGAATATCTTTTTATTCCTGCTATGAAATTTCAATTTTTCAGATCCGTTAGAAAGATATTTTCAAACAGATTCAAATATTTCTGGTTTCACTAAAATCCGGTTTATTATGAATCCTGTACATTCATTTGAAATTTGAAATTGAATTTTCAAACTACCACGCCATTTCCAATTCCTTTTATAATTAAAATAAAAATTTATATTCTAATTTCGAAGTAAATAAATATATACATTTTAGTTCTATTCAAAATAAATTTCTTGTCATGATTATTCAAAATAAATCATTTTAAATATTCAAAATTCATTAAAATTGCCAAAATATAAATTTTAAATTGGTTCTGATTTTCCGGGTTGTTACAGAAGGCTTGAAAAGAAATTAAGTTATATAATTTATTTAAACAAAATAATTTATTATAATTGTATATATATATATATAAATCAGATTATAGTTACATGATTTATTACATATATTTGATTGTGTCATTTATAAAATGAATAAATAAAGTACAAGGTCAAATTTATCAAATCAAGTTCATGTAAGGTTTGGAGCTGCATGATTCTCTACTAAGGAATAAGAACTGGGAATGAATAACAATTAAAATCACGGTGAGTAAATTTCACTCAGATTTATTTAGAATTATTTTATTAGTTAAAAATAATTGTTTGTTGATTGTTTGCATACACTGAAATATTTTTGTGGCTATTAAATATATATTAGTTATTTAGGATCGGTGTTTGTAGTTATTATTATATATATTGGTAGTTTGATGTCTCGCAGTACCATTAGCGGATGCCCACAGTATCATTAGCGGATGACCCTATGCGCCCCACGCTATGATAGTGGATGACCTCCTGTACCGCGATATCCTGCCTCAAAGCAGGATGGGTATTATTTATGTTAGCTAACGTCTGTGGATGCAGGAAAACAGGTTGGAGGAATTCAACTGGATTCCTCATAAATATTATTATTTGTTTTTTTACAAATATTTCATATGATGTGTTAGAAAACCGATAATTGATAATCAGGTGTTTTGAATGTCTGAAATATCACTAGGCCTAAAATGTTGATTTATAAAAATACCATCAAAAGGATATTTTGAGATTTAAAATGGGAAATCTATTTTTCAAAAATATAATTTGAATTTCGAATTGGCTAAGAAAAATTTACTTGTTTTGAATAATAAAAACAAGTAATGGAATTTATAAACAATGTTTATAAATTTAATAATACAGAAAATTGTAGTTAATTTATAAACGGTATTTATAAATAAAGGTGAAAATTATCATTTGGATAATTTAAAATTTAAAAATCAAATATGAATTTAAAATGAAAATTTGGATTGTGTTAAAAAGAGAAACAATGGTATTTATTCCAATGTTCAGAACATAAATTAAACTAAAATAAATCCATATGGATTTATGATATTATTCGACGATGTCGACTTTTGTAAACTAAATGATTTTTAAATAAGATATTGGAATTATTTAGAAAGAACTAAATTTTAAATACAGAAATAAATTCAAGAATTATATTTAAGTTATAAATATAAAATATTCCAAAAAGGGGTAGAATTTCAATTGGATTTGAAATGGAACTTGTTTGAATATATAAAATAAGTGAATTTATGAACAATGTTTATAAATGTCACGTATTAAGTATCTAGGGATAAATTGGAATTTTATATTCAAGTATGAATTTACAAATATTGTTTGAAATCATTTCGAAATCGAAACGGCGATTTTTATTTCGGAATCTGGAATATAAAAGGAATTAAGTTTCAAATAGATTGTGCAATGAAACTTGTTTTAAATTGTAAAACAAGGAAGTTAAATTTATAAAAAGGGTTTATAAATTAAATAAGATAATTATCGTGGGATAATTTTGAATTTTAAATTCAAGTATGAATTTAAAAGTGAGTTGTAAAATGTGTTGAAAAATAGAACGATTGATTATATTTCGGGAATTCGGAATATAAACTGAATTTAAATAAAAATAACGGATTTATAAATGAAATTCTATTTATATCAAATTTTATTAAATAATTTATTTCCATAGGATTTAGAATTTAAAATAGAGGATTGAATTTAATCCATAACTAAGAAATGAAATAATCGACGATTAGGGATATTCAGAAATATCTATTTGAATTGGGAAAATTAGTTTAAAATATATTTAATTATATTCAAATGGAGTTGAAATTTAAACAAATTTTAAAATGATTATATTCAATTATAATTAAAAACGAACTCGCCGTAGCGTGGCAGTTCGTAAATTGGCGTTTCGAACTTCAATTGAGTATATAGAACTCAATTTAAGTCGGAATTCCTTAAAATAAGAACCATCAGGACCGATTTGATAATAGTTTTCTAATGGAAGAGAAAAATCTGGATTTCATCGTATAGATTTTGAGTTATGTCAAAATCAAATTTAAAAAAAAACAGCGCCATAACCATTATAAAACAATAACGATTTATTCAAATAAATTAAAAAAATTATACAAATAAAATCCAAATTTCCATTAGAAAAATCCAGATTTGAGTTATAAAATATATCTAAACTCTAGTGGAGTAATGAATTGATTTTTGAAACAAAAATCAGATTTTTAATTGTTGAATATAATTAACTAATTTGAAGAATAATTAGTAAATGGAATTTTGAATCAAAATTGGACTTTGAATGAGAAAAGGGGTTGGTAATTTATATTTGAAATCAAATATATAACTTGAGTTGAAAAGGGAATTCGATTGGTTTATAAGTGGTTAAAATATATTTGAACGTGATATGTTCAAATAAAAAGTTAAATGGACAAAAGAGTTGATTAAAGAATAAATTAGCGAATTGAGTTAAAATGACCAGATTGAGTTGGGATAAATTAGAAATGAACGTATATGTGTTAAACAGGTATGGAATGAAGAGATTGAAGTTTATAAATTTAGTACACGACAAAAAGTTACATGTTTAAATTACATATGAGGTTTTATGCGCCGAATCAGCAAGCCGCCTGGCTTTTTTATTTTCTTTTTGAATGGAAAGGGCCCAGAGTGGCGTTTTGTAGTTGTACCGAGTAAACCGTACAAAGGAGGTTATGGCGAAATTTTCTGGATATTTATGGAGTTAGAATATTTTTAAGAAAATTTAATAAGTAGTAAATCAATATATCAATATATATCGAATTCGATAAGGAAACGAACTTATAATAGAATATTATAAATAAAAAAGGAAATCTATAATTAAATCTGGTAAGAATAGAAAGAGAAACATATATATGTTTAAAAAATGAATAATTGGTTTTTATGGTATTGGTTATTCGAGGTAAGTGGTCTTCTCCGTTTTGAAGTTAAGGATGTTTTCTGTCAAGGTCTGAGAGGTAATTATACCCCAACTTGATTGATTTCATTATTAACCGATAAATTGGAAGATTCAGTCTCGAAGATAAATGTTTAAAGAGATTTAGTTGAATGCACTATTTTGGGTTGTTATGACGATGTTTTACACAACATTCGTTTTAACCCAGGTAAGTGGAAAATTTTGGAAATATAATAATAAATATTTTCTGAGTATAGAAATGAATGGTCATGAAAGGGAAAAGTAATTGGAATAAATTCCAGTCATAAATAGAAAATATTTTCTAGGTATAGAAAATAAAAGTAGGTGATATTTGGAAATATTTTCCAAACAGCGTAAGAGGCTAAGATGATTTTTGAAATATCGTGTTAACAAATATCGATAAGAAAATGGAGAAGTGATTTAATTAATGATATATTAATTAAGGGGCCCACTGATTGTTTGATATTATGGATGAGTGTTTGTTTATTTCTCTTCGATAGTTAAATAACTGACTATCGAAGTATTGGCCAATATCGTTGTCAATATGGAGAGACCAGCTGGATTTTTATCTGAGAACCACTCCGTATGGGCAGTAGCTTCGAGAATCAGATTATATAAAGATAATCGAAGACAGAGTGAAGTGCAAGGGCTTTTTCTGTTAATCCTAGGTAGATATTGCCTAAGATGGATTTATGGAAATTGTGCCTTCGGTTTCGTTCAATCCCAGAAAGAACGTGTATGAACGAATGTCTGACAGAGTATTTTCAGCGATCACATATGTTGGCCTGTACGAATTTACATATGGCGGCGAATAATTTATTCTCTTAGCATAATACCCAGAGTATCTTTGTGCAAATCAATTAGTAATTAACGGATCTGACAATGTGGTATTCAAAGTGATGGTGCTATCAAGTAATTGTAACCTCAAGCCTCGCAACCGGGAAATGGTATAAAATCGGGTAAGTCACATGGCTAAGTGGTTAGCTGCCAAGTAGGGTGTACTGTCACCTGATCTAGATAAATTCCTTTTGCTTCTTAAATCTATCGATGTTGTCCCTTGCGGGAATGGTTGCTGATCCCAACCGTTGGGGATAATACATTTAGTACTCTCAAGCGAAGTGAGGGGCCGATCATGTTTAGCCTGGGTTGCAAGATGTTCTTGTTGAACCCGGTGTATTCCTCTCTAGAGATACATCGTCGGAAGGTGGTCCCATACCTTCCCAGTTGGAATCCATTATCCAATAAGAGCCCACGGTTTTGATTGTATATATATATATATATATATGTAGAGCGTGTGATGCAAGCGTTCTACTAGATTGATATTTACTTGTTTTATACATTATCGTAATATCAGAATAATATTGATTTCAAAATGTTTTGGGTTATCATAAGATGAAAAAAATCCGTGATTACGTGTGGATTGGTCTTACGATTATCTTTTCTTTCGAAAAAAAAATTTTAAAAGTTAAACCAATGATTTGAGTTTACTCACCCCAGTCCCATGACTGACCCAAAGTTTATTTTGTTTTGTTTTACCTTAAACTCTTGGATGCCCAAATTTGTACGAGCAGTCAAGTAGTTCAGGTATTTTCAGATATACTTGGAGGAGCTTGGAGCAGGAGGCTTCAGTGTTAGTTATATAGAGTTTTATTCCATTGTGTAGTGTATGCGACAAAAAAATGTTGTACTCTGGTAATTTTATGTATATGTAGTAAAAATTTGTATTTCAAAAGCTGTTATATATTATATTTTATTCCGCTGCGATGTGAGATTTTGTGTTGTGTTTATCTTCTTCTTCTATTCTAATTTTTCTTTCTATTTCTCACTCTCTAACTTCTTTCTATTGATGATCCGGTAATTTCTGGTATTTGGTTAGTCGATATGGTATTTGTATTGATAATCAAGACCGAGAAAATGTCGGTTCGTTACAGTGGTATCGGAGCTTAGGTTGAGCGAATACCTAGGCTTTGGCGGAGGTCTACTCATTAGAGATAGATTCAGTAGTACTCTAGATTGAGTTCAGTGTATATATATGAGAGCATGTATTTGTAAATTGATTTAATCAATTATTTTATATTGTGTTGGCTAGTCTGTTGAGTGGTTTATGGATTCTAATCAAATTATGGGACGCCATGAAGTCGACAGGAATTTCTAAACACTTGAACAGAGAATTCGACATGTTATTGTTTTGGAATGGGTAAATGAATTTTTTTACCCAAAACCATATTTTGATATAGAAAAGGGATAAATTTTCTGAAATTATTATAATATATGAATGTGTTGGATGTTAATATTATAATCAAATGAGATTATAAAATTGGAATGGTTACGTATAACCGAATAAAATTTGTATATGAATGAATTATACGAATGAGATGAACTAAAATTGAATTCAAACCAGAATTTGGAATTTAAATCCTGGGAAGCTGAAAAATATTCTCTAAAGTATATTAAAATAACATAGCTTTGTTTTGGAAGAATTTTTGATTCAAAATCATTTTGAATGGATTTTGGAAATGATGAAGCATTGAACTCACTTCAGTGGCTAGAAAATAATTCTGATGATGACGGCCATATCATCAGTGTTCATTTGTGAGTTTCAAAGTGATAAATTGCTGCTTAGAAAAGTTTCGATCGCAATTTGTTTGAAATAAAACAAGTTGTTTCAAAAAAAAAGTTCAAATGTTTTGAATTTGAGTTGGAAATAAATATATGTATATATTTATGTAATTTTAGAAGAATCTGAAATGAAAACTCAGGAATTTGAATTCTGAAATTATGATTTAACTTAAGCAAGTTAAATGAATTGAAGGGAATAAATTGATTAAAATCAATTTGAATCAATTCTAATGAATATGAATCGGATGTGAATATATTAATTGTTAATCATTCAGATTAAATGAATGTAAGCATATATGGTGTGCAATATGAATGAAAAACAAAAGTTTTGGTTGGATATAAAATTATAGAAATGTGAAGAGTTGAATTTTATCATAAGTGGATTTTTGAAAAGTTAGTAGGGTTTGAAGCATTTTTCCTACTTTAGTAATTTCGGGGACGAAATTCTTTTAAGGGGGGAAGAATGTATCAACCCGGATTTTTGGTCGAAGATATTAAATCATCGTAATATGAAACATATTTGAATTCGAAGGTAAAACTGAATTGAAATAATTCAGGTGATCAATATAAATTGTATTTGTATACATAAACGATAATATTAATTTATTTAAAGAGAAACTGTTTGTTTCGAATTTAAATCATATGATTTCAATATGGTATTTATGAATAACGAATTTACAGATGACCACGGTTTTCAATGAAACAGATTTTATTGGGTTCAGATCGTCAAACCATAGTAGGATGTCAATTTCCATTGCTATTGGAGCTAATCTGTGGTAGTTTCAATGTATTACTTCATACATAAGTTTCATAAATTAATAAAAAATTGCTTGGCTTCTTGGACACACTAACCTTGTTAGGCTTCCTAGGCACACTAACACATATTATATAACTCAGTCTTTCCCCTCTTCCCTCATTTGGCTAAACAGAGAATGAAATTCTCTTCGATAGGAAAGGAAAAATAGATTGAAAAGAAAAAAACACCAACCTGAAGCTAATATAATCGAGCTCCAATCCTCTCTCCTCATTTTCGTCCATCACTGTTATTCCAAATTAAACCGTTCCTTTCAAAATTCTTCATAAAATCACAATAAATCGAACCCTCCATGGAATGATCAATCCTGGATTCATTTCCATCGTAAGAGGGAGAGCTTCACGCTGATATGTTCGATTTTAGATGCGATGTTGTTCAGTGTCATTCGAATATGCGGACATCGTGTTTTAGGGTTGAGCACGGATTACGATTTAGGGGGCTGGAGGCAGAATGAGTGATGGCGTGGAGTTTCTGGCAGCGAGATGCGTCTGTTGATTGAGTTCGATGGGTATCGATGTTGATAATTGCGGGGTTCCTATAACAGCCTTGATGAGGTTCCTGTCGTGTTTTGTTTAAGGAAGATCGAGATTTATTCCAACGTTATGAATGGGGAAAGGGAAGCTAGGGGAATTCAGCTCAATAGTGATTTCAGTTCATGGAAACGTGAAGTACGAAGGGAGTTTGGTAATTCTAGGGTTTAGTCATGGTTGTATAAAGAGCAGGAAAAAGGCTAATGCGAGTTTGTTGCTTTGAATTCTGAAAGAGGAAGAAAGGGAGTTCAACAGTATAGTCATTTTGCATAAATGAAAGGTAAGTATTGAAGTGAATGATTGGTAATGACTGAGTTAGTTCAGAAAGGGAGCACACTTTTCAAGTTCGGGAAAGAAGGCTTGAAAAGAAATTAAGGAATATAATTTATTTATACTAAATAATTTATTTATAATTATATATATATATATCAGATTGTAGTTACATGATTTATTAGATATATTTGATTGTGTCATTTATAAAGCGAATAAATAAATTACAAGGTCAAATTTATCAAATCAAGTTCATGTGGGGTTTGGAGCTGCATAATTCTCTGCTAAGGAATAAGAACTGGGAATGAATAACAATTAAAATCACGATGAGTAAATATCACTCAGATTTATTTAGAATTATTTAATTAGTTAAAAATAATTGTCTGTTGATTGTTTACATACACTGAAATATTTTTGTGGCTATTAAATGTATATTAGTTATTTTGGATTGGTGTTTGTGGTTATTATTATATATATATTGGGTGGTTGGATTTCCCGCAGTACCATTGGTGGATGCCCGCAGTATCATTAGCGGATGACCCTATGCGCCCCATGTTATGATAGTGGATGACCTTCTATACCGCGATATCCTGCCTTGAAGCAGGATGGGTATTATTTATGTTAGCTAATGTTTGTGGATGTAGGAAAACATGTTGGAGGAATCCAACTAGATTCCTCAAAAATATTATTATTTGTTTTTTTTCACATATATTTCATATGATGTGTTAGAAAACCTGTAATTGATAATCAGGTGTTTTGAATGTCTGAAATATCAATGCGCCTAAAATGTTGATTTATAAAAATATGGTGAAAAGGATATTTCGAAATTTAAAATGGAAAATCTATTTTCCAAAAATATAATTTGAATTTCGAATTGGCTAAGAAATATTTACTTGTTTTGAATAATAAAAACAAGTAATGGAATTTATAAACAATGTTTATAAATTTAATAATACAGAAAATTGAAGTGAATTTATAAACGTTATTTATAAATAAAGGTGAAAATTATCATTTGGATAATTTAAAATTCAAATATGAATTTAAAATTCAAATTGGGATCGTTTTAAAAAGAGAAATAATGGTATTTATTCCAATGTTCGGAATATAAATTGAACTAAAATAAATCCATACGGATTTATGATATTATTCGACGATGTCGACTTTTATAAACTAAATGATTTTTAAATAAGATATTGGATTTTTTTAGAAAGAACTAAATTTTAAATATGGAAATAAATTCTAGATTTATATTTAAGTTATAAAAATAAAATATCCAAAAAGGGGTAGAATTTCAATTGGATTTGAAATGGAACTTGTTTGAATGTATAAAACAAGTGAATTTATAAACAATGTTTATAAATGTAGCGTATTAAGTTTCTAGGGATAAACTGAAATTTTGAATTCAAGTATGAATTGAAAAATATTATTTGAAATCATTTCGAAAAAAAAACGGCTATTTTTATTTTGGAATCCAGAATATAAAAGGAATTGAGTTTCAAATAGACTGTGCAATGAAACTTGTTTTAAATTGTATAACAAGGAAGTTAAATTTATAAAAAGGGTTTATAAATTAAATAAGATAATTATCGTGGGATAATTTGGAATTTTAAATTCAAGTATGAATTTAAAAGTGAATTGTAAAATGTGTTGAAAAATAGAACGATTGATTATATTTCGGGAATTCGGAATATAAACTGAATTGAAATAAAAATAACGGATTTATAAGTGAAATTCGATTTATATCGAATTTTATTAAATAATTTATTTCCATAGGATTTAGAATTTAAAATAGAGGATTGAATTTAATCCATAACCGAGTAATGAAATAATGAACGATTAGGGATATTCAGAAATATCAAGTTGAATTGGGAAAATTAGTTTAAAATATATTTGATTATATTAAAATGGAGTTGAAATTTATTTATAAACGAAGTTAAAACGATTATATTCAATTATAATTAAAAACGAACTCGCCGTAGCGTGGCAGTTTGTAAATTGGCGCTTCGAACTTCAATTGAGTATATAGAACTCAATTTAAGTCAAATTCCTTGAAACAATAACTATGAGGACCAATTTGATAATAGTTTTCTAATGGAAGAGAAAAATCTGGATTTCGTCATATAGATTTTGAGTTATGTTAAAATCAAATTTTCAAAAAAAAAAACGCCATAACCATTATAAAACCATAATGGTTTATTAAATAAATAAAAGGATTTTATACAAATAAAATCCAAATTTCCATTAGAAAAATCCAGATTTGAGTTATACAATATATCTGTACTCAAGTTGAGTAATGAATTGATTTTTGAAACAAAAATCATATTTTTAATTATTGAATAGAATTAACTAATTTGAAGAATAATTAGTAAATGGAATTTTGAATCAAAATTGGACTTTGAATAAGAAAAAGGGGTTGGTAATTTATATTTGACATCAAATATATAACTTGAGTTGAAAAGGGAATTCGATTGGTTTATAAGTAACTAAAATATATGTGAACGTGATACGTTCAAATAAAAAGTGAAATGGACAAAAGAGTTGATTACAGAATAAATTAGCGAATTGAGTTAAAATGACCAGATTGAGTTGGGATAAACTAGAAATGAATGTATATGTGTTAAACAGGTATGGAATAAAGAGAATGATGTTATAAATTTAGTGTCCAACAAAAAGGTACATGTTTAAATTCCATATTAGGTTTTATGCGCCGAATCGGCAAGCCGCTTGGCTTTTTGAATGGAAAAGGCCCAAAGAGGCGTTTTGTAGTTGTACCGAGTAAACTGTACAAAGGAGGTTATGGCGAATTTTTCCGGATGTTTAAGTAGTTAGAATATTTTTAGGAAAATTTAATAACTAGAAAATCAATATATCAATATATATCGAATTCAATAAGGAAACGAACTTATAATAGAATATTATAAATAAAAAAGGAAATCTATAATTAAATCTGGTAAGAATAGAAAGAGAAACGTATGTACGTTTAAAAAAAATGAATAATTGGTTATTATGGTGTTGGTTATTCGAGGTAAGTGGTCTTCTCCGTTTTGAAGTTAAGGATGTTTTCAGTCAAGGTCTGAGAGGTAATTATACCCTAGCTTGATTGATTTCATTATTAACCGATAAATATGAAGATTCAGTCTCAAAGATAAATGTTTAAAGTGATTTAGTTGAATGCAGTATTTTGGGTTGTTGTAACGATGTTTTACACAACATTCGTTTTAACCCAGGTAAGTGGAAATTTTGGAAATATAATAATAAGTATTTTCTGGGTATAGAAATGAATGGTCGTGAAAGGGAAAAGTAATTGGAATAAATTCCAATCATAAATAGAAAATATTTTCTAGGTATAGAAAATAAAAGAAGGTGATATTTGGAAATATTTTCCAAATAACGTAAGAGGTTAAGATGATTTTTGAAATATCATGTTAACAAATATCGATAAGGAAATGGAGAAGTGATTTAATTAATGATATATTAATTAAGGGGCCCAGTGATTGTTTGATATTATGGATGAATGTTTGTTTATTTTTCTTCGATAGTTAAATAACCGACTATCGAAGTATTGGCCAATATCGTTGTCAATATGGAGAGACCTGTTGGATTTTTATCCGAGAACCACTCCATATTGGCAGTAGTAATACGGATCAGATTATATAAAGATAATCGAAGACGGAGTGAAGTGCAAGGGCTTTTTCTGTTAATCCTAGGTAGATATTGCCTAAGATGGATTTACGGAAATTGTGCCTTCGGTTTCGTTCAATCCCAGAACGAACGTTTATGAACGAATGTCTGACAGAGTATTTTCAGTGATCACATATGTTGGTCTGTACAAATATACATCTGGTGGCGGAGAATTTATTCTCTTAGCATAATATCCAGAATATCTTTGTGCAAATCAATTAGTGATTAGCGGATCTGACAATGTGGTATTCAAAGTGATGGTGCTATCAAGTAATCGTAACCTCAAGCCTCGCAACCGGGAAATCGTATAAAATCGGGTAGGTCGCATGGCTTAGTGGTTAGCTGCCAAGTAGAGTGTATTGTCGCCTGATCTAGAGAAATTCCTTTTGCTTATTAAATCTATCAATGATGTCCCTTGCGGGAACGGTTGCTGATCCCAACTATTGGTGACAATACATTCGGTACTCTCAAGCGAAATGAGGGGCCGGCCATGTTTAGCCTGGGTTTCAAGATGTTCTTCTTGAACCCGGTGTATTCCTCTCTAGAGATACACTATTGGAAGGTGGTCCCATACCTTCCCAGTTGGAATCCATTATCCAATAAGTGCCCACGGTTTTGATTGTATATTATTATATATGTAGAGCGTGAGATGCAAGTGTTCTACTAGATTGATATTTACTTGTTTTAGACATTATCATAATATCAGAATAATATTGATTTCAAAATGTTTTGGGTTATCGTAAGGTAAAAACCTTCCGTGTTTATGTGTGGATCGGTCTTACGATTATCTTTTCTTTTAAATAGAAAATTTTAAAAGTTAAACCAATGATTGGAGTTTAGTCACACTAGTCCCTTGACTGACCCAAAGTTTATTTTGTTTTGTTTTACCCTAAACTCTTGGGTGACCAAATTTGTATGGGCAGTCAAGTAGTTCAGGTATTTTCAGATATACTTGGAGGAGCTTGGAGCAGGAGGCTTCAGTGTTAGTTATATAGAGTTTTATTCCGCTGTGTAGTGTATGTGATAAACAAATGTTGTACTCTGGTAATGTTATGTATATACAGTAAAAATTTGTATTTCAAAAGCTGTTATATATTATATTTTATTCCGCTGCAATGTGAGATTCTGTATTGTGTTTATCTTCTTCTTTTATTCTAATATTTCTTTCTTTCTATTTCTTACCCTCTAACTTCTTACTATTGATGATCTGGTAATTTCTGGTGTTTGGTTAGTCGATATGGTATTTGTATCGATAATCAACACCGAGAAAATGTCGGTTCGTTACAAGTTCATAAGCCAGCAAGCACAAATGGGCAAGATGACATGACAATTCTCAAGCTCAAGTAAAATGCAAAATGGAAATTTCAAACACTCAAGGTTCATGAAGTGGTAAATAGCCTAAGAGTGCCAATATAATCACTTCATACCATGCACCAGTAAGGAAAGAAAATTCAAACAGTAGGTCTGAATGGTTACAAGAAATACATGCACGAATAACAACAGATGCAAGTGCAAAATGCAATATGAAGATCAGGTTCATATGGAAGCAAAAAATAATGAATATACAAGGGTGAAACAAGTACATGGATATTGCGATGATCACAGGGTTCAAATGCAATACAGAAACCAAAAAATACAAAATAATGAGCAATTCATATTAGCTATGTAGTGCCAATAATCAAGTATAGAATCAGTTGTTAAGAAATGAAGCAAGCGCAAAGCACCAAAACTTAAATGCAGTGACATGAGTCAAATATTGCATTTGTTCCAATCAGTGTTCGAAATCATTCATCCTCGATTCAAGTTATAGCGACCAAACTTCCCCGTATGGGAAAGCCCGAATTGCTTTGAGAACACGATGCATCAGAATACAAACAATAAAACATTTCATTGCTATTACAACAATTTACATCAGAGTACAAGAATATTTTAGAGTATTAAGATATAACATACTTTGAAAAATATCAGAGATTTAAATTACAATGCAGCGGAAAAATAATACATAAGAATAATGTACATCGGAAATCAACTACAACCACAACTGAAAGAGAAATATGGATACAAATCTTTCTGAATAAAGCTTCAGTTGTAATCCAGAATCCTATGAGAAGAAGTATCTGCGAAAACCAAAACTACTAGCTACCCATGTGGAAATATGGACACCTAGAGCTTAGGTAGAAACAATAAACTCCGAGTCAGCCATGAGACTGGTGTGAGAACTAAAACAAATATTAATCTTGATTTTAAAGTTAGGTAAATCACGGGACCATGCCGTATAACACAGAACGGGTTTATCCCCCATGAATACCAATGCATATGACAAACAATGCAATGCTAAACAGAAAAATGAAGCTATTCTAAGACTTAGGTCCCATCATACAATGAACGCAGTCGAGGATAGAGTTTTCCCTTATAATAGCCAAATATGCTTGATACACGAAATTTCATCATTTATTATTACTATAAGTGAAGAAATCAACTTCAAAATATAAATGTATCAATCATATGTGGCGTAGGTACCATTATATTACGTCGCTATATATATATAAACACAACTAAAATCGTAAAATCACGTATTGGGAATTGGGTTTCCATCGATGAACCGAGGTAAGGGATTATCCTCACCGATTTCAAGACACATTGGCAAGTGCCTCAGGATCACACCTACGGGAAACCCTTGGATCTTCATGGTCGGTCATCCATCGATGATTAATTATACCATAAACTATATGTTAGCCAGCTCTGGTGAACCTCCAAAATTGTCAGTCCTTCCACCATAACGAGAGCCAATTAAGTACTTACCTCGTTTCCTAGGTACCTCGCTTTCCACCAATAAATTTTCCAACATCCACATAAGTAAACAGCCTGGGCTCCATACCATGACGTTACTCGTAGATAGAACTAACTATGTCCATTTCCATGCAGTCACTATCCCTTTTTGGTTCATATCGGGGTGTGAAGCTCGCAAATTAATTCTATACAAAGCTATGCTAATTAAAGCCGTGCTTTGATCATCAACCACAAAGCCTTGCTTTTCAACAAGAGCTTTGATCCATGCATCTCATCATGCCATACTATCAATCCATACAGTACCAGTAATTTCCATCAATATATAACCTCTAAGCTCGTACATCTTAGAGATGGGTGCTAAGTAAGAGAATAAATTCTCCGCCACCAAACAGATATATATTTAGCAGAGATCAACAAATACAGTATAAAGGAATACAATGTCAGACATACCATCCATTTGCAAGTCCGTTCTGGGTCTGAACGAAACCGAAGGCACCTTATTCCTCATCCCATATGTCCAATACAGGAGAGAGGCCCTCGCATATTCGATTGATCTCCAAGTACGTTTGGACGATCACCACTTATTACCTTGTCTTGGGTGTACATCCCAATCAAGACATCAGTAATCATTTAAACGATGTGAAGATCTTCGGTCTTCAACCACCGTCTTCATATCTTTGGCATTTAGTCGTTGTATTAATTATTGAGAATGGGTTAAACCCAGTCTTTCCGAATAACTCACGCATTTTAAATTCAAGTGCTATAAAAACACATCATACGCCTCATTCCAATTCAGAATATTCTTTATTCAAATATTCACATAATTATGGAAAGGTTCCCATTAATTTTATCAAAGAAAAATTCTTTTAATTTTTCTCTTTAATCTTCCTTTGAATATCATTTCAAAAGATTTTATTTTATCCTTTAACAATTCCATACCAAATCAAGGTTTATAAAACTAGTCGGGATTATCGAGCCATATCGAAGTAATCATTTTTTTCCAATCCCAACCTATTCATCCCATGGAGCAAAACTGGTAGTACTCCATATCTAACACCCACTGTGTTGTTGGTAAATTTAATTACCATTTCCTGTTCAAATCTAATTAAAGATTTAACTATCGCCTGGAATAAAACTGGTGGTACCTTATTCTCGATCATTTCATGAATTTGAAAATTTTAATTATCCTATTCTTATTCCAATCTAATCAAACATTTATTAAAACACCAATTGGTTTTAATCTTCCAAAAATCATTACTTAATGATTGTTCAACTTTTAGGAAAATTAATCCTGTCATTAACTGGGTTAAGGAACCAGTGTCATTTAAAACACAGTTCACAATAAACCCAAATTAGCTTCCATTAAAAAGGAATCTTCAGGAATACGGATATATATATATATAATTGATATAAATTTCCGTATCAGACTAATAGTATAAATGGAATAACGGCAAAGCCTTTTAAATTCCATATATAGTAACGGTCTTCCTTCATAGAAGCTCATCCCGATTATTACCTCCATTCAATTCTAATTTAATATATTAAACCGGAAAACTTTACTTTGGAAAATTTCCATTAAATCTTAATAAAAAGATTTATAAATTCCAAATCATATCTCCATTGTTAATTGGGTTGAAGAACAAATGTTATTTAAAACACCATTCATGATAAACCCAAAATCCAATTTTAATTCAATTCCAGTTTAATATTAATTAATTGGTAAACTTCTCTAAATCTTATTTAAAAGATTTATTCTTTTCTCATCGGGGTTTAAGAACAGTGTTATTGAAGACACCATTCACGACAAACCCCAGAATCCAATTTGATATTAAATACAAGGCTCTGAATAGAAATTATATCATCTTATATTCAATATCAAATTCTGAAACCAACGAATATCATATTCGGAATAATGATATACGTATCTTCCAAATTCCTCAAAAATATCCGTATAATCACGGAATCCAATACCAAAATATTCTGAAGATTATTTCCATTCAAATGCATTCCAATTTATTCATTGGAAAATTCTGGTTATTTTAAAACCCCTTTTTCAAATCCAATTTATTTATTTGAAATTTTTTTGGATTATTATTCTAGTTATTAACTAGTTCATTTTGATAAAAATATATTTTTATCTTTTCAAAACTAGAATTTTTCATCCAAAATATTTCCAAATCATTTATTATGATTTTACATGATCTTTCCATATTTTCAATAATTTTTATTAAGGTCGTTCCAATAACGGCCACTGAACTGCATCCATAGCGACCTTTTTTGAAATTGATTTGGACATTATTTGAAATCCAACCATTCAAATTTAAATCTCCTATGTTCATTGGAAAGATCTTTTCAATACGAACATAACGAGTCTAGTTTTAGGAGAATCCGATGGTCGGATCTCTCGTAACATTGATTTAAAGTAAATGGTTGAAATTCACGAACGGTCGCTGCTTGGCGTGTTCTATTCAAGCCATTAAATATATATAATATATATCGGTGATTTCCATCTAAAAGGTATTTTATAAATAGTTTATAAATTCATTTTAAATGATTTTAACTTCATTTTCAATTTTAAATCAAAATTGAATATTCCATATCATTACAATATTGAAATGATAATATTTTGAAAATATCTGAATTTGAAATCCATTTCATTTTCGTATTCATTATAAAATGAATAAAATCGATCGATAAACCCGTTCCGGTTAAAATGGCGTTTATCTACATACTCAGTTTCATATATTTCAATATTTTCATGTCCATCCAAAATCGGACATCAAAATCATAGTAAATTATTCACTGAATATTATTTTAAAATATTCCGTATTTAATATTCGTTATTTCTAATTCGGAATGCAACTCAATCAATTACGGTATAATTTCAGTTATATGGATTTCATACATCGCATGTACTCAGAAATAATGATAAATAATCATTCAACATTCAAATATTATCCAGAGTGCATTTTACAACTGTATAAGCATTAAAATCAATAAATAACGCGCATCACAACTTGTCAACCAATCGAATGACATACGACTAAATGTTGGGATTAGTGTATGTCAAAATATCACCGCAATACCCGTGTGGGGTTTTCAAACAACAACAGTCTATTTAAATAAATCATTGGTTAATAAATTTAACCAATTCTAATTCGGTTTGAATCATTTATCTAATTAACCAATTTTACTATTTAAATTATAAATGGATACTTATAATTATAATTTCAACTACCACTTTAATGTTAACATTAGTTTAATATGTTAATCATCACAGTCATCACACCAATCATCCATATAAATAAATATTCAACTACCCAATGCCATTTACGGCGCCATAAGTGGCCATTCGCGGAGTACGAAATCCGAGTGTCGGTAATATCCATACATTGCTTCCACTTTATGTGATTTGTGCCAATTCGTGTGTTGAATTCCATACAACAGATAAAAATCAATACTGACAATTTCTATACATTTACAGTTATTAAATAAATTAAATAACTGTACAAAATTTTAGTGAGAGATTTCACACTTTTGGGTTCCACTCCATCAGTGTTTATTTCTGAATTTCTGAACAGTTTGGGTTGAAATTTGCCTGAATTTTTAACGTGCTCCGTTTCAGTTCCGGTTTGTTCCATTGTGTAGTGCTTGACCAGAGGAATCCAACGCATCTGAATTCGTCCATTTCTGATTTCGTATGGTAAAAGTATGGCTAATTAAATATTTCATTATATAATTAATTAATTAATAAGTTCACTAATCTCTCATTAACCTTTGATAATGTTTAATAAAACATTGTCGCTTCTTCCTTCATCTTTGTCTTCTATAGGTGGATACATTCGAACCCAATCCCACCGCTAGGGTTCCAAAGTACGATAACCTCCCTACGCCTGAACTTCATCAGAATACACCACATCAGGCGCCAAAGCATCGCCAAGATCCACCCCCAACGGCTGGCGACTCGGTGGGCCCCTCCTCCCCAAAACTTGCTTCGAACGACGGTTTTCCCCCTAAAATCGAGCTAAATATGAAATGCCACTTCATCAAACCTATACTAAATTGAAGCTCGTGAAACTCTCCTTCATTTTCGTTTTGAATTCTTCATTTAATTCGAAGTGGTTTAGTAGAAATTAAGGGAGGAAATTGGAACGATTTTAATTGTTCAAATGAGGGTGGCGACTGCAACGTTTGAATGGGAGATCAGGGTTAAGCTTGGCCTTTTATACCTTATTTTATTTTATTAATATTTATTTCCAAATTTACTTGTTTAATGTTACGAACTCAAAATCAAACCCAACGACTATCGCCCCTAGCCAAATGCCCCCATTCCAGACACAATCAGATATGTTCTGTAAGCCAATGACTATTTCAATCAGTTTTTTCAAAATAAAAATATAAATCAATATATATTGAATTTAAACGTACATTTTAATTTACTGGGGCCACATACTGACTCCAAAAATTACATAAAAATTATATCTACCTAGTTTTGACTATACTGTCCTAACAAAACTAATTTCGTCGAATTTGGAGACTGTTTGAAAAATGGCCATTTTCCAGTCGATTAAATTTAAACTAAAATTTCAAAACACGTTTAAATTTTCTGCGCTCACATATTAATTCCAAAAATTATGAAATTTGAAACCTAGAAATAATTTGACATTCCGGATCCAACAAAAGTGGTTTCGTTGAAATCGGAGGTCATTTGCAAAGTGGCTATTTTTAGGGCTATATATATGATAAAAAATATATAAATTCCATAGTGAATATTTTAAATTTTAAACTGGCTATAACTTACTATTTATAAAGTGAAAACTCAGTTTCTTACCTTCGTTAGAAAATGTAAAGACCCGAAAATTCCCGCCCTTTGAGTCGACCATAAACCACACAAGTCTGACCCAAAAGTTGGAAATCCGCGAATACTTTAACTTTGGGAATACAACACATTAGAACAATAACAACAGACTTTTATTACATCATGATAATATAACATCAGAGTACAGAATATCAGAGTACATCGAAAAATAAAATAATACAACGGAAGATAAATTTTACATTAAATAATACATTGCAGCGGAAGACCTTTCTAAGCTATGGACACAGCTTTAAGCTTCGATCCAGGATCCTGCTAAACAGATAAATATCTGCAAAAAGCTACTCGACTGCCCGTGTGGAAAATATGGGCACCCGAGTTTGCCAGTGAAACAAACTACAGGTCAGTCATGGGACTGGTATGAGAAATCTTAACTTAACTAATCTAAATAAAAGGCTAATCACAGGACCACGCCGCTAACGCGGAACGGGTTTACTCCATTGGATTTCCAATGCATAAAATAAATTAAATTAAATCGTTAAACAACGCGATGCTTTTTAGAAAAATGAAACCATTATAAGACTCAAGTCCCATCACACAATGCAATGCAAACCGGAGGATAGAGTTTTACCTTATAATGGTCAAAAAATGCTTGATACAATAAAAATGGATTTGATATTATTATTAGTGTATATATGTTTCAAAAACATTTCAATCATAATGTATCAATCATAGACGGCATAGTACCCCATCCTACTATGTCGCCATACTAGTTCTACAATCAAAACCGCAAGGTGTCGTATTGGAAATTGGTTTTCCATCATGAAATCGAGGCTAGGGATCGTCCTCTCCGATTCGAGACACTCTAGCAAATGCCTCAGGATTCCCCGTAGTGAACCCTTGGAGCGGTAGGGCCGGTCCCCACCTAACGGTAGTGGATTGGCAATTCCTGAACACACATTTCCCGGTTCCTTTGAACCTATAGTATGACCACTTCCGGCCTATAAAACCCGAGGTACCTCAATCCATCATCCACATAAGTAAAATGCCAACCAGTTTAAGCACTGACACTACTCCTAGCTAGAAAGAAACGTGTGCACTCCCTACGGTCCATATCCCGTTTTTGACTCATACTGGGGTGTGAGGCTCGCGAAGTCACGATATACACAAAGCTATGCCTAAACAGGCTATGCTTTGATCATCAACCACAAGGCTCTGCTTTTCAACAAAAGCCTTGATCCATGCATCTTAGCATGCCACATTGTCAATCCATACCATACCATTGATTCCTACCAATATATAACCTCTAAGCTCGTACGTCTCAGAGAAGGGTATTAAACACCAAACAGATATATATTTAGCAGAGATCAAGAGATATCGTATAAAGGAATACAACATCTGGGTCTGAACGAAACCGGAGGCACCTTATTCCTCGCATATCCGAACAATCAACAATGCGTCCGAATGGCTACCCCTGACTCCCCTTCAAGGTAGCTACTCCAATCATGGGCCTCGGTAGTAACACATCCATTCGATGTGAAGATCGTCGGTCTTCAATCACCGTCTTCAGCTCTTCAACTTAAATCGCCGTTTAATTATTTGAAATGAGTTAAACTCGATCTTTTCAAATAATTCTCGAATAATTATCATTTAAATCATTTCATATCGTTCATATTTATTTGTAACGGTTTATCGCTATTTTATTTATTTAAAATAGCTCAATTATAATTAAACGACGCTTCGGGTTAATGGCGGCCCTGGCGCTGTTTTTATCCAAATTTGATTTACATATTTCTCGAAATCTAACTGTTGGATTTTAACAAAATTTATATTGTTGGAAAGATCTTCCCAAAGCAGTCCTAACGGTTCCAGTGTTGGGAAAATCCGACGGTTGGATCTTTCAGTATCATCTTTTAAAGTTACGATTTCATATCGCGAACTGCAGCAGCGCGATTTGTTTATTTAATTTATATATATATATATATATATAAATAAAAATTGTTTGGCGATTTCAACTATTATAATCTATTCTTTTTATCGCATCTAAAATGGCAATAAATATGCTTCTTTTAATTCTAATCTTTTTATTGAATAAAATATCAATAAAAATGTCGCTTTACATTTATTCTTTTTGTTTACACTTAAAATGTAAATAAAGATATCACTTTACATTTATTATTTTCATTTGTATCAAAAGGTAAATAAATATATAACCTTTTAATTCTAATCTTTTTATTGTCTCTATTCTGACAATAAAAATAATACATTAAATCCTGTCTTCATCTAAAATGAAAATCTAAAATTTCACTTTTATTTCAATGTTTTTATTTACATCTAAAATGTAAATAAAAATACACTTTTTCAATTCATATTTTTATTCTCACCTACAATGTAAATAAAAATGTACTTTTCATATTATTGTTTTTATTTACATCTACAATGTAAATAAAAATACACTTTTTAATTCAAGTTTTTATTCACATCTAAAATGTGAGTAAAAATGTACTTATTTTCATGTTTTTATTTATATCAAAAATATAAATAAAAATATCTTTTTTTTCAATTCATGCTTTTATTTATATCTAAAATATAAATATAAATGTCAACTTTTATAATCATGTTTTTATTTACAACTAAATTGCAAATGAAAAATGTACTTTATATCTTCATATATTCATGTTTCTTTTTATTTGCAATAAATTTGCAAATAAAAATGTATTTCCTTTTCTATGGTTTTTATTTGCATATAAAAAGGCAAATAAAAATATTCTTCTTTTTCTCTAATCATATTCACACATACGAAATGTGCTTTTCCCAATTCATGTTTTTATTTGCAAGTAATTTGCAAATAAAAATATAATCCTCTTCTCGATATTTCCCATATTACATAAAAATGTGTTTTTAATGTATAACATGATTCCATAATAAAACATGAATCTTTTGTCCGTTCTAACATTACATTGAAAATATGATCTTTTTATTCTCAAAGGAGAATAATGCTAAAATTGTCCCATTTTCATATTATGTTTTTATTTACATCTAATATGTAAATAAAAATATACTTTTCTATAATCATGGGTTTTATTTACAACAAGAATGTAAATAAAAAAAAGTGCTTTCTAATTCTAAGTTTTTATTCACATCTATAATGTGAATAAAAATGAACTTTTTCATGGCAACAATGTATATTCTTGTCTTAAACCTTTTTGATAAACAAAAATGTCTATTTTGGTTTAATCCTTTTTAATGAATAATTTTTTTATCTTGGTTTAATCCTATTCAACGACAGAAAAATGTGTATTTTTAGTTTCACTTTTTTTTAATTGACAAAAAGGTATATTTTTTTTCTTATTCTTTCTAATTGGCCAAAAATGTATATTTTGGTTTCACTAATATAACACATTTATTTTATTACATTTTCTTATGTATCCTAATAACATATAAAAGTCAATTTTATATATGTTCACATTTTTCTATGAACTCTAATGCCATATAAAAGTATATTATATATATTCACATTTTTCTATGAACTCCAATGCCATGTAAATGGTCATTTATTGGTAATCAATTTTCTATGTTATTCTAATATCATATAACATAATATCTTATATGTAAAACATTTTATTTTCTAGTGATTCACATTACAATAAAAATGTAATTCTTATTGTCATCTCTTTTCTAATGTTATAAAAAAAATGTAATACTTATTGTCTTCACTTTTCTAATGGCAGATAAATGAAGATTTATTTGCAAATAGTTTTCTATATTATACAAATGACAAATAAATGATTATTTTATTCGCTAACCATATCCTATGACAAATAAATAATCATTTATTTGTCACTTGTATAACATAGGTTTTGTCAGCGAATAAATAACCATTTATTTGTCATAGGATATGGTTAGCGAATAAAATTATCATTTATTTGTCATTTGTATAATATAGAAAACTGTTTACAAATAAATCTTCATTTATCTGCCATTAGGAAAGTGAAGACAATAAGTATTACATTTTTTTATAACATTAGAAAAGAGATGACAATAAGAATTACATTTTTATTGTAATGTGAATCACTAAAAAAGAAAATGTTTTACATATAATATATTATGTTATATGATATTAGAATAACATAGAAAATTGATTACCAATAAATGACCATTTATATGGCATTGGAGTTCATAGAAAAATGTGAATATATATAATATACTTTTATATGGCATTAGAGTTCATAGAAAAATGTGAACATATATAAAATTGACTTTTATATGTTATTAGGATACATAAGAAAATGTAAGAAAATAAATGTGTTATATTAGTGAAACCAAAATATACATTTTTGGCCAATTAGAAAGAATGAGACAAAATATACCCTTTTGTCAATTAAAAAAAAAGTGAAACTAAAAATACACATTTTTTTGTCGTTGAATAGGATTAAACCAAGATAAACATTTTTGTTCATTAAAAAGGATTAAACCAAAATAGAGATTTTTGTTTATCAAAAAGGTTTAAGACAAGAATATACATTGTTGCCATGAAAAAGTGCATTTTTATTCACATTATAGATGTGAATAAAAACTTAGAATTAGAAAGCACTTTTTTTTTAAATTCTTGTTGTAAATAAAACCCATGATTATAGAAAAGTATATTTTTATTTACATATTAGATGTAAATAAAAACATAATATGAAAATGGGACAATTTTAGCATTATTCTCCTTTGAGAATAAAAAGATCACATTTTCAATGTAATGTTAGAATGGATAAAAGATTCATGTTTTATTATGGAACCAAGTTATACATTAAAAACACATTTTTATGTAATATGGGAAATATCGAGAAGAGGATTATATTTTTATTTGCAAATTACTTGCAAATAAAAACATGAATAGGGAAAAGCACATTTCGTATGTGTGAACATGATTAGAGAAAAAGAAGAATATTTTTATTTGCCTTTTTATATGCAAATAAAAACCATAGAAAAGGAAGTACATTTTTATTTGCAAATTTATTGCAAATAAAAAGAAACATGAATATATGAAGATATAAAGTACATTTTTCATTTGCAATGTAGTTGTAAATAAAAACATGATTATAAAAGTTGACATTTTTATTTATATTTTAGATATAAATAAAAGCATGAATTGAAAAAAAAAGATATTTTTATTTATATTTTAGATATAAATAAAAATATGAAAATAAGTACATTTTTACTCACATTTCAGATGTGAATAAAAACTTGAATTAAAAAGTGTATTTTTATTTACATTATAGATGTAAATAAAAACATGAATATGAAAAGTACAATTTTATTTACATTGTAGGTGAGAATAAAAATATGAATTGAAAAAGTGTATTTTTATTTACATTTTAGATGTAAATAAAAGTGACATTTTAGATTTACATTTTAGATGAAGACAGGATTTAATGTAATATTTTTATTGTCAGAATAGAGACAATAAAAAGATTAGAATTAAAAGGTTATATTTTTATTTACCTTTTGATACAAATGAAAATAATAAATGTAAAGTGATATCTTTATTTGCATTTTAAGTGTAAACAAAAAGAATAAATGTAAAGCGACATTTTTATTGATATTTTATTCAATAAAAAGATTAGAATTAAAAGAATCATATTTATTGTCATTTTAGATGCGATAAAAAGAATAGATTATAATAGTTGAAATCGCCAAACGATTTATATATATATATATATATATAAATTAAATAAACAAATCGCGCTGCTGCAGTTCGCGATATGAAATCGTAACTTTAAAAGATGATACCGAAAGATCCAACCGTCGGATTTTCCCAAGACTGGAACCGTTAGGACTGCTTTGGGAAGATCTTTCCAACGATATAAATTTTGTTAAAATCCAACGGTTAGATTTCGAGAAATATGTAAATCAAATTTGGATAAAAACAACGCCAGGGCCGCCATTAACCCAAAGCGTCGTTTAATTATAATTAAGCTATTTTAAATAAATAAAATAGCGATAAACCGTTACAAATAAATATGAACGATATGAAATGATTTAAATGATAATTATTCGAGAATTATTTGAAAAGACCGAGTTTAACTCATTTCAAATAATTATACGGCGACTTAAGTTGAAGAGCTGAAGATGGTGATTGAAGACCGATGATCTTCACATCGAATGGATGTGTTACTGCTGAGGCCCATGATTGGAGTAGCTACCTTGAACGGGAGTCAGGGGTAGCCATCCGGACGTATTGTTGATTGTTCGGATATGCGAGGAATAAGGTGCCTTCGATTTCGTTCAGACCCGGAATGGACTTGTAAATGGATCGTATGTCTGACGTTGTATTCCTTTATACGATATATGTTGATCTCTGCTAAATATATATATGTTTGGTGTTTAATACCCTTCTCTGAGACGTACGAGCTTAGAGGTTATATATTGGTAGGAATCAATGGTATGGTGTGGATTGACAATGTGGCATGCTAAGATGCATGGATCAAGGCTTTTGTTGAAAAGCAGAGCCTTGTGGTTGATGATCAAAGCATAGCCTGTTTAGGCAAGCTTTGTGTATATCGTGACTTCGCGAGCCTCACACCCCGGTATGAGTCAAAAACGGGATATGGACCGTAGGGAGTGCACACGTTTCTTTCTAGCTAGGAGTAGTGTTGGTGCTTAAACTGGCTGGCATTTTACTTATGTGGATGATGGATTGAGGTACCTCGGGTTTTATAGGCCGGAAGTGGTCATACTATAGGTTCAAAGGAACCGGGAAACGTGTGTTCAGGAATTGCCAATCCACTACCGCTAGGTGGGGACCGGCCCTACCGCTCCAAGGGTTCACTGCGGGGAATCCTAAGGCATTTGCTAGAGTGTCTCGAATCGGAGAGGACGATCCCTAGCCTCAATTTCATGATGGAAAACCAATTTCCAATACGACACCTTGCGGTTTTGATTGTAGAACTAGTATGGCGACATAGTAGGATGGGGTATTATGCCGTCTATGATTGATACATTATGATTGAAATGTTTTTGAAACATATATACACTAATAATAATATCAAATCCATTTTTATCGTATCAAGCATTGTTTGACCATTATAAGGTAAAACTATATCCTCCGGTTTGCGTTGCATTGTGTGATGGGACTTGAGTCTTATAATGGGTTCATTTTTCTAAAAAGCATCGCGTTGTTTAACGATTTAATTTATTTTATGCACTAGAAATCCAATGGAGTAAACCCGTTCCGCGTTTGCGGCGTGGTCCTGTGATTAGCCTTTTATTTAGATTAGTTAAGTTAAGATTTCTCATACCAGTCCCATGACTGACCTGTAGTTTGTTTCACTGGCAAACTTGGGTGCCCATATTTTCCACACGGGCAGTCGAGTAGCTTTTTGCAGATATTTATCTCTTTAGCTGGATCCTGGATCGAAGCTTAAAGTTGTGTCCATAGCTTAGAAAGGTCTTCCGCTGCAATGTATTATTTAATGTAAAATTTATCTTCCGCTGCATTATTTTATTTTTTCGATGTACTCTGATATTCTGTACTCTGACGTTATATTATCATGATGTAATAAAAGTCTGCTGTTATTGTTCTAATGTGTTGTATTCCCAAAGTTAAAGTATTCGTGGATTTCCAACTTTTGGGTTAGACTTCTGTGGTTTATGATCGACTCAAAGGGCAGGAATTTTTGGGTCTTTACAGAAAATTACTGTTCAAAATATTCCAACGTTTCATGTTTTATCCAATTTTGATTTATATTGGATTCTACACATTCAATTGAAATTTAAAATCGAATTTTCAAACTACCACGCCATTTCAAACTCGTTTTATAATTAAAATAAATTTATACATTCTAGCTTCGATTAAAATAAATTTTTAGTTGTTATTATTAAAAATAAATCATTTTAAATATTCAAAATACATTAAAATAGCTAAAATAAAAAATATAAATTGGTTTAGAAATTGTGGGTCGTTACATAAGTATACTTGGCAACTTTAAATTTTAAACTTCCATTATATGAATATGTTAAAAATGGCAAGAAATCTTTTTATCATCAATCTCTGTTAAGGTTTATTTCCCAAATATTCAAAGTGATAAATTTGGCATATAGTTTAATTTTAGAAAGATATAAAGAATTCATCATTGGGTATCATGCAAGGAAATTATCAAAGTGTTCAAAGGGGTGAATTTTGGGCAAGAACGAATTTTAGCATGCAAGGAAATATCATCGTTATTAAAGGGTTTTAATTCTAGAAAGAATGGATTCACGTGTTTTAAAATATTTCCAAAAACCAATTTCACACACATGGAAATTCGTCAAGCAGCAATCACGCAAGAATGAGCACAATATCAAAGCCAAATCATCGTATGGAAACCAGAGATAATCAACAGTTTGAAACCCTATTTAAAACCATTCATCACAGGCATCAAAAGCATCAAAATTAATTAGCAAAATCAATCAAGAAAAATAAGATTTAGAATAATCATAATCTCTTCAGAGTTTCGATCACAAGCCCAAATCGGTGGACAAGAAAGAAACTAGAATTGGAAGAAAATCAAAGAATATTCTCCACTATTAAGAAGTCATGAGTTAGGGCAAAACCCAATTTTTAATTTTGGTCACCATTGAAGATAAAGGAGTTTGTTTGAAGCTGACATCTTAAGTGAAATAAAATAAAGGGGGATTGACTTCTTATTTTATCTTGTCTAGGTTTTGTTTTTTTTTTCTATTTTAAAGTATTTTTTTGTAACTGATCCATTAGGTTTTCTAGTTTTTGTAAACTAGGGATTTAGCTATAGGGTTTGATATTTAGGAAAATATGATCTTAGGGCTAAAGATTAGTGCAAAGTTTTGAGCATAGGAATAGAATAGTTGGGAGCAGGTGTCATGAGTTTACTGGGAATTGTAAGCGTATAGATTGTTTTAATTCTAATAGAAACCTTGGGGAATGCAATAGTAGGTAGGGGTTTTCCGAAGCTGGGTAAAATCTGTGTCGATTACTTTATGCATTTATTTATTCTACTGCGATAATTTTCATATTCCTCAAAACTGCAGTAAACCCTATTCACCCCCTCTAGGGTTAATCTAGATCCTACAAGTGGTATCAAAGTAGGTATTTTTTAACTGTAGATTATGGATCTCTCAAACTATGATTGTTCTAGTTGTCAGTCTAGCGGGAGTCAGTCCAGAAATACCCCAACTATTTTGATGGAACAGATTTTTTAAATTGGAAATTAAAAATGGAGTTCTATTTAAAATCTGTTAATATTAAATGTTGGGATATTCTTACCAATGGATGTGATATGGTAGATAAGAATGATATTGTGATTAATTCTCGTGCTAAACATATTTTATACTCTTATATTGATGATGATCAGTATAACCATATCTACCGTTGTTTAAATGCACATAAATTTGGAAAACTCTCGATGCGTTGTGTGGAAGAAAGGACAACAAGTGCTCAAAACCCTCGAGTGTCAACTCAGATTCAGATTTATGCTTGACAGGATATACAGATGATAGAGACTCAATAGATAATGATCAATGTGATTTTCTCTTGAAGAATTAGTTTTCTTTTGTGAAAAATTAACTAAAAATGTTGATAATCTCAAACTAAAGAACAAAATTATGAAATATGAAAATCTTGAGTTGATCAGCAAAAATAATGTTTTGGGAATAAAACTTGAAAACGTCATAAAATTAGAAAACTCCGATTGCAAAATGTTTTTCAATTTGAAAACTAATTTGGTTCATCACAATAAAAATTTTCAAAAGCTTAAAAAAGAAATCTCGGGGTTAAAAGAAAACGAGGACGAACTAATTTGTAAAAAAAATATTTTACAAAAGGAGTTTGAAATTTTTAAGATTACAAAAATACCATACATAAAATTTTAGAAAAAGAAATTTTGCTAAAAACTGAAACAATCCTGAACAAGCTTGAAAATGAAATTTTGATCTTAAAACAAAAATATGATAGGATGAAAGAAAGTGCCATCAATCGTTGTTCTAAGCTAATAAAACAGATTGATCTTTTGAAATCCAAAATCAATGATCTTGAGTTGAGTTTGAAAATGTTAGGTATGAGAATCATAAATCTTAAGGAAAAACTAACACTAGAGGGGGTGAATAGTGTTTTGAAGAGAATATTGAAAACTTAAACAATTATTCAAACATCTGTATGAATCACAGAATGAAAATCACAACAGAAACAACCACAGATGCAAATATAAACATAAATAAAATTGCAGAAAAGGAAAGAACGCACCTGATTTTATACCAGTTCGGATTACTCCTACGTCTAGCCCACGCAACGTTGGATTGCGCAGAATTTTATTAATACTAGTATCACCTTTACAACACCATTGATTTCACACTACAAGGTTAACACCGATTCCACAACCTATGTTTCACGGCTACAAAGTTCACATTGATTCAACACCCTTGATTTCACGGCTACAAGATTTGCACCGCTTCCTTTCCTTGATTTACAAGCTACAAGGAAAAAATTACTAACATCCCTAGAACTCTTGAATAGCACTTCAAAACAGAGAGTATTTGATAGAGATTGAAACGAGAAAGAGAATGATAGAATTTGTATTAATAATAGCAAATTATAAGTGTAGAAATAAAGAAATTAAGATAGAATAATGGTGGTAAGAGTAAGAATGAAGAAGGAGAAGATAAGTTGGTTAAAAATTTGAAAATGACTCCTTTATATAGAGTTCCAAAGGTTGCAACAGTTCTGAAATGTGTCAACTAATGAAAAGGAACTTCCTTTGAAATTTAAAAATTTGATGGTTATATGTCGACATCAATGTCAAAATATATATAATATTTGAATTTTTAAAATCATTTTTCAAGTGTTTAAACCAATAAATATTCTGGAAATTCTTGAATCAAAACTAGTTGTTTAAAATGAATGTTCTGAAGTATAAAAACATAGTAATATATAATTTAAACATATAATCATATATATATATATATATTATTATATGATATAAAACTATATTTTATAATTATAAACATATATAATTATAAAACTTAATAATATATAAACTATATATGTTTGAAAACTTAAGTAAAAGCCTTTAATAATTTGAAATCATTTATAAAATAGTTGGAAAATTATTTAAAACCAGAATTTGAAATAATTTGAAAACATAATTTGGAAGTGCTAACTGAGTTTTACATATTAAATGGACTTTATTACTTTGATATTCTTGAATCTTGAAATCTTGATTCTCATGAGTCTTGAATCTTATATCTTCTTTGAAATCTTGAATCTCTTAAATTGTACAGTCTTCTATATCACTTGTATATAATTCCTGCATATATATCTATATAGATTCTGGATAAAAGATATTATAATATATCTTATAATCAATAATGTTAATAATTGAAATAGGGTAGTTGTCTTCAAAATTCCATTCTCTAACAATCTCCCCCATTTTTATGATGACAACCTTAGTTTATAAAATATTCATACCAAGTATACCTGATGATCTGATTTCTTGAATACCCCCCTTTCCCCATGAATTCTTCCTGACTACCCCTTAAACTATGCTTATCTTATCTCTATTATGTTTTATAATTTCTCCTCCTTTGTCATCAACAAAAAAACTATACTCCCCTTAAATATGTTCCATAAATGATCCTAATGACTCATTCTAGATATATAACTCCCTTAAGATTTAAATCTTAGGTATTATAACTTCTCCTAAATGAAAGACTAACAATACACAATTCAATCAATATGCTAGCAATCATTGTTTTATATCAAACTAGTCAAATCAAATTCATCCAAATCCAAACAATATTGCAAGCAGTCTTTGTATCAAGCCAAATCAAATCAAACAATACGTACAAGTTTTCATACCACACAAAGCATATCAATCAATTCAAATTTATACATCCCTTGGAACTTCCACCCATCCGTCTCCACCGAAGATTGGATCCTTTTTGATGACTTCCAAGTCTTCGTTGTCTTTGGTGAGAGGTGCTCCAGTGATGTTGTTGTCTTCATCTCTGGAAAGACAAGAGATTAGCCAGCGAAAGGCATCAAAGTGTTTTTTTTGTTGTTCAACCATCTTTATTTAAATTAACTCTAGATGTCGTTGATTACGAAGTATAATAGATAGGATATTCCTGAATGAGTTGAGTGTTTCTTCAAGATTTTCACTTAGATTGTGAATAGGATTGGCCATAATTTGATAATTTAGAGAAGGAGTGTTTAGAGAATAAAGAGAGAAATAAAACTAAGTTTTTCTGAAGGAAAAAGGTATTTATAGAGTCCAGAATTTGTTTGAAATGAAGAGACATAAGGTAGCTATTCAAAAATTCATATTTGAAACAATTTGAATTTCCTGACAATTATATGTCGACATGTCAAAATGTACATGTCGACATACCCATGTATATTTTTGGGTATTTTGAATTTTTGAATTATTTGTTACTACATGGTATTATATTATTTATTTTTAATGTTTTTACAGAGGTTTATAGTTTGTTTTGATATACTGAATTTCACTCAATCTCTCTAGTACAATTGATGATTTCTCTCAATGTTTGGTGAAATACGCTCCAAAAGATGATGGTGATTCAAATGAAGTAATGAAATTTGCTGGTCTGAGAGTTAACGTGAAGATTTTTCCAAAAGATCCTTCCAAATGGTGCTTTGAGGGGTATTTATATGCAGAAATTCAATCCGTATCGGTGCCACATGGCGATCATCCCACTCGGCTCGGAGTCAGAGGCTTAAAGATGGTGACAACGCATCAGAGATCATGGGGTTGTGGAGAGGAACCGTTCCAATTTTGTAGGAGAACGTGGGTTGTTTGTTGCAGTTATGATGATCCCCGGTTCGGATCGGAAAGTCAAAGGGAGGGTCCAGATCGGAGAGCTCCGAACCAATCCGAATGTGCCATCTTTTTCCTATCTTCTGGCTTGCTTGCTTCAAAGTAAGGTGGTTTGGTTCGAGGGTCTCCGAACCGATCCGAGCTCCTGCCATGAATCCTTCCTTCAAACATATTCGTTGAGTAATCTCTTAGCTTTGTGTACCCCTTTCACAAAGCGGTCTAACATTTTGCCCCCTCTAAGTATGCATTTATTGGAGATAAAGCGTGCTTCGAAATGATCTACCTATTTGCTTCCGAATTGGTGTCATTAGGTGGTCGTTCCGTTTATTCATAAAGTCGTGACACTTCACAACGTCACATTTTTTGGTATTCACAGAGCCTATAAATACATCGTATAATGCAGAAATTACTCTTGTCGTACCCCATAACGTCGGGGTTCCATCTAAAGCTGGAATAACTCCCCAAGTAATTTCCTTGATATTCATATATATTTGTGCCTTGGCACTTTCTTTCTAATTCATTTATTTTTCATTCATGGGTTAAGCCATGCCATTGGACCAAGGATTGCTTTCTTGGTTCGGATCGAATGTACTCATCCATTCGACATCTGATCCGTTTTCTCATCTCTGGGCTAAAGAGGCTTTTAAACCGTTCAGTTCTTCTCTTATTTGGGTCGAACAGACTTGAATAGATCAACTGGTTTATTGATGGGCCAAGAAAAAAGGGGTTGGGCATAGCCTTTTGTTCGGGTCGGTTTTTTAAAGTGAGGCCCATTGGAATGTGAATGGCCCCCCAACTTTTACATAAATTCGTACATCCTTCTCTCTCTTTACTCATTCTCTTCGCTTTTATTTCCCCAATTTGATATAAACCCTAATTTCCCAATCCTCACAAATCCTTCCAAACTCCAAAACAAGTTCAAAGGTGGGCTTGAATCTTATTTTCTTCGACTTTATTGTTACTTTTGCATAAATCGCTCTCACGATTGGTATTAATTCGTGTCATTATTCTTTCATTGACGTTGACGTTATTACTGGGGATCTTCAGTTCACTGCCGTCATCGTCGGAGGGGCTTTGGTAGCCTCGGGTTGGCGACGTTGGTGACCTAAGTTATATGTCATGAATGATGACTCATGAGTGTACGACGGATCTTAATGAAGGGATCTTCAGTTCGCTGTTGTCATCGTCGGAGGGGCTTTGGTAGCCTCGGGTTAGCAACGTTGGTGACCTAAGTTATATATCATGAATGATGACTCATGAATGTACGGCAGATCTTAATGAATTGAGGATGGAGAGTAGGGTCTTTCGGTTCGATAGTATAAGAAGGGAGATGAGGAATTTGGAAGAGGAGGTGCAGATCGGTTTGGTGGAAAGGATTCCAGAATAGGAAATTTTGGAAGAAAAGAACTGGCTCAGGGAGGAGGGGATGAGACCTGAGTAATTAGGGTATAGTATGTGGTTTCGGTTCTGATCGGAGAAGCTAAGGTTGGATTAAGCTTCAAAAATACATGAATGAAGAAAAAGAAGTCTTAAGGCATTGGTGCGGTTCGGTTCGGTGTCGATCGATCCGAACTAAGCTGCCACTTTGAAGGTCTATTCGATCTGATCCCATATGTCTTTGAATTTCGAACTGATCCGCCTTAGACACACATACTCGAACCGAACCGCTTGATGACAAAGACACTCGAACCGATCCGCTTGAGACACACATTCCCGAACCGATCCGCTTGATGACAAAGACACTCGAACCGATCCGCTTGTAACATAAGTATCTGAACTGATCCACTGTCATCCAATATGAAATGCGAGAATGTTTCAACCAACTTAACCAAAATTAACTATGGCTTGTGACGTTATGAACAGTTAGGATAGATCCTTTCGCATTGAACTGTTTAGACCTTATGAGCATACATCTACTTTCCATATTGCTTTACTTCTCTATTAATCTTGTATTCAACATTGTTCACACTTGAACAACCTAGCGCATACACAAATGGGGGGCTGTGAAAACCCGTAACTTCCCCGAAAGGAAAGCGTCGGATAGTTCGAGAACAAGCCACAACAGAACGCATATAAAAGAACATTTCATTGTATATTACAACAATGCATCAGATTACAAGAATATACAGAGTATAAATGAATATAACACAGAAATATCAGAGATTTAAATTACATTTAAATACATCGCAGCGGAAAATAATACAATACACAACTAGAAGGAGATATACGGATACAAAGCTTTCCGGATATCGTTTCAGCTGTAAACCAGGATCCTGTGAATATAAATCTGCAAAACCGAAACTACTAGCTGCCCGTGTCAAAATAAGGGCACCCAGAGTTTAGGTTAAAACAATAAACTCCAGGTCAGTCATGTGACTGGTGTGAGAACTAAAACAGTTAATCTTTATTTTAAAGTTAGGTAAATCAAGGGACCACGCCGTATAACACGGAACGGGTTTCCTCCCAAGAATACCAGTGCATAAAACAAACAGCGCAATGCTAAATAAAGAAAATGAAGCTGTTATAAGACCCAGGTACCATCACACAATGCAACGCAGCCGAGGATAGGGTTTTCCCTTATAACAGCCAAAGAATGCTTGATACGTTTAAAACAAATCGTTTGATACTATTATAAGTGCATAGTGTATAACACAACTTCAAATCATAAGTATCAATCATAGGCGGCATGGGTACCATATATCATGTCGCCATATATAGGATTACAACTAAAACCGCAAAGTCACGTATTTGGAAATTGGATTTCCCTCTATGAACCGAGGCAAAAGATAGTCCTCAACCGATTCGAGACGCTCTAGCCCGTGTCTCAGGAACAGCCGCAACTGCCCCTTGGATCCTCAGGGCCGGTCCACCGATGTGGATTATTATGCCTGAACACTACGTCTCCCCACCCTATGGGGTGTAAGTCTGGTCCGTCAGCCGACCAGAATGCATCGGCCGAAACCGATATAACCGAGGCGCCTCGCAACAGCAACAACCACATAAGTCAAACTCGTCAGGGCGTGTAAAACCACTGACGCCACTTCTAGCTAGAAAGAAACGCATGCCCTCCCTAACGTCCGTCTCCCGTTTTTGGTTCATACCGGGTGTGAAACTCGCGAATCAAACGTTACACAAAGCTACGCCACAAAGGCCGTGCTTTGATCATCAACCACAAGACTTTGCTTTTCAACAGAAGCCTCGATCAATTGCCACTTAGGCATGCCACACAGGCAATTCACTCCATGCGTTTGATATCCATCAATATATAACCCCTGAGCTCGTACGTCTCAGAGAAGGGCGTTAAGCAGGAAAATAAATTCTCCGCCGCCAAACAGATATATATTTAATAGAGATCAATTACACGGACTAAAATCCAATGTCAGACACACAGTCCATTTACAAGTCCGTTCTGGGTCTGAACGAAACCGGAGGCACCTAGTACCCCGCATATCCATCGATCTCCAAGTACGTCTGGACGATCACTAACTGTTTCCATCTTCTTAGGTGTACAGCCCAATCAAGATCATCAGTAATTACCCAAATGACGTGAAGACTTCTGGTCTTCGACCACCGTCTTCATCTTCTACTTATCGTCGTATCAGTTATTCAGAATGGGATAAACCCTGTCTTTCCGAATAACTCGCGTATATTTTAAATAAGTGTTACACAAACACAACATACGCCTCATTCCAATTCATCAGTCACTAACCGTAAATTAATCAAGAGAATAATTTCCCAAATATTAACCCCGAAGGCCGAAACCAACATCAGATCAATATCCAGAAAACCATTCTGCATGGCTAACCGACAGTTAGTTTCTAAATTTCACATTTGTAGGGAAAGGTTCCCATTAATTTTATCCAAGATAAATTCCTTGAATTTATTCTTTATTCTATTTTTGAATCTCAATTCAAACTAGTCGGGATTAGCGAACCTTACCGAAGTAATCATTTATTTTAATTCCCCAATCCCAACCTATTCATCCCATGAAGTAAAACTGGTAATACTTCATATCTAACACCACAGTGTTATCGGTAAATTCAATTACCATTTCACGTTCAAATCTAATTAAAGATTTAATTATCGCCTGGAGCAAAACTGGTGATACTCCATTTTCGATCATTTCAATCTAATTAAAGATTCATTAAAACTCCACTTAGTTTTAATCTTCGACTGGGTTAAAGAATCAGTGTCATTTAAAACACGGTTCACGATAAACCCAAAATCACATTCCATTAATTATCGGGTTAAAGAACAAGTGTTATTTTAAACACTGTTCACGATAAACCCAAAAATCAATACCAATTCAATTCCATTTAAATATCATTTAATTGGTACACTTCATTAAATCTAAATAAAAAGATTTAATATTTTCTCAACTGTATTCAAGAACAGTGTTAGTGAAGACACCATTCACGACAAACCCAAATCACATTTGATATTCAATATAAGGCTCTGAATAGAAAATATATCGGCTTATATTCAATATCAAATTCTACGATTAACAAATGTCGTATTGGAAATAACGATATAAATATATATCTTTCAAATTTCCATAACAACATCCGTATAATCACGAATTCCAACATCGAAATATTCCGAAGACAATTTCGATTCAAATCCACTCCAATGCAATCATTGGAAATTCTGTTTATTTTTAGAACCCTTTTCAAATTCAATTTATTTATTTAAAAATAAATAGAATTATATTTCTAGTTCAAAACTAGTTCATTTCGATAAAAATCTATTTTTATCTTTTAAATATGGAGTTTTTCATCCCAATTCCTTCTAAATCATTTCTTATGATTTTACACAAATTATTACTATTTTTAATAATTTTATCAAGGCCCGTACAGTCGATTTCCATCAACGGCTATCGAACTGCACTTACAGCGACCTTTTTCAAATTTGATTTGGACATAATTCCAAATCCAACCGTTAGATTTTGAATTTCTAATATTCGTTAGAAAGCTCTTTTCGATACGAACCCAACGGTTCCGGTTTTAGGAGAATCCGACGGTCGGATCTCCCGTAATGTCCGTTTGAAATAAATGGTCGAAATTCACGAACTGCCGCGGCGCGGCGCGTTCTATTCAGGCCATTATATTATATATATAATATATATTTCGTTGATTTCTATTTAAAACGAATTATATGAATAGTTTTAAATTCGTTTCAAAAGCAATTTCAACTTCCTCTTCAATTCAAATCAAAATTGAATTCTTCTTTATAAATTCGTTTTAAAATTCATTTCTATTCAATTCAAATTTCAATTCAATTTGAATTCATCTCAATTCGCCTTCAATTCAATTTGAATTCGTTTTCAATTCAATTCATTTCGAAATCGTTTTCAATTCAATTCATTTCGAAATCGTTTTCAATTCAATTCATTTCGAAATCGTTTTTAATTCAATTCATTTCGAAATCGTTTTCAATTCAATTCATTTCGAAATCGTTTTCAATTTAATTCATTTCGAAATCGTTATATATTCAATTCATTTCGAAATCGTTATATATTCAATTCATTTCGAAATCGTTATATATTCAATTCATTTCGAAATCGTTATATATTCAATTCATTTCGAAATCGTTATATATTCAATTCATTTCGAAATCGTTATATATTCAATTCATTTCGAAATCGTTATATATTCAATTCATTTCGAAATCGTTATATATTCAATTCATTTCGAAATGAATAAAATCGATATAAATATCGTTCACGTCAAAATGGCGTCAATCTAATCAACACGGCTTCATAAATTTCTATTTTCAAATATCTTATTTCAAATATTTCTTTTTCAAAATAGTTGTTATTATCAAAATATTTCGTTCAACACATGACCAATCTCAATGGATGAGTACTGTCAACACATGAACTTTTATTTTATATCGATAAAGATGTAAATTTTATTACTAAAATATTTCGTTCAACACATGATCAATCTCAATGGATGAGTACTGTCAACACATGAACTTTTATTTTATATCGATAAAGATGTAAGTTTTATTACTAAAATATTTCGTTCAACACATGACCAATCTCAATGGATGAGTACTGTCAACACATGAACTTTTATTTTATATCGATAAAGATGTAAATTTTATTACTAAAATATTTCGTTCAACACATGACCAATCTCAATGGATGAGTACTGTCAACACATGAACTTTTATTTTATAATATTCTTTATTTTCTAAATTGGAATGAGGCCCAATCAATCACCATATAATGTTAATTATATGGATTTTCATACATTACACACATATAATAGCATTGAAAAATAATCAACCATCAACCAAAGTGCACTACAATGTATAAGCATCAAATATAGATATCTAACGCTTATAACAGCCTGTCAATCAATCGATCGACATATTTAATCAATCAGGATGAGTGAACTTCAAATTTCATCCCAACACCCGTGTGGGGTTTCAAACAATCAAACACTGATTTTTATTCGTGCAGTTGGGCGATGTGTAAAATTTATCGACCCAATCAATGTCCTTCAAATAGGTGTAAATAAACAAACCGTCTGGTTTGTAAATGAACATTTACTTATTCACATTCACGTTAAAAATTATATTTTTAACGACAAAACATTTTATTCCAACATATGAATTTCTATTTAGTTCATTCTTTAAATAAAATGATATTTTTATTTTTCTAACTTATTTTAGAAAATTTCGGCGGTATAACGGCACGATACTAGAAACGGGACAAGGCCTAGCCTTATCCCCGGTCTAGTGAAGGCCCACGCCATTCACACATCAATCAAAATCACCAAACAACCAAATTCAAATCACATCATATAACTAATCTATGCAACCAAACAAACAAGTCCATGGTCTGTGGACGATTGTGTCGGGTGCTACTAAGCACCGTCTGCATCCTAGTATATATATATATATATATATATATATATAACTAGAAATAGAAATTGAAAGGTGAGAAATTCTCACCGAAAGCTATCCAAACATCTTGACTCTTCTTTGATAAAAATCTTCATCGTTATCGCCTTTTTGACATCTTCGTTGCCCGTATTCTCTACATATGTAAAAATCGAATTTTTACTTCGCTATTCAATATATAAAAATCATATTTTTATTTCGAAGTTCAATATATAAAAATCATATTTTTTATTTCGAAGTTCAATATATAAAAATCATATTTTTATTTCGAACTTCAATATATATAAATCATATTTTTATTCCGAAGTTCAATATATAAAAATCATATTTTTATTTCGAAGTTCAATATATATAAATCATATTTTTATTTCGAAGTTCAATATATAAAAATCATATTTTTATTTCGAAGTTCAATATATAAAAATCATATTTTTATTTTGAAGTTCAATATATAAAAATCATATTTTTATTCCGAAGTTCAATATATATAAATCATATTTTTATTTCGAAGTTCAATATATAAAAATCATATTTTTATTTCGAAGTTCAATATATATAAATCATATTTTTATTTCGAAGTTCAATATATAAAAATCATATTTTTATTTTTTTATTTCGAAGTTCAATATATAAAAATCATATTTTTATTCCGAAGTTCAATATATAAAAATCATATTTTTATTTCGATGTTCAATATATAAAAATCATATTTTTATTTCGCAAGGATTTCGCCTTTTCCCATTTCAAAAATTTAATTTTTCCTATTTTAAAAATCCAATCTTTTCTATTTTAAAAATATGATCTTTTCCATTTTAAAAATATGATCTTTTCTATGTATAAAATCCTAACTTTTTATTTTAAAAAGACCTAGCGTTATATTTATATATATATATATATAAAAAAAATCTAAGCTTTTAAATAAAGGAAATTCAAACCTTATAAATAAATAAAAATCAAATTTTTAATCACCAAATCATATATTTAAAATCTAACTTTGCTAAAATCGAATTCAAAGTAAAAGCATAAAAGGAAAAAAAGAATAAAATAAATTAAAAATAAAAACTCACAGATGTTTACTGGAGAGAGGGGGGTGTTTCTGTCTCGCGTCGGACTGAAGGAGGAGGGGGCTCAAGGTTGGGTGCGCAGTCGGAGGAGAAGAAAGGAGGCGGAGGATGGGAAGGTAGAAGACGAGAGGGGGGCGACGTCTTCGTCGATTTGGGGTTTCCACGGTTTTTGATTGGAGCAGGGGAAGAGCGGTGGAAGGAGGGGAGGCAGCCAATCTTGGGGGAGGCGGAGGCGTAGGCCGCGACGGTGGCGCAGCTTCCTAGAACGATCGAGATTTAGGTTTTTTTTCCTTTTATTTCGATCCGAAATGAATTGGGAGGGGGGGGGGGGGGGGCAGAGCGGTTAAAGGGAGAGAAAAGAAAATTAATTTTTAATTAATTTAATTGCAAAAAGTTGACTTTTTCATACGACCTCTAAACGAGGTCCACCGCCTACCGTCTATAGCGTTTTACCCCCATTCCGAACACAATGGGATATGTATCGTAGGCTGATTCGGCTGTTACAATCAGTTTCCTTTAAATTTACATTTAAATCACTATATTGAATTTTAAACGTACATTTCAAATTACCGGGGTCACATACTAACTAGAAAATTTCCTAAAAAATATTTTCTAGCTTCGTATTGACGATACGGTCCTAACAAAACTAGTTTCGTCCAATTCTGAGACCGTTGTAAAAATGGCCAATTTCCAGTCGATTAAAATCAACTAAAACTGGTCAAACGCGTTTTCCTTTGCCACGCTCACATATTGATTCGAAAAATTATGAAATTTGAAACCTAGCAATAACTTTACATCCCGGACCCAACAAAACTGGTTTCGTCGAAATCCGAGGTCGTTTGCAAAATGTCCATTTTTATGGGCCTAAATTCCATAGCGACTATTCAGAATTTTCAACTGGACATATCTTTTGATTCCCATTATGAAATTTTGATTTTTCGGATTCGTTGGAAAGATATTCACGAATGGATCCCAATGTTTTTGGTTTCACTAAAATCCGGATTGTTTTGCACCCGGTACATTCAATCGAAGTTTGAAATCGAATTATCGAACTACCGCGCCATTTTCAATTCTATTTATAATTATATATAAATATTTATATTCTAACGACGACGCGTATATAATATATACGTTCTATTATATTCAAAATAAATTTCTCGTCGATATTATTTAAAATAATCTATTTTAAATATTCAAAATTCGCTAAAATTGCCAAAACAAAAATTTTAAACTGGCCCAGATTTTCGGGTTGTTACAATCTCCCCCACTTAAAACTTTTCGTCCCCGAAAAGGAACAAAGTCGAAAGTGGTTTGATTAATCAACTCTACGTTCGATCAGGCTTCCATTCTCCAACTTTTCAGTTTCTGAGAATTTTCAAAATTTCAAAAAATTTGGCTAACACCCTAAATTTTCGAAAAATTTCGCCATAACCTCCCCTGCACCGGGAGCATCGAGGAATTTCAAATAGCTTCCCCGGTCCTTCAGATCTCAAAAAGAAAAAGAAAAAGCCAAGCGGCTAGCCAATAGGCTCATAAAATCATCATCACCCAAACAAAACAGTAAATCATGTAGTAAACATGTACCTATTTGTCGGGCAAACAAATTTTATTCTCTGCTCTAGCCTCCTTGCTATGACCTGTTCAATGTAAGTACATGTATATGCAAGCAAATGCGACCAAATTTCAATATCGTTCAATATTTGATACAATTAGGCTAAATGGTTCAAAATTATCAAACAATTAAACAAGCAACACAAACATCAATCAATTAGTGAATTAGAGTTTCAAATTCATAATTTTGATACATATACAAAAATCAAATTTTTGATGCCAAATCACAACAATAGGCCCTATCTAATTTTGGTTCTCACACCAGTCAATAGGAAATATATAGATATTACACATTCGGAGCACGAACATAAATATTGATGATGCCATGGTCATTATCAACATCATCTCCGGGCGACTAGAGTGTGATTCTATATCTATCCAGTATATTAAAACTTCGAATAGACGCTAGCTTGGCGCATACGCAAAATCTTTATATATTGGACTGTCCTAATCAATATAAACTAAATAATCAAATACGAATAATTGATTTTAAATTTTCAAAATAAAATTTGTTTCATTTTAAAAATATACTCTTCACACTCGTTTTAGGATGCTACTGATCCTATCTCTAACGAGTCATTCAAATTGGATATTACTAATCCAGTATCTGATGAATTCTTTCGTATGGTTCTAATGTGCCTTGTTCTCTAGCTTTGTAAACCAAAGCTCCGATACCAACTGTGAAAACCCGTAACTTCCCCGAAAGGAAAGCGTCGGATAGTTCGAGAACAAGCCACAACAGAACGCATATAAAAGAACATTTCATTGTATATTACAACAATGCATCAGATTACAAGAATATACAGAGTATAAATGAATATAACACAGAAATATCAGAGATTTAAATTACATTTAAATACATCGCAGCGGAAAATAATACAATACACAACTAGAAGGAGATATACGGATACAAAGCTTTCCGGATATCGTTCCAGCTGTAAACCAGGATCCTGTGAATATAAATCTGCAAAACCGAAACTACTAGCTGCCCGTGTCAAAATAAGGGCACCCAGAGTTTAGGTTAAAACAATAAACTCCAGGTCAGTCATGTGACTGGTGTGAGAACTAAAACAGTTAATCTTTATTTTAAAGTTAGGTAAATCAAGGGACCACGCCGTATAACACGGAACGGGTTTCCTCCCAAGAATACCAGTGCATAAAACAAACAGCGCAATGCTAAATAAAGAAAATGAAGCTGTTATAAGACCCAGGTCCCATCACACAATGCAACGCAGCCGAGGATAGGGTTTTCCCTTATAACAGCCAAAGAATGCTTGATACGTTTAAAACAAATCGTTTGATACTATTATAAGTGCATAGTGTATAACACAACTTCAAATCATAAGTATCAATCATAGGCGGCATGGGTACCATATATCATGTCGCCATATATAGGATTACAACTAAAACTGCAAAGTCACGTATTTGGAAATTGGATTTCCCTCTATGAACCGAGGCAAAAGATAGTCCTCAACCGATTCGAGACGCTCTAGCCCGTGTCTCAGGAACAACCGCAACTGCCCCTTGGATCCACAGGGCCGGTCCACCGATGTGGATTATTATGCCTGAACACTACGTCTCCCCACCCTATGGGGTGTAAGTCTGGTCCGTCAGCCGACCAGAATGCATCGGCCGAAACCGAAATAACCGAGGCGCCTTGCAACAGCAACAACTACATAAGTCAAACTCGTCAGGGCGTGTAAAACCACTGACGCCACTTCTAGCTAGAAAGAAACGCATGCCCTCCCTGACGTCCGTCTCCCGTTTTTGGTTCATACCGGGTGTGAAACTCGCGAATCAAACGTTACACAAAGCTACGCCACAAAGGCCGTGCTTTGATCATCAACCACAAGACTTTGCTTTTCAACAGAAGCCTCGATCAATTGCCACTTAGGCATGCCACACAGGCAATTCACTCCATGCGTTTGATATCCATCAATATATAACCCCTGAGCTCGTACGTCTTAGAGAAGGGCGTTAAGCAAGAAAATAAATTCTCCGCCGCCAAACAGATATATATTTAATAGAGATCAATCACACGGACTAAAATCCAATGTCAGACACACAGTCCATTTACAAGTCCATTCTGGGTCTGAACGAAACCGGAGGCACCTAGTACCCCGCATATCCATCGATCTCCAAGTACGTCTGGACGACCACTAACTGTTTCCATCTTCTTGGGTGTACAGCCCAATCAAGATCATCAGTAATTACCCAAACGACGTGAAGACTTCTGGTCTTCGACCACCGTCTTCATCTTCGACTTATCGTCGTATCAGTTATTCAGAATGGGATAAACCCGGTCTTTCCGAATAACTCGCGTATATTTTAAATAAGTGTTACACAAACACAACATACGCCTCATTCCAATTCATCAGTCACTAACCGTAAATTAATCAAGAGAATAATTTCCCAAATATTAACCCCGAAGGCCGAAACCAACATCAGATCAATATCCAGAAAACCATTCTGCTTGGCTAACCGACAGTTAGTTTCTAAATTTCACATTTATAGGGAAAGGTTCCCATTAATTTTATCCAAGATAAATTCCTTGAATTTATTCTTTATTCTATTTTTGAATCTCAATTCAAACTAGTCGGGATTAGCGAACCTTACCGAAGTAATCATTTATTTTAATTCCCCAATCCCAACCTATTCATCCCATGAAGTAAAACTGGTAATACTTCATATCTAACACCACAGTGTTATCGGTAAATTCAATTACCATTTCACGTTCAAATCTAATTAAAGATTTAACTATCGCCTGGAGCAAAACTGGTGATACTCCATTTTCGATCATTTCAATCTAATTAAAGATTCATTAAAACTCCACTTAGTTTTAATCTTCGACTGGGTTAAAGAATCAGTGTCATTTAAAACACGGTTCACGATAAACCCAAAATCACATTCCATTAATTATCGGGTTAAAGAACAAGTGTTATTTTAAACACTGTTCACGATAAACCCAAAAATCAATACCAATTCAATTCCATTTAAATATCATTTAATTGGTACACTTCATTAAATCTAAATAAAAAGATTTAATCTTTTCTCAACTGGATTCTTGAACAGTGTTAGTGAAGACACCATTCACGACAAACCCAAATCACATTTGATATTCAATATAAGGCTCTGAATAGAAAATATATCGGCTTATATTCAATATCAAATTCTACGATTAACAAATGTCGTATTGGAAATAACGATATAAATATATATCTTTCAAATTTCCATAACAACATCCGTATAATCACGAATTCCAACATCGAAATATTCCGAAGACAATTTCGATTCAAATCCACTCCAATGCAATCATTAGAAATTCTGGTTATTTTTAGAACCCTTTTCAAATTCAATTTATTTATTTAAAAATAAATAGAATTATATTTCTAGTTCAAAACTAGTTCATTTCGATAAAAATCTATTTTTATCTTTTCAAATATGGAGTTTTTCATCCCAATTCCTTCTAAATCATTTCTTATGATTTTACACAAATTATTACTATTTTTAATAATTTTATCAAGGCCGGTACAATCGATTTCCATCAACGGCTATCAAACTGCACTTACAACGACCTTTTTCAAATTTGATTTGGACATAATTCCAAATCCAGCCGTTAGATTTTGAATTTCTAATATTCGTTAGAAAGCTCTTTTCGATACGAACCCAACGGTTCCGGTTTTAGGAGAATCCGACGGTCGGATCTCCCGTAATGTCCGTTTGAAATAAATGGTCGAAATTCACGAACTACCGCGGCGCGGCGCGTTCTATTCAGGCCATTATATTATATATATAATATATATAATATATATTTCGTCGATTTCTATTTAAAACGAATTATATGAATAGTTTTAAATTCGTTTCAAAAGCAATTTCAACTTCCTCTTCAATTCAAATCAAAATTGAATTCTTCTTTATAAATTCGTTTTAAAATTCATTTCTATTCAATTCAAATTTCAATTCAATTTGAATTCATCTCAATTCGCCTTCAATTCAATTTGAATTCGTTTTCAATTCAATTCATTTTGAAATCATTTTCAATTCAATTCATTTCGAAATAGTTTTCAATTCAATTCATTTCGAAATCGTTTTTAATTCAATTCATTTCGAAATCGTTTTCAATTCAATTCATTTCGAAATCGTTTTCAATTCAATTCATTTCGAAATCGTTATATATTCAATTCATTTCGAAATCGTTATATATTCAATTCATTTCGAAATCGTTATATATTCAATTCATTTCGAAATCGTTATATATTCAATTCATTTCGAAATCGTTATATATTCAATTCATTTCGAAATCGTTATATATTCAATTCATTTCGAAATCGTTATATATTCAATTCATTTCGAAATCGTTATATATTCAATTCATTTCGAAATGAATAAAATCGATATAAATATCGTTCACGTCAAAATGGCGTCAATCTAATCAACACGGCTTCATAAATTTCTATTTTCAAATATCTTATTTCAAATATTTCTTTTTCAAAATAGTTGTTATTATCAAAATATTTCGTTCAACACATGACCAATCTCAATGGATGAGTACTGTCAACACATGAACTTTTATTTTATATCGATAAAGATGTAAATTTTATTACTAAAATATTTCGTTCAACACATGACCAATCTCAATGGATGAGTACTGTCAACACATGAACTTTTATTTTATATCGATAAAGATGTAAATTTTATTACTAAAATATTTCGTTCAACACATGACCAATCTCAATGGATGAGTACTGTCAACACATGAACTTTTATTTTATATCGATAAAGATGTAAATTTTATTACTAAAATATTTCGTTCAACACATGACCAATCTCAATGGATGAGTACTGTCAACACATGAACTTTTATTTTATAATATTCTTTATTTTCTAAATTGGAATGAGGCCCAATCAATCACCATATAATGTTAATTATATGGATTTTCATACATTACACACATATAATAGCATTGAAAAATAATCAACCATCAACCAAAGTGCACTACACTGTATAAGCATCAAATATAGATATCTAACGCTTATAACAGCCTGTCAATCAATCGATCGACATATTTAATCAATCAGGATGAGTGAACTTCAAATTTCATCCCAACACCCGTGTGGGGTTTCAAACAATCAAACACAGATTTTTATTCGTGCAGTTGGGCGATGTGTAAAATTTATCGACCCAATCAATGTCCTTCAAATAGGTGTACATAAACAAACCGTCTGGTTTGTAAACGAATATTTACTTATTCACATTCACGTTAAAAATTATATTTTTAACGACAAAACATTTTATTCCAACATATGAATTTCTATTCAGTTCATTCTTTAAATAAAATGATATTTTTATTTTTCTAACTTATTTTAGAAAATTTCGGCGGCATAACGGCACGATACTAGAAACGGGACAAGGCCTAGCCTTATCCCCGGTCTAGTGAAGGCCCACGCCATTCACACATCAATTAAAATCACCAAACAACCAAATTCAAATCACATCATATAACTAATCTATGCAACCAAACAAACAAGTCCATGGTCTGTGGACGATTGTGTCGGGTGCTACTAAGCACCGTCTGCATCCTAGTATATATATATATATAACTAGAAAAAGAAATTGAAAGGTGAGAAATTCTCACCGAAAGCTATCCAAACATCTTGACTCTTCTTTGATAAAAATCTTCATCGTTATCGCCTTTTTGACATCTTCGTTGCCCGTATTCTCTACATATGTAAAAATCGAATTTTTACTTCGCTATTCAATATATAAAAATCATATTTTTATGTTGAAGTTCAATATATAAAAATCATATTTTTTATTTCGAAGTTCAATATATAAAAATCATATTTTTATTTCGAAGTTCAATATATATAAATCATATTTTTATTCCGAAGTTCAATATATAAAAATCATATTTTTATTTCGAAGTTCAATATATATAAATCATATTTTTATTTCGAAGTTCAATATATAAAAATCATATTTTTATTTCGAAGTTCAATATATATAAATCATATTTTTATTTCGAAGTTCAATATATAAAAATCATATTTTTATTCCGAAGTTCAATATATATAAATCATATTTTTATTTCGAAGTTCAATATATAAAAATCATATTTTTATTTTGAAGTTCAATATATTTAAATCATATTTTTATTTCGAAGTTCAATATATAAAAATCATATTTTTATTTCGAAGTTCAATATATATAAATCATATTTTTATTTCGAAATTCAATATATAAAAATCATATTTTTATTCCGAAGTTCAATATATAAAAATCATATTTTTATTTCGATGTTCAATATATAAAAATCATATTTTTATTTCGCAAGGATTTCGCCTTTTCCCATTTCAAAAATTTAATTTTTCCTATTTTAAAAATCCAATCTTTTCTATTTTAAAAATATGATCTTTTCCATTTTAAAAATATGATCTTTTCTATGTATAAAATCCTAACTTTTTATTTTAAAAAGACCTAGCGTTATATTTATATATATATATATATATATATATAAAATCTAAGCTTTTAAATAAAGGAAATTCAAACCTTATAAATAAATAAAAATCAAATTTTTAATCACCAAATCATATATTTAAAATCTAACTTTGCTAAAATCGAATTCAAAGTAAAAGCATAAAAGGAAAAAAAGAATAAAATAAATTAAAAATAAAAACTCACAGATGTTTACTGGAGAGAGGGGGGGGGGGGGGGGTGTTTCTGTCTCGCGTCGGACTGAAGGAGGAGGGGGCTCAAGGTTGGGTGCGCAGTCGGAGGAGAAGAAAGGAGGCGGAGGATGGGAAGGTAGAAGACGAGAGGGGGGCGACGTCTTCGTCGATTTGGGGTTTCCGCGGTTTTTGATTGGAGCAGGGGAAGAGCGGTGGAAGGAGGGGAGGCAGCCAATCTTGGGGGAGGCGGAGGCGTAGGCCGCGACGGTGGCGCAGCTTCCTAGAGCGATCGAGATTTAGGTTTTTTTTTTCCTTTTATTTCGATCCAAAATGAATTGGGAGGGGGGGCCAGAGCGGTTAAAGGGAGAGAAAAGAAAATTAATTTTTAATTAATTTAATTAATTTAATTAATTTAATTGCAAAAAGTTGACTTTTTCATACTACCTCTAAACGAAGTCCACCGCCTGCCGTCTATAGCGTTTTACCCCCATTCCGAACACAATGGGATATGTATCGTAGGCTGATTCGGCTGTTACAATCAGTTTCCTTTAAATTTACATTTAAATCACTATATTGAATTTTAAATGTACATTTCAAATTACCGGGGTCACATACTAACTAGAAAATTTCCTGAAAAATATTTTCTAGCTTCGTATTGATGATACGGTCCTAACAAAACTAGTTTCGTCCAATTCTGAGACCGTTGTAAAAATGGCCAATTTACAGTCGATTAAAATCAACTGAAACTGGTCAAACGCATTTTCCTTTGCCACGCTCACATATTGATTCGAAAAATTATGAAATTTGAAACCTATTAATAACTTTACATCCCGGACCTAACAAAACTGGTTTCGTCGAAATCCGAGGTTGTTTGCAAAATGTCCATTTTTATGGGCCTGAATTCCATAGCGACTATTCAGAATTTTCAACTGGACATATCTTTTGATTCCCATTATGAAATTTTGATTTTTCGGATTCGTTGGAAAGATATTCACGAATGGATCCCAATGTTTTTGGTTTCACTAAAATCCGGATTGTTTTGCACCCGGTACATTCAATCGAAGTTTGAAATCGAATTATCGAACTACCGCGCCATTTTCAATTCTATTTATAATTATATATAAATATTTATATTCTAACAACGACGCGTATATAATATATACGTTCTATTATATTCAAAATAAATTTCTCGTCGATATTATTTAAAATAATCTATTTTAAATATTCAAAATTCGCTAAAATTGCCAAAACAAAAATTTTAAACTGGCCCAGATTTTCGGGTTGTTACAGGGGCATAGGCAACTTCACTCTAGTTTCCGTTATTTCTTCGCTAGTACAACAACTATAACTGAGAGACGCTCATTTGGGTTAGCAGAGAAAAGAGAGGTCATAGGAACATCTGAAAATCCTATCACCGAAGATATATCCTCCAACTTAGATCCTGAATGGGATAGCGAGGGTCCGGATTATGAAATGAAGTCCATGAGAGTGAATTATCGTCCGAAGGTGATGTCTCTATGGATGAGGAAGAGGAAGGAGGAGTTGGAAATAATCGCGCTCCCGACGAGTTTGTGAATGTCACTGTTTCGGAAAAACCCGGAGATTCTGTCGCATCAATAGTTGACAACGACAAACTTGCACGTATATGTTTGAAGCATGGAATTCTCCGAAAGTACACCAAACTACCCACTGGAACGGATCATCCCCATAGTCCTCCCGAAGGGTACATGGTGATCAGTAGAATAATGTGCCTCATTGGGACGATACCTCCATTCTCACCTTTCGTCGTCGATTTTTTGAGACAAATGTGAATCGCTCCAATACAGCTCCAACCCAATTCCTATGCCTACCTGTATACCTTATGCATAGCTTACAAGGAAATTCTAGGTATAGAGATTACCTTCAAGGATTTTCATTTCTTCTACAATTTCAAGTATCAGTCTCCGGACGTATCAGTCTCAGGACACCCCGTCTTTTGTATATTTTGAGTCAGTGCCAAAAAGGAAAATCATTAGCGTGCTGTTTAGCAGCAAAGTTGGTGATCCAAGACTTGAATGGTTCTATATCAAATAACAACTAGGATGTGCAGGAGATGGCTTAAATCAAGTAAAGATACCAGCCTTCAATTTCTAATTTCAATCATTTCTATAAATGTATTGATTGTCATTTATTTTCACTTGCAGTCCCTAACCCGAAATAGAAAACGCATCAAGTGTACTTCAATCGTCTAAACCGACTGTTTAATAGTGACCAGAATTTTTTGGCCATTAGAGACTGTCTAGTAGATGAATACCTTCACCGCCATCGCTTAGTTATTATCACTCGTAGCATACGCCACGGAGAAGGTCCCTATGTATATATACCCCCGATCGAGGGGCCAATTGAAATCTTACCTAAGAAGGGAGAGAGTTCGAGAGATCCAACGATACCTCAAAAAAGCCCTTCTCCCACCTCAACTTAAGACGATATATTAGCAAACATAGCTGACAAGGATAGAGACAAATACATCACTCCCAAAGATGCGGCTACCCCAGAAAAACTGATTTCTCCAAGAGAGCTACTGTCAATTACTCCCCGAGGAGACAATTCCACTATGGATGATTCTATACACCGAGGTTTGGGGAAACTTCCCCTACCCAAGGCCATTTATACTTCAGAAGATTTTAGGACAGATCCCCTCACTTTCACCTTCGAAGAAGAAGTTACCCCCGTGAAAGCCGGGGAAACTGTGCACACTGGCCTAACTCCAGGCTCTGATCTGTTAAGGGGGCTGTCACTTAGGATATACACAGCACCCTAGTACCGCATGTCACAACACTTGTGTTTTATTTTAATGTTTATACTAACATTCACCCATATGCCTTGCAGGAAAAATGGCCCGTCACCGCTACTACATGAGATATGTTCGCTCGAGTATGCACCTGATGGATTCTGGTGCAGGACATGATCATCATGAAAGTTAGGATGGAGATGACAGGCGGAATCGAACCCCTCATCCTCATTGATCTTCTCATTCTCGATCTCCTCATCGTTCGGACTTAGAAAACATGAAAGCTACACTACTCATTATGAAGGGGACAAACGTACTTCTAAAAGTACAGTCCCTTCCTAGGATAAAATTTATCAGGAAAAGCCATCAAAGAAAATTTCTGATCCAAAAAGAGGCAAAAGGAACCAAGCAAGGGGTCTAAGAAAGACAGAACATCCATCGTGCCATCTAGGCATCGCAACATTAACATTACCAACACAAGGTCGGTCATACTTGATGATGAGAATAAGGCCAAGTTAGAGCTTCTAAAGAAACAGTTTCGTGATCACCACTTTGGGAACATGCACTTTGTTCCTTCTCTTAAGCCAATAAACTCTGACTGGGCGACAGTGGTTAAGGCCAAGGTTGATGAAGCGGATACTCAATACAAAAAGATGAAAAGGTACGTTCGAACTTTATCCAAGATTATTCTAGACTTGATAGGCGATGTAAAAACCATGAAGGATGTTGTCGAATATGATGTAAAAGCTATAGAAAACTCCGAGAAAGACCTCGAGGATGCTCAAGCCAATCTTATGCTTGTACAACGCGATGCAGACACTTACAAGAAGCAATTTAAAGAATTACAAAAGTATTATCACACCGAACTTGATTCCCATAGCCAAGAGCATATAGACTTAAAGAAGCAAGCTGAGGATGCTAAGTCTGAAAGCACCACGGTGAGGTTGGCTTGTACTCGTCTTGAACAGGAGAAAGTGGATTTGGAGAGGAAGAATGCAGAGTTAGAGGCCAAATTGATAGAAGCTGAGGCATGGGCAACCCATGCTAAGGGAAATGCAAATGTAGCCTTACAACAAGTCGAGAAAATTAATGATCAGCTTGTTGGAGCTCAAAAAGAGTTGGATGATAGTGCCGAGACCATGATGGGATTTTTTGCTCAGGTAATTCGACATCGAAACATTGCATGGATCAAGGATTACTGTATCGTTCTGGTATATGTATGGGACAAGTTGGGTGAATGGGAAAAACAAGAGCTCAAGGTGGATTCAATCGACGAGGATAAGCTCGTTGAGAAGTACTTGAAAGGTGAGAAATGACACGCTTAGCCAAATGGCATAAGCTATTGCTGCCGCTATGGAGGAGGAGAGGCGTCAGGCCAAAGGGAAAGATACTATCGACGACGGTTCCTCTGCTGCTGCCCCCGAAGCTACCGAAACGGAAGGATACGACCCAGAAAATCCAGGAATTCCCGAGTAATCTTTCTTGTCTCCTATTTCTGCAAAGACTCTAGAGACTCCTGCCACCTATGTTTAGAAATCGTCCGAAGGTATTTCCACCTTTTCACCTAAGTTCGTTAGGGCCATCTCAACCATCTGTCATATCATCGGGCAATCAATAGAAAAACATCCTTCATCTCTTGAACTAATAAATGTTACTTCTCGCCCAGTAGGTGCGAATTACAGCTGAAAAGAGTGACGAGCAACCAAAAGAAGTTACAGAAGCAAAGTCTATCGAGATGGTGCAAGAGAAAAAGGATGAGGCTACTAGCTCTGAACATGGGGAGAAGGTTGAGGGAAAGAAGGGCGAGGTCACTGGCAAGACTTTCCAGCCATCCAACACTGAAACCCCCAAAGATGTAGATATGATAGATGCTTTGAAAGGTGATGGCGACAACGATGGACATGAGGAGGATGATGTTGTTGTTATGACTGGAGGTTCAGATGATGCCAATGACATGACTTTAGCTGATATGAAGGCCAAGCAAGACATGATTTTAAAATCCAAAGTTGAGAAGGAATATCCCAAAAGCCTTAAACCCGTCGCGGTAGTTCCTCTAAGGTCGAAGCTAGTTGTCAAACTCTCAACCAAGTCAATCACCAAAGGGCTTGCTAAAAAATCTTCCACCGATCCCATCACTCCAGTTTCGGGGAAAAAGATGCCGAAGTGTATCTTTTCCGAGGATGAAAAAGAAGAAAGGGATAATATCAAGGCAGCTAAGAAAGCTAAGTTTGTCCCAAAATCCAAATAACACTTGGTCTCGTCTTTTTTTTGATTTTCTATTGGGCCGCTGTTGTTGTAGCAAGTGTGGCTGTAACACCCCACCTCTATACCCATATTACCCAAGAGTATTACGAAGTAGTACTGTCGGGTAATACGGAGAACGAGGCTGTAGGGGGCACACGTGTTAATTTTTTTGAACTAACGCTGATACTTTTCAAATTTTTTGAAATAGAACTCACATGAACATACACAGTTTTAGTACATAGTGATAATACGTGTGCCTCCAAGATAGAACAATACTTAATATGCGGAAATACAGTGGTCATAGAGTCAATGGAGACGATATTTTATAATATATATATATATATATGATATTTAACATTTATTTATACATCGAACTAAATTGAATATATACATGTTTTTCTTATTACACATCAATATAATAATCAATCCATTTGATACAAGGTGATTTATATTATGCAAAACAATTATAATCTTCTGGGTCTAATAAATAACAAGTTGGTCTCGATCATCTGCAAATGACAACATAATCTAATTCAAGTGAATCTCATTCAAGAGTTACAACGCATTATAAAATCATCAAAATATCACAATCACATGATAGCTCAAAGGACATCAAAATACAAGAACATGAGTAAATCATAAACAAGAATCATATATGTAAATCACATCAAAATGTAAGAAAATCACAAAAGATTATATGGATCCATAACAATATTGGCGAGACTCAGCAACGCCACACGTAAAATGGAAATATCATATACCAGTACTAAACAATTTTTGGCGCCTATAATGGAAGATACACAGATCTCCATAAGCTAGAGTCTAAGGTCTAATATATAATAGTCACTTAGGACTACCTCGATAGCCGCTCAGGACTATCTAGTACTAGTAAGGAGATAGTCGCTCATGACTTCTCAGTATAGACAATGGTTCTTAGATGCCACCAATTTACAGGTAGTAACCTGAATAGTGGTAACAATGTGTCCTCATACCACATGTTTTCACACGTCAGTTGACTAACCTGTATATTTATCGCTCGTACACTACACTCATCCTTCGATACTCTATACAACAAGTCTAGAGAATAACCATAAAGGCGATATCGAAAGTCCCATACCAGACGGTTTCACCAAAATGTTTCTCGTTACGTAGAATATATCAAAATCATAAAATCACAAAAAGATATTGTCACCGTATCATTTTGAAATCATGGACCAAATCAATATCAATAGTGAATCATTCATGAATTAAAAATTTATACAAAAGAGAATGATAATACAGGTAATAAAGGAAAATAAATAATTAAAGATTAGGCAAAGGTAATCATATTCAAGTTCCTAAAACAACCATGGAAGTAAAAGAATTACAAAATCATAATATTAACATACGTAAGCCTTCCAAAAGAGTATTTAAACATGTAAGGCATAGGTACTTGTATATATATATATATATATATATATAAAGAATTATTTTGTTAATAAAATTTCTTGCTACAATGATTTTACATAGAGGATAATTCATAATCTAATACAATACAAACTTATCAAATAAGCCGATTAGAACCTTACCGATTTAGATTTATATAATATAATAAAAATTAGGTACTAGAACTGCTCTAAATATTAATTTCTAATAAGATGAACAAATCTAGCCAAAAATTCATAAAACTAATATGATTCATATTGGTTGTATATTTGTTGAGATATAGATTGAATACTAATATTCGCAAAAGAAAAATATTTTATTTAAATTGAATCCATTTATAATTTCAAACAACAAAGTGATATTTGACACAAGTAAATATACTTAAGATCTTAAAATTAATTGAATGCCAAACATTCAGTAAATTGCATAACTTAAAATATGTTACAATTTAGAAGTGAAATGGACAACGTTAACATTGTATTTTTAACATCCAACAATCCAATTTCACACTGTGTATAACAAAAGTGCATCCAACAGATTCAATTCCACATAATTCCACCATTCATCCAATAATGTTGTCAAATAGTCCAACAACTCAATCCACCAATTGTTTCAGTCCAGTAACTAATCCAACCATAAATGACAAATTATATTCAACAACTCAAAAAAACACTCATGCAATTCAATCCTAAATGGATGATATGATATAATATGAACATCACTATGCTAGATGAAGATATGTCTTAGTAACAGAAATTGACGAAAGAAATCTTTATGCGCAATTGCTATGAGGTTGAACCAACATTAATGCTGCAATTATAACCATAAAGTTTTGGTCTTCACTAGCACACATCAGGTTATGGCTCCTACATCCATCCACGTTCGTCTTCGCACCCTCCTCAAACCACCATAATTCATGTCTCACGTCGCACCCTACCAAAATATGGAACATCACCCTATTGAGCGCAAGCTCAAAGCTGTTCTTCCCGCGATCAAGGTTGCGCCTCAGACCGACGTTGGCTTGTCCCTAAAATGAGCCATCCAAGATCAATTTTTTTTCTCCCTTTCCAAAAATGGGGAATTCGCGATTCCTCAAGAATAAAGTGAGTTGGACTTATTCTCGCAACTAGATGGGAGGATCTGGTTGCTTCTAGAGGTAGTAATGTGAATTAGTAAGTTTGGGCCTTAATTATTTCGACCCCGCTTAGAATTTGCCTCTAATTGATTCATTTGCATAGCTCCTCCGGTTTAACCAGATACACTACTTGCATATTTTAAATAATGATAATTATGCCATTCATATTCGATTCAACGCTCGCCTTATTAATTCAACGTACGATACAGTAAAATATCAATTATCATGTTGTTTTATCAAATAAAATTATTTAATAATTCCAAAAATATGTTATATCCGTTACATGTACATTCATCTCACATTTGATCATTTGCTTGTTAATTACAAATAATTTTATTTAGCACAACACTCGGTATTTCATTTGATAATCTAGTATTTAGTATAAAAGGATTATATTTCTATAAATTTCAATCATTTATAAAATTATTTAATGCCACAAACAACTTTATCAAATTTAATCCATTTATTCAATGAACAAATCGTTCTAGTTCAAAATTTATATTTATGTTTTGATTAACACACCTAAAAGTTTAGCCGAAAAACAGGGTTGTTAAATACTTGCCCCCTTAACAAAATTGCATCCTCGTAATTTCTTATAGGGAAAAGTGAACAACTTATATTCTAACTCATAAATACTCTATATAACCTACAAAAATTATTTCAAAAGGTTGCTTATATTCTCGATTTAACTACAGACTCGAGTTCTAATTGAATTAACTTGATGTCTTATATTTTCTATATACAATTTTTAGTTTATGAAAATTTTCTACTCTCGAAATTTCGAAAAATTTCGGCAGAGTCTCATTTGCACGGAGGACGTTTCGGAAAATCCGAATGCAATATAAACACAAAAGAACACATCTCTGAAGAGGCATCCTAACACGGAGCATCCCGAAACACGGGGAAACAAATAGAAAAAAACAACATCATTTCTCAATATTACGCAGTATTTAATCTGAAAACGTACCTTTTAATTAGTGTATTAAAGCAATTTTCCTTATAATCGAGCATGTAAAAGCCGACAATTTGCTCAAATGCTCCATATGTACCTGCACTCATCTCGAGCATAAACGTTAGTCGCACATAAGAAAATAAATAAGTATAGATCAGTGTTATGGATAATTAGCCTAACACATTACTTTTAAATCATTTCTTAATACACCAAAACATTAAGCATCAAGTACAGCCAAGAATTACTCTAATATGTTAAAAATCAAATATGCGCAAATTAGAATGCAGGTCAGCGATGTAAAGTAGCTCATTCAGACTAGCAAACCTCAAAATTTCATGAAACATTCTAAACAAAAATTATAGCTCATGATTTTAGCTTTACGAAATGTCCGAAATAGCTGAAATCGGATAAGCCATTTCGGAGTTATGTTTAATTTAATAGACATATTCAACTTGGCCTTAGTGACGCTGCAGGTCAGTAAGGAAAAAGCTCATTTTCGAGTAGGCAAACATCAGAATTTTATGAAATGTTTCAAATGTACAAGATCAATACAAGTCCAAATGGTACAAACGGATCAGCTCACAAGTGAAAATAGATGCAAGGCAAAACATAAACACTACCATAATAAAACAACCATGCATAGCACATACATCACAAGGCTGCAACGCAGATGTGCGAATTAAAGTTCGCAAGAACACACACATGAAAACTATTCAAATCCACTTGAGACTACAATTTCAACATATATATCTTTCGCTTGAAACCTTACTGTACAAATAAAGCTGCTCTATGATTAATAAAAATATTAATATGTCATTAACTCTCTTTCTGAAACTTATACATTTTGTAGCCATAAACCATGCTCGTAACCGTATTATGAACCCCATTCACAAATACATTGGGCTTCTATCATAGAAAATACTTCTAACCATTTCACACTACACTTTTTTTTTCTTTTTTCTTTTTTTTATAGTAGCAATAAAACAACTTGTATTATAATATTTGGAGTAGGTATTTGAAAAGAAACATGATTCCATTGTATTATAATATGTTGAATTTTACAATAAGGTACAACTTGTATTTATATAGGAAATAAAACAAGTTTGGGCCTTGAAGCAAACCCATATGTATACAACACGCATCCATATTCCTTCATGTTATATCGCATGTTACACTTGAGATCACATTCTCTTATTAAACTCAAATTTACACGGCTGAAACCTCCTAAACAACCCATACAAATTGAGTACATAACCAAGGATAAAAGCTTGTTAGAGGCTAAACAACACTTAAAATAAATGATGCTGAAACGACTTTCATAGAGTTAAATCTTTTACCAGCATGAACTATTATCCCATATGGCATAGCAGATAAAAACATTAATTACACCGAATGGTGTTAAAAAAAATTGTACATGGATTTTAATGGTAAAGAAAACACCTGTATATGGATTTCTAAAGGTGCATCATCGTACAAACAATTATCAATGTCAAAATGCTCCTAATCTTTTATACCACACTTCTCCAAAGCCAACATTAACCTCTCACCACCATTATCTTTTTGATACGTCCCATCTGGACTAACAAGCACAACCCCTGTATAGTTATAGTTGCACAAAATATATCCATTCATACCAACTCCATCTCAATGCAGAATACTATATATTTCTCGCAGTCAGATTATTGTTGAGCTAGAGAAATGTTTTAAAGGAGTAAAGCTACCGTCAATTCTTAAATACACTGTAACCTAAAATACAATTGATATAAATGAAACAATAATAGTGTATGAATTTTTTTATTCAGATTCCAATGACTAAAAAAAAAGGGTGCAAAATCTGAAGTCTTGAATTCAAATGTAGAGACAAATTGAAAATAATATCTTTGATCACATGGAACGTAGACCATACTATATAGCAACTCAATAGTTAAGTCACTAATTAGTCATCAAACATCTAAATCACAAAAATGGAAAAACATAACAATATAGGAAAAGCAAGGGGGAAAAATATCAAAACTTGCCTATAACCATTGAAGAAAGTCATGCAACAAAATCTCATCTAGATCAATACATCATGATTTTCCAATGCCAAAACACTGTCTGCACCATCTTCATGCCAAATGAAGGTAAGTATTTCATGCAAAATCATTGGTAAAAAGAAAAAGAATTAGGGATTAGAAAGAAGAAGAAGAAGAAAAAGGCATAAATGAAATGAAATTTGTTGAACCAACAACTGAACAACAAAAGGAAGCACAAGTTCATACAAGTAACAAAATAAAATTCAATACTGGGCAAATAAACAAAGAGAAGAAAGAGAAAGTCCATTATAGGTTATAACACAACACTAGAACGTAACAGTGCAGAAGCATGAGAAACGCAATATATACAGCAATGACAAACAAGTTAAACTTCATTAAACCATTCAATCAGAAATCAGAAGACAGTAAATTATGAAAATTTCATAATCTCTAATCAAATATTAAATTAAAATACTTGGAATCAAGCACTATATAAACCCTACACCATCGTGGGAAAATCATAGGTCGAGTTAAAAGCATAAAAATTAATAACATAAATTTGAAAGTTCATACGGTTTGATAGTTCGTGTGGTCGCAGGTCTATGGCTTCCTAATCATAAATTGAAACTAACACCTGTTTACGTCTTGCCTGAGACTATATATACACCTATACACAACTAAACTGGTATACTCAATTACTCAAAGATTTGAGATATGCCACATACTGTAAGTTAACACAAATTCAAGTGCAGCTGTGAAGACACTAAATAAATTTACAAATTCAAAGTGAAAGCACCTGTTCAAATTTAGTATATGGAAAATCAGAAATGTACAAAAGCAACAAGAGTAAACAAGTGAACAAGGTCAGTTCAACATCCGTTGAACAAGTGCAGTAACAACTATAACATCAGTGAAGTCATGACAGTGCAAATAAAGTGACAAGCTACATAGTGCAGGTCAATGTCAAGAATGCAACTCAGCAGTGATCGATGCAACAACAATATACAAGAATATCAAGTGCATCAACACAGTACCCAAGGCAGTAATGCAAAAGGAAAAACTTGTACAATAACATAGTCAACAAAATAAAAAACATGGGAGCACAAGTGCAGTCCCAACAAACCAAGATCATAAAATGATCCAGTGACCAACAAATCAAACATTATGAATACACAGTACAACAGCCTCAACATCACGCGGACTCAATCAAACCAGCAAGTAAAGGTACAAGACACTAGCAATGAAAATGATCAAGTGAAACAAGGTCCAGCAAAAGCAGAGTTGTTTACAAAGCAAAATGGTCAAGCCAAAATCAGAAAATCAATCTTGGTCAAATTCATTCAAAAATACATGCAAAATATTCAAATATATATATATATATATATATATATATATATATATATATATATATATATATATATCGGAGAAATCAAATAATGTCCAATATAAGTTGACAATGATCGAGACAGAAAACCATCAAGGCTGAAGTATATACAAAGGCATATTCAAAATAAAACAATGTTAGAAATATATTCATGCCTACATCCATATATCGCAGATATATTAAAATGTATGTGATAATTCATATTAATTACACTCAACTATTTAAAGTCTAAATAAAGTAACACACTAAAATTATGTGGAAAGTAAATCAATATATTATTATACAATATAAAATAACAAATACATCCTCAGATGATTACCCAGTGATCACCATATACTCCCAATATTATACAATAATAAACAAAAATCTACCATACAGACAGGGACTCTAAGTCACTTCTATAGTCTAGACTTGTGTCTCTTTTATATATATAATGTATTGTTCTAAACCTCGCTCTGATACCAACTGTAACGCCCCACCTCTATACCCATATTACCCAAGAGTATTACGAAGTAGTACTGTTGGGTAATACGGAGAATGAGGCTATATGGGGCACAAACGTGTTAATTTTTTTGAACTAACGCTGATACTTTTCAAATTTTTTGAAATAGAATTCACATGAACATACAAAGTTTTAGTACATAGTGATAACACGTGTGCCTCCGGGATAGAATAATACATAATATGCGGAAATACAGTGGTCACAGAGTCAATGGCGACGAAATTTTATAATATATATATATATAACTAAATTGAATATATACACATTTTTCTTACTACACATCAATATAATAATCAATCCATTTGATACAAGACGATTTATATTATGCAAAATAATTATACTCTTCTGGGTCTAATAAATTACAAGTTGGTCTTGATCATCTGCAAATGACAACATAATCTAATTCAAGTGAATCCCATTCAAGAGTTACAACGCATTATAAAATCATCAAAATATCACAATCACACGATAGCTCACAGGCCATCAAAATACAATAACATGAGTAAATCATAAACAAGAATCATATATGTAAATCTCATGAAAATATAAGAAAATCACAAAACATTATATGGATCCATAACAATATTGGCGAGACTCAGCAACGCCGCACGTGCAATGGAAATAACATATAACAGTACTAAACAATTTTTGGCGACTATAATGGAAGATACTCAGATCTCCATAAGCTAGACTCTCAGGTATAATATAGGATAGTCACCTAAGAGTACCTCGATAGCCGCTCAGGACTATCTAATACTAGTAAGGAGATAGTCGCTCAGGACTTCTCAGTATAGACAATGGTTCTTATATGCCACCAACTTACAGGTAGTAACCCGAATAGTGGTAACAATGTGTCCTCATACCACATGTTTTCACACGTCAATTGACTAAGTGTTTATTTATCGCTCGTAAACTACACTCATCCTTCGATACTCTATATAACAAGACTAGTGAATAACCAAAAAGGCGATACCGAAAGTCCCATACCAGACGGTTTCACCAAACCATTTATTCAAATTTCTTGTTACACAGAATATACCTAAATCATGAAAATCACAAAAAGATATCGTCACTGTATCATTTTGAAATCATGGACCAAATCAATATCAATCATGAATAATTCATGAATTAAAAATTTATACAAAAGGGAATGATAATACAAGTAATAAAGGAAAATAAATAATTAAAGATTAGGCGAAGGTAATCATATTCAAGTTCCTAAAACAACCATGGAAGTAAAAGAATTACAAAATCATAATGTTTTTTAGAGTTTATACCCTAGAGGCAATCCATTTGATGAGATTGATAACAATGTTGTTGTTATTATTTTATTTGGAATAAAATAATGTTCTATTATATTATATTTACTGCGTAATATAAATATTAATATAACAGAAGTCCTTAGAACTATAATACGGAATTATATAATTCGAGTAAGACTTGAATTTGAGATTATATAATATGATAAGTATTATAATTCTTAAATGTCCCTAGTCGAATTTTATTGTGTATATATATAAGACAACAATAAAGCGTTGAGACTAGTATATTGATTGACTGATGATCACATCTCATTGATCATTAATATACGTGATATTAAAGTCAAGATGTAAATACGTATTGGAGAATAGTGAATTAGGCTGACCCACCGTGAAATAACTACATGGAATATAATTAATATTATCATAAGTTATTCTCACAGTGACAGTGATGTAATGGTCCTCAGACCTGAAATCATTATAATTTTATTTGAGGATATTTTTGTTTTGATATCATCTAAAGTTATTCGTAACAGAGTAACTATAACGGTGTTTATTGGATACATCTCGAATCGAATGAAAATTATGAATGATCTAGATGGAATTCAACCCTATGATATATTCGTAGTGATATCCATGGGCCTCTTGATTGAGTGAGACTGTGAAATGCATGGCCGTGCTCAAATATTGATTTGTTTTAAACAGTCTACTCATCGATCAAGAAAAACGGATTAAATTATAAAGAGGGTGATACGATCCATGCCTTGAGTTTAATTTTGGATATAACGGTTAAAAGGATTATATTACATTGATACACTAGTCACAGAAAGGCTGTATCAAATCGATAATTTTATTATAACTTGGGTAGCAGCGACGCATTGCGAGATGCCAATCACTGTTTATGGTTTTAAACACGATTCAAAACCATTGCCAACGTTGTAGTAACCTATAGGGTCACACAAAAGGAACGTTACAAAGGAGAAACTAATTTGAACAAATAAAATATCAATTTGTTGATATTTTATTTGGGATTGGAATGGATATTGAGTGGATCCTAATTTTAAGGTTAATACTTGTATATTTTAAAAGGGGGTTTCCTTTCTTATTATATCTACACGACTTAACCTAAACAAGGGGGTCGGATGAGATCACTCCACTCATATTTTATTCGTTTCTAAAACCTTAAATTGGTCATGGTGGCTAGCACTGCAATGATCGATCTTTTCTTCAATTTGATTGACGAAGGGGACGTTCCAGTGGACTACTCTAGAGGCACTACACTTGGAGAGCTCCTGATTCGATGATTCCGATCTTCAGCGTATTCGAAGATCTCGCAGCAGATTCGAACAATTCAAGTGGTTCAAAATTTGGGATTTTCACATTAAAGCGAGGTATGAACTTGTCAATTTATTGATTTGCATAGATCCGCATATTTTAAATGTTAAATTAATGTTTATTTAGGGCTTTCGATTAGATCTAGTAAACCCTAAATTCCTTAAAATATTAACATACGTAAGCCTTCCAGAAGAGTATTTAAACATGTAAGGCATAGGTATTTGTATATATATAAAGAATTATTTTGTTAATAAAATTTCTTGCTACAATGATTTTACATAGAGAATAATTCATAATCTAATACAATACAGACTTATCAAATAAGACGATTAGAACCTTATCGATTTAGATTTATATAATATAATAAAAATTAGGTACTACACTGTTCTAAATATTAATTTCTAATAAGATGAACAAATCTAGCCAAAAATTCATAAAACTAATTTGATTCATATTGGTTGTATATTTGTTGAGATATAGATTAAATACTAATATTCACAAAAGAAAAATATTTTATTTAAATTGAATTCATTTATAATTTCAAACAACAAAGCGATATTTGACACAAGTAAATATACTTAAGATCTTAAAACTAATTGAATGCCAAACATTCAGTAAATTGCATAACTTAAAATATGTTACAATTTAGAAGTGAAATGGATAACATCAACATTATATTTTTAACATCCAACAATCCAATTTCACACTATGTATAACAAAAGTGTATCCAACAGATTCAATTCCACATAATTCCACCATTCATCCAATAATATTGTCAAATAGTCCAACACCTCAATCCACCAATTATTTCAGTCCAGTAACTAATCCAACCATAAACGACAAATTATATTCAACAACTCAAAACACTCATGCAATTCAATCCTAAATGGATGATATGATATAATATGAACATCACTATGCTAGATGAAGATATGAGTTACTTACAGAAATTGATGAAAGAAATCTTTACGCGCAATTGCTATGAGGTTGAACCATCAATAATGCTACAACTATAACCATAAAGTTGTGGCCTTCACTACCACACATCAGGTCATGGCTCCTACATCCATTCGCGTTTGTCTTCGCACCCTCCTCAAACCGCCACAATTCATACCTCACGTCGCACCCTACCAAAATATGGAACATCACCCTATTGAGCGCAAGCTCAAAGCTGTTCTTCCCACGATCAAGGTCGCGCCTCATACTAGCGTTAGCTTATCCCAAAACGAGCCATCCAAGATCGATTTTTTTTCTCCCTTTCCAAAAATGGGGAATTCGCGATTCCTCAAGAATAAGGCGAGTTATACTTATTCACGCAACTAGATGGGAGGATCTGGTTGCTTCTAAAGGGAGTAATGTGAATTAGTAAGTTTGGGCCTTAATTATTTTGACTCCGCTTAGAGTTTGCCTCTAATTGATTCATTTTGCATAGCTCCTCCCGGTTTATCCAGATATACTACTTGCATATTTTAAATAACGATAATTATGCCATTCATATTCAATTCAATGCTCGCCTTATTAATTCAACGTACGATACAGTAAAATATCAAATATCATGTCGTTTTATTAAATAAAATTATTTAATAATTCCAAAAATATGCTATATCCGTTACAAATACATTCGTCTCACATTTGATCATTTGCTTGTTAATTACAAATAATTTTGTTTAGCACAACACTCAATATTTCATTTGATAATCCATTATTCAGTAAAAAAGTATTATATTTCCATAAATTTCAATCATTTATAAAATTATTTAATGCCATAAACAGCTTTATCAAATTTAATTCATTTATTCAATGAACAAATCGTTCTAATTCAAAATATATATTTATATTTTAATTAACACACCTAAAAGTTTAGTCGAAAACAGGGTTATTACAGCGGTCCTCGCATCCTTTTGTTTGATCTTCTTGTATAAACCTGTACTCACATAAATGAAATGGTTTGTTTCCCACTATGTGAAATGTTTGCAAATTCGCCGTTTATTTCAATTGAATTCAGTAATGATCAAAGTGTTAGAAACATAGGTAGTAAATAACAGTCTGTGTCATGGTTGAGCATCCCTACAAGTGTATAAATGTCAAAATGTAATGGGAAGAAATCACTGCTTAGTTAAGCAATTAATAACAGGAGATGTGGTGTGTATGCCCCCAATCAATCTTGAATAGATTGCCTGGCCAGGACTTGTTCAAGATTGATTTGGTTTGAGATCAGATTGCCCTCTTCCCTTCAGTGGGACCGGGGTAATTTCTCACTAGCGCTTATTCTTAGACCTTTATACTCTCCTGTCAAACTGTCTGGTTAGAGTGCATTCAAGACGGTTTCTTATCACGGTGCACCTCCACGCTTTGGGGATGTCGTCTTCTCGTCCTTTATACTCACTCTCGATTCATGAGAGTTAGAGTTTAGGACATCATCTTCCCATCCTTTATACTCTCTCTCGATTCATGAGAGTTAGAGTTTGGGGCGTCGTCTTCCCATCCTTCTTATCTTGCTATGCAAACAGTTGTCATGGCCTACGTCCACATGATATTTTATAGTGGTTCGGCGAAGTCGTGCCCTACGTCCACTTTATAATCTTTTGTTTATGTTAACTGGAATTTCCTAGGCAAGTCATGCCTTTTTACATGGTTCATAAAACAAAAGAAAAATAATAATACTAATCTAAGTCAAATACTGTTGCAAGTGTTGGGCATTCCAAGCTCTGGGAATCTCTTCGCCCTCCACGGTCGTTAACTTGAAAGCTCCTATATCAAGCTTCCATTGGATGGCATATGGTCCTACCCACTTCGGACCTAAATGAACTGGGGGTGGGAAGGCATGCTTCAATACTAAGTCTCCAGGTTCGAAGGTCCGACGACGGACCTTCCTGTCAAAGTAACATGCCACTTGATGTCGGTGCCTCGAAGCACTCAAGTCTTCTTCATCTCTCTTCTCTTAGACCATATCCAAGGATTCAAGGAGGAGTGCTTTGTTTGTCATCAGATCGTAATACGTCACCCTATGAGAGGGACTTTAAGCTCCACCGAAATTACCGCTTCCGATCCAAAGGAGAGTGAAAAAGGGGTGTGACCCATTGCCGTCTTGTAGGTCATCCGGTAGGCCCAGAATGCTAGTGGTAATTTGTCAACCTACATGGCTTTTGCTCGCTCCAATCGCTTTTTAAGAATGGACTTAATGAATTTATTTATCGCTTTAACTTGTCTGTTTGATTGTGGGTGAGCTACCGTAGTGTATCTCTTATCAATTTTGTATTTATGGCGGAAGTTCCTGAATTCTGTGCTATCAAAATGGGTTCCATTATCAGTTATGGTAGTTTTAGGTATCCCAAATTGACAGAAGATGTTTCTTACCACAAAATTGATCACCCTTTTCGTCGTGATTGTAGTTAAAGGTTCGGCTTTCGCTCAATTCGTAAAATAATCGACGACTACAATTGCGTACTTAGCTACACCTTTAGCGATCAGAAGGGTTCCAATGATGTCGATTCCCCATGTAGCGAACGACCACGGGCACACCATTGACTTAAGTTGATGCGGAGGTGCTCTGGGAATTCTAGAAAATTTCTGGCACTTGTCACTTCGTCGTGAATGATCATCTGCGTCTTTGTTTATGGTAGAATAGAAGTAGCCATACCTCAATACTTTCTTTGCCAATGTCTGGCCTCCGATGTGGTCTCCACATTCACCTTCGTGCACTTCTGTTAGTACACGTTTGATTTCGTCATGTGCTTTACACCGAAGTAAAGGCATGGAAAATCCCTGATGGTATAGTGTTCCATCTTGTAAGACATATCTTGCGGCTTTACGAATCACAGCTCGCCTCTCGCTTCTCCTCGTGGGAAGTGCTCTGTTTTGAGGAAGTTCTTGATTGGTGTCATCCATGATTCCCATTCTGGTTCAGCTTCCAGTACTGGGTCAACTTCCATCTAGTCGAAGCTTGGTGACTTCATCACTTCTATCAGAACCATTTCAGTATCTTCTGGATTATCAGAGCTTGCTAACTTAGCTAGTCTAACTGCTTTTTGGTTCACTATTATCGGGATATAAGTTATGCTATAATGCTCCAAGTTACCTAGTAACTCTTCCATCTTTTCAAGGTAAGTGATGAGCCAGGTTCCCCTGGTTTCAAATTCCTTTCGAACCTGGAAAACAACTATTTTGGAATCACAGAATATGTCTAGTGTGGTCACCCCCAGTTCTTTAGCGAGTTTTAGCCTGGCAATCAGGGGTTCATACTCGGAATCATTGTTGGTGGCTGAAAATTCAAGTCGTAAGGCATAATAGATCGATCGTCCTTCAGTAGTTGTTAAAGCAACTCTGGCACCGGACCTTCGATCATTTTTAGCCCCGTCTGTATACAATTCCGGGGACTAAGTTTTGAATTTTTCTCCGAAGGGTTAGCCTTATCATCCAACGTATCTTCCTCGGGGATTGTGAATTTTGCTATGAAGTCAGCTAGAGCTTATCCCCTTATCGATGTCCTTGGCTAGAAATTTAAATCGAACTGGCTCAACTTGATGTTCCACTTAAGCAGTCGTCCCGATGCCTCTGGTCATCGCAATACCTGTCGGAGTGGCTGATAAGTGTATATGACTATCGGATGAGCTTGGAAATAATGATGGAGCTTTTGTGGTGCGATCAAGAGACTATAAGCAAGTTTTCTCTATTTTCGGATAATTGCGTTCTGTCGCTGCTAACTTCTTGCTTACGTAATACACCGACCTCTAGACTTTGTCTTCCTTGCGTACCAAAGCTGAGTAGACAGCATGAGATGATACTACCAAATATATAAACAGGTCCTCATGGTCTACTGGTTTAGATGAAATTGGTGGTTTCTCCAACAGATCCAATAAGTTATGAAAAGCCTCTACATAGTTTGGAGTCCTCGAAGTTTCGTTTCTCTCTTTTAATTTAGTCAAAGAAAGGAACACATTTGTACGCGGCTTTGGATATGAACCTGCTTAACGCTGCAACTTTTCCTATCAGGCTCTGTAATTCTCTGATCTTTCGTGGCACTTCTATGTTCCTGATCGCCGCAATTTGGTCGGGATTAATCTCAATCCCTCGATAACTGACAATGAAACCAAGGAATTTTCCTGACGCAACCCCAAAAGAGAATTTTAAGGGGTTCAACTTCATCCCGTACCTCCATAGAACATCAAACATTTCCGCCAAATCTTTTGTACGATCGGAGGACCATATGGACTTCACAAGCATGTCGTCTACATAGACTTCCATTGTTTTCCCAATTTGATTATAGAAAATTCTGTTTACCAAAAGCTGATATGTGGCTCCAGCGTTCTTTAGTCCAAATGGCATCACTACATAACAATAAAATCCTAAGTTTGTAATAAATTTTGTGTGCTCTTGATCTGGTAAATGCATGGGAATCTTGTTATACCCTGAGTATGCATCCATGAAGGAGAGAAGTTCGTGTCCCACCGTTGAGTCTACCACCTGATCAATCCTAGGGAGTGGAAAGCTATCATTTGGGTAGGCTTTGTTCAAATCAGAAAAGTCAATGCACGTGCGCCACTTCCCATTTGATTTCTAGACCAGGATAGGATTCAATATCCAATCGGGGTATGTCAAGTCTCGGATGAACCCGTTATTCTTTAGCTTCTCTACTTTTTGCTTTAGGGCAGCTGACCTTTCTGGGCCCAACATACGCCTTTTTTGCTTTACTTGAGGATGTTTTGGGTTTAGGCTTAGTGAATGGCTCATAATAGATGGAGAAATTGCACACATGTCTGCATGAGTCCAAGCAAACACATCAAGGTTCGCTTTCAGAAAATCAGTTAATTCTTTTGTCCGGAAAGAATCCAAATGAATTCAATCTTCAAGACCTTTGTTGGTTCGTCGCTATCGATTGGGATATCAATAGTTGCCTCGTTAGGTGTCGCCTTTCTAATTCCTGGTTCCTCGTCCTCTTTGGGATCGATATCTTCAGGAGTTTCGTCAGGCGATTCCCTAGGCGGTATTGTCTTTAGCTACTATGTTGAGTTTTCCTAAGCAGGATAGGAAGTGTTCTTAGATTCTGAACTCTTTCCGTTTTACAACATTTTTAACTCCACCATATAGCAGGCCCTTCCGGTAACTTGATTGCCTTGAATCATTCCCACTCCAACATCCGTTGGGAACTTCATTAACAGGCACCATGGAGCAATGCAAGCCATGAACTCTAAAAGTGATGTCTGTCCCAGGAAAGCGTTGTAAGGTGAGTCGATGTCTATGATGACGAACTAGAGAATCCTCACTCTTCTACGCTGTCCTTCACCTAACTCTACAGGTAGGTCTATCACTCCGATCGGGGCAGTTGAGGTTCCGTTAAAGCCACGTATCCAACCTTCACATGGCTTTAAGTCTTTCATTTCCAGTTTCATCTGATCGAAAGCCTTTTTAAATAAGATGTTAACAGAACTCCCATTGTCCACAAGAACTTTCTTGACTATTGCATTAGTGACATAGTTTATATAGGCTTGATTCCGGATCATTATAGAGATGACCTTTGAGAGTTTTGGTCAATCTCATAGTTTTTGGGTTACCCGAGGAAGCAACTAGAATGCAGATATAAAGAAAATAGAATGAAGAAAGTTGTTTTGAATTTTGAATGAAAGGTAGAGAGAATAAAATTGAATAGATAAATAAATAGAGAGTAAATGGACACACTTTTCTAAGTAGAAGGACACCTTTTCAGGCATCGGGAATTAGTGAAAAGATGGAGGAAAGTTTGAAAGTTTAAACTTTTGAAATTCAAAATTTGAATTTCATTTTCTGGTGCATATGTCGACATGTCAATTTGTCTACATATTTGTGCCATTTCACATTTCAAATTGCTTTTTGAATTTGTTTTACTACTTTAATATTTTTTATTTAATTATTTCCTAAAATGATATTAATCTTAAAAAATTAAGATTAATTTTTATTATTATATTATTTTGAATTTTAAAATTTAAATTTCAATTTTAAATTTTAGAATACAAATTTCGAATTCAAATTTTAGAATTCAAATTTCAAATTCAAATTTTAGAATTCAAATTTCAAATTCAAATTTTAGAATTCAAATTTTAAACAAGGCAAGCAAACAAGCATCCAGTCAACCAATTCAATCAAAAGTTATTAATTAAGACGTATGTTTCTTTTAAATCCATTCCTTCGTTATTTTTTAAATTTTGAATCGCTATGAAGCATATATTTGAAATTCTAGTTTCTGGTTCTTCTTCACTTGATGAATCTGAGTCACCTAAAGTTGCTGCGTATGCCCTTTTATTCTTCTTTGATGAATTGTTGTATGTTTGTCTGTTTGCTGATTTGATTTATCAGGAAATGGACACAGTCTTTTATATGATCTGTTTTGTTGCAATTGTAGCATCTATCATCATTTTTTCTCAAACTTCATTGATTATTTCTCTGAAAATTATTTCTTCTTTTGTATCTCAGAAATTTTCTGAAATTCCTTGTCATGAAGGAAATTTCTTCATCATCTTCACTACTTGAATCAGAACCATTAGTTGTTGCTATGAGTGCTATAGATTTCTTTCTATCGGCTTATTTTATTTTCTTTTCTATAATTTCTACTTCGAATGATATCACATTTCCTATTAACTCCTCAATTTTCATTTCACTGATATTCTTGGCCTCTTTAATCGCCAGTGTTTTCTGATCACATTCCGGAGTTAATGAATTAAGAATTTTTCTGATGTGATCCTCTTCAGAATAAGTTTTTCCCAAAGCCAATAATAAATGCACGATTTCTTAGAACCAGTAGTATATATCGGAGATAGATTCATTCTGATTCAATTTATATAACTTAGATTGATTAGTTAGCATTGATGTCTTTGTGTTTAACTTAATTGGTTCATTCATGAGTAACTTGCAATGTTTTCCATATATCATGAGAAGATTTACAAACTGACACTCTATTAAATTTATTTCTATCTAATGAACAGAATATAATATCATAGTCTTAGAATTACTTTATGCAGCAACTTTTTGTTCAATAATCCATTGTGCAAAATTAGTAGTGGGTTCAATATATTCAATCTGTGTGATATTCCAAGTGTCTAATCCCATAAATTGCAAATATATTTTCATCCTACATGCCCAATATGAATAATTACTGCCATTACATAATGGTGGTCTAACGGTGGACTGACCCTCTACAAATGAACTATTATTGTTAGCAAGTCCAGTGTTGGTTGCCATTTAATATTTCCAAAACTCAAATGATGAATTTTTGAAAAGCTATTGCTTTGATATCGATTGTTAGGGATGAGAATCACGAATCTTGAGGAAAAACTAACACTATAGGGGGTCTAAATAGTGTTTTAAAGAGAATATGGAAAAATTAAATAATTATTCGAACAACTATATGAATTACATAATGAATATCACAACAGAAACAATCACAGATGCAAATATAAACAGAAACAAAAATGCAGAAAAGAAAGAACACACCAGATTTTATACTGGTTTAGATAACTCCTACGCCTAGCCCCACGCAACGCTGGATTGTGCAAAGTTTTATTAATTCTAGTATCAACTTTAGAACACCCTTAATTTCACGGCTACAAGGTTAACACCGATTCCACACCCTTGATTTCACGGCTACAAGGTTCACACTGATTCATCAACACTGGTTTCATGGCTACAAGGTTCACACCGCCCCCTTTCCTTGATTTACAGGCTACAAGGAACACACCCTTTCCGTAAGAATTACAAACAACCCTAGAACCCTTGAATAACACTTCCAAACAGAGAGTATTTGATAGAGATTGAAAAGAGAATGATATAATTTGTATTGAGAACGACAGAGTATAAGTGTAGAAATCAAGATATAATAATGTTGGTAAGAGTAAGAATGAAGAAGGAGAAAATAAGTTGGTTAAAAATTCGAAAATGACACCTTTATATCGAGTCCCAAAGGTTGCAATAGTTCTAGAACATTTCAAATAATAAAGGGGTACTTCCTTTTAAATTCAAAATTTTGACGGTTATATATCGACATACCAATATATACATGTCGATATCAAAATATATTTGAAATTTTCAAATCATTTTTCAATTGTTTAAACCATTATATATATATTCTGGAAATTCTTGAGTTAAAATTACTTGTTTAAAATGAATTTTCTAAAGTATAAACACATAGTAATATATAATTTAAACATATAATCATATATATATTATATGATATAAAACTATATTTTATAATTATAAACATATATATAATTATAAAACTTAATAATATATAAACCATATATGTTTGAAAACATAAGTAAAGGCCTTTAATAATTTGAAATCATTTAGAAAAAAGTTGGAAAATTTCTTGAAAACATAATTTGAAAGTGATAACCAGAGTTTTACATATTAACTAGACTCTATTACTTTGATACTCCTAAACTCTTGAAATCTTGATTCTCATGAGTCTTGAATCTTGTATCTTCTTTGAAATCTTGAATTTCTTAAACTGTATAGTATTCTATATCACCTGTATATAATACCTGCATATATATATATATATATTCTGGATAAAAGATATCAGTATATATTTTGTAATCAATAATGTTAATGATTGAAACAAGGTTGTTGTCATCAAAATTCCATTCTTCAAAAAAAAATCAACTGGAGAAAAATCTTTGAATATGTTGCTGAAAACCAATAATCTGGTGGAAATAATAATGGTCTTGGTTTTGGGAAAACTAATGGGCTTGAAAAGCGGAATTCAAATGATTTAAAAAATTCTTCAAATGACCTTGGACAAAATCGAATTGGAATTTTGAACTCTAATAATTTCAAAGGATTATTTGAACATAAATGTGACAAGTGCTCGTTTAGAAATAATCTAGTTAAACGTGTTTGGATCCCAAAAGACAATAAAACAAATTCGAGTAAGACTAAATGAATTTGGGTTCCAAAAGGTACTTTAGTGGATGCTAACGGATTGTTATAGAAACGAGTTTGAGTACCAAAACAGTTAAACAAAGATATGAGTGGTAAAACTATTTTTGTTAGACCATTCAATTCTTTCAACATTTAGGTACCAGGGGCTGGCTAAGGAACAACTTTGGAAATAGATTGAATTCGAGTTGTTCCATATATTTGATTCATTCAGTGTTTCTTATCCATGATTATGGATTAGAGAATCAACATTCCCAATGGTAAATCGGTTATGATCTCTAAACTCATTTTGTTTATATTCCTTATTTTATTTTATTCTTCATCTTATACTTCCTTTCTGATGATGCTAATTCTTTTGACACTGCCATAACAATTTTGGAATTTCTTGAGTTTTCTAACTTCAAATTGCAAAATTCTTGATTTTTATGGAAAGTAGATTCAACTGTCATGTTTCGATGATTTCCAGACCTTGAATTGAAAAGTGTAAGTATCTGCAATTCATTTGAAGTCTAATTATTTTTATTCCCTGAATTTCTAATAGTGCTGTAAAATTTTGTACATATCTTGAACATTGTTATTTGGAATTCTGAAAATTTTAAGATCTAAAAAGCTATTGAAATTTCACAAAAATTTGCCATTTTGAGTCTCTTCTAATTCATCATAGAAAGTCTTGAAAATCTGCACTCAATAAATCTCACTACTTGAAAGTTATAAGTTGTGATAATTTCATAGTTTTTTTTTTGGCTTGGGTTGACTATTTTGTTTTTGAAATCATTTGTGATTGATTGTATATTGGATTTGATTTATAGAAAAAAAATTCCATCAAGTGATGTAAAATAACTTGTTTTGATTTAAATCATTTATTATCTCTTGCCTTTGTTGTAAATATTGTAAAAAAAATCCTCTTATGAATCTTGTTCTGAAATTGAAAAAATTGCTGCTTTGATAAAGGAAATTAAATTGTCAAAATTGTCTATTTAGGCTTGGATACATTGTAATTATGGGCATTTGGACCTACATGTGGTATCAGTCTTAGAAGTTTTTCATATTCAATTGATTGATTTTCGAAACTGTATAGTTCTTTCAGAATCCCTCTTGAAATTGATATTTTCAAATTTAAAATCTTTTTTGGTTATTTATTGAAAAATTGAAATTATTGACAAATTGAACTATTTTTAGAGGTCATCAAAATTATTATTAGATATATGAAACTGTGACGAGCTGTGATTATAGTATATTTCATAACAAAAGGAGATATTATTCAAATTTTTATGATGATGGGACAAATTTTATAAATCTTTAAATTGGTGCTAATTTCACGAACATCTTCTTTTCCTATCATCATTCTGTCAAACATCATGGTTTTATTTAATGTGGAGAGTTTTTTTTTAATATCATTAAAGAAAGTACAGTTTCAAAATTTGTGATGGAAACATGACTATATTATTTTTTAGACTAAGAGAGAATTGAAAATTTTCAAAAATCCTAGTGCGGTTGAACATATTTCAAAATATAATTAATTTAGAAATTTATTTCACGACCATCTCTATCCCTACCATACTTTTATCATTCATTTTGGTTTTATATATTGAGGTGATTTTTATATAATAGGTGTTACTCTAAACTCATTTAAAATACCTAGATATGATCATGCAAGTATAGAGAATGCTTATAATTTAAGTTGCGACTAACCTCATTTAAAAATCCTTATGGTTATGCGTGGTTCTCTTAGAATAAAAAGAAAATAAAAAGAAGAAAATAAATAGAAAAGAAAAACAATTTTTTTTTTTGAAAATTAACTATATATATATATATATATATATATATATATATATATATATATATGAAATCCTCCTCTTTATGTAAAAACCGACCTATCAATCCATTTTCTGAATTGTGAAATGTGTTACTATTTTATTATATATTATGATTTTTTGGTTGATTGTTTTAGGATTTGCGATATTTGATTTTGTCTCCTGACTTAAATTTATGATTATAGTCCAAATCCATTACTATTATGTGCTTAATTTTTAAAATTTGATTGAAAGTAACTGGAATCCATATCATTTCATAACTCTCTCCATTTTATAAAATCCATCGTAAATCCATCATTCTAAAATGTGAAATTTGCTTCAAGTTTGAATAATATTACGATTTTTATTCGATTAATTGAGGTTTACGATATACATTCTCTCTCTTGATTTGAATTTGTATTTCTAGTCTATATTTATCACTATTTCGATTTCTATATCCTTTTGATGATAACAAAAGGGGGAGAATAGTTAAGATTTTGATTAATGAGTGAATATTTCAAGAATATTTTAATAATGGAAATTCATTTTTTTAACTCACTCATATACACATATATAAGGGGAGTTCTGTTGTAGGGGAAGCATACATATAAGGGAGTACTGCACTTCACTGTCAAACACATTTATCACATTCAATTTTTGTGTGTATGTTTGTCATCATCAAAAGGGGGAGATTGTTGAATATAACAATATGATTTTGTTTAATGATAACAAACATACATATATATATATATATATATGTTATAATATAAATGTTTTTGTAACTGTACTATTTTATACTACGTCACATACAGAAATAAATATTTAAATCTTGTTGATATAGAAGGGTTAAAGAAGAATGTTGTGTTTTACATGGAAATGGCAAATGTTTTGTTCATCATAAAAATGGTACTTATGAAAATGGTCAATTGGTGAAGGGAAATTTATCAAAGGGAAAAGAAGTGTTTGAATCTTTGTTAAATGAGGCAGTCGAAAATGAATTCCATGTGAACAATCCATTTGAAATTATGGAGAATAATCCAATGTGCATTCATTAAAAAAAGGCATGTCTTCTCACCATAATGCACCGTCTTGTTCCACCCCAAAATCATCCACTTGTGATTCAACTTTCATCTTTACCATTCCTTATATATCCAATTCTTCCGCTTTTCCAGCACTTCATTCTTCCTTATGTAGTTCTTCTTTCGGCTTTAATGTGCCTGCAAACGCCTCATTTAGCTACAAACTTAATTCACCTTATGATCACCTTTCTACTCCTTTGAATGTTATTCTTCCGCCTCCTACTTCCAATAATTCCATTATCACAAACTCTGACCTAGTTCCTGATGAATCTTCTGCCCCCTCATGGTAGTAAGAAAAAGAAAAAAAGGCAAGAAGAAGAAAACCTCCTCTTCTATTTCTTTAGAGACTATTGACTTAAATAATGGAAAGGAATTTACTCCTGGAGAGGTAATGCCTTCAGGTAGTCAGAATCAACCCTCCACAAGACATACAAGGAAGCATCCTACCCCACTTGCTAATCCTCTTTCATTTAAATAATGCTCAATGTTGCATATTGGAATATTAGAGGCATGAAGCTTACCTCTAAGCAAAGGGAAATAAGAGCATTGGTTAGAGATTATAACATTCAGTTGATCTGTTTATCTAAAACAAAATTGAATTTGAATGCAACAGTAAAGGAAGCAAAATTCATTTCTTCATCATGGAATTTCGATCATAACTTATCTGATGTCAGTTTTGGAAGAATTTTGGTTATGTGGAATCCATCTATCTTCAATCTCTCAAAATTAGCTTCATATGACCAATTCATACATTTCAGATGCTTGTATTTACCATCGAATTCATCATTTTTTCTAACTTCGGTTTATGCTCACAATGCACTTTCCTTGAGACAGTTGTTTCTTAATAGCTTAAATATTATTCATCAATCTACTGATCCTTGGATTACAGGAGGTGATTTTAATTATATGCACTCCTATAATAAAAAATCTGGTGGTTTCCCTCTATCCATTTTTGACATTGCACCACTTGATCAAATTTTGATATCCCCATCTCTTTATCCTATTAGCAGTTTCAATCGTTCTTTTACTTGGTCTAATTGTAGCAAATCTGGCAAAACAACTTGTTGCAAACTAGATCATGTATTTGCAAATATTCAATTCTTTAACCTTTAACCTAATTCTTTCTATTAAATTCTCCACTCAACCTTATCTAATCATAAACCTTTTCTTATCTATTGGAGAGTTGAAGAAGCCATTAGTAAGGGTAAAGTGGTATGGATGATAAGCTTAAAGTTGGCTAGGCAAGTGCATTGGACTCTGAATTATAAGCATCAAGGCAGATGGCATTTGCTAGAAGAGAATTGGAAGGGGATCATAATACAAAGTTTTATCATAACTCGTTGAAGACTAAAAAGGCTACTGATGCTATTTTCATGATTCATGACCAATATGGTGTTTTGCATTCCTTTGAGATAGTCATCAATAAGGCGTTTGTTCAGTACTTCTCTTCAATTTTGGCTGCAAATGATTTTCAACCAAATGTGATTCCTTTACTCAATGTTAGTATTCCAACCTTATCATTTCAACAAACTGAGAAGTTGGTTAGTCTAATCACTAGTGAAGAAATCAAGAATGCAGTATTTTGTCTCAATGCTGCAAGCTGTGGAGGACCTAATGGTTTTAACACTTATTTTCTTCAAAATTGCTGGCAAATTATAGGAGATCATATTCAAATTTTCTTTATGAACAATGAATTTCCATCAAGTTTATCTACCACCTCTATTGCTTTAATACCGAAAGTAGATAGTCTTTCATCGGTTTCTGAATTTCATCCAATTTCATGTTGTAATATTATTGACAAGGTAATTTCTATGGTTTTCGAAAGTAGAATGAAATCAGTCCTTCCATCTATTATTTCTAGTAATCAAGCATCTTATGTAAGTGGAATATCGATAAGTGAAAACATATTATTAACCCAAGAGTTATAGTATGGTTATAACAGAAAAGGAATATCACCTAGATGCATGTTGAAACTGGATATTAGGAAGGCTTTCGACACTGTCTCTTGGAACTCTATAATTGCAATCATGTCGAGGATGAATTTTGCAAAACCTTTTTTGGCCTGGATATACACATGCATTTCCTCTCCATATTATTCTACTTCTAGGAAGGGTAGTTTGCATGGTTTCTTCAAGGTCACTAATGGTGTTAGACAGGGTGATCCTATATTACCATATCTTTCCATAATTGTAATGGAATTGTTAAATTCCCTGACATTGGATCAAATAAATAGGAAAAACTTAACTTGGAACTTCATCCTAAATGTAAGAACCCATTGATTACACATCTACTCACTACGAATGATCTTGTTATTTTTACAAAGCCTACCGTTCTAAATATTCAAGGTATATTATCTACTTTGTATGAATTTTATAAAATTACTGGTTTGAAAATTAATGTGGGTAAGTCATCAATTGTGGTTGTTGGAATTAACAAAGAAAAGAAAAGAGAACTTATAAATTTGTCAGGTCTGAATGAATTATCTTGCGATGCATCGTATTTGGGTCTCCCATTGATCTACTCAAAGCTATCAAAGGATAAATGTTCTCCACTGTTTAAGAAAATAATTAGGAAATTATTAATGTAGACTAGCTGTAAGCTATCTCAAGCGGGAAGGCTCACCATTATTCAGTCAATTGCTATAGCAATGACCATTTATTGGTCACATCACTACATTTTGCCAATTAAACTGTTAAAAATGGTTACTAGCACGCTGAACAAATTTTTGTGGCACGGTGACCCCTTCTCTAAGAAATTAATACCCATTGCTTATAATAAGTTGTATGAGGATAAGAAAGATGGTGGACATGGAAATATAAACTTATTTCTTTGGAACAAAGCAGCGATATCAGTATATTTTAATGAGCTGCTTAGTGACGACAACATTCTTTCGACTCAATGGATTAAATTTAATCTGATCAGGGATAAAAATTTCTAGACGATGCAAGTCAATCGGAACAGTAGTTGGAGCTGGAGGAGCATATTGAATCTTAGAGAGGTTTTCTTCCTTTTATTCAACAAAACTTTTATATTAATAAGAAGACTTATTCTTGGCATGATCCATGGGAAAGGAAAGGACTTATCTTAAGTAAGGTTGTGGATTATAACATTATAAGAAACTCAGGAATTCTTGGATTAGTATTAGTGATAGATTTTTTGCATGATGATGGTATTGTCTTGCCGTATTCAAGTTCAACCTCTCTTCGACAACTATGGAAGGAGATAACTGATGGGAGAATCTTTGGTAGTAAATCTGTAGTATTATGGAATGGAAAGGCTTTCTTGATTAGGAATGTTTACAATGGGTTGAAGCAGTTAATGGGTCTTTTTCTTGGTCTTCTCGTATTTGGAATGTAGGAAGTACTGCAAGAGAAAATTTTATGTTGTGGAAAGTTATGGAAAATGGGATTAATAATAAACATAAGCTTTTAACATGGGTTTGGTTCCAGATAATAAATGTTTATTCTACAAAGTGGAGGATGAAACAGATGTCTGTCATTTTTTGAATGTCTGGTCATTTACAGTGTATGGTTGAGGATTTTATCTAATGGTTACATCTACATGCCATCATTAGTGAGCATTGTCGAGTGGTTTATAATTTTTAAAGCCACCAGATGGAAAAATTCAAAGAGCAAGATTTTGCTGAAGATTTTGAGGAAATTTATATATAAGATATGGTCAGAGAGAAACATAAGAGATTTCGGCCATGGAATAATGAACTTTAATGAATTATATGTTTTAGTTTATAGATGTATTTTTAAGAGCCTGAAAGCTGCTTCGTGAGGTGTTTGTAATATAATTCTATTGTATATATATTTTTGTATTTCTTTGCAGTGAGGTTGTAAGCCATTCGTTAGCTGTTGTTGTTAGTAAGTCAGTGTTTACGTTGAGAGCATTTATGGTGAGATTTTGTTCTTGTTTTTTTTGTTTTTTAGCATCAAACTTTGTAAATACTAAGTGTAAATAAATTCTTTTGCCGCCTTTCGTAAAAAGAAATAATATTTAATAAAATGCTATTGCACAAGAATTTAATATACAAACATTGATTTATTCAAATAAATATTTTATTTCAACATTTGGAATAGTGCAAACTTCTAACTCCACTATTGTACATTTCTCTGTAATATAATATAGTCAATTCACATATACATTCTATTTCATATACATTGGTTCCTCACTACATTTCTCTCAGTTCACTCAGTTACACAATCTCTCAAATACATTTCTCTCAGTTCACTCAGTTACACAATCTCTCAAATACATTTCTTATACACCCACTTGTCTTTAGACTGCTCTAGACCCTGTAACCTGCATACCTGTCACAGAAACACATACAGAGTAAACCAGAACAAAATAGATTTAAACTCTAGTAAATATAAATTTACTTTAAATTTTATTTGCCTCAGAATTTTGGTGTGTTTCTCATCATTTTCCTAGACTTGGTTTGATATGTATATACATTTATTTGAGTCTACACTATTTGTAATGTTCATAGTGATCCACTGTAAATACCACAAGGTAGACTATATAACTAGTGCCTGCAAATCGGCCTCAACACAACTATAGTGGTCTACTGATCAAGACCAACATCAACTCACGTTTGTGGTCAACTGATCTTGACCAGCCATGACACATCGTATAGTGGTATGCTAATATAATTAAAAAATATAATAGCACATGCACAATACATGTATACACATACATGTGTATGTATATACACATATATATTGATTTTGTTTTGGGAAATTATCAAACATGCCCGTGGCAATACAACTCAACAACAAGTAGTTAGTCAAGAAGCAAATGGACACGTGCAATATGCAAGTACCGATGGCAAGGGAGATCCACATAGGTGCAACATGCACACAAGTCAGTGAAACAACTCAAGTGATCAAATCAAAGCTGCACTTATAAATACAAACAACAGTCCAAGTACACACAGGTGTCCAAAGTCAACTCAAAGGTAAAACAGTCTGGTCAAAGTGGAGCACAAGAACAACAAGTACATGAACATAGCAGTTCACACAAATGGTGACCAAGCGATGAACCATATATGCTAACTTTCTTGTTACACCATGCATATGACCCAACAAAAGCACACAAGAAGGCCAACTTCTCAAGACACATGTCAGTAGTTAAAAATTTGGACATGCACGCAAACTAGTAACGTATAAGGCAATGGCTCATTTCAGAATGCACAAAATATTGAATAGAGAAAAAGAGGCAAGAAATCAATAACTCAAGCATTTCACCACAAATACATGTACAAGTGAAGTTTCATAACTCAGCAACTAGTCAAGCCTCAACATGATCAAAGAAACGGAGAAAGCTTTTAGGTCAAACAAAAATGTCAAGAACAACAACACATAAATGGCTATGGCATCAAGAAAACATGAAGCGAGAGTAACTCATGAGTCAGCAAGCACAGATGGACAATATGACATGACAATTTTCAAGCTCAAGTAAAATGCAAAATGGCAATTGCAAACACTCCAAGTTCAGGAAGTGGTAAACAACACAAGAGTGCCAATATAATCAGTTCAGGCCATGCACTAGTAAGGAAAGAAAATTCAAAAAGTAGGTCTGAAGGGTTACAATAAATTCATGCACGGCTAATGACAAATGCAAATGCCAAATGCAATATGAAGATCAGGTTCATAAGGCAGCAACAAATCATGAATATATAAGGGTATAATAAGTATATGACCGGTGCAATGATCACAAGGTTCAGATGCAATGCAGCAACCACAAAGATACAAAATAGTTAGCAGTTCGTATCAGCTATGTAGTGTCAATGATCAAGTATAGAATCAGTTGTTAATAAGTGAAGCAAGTGCAAAGCAAAAAAACTCCAATGTAGTGATAAGAGTCAAATATTGTATTTGTTCCAATCAGTGTTTGAAATCATTCAGTCTCGACTCAAATACATTTAGCATGTTTAAATTCAAAACTTCCAGAATTTGCATGTGTTAAAAATGGCAAGAAATCTTTTTATCATCAATCTCGGCCAAGGTTTATTCCCTAGATATTAAAAGTGATAAATTTGGCATGTAGTTTAATTTTAGAAAGATATAAAGAATTCATCACTGGGTATCACGTAAGAAAATTGTCAGAGTACTCAAAGGGGTGAATTTTGGGCAAGAATGAATTTCAACATGAAAGTAAATATCATAGTTATTAAAGGGTGTTAATTCTGGAAAGAATGAATTCACGTGTTTCAAAATATTTCCAAAAACCAGTTTCACACACACAACAATTCATCAAGCAACAATCATGCAAGGATGAACACAATATCAAAGCCAAATCATCGTATGGAAATCAGAGACAATCAAAGGGTTTGAAACCCCATTTAAACATTATTCATCACAGGCATCAAAAGCATCGAAATTCACAAGCAAAATCAATCGAGAAAAATAAGATTCAGAATACTCACAATCTCTTAATAGTTTCGATCACAAGCACAAATCGTTGGACAAGAAGGTACCTAGAATCGTAAGCAAAACAAAGAATATTCTCCAGAATTCAAAAGTTACGATTTGGGGGGGAAAACCCTATTTTTGATTTCTGTCACCATTGAAGATAAAGGAGTTTGTTTGAAGCCGACATTTGAAGTGATATAAAATAAAGGGGGTTGACTTCTTTTTTTATCTTGTCTAGTTTTTTTGTTTTAAATTATTTCTTTTGTAACTGATCCATAGTTTTTCTAGTTTCTGCAAACTAGGGATTTCGCTACAGAGTTTTGTAGTTAGGAAAATCCGATCTCAGGGATAAAGATCAGTGCAAGATTTTGAGCATAGGATTAGAACATCTGGGAGCGGGTGTCATGAGTTTACAGGGAGTTGTAAGCATAAAGATTGTTTTAATTCTAATAGAAACCTTGGGGAATGCAGTAGTAGGCAGGGGTTTGCCGAAGCTGGGAAAAATCTGTGTCGTTTACTTTCTGCATTTATTTATTCTACGGTGATTTGAGCTGTGATAATTATTAAGTTCCGCAAAACTACAGTAAACCATATTTACCCCTTTCAAGGGTTAATGTAGATTCTACATAACCCAGCTTAGATGTTTTTTACATGTGCAAAACACCCATTTCTTCATTTTAATATAAATTGGTACGACATTATAAAACAGGCTGGCTTGCCAAAAAAAGAGTCTGAATGCCCGGTAACCCTCATTCTTGGTACTTCTTTATTCCATCTTTGTATGTTCTAATCATACACACACATGTGTATATATACATGTATGTATATATACATATATGTATGTGTACGTATATATGGAAGTTCATTGGGACATAAGATTTAGATGACACAATTGATCTTCACCACTAGATTGTCCTGATTTTCACTTGCTATATATGGATAAAAAGATCCAATGATCTAGATCTCTTATTTCACTAATTGTGCTTAATTTTTTGTCTAAATAGCTATCCCATCCCTCACTTCGGCCCCCAGCGTGCACGCTCGCATACATGTGTGATGTATGTATATACACATATAAAATGGATTGCTGAAATAGTAATGTTAACCGGCCTTTTAGTTTGGTCCCAAAAGTACACCAGGCATGCTCGACTCAACACATCGCGTGACGTTAAAGCCTAAAGTGTTGCCAAAAAACCAGAGATTCGAGACCAAGAGAAGTCGCGCAAGCACGAACTTTACTACTCCTCAACGCAGTACCTCTACCACAATTTCGGGTCCCTCATATATACAATCGTACACCTCGGCCTCTAAAACTTCGGATGCCTTGCCATAAAACACCTCGAAACCCCTTCCTTCAAATCCGTCTCAGGCTAGAAGCTTCAAACCCCTTCGGTTTAACTCCCTAGCTTCGTACTTCAGATCCCTCGCCTTCCACAAACCATGACTCCCTTCTGTTGCCAGAAAGCTCGACTCCCTCAGCCCTCAGTAACTTCGTACGCCTCTGACTCATATCCAAGACATCGACTCCCTCCAACCTAAATTCCCGAATCCCCTTTGCATACTACACTAAACGTATCCCCGGGGATAGGAAACTCTCGTATCCTCTGGGGGTACGTAATAACCATATCCTCCATGGGATACATTATTTCATATCCCATAGCAAGGATACGTGGTTTTCTATGCATATCAGGAGAGAGTTGAATTTCCGAGAATGGGTCTCTAGGGATACGAAAATTCACTATGTGGTCCCTTAATCCTATCTACTCCTATCTAACCCTTCAACAATAAATCCTCCCTTGCTCACACTTCAAAGGCGTTGGAAGTTAGCTTTTTTGTCATCTCTTAGAGCTTCAAGAACTCGTTAAGGGCAGCCTAGTTTTGAGGAAGAAGAAGCATAAAAGTCACTTTTTCCCAAGACTCACATATGACAACTATGACTCTGAAATATACGGAAACACTTGTAATCAATTGTCAAGATGATGTTCGAAGCTTGTAATCTATTGTTGTGAATAAAATATCAGCGAATTCTTTCAAGTTGGACGTAGGCCCCTCATGGGACCGAAGCACTATAAATCTACCATGTTATTTACTACTTTCTGCACTTACATTCCCACGTGAAACATAATTCTATAAGTAATGGAGAATCTTCGGGTGTTACGACATTTTTTCTATCAACATTCTGGTGCTTTCACTTGAGAAGGTCATAGACTCAACCCTTTGTTGCACATTTCTATCTCGACTTTGGCGCGCTACTCAGGTTTCTTCCTAACCTAACGCTCGAGTCTGCTTACGATGGTAAAGCGAGCAAAGAATCTGATGATCAGAACTTCGGCAGCAGCCGAAGCGGTTACTACTCAACAACTTCACTCGGCGGCAAACCCGACCGAAGCAGACATCCTTCTTCCTACGGACCCCGATGCTCCAACAACTCAAGCGCAGATTTATCCGCTTAATGAAAGGCTGGAGAATAGATCACTCAAGCTTAATGATGCATTAAAAAATAACATAGACCTTATGCGTCTGCTTCAATAAAGTCAACGCATGTCGCTCAACTCTAGTTTTCTCAGAACAACGCTCGTGCCCAACACCCCTCTTCGGAAAGTGCCTCTTCTGAAACTCAGGCCCGAAGCCAAAAAAGGAGGTTCACTCTCAAAACTAATGCCCTGTCCATGCTAACGCCCATACCAACGACAACGACAATGGAACCAACATTACCATCAGTGAGGGAACGCATCAATGTAGTTGTTTCCGGTTAGTTATCAATGACGAACCAGGTCCGAGTAATCGGCCCGCTCCTCGACAGAGCCCAACTGTCGCCGCTCTAAACTTAGGGCCTACGCATCTAGCAACTCGACATGCCCAAGTCCTGCAAATCAGTATCTACGTCAACCCGCTTAACCTCATCAGCAATACCAAAATCGAGTCAGCAATGATGATTACATGGATAAGGACGAGCCCGATGTTCACCCTAGACGATGTCTATAGCCCAGAGCTCCCGAGGTGCACAACAACCACTGAATCCCATTAGAGAATGTTCAATCGGCATATCTCCGCAACATTATCCGAACAATCATGAGTAATATGCGAGGGAACATCAATGACGTGTGGGAAACCCACTTGAGACATAATCCCTTTTCCCTAGCCGGGCATGAAGCCGAGTGACCACGACGCTTCAACATGCCACAACTCATAGTCTATGGCCGGACCACTAACCCATGTGCCTTCCTAAACCTCTAGGGTGGCACATGGACTCCAGCCAGGCCACCGATGCAGTCAAACGTAAATTCTTCCCAATCTTTTTGGAAGGCATAGCTTGCTTTGGTTCACCCGCCTTCCACTCGATTCCATCAGCAACTTTGACCAACTGGCAACTGAGATGGTCAGACAGTTCATGACTCATGTTCCTATGCCAAAGAACCCTCTCAACCTCTCCAACCTCTATTAGGGTCCGACAGAGAGCCTCAAAAGCAACCTCGAGCACTTCAATATTGTTCTCATCGAGTTTGACGATCAGGAACTCCACACAATCCTCTTCCAGCTCGCCAAAGGTGTTTGCACTAACTTCGAATCTGGGGCATGGATAGACAGAAGCCAACTTAAGACCTTTGGAAGCTTTCTACAAAAAGGCAGGAAAATTCTTGTGCCAAGAGGAAGGTTGATGCAATAGGGATACTTAAGGGAGTCACCCCCAACAACCCACACACTGGCACTGTTGAAGGCAGTATCAAAGGAAAACACGTCAAAGAATCTTCTGACAAAGTTAAGAGGCGGCCCTGTACAAGCCCAAGCCATATAACAGAAAGATCGGCAGTCGCAACAATCAAGCTCCTGGTGACCCCAAGAAGCTTGATCACTACCAGAATTATAGGAAATACACTCCACTCAATCGAGATATGGAGATAATTTATCTAGAAACCTGTAACACTAACTGGTACAAGAAGCCCAACACCTAGAAATCCACGAACAAAGAGAAAAACTCTGGTAAGTATTGCAGATTCCATGACATGTATGGGAACAACACTAACGACTGCTGCCACATCAACGACACGGTTGAATAATTCATCCGCGAGAAATGCTTGGAGTAGTACATTCAGGATCCTGCCACCACATCAAGACGGGGCATCGTGATAAACACTATGGGTGCGTCCGCAGCCTTATTTTGGCATGCTGGAGATTTTTGTTGCGTCCGACGCATTGGAAGCGAGCACCTCTTTCCACTTCCAAATGGAACGTTGGCTGGAAGTTGGAAATCAAGCCGTTGGTGTCCGACGCGTCGGACATGTCGAACGCAAACGACTTTATTTCCAACTTCCCTTCCTCCATATAAATCACCCCCTCCTTCCTTAACACCTTTCACAACTACTACTTCACCAACTTCTTTAACTCTTTCTACTTATTCAATTAATGTCTAACTCCGATTCATCCTCCGATTACGACGATTTGATTGATCTCTACGGGGTTTATGTGTGTCAGAATGGAACGAGAAATCATATGACGCGGATTAGTACTTCAGAGTTCAACGACTTATCTTGGATTAACGAAATTTTGAATGGTCATCAAAACCATTGCCAAAATAATTTTCAAATGAAAAGACTTTGTTTCCACGCATTATATGATAAACTGCAACATCATCGTCTCGCTTCTAGAACAGAAATCTGTGTCATCGAAATGGTTGGAATATTCATTTATACAATGGCTAGTGGGCTTTCAAATAGACAACTTGAAGAAAGATTTCCATGATCAGGTAGCACAATTTCCATTTGTTTTCATGATACCCTAAATGCTTTTGAATTACTCGCTGTGGATGTAATAAAGTCTGTAGAACAACAATTTAATACTATTCCACATCACATCAGAAATTCAACCCGGTATTATCCGTATTTCAAAAACTGTATTGGCGCTATAGATGGTACACACGTATCTGCACATTTACCCGCTGATCAAATTATCCCATATATCGGAAGAAAAGGTTTTGCAACTCAAAATATATTAGCGGTTTGTGATTTCGATTTATAGTTTACGTATGTTATGGCTGTTTGGGAAGGGACTGCACATGATAGTAGATTTTTTAATGCTGTTACAAATGATAGAAGCTCTAACTTTCCTAACCCTCCAGCTGGACAGTATTATTTGGTTAATTCGGGCTTTCCACTTCAGGCTGGATATTTACCACCATATCGAAATATGAGGTACCATATTCCGCATTTCTGTGATACCGTGAATCAACCAAAGTCGGCCAATGAAGTGTTTAATTACTACCATCCGAGTTTACGGATGGCCATAGAAAGAACATTTGGCATTTGGAATTTTTTTTACCATTTTCAACAAGATGCCTACATTTCGGTTCAACACTCAAGTGAAAGTTGTCGTATCTACAATGGCCTTACACAATTTCATATGCAAATATAATGGCGATGACCCAGATTTTATGGCTTTTGATGATGATCCTGAACTAATCCCTGATCAGTACGTGGCGGAATGTTATAGTATAAGAAATACGACGAATAGAGGCACTGAACGTGTACACCCAGACGGATACCGAGAAATGTCATTAGTTCAAGATAACATTAGAGATGAGTTGGTTCCTGCCGGTCTGTGCTAATTTTTCTTTATATCTGTAACTGTAACTGTACCTGTATCTGTATTAGAAACTGTATCTGTATTCGTATTTGCCAAATCATATCTTTTTATATCTTATTTTAAAAATACCGCGCTCAAATACCACGCTCAGATACCACGCTCAATTGCCCCGTTCGTAGCAAAAAACACATTCTTCGTTCGCTACAGTACCACGCTCAAATGCCATGCTCAAATACCCCGCTCGCGTTGGTTAAGAACGCACCCTATCTGTCGTGGACCTCACCCGACACACGAGAGCTTCCGAAAGATGGAGTATGCCAATTCCATTAAGCATGCTCCGATCTAGATGAGTCTGTCCCCCCAAGCTTCAAAAGACAATGCGAAACAATCTCATCTTCTGCAAGAGGGAGTCAACGTGAATTGAGATCCCAATAATAGTCCCTTTCATCATCTCTACTCATATTTTCCCTACCCTCGTTCGAAGGATCCTAATTGATTCGGGAAGCTTGGTCAACATCATCTTCAAGGTGGCCTACAATCATGAAACTAGATGCCAAAGACTTGAAGCCCTGCCTGCCACGATTCACGGCTTCAACTGTTCTTCCAACCAACCCGTGGGAATAGTTGACCTTGCAGTAGAACTCGGAGATGGGGACAGGAGCCGGATCTGAATCCTCACCTTTGTGGTCATCAACGTCATTTCTCCCTATAACGCCTCCCTTGACCGCCCTTTCCTAGTCGTGTTCAGAGTCTGCATGTCTCCGTAGTCCCTTCTCATGAAATTTCTGACAGAGAAGGGGATCGACACAATCAAGGGCGACCAAGAAACCATGAGAGCTTGCTACCTCATAGAGTGGGAAAACGTGCACAATAAGGACAAAGACAAGACAATGCCTCCACCTTCCTACTCCAAGACCATCTTCGCACAAAAATCAAAGGTGCCCGTGTCCTGGCTTAGGCGCTACTGTCATCCTTTTGATGATCTCAATCTGAGGGAAGATGAAGAGCCCAATTTCGGGAGGGCTACCCCGGTAGAACCAATGGTGGATGTTTCGATCTGCCCCGACAACCCGACGTAGGTCTTGAAAATTGGATCGCAACTCCACCTTGCAATAAAGGAAGAGCTTGTGGAATTTTTAAGGGCTAACCTCGACGTGCCCGCTTGGACCCACTCTGACATATGTTGCATCGATCTAGGAATCGCTTATCACATGCTCAATATCGACCCTGGCAACTTCCAGTCAAGCAAAAGCATCGAACCTTGAGAATCGAAAGATCAACTGCACTCAAAATGGAGATGGATAGGCTACTTGATAATGGCTTTATCTGTGATACCTTTTACTTCGAATGGGTCTCTAATCCAGTCCCGGTCAAGAAAAAATATAGAAAGTGGTGAATGTGTGTCAACTTATCAAACTTGAACAAGGAATGCCCTAAAGGCAGCTTCCCACTTCCAAAGATCGACTGACTTGTTGATTCAACCATCGGCTACCAGCTCTTGTCTTTCATGGATGCGTACTAAGGCTACAACCATATTCCAATATACCTTTTAGACTAGGATCATACCTCTTTCATAATCGACCTCCGGTCTCTACTACTATATCGTCATTCCCTTCGATCTTAAGAATGCTAGAGCCACCAATCAACGACTAGTCAACCACATATTCAAGGACCAGATCGGGAGATCCATGGAGGTCTACGTAGACGATATGCTCGTAAAATTAAGGGTATAGAATGATGACATCCATGACCTCTCCAAGATGTTCAGTGTCCTCTGACAATATGGCATGAAACTCAATCCCTTGAAATGCTCTTTTGACGTTGCTTCTGGGAAATTTCTGGGGTTTCATTGTCAGTTCACGGGGCAATGAAGCTAATCCATATAAGATTAAAGCTATCCAGGATATCCAAGCCTCTCAGAACATCAAAGATATTCAGAGCTTAAACGGGAAGGTCGCCGCCCTAAGTCAGTTCATCTCTAAAGTTATTGACAAATGCATTCCCTTTTCCAATTTTCTCAGAAAAGGGAAGAGCAACTTCACATGGACATGGGAGTGTATTGCCGCCTTCCAAGACCTGCTGCATCACTCAGAGCGACCACCTATTTTGTCCAAACCTACGGATCACGAGGACTTATATAACTATTTGGTTTTCTCCATGCAGGCAATCAGCACAGTGCTTGTGCGTATTGAAGATCATGTTCAATGGCCCATTTATCACATCAGTAAAAGACTAACAGGGGAAGAAAAGAACTGCCTGAAGCTCAAGAAGCTAGCTTACTGCCTTTTGATCTCTTCCCGGAAGCTGAGACCCTACTTAGAGTATTCACTGACCAGACAATACAACAGGTCTTCCAATGACCTGAGGCATTTGGGTGACTTCTAAAATGGAACATAGAATTGAGCCAATTCGAGATCACTTTCATTCCCCGTCTATCCATCCTCGGGCTGGCACTCACATAGTGGAGTTCACCATTCCTGAAGATCCTCCTCCAGAAGACATCGAAACTCCAGACATTCAATGGAAGCAGTTCGTGGATGGATCCTCCAATAATCAGTGTTTTGGCACCGGAGTTGTGCTTATCACTCCTGAGGAACGCTTGATATGTTATGCTTTGAAGCTTGACTTTCCTGCACCCAACAATGATGCAAAATATAAAGCCTTGATCACTGGGCTTAGAATCGCGATCGAACTTAAAATCAAGGCTATCTTGATCTACTCCGACTCACAACTCATCGTACGCCAGGTATTGGGTGAGTATCAAGCAAAAGGGGAACAACTCGCTCCCTACCTCGCTCGAGTCCGCGAACTGCTCACCAACTTCGACCATTACATCATTACGAATATTCCCCAAGAACAAAATGAAAAGCTCACTTTCTAGCCAAACAAGTGATCTCCAGGATGCTCAGCTCATGGGACTATCCCCAGTCGAAGTGCTTGACTCTTCGAGCATTAATTAAATGCAGATGATTCAATAGCAATGGTGGAGACTGATCCCGAGTCTTGGATGATGCCAATCAAGAACTACTTACAACACGGAATCCTCCCATAGTGCTACATGGAAAGACGAGCGCTTACCCGTAAGTCAGCCCGATATATCATTCCAAATGGGGTGCTCTACCGAAGAGGATCCTATATTCCTCTACTCCGGTGTGTAGCCCACAACGACGCCAATCGTGTGTTATTGGATGTGCACGAGGGCAAGTGCGGTGACCACGCCGAGTAGCAAACCCTAGCGAGGAAGATTCTCAGATATGGTAATTTTTGGCCCACACTCGATCAAGATGCCGCAAGCTACACCCTCAAGTGAGACAAGTGCTAGAGGTTCTCCAAGATTACAAGAGTCCCGCCAACCGAGCCAATACAGATGGTCTGCCACTAGCTATTCACCATGTAGGGAATATATATCATCAAAACTCTTCGATGGCCAGAGGCGGGGCATGCTATGTTATTGTCACAATTGATTACTTCACAAAATGGGCCGAACCCAAGTCCCTCACTACCATCACAACCAAGAAAGTGGTCAACTTCATCATGTGCAACATCATTACTCGATATGGAGTCCCTCGGGCTATCTCTTTCGAAAATGGGACCCAGTTCGAGAGCGCTGAATTCAAAACCTTCCGCCAACGACACAATATTGAGAAGAGATTCTCTGCAGTAGCTCACCAGCAAACCCATTGGGCAAGTCGAAGTTGTCAACAAAGTGATTAAATCCATCTTCAAGGAGCATCTGGAAAAAGCTGAAAGCTTATGGGTAGACGAACTCCCTCCGGCCCTACGGGCCTATCAAACCACCCATAAGTCAGCGGCTATTCATGCTCCCTTTGATCTCGCCTATGGATCCGAAGTCGTCATTCCCATTGAGCCCAAATTACAATCTCACCAAGTTAGTTACTATATCCAAAGACCAACCAAGATCGCCTTGTGGAGTCACTTGACTTACTGGAAGAGAAAAGGGATGCATTTGAACTCAGAGTTGCCGCTCAGCGCTAACGGGTCGCCAAATAGTTCAATTCTAGAGTCCGACCTATGGGCCTCAACATCAGTGACCTCGTATTTAACGGCCCGCAAATCCATACTATCTGAGCTGACTAATACAACCCATGTCCAACTCAAATAATAAAGAAATACGACTCATTAGGGTTAAGAAATAAAATAGATAGAAGATAGACCACAAGAAAAACATCAGAATCTCACAACAGAACGAATAACATATATTATAAAACAATTCTTTTAATTACAAAACCTGGTATCATATATACATACCATTAATAGAGTACACAACATTTGATACAACGGAAATAACTATAAATAACTTACGGTGAAGCCTCCTGCTTCCAGCTCCACCAAGTGTATCTGTAAAGGCCTGAAACACTTGACTGCCCATACAAATTTGGGCACCCAAGAGTTTAGGAAAAAACAAACTCTGGGTCAATCATGGGACTGGTGTGAGTAAACATTAACCATATTATTTGCTTTGAAAAAATTCTTTGAAAGAAAGGGTAATAGTAAGACCAGTCCACACATAAACACAGGCGGTTTTTACCTTACTATAACCAAACCATTTTTTGATATCAAAATCCATTGATATTATAATAGTGTATAATCAAGTAAATAACCAAATAGTAGAACACTTGCATATCACGCTCTACATATATAGTATAAAATCAAAAACTGCAGGGCGCTTATTGGAGACTGGATTCCAACTATGACACGGTATAGGATCACCTCCCGATCAATGTACTCTAGAGGGGATACGCTGGGGTTCAGTAAGAACATTTTGCAACCCGACCACATATGACCGCCCACTCATTTAGCTTGAGTGTAGCGAATATATTGTAACCCACGGTTGTTGGCCATCCAACTGTAATCCGTAAGATACAGAATCGAAAGAAGAACAAATGATGAATTTTCTCTAGATTGGTGACAAATACACCCTGCTTGGGTATGACCCACCTAGCCATGCTGCCTGCCTGATTTTTATCATTTCCCGGTTGTGAGGCTTGAGGCTACGTTAGCTTTTTAGAACATCATCTGGCCACCATACACTTTGAATGCCACATCATCAAACCCGTCAAATCACTAGTTGATCATCCCAAAATATTACAGGTATAAAAAGCTAAATGAAACGAATTTCTCTGCCACCAAACATAATACCTTGAAAAGATCGCCTTATGTGATCTGTTAGGAATACTCTGTCAGACATTCGTCCGTACACGTTGTCCTGGGACTGGACAAACAAATCAGCACTTGTATTTTACTTCGTCTTCTATTTTATTCAGCATAATCTAATTTGTAACACTTAAATTTTTGGAAAATTTCTCTAGCACCTCCTTTGTATCGGTCAATATCTCAAACTCCAACTCGCCTCTCTAAGCTCTTTCCATTCAAAAAGAAAATCAAAAAGCCAAGTGGCTTGCCCAGTCGGCTAATAAAACCTCATATGAAATTGAAACATGTACCTTTTTGTTGGGCAATCAAATTATAATCTTCAAGTTCTCTTCCTACTCTTCATCCCATACCTGTCTCACAATTTACCTGACCATTCACAATTTATAGTCAACTCAACGCTTTAAGATTTTAATCGCATTCTCTTTAACAATTTATTTCCAATTTACCCTTTTTACTTAATCCACTTTCAGTTTGAACCTTTGACGATTAAATATACTTTTATTCGCTTATATATAAGTCGAATTCCATCCCAATATCAAATTCCAAAAATTTAATTCAAGTTCCATGTTCGAATTCCCAAATTCAAATAACAAATTTAAATTACTTTAACAAAGTTAAATTCGGCCAAAACTCAATAAATAAATTCAAAGAAATTAGTTAACCTCATTCGATAATTAAAACTCTGATTTTGTTCCAAAAATCACTTCATCTACTCCACTGGAGTTCATATTTAATTTATAACTCAAATATGGATTTTTAATATTTGAAATACAGATTTTTATCCACAAAAATCCCTTTATTTTATTTAATAAACCATTATGGTTTATAAACCATTTTACAACAACTTTTTAAAAATTGATTTTGATATAACTCAAAATCTATAAAACGAAATCGAGATTTTTTTTTCTTCCATTTGAAAATTATCATTTAATAGGCCCGAACGTTTCTTGTTTCATTGAATTCCTGAGTTATATTGAGTTCTATATACTCGAATGAAGCTCAAAACGCAAAATTACGAACTACCGCGTTGTAGGGAGTTCGATTTAATTAAATATAAATGTTTAAAAACTTCGTTTAGTAAACAAATTTTGATTCCACTTTCAATATTTTTAAAATAAGCCTATTATCCAAATCAATTTCTCAAATTCGTAGATTATTTTATTCCATATCCATAACTCAGTCCAAAACTCCGATTTCTATATACAAGTTGTGACGGGCCGCCCCGCACCAACCGACATTTACTCCAAAAGTGCGTTGTACACATGTCCAGTCAGCACGGAACGGTCGTCAGAAGAAAATAAAGAAGACGAAAAATCAACAAAGAACCTGTAGAATGTCTCACAGCGCATGGAACAAAATATAATAATAACATACTTGACATAAAACAGGTGAGACAGTGCATAAGCTGATAACTAAAATCAACATCAGAGCAGCGGAAATCCAAATACAGCTTATTACAACTTTCCAAATTTACTGTCTCTAAAACAAAAGAAAGCTTAAAGTAGAAGATGCACTACTAATGCCCAAGCAGTGACCTTCAACAACACAGGGAGAATACTATATATATTACGTGGAAGCCTCCTGCTCGTCTCCGGATCTTCTACCCGTGCATCACCAGCTAACATGTCTCTAGTCTGCTCGTGTGAGCACCCAGAGTAATAAAAAGAGACATAAAACTCTGGGTCAGACATAAAGCCTGGTATGAGCGATAAGCATCTAAATAGAACAATAACAGGTATACTAAACCATACCTGAACCTGGACCTGCAACCAAAGAGTTAGTACCACATACCCTACAATACTCTAAGGTGCCATAATAAATGGTGTAAAGAATACGGGGGTGGGGTGTGCATGTCATAATGATGGCAACAAATCAACCATAGCAACCATCCTCACATCTCTCACTCAGTGCGTAAAGCGTACAATGTCCACCACTGTCAATCACTAGACCCATCGAAGTGGTGACGGAGTTCGACTTGTACAACTACTGCTACTACCAAGCTTACCCATGGAGTCATGACCAAATCTTTACAAATGACCCCACTTCATTGGTTTATAGCCCTTTAGTCGTACCTAGGCCATTGTGGCCCTGAATCCATTCACGTACCTCCCATACATAATGATCCAAAGTCATAGACATCGATAGCTCCTTGGAACACGTCCCGCAGCAAAGCCCAATCATGAAGCCCACTCATTGGTTCCCAGCTGGATCCTGAGTCAAAGCTCCTCATTTGGACTTCCTTTGCATCTCGGGTTTTGATCGAATTGGAGTTGGTCTTCAAAAGAGTCATCGCATAAGAGTGGTCCTGAATTCGATTCGGTTTGGATATATGCGTATAACACGGTTCGGTTCGGTGCAATGCTCCATGGTGTATTCCTGAGTGCGGTTCGGTGATCCTTCCCCTTTAGACGTCGGTTCGGTTCAGATGTCACGCTCCATTCGGTTCGGTTCGTCCCTCTTGCTCCAGCTTGCCTGCTCCGACCCGATCTCGCTCCCTAGCCTACTCCGATCTGATCCTGCTCCATAGCTCCGATCCGATCCCCCTCGCTTGCCTCCTCCGATTCGATCTCTCTTCCTAGCTTACTCCGATCCGATCCTGCTCCATGGCTCCGATTCGATCCTCTGTCCAACTCCAACTCGAAGCAGTGGCCTTCCTTCTTGCCAAACTTCTTTGTGCCAGATTCCAGTTCGGGTCGGATTCCTTGCCCAGCTCCCTACCCGATCCGAGCCCATACCCGATCCGATCCGAAACCTTGCACAACTTTCTGCAACTTTTTCCAGCAACTTATTTACGCCATTCGACGACGTTTTCGACAAATCTAACTATACTAATCAATCACAAATCATCCCAAACATTCATAGCAGCATAACAAACTAACCACAAACACCAAAACAATGAATATACAATATCAAAGTGGATCAAATATACCCAAAACCCCATATTTTCCCTTCAGCATATTTAAGCAAAACTAATCCTAGGGTTAACAAAACTTAACCAAATTAAACCAAATTTCTACCAGAGGCATAAAATATTATTTTCGAATTTATAGATATTTTCCAGAATTTATTAGTGTATAAATTCGCTAATCTTCACTAATTACCCTTAATTAACTGTAATTAGTGTCAAAACAATGCTAATCACTCACCTTGGCCACAAATAAAATTCTCAGAACTGAAACCTTGCTGATTTGGGTGAATACTGGTGTCTAACAGTAGCTCTAACCTTGCTTTCGTGTTTCCTCTCCTTAATTTGATGTAGATTAAGCCAAAACTTGATTAGAAGGTGATTTGGGGATGTTTCTAGATGTTGGCAGCCATTGTTAGGGTTCAAGAATGAAAGTGGCGGCTGAAAGAAATGTTTTCTAACCCTAATCAGCCCCTATACATCTCCAATCCCGAAATCCCCTTTGGGCCTAGCTGCTAATTACCCGGTTAAGCCCAATTAAGTTGTTTTTCACTATCTGAAACTTGTTTCAGCCATATCTCCCAAACGGTGATTCCGTTTGGCTAATGTGACCACTCTACAGAATTGTAAACCTTCATCCGGAGCCAATGCAAGAGGTTTCAGGTCAAAATTCCTTTTCAGTCAAAAGTTATGGCCAAAACAGTACCAACTAGGGGTAAAATGGTCATTTAAAAATCGAGAAAAATCGTGAACATGGGAAATGACCCCAATGGTCGTCTCCCAAAGTTACATGACCATACGACTTCATATGTGAAAGAAATAAATATTCTACGATCCTATGATGCGTAGAATGCGGTCGTTACACTCTCCCCCTCTTAAGAAATTTCGTCCCCGAAATTCCTTAACCCAAAACATACAAAGAATCCCGCATGCCTAATAGCCACATACAACAATCAAACATACAAAACAAGCAAACAAGCCTATCCTAGCATGCAGAAAAACTAAATCGAAGTCAAAATCTTACCAGGCAAAGAGTTCTGGATATGTCTTCCTAATGTTCTCCTCTGTCTCCCAAGTGCAATCATTCTCGTCCTCGCCCCACTGAACCTTGACTAGTTTCACCGCCTTCCTTCGAAGTTGCTTTATATCGTGCTCGACAATACGGACCGGCTTGCAGTTCCCAACCGCCTCGGGTTCTACTTCGTAGTCCTCTAACTGATCAGGTGAAATAGTCATATCTGGGTCGTGAACGAACTTCCTTAGTTGGGAAACATGAAATACGTTGTGAACTCCTGCCATCTTCTCTGGTAAGCCAACTCTATATGCCAAATTCCCGACTGGTTCAAGAACAGGGAATGGGCCAACAAATCTTGGTGCCAACTTGCCTCTCCTGCCAAATCGTATCACGCTTTTCAACGGAGAAATCTTGACAAACACCAAGTCACCAACGGAGAATTTTAAGTCTCTTCTCCTCTTATCAGCATAACTCTTCTGCCTATCTTGGGCAGCCTTCATTCGTTGTTGAATGATCTTGATCTCATCTGAAGTTTCCCTCACCACATCTGGTCCAAGCATAAACTTCTCGCCAGTCTCTATCCAACATGATGGTGAGTTGCACGGTCTTTCGTACAAAGCTTCATATGGAGCCATACCGATACTGGATTGGTAGCTATTATTATATGCAAACTCTACTAGATGCAGATGGTCATCCCACGATCCACCAAAATCCAATATACATGCTCTCAAGAGATCTTCCAAAATACGATTCACCCTCTCCGTCTGACCGTTGGTCTGAGGATGATATGCGGTACTGAGATGTAACTCTAACCCTAGAGCCTCTTGTAAGCTTTTCCAAAACCCACTAGTGAACAACGGGTCTCGGTCACTCACAATGCTTTTAGGTACTCCGTGAAATCTCACTACCCACTTCATGTACAATTTTGCCAACTTGGCTGCTGTTCTGGTCGATTTGACTGGTATAAATCTTGCACTCTTAGTCAATCGATCCACAATTAACCAAATGCTATCATGTCCCGATCTAGTCCTTGGTAAACCATCGATGAAATCCATCGAGACTTGCTCCCATTTCCATTCGGGAATTTCTAATGGTTGCAACAACCCACTAGGCTTCTTTTGCTCGGCTTTAACTAGTTGGCAATTCATGCATTTGGATATAAACCTCCCAATGTCTCTTTTTATCCCTTCCCAGTAGTAGGTCTGCTTCATATCTCGATACATCTTGTTACCACCGGGGTGTATAGTCAGTTTCGAGTGATGACATTCTCTAAGCACTTCATCCCTCAATCCATTGACATTGGGTACAACAAGCTTTCCATTCTTTCTAAGCCATCCATCTCGATCAAGCCCGTACTTGTTCATCTTCTCATCGATACCCATCTTTAACTTGGAGATGATTTCCAATAGGTTAGGATCGTCCCTCTGGCTGGAACCAATCCACTCTATCAAAGTGGGCCTGATCGCCAAACTAGCTAGCATGACTGGATCCAATTCGCACTTTGGTCTGAAATCAAACCCCGCGATATATTCCAGTTGCTTCCATTCAAGAAACATAGCCCCTAAACTGGCATGTCTCCTACTCAGGGCATCGGCTACCGCATTACCTTTCCCAGGTGTATACGCGATATCGAAATCATAGGAAGCTAAGAATTCTAGCCACCTTTGCTGCCGGAGATTTAGATCCTTCTGAGAGAAAAGATACTTCAACGACTTATGATCTGTAAACAACTCAAATCTTTCTCCCAAGAGATAGTGTCTCCACATCTTCAACGCGAACACGATCGCTGCTAATTCCAAATCATGGGTAGGATACTTCTTCTCATGCGGCTTTAGCTGTCGACTAGCATAAGCTACAACCCTACCTCCATGCATCAATACAACACCTAGTCCGGTACCACAAGCATCCGTGTATACCGTCATTTCTTCATTCCCCTGAGGAATGACTAACACTGGTGCGCATGTCAACTTGTCCTTCAGACTCTTGAATGCATTCTCGCACCTTTCATCCCAGACAAAAGCTTGATTCTTCTTAGTCAACTGGGTCAATGGTGCTGCTATCTTGGAGAAACCTTGGATAAACTTACGATAATATCCAGCTAATCCCAAGAAACTTCTTATGTCTGTTGCATTCTTGGGCGTAGACCAATCTTGCACCGTAGCCACCTTCGCCGGGTCCATGGCAATACCATTCTCTGATACAACATGGCCCAAGAACCTCACTTCCCTCCTCCAGAAGTGACACTTAGAAAACTTTGCTTTCAATTGGTGTTTTCTCAACACCTCCATCACTATTCTTAAATGTTCCTTGTGTTCTTCCTCTGTCCTCGAATAAACAAGGATGTCATCCACGAACACAAGAACAAACTTATTCAACTGATCTCTGAATACTCGATTCATAAGATCCACAAAGTAGGCTGGTGCATTGGTCAACCCAAATGGCATGACCAACCACTCATAAAATCCAGATGGCGTCCAAAATGTCGTTTTATCTATACTCTCAGCTTCCACTCTAAGCTGATGAAAACCTATTGCGAGATCCAACTGAGAAAATACTCTCGCGCCACTCAACAGATCGAACAAATCATCTATCCGCGGTAGAGGATACTTGTTCTTCCTCGTCACTTTATTCAACTCGCGGTAGTCTACACACAAACGAAGGGAACCATCCGCCTTGGTAGCAAACACAACTGGTGCTCCCCATTCAGAAACACTCCTTCTGATAAATCCCTTCTTCAAAAGATCACTAACTTGCACCTCGAGCTCTCACTGCTCCCTTGGTACCATACGACGAAGTGGCATCACTATAGGTCTGGCATCTTTCACCAAATCAATACGGAACTCAATCTCTCAATGTGGTGGAAGACCGGTCACTTCTTCGAAAACATCCGGATACTGGCCATCCACGGGCAAACCGGACAACTCACTATGCGGAATGTCGAGGGAGTTTAGAAAACTAGCCAATACCCCCTCACTGGGTATACCACCAAACACTATCCTCCGCCCATCATCCACTCTAGCTGTCACTAAAAAGCCCTCACAGTCTACCACCACCCCGTATCTTTGGAGCCAATCTACTCCTAAAATAATGCCATACCCAGTAAAGCCCAAAACAAAGCAATCACAAACAAACATGCATCCATGACTCGATAAGACCACATTACGACAAATCATGCTAAGGCTAGTCGAACCACCAATCGGGTTCGTCACTACTAAAGGTCTATCGACATTCTCGGGCTCCAATCCCAACCTATCTACCAGGTCACTAGATATGAAAGAACTGGAAGCTCCGGTATCAAACAAAACTCTAACAGGAACATCATAAACAGAAAGCATACCTTGAATGACGACATTCTTCCCCTTCTCCGCCGCGGTTGGGGCATTCGACGAAGATGGAATAGCATTAAGGGCATATGCTTTCACCATTTGCTTTTCTTTGGGGGGTTGCGGACACTTGTCCTTGTGATGTCCCATTTGGCCACAGTTGAAGCACTTCCTATCCGCTGGCTTGGCCCGACAATTGCTAGCATAATGGCCCTTCTTACCACAGCTGAAGCACTCAACATCTTGCTTATTCTTTTTCTTCTGGCCATCCTTAGTCTGATTCTGCTTTCTCTTATTCTGGGAACCACCCTTGCCTCCACCACTTGCTTGTGGCTTTGGCTCCTCGACAGATGCAACCCTAGTCTTCGGCTTAGGGTAGAGACTTTCTGATCTCAATGCTTTCCCCACAATCGATTCAAACGTCTCATCGATGTGGTTAATAAGTCTTTCCCCCAAGTACTGATCCAAACCAGTTATGAATTTCTCATTCTTCTTCTCAGCAATATCAATAAGAGATAACCCATACTTTGACAAAGTGTCGAATTCAGCAATATACTCCGAGACAGCTCTGCCATTCTGCTCGAGCTCCAAGAATTTCTTAAATAGCACTGACTTCTGAGCAGCTGGAATGAACTCCTCGCTAAAGCAGACCTTAAACTGCTCCCAAGTAATCTGATCTTCGGGAGTAGCTGCCTTTATAGCATTCCACCAATTCATTGCCCGCCCTTGCAGCTGATGGGACGCTAGCTTTCTCTTCATCGCATCCTCGATGCCCAAATCCTCGAAGATACGTTCGCAACTATCCAACCAATCCTGAACATCCGTAGCCGACTCCGTTCCGTGGAATGGCTTCCCACCAACGCTAGTATAATCCTTATTCAGCTTGGCGAAGTCGACCCTCAGTGCCTGCACTATTGGACCACCACCATTTCCATCATTGGGAGCTGCCCTCTGCACATCCCTAAGCATCTCTCTCATGAGGTCAGTAAACATCGTCCGCATGTCAGCAGCATTCCCAATATTGGCCCCTCTACCGGTACCTCTAGCATATCGGCTCATCGTCAATCTGTAAAAGGAAATGATTAACGACCCCATAGTGGTGCTAGTGCAGTACGACTTCATCCTTATACTAGTAATAGTATATATATATAGCTTTTTTTTTGAAAACCAAAGTAATCACAAATACGCTCTCTCGTATACATATACTATCTCTCCCTGATAACTTCCCTAGGTTAACTACGCAACCTAGAGCTCTGATACCAAGTGTGACGGCCCGCCCTGCACCAACCGACATTTACACCAAAAGTGCGCTGTACACATGTCCAGTCAGCACGGAACGGTCGTCAGAAGAAAAGAAAGAAGACGAAAAATCAACAAAGAACCTGTAGAATGTCTCACAGTGCATGGAACAAAATATAATAATAACATACTTGACATAAAACAGGTGAGACAGTGCATAAGCTGATAACTAAAATCAACATCAACATCAGAGCAGCGGAAATCCAAATACAACTTACTACAACTTTCCAAATTTACTGTCTCTAAAACAAAAGAAAGCTTAAAGTAGAAGATGCACTACTAATGCCCAAGCAGTGTTTTTCAATAACATAGGGAGAATACTATATATATTACGTGGAAGCCTCCTGCTTGTCTCCGGATCATCTACCTGTGCATCACGAGCTAACCTGTCTCTAGTCTGCTCGTGTGAGCACCCAGAGTAATAAGAAGAGATATAAAACTCTGGGTCAGACATAAAGCCTGGTATGAGCGATAAGCATCTAAATAGAACAATAACAGGTATACTAAACCATACCTGAACCTGGACCTGCAACCAAAGAGTTAGTACCACATACCGTACAATACTCTAAGGTGCCATAATAAATGGTGTAAAGAATACGGGGGTGGGGTGTGCATGTCATAATGATGGCAACAAATCAACCATAGCAACCATCCTCACATCTCTCACTCAGTGCGTAAAGCGTACAATGTCCACCACTGTCAATCACTAGACCCATCGAAGTAGTGACGGAGTTCGACTTGTACAACTACTGCTACTACCAAGCTTACCACATGGAGTCATGACCAAATCTTTACAAATGACCCCACTTCATTGGTTTATAGCCCTTTAGTCGTACCTAGGCCACTGTGGCCCTGAATCCGTTCACGTACCTCCCATACATAATGATCCAAAGTCATAGACATCGATAGCTCCTTGGCACACGTCCCGCAGCAAAGCCCAATCATGAAGCCCACTCATTGGTTCCCAGCTGGATCCTGAGTCAAAGCTCCTCGTTTGGACTTCCTTTGCATCTCGGGTTTTGATCGAATTGGAGTTGGTCTTCAAAAGAGTCATCGCATAGAAGTGGTCCTGAATTCGATTCGGTTTGGATATATGCGTATAACACGGTTCGGTTCGGTGCATTGCTCCATGGTGTATTCCTGAGTGCGGTTCGGTTCGGTGATCCTTCCCCTTCAAACGTCGATTCGGTTCGGATGTCACGCTCCATTCGGTTCGGTTCGTCCCTCCTGCTCCAGCTTGCCTGCTCCGACCCGATCTCGCTCCCTAGCCTACTCCGATCCGATCCTGCTCCATAGCTTCGATCCGATCCCCCTCGCTTGCCTCCTCCGATCCGATCTCGCTTCCTAGCTTTCTCCGATCCTCCGATCCGATCCTCTGTCCAACTCCAACTCGAAGCAGTGGCCTTCCTTCTTACCAAACTTCTTTGTGTCAGATTCCAGTTCGGGTCGGATTCCTTGCCCAGCTCCCTACCCGATCCGAGCTCATACCCGATCCGATCCGAAACCCTGCACAATTTTCTGCAACTTTTTCCAGTAACTTGTTTACGCCATTCGACGACGTTTTCGACAAATCTAACTATACTAATCAATCACAAATCATCCCAAACAGTCATAGCAACATAACAAACTAACCACAAACACCAAAACAATGAATATACATGTCAAAGTGGATCAAATATACCCAAAACCCCATATTTTCCCTTAAGCATGTTTAAGCAAAACTAATCCTAGGGTTAACAAAACTTAACCAAACTAAACCAAATTTCTACCAGAGGCATAAAATATTATTTTCGAATTTATAGATATTTTCCAGAATTTATTAGTGTATAAATTCGCTAATCTTCACTAATTACCCTTAATTAACTGTAATTAGTGTCAAAACAATGCTAATCACTCACCTTGGCCACAAATAAAATTCTCAAAACTGAAACCTCGCTGATTTGGGTGAATAGTGGTGTCTAACAGCAGCTCTAACCTTGCTTTCATGTTTCCTCTCCTTAATTTGATGTAGATTAAGCGAAAACTTGATTAGAAGGTGATTTGGGGATGTTTCTAGATGTTGGCAGCCATTGTTAGGGTTCAAGAATGAAAGTGGCGGCTAAAAGAAATGTTTTCTAACCCTAATCAGCCCCTATACATCTCCAATCCCGAAATCCCCTTTGGGCCTAGCTGCTAATTACCTGGTTAAGCCCAATTAAGCTGTTTTTCACTATCTGAAACTTGTTTCAGCCATATCTCCCAAACGGTGAGTCCGTTTGGCTAATGTGAGCACTCTACGAAATTGTAAACCTTCATCTGAAGCCAATGGAAGTGGTTTCAGGTCAAAATTCCTTTCCAGTCAAAAGTTATGGCCAAAACAGTACCAACTAGGGGTAAAATGGTCATTTAAAAATCGAGAAAAATCATGAACATGGGAAATGACCCCAATAGTCGTCTCCCAAAGTTACATGACCATACGACTTCATATGTGAAAGAAATAAATATTCTACGATCCTATGATTCGTAGAGTGCGGGTCGTTACACAAGTCTAATTCACATGGAATTAGGTTGTTTATAAAATATCGATATCATCGAGTTAATTATAAATTTCCTTTATACAAATAATTAATTAATTTAACATCTCTTACCATTACAAACTAATATCATCCCTTGATAATAGTGAAGTCGATCAAGTTGGGGTATTTTATTTACCTCTCGGACCTTGACCGATAACGTTCTTATCTTGCGATACACAAAAGCTTGTAATACCAGAACCCGATTTAAAACTAACTTTTATTCCATTTCTTACATTTGGAAATTTATTTCCAAATTTCTCGATGAAAATTAATTCATCACGTCTATAAACGTTGTTTGTAAATTAACTACCTTGTTTTATAATTCAAAACAAGCTTTCGGTTAAAAATCCATTTTTTTAATTCAATTCGTATTTGGAATATTTTATTTCATAACTTATATATATACACACACACACATAGCATCCATTTTCCTATTTAATATTGTATTTTAGTTTTTATCCAAAACTAATTCTAATATTCTTTCTCAAAAACAATTTTTTTATTTTATAAATTCGACATAGTCGAATTCAAATCCTAAATCCATATGGATTTATTCAAATTGTATTTATATTCTGATCATCGGAAATGATTTTATTGTTTCTTCTGAAACGAATCCCAATTCTCCTTTTTATATACATATTTGAATTAAAAAAAATCATATTATACCAAGGTAATTATCCACTTCTATTTATAAACATCATTTAAAATTTTACATTTTCTTGTTTTAAATATTAAAACAAATTTCTGTATCAAATTCCATTTGAAATCCAATTTCCATTTCAGAAAAATAAATTTCTCTTTTTAAATTTAGACTTAATTTTAAAAATCTAACATTATCAAATGATAAAATTTCTTTCCATATATAAACATCGTTTATAAATTCAATAACATGTTTTTACTACTTAAAACAAGTTAATACTTACTATTCATTCGATATTCAATTTCTTTTTCCGGAAAATAAACATTTCCTTTTTAAATTTAAAATCCCCCTTTTATGATATTTATATATATCAATAAATAGTGCTAGTGATATTTAATCATCCAAATATGCAAATCATTAATCCAAATTTAACACATCACGTACATATAAATAGATAAACAACAATAAATAAATTTGAGGAATCCAATCGGATCCTACCAACCAGTTTTCCCTGCATCAACATAAATAATACCAAACCTGCTTCAAGGCAGGATATGGCGGTATAAAGTTCACCCACTCATATATCGTGGGGCGATAGGGTCATCCGCTAATGATACTGCGGGCATCCGCTAATGAAACTGCGGGAAATATCCAATATATATAATAATAGCCACAATCACCAAGCCTCATATACTAATATATATGATAACCAAGACTGTTAAACAATTTATAAATGCAACCAAGAAGCCAACAATTTATTTTTAATGATAAAAATAAAATTTTAAGTGAGATTCACTCACCTGATTCACCGGTTATTCCGTTAGTTCCCATATCATCGGCTACGGATCTATTTAAATGGATTCACACCTACGATAAATTTTATTTTTATTTATTGATCAAACAATTATTTAAATTAAATTAAATTAAATTAACCAAATAATTTAATATATGTATTTTAAATTACGGTAACAATGTATACCTTGCGGTTACTGAAACCAATCGATTAATCCATGAAGTGTAACCTTAAACAGATTTGAATACTGATCCATTCTTACCTTGACATCTCCTCAACATTACACAGTCAATCTCTATCTACTTTTGCAACAAACAACACCAAAACTGTTGTCAGTCCCAATACGACATTTTATCAATTATTTCATAGACAATTACCTATTGCTCTCATGATTTATTCCTTTACTCGCTGCTACTACACCAGTAATTTCGGCTGCCTCATCCATTGAACTTAGTGTTGCTCATTTCCATCGGACAGCACCTGGCTTGCAACACGCCATATCATCTCATTCATCAAAAGAAAATAGACACTGACCTTTCCTCAATATCCACCGCCACCCAGTTCATTCATCAATATGCTCGTACCATTCCAGTTTAATGCCAGTTTAAAATCGCACATCCAAATTACATATCGCACCCCTTTGAACCCCTTGAGAACTCCATCAACATCGACCATACCAGAACCCATTGCGCCTCATTTCATCCCATCGCATAACTTAACAACGTCTATGTCCTTGAATCCGCAGCACCCCTCCTTTCCATCGATTTCATAGCATTCGAAACCTTCTACAACCACGATAGACCCACAACAGTGCTTCAGCCTTTTTGAGCTCTAGTGATTTTGCATTGACGACTGGAATTGCAAGTGCTTCCAGACCGCATTCAAGCTTCAGATGTCACGAAAGATTCGGTTACGATTTGGATTGTCTCCCTCTTTTTTGGAATTATTTTCGAATTCTGGAATAAAATGAATTGTTATTCGTAGGCTTGATTTTCTGTTTTGAGGAATGAAGGAAAAATAAAGGCCATTAGTTGTTTATATAGAGGTGCGACGGAAGACATCAAGTACATCACTGCATGATTTCAGTTTTTAGGTCGGTTGCTGGAAATATAATTGTTTTTTTCTTTGATTTGGTTCCTATCCGCTAAAAATATCTTGCGGTCCCTTAACTCCAACCACCAACCACCAACCCTATTTTAACTCAACGACCGTTGTTATAACCTTATAACACTATTCTGGACCCCAAGGAACATATTCTAAAATTTAATTCGATTGTGTGAAAGAGATAACAAATTTAAGCTGAAAATTTAAATTAAATTGATTAAAATTTAAACCGATTTCAAACAATTAAATTCATCTAAAATAAATAATTATAATCGTTCTAATTCCAATAAAATCTATAGTAATCGACTGAATCGTTTCTATTCTGTTTTAACTCTGAATTCAATTGTTATCATTTTCATATTACTATAATTTTATATATTCGATATTAAATCGTATATCGATTATTAAATCGATAAATTAAATATAAAAATCCATATATTATTCCAAATCAATATTTAAAATAAATTTAAATATTCAAAATAAATATACTAAAAATTCGGGTTGCTACATTCCTTCCACCATTTAAGATTTTGTCCCCGAAATTACTAAGGCAGAAGAAATGCTACAGACCTGTTTAACTTTTCAAAAGCCCACTGTGTTATAACTCAGTATTTCATATTCTATATCAAGTCTTATACAATTTTAAGTTTTCGTGGAAATATTTAATTTCCAATTTCTCATTCAAAATCTTCAAATTGAATTCAGTTTGAAAATAATCTCTTTTATCATTACAAAAAATTTCAAAACTTATGAAAATTTTTCGAACACCCTAAATTTTGGAAAAAATTTGACAGAGTCTCCCCGGCACGAAGGAGCCTTTTTCAATATACCAAAAGAGAAAAAAAAGTATACATCGACCCATATGGTTGGAAAACAGTTCATGTATCCTAATTTGATATTTTTGCATAGACGTGCCTTATATTAGCGTTTATTAAGCCAATATGCTTAGCATTTATGCAAGCCATGCACCCATAACTAAACCAGGAAGCTCCAAGTACCCGTATTTACTCAATTTAAACTCATTAGTCTCGTAAATGTGAAATTTCAATGGCTTTCATTTATTTAATTGATTAAACACACAAATTCAAATCCAAACAAGTCATATCATGTATATGTAGCACATATATATGCTAATACAAGTTTTAATATTTAGTATATACCTCATTTTATTCAGATTACACACCATATCACTCATATTTACTTTATTTGAATGATTTATGATTAATATGTTCACATTCTCATCGTATTCCATTTATATGCATTCATGCAAATTAATGTAAATTAACTTGTTTATTTTCATTTACATAAACGAAAAATTTTCTACTCATCTTGGGTATTATTTGGTTAATAAAATAATCACTTATTATTATTATTTTCTGGGTAATATCAAATTGATTACAAATCAATTTATTCAGTTCAATATATTTAACTTGCACAAGTTAAGTTTTAAATTCCAGAATTCAAATACCCGGGTTTATTTCAATCCTCTTTGGAAAGCATATAAATATACACGTAGATATGTTTATAACCATCACAAATTCATAAAATTTGGATTTTCCAAACAACTTATTTTCTAAAATAAACTTCCATTGGAAATTTCACTAAGGTAGCAATTCATCACTTAGAAACCCGAAAATGAATACCGATGATGGCACGCTTCATCATCAGAATTATTTTCCAGTGTCCGAAGTGAATTCAGTGCTTTATCATTTACAAATTCCATTAAAAAATGTTTTTATTCAAAAATTCTTCCAAAACAAGGCTATATTGTTTTAATACACGTTGGAAAAATATTTTCCAATTTTCCGTGATTTAATTTCGTTTCAGTCCAATTTTATTTCCTCATTTGTATATTTCATTCTTATACAAATTTTATTTGATTAAATGTAGCCATTTCAATTTTATAATTTTGGGTAAAATTATTTCATTTACCCACTTTAAAACAATATTAGGTCAAACTATTATGTTCAAGTGTTTAAAACTCCTATCGACGTCGTAGCATCCCACGATCGACCAAAATTCATAAACTACTCAACAGACAAGCCAACACAATATAAAACAATTTTTATATCAACTTACAAATACGCTCTCTCATATATATACACTCAACTCATTATATGGTTCTACTGACCCTATCTCTAATGAGTAAACCCCCACCAAACCCTAGGTGTTCGCTTACCCTAAGCTCTGATACCAACTGTAACAGACCGCAAATCCATACTATCTGGGCTGACTAATACAACCCATGTCCAACTCAAATAATACAGAAATACGAGTCATTAGGGTTAACAAATAAAAATAGATAGAAGATAAACCACAAGCAAATCATCAGAATCTCATAGCGGAACGAATAGCATATCTTTTAAATACAAAACCTGGTATCATATATACAAACCATTATCAGAGTACACAACATTTGATACAACAGAAATAACTATAAATAACTAATGGTGAAGCCTCCTGCTTTCAGCTCCTCCAAGTGTATCTGTAAAGGCCTGAAATACTTGACTGTGCATACAAATTTGGGCACCCAAGAGTTTAGGAAAAATAACAAAACAAACTCTGGGTTAGTCTTGAGACTGGTGTGCGTAAACTCCAACCATATTGTTAACTTTGAAAAATTCTTTGAAAGAAAGGGTAATAGTAAGACCAGTCCACACATAAACACAAACGGTTTTAACCTTACTATAACCAAACCATTTTTCTGATATCAAAATCTAGTGATATTATAATAGTGTCTAATCAAATAAATAACCAAATAGTAGAACGCTTGCATCTCACGCTCTACATATATAGTATAAAATCAAAAATCGCAGAGCGCTTATTGGAGATTGGATTCCAACTATGACTCGGTATAGGATCACCTCCCGATTAGTGTACATAGAGGGGATAGACTGGGGTTTAGCAAGAACATCTTGCAACCCGGCCACACATGACCGCCCACTCATTTAGCTTGAGTGTAGCAAATATATTGTCATCCACGGTTGTTAGTCATCCAACCGTAATCCGTAAGATACAGAATAAAAGAAGAACAAATGATGAATTTTCTCTAGATTGGTGAAAATACACTCTGCTTGGGTATGACCCGCCTAGCCATGCTGCCTGCCGATTTTTGTCATTTCCCAAATATGAGGCTTGAGGCTATTTTAACTTTTTAGAACATCATCTGGCCACCATACACTTTGAATGCCACATCGTCAAACCCGTCAAATCACTAGTTGATCTTCCCAAAATTTTATGGGTATAAAAAGCTAAAAGAAACGAATTTCTCCACCACCAAACGTAATATCTTGAAAGGATCGCCTTATGTGATCTGTTAGGAATACCCTGTCCAACATTCGTCCATACAAGTTGTCCTGGGACTGGAAAATCAAATCAGCTCTTGATTTTACTTCATCTTCCATCTTGTTCAACATAATCTAATTCGTAATGCTTATGTCTATACGGAGCGGTTTTCAGATATTAAATCCAACCGGTTGCTCCGTATTGACAACGATGGTGAAAAATCTTTGATAGCCGGTGATTTGACTATCAAAGGAAAACAAACATCTGTGACGTCCCGAACTTCCCAGCGAAGGAAAGAACAGATTGAGTTTGAGGACAAGACAAATCAGAACACAAACGACAGAATATTTCATTGCTTATTACAACAATTTCATCATAATACAAGAATATACAGAGTATGAATAAATATTACACATTTACAAATATCAGAGATTACAATACACTACATAGCAGCGGAAACAATACAAAACACAACTGAAAGTAATACACGGATACAGAGCTTTCCGAATATCGCTTCAGCTGTAAATCAGGATCTTGTGAATATAAATCTGCAAAACCAAAACTACTAGCCGCCCGTGCGGAAAATAGGGGCACCCAGTGTTTAGGTTAAAACAATAAACTCCAGGTCAATCATGTGACTGGTTTGAGAACTAAAACAGTTATTTAAAACTTTGCTTCAAAATCAGATATATTAAGGGACCACTCCGTATAACACGGAACGGGTTTCCTCCCAAGAATACCAGTGCATATAACAAACAGCGCAATGCTAAATAAAGAAAATGAAGCTATTATAAGACCCAGGTCCCATCACACAATGCGACGCAAGCCGGAGGATAGGGTTTTCCCTTATAATAGCCAAACATGTTTTGTACATTTAAAACAAATCGTTTGATACTATTATAAGTGCATAGTGCATAAAACAACTTCAAATATAAATGTATCAATCCCAGACAGCATGGGTACCATATATCAAGTCGCCAATGCTAGGCTCTACAATCAAAACCGCAAATGTGACGTATTGGAAGTTGGATTTCCATCTGTGAACCAAGGCAAGGGATCATCCTTACCACTTCGAGGCTGTCTAGCCCAAGCCTCAGGAACAGCAGCAACTGCACCTTGGATCGTCAGGGTCGGTCCACTCGATGTGGATTATAATGCCTGGACACTGCATTTCCCCGTCCAGTGGGGCATAAATGAGCCAAATGACTCCATCGGCCCTGGATTGACCGATATAACTGAGGCACCTCCTATCCATCATCCACATGAGTAAAATGCCAGGGCGTGCAAAATGCTAACACCACTCCTAGCTAGAAAGAAACGCATGCCCTCTTTGATGTCCTCTCCCGTTTCTGGTTCACACTAGGGCGTAAGGCTCGCGAACTAACGCTATACAAAGCTACGCCACAAAGGTCGTGCTTTGATCGTCAACCATAAGACTCTGCTTTTCAAAAGAAACCTTGATCATTTGCATCTCAGCATGCCACACAGGGAATTCAAGCTATGCAACCGATGTCTATCAATCACATAGAATGAAATCCGATGTCAGACACACATCCATTTACAAGTTCGTTCTGGGTCTGAACGAAACTGGAGGCACCTTATTCCTCCCTCATATGTCCAATACAGGGGAGAGGCCCTCGCATAATCGTTGATCTCTAAGTACGTCTGGACGATCACCACTTATTACCTCGTCTGGGGTGTACAGCCCAATCAAGACATCATTAATCATCCAAACGATGTGAAGTCCTCCGGTTTTCAACCACCGCCTTCATCCTTGACACATCTTCGAATCATTTATTCAAAATGGGATAAACCCGGTCTTTCTGAATAACTCGCGTATATAATAAACAAGTGCTATTAAAACACAACATACGCCTCATTCCAATCCAGAATATTTCTTTATTCAAATATTCTTATACTTCGGGAGAGGTTCAAAGATAAATTCTTTGAAAAATTTTCTTTAATCTTTCTTTAGATTTCAATTCAAACCGCATTCTGTCTTTAACTGGGTTAAAGAACCCATGTCATTTAAAACACGGTTCACGATAAACCAAAATCACATTCCATTCCATCAGCCTCTAACCGTAAATTAGCAAGTGGACAATTCCCTCAGTATTAACCCCGAAGGCCGAAACCAACATCAGATCAATACCCAGGAGACCATTCAACTTAAATAATCTCCAGTTAATTTCTGATTTTCTCAATTCCAATGTTAATCGGGTTAAAGAACCAATGTTATTTAAAACACCATTCACGATAAACCCAAAGACCAATTTAAATTCAATTCCAATTAAATATATTAAATTGGAAAACTTTACTTTGGAAAATTCCCGTTATATCTTAATAAAAAGATTTATAAATTCCAAATCTTATATCACTATAAATCGAGTTAAAGAACGAATGTCGTTGAAAACACAGTTCACAACAAACCCAATTTATCCAATCAGTCTCTAACCGTAAATTGGTAAGAGAACAATTCCCTAAGTATTAACCCCGAAGGCCGAAACCAACATCAGATCAGTACCAAGGAAACCATTCAACTTAACTAACCCCCAGTCAGTTTCTAATTTTCTTAACTACATTCGGTTCAAGAACAGTATTATTAAAGATACCATTCACGACAAACACAAAATCCAATTTGATATTAAATACAAGCCTCTGAATAGAAAATGTATTGGCTTATATTCAATATCAAATTCTGAAACCAACAAATATTGTATTGGAATAAAGATATATATATATATATATATATCTTCCAAATTCCTCCACAATACCCGTATAATCACGAACTCCAATATCGAATTATTCTGAAGATAATTTCTATTCAAATCCATTCCAATTCATATATTGGAAATCCTGGTTATTTTTAAAACCATTTCAAATCCAATTTATTTATTTTAAAAATATTGGATTTATTATTCTATTTCAAAAGTAGTTCATTTCGATAAAAATATATTTTTATCTTTTCAAATATGGAATTTTTCATCCCAATTCTTTCCAAATCATTTATGATTTTACACAAGTTATTGATATTTTTTATAATTTTATCAAGGCCCGTACAGTCGATTTCCATAAACGGCCATCGAACTGCACTTACACCGACCTTTTCCAAATTTGATTTGGACATAATTCCAAATCCAACCGTTAGATTCCAAAATTCTCATATTTATTAGAAAGCTCTTTTCGATATGAACCCAACGGTTTCGGTTTTAGGAAAATCCGACGGTCGGATCTCTCGTGATGTCCGTTCGATGTCAATGGTCGAAATTCGCGAACTACCGCGGTGCAGTGCGTTCTATTCAGGCCATTATATATATAATATATATATATTATATATATTTCGTCGATTTCCTTTTTTAAACGTATTTTATAAATCGTTTTAAATTCGTTTTCAAAACGATTTCAACTTCATATTCAATTTATAATCAAAATTGAATATTCCATATCATCGATATATAAATGATAATATTTTCAAAACATTAGATTTTGAAATCAATTCTTTCTCTATATTCCTTATATACATGAATAAAATAGATATAAATATCGTTCACGTCAAAATGGCGTTAATCTAATCAACACGTCTTTATATATTTAAATATTTTCGTGTCCATCCCAAATCGGACAACAAAGTCATATTTTGATTCTTTTCTGAATATTATTATAAAATATTCGTTGTTTTAAAATGTTCGTTATTTTAAAATATTCATTCTTTTTGAACTGGAATCAGACACAGTCAATTACCATATAATGTGATTTACATGGATTTCATACTCACATGTATACAACAACAATCAAACACAGTCAACCATCATCCAAAGTGCATTCTACACTGCATAAGCATCAAATATAAATATTTGACACTTACAACAGCCTGTCAATCAATCGATCGACATACAACTAATTATTGGGATTAGTGTATGTCATATATCATCCCAATACTCGTGTGGGGTTTCAAACAATCAAACAAAGGTTTTATTTGTGCAGTTGGGCGATGTGTAAAATTTATCGTCCAAATCAATATCAGTCAAATGTGTGTACATAAACAAATCGTCCGATTTGTTTATGAATAATTTTTTTATTTATATCCACGTTAAAAATTATATTTTAACTATAAAATATTTTATTTCATTCCACATCACACAGTCAACTTTCACTACAATCATACAAACAAACAAGTCGTCCATGGTCTGTGGACGACGGGTGTCGGGTGCTGCTAAGCACCGTCTGCATCCTAGTATATATTTTAACTAGAAATAAAATAAAAATGAGGAGTTCTCACCTTTGGGTTCCACTCCGTCATTCTTTCCTTCTGAACAGTATGGATTCCGTTTTGATTTCCGTCGGTACCATCGCTATCTTTTTCTCGCTGTTCATAATAAAAATCACATTTTTATTATGATGTTTATATTATAAAATTTTCATTTTTATCTCAACGCTTTATATATAAAAATCGCATTTTTATCTCGCTACTCAAACAATAAAAATTATATTTTTATCGCTATTTCATATCAATAAAAATCGAATTTTTAACTTCGCTACTTCTTTATAAAATCTATATTTTTATCTAACTAAGAATAATATTTTCATATTGCTATTCAAATTATAAAAATCATATTTTTCTCTCGTCATTCTCTATATAAAAATCACATTTTTATATATAAAAAATGTACTTTTATATCTCTATTACATATGTAAAAATCGAATTTTTATACTATCCATCATATAAAAATCATATTTTTATTATCTCTATAATATAAAAATCATATTTTTATTATCTCTATAATATAAAAATCATATTTTTATTATCTCTATAATATAAAATCATATTATTAAAATAAACAAAGATCATACTTTTATCGCTATTTCATATATAAATGAAAACGAACTTTATCTTGCTATCATACATATAAAAAATTTGATCTTCTTTACTTTTACTTACATATAAAAAAATCTAATCTTTGTTCATTATCATATCTAAAAAAAAATCACATAACTAATTACTTCACTAAGTTATGAAGAGAAAAGGAAAAGAATAAAAATAAGAATAATAAAACTTACCGTTAAATTATGGAGAGTGGATTTTAGCGTTTGAATTAATGGAAGAGAAAGGAGACGGGGAGCAGTTCACTAGAGCAGGCGGCGGGCAGCAGAGGGGTGGCGCAGCTGCTTGGGCTCGCGGTGGCGTCGTGGGCTTGGAAGGGCGGCAGGGGGTTTCCAACGGGTGTGGGTTTAAATCAGAGGAGAGAGGGGGGGTCTTCGATCAACGGCGGTGGGGAGGGGGAGGGTCCGGCGACGTCGAAGTAGGGGGGAATGCAGTCGGTGGGCGACGATTGGGGATGGGGGGGGGGTAGCGGGATTCTTTTGTTTTTTTATTTAGATTTTGTTGAATGAAAAAGGGCGTTGACCGTAGAGTTGTAGAGAGAGGGGAGATGAGATTTTTTTAAAAATTTATTATTATTTTAATTCAAAAAGGTGAATTTTTGCCCGAACTCCAATTCCCATCCAACAACTGTCGTCTCTAGCCAATTACCTCCATTTCGAACACAATGGGATCTGTATCATAAGCCAACTCGGCTGTTTCGATCAGTTTCTATTCAAATTAAAAATGTAAATCAATGTATATTGAATTTGAAAGCACATTTCAATTTACCGGGGCCACATACTAACTCTAAAACTTGCAGAAAAATTATATCTAGCCTAATATTGGCGATACGGTCCTAACAAAACTAATTTCGTAAAATTTGGAGACCGTTTGAAAATGGCAATTTTCTGGTTGATCCAAATTGACTGAAACTGTCAAAACACGTTTTCTTTTGCCATGCTCACATATTGACCCCAAAAATTATGAATTTTGGAATCTAACAATAACTTGACATCCCAGATTCAACAAAAGTGGTTTCATCGAAAATGGATGTCATTTGTAGAATTTCCATATTTAAGGGCTATATTTTCCATGGCGACCATTCTGAAATTCCAACTGGGCATAACTTTTTATCCCCGCTATGAAATTTCAATTTTTCGGATTTTCTGGGTTGTTACAATCTCCCCTACTTAAAATCTTTTCGTCGTCGAAAAGGAATGAAGCTGAAAGTTGTTTACTAATCAACTCAACTTTCATTATTTTCATTAAGGCTTAAGTTCTTCAACTTTTCAGTTTCTAAGAACTTTTCAAATTTTTCAAAATTTGGCTAACACCCTAAATTTTCAAATTTTTTTGCCATAACCTCCCATGTACGGATGCACTGGGAAAATCTTGAAATTGCCATACAGGCCTTTCCAATCCAAAAAGAAAAAGAAACAGCCAAGCGGCTAGCCAATCGGCTCATAAAATCATCCAAACCCAAAGAAATACGATAAACATGTACCTATTTGTTGGGCAAACAATTTTATTCCTCTTCTCTAACCTCCTTACATTGATTTGTTCAATGTATACACATATATATGCATGCATTTCCAAACAATTTTCAATACAGTTCAATATTTGGTTCAATTTGGCCTAAATTTACCATATATCTACATAATGGTTTATATAAATAAACACACAACACAATCATCAATCAATTAGTTGATTTGCTTTTCAAATTCATAAATTTGATACATAGTCCAAAAAATCAGATTTTTGATGCCAAATCACAACAATAAGCCCTATCTAGTTTTGATTCTCACACCAGTCAATTGGAAATATATAGATATCCCACTTTCGAAACTCCAACACAAACACTGATGATGATGCATCATCATCAGAATTATCCCGGGGCGACTAGAGTGTGATTCTCTATCCATCCAGTATATTTGAGACTTCCAATACACGAGGATCAGATGTATACTAAAATCTCTATATACTTGATTGTCGAAATCAATTTAAAATAAATATTCAAATACAAATAATAATGTTTAAATTTTCAAAACAAAACTTGTTTTCAATTTTATTTTAAAAATATCACTCTTCACACTCGTTCTAGGATACTACTGATCCTATCTCTAACGAGTCATTCCCATTGAATATTACTAATCCAATCTCTGATGAATTCTTTTGTTTGGTTCTAATGTGTCTAGTTCTCGAGCTCTGTAAACCAAAGCTCTGACCAAACTGTGATGACCCGAACTTCCCAGCGAAGGAAACAACGGATTGAGCTTGAGGACAAGATGAATCAGAACACAAACGACAGAACATTTCATTGCTTATTACAACAATTTCATCAGAATACAAGAATATACATAGTATGAATAAATATTACACATTTACTAATATCAGAGATTACAATACATTACATAGCAGCGGAAAACAATACAAAACACAACAGAAAGTAATACACGGATACAAAGCTTTCCGAATATCGCTTCAGCTGTAAATCAGGATCCTGTGAATATAAATCTGCAAAACCAAAACTACTAGCTGCCCGTGCGGAAAATAGGGGCACCCAGAGTTTAGGTCAAAACAATAAACTCCTGGTCAGTCATGTGACTAGTGTGAGAACTAAAACAGTTATTTAAAACTTTGCTTCAAAATCAGATACATCAAGGGACCACGCCGTATAACATGGAACGGGTTTCCTCCCAAGAATACCAGTGCATATAACAAACAACGCAATGCTAAATAAAAAAATGAAGCTATTATAAGACCTAGGTCCCATCACACAATGCAACGCAAGCTAGAGGATGGGCTTTTTCCTTATAATAGACAAACATTCTTGGTACGTTTAAAACAAATCATTTGATACTATTATAAGTGCATAGTGTATAAAACAACTTCATATATAAATGTATCAATCCTAGACGACATGGGTACCATATATCATGTCGCCAATACTAGGCTCTACAATCAAAACCGCAAATATCACGTATTGGAAGTTGGATTTCCATCTGTGAACCAAGGCAAGGGATCGTCCTTACCGCTTCGAGGTTGTCTAGCCCAAGCCTCAGGAACAACCGCAACTGCACCTTGGATCGTCAGGGCCGGTCCACTCGATGTGGATTATAATGCCTAAACACCGCGTTTCCCCGCCCTATGGGGCGTAAATGAGCCTAATGACTCCATCGGCCCCGGATCGACCGATATAACTGAGATGCCTCCTATCCATTATCCACATAAGTAAAATGCCAGGGCGTTCAAAACGCTGACGCCACTCCTAGCTAGAAAGAAATGCAGGCCCTCCCTGTTGTCCTGTCCCGTTTCTGGTTCACACCGGGGTGTGAGGCTCGCGAATTAACGCTACACAAAGCTACAACACTAAGGTCGTGCTTTGATTATCAATCACAAGACTCTGCTTTTCAACAGAAACCTTGATCATTTGCATCTCAGCATGCCACACAGGCAATTCACGCTATGCAACCGATGTCTATCAATCACATAGAATGAAATCCGATGTCAGCCACACATCCATTTACAAGTTCGTTCTGGGTCTGAACGAAACCGGAGACACCTTATTCCTCCCCCATATGTCCAATACAGGGGAGAGGCCCTCGCATATCCGTCGATCTCCAAGTACGTCTGGACAATCACCACTTATTACCTCGTCTTGGGTGTATAGCCCAATCAAGACATCAGTAATCATCCAAACGATGTGAAGACCTCCGGTCTTCAACCACCGTCTTCATCCTCGACACATCGTCGAATCAGTTATTCAGAATGGGATAAACCCGGTCTTTCTGAATAACTCGCGTATATAATAAACAAGTGCTATTAAAACATAACATACGTCTCATTCCAATCCAGAATATTTCTTTATTCAAATATTCCTATACTTCGGGAGAGGTTCCCATTAATTTTATCAAAGATAAATTCTTTAAAATTTATTCTTTAGTCTTCCTTTAGATTTCAATTCAAACCGTATTCTATCTTTAACTGGGTTAAAGAACCCATGTCATTTAAACCACGGTTCACGATAAACCCAAAATCACATTCCATTCCATCAGCCTCTAACCGTAAATTAGCAAGTGGACAATTCCCTAAGTATTAACCCCGAAGGCCGAAACCAACATCGGATCAATACCCAGGAGACCATACAACTTAACTAATCTCCAGTTAGTTTCTGATTTTCTTAACTCCATTGTTAATCGGGTTAAAGAACCAGTGTTATTCAAAACACCGTTCATGATAAACCCAAAGACCAATTTCAATTCAATTCCAATTAAATATATTAAATTGGAAAACTTTACTTTGAAAAATTCCCGTTAAATCTTAATAATTTTTTTTATAAATTCCAAATCTCATTTTACTGTAAATCGGGTTAAAGAACAATGTCGTTGAAAACACAGTTCACAACAAACCCAAAATCCAATCAGTCTCTAATCGTAAATTGGTAAGAGAACAATTCCCTAAGTATTAACCCCGAAGGCCGAAACCAACATCAGATCAATATCTAGGAAATCGTTCAACATAACTAACCACCAGTCAGTTTCTAATTTTCTTAACTACATTCAGTTCAAGAATAGTATTATTAAAGATACCATTCGCGACAAACCCAAAATCCAATTTGATATTAAATACAAGGCTCTGAATAGAAAATATATCGACTTATATTCAATATCAAATTCTAAAACCAACAAATATTGTATTGGAATAACGATATATATATATATATCTTCCAAATTCCTCCACAATGCCCGTATAATCACGAACTCCAATATCGAAACATTCTGAAGATAATTTCGATTCAAATCCATTCCAATTCATATATTGGAAATCCTGGTTATTTTTAAAACCATTTCAAATCCAGTTTATTTATTTTAAAAATATTGGATTTATTATTCTATTTCAAAACTAGTTCATTTCGATAAAAATATATTTTTATCTTTTCAAATATGGAATTTTTCATCCTAATTCTTTCAAAATCATTTATTATGATTTTACACAAATTATTGATATTTTTAATAATGTTATCAAGGCCCGTACAGTTGATTTCCATAAACGGCCATCGAACTGCACTTACAACGACCTTTTCCAAATTTGATTTGGACATAATTCCAAATCCAACTGTTAGATTTCAAAATTCTCATATTTGTTAGAAAGCTCTTTTTGATACGAACCCAACGGTTCCGGTTTTAGGAGAATCCGACGGTCTGATCTCCCATAATGCCCGTTCGATGTCAGTGGTCGAAATTCACGAACTACCACGGCGCGGCGCGTTCTGTTTAGGCCATTATATATATAATATATGCATATATTATATATTTCATCGATTTCCTTTTCAAAACATATTTTATAAATCGTTTTAAATTCGTTTTCAAAACGATTTCAATTTCAAATTCAATTTATAATCAAAATTGAATATTCCATATCATTGATATATAAATGATAATATTTTCAAAACATTAGATTTTAAAATCAATTCTTTTTCTATATTCCTTATATAAATGAATAAAATCGATATGAATACGTTCACGTCAAAATGGCGTTAATCTAATCAACACGGCTTTATATATTTAAATATTTTCGTGTCCATCCCAGATCGGACATCAAAATCCTATTTTGATTCTTTTCTGAATATTATTTTAAAATGTCCGTTATTTTAAAATATTCATTCTTTCTGAACTGAAATCAGACATAGTCAATTACCATATAATGTGATTTACATGGATTTCATACACACATGTATACAACAACAATCAAACACAGTCAACCATCATCCAAAGTGCATTCTACACTGCATAAGCATCAAATATAAATATTTAACGCTTACAACAACCTGTCAATCAATCGATCGACATACAACAAATTATAGGGACTCGTGTATGTCATATATCATCCCAATACCCGTGTGGGGTTTCAAACAATCAAACACAGGTTTTTTTTGTGCAGTTGGGCGATGTGTAAAATTTATCGTCCCAATCAATATGAGTCAAATGTGTGTACATAAACAAATCGTCCGATTTGTTTATGAATATTTATTTTATTCATATCCACATTAAAAATTATATTTTAACTATAAAATATTTTATTTCATTCCACATCACACAATCAACTTTCACAACAATCATACAAACAAACAAGTCGTTCATGGTCTGTGGACGACGGGTGTCGGGTGCTGCTAAGCACCGTCTGCATCCTAGTATATATTTTAACTAGAAATAAAATAAAAGTGAGGAGTTATCACCTTTGGGTTCCACTCCGTCATTCTTTCCTTCTGAACAGTATGGATTCCGTTTTTATTTCCATCGATACCATCGCTATCTTTTTCTCACTGTTCATAATAAAAATCACATTTTTATTATGATGTTTATATTATAAAATTTTCATTTTTATCTCAATGCTTTATATATAAAAATCGCATTTTTATATCGCTACTCAAACAATAAAAATTATATTTTTGTCGCTATTTCATATGAATAAAAATCAAATTTTTATCTTCGCTACTTCTTTATAAAATCTTTATATTTATCTAACTAAGAATAATATTTTCATATCGCTATTCAAATTATAAAAATCATATTTTTCTCTCTCCATTCTCTCTATAAAAATCACATTTTTATATAAAAAAATCGTGCTTTTATATCCCTATTACATATGTAAAAATCACATTTTTATTCTCTCCATCATATAAAAATCATATTTTTATTATCTCTATAATATAAAAAATCATATTTTTATTATCTCTATAATATAAAAATCATATTTTTATTATCTCTATAATGTAAAAATCATATTTTTAAAATAAACAAAGATCATGCTTTTTTCGCTATTTCATATATGAATGAAAATGAATTTTTATCTTGCTATCATACATATAAAAAAAATCTGATCTTTTTACTTTTACTTACATATAAAAAAAATCCGATCTTTGTTCACTATCATATTTATAAAAAAATCACATAACTAATTACTTCACTAAGTTATGAAGAGAAAAGGAAAAGAATAAAAATAAGAATAATAAAACTTACCGTTAAATTATGGAGAGGGGGTTTTAGCGTTTGAATTAAGGGAGTAGAAAGGAGACGGGAAGCAGTTCACCAGAACAGGCGGCGGGAAGCCGAGGGGTGGCGCAGCTGCTTGGGCTCGCGGTGGCGTCGAGGGCTTGGAAGGGCGGCGGGGGGTTTCCAGCGGGTTTGGGTTTAAATCAAAGGAGAGAGAGGGGGGTCTTCGATCAACGGCGGTGGGGAGGGAGGGTCCGGCGACGTCAAAATAGAGGGGAGGAACGCAGTCGGTGGGCGGTGACGGGAGGGGGGTCACGGGATTCTTTTGTTTTTTTATTTAGATTTTGTTGAATGAAAAGGGGCGTTGACCGTAGAGATGGAGAGAGAGGGGAGATGAGATTTTGATAATTAATTTATTATTATTTTAATTCAAAAAGGTGAATTTTTGCCCGAACTCCAATTCGCATCCAACGACTGTCGTCTCTGGCCAATTATCCCCATTTCGAACACAATGGGATATGTATCGTAAGCCAACTCGGCTGTTTCGATCAGTTTCCGTTCAAATTAAAAATGTAAATTAATGTATATTGAATTTGAACGCACATTTCAATTTACCGAGGCCACATACTAACTCTAAAACTTGCAGAAAAATTATTTCTAGCTTAGTATTGGCGATACGATCCTAACAAAACTAATTTCATAAAATTTAGAGACCGTTTGAAAAATGGCCATTTTCTGGTTGATCCAAATTGACTAAACTGTCAAAACACGTTTTCTTTTGCCACGCTCACATATTGATCCCAAAAATTATGAATTTTGGAATCTAGCAATAATTTGACATCCCAAATTCAACAAAAGTGGTTTCATCAAAAACGGATGTCGTTTGCAAAATTTCCCATTTTAAGGGCTATATTTTCCATAGCGACTATTCTGAAATTTCAACTGGGCATAACTTTTTATCCCCGCTATGAAATTTCAATTTTTCAGATTCATTAGAAAGATATTTTCAAATAGATTCTAATATTTTTGGTTTCGCTAAAATCCGGTTTATTTTGAATCTTGTACATTCATTTGAAATATGAAATCGAATTTTCAAACTACCGCGCCTTTTTCAATTCCTTTTATAATTAAAAATAAATATTTATATTCTAACGTTGATTCAAATAAATATGTACGTTCTAATTTTGTTCAAAATAAATTTCTCTTCGTTATTATTTAAAACAATTCATTTCAAACGTACAAAATTCATTAAAATTGCCAAAATAATTTTTTTAAATTGGTTCGGATTTTCGGAGTTGTTACAACATCCATTAAACAAATCACTGGCCCTTTCTAATATTTCACGTTTGTTTCCTTATCGAGTTTTCTATATTGGTTTCTAGTTACAAAATTTCTTAAAGTATTCCAACTTCTTAAATTTTCGGAAAATTTCGCTAGCACCTTCTTTGTACCGGTTAATAGCTCAAACTCCAACTCGCCTCTCTAGGCCCTTTTCATTCATAGAAAATCAAAAAGCCATGTAGCTTGCCAAATAGGCTCACAAAACCTAATATGAAATTGAAACATGTACCTTTTGTTAGGCAATCAAATTATAATCTTCAGATTCTCTTCCTACTCTTCATTACCTGTCTCACTATTTACCCAACCATTCACAATTTATAATCAGTTCAACGCTTTAAGATTTTAATCGCATTCTCTTTAACACTTTATTTCTAATTTACCCTCTTTACTTAATCCACTTTCAGTTTGAACCTCTGACGATCAAATATACTTTTATTCGCTTATATATATAAGTCGAATTCCATCCCATTGTCAAATTCCAAAAATTTAAATCTAGTTCCATGTTCGGATTCCCAAACTCAAACAACAAATTTAAATTACTTTAACAAAGTTAAATTCGACCAAAACTCTATTGACTAATTTCAAAGAAATTAGTTAACCTCATTCGATAATTAAAATTCTGATTTTTGTTCCAAAAATCACTTCATCTACTCCACTTGAATTCATATTTAATTTATAACTAAATTGGGATTTTTACTATTTGAAATACAGATTTTTATTCACAGAAATTACTTTATTTTATTTAATAAACTGTTATGGTTTATAAATGATTTTACAGTGACTTTTCTAAAATTTGATTTTGATATAACTCAAAATCTATAAAACGAATCCAGATTTTTCTCTTTCGTTTGAAAACTATCATTTAATAGGCCCAAACATTTCTTGTTTCACTGAATTCCAAGTTATATTGCGCTCTATATACTCAGTTAAAGTTCAAAACGTCAAATTACGAACTTCCGCGCTGTGGTGAGTTCATTTTAATTAAATTAAATATAAACGTTTAAAAACTTCGTTTAGTAAATAAATTTCAATTCCACATTCAATATTTTTAAAATAAACCCGCTATCCAAATCAATTTCTCAAATTCGTTAATTATTTTATTCCATATCCATAACTCAGTTCAAAACTCCGATTTCTAGATACATGTCTAATTCTCATGGAATTAGATTATTTATAAAATATCGATATCAACGAATTCTAATTATAAATTTCCTTTATACAAATAATTAATTAATTTAACATCTCTTACCATTACAAACTAATATCATCCCTTGATAATAGTGAAGTTGTTCAAGTTGGGGTACTTTATTTACTTCTTAAACGTTCTTATCTTGAGATAGACAAAATCTTGTAATACCAAAACCCGATTTAAAACTCACCTTTTATTCCATTTCTTACATTTGGAAATTTATTTCCAAATTTCTCGGTGAAAATTAATTCATCACATCTATAAACGTTGCTTATAAATTAACTACCTTGTTTTATAAATTAAAACAAGCTTCCGATTAAAAATCCCTTTTTTTATTTCAATTCCTATTTGGAATATTATATTTTCATAGCTTGTATATGTAAACATAGCATCCATTTTCCTTTTTAATATTATATTTTAGTTTTTACCTAAAACTAATTCCAATATTGTTTCTCGAAAGTAATTCACTTTTTATAAATTCGACATAGTCGAATTCAAATCCTAAATCCGTATAGATTTATTCAAATTTTATATATATTCCGATCATCAGAAATGATTTTATTGTTTCATCTAAAACGAATCCCAATTCTCCTTTCTATATACATATTTAAATTTAAAAAATCAGATTATACCATGATAATTATCCACTTCTATTTATAAACATCGTTTAAAACTTTACATTTTCTTGTTTTAAATATTAAAACAAATTTCTAAATCAAATTACATTTGAAATCCAATTTCCATTTCGGATAAAAAAAATTCTCTTTTCAAATTTAGACTTGAATTTAAAAATCTAACAATATCAAATGATAATATTTCTTTCCATTTATAAACAACGTTTATAAATTCAATAACATGTTTTTAACTAATCCATTCGATATTCAATTTCTTTTTCCGAAAAATAAACATTTCCTTATTTAATCTAAAATCCCCCTTTTATGATATTTATATATATCAATAACTAGGGCCAGTGATATTTAATCATCCAAATACACAAATCATTAATCCAAATTTAACACATCACACACATATAAATAGATAAACAACAATAAATAAATTTGAGGAATCCAGTTGGATCCCTCCAACCTGTTTTCACTGCATCCACATGTGTTAGCCAACATAAATAATACCAATCCTGCTTCAAGGCAGAATATCGTGGTATAAAGGTCATCCACTTATACATCGTGGGGCAATAGGATCATCCGCTAACGATATAGTGGGCATCCGCTTATGATATTGCGGGAAATAACCCGTATATATAATAATAGCCACAATCACCAAGCCTCATATACTAATATATATAATAACCAAGACTGGTAAACAATTTATAAATGCAACCATGCAGCCAACAATTTATTTTTAATGATAAAAATAAAAATTTTAGTGAGATTTACTCACCTGATTCATCGAATATTCCGCTAGTTTCCATATCATCGGCTACATATTTATTTAAATGAATTCACACCTACGATAAATTTTATTTTTATTTATCGATCAAACAATTATTTAAATTAATTTAAATTAACTGAATAAATTAAACTATGTATTTTAAATTATGGTAACAACGTATACCTTGCGGTTACTGAAACCAGTCGATTAATCCATGAAGTGTAACCTTAAACAGCTTTGAATACTGATCCATTCTTACCTTGACATCTCCTCAACATTACACGGTCAATCTCTGTCCCCTTTTACATCAAACAGCACCAAAACTGCTGTCAGCCCAATATGGCATTTTATCGATCATTTCATAGACAATTACCCATTGCTTTTCATGATTTATTCGTTTACTCGCTACTACTACACCAGTAATCCCCGGCTGCCTCATCCATTGAACTTAATGTTGCTCATTTCCATTGGACAACACCTGGCCTGCAACTTGCCTTATCATCTCATTCATCAAAAGAAAACAGACACTGACCTTTCCTTAATATCCACCGCCACCTAGTTCATTCATCAATATGCTCGCACCATTCCAGTTTAATGCCAGTTTAAAATCCCATATCCAAATTACATAACGCACCCCTTTGAACCCCTTGAAAACTCAACCAACATCAACATCGACCATACCAGAACCCGTAGCGCCTCATTTAATCTTATCGCATAACTTAACAACGTCCATGTCCTTGAATCCACAACACCCCTCCCTCCCATCGATTTCATAGCCTTCGCAAGCTTCTGCAACCACGATAGACCCACAACAATGCTTCAACCTTTTCGAGCTCTAGTGATTTTTCGTTGACGACTGGAATCGCAAATGCTTCCACACCGCGATCAAGCTTCAGGGGTCCCGAAAGATTCGGTCCTGATTTGGATTGTCTCCCCCTTTGGAATTATTTTTTAATTTTGGAATAAAACGAATTGTTATTCTGGGCTTGATTTTCTGCTTTGAGGAATGAAGGAAAAACAAAGGCCATCGGTTGTTTATATAGAGATGCGAAGGGAGACATCATGTACATCACCATTAAATTGTTATTTCGCTAAAATTGAAAATGGAAAACAAATATTTCAGCTCGAGAACTCGTCTGCGTGATTTCAGTTTTTAGGTCGGCTGTTGGAAATATAATTGTTTTTTTCTTTGATTTGATTCCTATCCACTAAAAATATCTTGCGGTCCCTTAACTCCAACCACCAACCTTGTTTTAACTCAACGACCATTATTATAAGCTTATAACGCTATTCTCAACCCCACAGAACATATTCTGAGATTTAATTCGATTGTGTGGAAGAGATAACAAATGTAAGCAGACGATTAATTGATTAAAATATAAACCGATTTCAAACAATTTAATTCATCGAAGATAAATAATTATAATCGTTCTAATTCCAACAGAATCTATATTACCTGATTGAATCCATTCTATTCAGTTTTAACTCTGAATTCAATTGTTATCATTTTCATTTTATGATAATTTTATATATTTGATATTAAATTGTATATCGATTATTAAATCGATAAATTAAATATAAAAATACATTTATTATTCCAAATCAATATTTAAAATAAATTTAAATATTCAAAATAAATAGACTAAAAATCCAGGACGTTACATCTTATTGAAGCAGATCCTTCCCACACCGACTGGCTTCAGTCCTCCCTGGGAAGTCCTATATGTCATACAGCAGAGGCTTGGGGATGGAACCTTCAAGCTAACGACCGTTGGTGGCGCCGAACTCCCAAACGCATGGAATATCGAACATCTCCATCGTTACTTCAAATAACTTAGTATACAGACTTATTAGTTTCCATTAATGTTTTGTTTTCCTTAAAGTCAAGGCATCGTAAAGGCCATAGCTTCCACAGTTATGATAATTTTCAGTTCTCTGTGTTCTTAATGTTTTACTTCCCGCAGAATATGTTTGATCAACCACCATGACTGACTTACATGCAAAAGCACACTACACTAGATCGGCATCCGGGAACGTGGAACCGGTCCTACCTGACTTAAGCCTCGAATCAACGACGAGGTCGAGTATAGACAACTCGGGATGATCATTTACTTGAATATCCAATCTTGCTTCCAAGTCTCCGGACTTGGGGGAAGCCTATCAACCGAACGAGTGTGACATCGACCGCTCGTTTGGTTCCATCTGACCCGAAGGGTCCAGATTCAGGAAACAATTGGCGAATTAATGACACCCTCAAACTCTAACGCAAACGAAACGACGAGAGAGCCTAAAGGATGAATCAACGACGTCCATGACATTTTAACTCGGGACCAACGACCTTAGGGAGGTCCCAAGTGAGAAGGCTCCAAATCCGTACCTTGCGCGACTCGTAACTTTCGGGAGCGAAGTCCACATCCATGCATTCTCACGATTCGGGACCAACGACCTTAGGGAGGCCCCGAGAGAGAAGGCACCAAAATTGATCTTCGCATAACTCAGGATTCCTGACCAAAGGAAACACCAAGGGCGAAGTCCACGCTTCTAATCTTCGTACAACTCGAAATTCCTAACCAAAGGAAACACCCGAGGGTGAAGTCCGTGCTTCTAATCTTCTCATGACTCGAGACTCCTGACCAAAGGAAGCCCCGAGAGCGAAGACCGCATTTACAATCTTCCCACGATTCGAGAAACTCGAAAGCGAAGCCCTAAACAACGTTTACTTATGTGTAATGACAAGTACATTTTTGCAAGTACAAGAAATGGAAAGCATAAACTAACGTTCGAACACTTAATATGAGTTTTGACATAAGAAAAGTCAAATAACACTTTCATTCATTGCCGCAAACTACATAAGTCTATCTATCTGTCTTTCTAATGACATGACATACATGAAAATCATGCCATGCCTCCAAAAGCGGTGGCCATACTCGCGTACACTAACGGCCTACATAACCAAAATATCTATGATATCTATAACGATCATTAGGAAACCTCATCTTTCTTCTTATTATTTTTCCTCTTAACGGGTTCGGTATTGGGCGGATCATCACCAATCTTTGTCCTCTTCCTTCCAGAGCTTCCTCTGCCTCTCCTCCATTGCCCTTAACTGGGGATATGGCCTCATGAGACAACAACTTGCATTTCTCATCGTCATCTTCACTGCTTGTGATCACTGTGATCTCCCTAGACGGGATGCATTGCAGCGGTCTGTGAGAAACATCGGTGGCAAGGGTCAGCATGGCCTCAGTGCCTCCTCGGGTTTTCTTGGACTCCTACTCCTCTCTCTTGTTAGCCTCCAGTGCAGTCTTTTGGTCAGCTAGTTTTTTGGCCTTAAGTTATGCCTCTGCATCCGCCTTAAGCTTCTTGTAGGCATCCTTGCCCCTCTTGTTGGTATCCTCATTAGCTTTATTTTTCCTAGCCTCCTTTCCAGCCCTCTTCTTCTTGGCCTCATCGGTGACTTTATTTCTCCCTATCTTGGCATTGGCTCTTTCCTCAGCATCCTACCTAGCCTTCACTTGAGCCTCATTTAGGGCTGCCTCGTCGACCTTCCTTTTCTCTTCCTTCTCCTCAGACTTTTCCACCATCTTAACCTTTTGACCCTCCGTCATGTCGTGCATTGTCTTCCCACTTACATCCATTGGACCCGTCACATGAAAACGTTTTCCACTCGTCACCTCTCCTTCTTTAAGAAGATCCTTATAAACGCTTGATGCCAAGTCCACATCTGAGAACGTATCCATGTGTCTTCCTCCCTCTCTAAATTGTATCCCTTGCTACCATAGTCCGAACTCAGGCATTTGGGGAACTGTTGGGCAAAGCCCATCATAATCTCCACTCTGAATGGGGCTGCATAAAAGAAAAGAAGGCTACTTAGTCTCTTTTAACTCAGTGCTTATGTCCTTTTCGTGCATTCGTGATAATGAGACTTTACCTCCAAGAATTTATGGCACGGGGGCAATAGGCGGAGTGCCCTTATAGTTAGAGAGGAGCCCTACAATCCACACTCCAGAAAATCGGGGTGATATTAGGTGGTAACATGAGTTAGGACCGTAGGACTACCGATTGTGGCAGAGAGCGTGGCCGGTGGCTGGTAAGAAATCCCACATACAAACTCGTGAGTGACAATCTCACTCTCAATAGGCACGAACTTTCATTTTTGGCAGCAAGCTCCGCCAGCCTCGCCTTCTCGGCATCCTCTTGCAACAATCTCCACCCTTCCTCCAATACCTCACGCTCCGGCTCAATCAAAAAAAAAGTTCCACCATGAGTTGTTTCTCATCCACTTCCTCAACCCCTCGTAACCGAGCCTCAAACGGCAGCAACCTTTCCCATGTCTGGGCCATCACTCGAGGATAATCTTTAACCCATGAATTCTGTGAAGTCTCAGTGCTTTGACATACATAACCCGAATGGGCTGCTCCAAAAATGCTTCCTCCCTGGCCTCAGTAACCTCAGTCTACTCCATAAGCCCGTCGACTTCCCTTTGGTGCTCAGACTTTAGCCCATCCAACGAGCTCAGCACATCTTTGTTACTAGCTTCAGCTTCCTCTTTCTCCTTCCTAACCACCTCCAGCTGTCTCCTCAACTCAGCATTCTCCATTTGCAACCTGTGAACCTCCTCATTCTCGGCTTTTAGCCTCTGATTCTCCTTCAGCAAGGCCTAATTATCTTTCTGGTGCTTGAATACCTCCTCATTCTCCTCCATCAAACGAGCATTCTCCTTTACCAGTTCGGAGTTCTCTTTCTTAAGTCTTGCATTTTCAGTCGACACCGAGGCTACAGTATCTTTATAAGTTGTGGTAGCATGCTCTGACTCCCTCACCGGCTTCTCATAGTTCTTCTTCAGCTCACCTATTTCGGCAACAGAGAGTTACCACATAAACATGTGGCTCCAATACACAGAAATAAGAACAACTTAAAAATTATCTTATGTAGTGAATTTTCCTGATTCTGGACAGTCAGCTGCTCATCCTTAACCTCTTGCTTTAGGTAGGCAATCTCCACATTCTTGTTAATGATGAGCTCCGAGAGGTGTCCTGAATATTTGTAGTACTCATTGAATTGGTAATAAGAAATGTACACCTGCTACCACACCCTTTCTCTATAGTCTTGAGGTATTGGATTGATATCCGGAATCCACTTTATCTCATCAAAATAATGCTTAGGAAACCGCTCTTTCAGTTGGGCCTTCCTTTGGTCTATAGTAAGTTCTAGAGCTTTGAGTGCCTTTGGTAGTTGCCTCTTTTTCTTCGATGTTGTTTTCTTTCTTTTTTAGGTATGCACCAACTCTTTTCCCTTGGAGGAGATGATGGGCGGTGTAGGAGGAATGTAATGAGTAGTCGTCGAAGTGGGATGCCCATTGCTCTTGGAAACATATCTTGTTCTTGTCCTAGACGACCAAGTGTATGCGGGAGGAGATTCAAAATGCCGAGATCGTTATCTGTAACGATACTCATTGCCACGATCGCGAGAGTGTTGGGGTTCATCGAACAAACTAGCATCTCTTCTAAAATCATTGAGGAAAACATTCATCAAAGGTTAATGACTCCAAGACCCTTAGCCACAACCTCTGCCTCTAGCTATTTCACCCGTGAAAGGAACAGATCCAGGATTAGACTCAGACACCCTATGCACACAAACAAATGTTGTGTCATGAAGTGTTTATGAATGTGCGTCCTAAGTGTTCTCTCAATGGACCAAATAGCGGCCCGCTCGAAGGAGTAATCTCCACAATAGCCAGAGTTAATTCCTCCATACTTGTGGCGTTAGGCTAGGGAAACAAAATAAGTGGGAGCTTGATCAACTTGTCCCTTCTTTTCAAGCGAGATGGTGGTGTCAGAGATAGTTACTGGAGCCTGCGGCCTAGTCGACGTTTCTGTCCTTGCTTCGCCTGCCGCAAGCAGGGCTGGAGAAATCGATAGGTCTTCGTCCCTAGCAACTGCCTCCTTATATCCAGTCTCACCCTCACCAGCTTCCTCCTGGATCTTTGCAGCCTTGTACAGCTTAGACCCGACATGGGATGCTTTCCTTTTACGGCTCGAAGAGCCTTCTTTGTTTTCTTTCTACCCCCGGAAATGACCAGTCCGATTACCATACGACCAACAGGAAGTAAGCCCGCACAACGGAGTCGTTCATGGTCCAAAACAGTCTCTATTGAACGAGCCTTGAAAGGGATAGGACGAGCCACGACCATGTTATGACTAAGATAAAAAAAAAGCATTCAACGGTTCGATAATTCAGTAAGGGTCAAAGTATATGCATTAATCCTATGTGCAAGGCTAAATTGTCGACTAAGCAATGTAACCTTCGGTTCAATCATACAACGCCGTTGAAACGATGCGAATCCCGAGGTAGGAAGTAGAAAAATCAAAGTCTCAGACGAAAAACACAACACACCATAAGAATGGGGCACAAAATGGTTGGGCCGACAAGAAGTCTCGTATCCCCTTACTGATACAAAATTTCATATCCCTATAGGGATACAAAATCTCGTATCAACCAAGGGATACAAAATTCCATTTCCCTCTAGGGATACGAAATTTCGACTCCTCCAGGGATACGAAACGTTGCATCCTTAAAGGGATTCAAAACATTGTATCCTAAGTGGAGGGATACGGTTTCCACCTTTACGAGGCCCAAACTTCATGTGTTTTCTTATTCACTGCTTAACCAATCTTTCAACTCCCCGCCTCTTCTTCTCCAAAATCCTTCTCCCTACAATTCCTTCTCCCCTACTCTCCTCCCTCGTTAGTCATGAGCCTAAACGTGGGTACGTAGCTCGATCCAGAACCTCGAGAGTTGACCTCGATTTCGATTCGAAAACCGCTCGCAAGCCTCTCGAACTCCAATTTCGAGGCCACCTCAAGATCCACCTTGAGGTTGTCGAATCAATGTCGAGATCCATCTCGAGATCGATCCAATGGCCAGGGACAACTCGTGATGAAGCTTAACCCCATATCAATGGCCAAGATCAACATCAATGCCCACATGTTTGTCAAAGTTCAAAGTACTCGAGTTTTTTAGGTCCAAATTTCCTGAGTCACGAATGTCGGCAAAGTAAAAGAAGAAGGAAGAATGAAGGGGCTATTTGAATTTATAAGGGAGAAGGGAATTTGGGCTCGGCCCAATTGTCGATTAGTATCCCACGTAAGGATACGAAACCACGTATCCTAGTGGAATACGAAAATTCGTATCCCACTAGGACACGAAATTTTATATTCCAATGTAGGGATACAAAATCTCATGTCTCCCGCGAGGGATATGAGTTTTCATATATATATATATAATAAATAATATATATATATATATATGTGTGTGTGTGTGTGTGTGTGTGTGTGTGTATGGAATGTGTATGTGAGTATGTATGGTATGCGTACGTGCATACTTTTCACACTCGAGTTATCGTGTTCCAAACGATCAAACATTCACAAACATATACTCATATATATTCACACCAACACATGTCCGTGCATTGAATTTAATTTTTACTTCCCAATCGCATCACACAAAGCCACGTGAAAACGTGTGAGCGTGCTCTCTACGAAACTCATTTACGTAATAACGTAAACGAGAGTCGACGACTAGCATTTATATTCATGAGTTAACAGGAATTAGAAATTCGACAAGAACATTTCTCTCAACTCAAAGCACAAAATGTCGAAACAAGACGTATTTTTGGGGGCTAATGTTAACTGGCCATTTGATCCAGTTCTCAAAAGTACACCAGCCATGCTTATCTCAACTCATCTTGTGATGTTAAAGCCCGAAGTGCTGCCAAAAAATTAGAGATTCGAGACCTAGAGAAGTTGCGCAAGCACAAACTTCACTACTCCTCAAAACAGTGGCTCTACCATAATTTCATATCCCTTATATACAAATTTTGTACCCTTCAGCACCTAAAACTTCGGATCCCTCGCCATAAAACACCTCAAACCCCCCTCCCTCGAACCTCGATCAGACCATAAGCTTCGAACCCCTTCGGTTTGACTTCCACACTTCGTACTTCGGATCCCTCGCCTTCTGCAAACCACGACTCCCTTTTGTCACCAGAAATCTCGACTCCTTCGACCCTCAGCAACTTCGTACCCCTCTAACCCCTATCCAAGACTTCGACTCCAACCAACTTCAATTCCCGAATCCCCTTTGCACACTAAACCAAAGTTATCCCCGGGGATATGAATCTCTCGTATCCTTATGAGGAATGAAATAACCTTATCCCCCATGGGATATGTTATTACGTATCCTGTAGCAGGGATACGGGTTTTTCTGTGCATATCGGGAGGGAGTAGAATTTATGAGGATGGGTCTCCAAGGATACAAAAATTCACTGTATGGTCCCCAAATCCTATATACTCCTACCTAACCCTTCAACTATAAATGCCCCCTTGCTCACACTTAAAAGGGGTTGGGTTTTTGCTGACTTGACATCGCCTAGAGCTTGGAGAAATCATTAATTGTTGCCTAGTTTTGAAGAAGAAGAAGAGGCATAAAAGTCACTTTTTTCCAAGATTCAGATATGACAACTATGACTCCAAAATACATGGAAACAATTATAATCAAATGCCTAGATGATGTTCAAAGCTTGTAATCTATTGTTGTGATTAAAATATCAGGGAACTCCTTCAAAGTGGACATAGGCCCCTCACGGGACCGAACCAGTATAAATCTATTGTGCTATTTACCGCTTGTTGCACTTACTTTCCCACGTGAAACATAATTCTCTAAGTAACAAATAATCTTTGGGTGTTACGATATTTTTTGCCATCAACAAGTAAAGAACTACTATAAAAATGTGGATATAGGCTACAATAGCATATGCAACTTGTTGAATTTTCTAATATAGTGCAAAATTTGGGTTTTGCATTTATGAAAAAAAAGATTGGCTCTATAATTAATGATCAAGATATTCACTAGATATTAATGTCATACACGATGTCATTTCCATAGCTTTGCATACATTCATTTAGTTTGTTAATCTATAACAAAAAAATTAATCAATTGATACCGCATATGGTTTTAGCAAATGAATGAATGCAATAGTATATTTTTCCAAACTATATACATAAGGATAAAATGTAATAACCTGCATTTTGTATAATTGGTTAACTTTTATCCTCAATATACATATGAGAACAAAATCTAACATTATCATTATATGTTGCAATAAAATTCGCTTTCTCTTCTAATTGTTATTTATTCATAATGGCACCATAAACTCTTTTACGACATAAGAGCAAAGGCCTTGGTGCAAAGCAATCTACTGGTATCATCAGAGAATTTTCATTACTTGAAATCTAGTTGTGCTAAGTTTCACATCAGACTGTAAAATCATCATTTGAGAAGGCTAAAGATGAAGAAGTAGAAGCTCGTGCGTATTAGCATTAGTTTATATATTCATAACAGGTCACCTGTAACACCCCGTATTTTTGGTGAACGTATAAGTAAAAAATCAGAGAATAATTAATTTTTAAAATAAGAATCAAGGGAAATGGGTTGCGCCAATGCGTTCGTCTCGAAATTCTTCTTGGAAACGAGTTCGAGTTTTCGAGAAACGGAGTCCGTATGAGGGAGATATGTCCCTCCAAAGTTTCAGAGATTTTTAGAATCGAAAGCAGCTCGAAAATTCAAATTCAAATTCAAATTCAAAATCCCAGAATAGGCTGGGCGGGAAAATTCCCGCCCATGGACCAGGTCGACCTGGGGGTCGACCATAGTGTCGACCTCCTAGGGGCCAGGTCGACCATAGTGACGACCTAGGGGTCGACCTGCTCACGAAACCCAATTTTTGAACCTGATTCATTTTGATGTTTCTGGTCTCGTTTTCAATCTAGATTCGCCCGCCTAATCCTATATAAACAGCCCCCTATCCCCAGTCTCTTTACACCATTCTTCTCTAAACTTATGCTGCATAATTTCATTCCTATACCCTGCCTCCGTTCTTATTAAATAAAATAATGGCGTCGTTACGCTGCTAGAATCAAAACTAGGATCTTCTTCCAATCTGAATAAAGTTAAAAGGGAACAACTATTTTCTAAAATAATTGATAGTCTATGCCAAAGGAACGCTATTCAGTGTCAGAACTCAGATACCAGAAATCAAGACTTTCCTTTTTGATTGTGAGTACAGTTATTTTCAGATATGAACTTTAATTATGATCTTGACATGGTTATAAATCTGAATCTGAGGTTATGTATATTCTTATCTGTCAGATCTGTTTTTCTGTGACTATTTTGTACCTCTTTCTTCTTTCTGTTCTATAGCCAGGCTACTACGAGCCTGTGCCGAATCTCATAAGAGATTAACGCACGAACGCTAAATTTTGGGACAAATAATGAATAATGCATAATTGGACATGAAACTGTTGCCTATGACTATGATTCATGCCTATAAGACTAATGCCTATGACTATGATTCATGACTATGAGACTATTGCCTATGACATTGAACAAGTAACTATAGTGATTAGTCGCCCATGACTATTGTGGTTAGTTGCCTATAACTATTGTAGTTAGTTTCTTATGCATATTCCCTTAATTATGTTAGATCTCATAATTAGTGTGTAACTTGGCTAGTTTATTCCCATTCACTGTTATGTACATCGAGCCTATTGGAGCCATTATTATTGTATTTGGTTCATTATTGCATGCCTATTAGTTTATATCAATTCTTGTGCTTATCCCCTACTCCTTTTGTTAGTGCCATTTCATGAGTACTTAGAGAACTTGTGGAAACATATTATACGGGGATTGGGAGTAGCTTAATTAAGTTAATTTGGCATAATAAATATGTTGGCATAATCTGAATTGGCTATAATACTGAATGATTAACATGTATATTAGTCTTGGACATAAATGGTGAACTAGAGTATTAAATCTAGTTTTGACATGAACTGTAAATGGGAATATTAAGACTAAAATTTGGGGCATATATTGTATTATGAATTATGACCTTGATTTGGGCATGTAAGTTTAGGCTAAATTTATGATTAGGCAAGATATGTAAATAGAGTTTTAGATATATATAATCTGCTAAATCTGTTAAATTGCCTAATCCGTTATCTGCTAAATCTGTTGAATTGCCTAAACTGCTAAATCTGCTATCTGTTGAATTGTCTGATCTGTTGAAAACTAGATAATGGAAATCTAGGTATGGAAATCCGTAGGCTCGACCTAAGATTTAGTAAAACATGGAAATTTGATTAATCCGTTGTATCCTATAAAGAAGTTTAATCTGTTAAATAAACAGAATTAGTCTGATATCTGAAAAATCTTTATTGGAATAAATTGGCTATGACACGAGGTTAGGCTCTGTTTGCAGTAGAAGCCTGCCCGGAACCAACCGGCTTAACCAGCGACCGCAAACTGTCAGTCTAATGTGAGAGGTCGTAGGCACAACTAAAATATGCTTAGACACGAGGTTAGGTCTTGCTTGCGGCAGAAGTCTGCCCGGAACCGCCCAACATATCCAGCGGCCACAAGCTACCGACCTAATGTGAGAGGTTTGTGCATTAATATTTAATTAATGCAAATCTAGGATAAATATGATGTCTAAAACGTTTTGGGTGAATAGGGTTAATCCAACTGGATTGATGAATTAACAAACCCATTTCGTAAGTCGGTGGGCCCAATACAAATTTAGACAATCTGTAAGTCTGTTAAGAACTGTACATCTGATCCGTTAGTCTGAAAACCTGTTAACTTGATTTTCCGATCTGTGAACAAGTTGACTTTAACTCTGTATGTCTGAAAACTTGTAAACAAGTTAATCTGAAATTTGTTAGTCTGGGGATACAAGGTTAGGAGGGAAAATACTTGTGTCGTCTGTTGTTTGGGACCCATATTAGTCAGTAACCCTTTCTGGTATCAAAACTATGACCCAACAGTAGGTAGGGTCCTGGCACGCTTACTAAACTAATTATAAGCGGTTCATTCTGATAATGGCGAGGGGTGTTGATGGTGCGTTCCAACCGGGTCATGTGCGTGCATGGATCCCGGTCTGCCTCTGAGGATGTAAGACGCCGTGACATCTGTAAATAGGTCTGTGTCATTTATAGGTTGCCACTTTGGGGAGTGATACACCCTTCTGTGGGGTTGGCACAGGGTATTTATGTATTAGGGAACCGATCGATTGGGGTAGATTTAGGGTACACTTAGTTCTGTCTGTTTCCGTTGGGGTACCATCTGTTTCTGTTGGGTGGTAGCACCTGTCTGTTTCTGCGTGGTACCATCTGTTGGGGTGGTAAATGCCCATTTACTAGTGTACACCTAATTCTAACATTCTGTTTCCGTAAGGATTATTCTGTTTCTGTTCCTGTACCTTCTGTTCGGGTGGTAAAGGCCCATTATTCTGTTTCTGTTTAGACATTATGGTAACACCTAATCCTGTTATACTAGTATTAGTGCAGAGAAGTGAAAAGTATCAGCTTACATCATTCTGTTTCTTCTGTTTAACCTAAGTATATCTGCTACTCCTATTATTGTTATCTTGCATCTGGTTTTATTTGCATGCCATGATTATTATTATTATCTGTTCATATGCTGGAAATCACCGGACTCGCCAGCCTTTATGTCTGACCTCGTTTGTTTTTCGCCCCTTTTCTTTCCGTCCCCCAGGTTTCCAAGGAGGGAATACTTTAGCTTGATCCGGATTTCTTCTGCTTGAAGTACTTAAAGTGCTTAATGTATGGCTTGACTCCTTATGGCAGCTTCTGTGGGGATTATGATTTTAAAGTTTTGTACTCTAAGGGCTTTTGAAAAGGGCTGATATATATATATATATATATATATATATATATATATATATATATGTACTTGAGTTTTGGTAAAGTGATTTGGAAGGATGTAACCAAAATGATTTCTGTTTTCCGCTGTAATAAAGTTGTAAATTTTTCTAGTACTGCTTTATGTATCTGTTCTTGTAATATTCTGTTCTGTCTACTAAAACGCTCCATCAAAGTTAAGGCATTCCCTGTTTGAGTGACCTTGATGGAGGTGGGGTGTTACACTTGGTATCAGAGCTGAAGGTTACCAGATTGGGTAAAGTTTTTGAAAACTATTTTCAAAAAGGTTTTAAAAGAAAGTATTTTCAGAAATAAAGCTTATTTTGAAAAACATAATCCCCGAAAGTCATATATCTGTCTTTTTAGTTCTCCGTTTTGAATCCTTTTTCTTTCGTTTCAGCATGTCTGGGAATCTTAACCTTCCAGAGGGTGTGCCAATACCTGGCTAGTTCAGGAGGTACTTAGAGGCTGGGGCCAACTGTACAGGCCCAGCAGATATTCCTCCCCCAGTGGCAGCGGTACCACCCCTCCTCCTCCTCCTCCTCCTCGTGGAAATGCTTTCGCAAAGACGTGTAGAGTCTTCAAGGCTATGGGTGGAAAATACTTCTATGGAACTGAATCCTTCGTGGCAGCAAGGAACTGGCTGAAGGAGACCGAAGATTTGTTCGTCATTTTCGAGGTAGACGACAGGAAAAAGGTACAGTTGGCAGTGTGGTTGCTTAAAGACGAAGCTTCTTATTGGTGGGAGGTTACCCATGCTAAGAGACCGGTGGAAACTTGGGAGGATTTCAGGATGAGATTTGAGATGAGATTCCTCTCACAAGCTGAGCGAAGTTTGCAGGTGGAGAAGTTCTTATCTCTTAAGCAAGGGAGCATGACGGTCAAGGAATACGTCAACCAGTTCAACCAATTGGCTAGGTTCGGACTGGATTTAGTCAACACTCAGCATAAAAAGGCTCTCCGCTTTGTTAAAGGATTGAACGAGCCACTACACAGCCTAGCCATGACCCATGTACCCATGGGAGCGACTTACGAGAGATTGGTGGACATGGCACTACTGCACGAGGAAGACAACGACAAGAAAGAGGCAAAGAAGGAAGAACCACATAATAAGAAAGCATGGCCCAAAAAGGAAACACAAAAGAAGGATGAGAAGTCTGAAGATAAGAAGGATTGCAGAAAAAGAAAGGGCACTTGCTTCAACTGTGGTGAGATGGGACACTTCACTAGGGACTGCCCGAAGAAACGAGGGCAAGGGCAGAGGGCAGGACCAACTTCTGGGGGGACAAACGAACACTCTCGAGGCTTGTGGATAGGATAGAAATAGGAAAAATTTATGTAGGAGGTCTAATTTCTTTATCTGATTGTTGAGTTAAAACTCTTTTCTGATTCTGGCATTTTGATTCTGTAATCGATACTCTGCACTTTAATACTAGTATTGTTTCTGATTCCGCTGTAGACTCAGACCCATAAGGGTTATGACTCATCTAATTGTGATAAGTTGGGTATCTATGTTGAGCGTTAAGTTGACTATGACGCATACATTTTGGGTTTTTATCATGCTTAGTTTCCTAAGAATCATTTAGTAATATGATATGTACCAGTAATCTGTAAATATCTAAATATTTCTGATAAGGTTAAGATTTCCAGTTTTGACATTGTCTAAAGAGGGTAATCCTCTGGGTGTCAATCTGATGTTGATTTCGGTTTTCGGGATTGATACTTAGGGGAATTATTCTCTCAACCAATGTCTAATGGAAACCAAGTTTTTATTTATCTGCACTCGCTCCCATCACTCGAATGTATCCTATCGATCGAGTCTTCAACCTATAGATAGGAATCCTATGGATGTAAACATGTGTTTCAGACATGTTATGTTTGACGGTTGCAAGTGGATGCAAGTGGATGCAAGTGGTTGCTAGTGGTTGCTCGTGGATTCATATACACACACTAGGCACTAGATCGGCTCGAAAACACTCTCATATTGCATATGGATGTGTGAGCATTCTCAATTTTTGTGGATGTAAAATGATTGACTCATCACATGGATGTTGCATATGAATGAATGGTTGTCACTCATACAAGAATGCTATGGATCAAATAGGAAAATTGCATACATGTTGGACTCATGGAACTGACATAATTCGCATTAAGGAGGTCAACTGAATCAGTGGACCGCTTGATCTTTGCATTATATAAGGAACATATGCACACACTTTTGCATATGTTCATACAACATTAGAAGTTTTCTAAGGACAATGGACGCTTGTGGATGATGGTTGAGTAGATGGATGACTGGATGGTAGGACACATTCTTCTTAACTTGAAGATTTCGGGGACGAAATCCTTTAAGGAGGGGAGAATGTAACACCCCGTATTTTCTGTGAACATATAAGTAACAAATCAGAGAATAATTAATTTTTAAAATAAGAATAAAGGGAAACGGGTTGCGCCATTGCGTTTGTCTCGAAATTCTTCTTGGAAACGAGTCCGAGTTTTCGAGAAACGGAGTCCGTATGAGGGAGATATGGCCCTCCGAAGTTTCAGAGATTTTCAGAATCGAAAACAGCTCGAAAATTCGAATTCAAAGTCAAAATCCTAGAATAGGCTGGGCGGGGAAATTCCCGCCCATGGACCAGGTCGACCTGGGGGTCGACCATAGTGTCGACCTCCCAGGAGCCAGGTCGACCATAGTGTCGACCTGGGGGTAGACCTTCTCCCGAAACCCAGTTTTTGAACCTGATTCATTTTGATGTTTCTGGTCTTGTTTTCAGTCTAGATTCGTTCGCCTAATCCTATATAAATAGCCCCTACCCCATTCTCTTTACACCATTCTTCTCTAACCTTATGCTACGTAATTTCATTCCTGTACTCTGCCTCCGTTCTTATTAAATAAAATAATGGCGTCGTTACTCTGCTGGAATCAAAACTAGGATCTTCTTCCAATCTGAATAAAGTTAAAAGGGAACAACTATTTTCTAATATAATCGATAGTCTACGCCAAAAGAACGCTATTCAGTGTCAGAACTCAGATACCAGAAATCAAGACTTTCCTTTTTGATTGTGAGTACAGTTATTTTCAGATATGAACTTTAATTATTATCTTGACATGGTTATAAATCTGAATCTGAGGTTATGTATATTCTTATCTGTCAGATCTGTTTTTCTGTGACTATTCTGTACCTCTTTCTTCTTTATGTTCTATAGCCAGGCTACTACGAGCCTGCGCCGAATCTCATAAGTGATTAACGCACGAACGCTAAATTTTGGGACAAATAATGAATAATGCATAATTGGACATGAAACTGTTGCCTGTGGCTATGATTCATGCCTATGAGACTATTAACTATGACTATGATTCATGACTATGAGACTATTGCCTATGACATTGAACAAGAAACTATTGTGATTAGTCGCCCATGACTATTGTTGTTAGTTGCCTATAACTATTGTAGTTAGTTTCTTATGCATATTCCCTTAATTATGTTAGATCTCATAATTAGTGTGTAACTTGGCTAGTTTATTCCCATTCACTGTTATGTACATCGAGCCTATTGGAGCCATTATTATTGTATTTGGTTCATTATTGCATGCCTATTATTTTATATCAATTCTTGTGCTTATCCCCTACTCCTTTTGTTAGTGCCATTTCATGAGTACTTAGAGAACTTGTGGAAACATATTATACGGGGATTGGGCGTAGCTTAATTAAGCTAATTTGGCATAATAAATATGTTGGCATAATCTAAATTGGCTATAATACTGAATGATTAATATGTATATTATTCTTGGACATAAATGGTGAACTAGAATATTAAATCTAGTTTTGACATGAACTGTAAATGGGAATATTAAGACTAAAATTTGGGGCATATATTGTATTATGAATTATGACCTTGATTTAGGCATGTAAGTTTAGCTAAATTTATGATTAGGCAAGATATGTAAATAGAGTTTTAGATATATATAATCTGCTAAATCTGTTAAATTGCCTAATCCGTTATTTGCTAAATCTGTTGAATTGCCTAAACTGCTAAATCTGCTATCTGTTGAATTGTCTGATCTGTTGAAAACTAGATAATGGAAATCTGGGTATGGAAATCCGTAAGCTCGACCTAAGATTTAGTAAAACATGGAAATTTGATTAATCTGTTGTATCCTATGAAGAAGTTTAATCTGTTAAATAAACAGAATTAGTCTGATATCTGAAAAATCTGTATTGGAATGAATTGGCTATGACACGAGGTTAGGCTCTGTTTGCGGCAGAAGCCTGCCCGGAACCAACCGGCTTAACCAGCGACCACAAACTGTCAGTCTAATGTGAGAGGTCATAGGCACAACTAAAATATGCTTAGACAAGAGGTTAGGTCTGGCTTGTGGCAGAATACTGCCCGGAACTGCCCGGCATATCCAGGGGCCACAAGCTACCGACCTAATGTGAGAGGTCTGTGCATTAATATTTAATTAACACAAATCTGGGATAAATATGATGTCTAAAACGTTTTGGGTGAATAGGGTTAAACCAACCGGATTGATGAATTAGCAAACCCGTTTCGTAAGTCGGTGGACCCAATACAAAGTTAAACAATCTGTAAGTCTGTTAAGAACTGTACATCTGATCCATTAGTCTGAAAACCTGTTAACTTGATTTTCTGATCTGTGAACTAGTTGACTTGAACTCTGTATGTCTGAAAACTTGTAAACAAGTTAATCTGAAATCTGTTAGTCTGGGGACACAAGGTTAGGATGGATAATACTTGTGTCATCTGTTGTTTGGGACCCATATTAGTCAGTAACCCTTTCTGGTATCAAAACTATGACCCAACAGTAGGTAGGGTCCGGGCACGCTTACTGAACTAATTATAAGCGGTTCATTCTGATAATGGCGAGGGGTGTTGATGGTGCGTTCCAACCGGGTCATGTGCGTGCATGGATCCCGGTCTGCCTCTGAAGATGTAAGACGCCGTGACATCTATAAATAGGTCTGTGTCATTTAAAGTTTTCCACTTTGAGGAGTGATACACCCTTCTGTGGGGCTGGCACAGGGTATTTATGTATTAGGGAGCCGATCGCTTGGGGTAGATTTAGGGTACACTTAGTTCTGTCTGTTTCCGTTGGGGTACCGTCTATTTCTGTTGGGTGGTAACACCTGTCTGTTTCTGCGTGGTACCGTCTGTTGGGGTTGTAAAGGCCCATTTACTATTGTACACCTAATTCTATCATTCTGTTTCCGTAAGGATTATTCTGTTTCTGTTCTTGTACCTTCTGTTCGGGTGGTAAAGGCCCATTATTCTGTTTCTGTTTAGACATTAGGGTAACATCTAATCCTGTTATACTAGTATTAGTGTAGAGAAGTGAAAAGTAATAGCTTACATCATTCTGTTTCTTCTGTTTAACCTAAGTATATCTGCTACTCATGTTACTGTTATCTCGCATCCAGTTTTATTTGCATGCCATGATTATTATTATCTGTTCATATGCTGGAAATCACTGGAATCGCCAGACTTTATGTCTGACCTCGTTTGTTTTTCGCCCCTTTTCTTTCCGTTCCCCCCAGGTTTTCAAGGAGGGAATATTTTAGCTTGATCCGGATTTCTTCTACTTGAAGTACTTAAAGTGCTTAAAGTATGGCTTGACTCCTTATGGAAACTTCTGTGGGGATTATGATTTTAAAGTTTTGTACTCTAAGGGCTTTTGAAAAGGGCTGATATATATATATATATGTATATATATGTACTTGAGTTTGGTAAAGTGATTTGGAAGGATGTAACCAAACTAATTTCTGTTGTAATAAAGTTGTAAATTTTTCTAGTACTGCTTTATGTATCTGTTCTTGTAATATTATGTTCTGTCTACTAAAACGCTCCATCAAAGTTAAGGCATTCCCTTTCTGAGTGACCTTGACGGAGGTGGGGTGTTACATCACCCATATCTATTCATACCATTTTCCCATTAAAGTCAAAGAACAAGTGCCTCCACTAATTTCATCATTTCTTCAACATCATCTTAACTATAACTGCTTCAATTCTTATTCAAACTATTTGTTAGAATCTTGATTTCCATAACCTAGATTCATCAATGGTTGGAGATGATACAGTCCCTTCAACTACTTTATCGGACCATAATACAAATCATGATAAACAACCATATGTAGATAAACAAACACTTGTTTATAATTTAACACTCTGATTTGACGTTAATTAAATTAGTTATTTAATTAGGGTCCAAAAATGGAATTTGAGAAAATGCTAGAATTTGACCATGAACTTGCACCATCGCATTTGTGATGGAGTTCTCGTCAATTTTCATGTTTGGAAATTTCACAAATGAAGTCTGTATGAAAAAGTTACAGACAAAAAATAAACATGGATGCAAAATAATTATGTAAATTAAATTTATTTAACTCTTACCATTAATCACCTGGCCCAAGCAACTGTAGGTCAATCAAGATGCAGACGAGGCAGTCAACCGCTCCATCGACTTATTATTTGATGTGGCAGTCTGGAGGCTAGGGTTGTGAGAGTTTTATATTTTAATATTCAGACGAATATTTCAGGTTTTAATCTGATTATTCTAGGTCATTCAGCACCTATTAATAAAGGCCTACACCCCTATCTTTTCTCATATTTTTAAAGGCAGTAGCAAAGCTTTGTTGTTTTATTTTCTCTAATTTCTTCCAAACTTTCCTAAATAAAATATTTTTCAACTCAAATAACAAGAATTGCAGGGAATGAATCCAGATCTCCAAATAAAGATGGGTTTTGAGTGTAAGGTTATTTCTTAGGTTTATATTTCTTCTTCCCTGTTCCTATTCTTTTCTAAATCTGCAAATTTTATATGTATATCTCCCCATTCTTTACATATTATATAAATCTGTAAGGATTTGGGAATGAAACCTAAAAGTTGTAATACAGATATGAGATTTTAGAAAGCTTTACAAGTGAGTTAAAAAAAATCTATATATTTCTTGTAATATTAAATCTTTTTTCATCGGTATAATTTGAATTTATATGCCTAAATATGATAATTGAATTTTAAGGCTTTTTAGTTAAAATATCTAAATCTTGCCTATAATTCCTTTTTGTATCTTTTTGTTAGCGTTTGCACATAAATCTATAAATCAGTCCCTAAATATTATTGAGATTATTGTTGTTGTTTTGCTCTATAAATATGAATGTAAGTGTAAAATTACTGTCAATTTCCTTTTTTAGTTCTAAATCTATCTGTATTCTTTGTTGTTTAAGGATTTACTTAATTTTTACAAATTAGCTCTTTTGTCTGTTTTCTATAAAAAAAAGCTATGTCTGAAATTATAAGGAACATGCATAAAATATATAGGAAAATATTTGTAAACTTATGGAGTTTATATTATATATTCCAAATAAAATAAATTATTGATTCCCTGTAATTTTTAAATATGCCAATATTTCCTTATTTTTAAATGTTTGGATAGACTTATGGAAAATATATCAAAAGACTTTTAATGGGATTTAAATCTTAGCACCTCAAAACATTGGAAGATTATTCAAGTCACAAGTTTGGTTATAATGTAAAATAGTTCGAATTAGGAAATTAGTAACTATGTAATTATTGCGCAAATATGTATGAATATATTATCCATGCAAAAACCTATGTAATTGATGATAATTGTTATTATTAGGTAAACATTAGGATAAGTTTGAATGTTCTCTATTATTATGGGTATATGTTCACATTTCTTGTAATAAATGGGAATTAATAGATGTAACCTTGCGTTTCATGGAAAATAAATGTAAAATTAAAATATAGCACTTAAAAAGGTTACAACTAGTGTAAATAAGGATTAAATAATGTAACTTCAATTCAGGGCAATTAATATAATAAATTTTAAGATAACTAAGGAGTTACAATCAATAGGAATTGATTGAAATTATATATGATTGGCAATAATTTCATTTTTTGCAATGTTTGCTGGCTTAGGAAAAGTGATCGTTATGTTATAATGGCATATGACAGTTATGATAATTAAATTAAATGAGGATTTAGGTAGAATTATGATAATTAATACTAAGTCCAATACATCACCTTAGGGCTTAAAACCTTATCTTAGGGATATTCATTTTATCTTGTAATTAGTTTAATCTTAGTAAGCTGATAATGCAAAGTCAGTTGGCTTATCCACAAATGATGTGAGATATCATCGATCATAGGAACCCATGACAATTATATATCATAGCGAGGATTGTTCCTAATGGTTTATTACAAGTGTTGAGGTCTTAAGTGGTTGTCAGGTCTACTTTCCTTTATGATAAGAAGCCTAAAGGACATTTAGTACCATAGTCTGCTTCGGGATTACGATCATAAGTGGTTTTGGGATTCACCTCTTGGGCGTATTCAATGATTAGATTCGCTCTTTCCTTAAGGATTTAACTGAGTATTTTGTGTGGGAGCCATACTCTTTCCTCTCCTTGGAATTTATTCTAAGGAAGCAAGTAATGGCAGCCAGTCCCATTCCTCTTCCTTAGGGTCTTAAGGAATATAAGTAGAATCATAGGGTCCACCTTCATTAGATCTTAAGTGATCGGCTGGTTTGACTTATTCCAAATAAGAAGTAATAAATGGCTAATAAGGTATGAACTAGATAATCTCTAAGAGTCTGCTTCCTCAGGGTAGTAAGAGGTCAGGTTGGGGTTCGTGCTGGGTTATGATGACTATTATGTAGATGCCAAGGGGGAAGTATTAAGTGACATCGAGGTTTTCCAATAAGGTCATCCATATTGTATCGTTGGGTCCTCCAAGAGGGTCTTAAATGACGAGTAGTCGTCTATCTAAAGCCAATCGTAAGTAGATGCTTACTATCTCTCACCTTATAGGGGTTTGGATAAGCGAATGATGGAAGCCTCAATTAGTAGCTATAGGACTTAGTAACTAGTGCCCTCTAATTTATTTTTAGTGAGGTCATAAGTTACTATAGATCCGTCTCTTCAATTGGGTGATGTCTTAAGTGGTTATAAGGTTAGCCTCTTAGTTTTTGGCTGTTTATGGGTGTATAATATAATACTTCATATATGCGTAAAGGTTCTATCTCAGAATTTAAAAATGTATCTTTGGAAAGTACTGCCTTAGGTATTGTAATTAATCATTGTGCATAAACGTGCAGGGTTAGGCTAGAAACGCTAACCTTCTTAGACATATAATTTAAATGAAACCAAATAGGATGTATTTGTATATTATGGATAATTTTATGACATATTTTGCTTATCAGGACATGTTGTTCTAAACTCCTCCTCACATCAACTCTAAGGTTTGTCTAAGGGAAGAAAAGTTTTTGGGAGAGGCCGTGTTTGGTTTTCTCTCTTGTTTTATCATGCCCAATATCGACATTGCAATTCATTATTAAGGTAGTTGTCATGATTGATACTTGTTATCCTATTGTTTCCGCTATGAGTTAATTTTATTATACTCTAATTATACTCATTCTCATTATTGCGGGTACTAGATCTACAAGATCCATGTCTGGATGAGTTTGAGTTTCAATTTTTGTTGAAATGCAAACTTAGAAAAGTGCACGTTGTTACACATAAAGTCAACTACTAACAACATGTCTAGATGAAAGTAATTATCTCTTGTGGAAGTTCTAGATTTAAACAGCCATTAAAGGATACGTCTTAGAAGGACCTATTCCTGACACAAAAGAAGTAAGATCAAAATTCATACTAAGTAGTTAAGGTAATCTTCTGAGCAGTAAATGATAAATTACTCATCAAAGGTTAAACAATTTACTAAATTCTTGACTATTATCCTTATTTAGCATAGAATTAATGCCCAAAACTGTAAGTTGTTACTACCAATGAAATCTAGATTATAGTCGAATAGAAACTCACCGAAGCCAGCAACAAAGATAACGCATTACAAAAGACATTTTTTTAGAAGGACGATATGCAAATTAGATATTACTTAACAAAGATCAAGAATTATTGTGATTTATTTTGTGTTGTGGGATGTAAAATTTCAAACATAGAACAAATAATAATAATGAACGGGTTGGATATTGAGTGTGAAGGTATGGCGGTAGTTACAACATCTAAAAAGGTTGTACTATCTATACAATATGTGCATTCAACCTTACATGAAGGTAGAATGTAGGAGTGAAAATCTTTTGAACTAAAAAGGTCAATTAACTATGTAGCCAATTCAAAAAAAAACATCTGGAAAAATTCCAACAACAAAGGTGAAAAAAGGTCAGGGAAAAAAACAAAACTATTCAAGAAATAATTATGAAAGATTTAAAGGCCGAGAATATAGATGAAACAGTTCTACATACCAAAAGATTGAGCACACAACAAATGTGCTACTTTCGGTTTGACTCAAACTACAATACTTTATAGAACTCAAGTAATCATAAGAGCTAGTATATGAATGCAAAGATTGCAAGCATACAACAAGATAACAGAAATTCATTTGATAAGCAATAAGTGCATAACATGAATACTTGTGAAGCAATTAGGCTAGAAGATATCATAAATGATAGATAGTATCCTAATTCAAGTGCAACCCATCATGTAACCATTAGTCTTCAAAATCTAAGGATTAACAAGAAGGAGCATAAAGGTGAACAATATATTTGTATGGGTAGTAGCACATGCATTAATATCACACAAACAGGTAGCGCACAAATTAAAGGTCAAACAATCTACTGAGAGTACCCAATATAAGGATTAATCTTACTTGTATGTCTCGGTTTTCATAGGATAATCAGGGTATTTTTTGAGTTTAACCAAAAATATTGTTTAGTCGGAGATATTCAAAACAAATAATTTTTATTTCTGGGTGAAACTCACAATGGAATATACAAATCTAACTTATCAAATGCTAATATATCAAAAATTCAAGAATAGTTGCACTCTAGCTGTGCAATAGTAAGAAGTGTATTTGATATATGGTACCAAAAGTTAGGCCATCCTAGTGCAAAAATTGTAAAACAAGTATCGTTGGCAATAAAATAAGTTAATTCAATATATCTTTCTCTTATACATGTAGTTACTGCCACATGGAGTGGAGACATAAGCTAGCAATAACAATGTGAGTTTTATAAACCATGCAGTTAGTTGCAACTGATCAATAGGTCTATTAGCTCAGATTATGGATTCAAAAATTATATACTCCTCGTAGATACATATTCCAGGTACACCTGGATATTTTTATTGAAAGCAAATGTTAAACACATTATGAAGTAATGCATTTTATAGGACAAGGTGAATGAAAAACAAATCAACAGGTAAAGATAATAAAAATCGGTTAAGGGATAAAGTATAAAACACATATTAATTATTCCGGATGAAAGAAATAATTCATAGAATGATCTACCCCAACATATCATAACAAAATGTACTAGTGAAGAAAAGCCACAGATACATAATTGAAACAGGCTTAGCATTATTGACACAAGCATGGCTTCCATTGAAATTCTTGCCATATACTTTTGTAATAGTGGTCTATTTAATTTACAAATACCTATCGAAGTATTATTGGAAAAAAAAATCCAATTGAGGTACTATTTAAAAAAAACAGATTATCAAAATCTAAAAACATTTGGTTGTCTTAGCTTTTCTTATCTAAGATGATATAAGTACCATAAATTAAATTTTAAACTCACACCATATATTTTTGTAGGTTATGGTATGAATCAGAAGGGATACAAATGTCTTGATAGCGGTAGAAGATTATTTATGTAAAGACGTTATGTATTCAATGAACATGCATTCTCATTTGCAAACATAAGTGTAAAATAAACTCAAAAGGTATATAATGCACACGAATCCATTTCACCCATAAAATTATATTAAATCATTAAAATTCATAGGCATATAAAAAGAAAGAGCAATTCAGATACTCGACACATAGTGTCATACAGTAGGCTAGATCAAGATCAGTACGGAGCACATTAATACTTTTCTAATAATAATAGTACACGCAACCAAGAGCATAATTGAGATAACTACAGTGAAGAAGAGGGCATGAGTCAATAACCAAAAATATAACTAGAACAAAACGCCAGGAGAAAGCTAAATTTAACCCCCAACCTTTGGCCATGATTCCCTCACCTGAAGGGGGGAAAACTAGAAAGGCCGAGGATAATGTTGAAGAAGAGGAGCTTGTTAAATCCTCTGTTTGAGCTTTTAATGACAAGAACTATATGACCATAGAAAGTATATATAGCATGTCATATAATCTTGCAGGATTTGTTCAAGAAGGAGATGAAAGCATGAACAAGACCACAAGACATACTCAAAGGCTTCATTTGAATCATATATTAGGTATTGAGTATTAGATTTATGTAAAATCTCCTTGGGATTATACGAGAATTTTCAAATATATATATATAACACAATCCATGCTTGTACATATGTCTATCTATATATGACACACGTCTTGTGCTAGGTTCAGAAAATATTCCTGGACGTCGCACAGACATGTGCCATATATAGACAGACGTCTATTCATGATCTCGGGAAATTATTTCCTGAAACCAAAGACGTCTATCACCATATGGACAGACATCTGTCTTTGTATCTGGAACATATCCAGAATACATTGACAGACGTCTGTCCCGGCAATGACTGTTTTATTCTGAAAGGGTTTCTCTTTGTTTTCAAAGGTCACAACTTTTCTTTAGACCCTAAATTAGTTCCTCAATGGATATAATATTTCAAACGAATAGTTTTTACTTACAAAGGTTAAATCCCTTCATGAAAGCTTTTTAATTACTATAAATATATCTAAGATTGAAGATTTTAATAACCTAATCTCTCTGAATCTAATCTATACTTTCTAAAGCTTTCAATATTCATTATCTCTCTCAAAAACATTCATTCAGCACACAAATTCTTCTATATTTCCAAGATATTCAATTCTCATACAAGGAAACTATAGGAGAACTCTGTACGATTCAGTCAAAATACGAGTTGTAAAGAACACACTATTGTCAAAGCATCTTTTCATCTGTAAGCCTTTTCCTCCGGGCTAAGCGAGGGCAGTTTGTGTTAGTAAGAACGCGGAAGGGGAGCTTCGGGATTGTACGCAGGACGGGAGGTCCGAACCAGGATAAAATACTGATGTGATTGATTCTTACTTTATTCCTTACTATTTATTATCATTATTTTCTAATTATATACACGCATACGATCCACATATATACTTTCACTTGGTATCAGAGGAAGGTTAGATCAAACTACAGTAACTTGTATTTCATCATTTTAATATGAAAAGTAAAAGCTTTCAAGAAGGTCAGTCCACATAATGTCCCCCACTTTTCAATGGATCTAATTATGTTTATTGGTCAACTCGCATGAGAAATTAAATGAAAGCAAACATTTAGAAATTTGGGTTGCCACTCAAAACAAGTATGAAGCACCAACCACTGAATCGAGTGTGTGGACAGATGCTAAAACAACCACAGCTACTAATAATTCAAAAGCTATGAATGTTTAATTTTGTGCATTAGATAAAAATGAATGTTCATGTGTTTTGATGTGCACTACTGCCTATGATATATGGCGAACTTTACAAATCACTTATGAAGGCGCTACGAAAGTTAAAAATATAAAAATATCAATTTTGCAAAATCAATTTTCATCTTTATAAATAAAAGCTAGTTAGTCACTTAGTGATATGTATTGTAACGACACGGATTTTGCTCGGACCTAATCGATCGCTAAATCGACCAAGACCGTTCGAATCCCGTATATGCTAACTCTGGGCATACAACACATCAGAACAAATAACAGAAGACTTCTATAAACATCATAATAATGTTACATCAGAGTACAGAATATATCAGAGTATATCGAAATATAATATAGCGGAAGATTTATTTACAATAAATGTAATACAATATAGCGGAAACAAATAAAATAACATAGCAGAAGACTATCAATACTCTGGACACAGCTTTCAGCTTCAATCCATAATCCTGCTTAATATATCTGCAAAATAAACTACTCGACTGCCCGTGTGGAAAATAGGGACACCTGAGTTTGCAAGGGAAAAGCAAACTACAAGTCAGTCATGGGAGTGTGTGAGAAACTCTACAGTTAAAATTAACTTATATAAAATGATAAGGCAAATCACAGGACCACGCCGCTAACGCGGAACAGGTTTACCCCCATGAATGCCAGTGTATAAACAACAATCAATATAGATATATGGATCTACTATGCATCAATCAACATGCAATATCCCAATCTACCCATTTAGATTAATCACCACACTTAGATTTTCCAAATCCAATTCAATTTACAGAAATTATTCCTGTAGATTTTATTCCCGATTTCTTATTTCAAATCATTTGAAATACATATCTAACTTTCTATATCAAAGTAGATTTCACTTTGGGATCTCAAATAAAATCGTTTGGAAATATGAATTCCAAAACATAATAATGCATACAAACAAGTATGCAACCGAATATCGTGCTCCTCATCGACAAGGCAAAGGGTACGCACCTAGCAACTCGATATATATAAATGTGTACCTACCCCACATAGGAGCAGGATACACTGACGATGCACCTCCCACACATGGAGAGCATACACCGCCATCTCACCCATACTTTTAGTCTCAGGGTTACCCGAATCTTTAGCCACATACTAAATCATTTCATATCCCCAAGTAGGAAAAATCATTTCACAACATAATAATCACAAGTACTTTCAAAATATAGTACTTCACATCAGTAATTCACACATATGATCAGTCACTATTAATCACATAACCTTTGAGGTCGTATGTCTCAAAGAAGGGTGTTAAGCAAGAGAATAAATTCTCCGCCACCAAACAAATACATCATTAATAGCAACTAATCAAATATGTGATGAACCACAATGTAACACATAATACATTTCAAAATATCTTCGATAATATCGGGTTTAGGCCTCGAAATCCTTTCTGTTTTATAAAACATTTTATAAAACATTCCTTGTCCAAAATCGGGAATACATTTCTTTTCACTTAAGAAACATATATCATTTCACAATCATTCATTAAATTTGAAATGAACACAACATCGCTAAACACCTTATCGTCAAATCGTGAAGTGTTTCACAAGGTGTTAGCACACAGATATCTTTACCCAACCCAATGCTAAATGTAAAGGCATATTCTGCTCATAAACTGGTCGAGCACCATCCAAACAATCAATCAACCACAATCAATATCAACAACTAAGTAAATTTGGTTTAATCACATCACGTGTTTTGGTAAATTTAATCACCATTCATTCATCCAAATCTAATTAAAGATTTATTCAAACCCCAATTGGTTTCATCTCTAAAATCATTTCATATTGATTGTTCTACTTTTTGGAAATTAATCCTGCTTTTACGCGGGTCAAAGAGCTAATGTCATTTAAACATAGTTCACGACAAACCCCAAATCCAGTTTGATATTAAACACAAGGCTCTGAATAGAAAATACTATCGGCTTATATTCAACATCAAATTCTGAAACCAACAAATATTGTATTGGAAATAACGATATTAATATATCTTTCAAATTTCCACAACCATATCTGTATAATCACGAAATCCAACATCGAAATATTCCGAAGATAATTTCGATTCAAATCCATTCCAATTCATATATTGGAAATTCTGGTTATTTTTAAAACCATTTCAAATCCAATTTATTTATTTAAAAATAAATAAATTATTATTCTAGTTAATAACTAGTTCATTTCGACAAAAATCTATTTTTATCTTTTCAAATATGGGATTTTTCAGCCCAATTCTTTCCAAATCATTTATTATGATTTTACACAAATTATTGATATTTTTAATAATTTTATCAAGGCCCGTATAGTTGATTTCCATCAAAGGCCATCGAACTGCACTTAATTCCAAATCCAACTGTTAGATTTCAAATATCTCATATTCATTAGAAAGCTCTTTTCGATACGAACCCAATGGTCCCGGTTTCAGGAGAATCCGACGATCGGATCTCTCGTAATGTCCGTTCGAAGTTAATGGTCGAAATTGGCGAACTGCCGCAGCGCGGCGCGTTCTATTCAGGCCATTATATTATATATATAATATATATTTCGTCGATTTCCTTTTTAAAACGTATTTTATAAATCGTTTTAAATTCGTTTTCAAAATGATTTCAACTTCATATTCAATTTCTATTCAAAAATGAATATTCCATATACACGACAATTTTATACAGTGTATATATATGTTAAAAATTATATTTTTAATAATCAAATCATTTTCATAGTTTATATATATATATCGTTTTCATTTCATATATACATCGTTTTCACATTTCATATATATATAGTTTTCATTTCATATATATATCGTTTTCACATTTCATATATATATCGTTTTCATTTCACGTATATCGTTTTCATTTCATATATATATATTATTTCCACCTTTCATATGTATAATATTTTCACTTTTCATGTATATAATATTTTCACATTCACTATATACGATATTTTCACTTTTCAATATATACGATATTTTCACTTTTCAATATATACGATATTTTCACTTTTCATATATACAATGTTTTCACTTTCATATATACAATATTTTCACTTTTCATATATACAATGTTTTCACTTTCATATATACATTTTACACATCGTATATATATATATAATTTACCATTGCATTTAATATATATACATTCACTTTTCAATTTATTTCATTTCACATCACGATCAATTTTCACACAGAATACAATCAAACAAGTCGTCCATGGTCTGTGGACGACGGGGAGCAGTTCATATATGCAGTTATAAAATAAATAACTGTATAGAAAATTATAGTGAGAGAATTCTCACATTGGGATCCACTCCGTCAGTTTTTATCTGAATTTCTGGACAATTGGTTTTGAATTTGTCTAAACTTCCAACGCGCTCTATTTTGAACGCGGTCAGTTCCATGTTGTAGTATTCTTCAACACGAGTCCAACGCTTCTGAAACCATTTAATTCTGATTCCAAATGACCAAGATATGATAGATTATCCACTTGAACAATTAAATACATCATTTATTTAAATTAATTAATAATTAACATAAACCTTTCTCCCTCAATCTCGTTCCAGGCCCCGTTCAACAAAAAGAAACCCTCGCCTCCGATCCTTCCCGTCGCACGAAATTATAGGCCGCCTGGACTCGATCGCCATCCCCCACACGCTTCGCCTCCATGACCGCCACCCACGCCACAAATGGCGTCGAACTCGACAGCCTACAATGGTTGAAAAACCCCCCCGACGGCGGCGGGTTTGAGCCCCATTTTCTCACTCCTCTCTCGACGATAGCACATGAAACTGGTAAGGATTCAAAGAAGGGAGGGAACTCAATGATTTTCGCTGAAGAACCATACATTAATTCAGACAGTAGAAGGAGATTTTGGAGATTTAGATCTCGAGCATTTCTGGCCCTCCAATCATATAACAACGGCCTGATGTTGTGACCTAGGGTTTGGAGAACTAACTCTATTTATATAATATTTTTAATATTATTTTATTCGGAAAATACTTGTTTGTTGATACGAACTTCAAATCAAACCCAACGACTATCGCCCTAGCTAATTACCCCCATTCCGAACATAATGGGATATGTTTCGTGAGCCAATTTTATCGTTTTGATCAATTTCCATCTAAATTAAAATATAAATCTATATATATTTAATTCAAACATATATTTCAATTTACCGAGGCCACATACTGGCTCTAAAAATTCCAGAAAAATAATTTCTAGCTTCGTATTGACGATACAGTCCTAACAAAACTAATTTCATCAAATTCTGAAACCGTTTGAAAAAGGGCCATTTTCTCGTCGATCTAAATTGACTTAAACTATCAAAACACGTTTTTTTGCCATGCTCACATATTGATTCAGAAAATTATGAATTTTTGAACCTAGCAATAACTTGACATCACGGATCCAACAAAAGTGGTTTCGTCGAAAACCGAGGTCATTTGCAAAATGGCTATTTTCCAGGGCTATATATTCTCTATAGCGACCTTTCTGAAAATTCATTTGACCATAACTTTTGATTCCCGCTATGAAACTTCGATTTTTTAGATTCGTTAGAAAGATATTCACAATCAGATTCTAATACTTTTGGTTTCGCTAAAATCCGGCTTATTTTGAGTCCTGTACATTCATTTAAACTTTGAAATCGAATTTTCAAACTACCGCGCCATTTTCTTTTATATCACAAAATAAAATATTTATATTCTAACGACAATCTATATAAATATATACATTCTATTTCTATTCCAAATAAATTTCTCGTTGTTATTATTTAAAATAATTCGTTTTAAATATTCAAAATTGCCAAAATAAAATTTTTAAACTAGCTCGGAATTTCCGGGTTATTACAATCTCCCCCACTTAAAACTTTTTGTCCCCGAAAAGGAACAAAGCTGAAAGTTGTTTAACAAACCAACTCAACTTTCATTATTTTCATTACGGCTCAAATTCTTCAACTTTTCAGTTTCTAAGAACTTTTCAAATTTTTCAAAAATTTGGCTAACACCCTAAATTTTCGAAAAATTTCACCATAACCTCCCCTGCACCGGGAGCTTCGGGATATTTCAAACAGCCTCCCATGGCCCTCACCAGTCCAAAAGAAAAAGATCTTTCATATATATATATATATTATTTCCACCTTTCATATATATAATATTTTCACTTTTCACATATATAATATTTTCACTTTCACTATATTCGATATTTTCACTTTTCAATATATACGATATTTTCACTTTTCAATATATACGATATTTTCACTTTTCATATATACAATGTTTTCACTTTCATATATATATATATATATATATTATATTTTCACTTTTCATATATACAATGTTTTCACTTTCATATATACATTTTACACATCGTGTATATATATATATATAATTTACCATTGCATTTCAAATATATACATTCACTTTTCAATTTATTTCATTTCACATCACGATCAATTTTCACATAGAATACAATCAAACAAATCGTCCATGGTCTGTGGACGACAGGGAGCAGTTCATATATGCAGTTATAAAATAAATAACTGTATAGAAAATTATAGTGAGAGAATTCTCACATTGGGATCCACTCCATCAGTTTTTATCTGAATTTCTGGACAATTGGTTTTAAATTTGTCTAAACTTCCAACGCGCTCTGTTTTGAACGCGGTTAGTTCCATGTTGTAGTATTCTTCAACACGAGTCCAACGCTTCTGAAACCATTTAATTCTGATTCCAAATGACCAAGATATGATAGATTATCCATTTGAACAATTAAATACATCATTTATTTAAATTAATTAATAATTAACATAAACCTTTCTCCCTCAATCTCGTTCCAGGCCCCGTTCAACAAAAAGAAACCCTCGCCTCCAATCCTTCCCGTCGCACGGAATTATAGGCCGCCTGGACTCGATCGCCACCCCCCACACGCTTCGCCTCCATGACTGCCACCAACGCCACAAATGGCGTCGAACTCAACAGCCTACAGTGGTTGAAACCCCCCCTCCCACCCCCCCCCCCCCCGACGGCGGCGGGTTTGAGCCCCATTTTCTCACTCCTCTCTCGACGATAGCACATGAAACTGGTAAGGATTCAAAGAGGGGAGGGAACTCTATGATTTTCGCTGAAGAACCATACATCAATTCAGACTGTAGAAGGAGATTTTGGAGATTTAGATCTCGAGCATTTCTGGCCCTCCAATCGTATAACGGCGGCCTGATGTTGTGACCTAGGGTTTGGAGAAATAACTCTATTTATATAATATTTTTAATATTATTTTATTCGAAAAATACTTGTTTGTTGATACGAACTTCAAATCAAACCCAAAGACTATCGCCCCTAGCTAATTACCCCTATTCCGAACATAATGGGATATGTTTCGTGAGCCAATTTTATCGTTTTGATCAGTTTCCGTCTAAATTAAAATATAAATCTATATGTATTCAATTCAAACTTATATTTCAATTTACCGGGGCCACATACTGGCTCTAAAAATTCCAGAAAAATAATTTCTACCTTCGTATTGACGATACGGTCCTAACAAAACTAATTTCATCAAATTCTGAGACTGTTTGAAAAATGTCCATTTTCTGGTCGATCTAAATTGACTAAAACTGTCAAAACACATTTTCTTTTGCCACGCTCACATATTGATTCAGAAAATTATGAATTTTGAAATCTAGCAATAACTTGATATCATGGATCCAACAAAAGTGGTTTCATCGAAAACCGAGGTCGTTTGCAAAATGGCTATTTTCCAGGCTATATATTCTCTATAGCGACCTTTCTGAAAATTCATTTGACCATAACTTTTGATTCTCGCTATGAAACGTCGATTTTTTAGATTCGTTAGAAAGATATTCACAATCAGATTCTAATATTTTGGGGTTTGCTAAAATCTGGCTTATTTTGAATCCTGTACATTCATTTAAACTTTGAAATCGAATTTTCAACTACAATTCCTTTTATATTATAAAATAAAATATTTATATTCTAACGACGTTCTATATAAATATATACATTCTATTTCTATTCAAAATAAATTTCTTGTCGTTATTATTTAAAATAATTCATTTTAAATATTCAAAATTCATCAAAATTGCCAAAATAAAAATTTTAAACTGGCTCAGAATTTCTGGGTTGTTACATGTATACTAGATTTCAAACTATTTAACATGATCTCATGGAACTTGGGGTCAAATTTACTAATTTTAATTTAATTAAACGTATTTTAAATTTTAACTAATGAGTGGGAAAGAAAAGTTTTAGCCATAGAAGAGGCAAATGATCTTTCTCAACTCAAAGTTGAAAAGTTAATTGGAAACTTGTTGTCCTACGAAGCTAACTTGCAGGTCAGAAAATAACAAAATACGGAAAAGAGAAATATAGCTTTCCCGGCAAATAATGAGGATTCTAATTTAGATGAAGAAGAAATAGTGTTTATAGCTAAGAACTATAAGAAGTTCAAGAAATTCATAAAATGACCAAATTTTAGAAGAATGGAAAACCTAGTTCAACATACCAAACAACAGTCAAGTGCTTCGAATGCGATGAATTTAGTCACATGAAGAAAGATTGTCTGAAATCCTCTATGAAAAGAAGAAGCAGAAAAATGTAAATTTTAAGAAGAAAAGGAGAGCCTTTTAGGTTACATAGGATGACTCTGACTCTTCGTCATTTGATAGTGACGGTGACTTGAAACAAGCAAATGTATGCTTTATGGCAGACACAGACGAGGTATGTCCTGAACTCACTTATAATGAGATTTTGGAAATTAACACGGAGTTAGATGGTAAATTTAGAGAAAAAGAAATTGATTAAAGAATATATTTCTAGATTAAACGTAATAAAAATTGAAATTGGTTTATTAAAAGATGAGAAAACCATTTTGGAAGAGGAATTATAAAATGCACAAAGTAAATGTAAAGATTTAACTTTGGAAAATGATTCCTTAATAGAAGAATTAGGAAAAGTTAAACCATAAAAATAATATTTTAGATAAAAACATAACCTTGAGTAGTAATCTAGAGGACTCATTATCTGAAATTTCTAAACTCCAAAGTGGGTTAGAATAGATTGCTACTAATGTTTCAAAATTTAATAAAGGAAAACAAAGTTTAGATCATTTGATGAAAACTTCAAAGCGTTCGGGAAATAGAAATGGACAGGGTTTCAAAAAGGAGTCAAAAACAAAAAATTACAATTTTCTTTAGAAAAGGCAAAAAAGGGAAATGTAAATAAAAAGGTAGACATGCCTAAGGAAGTAAAGATATGGATTCATAAGACCAACAATAAACTTATTAAACAAAAGCATATTAAAAGTTTTTTTTTCCAAAATGTAGTTCATAATTCAAATTATGCCTTTAAAGGCCCCAACCCACATGGGTATGGCTGCCTTCTCTGCCTAACATTTAGGACCCTAATAGGGGAAGTGAGTACTAATTAAAACTTCTTATCTTGTAGGTACCCAAAACAAGAAAAAAGAAGAAGTGGATTTTGGATAGTGGCTGCTCCAAGCACATGATGGGCAACAAAAACATGTTATCAAATATAGCATACATGGATGTGGCACAGTGACATTTGGCGACAATTCAAAAGGCTACGTTATTGACATTGGTGAAGTCATAAATATTTCTAATGTTTTGTTAGTTACAAATTTGAAGAAAAATCTTTTTAGCATCAGTCAACTTTGCGATAAATGATTTCAAATTAGTTTTGAAAAAGATAAATGCAATATTTTTTATAATCATAAAAATTTAATTTTTGAAAGATTTCGAAATTGAAATATATATGTTTTAAATACGAAAATAACTAAAAAATTCTAATTTATGTTTAACTGTAGATCATGAAGATCCATGGTTATGGCATAAACGATTTTGTAACATAAATTTTAAGCATGTTAAAAAATTATCAAAGCATGATATTGTTAGAGGATTAGCTAAATTTAATTTCAAAGTAAGTATATGTGATGCATGTCAATTTGGTAAATTGAAAAAGAGTTCTTTTAAGTCAAAAAACAATATTTCTACATAATGACCGTTAGAATTATTGCATGTAGACTTATTTAGACCTTCCCAAACACGTTCGTTAAATCATAGTAAATACCTTTTTTTATAGTAGACAAATTTTCAAGATATACATGGACTTTGTTCTTAAACATAATAGTGATACTTTTGGTATATTTTAGATTTTTGCAAAGCGAATAATGAATTTATTAGACCTAAAAAGGAAAAATATTCATAGTGATCATGGAGGTGAATTTGAAAATGAGTTATTTAATGATTTTTGTAACAGAAAGGGTATAAGTCAAAAAAATTCTACTCCACGAACACCACAACAAAATGATGTTGTAGAAAGAAAGAATAGAACTTTGTAGGAGTGTGCTAGGACTTTGCTAAATAGTAGTGGTTTACCGAAGTAATTTTGGGATGAAGAACAAGCAACAGCTTGTTATGTACTAAATAGAGTAATACTACGACCCATGACAAAGAATACTTGTTACGAAATGTTTTATGGAAAGAAGCCCAAAGTTTCATATTTTAAGACGTTTTGGTTCAAAATGTTTTATTTTAAACACAAAACATAACTTAGAAAAATTCGATCCAAAGCCGATCAAGGAATTTTTATTGGTTATTCAGATCGAAGTAAGGCATATAGAATCTTTGATAAAAGAACTAATACAGTTGCAGAAAGATTACATGTTTCTTTTGATGAAAATATTCAAACAAGTAAAACTCACAATGAAGAAGAAGTTGAAATTCAAAATAATACAATTTCAAATAATAACGAATCTTCAACTATTTTGAGATCACGTCCTCGGATTTTAATAGATCATCCCACAAACAACATAATAGGTGACATTAATTCAAGAATATCTACTATACATCAACTAAATCAAATGAGTCATGTTGCCTTTATATCGTCTTTAGAACCTAAAAATTGTAAAGAAGCCGTAAATGACGAATCATGGATTTTAGCAATTTAGGAGGAACTCAATCAATTTGAAAGGAATGAGGTATGGGAACTAGTGCCTAGACCAACATATCAATCATTATTTGGAACAAAATGGGTCTATAAGAATAAGGTATACAAAAATGGAAATACAGTTCGTAACAAAGCACGTTTAGTAGCTCAATGGTATAACCAAGAAGAGGGCATTGATTACGAAGAAACTTTTTCTCCAATAGCTCGTCTTGAAGCAATCTGTACTCCACTTGCTTTCGTAGTTCACCATAATATAAAACTTTTTAAAATGGATGTAAAAAGCACTTTCGTAAACGATTATATAAAAGAACAAATATATGTCGAGCAACCTACACTTTTTGCTCATGAAAAATTTCCTGATCATGTTTACAAATTAAAGAGACTTTGTATGGTCTAAAACAAGCACCCCACGCTAGGTATGAAAGAGTAAAGTCACATTTAATAAACTCTGGTTTTGAAATTGGTAAAGTAGATAGACTACATTTTATAAAAAGAATTCAAAATGATATTTTGATTGTTCAAATATATGTTGATGATATAATATTTGGATCAAGTAATGAAAATCTTTGTGGTGATTTTTCAAATATAATGAAAAATGAATTTGAAATGTCTCATTTGGGAGAATTAAATTTCTTCTGGGGACTACAAATTAAACAATTTAAAAAATGGCACTTTATAAACCAAGAAAAATACTGTAATGACTTATTAAAACGTTTCAGCATGGAGAAAACTTCCGAAAAGCCAACACCAATGAGTACAACTATTCAGTTAGATAAAGATGAAAATGGAAAATATTTTGATCAAAAATTATATCAAAGTATTATAGGATCTCTATTATATTTAACCGCTAGTGGACCGAATATTATGATGAGTGTCTGTCTTTGTCCAAGAGTTCAAGCACAACTGAAAGAATCACATTTTAAAGCTGTAAAACGAATTTTGAGATACTTATCCTATGCAAGAGATTAAGGGCTTTTCTATCCAAAAGGCAGTTCCTTCGAACTTGTATCATATAGTGATGCCAACTTCGGAGGATGCAAAAAAGGTAGAAAAAGCATAGGTGGTACTTGCCACTTTATCGATCAATCTCTTGTTTCGTGGTTCAACAAGAAACAAAATTCGGTTTCACTCTCAGCATGTGAAGCAAAATATATATCTGCTGCTCTTGCGTGTGCTCAAGTAATCTATATGCAACAGACATTAAAGAACTATGGAAAATTGATTAATGGCTCACCTATATATTGTGATAATACTAGTGTTATTAACTTATCAAAGAATCCTATAAATCATTCTAGAATGAAACAAATTGATATTAAACATAATTTTCCAAGAGATCATGTCGAAAAAGGAAATATAACATTGGAATTTGTTACTACAGACAAACAAATTGCAGACATTTTTACAAAATACCTAAATGAAGCCTCTTTTATAAATTTAAGAAGAGAATTAGGTATATATGCTTTCTCAGAATTATAAACTACGTCTAACAAAACTTCTTCCTATAATCTCTCATTTCCTAAATTTTTTAGATGGTTTACAATAGATAATAAAAAATAGCCTCTACAATCAAGGACTTAAATATAGTACTAAAATAACTATAAATAAGCATAGTAAGAAAAATTATTACAAACATAATAATATTTCTATACAACAAAAGCTCAAAATCATGTTGAACAAATCATCTCCATCCAAATCTAGTCCAACAAAATCAACCAAAAAACATTCATTTGAATCACTCAATGTACTTGTTTCTCCAAATCCGAAGAAGCAACTCGAGTAAAAATGGCAAGAACATCATACCGGTTACGCACCAGACTCGAAGGCAAAAAGTAATTTTTTTTTCTCTATCTCCAATTATGAAATACAAGATTGAAGAGATCCATCATTACTAGAAACAACAGCTGGAATTGCAATGTGAGCTTTATCTTGAACATATAACAACATCAAGACGCTTAAGTTTTTGAAAAAGATTGCTATAAGAGTTTGTGGAAAATCGAATGTTCTCGAACCAAGACATTATCTCTTTCCACTACTCCAGAATGACCAATGACTTCTTGGCGCCCTTGGAAAAATATACATACTTGCCCACCTTACAGTCCAAACTCATGGTATAAGAACTACGGGGAAAACAAATAATCAAAGAAGGATTCTCCCAAGAAAATCATCGTTATTGGATGAAGACTAAATATTTGTTTGTTTTTGAATTTTAATAACAATTTTGAATTGTACTATCATGTATCACTATAAATAAATATGTTCCCCAAATTTCCTAAATTATATACTAAATTTCATATACTCATATGTCTGATATACAAAACAACAGAGTTCTGGCATCCGGCTTATACAAAATAAATAACACTTTTTTGCATAGACGCCTATATGTGCTCTCAGGAATAAAAAACATGTAATCACAAACGTCTGGCAGAACACGTTCAAACGTCTGATCTTGAGTAAAAAAAATCAAGAGCCACTCAACACAGACATTTGTTGGTATAGCAACAAATGTCTGTATGTACTATCGGGATATTTCTTCTATAATGACATATATCTATCATTATGACTAACAGACATCTAATATATATATGTTGTTTTTTACTCTCTCCACTTACTTTTTACTATTCTATTTTTTACCTAACCCTAAATCCCCAATTTCCAAACTCTCAAATTTCAATTTAATGGCTCCAATATATCCGGTTTCAAAGAGAAAGAAGGTTATTGAAGCAACTACATCTCAAGAGGAAACCGAAAACAATGCCACTGAAGAGCAAATCAAACAATGGATAAAAAGAAGAGATAGTCCAAAACTTCTCAAATATTTGACGAAGAAAACTATTCACTCGGGTACTTTTTAACCTCTTAGTCAATTATCACAATAAGATGTTAATAATTTGCTCACTAGAGCAAAACTTAAACACTTGGTTGACTATGAAGATATCAAAGGGAAGATAGATCCTCTTTCCATTTACTTGTTTTCCATTAATCTGTGTTCGCTAGCGGTATGGTCACCGACTGACCCTGGAAATTAGGTATGGTCAACTATCTACGGGCAAGTAGTTGAGTTCAACATTGAAATGTTAGGGCTAATTTTAGGTTGTTCTTACTCTTGGGTTAAGTTGCAAGAAAGACCGGATATGCATTATAAACCAAGAGATCGTATTACTCATCAAATCTGGGAAGACACATTTACTAGAATGACTCCTTCACAATTTCGTTCAAGACTGAGACCGGTTAATAAAATGCTTATTAATACTGTTTTTCCTAGACTGGGGAGTCATGAACAGGTCTATGATCATGACAATGAAGTACTCTATGCTATTTTTGGTCATACCAGAGTTTTGATGGTCCGCCCCGAACCAGCCAACATTTCCCTCGAAATGCGTTGTACCAATGTCCAACTAGCACGGGACGGTCGTCAAAAGAAAGGAAAGGGTTTTGAAACTATGAACCATCGAAGAGCCTGTAGTATATCTCACAGCGCATGGAATAAAATATAATAAAAACATGACTTGATATAAAACAGGAGAGACAATGCATAAGCTGAAAACCAAACCATCATAGCAGCAGAATCCAAAATACAGCTTATGATCCAAACCATCATTATTACAACTTCAAAATACTGTCTCTAAAGCAAAATATAAGAGGTACACTACTAATGCCCAAAGCATTGACCAGCAAAAACACAGGGATAATATATGTAAATAGTACGTGGAAGCCTCATGCTCGTCTCCGGACAGCTACTCGTACATAACCACCTAACTTGTATCTAGTCTGCTCGTTCAGGAGCAACCAGAGTAATAAGAAGAGACATAAAACTCTAGGTCAGACATAAGTCTGGTATGAGCGATAGCAGCAAAATAAAACAATAACAGGTATAAATAATCATACCTGAACCTGGACCTACAACCAAATAGTTAGCACAACAAGATGTACAATACTCTGAGGTAACACTAACATAAAGTGTAAAATGGAAGTATGCATGTCATGGTGATAGCAAATATCAGACATAGCAATCAACCTCACATCTCTCACTCAGTGCGTAAAGCATACGATATCCACCACTTTGATCACCAATCCTTTGCTACGACCACCTTGCCCTTGGGGTCTTAATAACCCCATTGTCCTGGTCCATAGCCACCAATCCTTTGCTATGTCCACTTTGCCCCTTTGGAGTCATGACGACTCCACTGCACTAGCTCATAGCCATGCTATGATCATTTGCCCTTGGGAGTCCTAATGATCCCATTGCGCTGATCTATAGCCACTAATCCGTCTCTCCATGGCGAACTAAAGCTATAGATATCGATAATCCCTTTGCACACGTTCCGCAGCAAAGCCCAACTCATGAAGTTAACTCGTTGGTTCCCATCTAGATCCTGAGTTCTCACTTCATATTTGGACTACCTATGAATCTCGGGTTTTAGGTCTCCTCTAGTTCGTGGTTTTGCTTCCATTCAGTTCGTTTGCTGTCCAGGCTCGAGGACCGGTTCGTGGTTCAAGTATCCTACTCGGCTCGCAGTTCGTGGATGCTCCGGTTCGCGACTCATGGTCGGCTCGTGGGCCACATTCGGGTTGTGGGACCCACTCGTGATCCTGTCCTAGTCGTGGTCCTCTGGTTCGGCTCGTATTTCTCAAATGGACCCGGTTCGTGACTGTCGTCCTCCGGTTCGTGACATCTGGGTTTGTGGTTCCACCTGGCCCTCGACTCGTGGCATATTGGTTCGCACGTGGTTCGTGACCTTTGGAGTGGTTTGGCTCGTGGAGAGTGGTCTGCTCGTGAGGGGGGTTTCTAGACCGGGGTCGGGCCGTGGTCGTGATATGCCTCACGATCGAGGACCTGCTCCAATTTCCTGCAACTTTACCAGCGACCTATTTATGTCATACGACGACGTTTTCGACCATTCTAACTTGACTATACAATCACAAAGCATGCCAAATAGTAATAGCAACATGTATAATCAATCATAAACACCAAAACAACAATTTACCATGTTATTATGGATCAAACATACCCAAAACCCATGTTTTCCCCTTAATCCCCTTAATCATGATTTAACTATAGGGTTAGCAAAATATGTCCAAATTAACCCAAATTTTTAACAGAGGCAAAAAATAATATTTAAGAATTTGTGCATATTTTACCGTATTTTTCTGGGTCATAATTTTGCTAATTATCACTAATCACCCGCAATTAGCCGTAATTAGTTTAAAAACATGCTAATCACTCACCTTAGCCACAAATAAATCTCGGATCTGAAAATATATCTGATTTGGTTCGAATCCCAAAGCAACACAACAGCTCTACTTCCAATTTGATGTTAGTTTGCCTTGATTTGATGTTGATTAGCTTAATATGGTACTAAAATGTGATTAGGAGGTAGTTTAGAAGGTGAAGGTCATTGCTAGGGTTAGAGGAAGGTAAATGACGACTAGAAAAATGAATAGAACTGATTTCCTAAACCGTATCAGCCCTTCCATAAACCTAATCCCGAAATGGGTTATGGGCTTAGCTGCTAATCACCCGATTAAGCCCAATTATGATGTTTTTCACCTTACAAACCTTATTTCAGCCATATCTCCCAAATGGTAAGTCCGTTTGATTAATGCGACCATTCTACGGAAAGGTAAACCTTCCTCTGAATCCAATGGAATGGTTCTAGGTCAAATCTCCTTACCAATCAAAAGTTATAGGCAAAACAATATTTGCCAAGGGTAAAATGGTCATTTAAAATTCGGCAAAAATCGTGAACATGGGAAATGACCCCAATAGTATGAAATAAATATTCTACGATCCTTCGATGCGTAGAATGCGGGTCGTTACACTCTCCCCTCCCCCCTCCCCCTTAAGAAATTTTGCCCCCGAAATTCCTTAACTAAGAAAACAACAAAGGTTCCTGCATGCCTATCAACCATTTACAATCAATCAAACATACATGAAAAACATAAAAAACCTATCTTAGCATGCGGAATAGTTATACTGCTATTAAAACCTCACCAGACAAAGAATTCTGGATGCGTCTTCCTTATGTTCTCCTCTGTTTCCCAAGTACAGTCGTTCTCATTATCGCCCCACTGGACCTTGATTAGTTTCACCGTCTTTCTTCGAAGTTGTTTCGTCTCGTGGCCGACCATACAAATCATCATATGGCTCCTAACTGCCTTGGATTCCACTTTGATATAGTCCAACTGATCTAGTGAAATAGTCATACCAGAATCATGCACAAACTTCCTTAACTGGGAAATATGAAATACGTTGTGAACTCCTGGCATCCTGTCAGGCAACCCAACTTTATACGCTAAATTCCCCACTTTCTCGAGGACTGGAAATGGACAAACAAACCTTGGTGCCAATTTACCTCTCCCACCAAAATGAATTACATGCTTTAACAGAGAATCTTGATGAATACCAAGTCGCCAACGGATAATTTCAAATCTCTTCTCCTTTTATCAGCATAACTCTTCTGCCTATCTTGGGCAGCCTTCATTCGTTGTTGGATAACCTTGATCTTATCTGAAGTTTCTCTTATTACATCTGGTCCAAGCACAAATTTCTCACCGGTTTCCAACCAACATGATGGTGAGTTGCATGGTCTCCCGTATAAAGCTTCAAATGGAGCCATACCAATAGTAGACTAATAACTATTGTTATACGCGAACTCAAGCAGATGCAAATGGTCATCCCATGAACCTCCAAAATCCAATATACAAGCTCTCAAGAGATCCTCTAATACACGATTCACCCTCTCTGTTTGACCGTCGGTTTGAGGATGGTATGCGATACCAAGATGTAGTTCTGACCCTAACGCCTCTTGTAAGCTCTTCCAAAACCCATTAGTAAATAATGGATCTCAGTCACTTACAATACCTTTGGGTGCTCCATGAAATCTTATTATCCATCTCATATACAATTCTGCTAACTTAGTTGTCGTTCTGTTCGACTTGACCGATATAAACCTTGCACTTTTGGTTAATCGATCCACAATCACCCAAATACTATTATGACTTGATCTAGTCCTTGGTAAACCAACAATGAAATCCATTGAGACTTGTTCCTATTTCCATTCCGGAATTTCCAATGGTTGTAACAAACCACTAGGCTTCTTTTGCTCGGCTTTAACTAACTGTAAATTCATGCATTTGGATATAAACTTCCCAATGTCTCTCTTCATCCCTTCCTAGTAGTAGATCTGCTTCATGTCTCGATACATTTTGTTACCACCAGGATGTATAGTCAGTTTCGAGTGATGACACTCCCTAAGCACTTTATCTCTCAACCCATTAACGTTGGGTGCAACTAGTATCCCATTCTTTCGAAGCCATCCTTCTCGATCAAGACCATACTTGCTCATTCTCTCATCATCGATACCCATCTCTACCATGGAGATGATTTCCAATAGGTTAGGATCGTCCCTCTGGCTGGAACCGATCCACTCAATCAAAGACGGTCTGATCGTCAAACTTGCTAACATAGCTGGATCTAATTCGCACTTAGGTCTAAAGTCATATCCTGTGATATACTCCAGTTGTTTCCATTCCAGAAACATAGCCCCCAAACTGGTATGTTTCCTACTCAATGCATTAACTACCGCATTGCCCTTCCCGGGTGTGTACGTGATATTGAAATCATATGAAGCCAAGAATTCTAACCTCCTTTGCCGATGAAGATTCAAATCCTTTTGAGAGAAAAGGTACTTTAACAACTTATGATCGGTAAACAACTCGAATCTTTCTCCCAGAAGATAATGTCTCCACATCTTTAACGCAAACACGATCGCTGCCAATTCCAAATCATGCATAGGATATCTCTTCTCATGTGGTTTCAGTTGCCGCCTAGCATAAGCTACAAACCCTACCTCCTTGCATTAATACAACACCTAGTCTGATACTACAAGCATACGTGTATACCGTCATCTCTTCGTTCCCTTTAGGAATAACTAACACTGGTGCACACATTAACTTTTCCTTTAGACTCTTGAATGCATACTCACACCTTTCATCCCAGACGAAGACTTGATTTTTCTTGGTCAACTGATTTAACAGTGCTACTATCTTGTAGAAGTCTTGGATAAACTTATGATAATATCCAGCTAATCCCAAGAAACTTCTTACATCCGTTGCATTCTTGGGCGTAGACCAATATTGCACCGTAGCCACCTTTGTAGGATCCATGGCAATACCATTCTCTGAAACAACATGGCCCAAGAATCTTACTTCCTTCCTCCAGAAGTGACACTTACAAAATTTTGCTTTCAATTGATGCTTTCTCAACACCTCCATCACTATCCTCAAATGTATCTTATGTTCTTCCTTTGTCCTCGAATAAACTAGGATATCGTCCACGAACATAAGAACAAACTTATTCAATTGATACCTGAATACCCTATTCATAAGATCCACAAAATATGGGGCGCATTGGTCAACCTGAATGGCATGACCAACCACTCATAAAATCTAGACGCCGTCCGAAATGCCGTTTTAGGTATACTCTCAAATACTACTCGGAGCTGATGAAAATCTGTCGTGAGATCCAACTGGGAGAACACTCTTGCCCCATTCAAATGATCAAACAAATCGTCTATCCGCAAAAGAGGATACTTATTCTTCCTCGTCACCTTATTCAACTCACGTTAGTCCACACAAAGTGAAGAGAACCATCTGCCTTAGTAGCAAACACAACTGGTGCTCCCCACTCGGAAACACTTCTTTGGATAAATCCCTTCTTCAAAAGATCGTCCACTTGCACGTCGAGCTCTCGTTGCTCCCTTGGAACCGTATGATGAAGTGGCATCACTATAGGCCTGGCATCTTTCACTCAATCAATCTGAAACTCGATATCTTAGCGTGGTGGGAGTCCGGTCACTTCCTCGAAGATGTCCGGATACACGCCAGCAATAGGCACATCTGACAACTCATCATGCGGGATGTTGAGGGAATTTAGAAAACTAGCCATCACCCCATCACTAGGTAGTCAACCAAACAGTACCCTCTACCCATCGTCCCCTCTAATGGTCACCGAAGACCCCTCACAGTCTAGCACCACCATATATCTTTGGAGCCAATCTACTCCCAAAATAATGCCAAACCCAGTAAAGCCCAAAATAAAGCAATCACAAGCAAGCATGCATCCATGACTCGATAAGGCCATGTTATGACAAATCATACTAAGGCTAGTCGAACCACTAATAGGGTTCGTCACAACTAAAGGTCTATCAAAAATCTCGGGTTCCAATCCCAACCTAACTGTCAGGTCACTAGATATGAAGGAATGGGAAGCCCCGGTATCAAACAACACTTTAACAGGAACATCATAAATAGAAAGCATACCTTGAATAACAACGCCCTTTCCCTTCTGAGCCACTGTCGGGGAATTCGACGAAAAAGGAACAACGTTGATAGCATATGCTTTCACAATCTACTTCTCTTTAGGAGATTGTGGACATTTATCCTTGTGATGTCCCACTAGGCCGCAATTGAAGCACTTCCTGTCCGTTGGATTTTCTCAACAATCTTTGGCATAATGGCCTTTCTTGCTACAGCTATAGCACTCAACATCTTTCTTCTTCTTTCGACCATCCTTAGCTTGGTTCTGTTTCCTCTTATTCTGCGAATTATTCTTCCCTCCACCGCTTTCCTGCAACTTTGTCTCTCCTACAGATGTAACATCAACCGTGGTTTTTGACTTAGGGTAAAGGCTCTCAGATCTTAATGCCTTTCCCACAATCGACTTGAAGGTCTCATCGATGTGGTTTATAAATCTTTCCCCCAAGTATTCATCTAAGATGGTTATGAACTTCTCGTTCTTCTTTTCGGCAGTATCAATAAGAGATAATCCATATTTCGATAAGGTATCGAACTCAGCAATATATTCCGAGATTGCCCTACCATTCTTCCTAAGCTCCAAAAACTTCCTAAACAATTCTAATTTCTGAGCAGCTGGAATAAACTTTTCACTGAAGCAAATCTTAAACTGATTCCAAATAACTTGATCCTCGGGAGTAGCTGTTTTAATGGTGTTCCACCAATTCATTGCCCGTCTTTGAAGTTGACGCGATGCTAACTTTCTTTTCATTGCATCATCGATTCCCGAATCCTCGAAGATGCGCTCACAGCTATCAAGCCAATCTTGAACATCCGTAGCTGATTCCGTTCCGTGGAACGGCTTCCCACCAAGGCTGGAATAATCCTAGTTAAGCTTGGTGAAATCGGCTCTAGACGCCTGCACTGCTGCACCACCACCGTTAGAAGCATTAGGAACTTCTCCATGAACATACCAAAGCATCTCTCGCATGAAGGTAGTAAACATCGTCCTCATATCAGGGGCATTCCTATTATAGGCCCCTGAACCCGTACACCTCTTATATCGGCTCATCGTTCAATCTGTAAAGAGAAAACGGTTAACCATTTCCATAGTGGTGCCAGTGCAGTGCGACTTCATTCTTAGCTATACTAATAGTATGTATATATATCTAGCCTTTGAAAACAAAAATATCACAAATACACACTCTCATATACGTATACTATCTCTCCTTGATGTCTTCTCCTTGGTTAACTATGCAACTTAGGCTATGATACCAAGTGTGATGGCCCGCCCCGAACCAGCAGACATTTCCTTCGAAATGCGTTGTACCAATGTCCAACTAGCACGGAATGGTCGTCAAAAGAAAGGAAAGGGTTTTGAAACTATGAACCATCGAAGAACCTGTAGTATATCTCACAGCGCATGGAATAAAATACAATAATAACATAACTTGATATAAAACAGGCGAGACTGTGCATAAGCTGAAAACCAAATCATCATAGCAGCGGAATCCAAAATACAGCTTATGATCCAAACCATCATTATTACAACTTCAAAATACTGTCTCTAAAGCAAAATATGAGAGGTACACTATTAATGCCCAATGCATTGACCAGCAACAACACAGAGAGAATATATGTAAATAGCACGTGGAAGCCTCCTGCTCATCTCTGGACAGCTACTCGTGCATAACCACCTAACCTGTCTCTAGTCTGCTCGTTTAGGAGCACAAGAGTAATAAGAAGAGACATAAAACTCTGGGTCAGACAAAAGTCTGGTATGAGCGAAAACAGCAAAATAAAACAATAACAGGTATAAATAATCATACCTGAACCTGCAACCAAAGAGTTAGCACACAACAAGACGAATAGTACTCTGAGGTAACACTAACATAAAGTGTAAAGTGGAAGTGTGCATGTCATGGTGATTGCAAACATCAAACATAGCAATCATCCTCACATCTCTCACTCAGTGTGTAAAGCATACGATATCCACCACTTTGATCACCAATCCTTTGCTACGACCACCTTTCCCTTGGGTCTTAATGACCCCATTGCGTTGGTTCATAACCACTAATCCTTTGCTATGTCCACTTTGCCCCTTTGGAGTCATGACGACTCCACTACACTAGCTCAAAGCCATGCTATGATCACTTGCCCTGGGGAGTCCAAATGACCCCATTGCACTGATATATCGCCACTAATCCGTCTCTCTGTGGTGAACTAAAGCTATAGATATCGATAACCCCTTTGCACACGTCCGGCAGCAAAGCCCAACTCATGAAGTTAACTCGTTGGTTCCTATCTAGATCCTGAGTTCTCACTTCATATTTGGACTACCTATGCATCTCGGGTTTTAGGTCTACTCTAATTCGTGGTTTTGCTTCCATTCAATTCGTTCGCTGTCCAAACTCGAGGAACGGTTCGTGGTTCAAGTCTCCTGCTTAGCTCGCAGTTCGTGGATGCTCCAGTTTGTGACTCGTGGGCCACATTCGGGTCCTGGGACCCACTCGTGATCCCTGTCCTGTTCGTGGTCCTCTAATTTGACTCGTAGTCCTCATATGGACCCGGTTCGTGACCATCGTCCTTGGGTTCATAACATCTTGGTTCGTGGTTCGACCTGGCCCTCAGCTCGTGGCATATTGGTTCGCATGTGGTTCGTGACCTTTGGATTGGTTTGGCTCTTGAAGGGGATATCACGACCGGGGTCGGGTCATGGTATGCCTCACGATCGGGGACCTGCTCCAATTTCCTACAACTTTTCCAACGACCTATTTATGCCATATAATGACGTTTTCGACCATTCTAACTTGACTATACAATCACAAAGCATGCCAAACAGTAATAGAAACATGTATAATCAACCATAAACACCAAAACAATAATTTATCATGTTAATATGGATCAAACATACCCAAAACCCATGTTTTCCCCTTAATCCCCTTAATCATGATTTAACTATAGGGTTAGCAAAATATGTCCAAATTAACCCAAATTTTTAACAGAGGCATAAATAATATTTAAGAGTTTATGCATATTTTTCCATATTTTTTGAGTCATAATTTCGCTAATTATCACTAATCACCCCTAATTATGCATAATTATTGTAAATACATGCTAATCACTCACTTAGCCATAAAATAAATGTAACACCCCGAATTTTCTGTGGACATAAGAGTAACAAAATGAAGTATAATTAATTTTAAATGTGATAATTAAGGAAAATGGGTACGCCATTGCGTTCGTCTTGGAATTTTGCTTGAGATAGAGCCCGAGTATACGTAAATTGCACTCCGTATGAAGAAGTTATGGCCTTCGGAAGTTTCTGAAAATATAAAACAGCTCGAAAATAAATTCAAAATTCAAAATTCAAAATCAGTTGCCAGAAGTGGGCTGGGCAGGAAATTTCCCGCCCAGGACCCAGGTCGACACTAGGGTTGTAACACCCCGTAATTCTGTAACACTAAGATTCACAAATCAAGGTAGAATTAGAATTTAAAATCAAATACAAGGGAAACGGGCTGCGCCATTGCATTCTTCTCAGAATTCTTCATGAAAACGAGTCCGAGTTTGTGTAAATCGAAGTCCGTATGAGGAAGATATGGCCTCCGGAAGTTTCAGCAAAGTTCAAATTTCAAAACAGACCCAGAAGCGGGCTGGGCGGGAAATTTCCCGCCCAGGACCCAGGTCGACCAGAGGGTCGACCTGGGAGTCGACCTCGGTACCTAGGTCGAATAGGGTGTCGACCTGGGGGTCGACCTCCCCTAATCAGGTCGACTGGGTAGTCGACCTGCTCCTGAAATCCAGCTTTCTGAACCTGGTTCGTTCTGATGTATTTGGTCACGTTTTCTGACCAGATTCGTCCGCCTAATCCTATATAAACAGCCTTAGCCTCCCTCTCTATTCACAATTCTTTTCTATCCTTATGCTGCCTCTGAGAAAAAGTATAAATAAATAATATGTAAAATAAATCAAGACGACGAAGTGCTGCTCAAGACTTTCAAGAGGAGATTCAAAACAAGCTAGGATTCAAGTGAAGATTCAAACGACTTCAACGGCTGTTTTTCTACGAATCTAATCTAATCTCTGTAAGTCGGTTACTTTTTAGATTTGAACGTTTCTCTCTGTTCGTGACATGAAATTAAAGGAATAAAAGAATATGCCAAATCTTTCTATTCGAATCTGTGCTTATATCTTTGGACTTAATTAAGAACTGTTATGATTCGATGACCAATAAGACTGTGACTATGAAACTATGGACCTTAAAACCTTATGCCTCTTTGACTATGAACATTGCCTATGACTGTGACTATGAGAATTATTTCCTTGACTATGAATACAAGCCTATGCCTTTGATTAGGAAACATAAACTATTGCCTATGACATAACAAGGACAACTGCGATTAAACACCTATGATTTATGACTAGGAAAGTGTTGCTTAAGTTTTGTGACTGTGAAATTGGGTCTAAACCTGATTATCTATTCTGCCTATTCTTGGTTTTCTTTGGTTTTAGAACTTGGGAATTTACCTATTAAGTTAGGTCTACCCATGTTCTTGAACCTACATCGTTATTCAACCCTTTTTATGTCATAAGACTTCCAGACCTATAGGCCTTCGATGTTCTAGATCAATTTCAGTGAAATTCGTTAGGTCTGTAATTAGTAAATTATCATTTTATGCCAGTTATTATGTCTATCTTTTTCATAGCATCTTTGGTTCATTCCCTATTTTCTACGAATCTAGATTTATCTATGATCTAGGTTGAATCACGATTATACGAACGATGGGAATACGATTTGGGTAAAATATGAAATTTACTAAAAACGTAGTTTTTAACTTGGAAATTGGCATAAATTGGGAACATGTATTATGGCATGTTCATAGAAATACAAATTGGATAAATTTGACATGAATTATAGGATGTGTAATTTGAATCTAGTATTGACTTGTAAATCTAGCATTCACAAGAATTGTGAACTAGAATAATAGGTCTAGTTTGACATGAACTGTAATTAGAATGTTAAATCGGAATTGGATTAGCTAATTTTGCATGATAAGTATATTGGCATAAATTTGAAATTGGCCATAATTGGGAGTACTTTTCAGGTTTAGCAAAATCATGGTTAGTGACACTTAATTTGGTATAGTTTACATACCAAAAAGGCATAAATATGATATAGAGGGGAAAATGGGCCATAAGAATAAGTGTTGACAATTTACATTAAAAGAGTAATTATGAAATAAGTAAATTAGGAATAATTTACTTATAGAATTTGTCCAAAAATGAGAAAATGTAAATTTAGACAAATTAAAGGTTTATTAACGAAATCTCTTTTAATAACACGCCAGAAAGTTCTAGGGTGACAGAGAGGATAGTGTCTAGGCTTGGGTTTGGAAAATACAAGTTTCCTGCTCTCCCTGGCTATCCCTAACTGATCTGACGGACGGGATGGTTACTTTCAAAACCTGATTTGAAGATTAATCAAAACCTTTGAACTTAGAAAACACGAATAGGCCTAACCCGAGGTTAGACTGAGTTGCGATGTAAACCAGCCCGGAACCAACCGACACATCCAGTAATCGCAACAATATCTGTCTAATGTGAGTGGTCGCGGCTTTAATCTATTTAATTAAAGCTAGAACAAGAATGGTAGGGTTAAGTTAACTAAGACACTTAACCAATTCAACATGGTAACCAAATCGATGGGTGGGGTTAGGTTCATACAGACACTTAACACAGTTAAGCTAGAATGGGAGGGCTAAGTCCATAGGGACACTTAACCAAACTTAACATCGTAACAAGACAAGATTTGTAGGGGATAAGTAACTAAGAAAACACTTATCCAAATTAACATGTTAACTAGACTAGAAGGTGGGGTTAAGTAAAGTTGATACACTTAGCCAAATTAACATGTTAACTAGACTAGAGGTTGGGGTTAAGTAAAATTTAATACACTTAGCCAATTTGATATGTTAGCTGGGCTAGAACGTAGGGTTAAGTAAACTTGAACACTTAACCATCAGATTGTGATAAAGGAATAGGGTTAAGTCTAAAACATGAAGGGATAATACTTAACCATTAATAACATGTTAGTTAAAACAGACGGGCAAGGTTAAGTTAAAAAGGAACACTTAACCAATACAGGATGAATGGGTAGGGTTAAGTAATAAGAAATACTTAACCAATATAACTTGGTTTGTGGAAGGGTTAAGTCAACATGAATCACTGATAACACTTGACCAGTTTAACAGGATAAATGAAGAGGGTTAAGTTAGCTTGAATTGACTAATGACACTTAACCAATCCAAATTGACGGGAAAGAGAACTAAGTAGTAAATCTTAGTTAAAAGGAGCTAAGTAGTAAACCTTAGTTAATATAACAACGATTCTGGAAACTAAGTGGTAAACCTTAGTTAGTAGAACTAAGTAGTAATTCTTAGTATAACACAGGAAGGAGCGAACGTCCGTCTGATTAAAACGAAGGCTCCAACGAATTGGGTTACGAAGCCCGAGGCTTCGAGGGAACGTGAGGGTACTCTTGGTATCCCTCTGTGAGGCTGCAGATGATCCTCCTGGGCTCACAGAGGTTAAGGTTTTCGGTAGAAGAACCAAGGGTATGCCTTGGTTGCAAAATATGGCAACCTAAAGACTAGGATGAACCAGCGTGATTCGGCAAGAAACCGGTAGCCCTGTGATAGCAACTCGTCGTCTACCATCCATCTTCAGTCAATCGAGATACGTGAAGCGGAAAGGCGGAGAACTCCAAAAGACCATATACTTGCTATCTAGTTATGGTTGCGGATGGCCATAGGACAGTGGGGCATAGGGGACCTGTGTATAGTTCTCATTTTTCAAGGTGTGCCTTTCATTAGTTGAGGGAGGGGTCGAGTGGGACCATAGCCACTGGAATAAAAACAGACCTTAGCATCTATATCGGCAGATATCTGAAAGCTCCCGACCGAGTTCTGTGTTTCTTGATTTGCCCTGCCACAGGACTCGGGCCGCACATTACAGGACATGTGCATCTAGACAAGCGATAACGTTCGCGATACATGCGTGGGGAAGTATAGGAACACATACCACTCTAGGTAGTGTGTCCTTGACTTGGGGGCATCGTTCGACAGGTAGCATAATCCCTAGTTGGACTAGGTGGCATAAACCCTGAATCCGAGAAGCGTTCAGCAGATAGCGTAAACTCTAGTTGAATCTAGAGAGCACTTGATAGAAAACCCTAGATTAGATCTAGGTAATAAATAATAAATGTATGCCTGAAGGCAATGGAAACTACAGGGATTGGGATCACGTTATCGTTACTAGTTGGGACACTAGTTAGGTGGTGCAGAGATATAGAAACCAGTACAACAGGGAAATAGCGAAGCGGCGAAAGTATTAGAGCATATCCAGTTTATCTTATCTTAGCATATCTTGTGATTATCTTGTCTAATCTTGCTGACCCTATCATCATGGTGTTATCTTGTATTCAGTTAATTCATGTCGTTTTGATTTCCATGTTCACATGCTAGAAGTTCCTGAACTTACTCAGGCTTTATGCCTGACTCTGTTTTTCTTTCGTCTTCTTTTCCTCCGTTTCCTCCCCCCCCCCCAGGTAGTAAAGGAGGGAATAATATAGCTCAGGTTAAGTTGGACTGTCACTCTTTCCCAGCTTGAAGATTTGTCGAAGTTTTGCTTGGATTTCTCTTTTCATATGTTATGGCTGGCTCTTGCTAAAATTGGGGAATATAAATGTTGTTTTATGCTTCTTTATTTTGTAAGACAGATGATACTCTGATATTGTAAAGAAATCGTTGTACAAACTATTTTATCAATAAAGCAAAGTTTTATTTTCCGCTGTTTAATTTCTGTCTGTCTTGTAATTTTTCTGCATCTTTTACCCTAAATGCTCCACAGAACTTAGTGCATTCCCTTTGTGAGTGACACTAACGTATGTGGGGTGTTACACGTGGTATCAGAGCTGAAGGTTATCAGATCAGATAAAGGATTTGAAAAATTATTTTCAAAACGGTTTTAAAACAAGCATTTTCAAGAGAAAAGATTTGTTTTAAAGGCATATTCCCCAAAGCCATACGCACTATCTTCTCTTCCTCTGTTTGATTTCTTGTCTTCTTCTTTCTTGAGTCTCTGGGGCTCGTGGCTTTCTGGGAGGTAACCTCATCGATGGGTGAAGTAGTGCCCGGCTTCCATCCATAGCTGTAGTTGTTTCACCTACGAGCAGTTTTCTTTCAAAGCTTACAGGGTTTTCCGGACGATGGAGGCAGCTTTCGAGAGATTTGTCAACATGGCTACACACGGAAGTGGATGAGGAATTCATAGATATAGATTTAGCTCACGAAGGAGGAAGAAATTATAAAACCTAAGACAAAAAGGAAGTATCTTTACTAGGGTATGATAGGGCATATAATTAAGGAAAAGGGCAAGAACGAGGAACCAGATTTTCAGAAGGGCAAGTACATACTTTCACCACCAAGCGTACCTAGGAGAAAGGTAGTAAAGTTCTGTTGGAAGAATCTAATTTTGCTGTTCGTACTCTTTCCTTTGGTTTATCTCTTCGCATTTGTTCATATCCACTTCCATAGTTGGGTCTCTGCACCATAGTACTTGTGTAGTAGAAAGATCCCACTAGAGTCTCAAATCCAGTTGGTGGTCCGACCAGTTTATTTTTGGTTAGTAGGGATTTGAGAATAGCTATCGAGTTTGCTTATATCATCTCACGTAGATCGTCTAAATTCAGAGTAGATATTCCTTGGGTGCTTGTCTGATATTGGTTTAGGCCTTTGGGGCTTGTACTTGAGGAATGCCGAGTTCGACTAGGATGGTTTGCGCGAGAGATGAATAGTTGTGGCAGGCACTCTAAAAAGCACGTAGTGACCTTTACGACCCTTATAGTTATGGCATGGCGGATAAGAAGGAGACCTCTAATCATCTTAGTACATATACTTGGTACCGTGATTGACATCTGTTTATTTTGGAGATGGAGGTCTGAAACTTCACAATCGTGAAGTTAAATTAGTTAAGATACAGTGGAGTAAAGCTCAAGAAGGCTAGATACTAGCATCATACCCTTTTCCTTAAGGGTGCATCCTTGATTTCTTCATTTGTAGGAGCTTTACGCATAATTGTTTCTCTCTTTCCAAAGTATATCCTCTAGGTCGTATCTTCGATCCTTAGGTAGAAGCCAATGGATGTAAACATATATTTGAAACATGTTATGGTTGATGGTTGCAAGCGGTTGCTAATGGTTGCTCGTGAATGCATATGCATACGTATTAGGCACTAGATCGGTTCAGACGCTTTCATATTGCATTTACAGATATGTATTTGTTTGTAAGTTGAACTTGATATGTTATCATATGGATGTTGCATATGGATGAATGGCTGTGCACGCATGTAGTATTTACATAACTAGGGATGCTTGCATATATGATTGGGCGCATGGCACTGACATGATTCACATTAAGGAGGTCAACTGAATCAGTAGACCGCCTGATTTTGCATTAGATAAAGACATATACACACTCTATGCATATGAACATGAAAGCATTAGAAATCTTTCTAAGGACAATGAATGCCTGTGATTGAATGGTTGAGTAGATGGGTGATTGGATGGTAGGACACATTCTTCCTAACTTGAAGATTTCAGGGACGAAATCCTTTTAAGTGGGGGAGAATGTAACACCCCGTAATTCTGTAACACTAAGATTCACAAATCAAGGCAGAATTAGAATTTAAAATCAAAGTCAAGGGAAACGGGCTGCGCCATTGCGTTCGTCTCAGAATTCTGCATGAAAACGAGTCCAAGTTTGCGTAAATCGGAGTCCGTATGAGGAAGATATGGCCTCTGGAAGTTTCAGCAAAGTTCAAATTTCAAAACAGACCCAGAAGCGGGCTGGGCGGGAAATTTCCCGCCCAGGACCCAGGTTGACCAGGGGGTCGACCTGGGTACCCAGGTCGACTAGGGTGTCGACTTGGGGGTCGACCCACCTGCCCAGGTCGACTGGGTGATCGACCTGGGGATCGACCTGCTCCCGAAATCCAGCTTTCTGAACCTGGTTCGTTCTGATGTATTTGGTCACGTTTTCTGACCAGTTTCATCCGCCTAATCCTATATAAACAACCTTAGCCTCCCTCTCTATTCACAATTCTTTTCTATCCTTATGTTGCCTCTGAGAAAAAGTATAAATAAATAATATGTAAAATAAATCAAGACGACGAAGTGCTGCTCAAGACTTTCAAGAGGAGATTCAAAACAAGCTAGGATTCAAGTGAAGATTCAAACGACTTCAACGGCTGTTTTTCTACGAATCTAATCTAATCTCTGTAAGTCGGTTACTTTTTAGATTTGAACGTTTCTCTCTGTTCGTGACATGAAATTAAAGGAATAAAAGAATATGCCAAATCTTTCTATTCGAATATGTGCTTATATCTTTGGACTTAATTAAGAACTGTTATGATTCGATGACCAATAAGACTGTGACTATGAAACTATGGACCTTAAAACCTTATGCCTCTTTGACTATGAACATTGCCTATGACTGTGACTATGACTATGAGAATTATTTCCTTGACTATGAATACAAGCCTATGCCTTTGATTAGGAAACATAAACTATTGCCTATGACATAACAAGGACAACTGCGATTAAACACCTATGATTCATGACTAGGAAAGTGTTGCTTAAGTTTTGTGACTGTGAAATTGGGTCTAAACCTGATTATCTATTCTGCCTATTCTTGGTTTTCTTTGGTTTTAGACCTTGGGAATTTACCTATTAAGTTAGGTCTACCCATGTTCTTGAACCTACGTCGTTATTCAACCCTTTTTATGTCATAAGACTTCCAGACCTATAGGCCTTCGATGTTCTAGATCAATTTCAGTGAAATTCGTTAGGTCTGTAATTAGTAAATTATCATTTTATGCCAGTTATTATGTCTATCTTTTTCATAGCATTTTTGGTTCATTCCCTATTTTCTGCGAATCTAGATTTATCTATGATCTAGGTTGAATCACGATTATACGAACGATGGGAATACGATTTGGGTAAAATATGAAATTTACTAAAAACGTAGTTTTTAACTTGGAAATTGGCATAAATTGGGAACATGTATTATGGCATGTTCATAGAAATGCAAATTGGATAAATTTGACATGAATTATAGGATGTGTAATTTGAATCTAGTATTGACTTGTAAATCTAGCATTTACAAGAATTGTGAACTAGAATAATAGGTCTAGTTTGACATGAACTGTAATTAGAATGTTAAATCGGAATTGGATTAGCTAATTTTGCATGATAAGTATATTGGCATAAATTTGAAATTGGCCATAATTGGGAGTACTTGTCAGGTTTAGCAAAATAATGGTTAGTGACACTTAATTTGGTATAGTTTACATACCAAAAAGGCATAAATATGATATAGAGGGGAAAATGGGCCATAAGAATAAGTGTTGACAATTTACATTAAAAGAGTAATTATGAAATAAGTAAATTAGGAATAATTTACTTATAGAATTTGTCCAAAAATGAGAAAATGTAAATTTAGACAAATTAAAGGTTTATTAATGACATCTCTTTTAATAACACGCCAGAAAGTTCTAGGGTGACAGAGAGGATAGTGTCTAGGCTTGGGTTTGGAAAATACAAGTTTCCTGCTCTCCCTGGCTATCCTTAACTGATCCGACGGACGGGATGGTTACTTTCAAAACCTGATTTGAAGATTAATCAAAACCTTTGAACGTAGAAAACACGAATAGGCCTAACCCGAGGTTCGACTGAGTTGCGATGTAAACCTGCCCGGAACCAACTGGTACATCCAGTAATCGCAACAATATCTGTCTAATGTGAGTGGTCGCGGCTTTAATCTATTTAATTAAAGCTAGAACAAGAATGGTAGGGTTAAGTTAACTAAGACACTTAACCAATTCAACATGGTAACCAAATCGATGGGTGGGGTTAGGTTCATATAGACACTTAACACAGTTAAGCTAGAATGGGAGGGCTAAGTCCATAGGGACACTTAACCAAACTTAACATCATAAGAAGACAAGATTTGTAGGGGATAAGTAACTAAGAAAACACTTATCCAAATTAACATGTTAACTAGACTAGAAGGTGGGGTTAAGTAAAGTTGATACACTTAGCCAAATTAACATGTTAACTAGACTAGAGGTTGGGGTTAAGTAAAATTTAATACACTTAGCCAATTTGATATGTTAGCTGGGCTAGATCGTAGGGTTAAGTAAACTTGAACACTTAACCATCAGATTGTTATAAAGGAATAGGGTTAAGTCTAAAACATGAAGGGATAATACTTAACCATTAATAACATGTTAGTTAAAACAGACGGGCAAGGTTAAGTTAAAAAGGAACACTTAACCAATACAGGATGAATGGGTAGGGTTAAGTAATAAGAAATACTTAACCAATATAACTTGGTTTGTGGAAGGGTTAAGTCAACATGAATCACTGATAACACTTGACCAGTTTAACAGGATAAATGAAGAGGGTTAAGTTAGCTTGAATTGACTAATGACACTTAACCAATCCAAATTGACGGGAAAGAGAACTAAGTAGTAAATCTTAGTTAAAAGGAGCTAAGTAGTAAACCTTAGTTAATAAAACAACGATTCTGGAAACTAAGTGGTAAACCTTAGTTAGTAGAACTAAGTAGTAATTCTTAGTATAACACGGGAAGGAGCGAACGTCCGTCTGATTAAAACGAAGGCTCCAACGAATTGGGTTACGAAGCCTGAGGCTTCGAGGGGACGTGAGGGTACTCTTGGTATCCCTCTGTGAGGCTGCAGATGATCCTCCTGGGCTCACAGAGGTTAACGTCTACGGTAGAAGAACCAAGGGTATGCCTTGGTTGCAAAATATGGCAACCTAAAGACTAGGATGGACCAGCGTGATTCGGCGAGAAATCGGTAGCCCTGTGATAGCAACTCGTCATTTACCATCCATCTTCAGTCAATCGAGATACGTGAAGCGGAAAGGCGGAGAACTCCAAAAGACAATATACTTGCTATCTAGTTATGGTTGCGGATGGCCATAGGACAGTGGGGCATAGGGGGCCTGCGTATAGTTCTCATTTTTCAAGGTGTGCCTTTCAATAGTTGAGGGAGGGGTCGAGTGGGACCATAGCCACTAGAATAAAAACAGACCTTAGCATCTGCATCGGCAGATATCTGAAAGCTCCGGACCGAGTTCTGTATTTCTTGATTTACCCTACCACAGGACTCGGGCCGCACATTACAGGACATGTGCATCTAGACAAGCGATAACGATTCGCAATACATGCGTGGGGAAGTATAGGAACATGTACCACTCTAGGTAGTGTGTCCTATACTTGGGGGCATCGTTCGACAGGTAGCATAATCCCTAGTTGGACTAGGTGACATAAACCCTGAATCCGAGAAGCGTTCAGCAGATAGCGTAAACTCTAGTTGAATCTAGAGAGCACTTGATAGAAAACCCTAGATTAGATCTAGGTAATAAATAATAAATGTATGCCTGAAGGCAATGGAAACTACAGGGATTGGGATCACGTTATTGTTACTAGTTGGGACACTAGTTAGGTGGTGCAGAGATATAGAAACCAGTACAACAGGGAAATAGCGAAGCGGCGAAAGTATTAGAGCATATCTAGTTTATCTTATCTTAGCATATCTTGTGATTATCTTGTCTAATCTTGCTGACCCTATCATCATGGTGTTATCTTGTATTCAGTTAATTCATGTCGTTTTGATTTCCATGTTCACATGCTAGAAGTTACTGAACTTACTCAGGCTTTATGTCCGACTCTGTTTTTCTTTCATCTTCTTTTCTTCCGTCCCCCCCCCCCCCAGGTAGTAAAGGAGGGAATAGTATAGCTCAGGTTAAGTTGGACTGTCACTTTTTCCCAGCTTGAAGATTTGTCGAAGTTTTGCTTGGATTTCTCTTTTCAGATGCTATGGCTGGCTCTTGCTAAAATTGGGGAATATAAATGTTGTTTTATGCTTCTTTATTTTGTAAGACAGATGATACTCTGACATTGTAAAGAAATCATTGTACAAACTATTTTATCAATAAAGCAAAGTTTTATTTTCCGCTGTTTAATTTCTGTCTGTCTTGTAATTTATCTGCATCTTTTACCCTAAATGCTCAACAAAATTTTGAATTTTTCTTGAGATAGAGCCCGAGTTTGCATAAATTGGACTCCGTATGAAGAAATTATGGCCTTCGGAAGTTTCTGAAAATATAAAACAGCTCGAAAATAAATTCAAAATTCAAAATTCAAAATCAGTTGCCAGAAGCGGGCTGGGCAGGAAATTTCCCGCCCAGGACCCAGGTCGACACTAGGGTCGACCATAAGGTCGACCTTAGTGTCGACCTCCCCCTCCATAGGTCGACTTGTTTTGGCCCAGATCCGATTTTCTTTAGCGTGTGATGTGGTTTTGGCTGTTCTGATGGTCTGGATTGGTTCTAGGTTAATCTCTAAGGCCCTGGGCACTTCTATTCTCCTATAAATACATCCCTAAGCCAAAACCTAAATCTCCTACACTATTCTCTAGCCACCATAGCTCTCTCCTTCTTAGAAAATAAAACAATGGCGTCGCTACTCTTCTTTAACCTAGGATAAAACTAGTGCATCTTCTTCCAATCTAAATAGGATTAAAAGAACAACTAGTCTACATCAAGGAAACGCTATTCAGTTTCAGAATACAGATCCCAGAAATCAAGATTTTCCTTTTTGATTGTGAGTACAGTTATTTTTAGATATGAAATTTAATAATTATCCTGACATTTTTGTGAGTCTGGATCTGAGGTTATGCATACTTTTCTGTGGATCTATCTTGATTGTGACTGTTCTGTATCCGTTCCCTCTTTTCTTCCTTTTCGTTTATAGCCAGGCTACCACGAGCCTGTGCTAAATCTCATAAGAGATTAACGCACGAACGCTAAATTTTGGGACAAATAATGGATAATGCATAATTGGACATGACACATCTTTGACTGAATTGAGAAATGGACATATGTTGTAAATTAGAACTAGATCTGTGTATACTCCGTAATTTGGAAGAAGAGGAATTATTGTATAATAACATGTGACTTGAAACTTGGGGACATAATGCATATAAAAAATAAGATCTGATTTTGAGATGTTATAATATGAAGATCTAGACTTTTGGGGTAAATTTTATGTAATGATTAATGACTTGAAAAAGGAATATGTGACTTATGCATAAAGACCTATATTATAATAGGATAACTATAAATATGAATACGCCTAAAATTGGATTTTTTGGATATTTGGCGTTAAAGGATATAATTTGGCATAATTCATATTTTATATCATGATTTGGGGATTTGAGAGAATATTCTGTACTGTGCAAAGTTTAACTAAAAATTTAGGCATATGTTGTATTACGAATTATGACCATGATATAGGTATGTAAGTTTAGGCTTAATTTATGATTAGGCAAGATATTTAAATAGAATTTTAGAAATATATAATCTGTTGAATTGCCTAATCTGCTAAATCTGTTGAATTGCCTAATCTGCTAAACCTGTTATCTGTAAATCTGCTAAACCTGTTATCTGCTAAATCTGTTGAATTGCCTAATCTGCTAAATCTGTTGTCTGCTAAATCTGTTGAACTGCCTAATCTGCTAAACATGTTATCTGCTAAATCTATTGAATTGCCTAATCTGATAAATCTGTTATATGCTAAATCTGTTGAATCGCCTAATCTACCAGATCTGTTATCTGCTGAATTGCCTAATCTGCTGAAAGCTAAATAATTGCAATTTGGGTATGAAAATCCGTAGGCTCGATCTAAGATTGTGTAAAACATGGAAATTTGATTAATCTGCTGTAACCTGTATAGAAGTTTAATTTGTTAAATTAACAGAATTAGTCTGATATCTGTATAATCTGTATTGGAAAGAATTGGCTATGACACGAGGTTAGACTCTGTTTGCGGTAAAAGCCTGCCCGGAACCAACCGGCTTAACCAGCAACCACAAAATGTGAGTCTAATGTGAGAGGTCGTAGGCATACCTAAAATATGCTTAGACACGAGGTTAGGTCTGGCTTGTGGCAGAAGTCTGCCCGGAACCGCCCGGCACATCCAGCGGCCACAAGCTACCGACCTAATGTGAGAGGTCTATGCATTAATATTTAATTAATGAAAATTTAAGAGAAATGCGGTGTCTAAAAATGTGTTAGGTAGATAGGGTTAAACCAACTGGACTGATGAATCTAATAAACCCGTTTCGTGAATCTGTAGTCCCAATACAAAGTTAGACGATCTGTAAGTATGTTAAATCCGTACATCTGATCTGTTAACCTGAAAACTTGTTAACTTTATTGTCTGATCTGTGAACTAGTAATTTGAACTCTGTCTGAAATCTGTAAACAAGTTAATCTGAAATCTGTTAGTCTGGGGACACAAGGTTATGAGGGGAATTACTTGTGTCATCTGTTGTGTGGAACTCATATTAGTCAGTAACCCTTTCTGGTATCAAAACTTTGACCCCACGCTATGTAGGGGTCCGGGCACGCTTACTGAATTAATTATAAGCGGTTGATTCTGATAATGGCGAGGGGTGTTGATGGCGCATTCTAACCGGGTCATGTGCGTGCGTGGATCCGATCTGCTCTGAGGATGTAAGACACCGTGACATTTGTAAATAGGTCTATGCCAATAGGTTGCCACTTTAGGGAGTGATACACCCTACTGTGGGACCGACACAGGGTATTTATGTATTAGGGAGCCGATCGCTTGAGGTAGGACTTAAGGTACACTTAGTTCTGCCTGTTTCTGTTGGTACCATCTGTTTCTGTTGGGTGGTAACACATGTCTGTTTCTGTGTGGTACCGTTTGTTGGGGTGGTAAAGCCCTATTACTATTGTACACCTAATTCTAACATTCTGTTTCCGTAAGGATTATTCTTTTTCCGTCTCTGTTTCCGTTTCCGATTCTGTTTCTGTACATTTTGTCTGTTGGGGTGGTAAAGGCCCAATAGTTGGGTGGTAAAGGCCTATTATTAGTATTCTGCTTCTGTACCTTCTGTCTGTTCGGGTGGTAAAGGCCCATTACTAGCATTCTGTTTCTATAGAGATTATTCTGTTTCCGTTTCTGTTTCAGTTTAGACATTAGGGTAACACCTAATCCTATTATACTAGTATTAGTGCAGAGAAGTGAAAATCTTAGCTTAGCCTATATCATTCTGTTTCTTCTGTTAACCTACTATTTCTGTGATTAGTTATCTCTCATCCAGGTTTATTTACATGTCATGATACTATTATATGTTTATAAGCTGAAAGTCACTGGACTCACCAGACTTATGTCTGACCTAGTTTGTTTCGCCTCTTTTCTTTCCGTTCCCCCCTAGGTTTTCAGGGTGGAAACATAGGAGCTTGATTCAGATTCTCTCTGCTTGAAGTATTGCTTGGCTTTGGCTCTATCTTTCCTTGGCAGTTTATATTGGGGATTATGGCTTTAAAAATTATGCATTCTGAAGGCTTTTGTACAGGACCGATATTTATGTACTTGAGTTCCGATATTGTGATTTTGAAAGATGTAACCAAAACTTATTTCTGTTTCTGTTGTAATAAAGTTATAAATTTTTCAAGTACTATTTTACCTATCTTGTAAATTTCTGTTCTGTCTACTAAAAACGCTACACCAAAGTTAAGGCATTCCCTTTCCGAGTGTCCTTAACGAAGGTGGGGTATTGCAATAAATCTCAGATCTGAAAATATCTCTAATTTGGTTCGAATCCCAATGCAACACAGAAGCTCTATTTCCAATTTGTTGTTAATTTGCCTTGATTTGATGTTGATTAGCTTAATATTGGACTAAAATGTGATTAGGAGGTAGTTTAGAAGGTGGAGGCCATTGCTAGGGTTAGAGAACGGTAAATAACAGCTAGAAAATTGAATAAAACTGATTTCCCAAACCCTATCAGCCCTCCCATAAACCTAATCCCGAAATGGGTTACGGGCTTAACTGCTAATCACACGGTTAAGCCCAATTATGTTGTTTTTCACCATCCAAACCTTATTTCAGCCATATCTCCCAAACGGTAAGTCTGTTTGATTAATGTGACCACTCTACAGAAAGGTAAACCATCATCCGAACCCAATAGAAGTTATAGGCAAAAAAGGATTCTCCAAGGGTAAAACGGTCATTTGAAATTCGGAAAAAATCGTGAATATGGGAAATGAACTCAATAGTCTTTGCCCAATGTTACATCACCATACGACTTCATCTGAAAATGAAATAAATATTCCATGATCCTCCGATGCGTAGAATGCGGGTCGTTACAAGAGTAAACTGGTCTCAATACATATTTGATCAAATTAGGAGTTTCTAGACCCCTACAAAACGCATGATTCCAAATGTTGCTTACCTTATGTGAATATGTCGATCATAAGAAATTACTCTATAATTGTCGAAATATCAAGAAATAGAAATTAAAAATAGTAGATATGTTTTGCTTCTTTAATGCATTTCCTAGAAAGACCTTTTCAAGTTATTCCGTTTGGACAATGGAAAGAGCGACAAAATCTTCCACAAGAACCTAAACAACCATTGCAACCCCAACGTTAACGAAGACAAAGACGTGAAATAACATCCGAGCCTTCAAACCAACTGAATATTTTTCTAACACTGACATTCAAGAGGCTCTAATAAATGCACAAGCTAGTGAAAGTGTACATGATGTTACCCTCCAAATGAGCGAATTCTTTTCGTTAATCAACAAATTTTAGGAAAGAAAGTCGCGCGTCTTGAACGATCATTTTCCACTAGAATGAGAAGGGTCGAAAACCCCTTAGACAAAGTCGTGACTACCCTTGTTAATATTATTCGCAAAGTACAAGGCCAATCATCTTCACATTGTTTTTCTGAATCTCTTGCTCCACCTCCATCACAACATATTATAAGTGATATTCCTCCAGGAATAAGCACTCATGGTGCCTCACCTAAACATCATGCACCTGGAAAAATCCTAATGCCTAATGATGAGAAGGACGATAGTTCATGGACAACAGAAGATGCTCCTCACTGTGAACATCATGCTTTTCAAGGCCTCTCCATTCAGGAAAATGTTGCATACAATGATGAATCTCAGTGGCAGCAATATGACGATCAATCATCTAATCTGTGGGGTTATTTCACTGGTTCCTAGGCATATCACTTTATCATCTATGGCTTTCTATTTATTTAAGTTTATGCTACTATTTAAAATTTTGGACTATATTAATACTCTTTGACTTTTGTGTGTTTGACACTAGTCGTATAGTTGTCATCATAAAAAAAGGGGAGAATATTAGATCCTTTGTTTGAGCTTGTAATGACAACAACTATGCGACCATTGAAAGTATATATAGCATGTCATATAATCTTGTAGGATTTATTCAAGAAGGAGATGAAAGCATGAACAAGACCACATGACATACTCAAAGGCTTCATTAGAAGAATACATTAGGTATTGAATATTAGATTTATATAAAATCTCCTTAGGTTTATATGAGCACTTTCATATATATATATATGTATGTATGTGTGTGTGTGTATAACAATCTGTACATGTACAGATGTCTATCTATATATAGCAAACGGCTGGTATTAGGTTCAGGAAATATTCCTGGACTCAGCACAGATGTCTATCATATATAGAGAGACGTCTGTTCTTGGTCTCGGGAAATTATTTCCTGAAACCACAGACGTCTGTCACCATATGGAAAGACGTCTGTCTTTGTATTTGGAACATATCCAGAATACATTGACAGACGTCTGACCATATGAACAAACGTCTGTCTTGGCAACGGTTGTTTTATTCTGAAAGGATTTCCTTGTGTTTTCAAAGGTCACAACTTTTCTTTTAAACCCTAAATTAGTTCCTCAATAGATATACTATTTCAAACGAAGAGTTTTTACTTTCAAAGGTTAAATACCTTCATAAAAGCTTTTCAATTACTATAAATATATCTAAGATTGAAGCTTTAGTTACCTAATCTCCTTGAATCTATTCTATACTTTCTAAAGCTTTCAATATTCATTCTCTCTCAAAAGCATTCATTCAACAAACAAATTCTTCTGTATTTCAATCTATTCAATTCTCATATCAATACAAGGAGACTATAGGTGAACTTTGTACGATTCAGTCAAAAGACGTGTTGTAAAGAACACAATATTGTCAAAGCATCTTTTGGTTCGTAAGCCTGTTCCTCTGGGCTAAGCGAGGGCAATTTGTATTAGTAAGAAAGCCGAAGGGGAGCTTCGGTACTAAGATGTATAATGGGAGGTCCAAACGAGGATAAAATATATATGTGATTGATTCTTACTTTATTCCTTTATTTCTTACTATTTATTATCATTACTTGCTATAGTTAGATACACACATCGATCCACATACAGACTTTCAGAGCTTGACTCCAAGAGTGGATTGGAAGTACATTTTACTTGTAAAGCTACTCCTGCAAAGGGAAAGAAGGGAGGTAGTGGCAGCGGCAATGGAAAGTAGAGGAAGAGAGCGCTCGCTAAAAGTAAGTCGCAAAAAAAACGCTTAGGGAAGAGAAATGATGCTGATGTTGGAGGAAGTTTTTGGCTAAATAGATTTATTTTTGTCTTATTGGACAAGTTAGTGCAAAATTAGGTCCTTGCTTTCTGTTATCTACCCACAAAACTTTTAGTTTTTGGAAAACATTTATTTTAAACAAAAGCTGGATTTTATTTTATTCTAAGGGAATTTGTCTATGTGTTTGAGTTTTTAGCACTTACTATTTAATATACTTGCATTTGATTACTAGTCTCTGTACTTAAACTATGAATTTTTGCTCGAGAATTAAAGCATTAGTTTGGTGGACCAATCCTCCTTTCGATCGTGACTTCAGGTCGTATGGTTCACTATTCAAAGGTTCCACTCTCTAGGACTCCTTATGTTTATGGCCTTAAGTCGTGTAGGACTTAAAGTTTGGGGCTTCATTCTAAAGATCTTCTTTCAGTCGTGATCTTAAATCCATGAAGTCTAGAGTTGTAGGTTCTACACTTGAGGCCTCTTGTTGGTCATTTGTCTTGAGTCCTTTGGGACTTGGAATTGAGAGCTCCACTAATGGGACCTCCTTTCGGTCGTAGCCCGTGGAACTTGGAGTCGGACATCGTAGTTAGCCCATGGAATTTATACTCGCTCGTTGTTGATTCAGGTTCGATTTGTGCATCCTTTTGCTCTTCTGAAGTTTCATTTGGGCTAGGGTAGTTGGAATCATTTGTTATCCCATTTTATTTATACTCTAAATCAAGCTTTGAGGATTATAATTAGCCAAGTGAATGCTCGATATCACGTTCAACTAAACTAGAATGGTTGCCACCTTATTTTGATACAATGGGTTGGTGGTCAAACTCTCATGTTATGAGTGTGCGAGTTGTTTACACTCTACCTTGTTGTTTATTCAAGGCTTGAGTTAATTGGTAGGTGGTCGGTTCACACCAATATTGAATTGGATAATGGACTTGGGGGAGAGAGAGTCGACGCCAAGATCTGAGGCACTTTACTATTTCTGTGTTGCGTTCATGTATGCAAGCCGATCATATCACAACTAATATATTAAGAGACATGAAGAGCATGAAGTATCAAGAGCCTTTATTAGAACTAATAAAAATTGGAAACATTTGCCTTATTACTGTTAACTAAAATATTCACTTGGATGAAAATATGGAAGAATACTTGCAAAGACTAAGGAGATAAGCTTTCGTAGGGATTAAGGGCAGCTTTCGAAGGCATTGGAAGAGCATCATCGAAAATATCAAGAGAGGAAACTTGAGAAATGAGCCTTCGAAGAGATAGAAAAGAGCCTCCAAACATGTCAAATTTGAGTCATCGAAAGCACCAGGGCTACGTAAGAAAAGGTTATGGAAGAAACTCAAGCACAAACCATCTGGACACAGATAAAGCCTTTCAAATCGAAAGTGGTACCACTAATAATCCAGTAATGGTGTCCATAGTGATCAAACCTGAGAATAACCGGAAAGTAGCCATAGAGGCCTCTTTAATAGAATCGATGGGCCTTTCCTTTGTCTTACAAAAGGTAACGTGACTCTCAAAAATGGAGAAAAGGTATGACAAAATGTGATAATTATGGGATTTGAATCCCTGACTCCCAACCATGCACTAACCACTGTGCTTAAAGATCTTTGTGTTAACTTTTCAAAATGGATGTTATAGACTATCCCATTAAAGAGCCTAATATCCTCGTTGTCCCATCATCACTAACCACCCAGACGTTGTGCACGTAACTTGCATCAGTATCACACCGATTGATATCAAAAGCATTACACGCACAATTGCAGCTAGGTATAGGCTCTAATACCAAATGTGACAACCGCGGGATTCGAATCCCTGACCTCCCGAAGAGTAATACCATGAACCACTGTGGTAAAAGATCATTGTGTTAACTTTACTATATTGATAAATGGGGTTCCACATGGCTATACTAAGAGTAATAGTGGGTTACGTCAAGGAGACCCTCTTTCACCTTATTTATTTTGTAATGGCCCAGGAAATTTGACCCTCGAATTTTGACACAAATACATCCTCTGTATCTACGGCCTAAACTCTAGTACCAAAAATCCAGAAAGTTAAAAGAAAGAAGTTAGAGGGTGAGAAAGAAAAAAGAACGATTAGAATAGAACAAGAAAAACATAACACAACAGAATGAGAAAAGACCGGAATCTCACAGCAGAACGAATAAAATATAATATATCAATACTCCTTACATAAGAGAAAAATTGTATATATACTGAATAAGTAACCAGTGTACACAACTGGATCAGCCTATACAGTCATAACAATCTCTGTACACTGGCTGATAAATACAACACATACAACGAAAATAAATTTATACAATTAATAAGAGAAAACATCTCGAGTCCAGCTCCTTTCCTACGGTTCCAAACAAATCCAAAGCAAACCTGGAAAATATACGTGGTCTGACTCGAGCATATTTTAAGGGAAAAAACACTCAGATCAGTCTGAAGTACTTAATAGTGAGAAAACTCACATCACAAACAACTCATTTAATTATAGAAAATATTTTGAAAGAATGGAACTCTCGTAAGACACGACAACACATAAACACAGCAAGTGCTTTTCCCTTATGATAACCAAAACACTTTCTAGTAAATCCCATGATATTATAATAATATTTAAAATACAAATACTTATCTATCTATCTGGAATTGTTACATTAATCAAATTCTAGCATATTAGGTATAAAACTAAAACCGTAAAGGCTCGTATTGGGGTTTGGATTTCCATACAATGATAAGGCACCGGGGTACTACCTATCATGGTACCTCTCTTGATAAATGTACCGAGAACCTTGCATGGACTCCCTACGAATCAGGACCGGCCAACCCCTCTTTGGATTGTACTGAATATTTCACCACCTCGGTTGTGATCAACAACCAAACATCAGCATATAATAATCAAAGGGTCATCTGATCTAGATTGGGTGGTGACATTATCCTACTTGGGTGCTACTCACTTAGCCCTGAAGCATATCCCTTGTTTTACTCATTACCGGTTGATGAGGCTAGAGGCTACATTTTTACCTTCCATACATGGCATACACCCATCTTTGGATGCCACATCGCCATTTCGTCTATCACTAATTGATGTTGATAAAAATACAACCTCCGAGCTTATACGTCTCAGAAAAGGGTGCTAAGAGAAGAGAAGTTGCCCTCTCCACCACCAGACAGATGTGCATTTAAAAAAAATTAATGTACGTGGTCTAAGAAATGCAATATCAGACATCCGTCCATACAAGTTGTACAAGAATAGGACAAACCGAAGGTACACTTTTACCATATTCTTTCGGCAAAATCCCTACGATTAGTAATAAGAAATCCTTGCATCATGCAGAACCCAGAATGTAGGGAATACTGCAACAAGTATAACCCTGGTAGCCAATCAGAGACATCATCGATGTAACGACCTGCACTTCCAATCACTTCAAACCGACCAAAAATAGAAACTCACGTCGATTCAAGGTAAGAAAAAGTACGTTTTGTTAGGGTTTATCAAGGCAAACACAGCGGAATACAAAGCTCATAGCGGAACAGAAAAAATATAATAAGAATATATTATTGCAGCGGAAACATTTTTCAATACAAATTTGATTTTACATACCATTACTCCATGAAGACTTAGCATAATATACCGATAATAGAGTACGTCTGGCCTTCATGAAACTCCAACTCTCTCTGGAACTCCAATTCTTCAAGCTCGAGCCTGATCTCGATAACTGAAAAATAAACTAATAGACTGCCTGAGTGGAAATTGTGGGAACCCGCAGTTTGTAAGGGAAAAAAACTGCGAGTCAGTCATGGGACTGGTGTGAGAAAACCTTTTATTACTAATCTGATACTTAGTCTTATTTTGAATAAGGTATCTCGGGACCACGCCGCATGTCGCGGAATGGGTTTCCCCCTAAGGATACATGCACAACCGTAGCAACCAAAAGTAGACTTACGGAGCCTATAATGCAACAAACAATATGCAATTCCTCAATCTACCCATTTAGGTTTAATTCCCAAACTTAGATTTTCAAAATCCAATTAACTTTAAAGAAGTTATTTCTTTGGACTTTATACCCGAATTCTTATTTCAAATCATTTGAAATACATATATAGCTTTTGTATCAAATTAGCTTTCACTTTGGGATCTCAAACCAAAACATATTTGAAAACCTTAAATATCTACTATATAAGCATATCAAAATATATGCCACCTGATCGAGTGATCCTCCTGATGACTAGGCTCCACGTACACCTTACCCTCACGATAATAATCAAGGTACGTCCACTCCCCAACCTGAGAGCGAACCATACCTTCCATGGACCGTAGTCCTCACATTCCCGATTTTTCATCACCAAGGCCGTTACCCGATCATTAGTAACACATAGGAATCATTTCTATATTCCGAAGTGGGGAAAACCATTTACACCAATAATAGTCACAAGTATGATCTAATCTATGTTGATTTCCAGTTCCAAATCATTTCAAAATTATCGGGTTAAGTCCTCGAAATCCTCTCTGTTTTATAAAACATTTTTATAAAACTTTTGATCGACGCTAATCTATGAAGTAGAAAAGCGCGACATTTGTAATAAATTCTGCAAGCATACAGGTGTGTAGCATACAGGTCGAACACAGGGAGGTAGATTAAAATTAAATTATTTATCTAATCTCTTGGGCGAGTTAGACGAAGCCTGGAGATTTGTTTTGAAAACAATAAAATTGAAATTGCAAACTTATGATTATCGTCGAATCTAATCGAACGATTAATCACAAAAAAGTAAATAGCGAAGCAAGAACAAGAATGCAGAAATTAAAATTGCAAGAAAAGAAGAACAACAAAAGGTAAATTAGGATTGTCGTTGAAACTAATCAAACGACTAATCTCTAAGTAAAAAAAATTGTAAAATACAATTGGTGCTCTACCGAATCTAATCGTGTAGACAACACTAATTGCTAAGAAAATAGAAAAATGCTAGAAAATAAAAGAAGAACTTTATTAAGAAGAGAAAATATGATACAGGATGGTGGCTACAAGGGGATTACAAGGGTATTTATAGGAGAACCAAACCCTAACCCTAATTACAATTGGGCCTAGCCATTATATTACTAATTAGTTTACAATGAGAATCTCAAATGGGCCCTAGTTAAATCTACTAAATTTTTGGCCTTTCTTCTTTTCCTCTTGGTTCTTTGACAATTCTTCATTGATTTGTGAGGTGCAAAGCCTTTTATCAATCCTTTTCTTGTCCAACAGCAACTAGACGTGATGTCTTCATCTACAATTCTTCAAAATGCAAATGCACAGCAAATTGAACTCTATTTCTCTACATTTCTGGTTGCATGCGGGCTGGGTTGGATTATCTGTAAAAATAACAAAACAATACCCAAGTAATATTTATTTATATACAAAAGATAAGAAATAAGAGCATAAAATAAACATATTTCTATGTCAATCAAATACCCCCACACTTATCTTTTACTCGTCCTCGAGTAAAACAAAAAATGAAAAACTAACTAGATAGGTCACACTTTCGTAGGAAACACGATTGCATTGAGCGTATGCAACAAGCCGTTAAACCTCTAGGTGTCCCTAGTAGGACGAGTGGTGTCTCGTGAGGGTTTTCAGCGGATACTACCCACAAAATCCAAATGCAGTATGCTATGATTCTAATGAAACTACATGAATGCAACGGACATATGCAAATAAAGATGAAAAATGAAAACACGACTTATTTCATGAAAGTGGTACAACAAATTAAGTTAACAATTTCTAGTCAGTTGATTTTATTTTAGATACCTCGACTTGTCACAAATTTTCAATATAAATCAAGTTCTCAAATGTTAAATTCCAGTTTGGCCAGTTAGTTCGGTCGATAGCATAGTGCAGCCATGAAATAAATTCTTAGTTTGCTTGGCACAGTTTGCAAAGTGGTATTCTAATTTTCTCATGTATGGCTAGTCAAATCAATAAGGTCAAGAAGTGTTTGGGTATCATCGCTTATTCTTTATTCTATAAAATTTTAAGATTTATGATTAAGTACATACACCTAACTAAAAAGACCAAGGTTTACCACCCATGCACTGCCTCGCGGACTAACGGAGAGTAGGTAAAGAGCTTGGCGGATTGGGCAGGCCGACTTTGACTTTGTCAACAACGTGTCGGTAATCCTTAGGTGTCCAATCTCATAAAATGAGACCAAGATATTCCAACTTTGACTTTGTCAACAACGTGTCGGATAGAGCTTGGCGGGTTTGCACACCAACGCTAGATATACAAGCAATGTTGGATACCCTTGGAATACTATTATTATTATTATCGAAAATATAAGCACAAAAGAGAGTTATGCGAATTCAACTTAACACAACTTAGTTTTAAAGATTTGAAAAGCCAATATAAGTATTTTAAGTCCTCCACTTATTTAAACAAAGTCTACAATATAGAATAGATTTCATGGCCATCACATAAGAATCTCCCTATGTACCGGTTACACTATTATCCCTCAAAATTAAACTTTTCATTATATTTTAAATTCGAATTTAGCTGAGAGAGAAAAATACTATCAACTGGCTAAAAATTGTGAACTTATTTTGTTGTATCAATTGAAAATGAGTCGTATTTAAAAAAAATGGCATGTTAGTATGATCTAAATGCATGATGGTCCTATTTAAATGGCTGAAAATGAAAAGAAAGAAAAATAAGGAAAAAAAAACAAAAGAATGCAATGCAGACTCCCCCCCCACACTAGAATTATACAGTGTCCACACTGTAAACGTTTCCTAAATTTGAAAGAGAAAACCCATAGATGGATTATATGCAAAATGATTTGAAGAATGAAATGGAGTTTAACCACATGTAAGAACGGATCATATGTATAATGATATATGTGTTTACGATGCATGCGATGCAAAGAGTTCCACCAACTTTGCCCCCCACACTTGGTTCTAGGCCGATGAATACCATTCCCACTATGTCTAGGCATATTTTCGAATAAGTGCAGGTTTTTGAAAATCATCTCATCTTTATACCTCGATTTGTAGTCCAGGAGATAAATATCTAGGGTCGTCCTAACCTGAAATTTTTCAACCAAGCCAGCATTCCAAAAGTAATTCATGTATTCAACAAATTTGTCAGTGTAATTTCTCAAAAATTTGTGATCGTATCTAAATTCAGTGAAAGTTGAAATCTGACTGTTGTTCAAGACTATGTGATCGCCTTTCTTGATTGGCAACGTATTATCGACATCGACAATTTCACGTTCATTTGAATATTCAAAATCAAAATTTTCAAACTTGGATTGGTGGCTTGATTCTGTTTCATCCTTGTCAATTAAAAGTTTTAGTTCATCTACGAAAAGTTCTTCGAAAGCTAACGTGGACACGTCAATTGAAGTATGAGAAACTTCCTGAAATGGGAAATGTGGCGTGTCATCAACAATGGTTTCTACCTTGTCGATCTGTCCTATTCCGGGTTCTTGGTCATTCGAAGAAGAGGGTGTCGACAAGGGAGGTGAACGAGGTAAAGGTATAGAAGATGAATGGTTGGGATTTCCAACATTAGAATAAGAGATTTCGTCGGGGTTGCCGACATTAGAAAGAGAGATGTTGTCGGGGTTGCCGACATTACAAGAAGATGGAGGTTTGGAATTTTCAGAATAATTGGCCTTGGGTGCCAACAGAAGAGTGTCAAGCTTTTCGATTGGGGTCAGAATCAAATGATTGTCATGATTGGGGTCAGAATTAAGGCTTTCATCCTCATATAAACCAAAGAATTCATGATCAGTAAAGTCCTTTTCCAAATTTGAAGTGAAAAATTCCACATTTTCGTTTTGTTCAATTTGAAAAATTTCAACTTTTTCGCAGCCTGAAAGGGGAAGATCAAAATCTGTGCTCAAATCTTTCTCTTGAAAAGAATCGAAGTCCAAGTCATTTACTGGATTGTGAACAACTTCATTTAGATCGTTTTTCTTAATTTCAAAAGTCGTTATTTGAAAATTTTCAATGTCAGTAGAAATTGGATTATTTTCTGATTCAATGCTCATTTGATTTTGTTGCTCTTGGTGTTCTTTAAAAGATTTCATTAAGCAAAGAAGTTCATCAAGCTGTCTATCTTGGTTTTCTACCCTCTCTCTAAGAATGTTAAGATGTGGATATGGGTTGTAGTTTTGAAAATTGGTGGGAAAATTGGTGGGAAAATTCCAATTTTGGTCATTCTCAAGATGTGGATATGGGTTGTAGTTTTGAAAATTTTGATCGATTTGAAAATCATTTTCAAAATTATTTTCAAATTGGTTTCCAACCCCATATCGTTGTGGATCAAAGCTATATTGGGATTCAAAGTCGTTTTGATACGGATGTGGCCCATAATCGAAATTATTGAAATTTGAATTGAAGTCGTCATTTCGATCATAACTTTGAAAATGTTGGTTATTTTGAAAATTTTGAAAATTGTTGACATTTGGCTCGAGAAGTTTTGGAAAATCTTGCCTCATGAGTTGTCGTTCATATTCATATTCTTCCAGTGGACGTCTACTCAGGTTATTATTCCACAACTCTCTCAACGATTTTTTTGAATCAGACATTGGAATGAAGTTAGGGTAAGACATGAATTATTCTCACTTCAAAATAATATAAAATGTCGAGTAGTGCTCTATTAATTAACTGACTCAATTAGAAGGGGGAAGAGGGTCTTATGGTCGTTCACGTATAGTATAAACTAAGGGATACGACCAATGTTTTACGGGTAGTATGCAACCTCTTTTGCTAAAAGGTCAATAAATTGAACTAATACATATCCGCGATCCAATTGTACGAGACAGTCAACTTCACAAAGCACCACTTTTCAGTTATATTATTTTGAAAATCAAAATCACGTGTTAAAATTGAAAATCGATGAGAGTGATTAGTTATGGAAAACTGTTCCTCACCACAAATTCAGAAATATCAGTCACAGAAATATAAATTGCAGAATTAAAATTTACATTCAAGCCGCTGCCGCTGCAGAAATTTTTTACAACAATTGTCTATATATATTTTTTTCTTTGCGGCAGAGCACCTGTAGAGTTTTAAAAGCTTTCACCTTGATCGGCAGTCCTCCAGTGAATTTGAGAAGCGCTAGCGCGTTCACACCCCACTTGGTGTGCAACCGCTTCAACCCATCTGAATCGTCCGCTGCTTTCTGTTGTTGTCCCCTTCTATTAATTGCTTGACTGCGCTGCGGCACGGGTTCGGGCTAGGAGCCCGAAAAAAAATTTTTTAAGACCCTTTTTTTTTTAAAAAAAAAAAAAAAAAAAACTAATAAAACAAACAAAAGTAAAAACAATCGTAAAGGAGAAAATAAAAATAAACAAGTGAAAGAAAAAAAAACTGACTCAACTTAAAAAAAAACTAAAACAAGCAAAACAACTCCGCTTAGAGGAAAAAAAAACAAACAAACGAACTCAAAGAACTATGAGACAAAACAACTCGACTAAATTAAGAATCCCACAGAAACAAAATCACTGAAAACAAGCCACAAATTAGAATCCCAGAACCCCACAATCGAACGCAACAGAACAGAATAATTGACGCCAAGTATAAACCTAGCAATATGACCTAAAACAACAGAATAGTAAAATACCATAATAGGGAACAACAAGTCCCACTTTTCACGCCCAAATTAAACTCGGCTAACAAAACAAAACTACTGCTTAACAGTGTAAACAACTTAACATTGAACCCGAATAAACCCACATGCCGTACTCACTCAAATTTTAATTGGGTAAACCTACCACCCAAAACAAGAGAAGAAACCAAGGACCACAAAATACACAGCGCCTAACTTTCCAAGTTTACAAGAGAAGCAAATACGAGTCCACTTTTTTTTTTTCAGGAACCAGAATCGCGTTTTACTCGCGGAAGGAAATTTGGGTTTTTGAAGGGATTCGCGGAAGGAACCAGAATCTCGAATTGCAACTACAGGATTTCAACGATTCGGTGATCGGAGTTTTGGGGTTGATGTTGGATTGTTGTGGTAGTGGGGTTTGGCCGAGATTGTTGCAGATGGGAATGGTTTGGTCTGTGGAGGGGCCGGTACAGGCAAGAAGGATTAGACCGGAGTGTTTGTCGAGATTTGCAATGGAGCCAGGGAGTTTTTGGTTTGAATTGGGGTACGGGATCTGGACGGGATATTGTGGAGTCTGGTGATGTTGTGAACGGTGATGGCTGCAATTCGGCCGGGCTTGTTGACGTTGATGAGAGGAGCAGGGTATGGATAAGGGGAAGTGCGAAGGTGGATTTGTTTTGAAAGACAGAGGCTGTTCTAATCGGATCTGAAATTTTGTGGTGAAGTAGAGAATTGTATGGGGCTGTAGTGGTGAATTTAAGAAGGATGAAGATGATTACTGGTTGACTAGTGCAGTGATTTTGGAGTTTGGATCGGATTAAAGACGGGGTTCGGATGGTGGATTGTGGTATGAACGGTTGTTGTGAAGATCTGAAATTGGTCAAGGAGTTGATATGGTTTACTGTAAGGGCGTGAAAATGGAGGATGAGTTGGAGTAGGTATTGGTGATGTCTGGGATTAACGTGATGAACGGTAGCAGAGGGATGCTATGGGACGATTGATGTAGAAATCGAGGTGATTGTGGGCTGATGAAGGAGTTCAGGCAGAAAGAAGAAAGAAGACTTTTTTTATTTTGTGAAATTGTAAACGGGCAAAAATATGTAAAAATGGAAGGAAATAAATAAAAAAATGGAAAAAGTGATTGAAATGAGGAAGGGAATAAAAGAAAAATGGCAAGATTTTCTTGTTAGATGATTCTAATATCAATGTTTGATACAGTATCAACTAATGAAAAGATTTTTTTTTGTTTTTTTTTTGAAAAAAAAACAAAAACAAACAAAAAGTAAAAAAAATAAAATTAAAAATAAAAACTAACACGAATCAGAAATTAAATAAATAATAAAATTCGATTGTTACCTCCCCGGCAACGGCGCCAAAAACTTGATCGACGCTAATCTATGAAGTAGAAAAGCGCGACATTTGTAATAAATTCTGCAAGCATACAGGTGTGTAGCATACAGGTCGAACACAGGGAGGTAGATTAAAATTAAATTATTTATCTAATCTCTTGGGCGAGTTAGACGAAGCCTGGAGATTTGTTTTGAAAACAATAAAATTGAAATTGCAAACTTATGATTATCGTCGAATCTAATCGAACGATTAATCACAAAAAAGTAAATAGCGAAGCAAGAACAAGAATGCAGAAATTAAAATTGCAAGAAAAGAAGAACAACAAAAGGTAAATTAGGATTGTCGTTGAAACTAATCAAACGACTAATCTCTAAGTAAAAAAAATTGTAAAATACAATTGGTGCTCTACCGAATCTAATCGTGTAGACAACACTAATTGCTAAGAAAATAGAAAAATGCTAGAAAATAAAAGAAGAACTTTATTAAGAAGAGAAAATATGATACAGGATGGTGGCTACAAGGGGATTACAAGGGTATTTATAGGAGAACCAAACCCTAACGCTAATTACAATTGGGCCTAGCCATTATATTACTAATTAGTTTACAATGAGAATCTCAAATGGGCCCTAGTTAAATCTACTAAATTTTTGGCCTTTCTTCTTTTCCTCTTGGTTCTTTGACAATTCTTCATTGATTTGTGAGGTGCAAAGCCTTTTATCAATCCTTTTCTTGTCCAACAGCAACTAGACGTGATGTCTTCATCTACAATTCTTCAAAATGCAAATGCACAGCAAATTGAACTCTATTTCTCTACATTTCTGGTTGCATGCGGGCTGGGTTGGATTATCTGTAAAAATAACAAAACAATACCCAAGTAATATTTATTTATATACAAAAGATAAGAAATAAGAGCATAAAATAAACATATTTCTATGTCAATCAACTTTCCCTGTCCAAAATCGGGAAAACATTTCTTTTCTCTTATGAAAATCTCATTTCAAAATCCATTCATTAAATTGAAATGAACTTAACAACATCGCTAGACACCTCATAGTCAAATTGTGAAGTGTTTCACTAGGTGTTAGCTAGCATATAAGTATTATCTACTCAACCCCTTGCTAAATGTAAAAGCACATTTGCTCATAAACCGGTCGAGCAAAATCCAAACAATCAAGTAATCACAATAACGAACTTGTATTATCAACCACTAATGATCATATAATCATATAAGTTCACTAACAATTATTGATATCAAACGAGCCCTTAATCGGTTAATAGCTTCTCCCATACTTAAGTGACTATCCAAATTTTATTTAAAGATTGAATCTTTAAGGGTTTAATTTTCTTTACCACATGAAATCACTTGAAAATAATTCAAACATACCACCACAAATCAACTAAGGCATGTATATACCTAATCTTCCATAAAAATCTTGGTTTTCTTTTATGTATTCATGGATTTTCACCTAAAGATCACACCTTTATGTGATTTTATTCATCAAAATCGAATCTTTAAGGTTTTAACATCTTTAACCACAACAAATCACTTACTAATAATCCAAACATATAACGAAAATTAAATCAAGGCATGTATATTTATGATATTCCATAAAGTCGCAACTTTGTGAACCTAACATAAAGGTTTCCGCTTCAAACTCCAAACAGTTGTCGTTTTTACTTCATGAACATATTTAGGAATTTTAAGCAATCATATACCATCAAATCGTCCATGAATTCACTACAAAACTCTAAGAAACATTTCAATAAACATTTTACATACAATCATTAAATCAAGCAATAAAAAACCCTTTATAATTTTAGTTTTTCTCACCCCGTGAAATCCTAGCTTTGCCAAACGATCTCTAGCTCCAAGATCTACCTCCTTTACTTCTTTTTATTCTTATTTATTTATTTATTTTAATTATTTTGTATGTTATATTCGGCCATGGAATTCCATGGATGGAGGAGATTTACGGTGGAAGAGAAGAAGGAGAAGGAAAGAGGTAAGAATGGAACGAAAATGAGAAGAGTGTAGACGTCTTTTTATAGCCATGTATAAGGGCATTTATGTCATTAACATAGGGACACTTGTCATGTTACTACCATTGCTTAACATGTAAGTATACATGTGTTAAGGCTTCCTTAAGAAGCCATAAGCTTAAGGAAGAATTTTTTTTTGTCTTCTTACACTTATTACTCTCTTTAGCTTCTTTGAGAAGCCACTAAGATTTGGCTTCCAAGAGAAGCAACTAAAGGAAGACACTTAGCATAAGATAAGTTTTGAGAAGCTTAAGGAGGAAGGCACTAAGAATTGGGTTCCAAGAGAAGCCATCAAGAATTGGCTTCTAAGAAAAGTCATGTAGATATGACTAAGCTTCTAGGAGAAGCTACTATTGCTTTGGCTTCCATGAGAAGCTATTGAGGATTAGATTCCTTGAGAAGCCATTTTTGGCTTCTAAGAAATGACACTAAAGATTGTCTTACTTAAGAAGCCACTAAGGACCGGCTTGGCTTCCAAGAGAAGCCACTAAATATTAGTTTAGGAATTGTTTTAGTTTAACATAATATTGACTTGAGTACTTAATTTAAATGTCACAAATTAAAATACTTAGGTACTTACTACATCATATCTCAATATCGACAAATATTTTCGAAGCTGAATATTTTGTTAATTCGATATCTAATTAAATCGAAATTTAAAAGGTATATTTTCAAATTAAAGCCATATATACATTAAAAAAAATTCATTCAATCCTATTTAAATTCTTGTTTTAAAATTGACTAAAATTTCAGGTCGTTACATTCTCTCTCACTTAAAATGATTTCGTCCTCGAAATTGAAGTTAAAACTAATGGTCATATACCTAACCAATACCTTGATTATTAACCTAAGAGCTCTGTTGGTTAACTTCACTATTTTACTTTATTTGTTTTTTCATTGGGCATAGGACTGCATAATGTACGTCCTTATGGTTTTTTATAACCGTAAACACCCACAGTTTTCCTTTATTCTTATCCTTCCTTGAGAAACTATGAATATACTTGCTTAGGTCCAGCCTATTTCCTTCTTCGATCTGCTCATAAATCCTTTTCACTTGTTTTCGATTCATCATCCTAGGTTTGACCATAGTTATCCATACCCTACAACATTTAGTACTTTACCAAAAAGTTTTATAATCTCTTTAGAAAATGCCTCGACTATCCAAAATTGTCGAGAATTCAAATTTCTTAATTAATTATACTAATTAGCACATCCAGCAATTAACTAGTGGATTAAATTTTCCAAAACATAGCTCTATCCTTTTTATGAAAATATACTTTTGGATAAAATTATTTCACTTATCCATAAAAACTATGTTGGACTACTCTGTTTAAGTGTTTAGAAACATCTATCGGCACAGCGAGCTCTTACTGTACCGATCAATGTTCATAACCCACTCAACAAATTAATCCATCACAAAACCATTTATATATCAAACTACAAATAAGTCTCTTATATATATACACTCACACACATCTAGGGTATTACTAACCCTATCTCTAATGAGTTACTTGACCTAGGATACTATTGATCCTATCTCTGACAAGTATGTATCCCACAGAGCCAAGGTTTATTTAGCCAAAGCTCTGATACCAACTGTAATGACCTGCACTTCCACCCACTTCAAACCGGCCAAAAATAGAAACCCACGTCGATTCAAGGTAAGAAAAAGTATGTTTCATTAGGATTTATCAAGGCAAACACAGCGGAATACAAAGCTCACACCGAAACAAATAAAATATAATAAGAATATATTATTGCAGCGGAAACATTTTTCAATACAAATCTGATTTTACATACCATTACTCCATGAAGACTTAACATAATATACCGATAATAGAGTACGTCTGGCCTTCATATGAAACTCCAACTCTCTCTGGAACTCCAATTCTTCAAGCTTAAGCCCGATCTCGATAACTAAAAAACAAATTAATAGACTGCCCGTGTGGAAATTGTGGGTACCTGTAGTTTGCAAGGGAAAAAAAACTACGAGTCAGTCATGGGACTGGTGTGAGAAAACCTTTTACTACTATTCTGATACTTAGCCTTATTTTGAATAAGGTACCTCGGGACCACGCCGCATGTCGCGGAACGGGTTTCCTCCCAAGGATACGTGCACAACCATATTAACAAAAAAAGACTTACGGAGCCTACTGCAACAAACAATATGCAATTCCTCAATCTACCCACTTTGATTTAATTCCCAAACTTAGATTTTCAAAATCTAATTAACTTTACAGAAGTTATTTCTTTGGACTTTATACCCGAATTCTTATTTCAAATCATTTGAAATACATATATAGCTTTTGTATCAAATTAGCTTTCACTTCGGGATCTCAAACCAAAACATATTTGAAGACCTTAAATATCAACTATATAAGCATACCAAAATATATGCCACCTGATCGAGTGATCCTCCTGATGACTAGGCTCCAGGTACACCTTAACCTTACGATAATTATCCAGGTATGTCCACTCCCCAACTCGAGAGCGAACCATAACTTCCGTGGACCGTAGTCCTCACATTCCCGACTTTTCATCACCAAGGCCGTTACCCAATCATTAGTAACACATAGAAACATTTCTATATTCCAAAGTGGGGAAAACAATTTACACCAATAATAATCACTAGTATGATCAAATCTATGTCGATTTCCATTTCCAAATCATTTCAAAATTATCGGGTTAAGTCCTCGAAATCCTCTCTGTTTTATAAAACATTTTTATAAAACTTTCCCTATCCAAAATTGGAAAAACATTTCTTTTCTCTTATGAAAATATCATTTCAAAATCCATTCATTAAATTGAAATGAACTCAACAACATCGCTAAACACCTCATAGTCAAATCGTGAAGTGTTTCACAAGGTGTTGGCTAACATATAAGTATTATCTACCCAACCCCTTGCTAAATGTAAAAGCACATTTCCTCATAAACTGGTCGAGCACAATCCAAACAATCAAGTAATTACAATAATGAACTTGTATTATCAACCACTAATGATCATATAATCACATAAGTTCACTAATAATTATTGATATCAAACTAGCCCTTAATCGGTTAATAGCTTCTCCCATACTTAAGTGACTATCCAAATTCTATTTAGAGATTGAATCTTTAAGGGTTTCATTTTCTTTACCACATCAGATCACTTGAAAATAATTCAAACATACCACCACAAATCAACTAAGGCATGTATATACCTAATCTTCCATAAAATCTTGGTTTTCTTTTATGTATTCATGGATTTTCACCTAAAGATCACACCTTTATGTGATTTTATTCATCAAGATCGAATCTTTAAGGTTTTAACATCTTTAACCACAACAAATCACTTACTAATAACCCAAACATATGATGAAAATTAAATCAAGGCATGTATATTTATGATATTCCATAAAGTCGCAACTTTGTGAACCTAACATAAAGGTTTTCACTTCAACTCCAAACTAGTTGCCATTTTTACTTCATGAACATATTTAGGAATTTTTAGCAATCATATACCATCAAATCGTCAATGAATTTACCACAAAACTCTAAGAAACATTTCAACAAACACCTTACATACAATCATTAAATCAAACAACAAAAACCCTTTAAAAGTTTAGTTTTTCTTACCTCGTGAAATCCTATCTTTGCCAAACGATCTCTAGCTCCAAGATCTACCTCCTTTACTTCTTTTTCTTTATTTTATTTTTTTATTTATTTTTATGTTATATTCGGCCATGGAATGCCATGGATGGAGGAGATTTAAGGTGGAAGAGAAGGAGAAGAAGGAAAGAGGTAAGGATGGAATGAAAATGAGAAGAGTGTAGGTGCCTTTTTATAGCCATGTATAAGGGCATTTATGTCATTAACATAGGGACACTTGTCATGTTACTACCATTGCTTAACATGTAAGTATACATGTGTTATGGCGTCCTTAAGAAGCCATAAGCTTAGGGAAGAAAAATCAAAATTGTCTTCTTACACTTGTTACTCTCTTTAGCTTCTTTGAGAAGCCACTAAGATTTGGCTTCCAAGAGAAGCAATTAATGGAAGGCACTAAGCATAAGATAAGGTCTGAGAAGCTTAAGGAGGAAGGCACTAAGAATTGGGTTCCAAGAGAAGCCATCAAGAATTGGCTTCTAAGAGAAGTTATGTAGATATTACTAAGCTTCTAAGAGAGATTACTATTGTTCTGGCTTCCATGAGAAGCTATTAAGGATTAGCTTCCTTCAGAAGCCATCTTTGGCTTCTAGGAAAAGACACTAAAGATTGGCTTAGTTAAGAAGCCACTAAGGATTGGCTTGGCTTCCAAGAGAAGCCACTAAATATTAATTTAGTAATTGTTTTAGTTTAACATAATCTTGACTTGAGTACTTAATTTAAATGTCACAAATTAAAATACTTAGCTACTTACTACATCATATCTCAATATCGACAAATATTTTCGAAGATGAATATTTTGTTAATCCGATTCTTAAAAATCTCTTATTTTCGTTAAAATAAGTGTATCAAAATACCATATTATTTTCATTCATTGAATCATTCCATCGATTGAATCATTCCATCGATTCTTAAAAATCGATTGCATATACTTATCTCAATGGGATAAGCATATTAACAAATCTCTTATTTTCGTTACTTTGAAAATGATTGTCATACACTTATTTCTTTTGAATAAGCATATCACAATACCATATTATTTTCGTTATATTGGAAATATTGCTATATACTTAACCAAAAGGTATAAGTATAGTCACAAATCCCATCTGGGCTAAATAATGTCATACGATACCTTGTTTATTAATCCAAACCATTTTACTTAACATGTAAAATCTACAATTAAAGTTCACAATATCGATTGGGAAAATAAGAATTAAATTTCCATTAGCACTTTCATTTCCAAACACGTATCATCCGTTGAATAAGAATGTACTTGTTCAAGTTAACGTTTTTTTTCATTTACCGTTCAGACCTTGACTCGACAACGTTCCAATCTTTAAGATAATTTGATATATCGCAACAAATCTCATTTACTATTCAATTCAAATATGGTATTAGTAACAATTCCTTATATCTGAAAATCTCATTCCTGTACAACCATTTTTACTTAATTCGTTTATTAAGGAAACACTCACTAAAACGACCTTTTCAGCTTTAAATCTTCTTTTAACAAGAACTTGCTTAAAAACTTGGCTTTTATTTATAAAAAAAATCTTATCACTAATTCCTTTATAAAAATTCAATTTTAAACATTTCATTATAAACTTCATTCTATTTCCCTCTAAAATTCAAATCTTACCCAACTTTCAAAAACAAAACTTTTAAAACTTAGCTTACGATTTAGTTAAGTCATTTATAAGTTCTTTTATAAATATCTAATTTTTTTTCTTAGTTTTAAATTCTAAAAATCCAAGATCATTTCTGCATCATTTTATAAGTTAAATAAAGCTATTTATTAAATGTTCAAAATAGTTTGTAAAATCTGATTTTTCAAACTTCATAAAACTTATTTATAAAACTTCATTAAGTCTTAACCCTCAAAAACTACATTTTTAAAACATATCCATAAAACAGGAATTCGCTACACAAAACATTTTTTAATTTACTTTTTATAGTACGATTATAAGTATACTATTATTTATAAACTTTTATTTTTTATAACTTAGATAAAATTTGATGCAAAATCTTTCTATTGTTATAAATTAAATTTTATAACTTTAAACTTAGTCGATTCGCCTTTCGACGAATCAACGTCCTTAAAAATATTAAATTCAGGCCATCTGCTACAAATCACTTAATCAATACTGCTTATTGATTAATAACAAATCAAATAACAAATCAGTGTCGAATTTAGTTCAAAAATAAACATTCAAATCATGTTTTAATGTTATTTGTGTTAGACAGTTCATATGTGTACAATATGAAAGCAGGTAACATCCAAAATATTGAGGAATCATGTTGGATCCCTCCAACTTGTTCTCCTGCATCACAACTCATATATCAGTTCATATATGCATATAAAACAAATAATATAATCTAATTCATTTAAGATGAATCTTCCGCTTAAAAGCATGTAATGTCAAAGGTCATCCGTTCACAGGTGAGAACATATATATATATATATATATATATATATATATATATATATATATATATATCGATGACTAGCAACAAAGCAATAAATCATCCATTCATCCAAACACATAATTTATACTAACAACAATAAATATTATTAAACAAAATAACAACATGCATAATATTAGAGTTAACTCAACATCCATTCCAATCAACGTTTGCATTGTTTTATCTAATTTTAAATGGACATTAAAAATTAATCAAAATCTGTGTAAGCTCCAAATGCATCCAATTCAGTTTCTTTGCGCAGATAGTGTAGTAACGATCCAACATGACTGACCACATTGGTTTTGGACCTAAAACGAGTGAGATCGATGTTGAGTTTATAGTTTTTCAACAAATTAATTAAATTATAATTACAACATTAACTACTAATTACCATTATCCCTATTCACACTTCTTAATCACCCTCCTCATATCTCTTATTCTTAGTGTTTTAAAAAAAATCCCTCCCTGTAGCTTTCACCATGGTCGAATTTAACTCCTCATAACCCCATTTTCACTTAATGAGACTAATTAATAAGAACACCGTTCGACTACCCTTTCCTTTCTCCATCCCCTCAACACCATCATGACGGACTGAGTTCACCATGTCGATCATGACTCATCCATCCACGCATGACAACACTGTGTCAAGCGACAACTTTCGGCATGAAACTTCCTCAAAATTCAATGCGAGGTGCAAATCGATGAGCTAAATCCAAATCCCATGCTCATTCCACAATCAAACACTACACTTCACGGAATCACAAGCCCCAAACATACGTCTTCCACTTCCATATTTCGAATAACCCAAGTCTTCATCCCAAACATCCAGAGTCACTCATGCGAAAATTTATTAGCCACTAACTCACAGAAATGGGCTTTACAATTTTATGATTTTAATTTGATTTGATTTGGATTTTCAAATTTTAAAAGAGATGAAAAGTAGATTTATGGTAACGGTTGTAAAAAATTTAAGAAGTAGAAAGAAGTGAGAATTTAGGTTAGGAGTTAAGACATTATATAGGCAAATAAAAATCATATTTTGTTCCTTTATTTTACAAACTTATATTCATGTGTTTTCATTGAACGTTTAAAGCTTTGGGTATGAATCGTCGGACCGGTAACAACCCGAGATTTCGGAGATTACCAAAATATTGAATTAAAATGCAAATTATAATTTAATATGGGATTAAGAATTAATGGATGGAATAAATTGATGATAATATGGTTTATTTAAAAATAAACAATGCATATTGGTCAAAAATTTGGGTTTTTTGGTAAACAACTGGAAATGAAGTGTAAGACAAGGTGTTTATGGACTATAGAGTGAAAATCAACAATGAAAATAAACTATTTGGTTAAAATTTATGATACAGGAATTTTATCCCAGTATTAATCATTTTTGTTCCTAAATAAAAGGAAAACATGAAGAGAATAAAATTCTATAGATAAAATATTATTGGAAATGTTGTTTTGGTATTTTTAATAGTATTAAAACACTTTTGTATAATTGTTAAGAGTGAGAAATAATAGTTAATTTGGTAAAATATGTCAAATTTGAAATATATGTCCTTAAATAATAATATTGATAAATATTGTTGTAACGAGGGGGAAAACAAAAAGAATATAATATTTGCAGTATAATTAGTTTTAAATAATGTTTTAAAGTTATAAAAATAGTGAAAATATTTTTATACACTTTAACTGATGAAGAATTAATTTTTTTCTGTAGAAAATGATCAAAATAGTGATTTTCCACCATAAAATGTGAATATTGGTAAAAAAATCATGTTAAAGTGTGTAAATAATATTTTATTTGAAAATTTAATTTTTTTTTTGTATTAATAATATATTCCATTCATTAAAACATGAATAATGCAAATCGTTTCATGTAAAGTGGACTTTTTATAAGAAAGTTATGTATAATTTAGTGTAAGTACCATATATACTTAGCTAAAATAACTCTAAGTACACTAATGGGCTTTAAGGAAAACAAATCCATACCCTTTATCCCATTAGCCATCTAGAAGCTACAACATGCCACATATGACAACTCACTATAGCCTTCTTCCCCAAACGCAGAAAACAAAAGCTTCACAACATTAAGAAACCCTATAATGACCACCTCCCTCAAAATCAATTTCTTAGCAATTCCTCTACAAATCAAGTTAATTCCTAGCTAAATCAAGAGCAAAAGGTAATCTTCTTTCTATTAAATCCTTGGAATCCATCAAAAATATGAATTTTGTTTTCTATAATCTCTAGTTTTGCTATATTATTGTTTGTTTGCCGCTTTTATCACTTCTTATAGGTTATTAGAGGTGTTTACCCTATCAAAGCTTATCTTTTGCTGCTCAAATTTGGCTATATCGTTAGCTAGAAATCTAATCTTTTAGCTTGCAATAAACTATAGTTAAATTTTCAAGTTTTGAAGATAATCTGTATGTTTTGTTGCTAAAAAACTATGGTATTTGTGTTCATTTTGTCGCTGAAAATGTGTCATCTTTGAAAAATCTTATCTCCTTCGTTTTGCAACGAAATAATGTCAAATTTTAGTATATTTTGGATATTATGTCATTGTTTAATGCTGCAAAATTTCGTTCAAATTTGCAATGTTTTGATGTTGGAAATCAGTCGCTGAAGTTGAATGAAAACAAGATTTTCAGCTGAATTCATTTTGTGTCTAAAGTATGTCATCTTTGAAAAGCTGTATCTCCTTCGTTTTGCAGTGAAATACTACCAAATTTTAATTTGTTTCAGTTATTATGTGAATGTTTGATGCCGTAAAATTTCATTCAAATCTAAATTGTTTAGATGCTGGAAATCAATCGTCGAAGGTTGATAAAATATAATTTTTAACTGAATTCATTTTATAACTGAAAAGTGTCGTCTTTAAAAAAATAGTTTCCCCCTCATTTTGTAGAGAAATACTACCAATTTTTTGTGTGTATTATAATTTTATGTCGATCTTTTATGATGTAAAATTTAATTCGAATCTGAGTTGTTTTAGTGGTCGGAAATCGGTCGTCAAAGTTGTACAAAATATAATTTTCAGCTACGTTCCTTTAATGGTAGAAAAGTGTACTTTTTGAAAAATAGTATCTCCTTCGTTTTGCAGCGAAATACTCCCAAATTTTAATATGTTGTTGTACATATATTATTTTCTATTAATGCAAAATTTCATTACTTTATAGGTGGTTTTGTTATACCAAACATATCTTCAAAGTTAGTTAAAAACTAGATTTTTAGTATAGTTCATTTTGTGTCCGAAAGACCATCTTCAAAATGTGTATCTTCTTCGTTTTACATCGAAATACTGTAAAATTTTAGTATGTTGTTGTCCATGTATTATATTCTATTGTTGAAAACTTTCATAAATTTATGGGTAGTTTTGATATTCTAAATATATTGTCAAATTTGGCTAAAAACAAGAATTTTGTTTTGCCGTTTCAATTTGCTGTATTCTTCATCAGTCTTCATTGCTAAATTTGAGTTAATCGATGTTTTGATTGAAAAGTTTCATGATGAATTTTATAGCCATGATATCCGATAATAGATTATCACGATTTTGAAGATATTTAGAAGCTAAATTTTATTTAAATTCTATTTAAATTTAAATATCGGTACATACTAATATTTGGAGAAGTTGATTGTTTTGATTTCAAATAATATTTGGAAAATTATCTTAAAAATCATGGGTTGGAAAATTAATGTTTGAAAGACATTTTAAAGGATTTTTAATAAATTACTTATTATTTTTTATGTATTTCGACTTATAAGAATGAGAATTAAATGATATAGCAAAAATACGTGGTATAGGACATGCATTTTTGCTTTATCGCTTAATATCGGACTTGTTTGATCGAAACTAATTTGAAGAGATATTCTGAGATATTTTAGAAGTTGCCAAATTTTGGCGAATACTATTGGGTTGAGAAATATAATTTTTGAGTAGGCTCAAGACAAATCAAAATAGATGTATTTTTATGACTGCCGATGAAATAAGGCAATTTGATGTTGAAACTCTAATTTGACCTTATGGCTAGGATTAACCTTCATGATGTTTCTTATACTTTCCAAGGATATGAGGTGAGTTATTTATGATAAATTAATAGTGTTTGTACATTTATGACGTATTTTACTAGTCGATGAGACGAGACATGTCACGATGTCATTTAATACTCGTCGAGAGAGAGAGAGATGAGATGAGTTGGGCATCTCTAAGCTCACCAATGATATGAGGCAGTGTATATTTGATGATGTTTTATGATGGTTTTTTTAATGTTGCATCGGCTAATGATTAGTAAACCAATATATGTGAACGTATGGTATGGGACGTACGTTAACACCTATTGGGTTCTTGTTTGAGAAGTTGAGACACATTTCAAGATGTTACTAGTACAACTACCGAGTACACAATTGGAGTCATCACGATGATTTTGAATATAGCCATCGCGATGATCACGATTTTTGTGACTTCAATCACCACGATATTATTACTCGGATTTTGTGACTAAAGGCATCACGATGTTTTGGCTATAGTCATTAAGATGTTTATGATGTTTATGGCCCTAGTCATCATGATGGATGGTGCAAAGATGTAGTACTAGTCAAGAAGTTAGGCACGTGTAGTTTTCTATGATGTTTTGATGTTTTGAATCACCTTTTTGATGATGATGTTCGAATAAGGTCTCGAGTATGAAAAAAAGCCAAGTTTCTATTATATTTTGTGATGATTTCGAATATGAAGTTTGGAACCCTTTTTGGTTGCTATCAAGATAGATTTTTGACCTTTTAATGATTATATGGATGAAATGAGGTATATATTATGTTGATTTTTTATAATGATATTTAGTAATGGATTAGAGATGTATTTATATCAATACCGACGAAATGAGGTATAATAATTAAGAAGTTTCTATTATATGAGTTTTATGATATATTGATTTGTGTTGGAATTTAGTATATAGCGGCGGGACATGGCATATTTATAGGTGTTTATCCTTTATTTAAAGATTTTGTATGCCTATGGTTCATATTCTTAATTATTCATAGTGAACTAAAGTATAAACATTGTACCATATCATACATGCCTATTGAATCCCTTATGAATTCATGATGGACCTTATGAGGCATCTCGTTAAGAGATAAGTTGATAAACTATTTCGTCCTGTTGACAACAACAGAATGTTTCCCTTATCACTTACGTTCATTTACCTTTTCTACTGATAAGTTTAGCTTGCCTGATCCATGTGCTTTTCACTCGGGTCAGACCGAGTTATAGGTTAGGTATGGATTACAGCTTCCCTTGGATCTTTTTACTAGCTTTTGTTGTGCTTTATCATTTTGGCTTGGATATTGTACCTTATGAGTAGTTGAATCTTATGTTATCAAGATGTATATTTCTGTGGGATGAGTGTATATGTGATTCGGTAGTCCTTGAAACTTATATATGATGTCTTACTATAGAGATGTATGGTGATGTATGTACTTATATACACACACACACACACACACACACACTCTGATCTGGGTTTGCTATTTTGCGACTGATGTTTTCTATCTTATGTATACTACATTATTCTAAAATGGTTCGAAACCACCATAGATAGCATTAGGGACTAAGGGTGTTTACCACTTATGAGATAGTAAAAAATATCGACACATAATTTACATGTTTAGCTCTTAACTAAGGTATTACTATGATGGTCGCCCTTAACCAGCCCTATTCTCAGCATTAGTAGACATAATTACTTAGTAATTCTCTTTACTAATGAAGGTCTCGGGGTGGGCCGTCACAGCTTGGTATCAGAGCATGGTTTCAGGATATAATGTAGCATATATAGAACATCATACGAGATACCATACATCAAATATAATACATTTTTGCACATCATCTTTAAGCATCGCCTTTATATTACCTTTGCCTTTGTCCTTGTTTTGACTTATGGCCCTTTTTGATTCCTTTGTAATAGATAGAAGGAATACGTCTAGGAATGGAAAATTCGTTTGACATTCCGTAGTATTCCTCTAAACTATACCTTTATTGTTGTTCTATATGTGACATTATCTTTCAGTTTGATATGGGCATTTTATATTCTAAGTTTATGGTTATTAGGCCCAGTAGTGATTTTCTTTGGAATTTACCCTACTGTTATTCTCGATATTGTGGTGTGACACCCCACGTCCGTTAATGTCACTCACTAAGGGAATGCATTAAGTTCCGTGAAGCGTTATAGGTAATCAGACACAGAATAATTACAAGACAGATATAAATAAGATAGCAGTGGAAATTTAAATTTTTATTTCAATCATAAATCATAATACCATGGTCCACAATTTCATAAGTCACGAAAAAAACCATTACAAGAAAATAACTTCTGTCTTGCACCATCAGAGTACATAAGTAAATAAAAAGCATAATTCCCCAAATTAAAAGAGTTAATCCATAGTAGAGACAAGAACTTGAGCCATACTTCAGAAATAGCTCCTAGCAAGATGATGTCTGAGTCCTGACTAAGCCTGAATGTTTCCTCCCTGAGAACCCGGGGGAGAGGGGAATGGAAGAAAGAAGAAGAAACAAAAAGGGTCAGACATAAAGTTTGGCAAGTCTAGTTACTTTTAGCCAGTAGATAAATAGAAGTAATATGATAGGCATATAAAGTGGATAAGAGAGAGATCACTACATAAATGACAGGTGTGACAAGGTAAGAAAGATAAGGTGTACATGCCTCACTACTGATTACTCTGCACTATTTCTAGTATATCCAGAAAGAGATGATCCCTTCAACTATAAGGTAGTAGACTTAGGTATACGTCCAAATGTATCCTAACTACTACCCTGATCGATCGGCTCCCTAACCCTCGTAGATACCTTGTGCTGGCCCCACAGTAGGAGGTATCAATTCCTAAAGTGGCAACCCCTCGTTGTAATAATGTGAACAACCATATCTATAGGTCTCACGGTCGTCTTATCCCCCTCTGCCCGACTCATGCACGCACACGGCCTGATCGGTTTGGGCCGCCCACACCATCCTCCACGTTTGGATCTCTTACAATCAGTCAGTAAGCGTGCCCCTTCTCCGCCTAGTACAGAGTACTTTTTTTGATACCTACCCCGGGTTACTAATTGACATGGGTCTTACACAATATGATACAAGCTCTCCCCTTTGTCTTGTATCCCCCACTAGGTTTTCACTGACTATGTATACCACTAGGTGTCTTTAATTACATAGCCTTGTTTATTTCTACTGGTTATGTTTACCTACAGGTGTCTTTAATACATAACTCCTAATCTTCCAATCGATTATGCTTACCTATAGGTGTCTTTAATTACGTAACCCTATCACTTCTACAAGTTATGTTTACCCTAAAAGTTGTCTTTAATTACATAACTTTATTATTTCCACCGGTTATGTATACCACTAGGTGTATTTAATTACATAACCTTAACGGGTTAAGTTTGTGGGCCTATTATCCATCCCCTCTTCAGATTTACTTAACCCAACCCTCAACCATGTTTACTTAACCCCTAAATTAGATTTAAGTTCATACAATCCCTATGGATTAACTTAGGTTAAGTAGTCCAATTCTTTACCATATCCATTTATGGTTTTATAATGGGCCAGACCTCCCACATTAGGCCTACAGCATGTGGATGCTGGATATGTCGGTCGGGTCCGGGAAGACTTATTCCACAGTTGGGCCTAACCTCATGTCATAGCCTGATTCATATTTACGTACTTAGACCTCCCGCATTAGGTTCACCATTAGTGGCTGCTGGATATGTCGGTCGGGTCCGGGCAGACTTCCACCACTAATGCAACCGAACCTCGTGTCATAAGTACAATTACAATTCCTAATTGTAATTACTAGAAATTACATTTTTAATTAATTAACCAATTAATTAATCCTTTCCTTTTATAGGTGTCAATGCCTATTTTACCCAATAATTTGAATTACATGTCCATAAATGTTCATATTCAAATTATGTCATTTTTAACCCTTTTCCCCCGTTTCTTAACTAGCGCCTTCACAAAATTGGCAACATGCATAGGCTAGACAATAGCCTAGTCATAAACAATAATAGGGAAAATAATGGGAATATAACAAAAAATGACCATCTTGGCATAAACATAAACTTCTATGATAATAAGGTGAACATACATACTAGCATGGACATGAAATTGTCATCATAACAAGGTGGGCATAAAACTGATGAACTATGATGTCACAATATCTAAATTAGCAATTTAGATGTCCAATCGATTTAGATCTAACATGATAACATAGGGTGGAAATTTAGATCCCATAAAATTGATCTAACATGAATCATAAGGTGACAATTTAGATCACAAAAAATAGATCTAACATGTTAACATAAGGTGATAATTTAAATCACATAAATTAGATCTAAGATGAATCATAAGGTAACAATCTAGATCACAAAGAATAGATCTAACACGAATCATAAGGTGACAATTTAGATCACATAGAATAAATCTAACATGAATCATAAGGTGACAATTTAGATCACATAGAATAGATCTAACATAAATCATAAGGTGACAATTTTAGATCACATAGAATAGATCTAACATGAATCATAAGGTGACAATTTTTGTAACAACCCGGAAAATGCGAGCCAATTTAAATTTTTTATTTTGGCAATTTTAGTGAATTTTCAATATTTAAAATGAATTATTTTAAATAATATCGACGAGAAATTTATTTTGAATAGAATTGAACGTATATATTTATATACGTCGTCATTAGAATATAAATATTTATTTATATATATATAAAAGGAATTGAAAATGGCGCGGTAGTTCGATAATTTGATTTCAAACTTCAAATGAATGTACCGGGTTCAAAATAAACCGGATTTTAGTGAAACCAAAAATATTTGAATCTAATTGAGAATATCTTTCCAACGAATATGAAAAATCAAAATTTCATAGCGAAAATCAAAAGATATGTCCAGTTGAAAATTCAGAATAGTCGCTATGGAATTCTGGCCCTTAAAAGTGGAAATTTTGCAAACGACCTCGGATTTCGACGAAACCACTTTTGTTGGGTTCGTGATGTCAAGTTATTGCTAGATTTCAATTTTCATAATTTTTCGATTCAATATGTGAGCGTGGCAAAGGAAAACGCGTTTGACTAGTTTAAGTTGATTTTCATCGACTGGAAAATGGCCATTTTTCAAATGGTCTCAGAATTCGACGAAACTAGTTCTGTTACGACAGTATCATCAATACGAAGTTAGAAAATATTTTTCTGGAATTTTTCGAGTCCGTATGTGGCCTTGGTAATTTGAAATGTACGTTTAAAATTCAGTATAATGATTTAAATGTAAATTCAACGGAAACTGATCGTAATGGTCAAATTGGCCTGCGATACATATCCCATTGTGTTCGGAATGGGGGTAAAATTTTAGGGACGACAGTCGGTGGGTTTGATTTCGAGTTGAAAATAAAAAGTTGCCTTTAGGAAATTTAAAATAATAAATTAATATATATATATATATATATATTTATATAAAACCTTAACTACCTCTCTCCTCCCTCACAAAAAAATTGGTCAACGCTGTGAATAAAAAGAAAAAAAACCCTAAATCCCTCCCCGTCGACGCCAGTTCCCGACCGCGCCTCCCTCCAGTCCACCCCCTCTTCTTCCCGTCCGCTCAGTCAAACGCCTCCCCCTCCGTTCGACCTTCCCTCCCTCCTCCACTTGCTCCGCCTTCTCTCCTCTTCAATTGACGTTCGCCAAACCCCTCAAGCCCCAAATCGAGACCGCTTCCACCCCACACCCACCCTGTTGACAGTCCCCGCCATCACCTTCGACACCATCACCGCCTTCTGCTCTTGTCAGCGCCGTCAAGGAGCTCCACCCGACGCCAACAACAAGTGGAAGTAGCATTCAACAAGTGGGTTCCAAGTTGTTTCGGATGTACACAGCGGAGGTGATGGGTCTTCAAAACCGACGGGTTTCCAGTGCACGACGATGAAGACGTGGGATTTGATCCCCAAACGACAGTGATTAAAGGTAACACTTTTTATTTTAAAAACGTTATAAAATTTAATTTAGTACAATGATTTTTAATATAAATTACATTGGTTATGAAAAAAATTTGTTTTTCTTTATATATAAAATTCTGGTTTTCTTGTATGTTCTTCGAAATGAATTTCTATGTTTGCTTTGAAATGATTTTTAAGTTATACAAAAAGAATATAATTTCTTACATAAGAAAAATAGGATTTTTAGATAGGGAAAAATATAATTTCTTACATAAGAAGAATTGGATTTTTCTACATATGATGGCAAGATAAAAATACGATCTTTGCTTACAAAAAGGTATGATTTTTCATTACAAGAAAAGATATAGTTTTTATTTATATATGATGAACATGAAAGATGTTTTCTTTTAATACGAAAAGTGAAATAAAAATATAATATTTATATAGTAGAAGTATCAAAAATATGATTTGTATATTTTTAGAAGAATGAAAATATGAAATCTTTATATATGAAAATATGAAATCTTTATATTTGAAAATATGAAATCTTTATATTTGAAAATATGAAATCTTTATATTTGAAAAGGCGAAATCTTTATATTTGAAAAGGAAAAATCTTTATATAAAGAATAGCGTGATAAAAATATAATCTTTATTATGGTAGAAGGTTAAAAATGTAATTTTTATATAGCAGGGATTATAAAAATATAATTTTTATAAGATAGAGAATACAAAAATACGATTTTTATATATGTTGTAGCGAAAAGATTTGACCTTTATAAATATAGCGGAGTGATAAAAATGTGATTTTTAATGTGAATAGCCTGACAAAGATTATGCAGGGAGTACGGGCAAATCCAGATGTTCAAAAATTCAGAAATATAACTGGAGGAGTGGAACCCTCGGTGAGAACTTCTCACTCTAAATTTTCTTTTCTAGTTAAAAATATATACTAGGATGTAGACGGTGTTTAGTAGCACCCGACACCATCGTCCACAGACCATGGACTTGTTTGGTTGGTTGTGAAGTTGGTTAGATTATTTGATTTGAATTTGATTGTTTGGTGAAATGGAATGGATTTGATTGATATGTGTATGGCGTGGGCCATTGTTAGACCGGGGATAAAGCTAGGCCTTGTCCCGTTTCTAGTATCGTGTCGTTATGCCGTCGAAATTTTCTAAAATAAGTTAGAAAAATAAAGATATCATTTTATTTAATAAATGAACCGAATAAAATATTCATAGGTTGAATAAAATAATTTGGTCGTTAAAAATATAATTTTTAACGTAAACGTGAATAAATAAATATTCGTTTACAAACCGGACGGTTTGTTAATGTACACCTATTTGAAGGACATTGATTGGGACGATAAATTTTACACATCACCCAACTGCACAAATAAAAATCTGTATTTTTTGATTTGAAACCCCACACGGGTATTGGGATAAAATACGACATACACTAATCCCAATAATTAGTTGTATGTCGATCGATGGATCGACAGGCTGTTATAAGCGTTAGATATCTATATTTGATGCTTATACAGTGTATTGCACTTTGGATGATGGTTGATTATTTATCTTCGCTATTATATACATGTGTTTTATGGAATCCATATAATTAACTTTATATGGTAATTGATTGGGCCTCATTCCAATTGGGAAAATAAAGAATATTTTAAAATAAAGGTTCATGTGTTGGCAGTACTCATCCATTGAGATTAGTCATGTGTTGAACGAAATATTTTAACAATAAGATTTACATCTTTATCATATATAAAATTAGAAACTAACTGGGAAATAGATAAGATGAGTGGTCTTCTGGATGTTGATCTGATGTTGGTTTCGGCCTTCGGGGTTAATATTCAGGGAATCGTTCTCTTACTAATTTACGGTTGGAGTCTAATTTGAAATCAAACGATAGATACCATAATTGTTATAAAATATATTAAATAACAAAAATAGTCACACGTGGACAGTACTCATTCGTTGAGATTAGTCATGTGTTGACAAAAATATAGAGTCATGAACGATAGATACCATAATTTTTATAAAATATATTATATAACAAAAATAGTCACACGTGGACAGTACTCATTCGTTGAGATTAGTCATGCGTTGACAAAAATATAGATTCATGTATTGAATAGGATAAATATTCATTTGCTGAATAGAATAACGGAATTATTGAAATATATAAAGCCGTGTTGATTAGAGATGCGATATTTTGACGCGAACGATATTTATATCGATTATATTCGTTTTTAGAATTGAATTGAATATAAAAGAAATTCGAATTGAATTGAATATATAACGAATTCGAATTGAATTGAATATAAAAGAAATTCGAATTGAATTGAATATATAACGAATTCGAATTGAATTGAATATAAAACGAATTCAAATTGAATTGAATATAAAATGAATCCAAATTGAATTGAAAGCGAATTGAAATAGAAGAAAAATCAATTTGAAATGAATTCAAATTGAATTGAAATTTGAATTGAATTGAGATGAATTTTAAAACGAATCTATAAGGAAAAATTCAATTTTGATTTGAATTGGAAGTTGAAATATTTTTGAAACGAATTTAAAACTATTTATAGAATTTGTTTTAAATAGAAATCGACGAGATATATATTATATATATTATAAATATATAATATAATGGCCTGAACAGAACGCGCCGCGCCACGACAGTTCGTGAATTTCGACCATTGATTTCGAACTGACATTAGGGGAGATCCGACCGTCGGATTCTCCTAAAACCGGAACCGTTGGGTTCGAATCGAAAAGAGCTTTCTAACGAATATTAGAAATTTGAAATCTAACGGTTGGATTTGGAATTATGTCCAAATCAAATTTGGAAAAAGGTCGCTGTAAGTGCAGTTCGATGACCGTTGATGGAAACCAACTGTACGGGCCTTGATAAAATTATTAAAAATATCAATAATTTTTGTAAAATAATAAGAAATGATTTGTGAAGAACTGGGAATAAAAATCCCACATTTGTAAAGATAAAAATAGATTTTTATCGAAATGAACTAGTTCGAACTAAATTTAAAACCCAATTATTTTTAAAACAAATAAATTGCATTTAAAATGGGTTTTAAATAATCAGAATTTCTATTATATTTGATTGGAATTGAATTAGAATTGATTTGTGGGTTTATCGTGAGCGGTGCTTTAAATAACACTTGTTCTTTAACCCGATAATAAATAGAATGTGATTTGGGTTTATCGTGAACTGTGTTTTAAATGACATTAGTTTTTTAACCCAGTAAAAGGAGTTTTAATGAATCTGCAATTAGATTGAAATGTGAATTGATAATTTAAATTATCAAATTTGGAAAATGAGCGAGAATGGAGTATCCCTAGTTTTGCTCCAAGCGATAGTTAAATCTTTAATTATATTTGAACGTGAAATGGTAATTAATTTTACCGATAACACCGTGGTATTAGATATGGAGTATTACATGTTTTGCTTCATGGGATGAATAGGTTGGGATTGGGAAATAAAATAAATAATTACTTCGGTGTGGTTCGCTAATCCCGACTAGTTTGGAAAACCATAATATGGTTTGAAATGACATCCAAAGGAAGATTAAAGAATAAATTTAAAAGAATTTATCTTTGATAAAATTAATGGGAATCTTTCCCTAAGAATGGGAAATTTAGAAACTAACTGTAGGTTAGCCAAGAAGAATGGTTTCCTGGGTATTGATCTGATGTTGGTTTCGGCCTTCGGGATTAATATTTGGGGAATTGTTCTCTTGCTAATTTACGATTAGCGACTACTGAATTGGAATGAGGCGTATGTTGTGTTTGTGTAACATTTGTTTATTATATACACGAGTCATTTAGAAAGGCCGGGTTTACACCCATTCTGAATAACCGATTCAACGATATGTCGAAGATGAAGACGGTGAAAGAAGACCGGAAGTCTTCACATCAATTGGGTGATTACTGATGATCTTGATTGGGCTGTACACCCAAGATGACGGAATCATTTGGTGGTCGTCCAGACGTACTTGGAGATCGATGGATATGCGAGGAAAGTGCCTCCGGTTTCGTTCAGATCCAGAACGACTTGTAAATGGACTGTGTGTCTGACATTGGATTTTATTCTGTGTTGATTGATCTCCATTAAATATACATCTGTTTGGCGGCGGAGAATTTGTTCTCTTGCTTAACGCCCTTCTCTGAGACGTATGAGCTCAGAGGTTGTATATCGATGGACATCAGTCGCATGGCATGAATTGCCTGTGTGGCACGCCTAAGTGGCAATTGATCAAGGCTTCTGTTGAAAAGCAAAGTCTTGTGGTTGATGATCAAAGCACGGCCTACGTGGCAGCTTTGTGTATAATGTGAATTCGCGAGCCTCACACCTCAGTATGAGTTAAAAACGGGATAAGGACTGCAGGGAGGGCACGACGTTTCTCTGTAGCTTTGGTGGTGTCAGTGACTTACCAGCCCTGACATTTATATACTTTCCACCTATGTGGTTGTTGGATGAGTCACCTCGATTTTAGGTCTGTTAGGACCGGGAAACGTGTATTCAGGAATAATTAATCCTCAAACGTAAGGGAGGACCGGCCCTGAAGATCCAGGGATTACCCAGAGTGTGTAGTCCCGAGGCATTTGCTAGAGTGTCTCGAAGCGGAGAGGAGCTTTCCCTTGCCTCGACTAATGACGGAAATCCAATTTCCAATACGAGATATTTCGGTTTTATTTGTGGAGCCTAGTATGGCGACATGATAGATGGTACCTATGCCGCCTATGATTGATATTTATGATTTGAATTGTTTTGACACTATACACTTATAATAGTATCAAATGATTTGTTTTAACCGTACCAAGCATGTTTGGCTATTATAAGGGAAAATCCTATCCTCCGGCTTGTGTTGCATTGTGTGATGGGACCTGGGTCTTATAATAGCTTCATTTTTCGAAAAAGCATTGCGCTGTTTATTCTATGCACTGGTATTCTTGGGAGGAAACCCGTTCCGTGTTATACGGCGTGGTCCCTTGAATTACTCTCTTTTAAAGTAAAGTTTTAATGACTGTTTTTAGTTCTCACACCAGTCACATGACTGACCTGGAGTTTATTGTTTTAACCTAAACTCCGGGTGCCCTTATTTTGACACAGGCAGCTAGTAGTTTTGGTTTTGCAGATTTATATTCACAGGATCCTGGTTTACAGCTGGAATGATATCCGAAAAGCTCTGTATCCGTATATCACCCTCAGTTGTGCTTTGTATTATTTTCTGCTGCTATGTAATTTATTGTAATCTCTGATATTTATCGAATGTAATTTATTCAATTATACTCTGTATATTCTTGTATCTGATGGAATTGTTGTAATAGCAATGAAATGTTCTTCTGTTTGCGTTCCAATTTGTCGTGTTCTCAAGGTAATCTGGGCTTTCCTCACCGGGGAAGTTACGGGCTATTACAGTTGGTATCAGAGCTTTGGTTTACAGAGCTCGAGAACAAGACACATTAGAACCGAACGAAAGAATTCATCAGATATTGGATTAGTAATATTCAATTAGAATGACTCGTTAGAGATAGGATCAGTAGTATCCTAGAACGAGTGTAAAGAGTATATTTTTCAAATGAAAACAATATTGTTTTGAAAATTTAAACCATTTTATACGTATTTGAATATTTATTTGTATTGAATTTGGACAATCCAATATATAAAGATTTTGCATATACGCGTCATGAACGTATATTCGAAGTTTTAATATACTGGATAGATATAGAATCACACTATAGTTGCCTGGGGATGATTCCGATAAGGCCGCAGCATTATCAGTATTTATATTCGAGTGACGAAGGTGTGATTTCTATATATCTCCATCAGACTAGTCTGAGAACCAAAATATAGCTAGAATACATTGTTGTGAATTGGCATCAAAAACATGATTTTTTATATATATCAGATTTATGGATTTGAAACGTTAATCCACTAATTGATTGATGTTTGTGTTGTTTGTTTAATTGTTTGATAATTGTGAACCATTAAGCCTAATTAAATCACATATTGAATTGCATTGAAAATTGGTCACATTTGCTTGCATATACATGTACTTACATTGAACAGGTCATAGCAAGGAGGCTAGAGCAGAGAAATAAAATTGTTTGCCCGACAAATAGGTACATGTTTACTATAATTTACTGTTTTGTTTGGGTGATGATGATTTTATGAGCCGATTGGCTAGCCGCTTGGCTTTTTCTTTTTCTTTTTGAGATCAGAAGGCCTGTATGGCAATTTCGGGATTTTCCCGGTGCTCCCGGCGCAGGGGAGGTTATGGCGAAATTTTTCGAAAATTTAGGGTGTTAGCCGAATTTTTGAAAAATTTGAAAAGTTTTTAGAAACTGAAAAGTTAAAGAACTTAAGCCGTAACGAAAATAATGAAAGTTGAGTTGATTTGTTAAACAACTTTCGGCTTCGTTCCTTTTCAGGGACGAAAAGTTTTAAGTGGGGGAGATTTAACAACCCGGAAAATACAAGCCAATTTAAAAAATTTATTTTGGCAATTTTAGTGAATTTTCAATATTTAAAATGAATTATTTTAAATAATATCGACGAGAAATTTATTTTGAATAGAATTGAACGTATATATTTATATACGTCGTCGTTAGAATATAAATTATTTATATATATAAAAGGAACTGAAAATGGCGCAGTAGTTCGATAATTCGATTTCAAACTTCAAATGAATGTACCGGGTTCAAAATAAACCGGATTTTAGTGAAACCAAAAATATTTGAATCTAATTGAGAATATCTTTCCAACGAATCCGAAAAATCGAAATTTCATAGCGGAAATCAAAAGATATGTCCAGTTGAAAATTCAGAATAGTCGCTATGGAATTCTGGCCCTTAAAAGTGGAAATTTTGCAAACGACCTCGGATTTCGACGAAACCACTTTTGTTGGGTCTGTGATGTCAAGTTATTGCTAGATTTCAATTTTCATAATTTTTCGATTCAATATGTGAGCGTGGGAAACGAAAACGCGTTTGACCAGTTTTAGTTGATTTTCATCGACTGGAAAATGGCCATTTTTCAAACGGTCTCAGAATTCGACGAAACTAGTTTTGTTAGGACCGTATCGTCAATACGAAGCTAGAAAATATTTTTTTGGAATTTTTCGCTTCCGTATGTGGCCTTGGTAATTTGAAATGTACGTTTAAAATTCAGTATAATGATTTAAATGTAAATTCAACGGAAACTGATCGTAATGGTCGAATTGGCCTGCGATACATATCCCATTGTGTTCAGAATGGGGGTAAAACGCTAGGGACGACAGTCGGTGGGTTTGATTTCGAGTTGAAAATAAAAAGTTGCCTTTAGGAAATTTAAAATAATAAATTAATATATATATTTATATAAAACCTTAAATACCTCTCTCCTCCCTCACAAAAAAATGGTCAATGCTGTGAATAAAAAGAAAAAAAAAACTAAATCCCTCCCCGTCGACGCCAGTTCCCGATCGCGCCTCCCTCCAGTCCACCCCCTCTTCTTCTCGTCCGCTCAGTCAAACGCCTCCCCCTCCATTCGACCTTCCCTCCCTCCTCCACTTGCTCCGCCTTCTCTCCTCTTCATCGACGTTCGCCAAACCCCTCAAGCCCCAAATCGAGACCGCTTCCACCCAACACCCACCCTGCTGACAGTCCCCGCCATCACCTTCGACCCCATCATCGCCTTCTGCTCTTGTCAGCGCCGCCAAGGAGCTCCACCCGATGCCAACAACAAGTGGAAGTCGCAGTCAACAAGGGGGTTCCAAGTTGTTTCGGATGTACATAGCGGAGGTGATGGGTTTTCAAAACCGACAGGTTTCCAGTGCACGACGATGAAGACGTGGGATTTGATCCCCAAACGACAGTGATTAAAGGTAACACTTTTTATTTTAAAAACGTTATAAAATTTAATTTAGTACAATGATTTTTAATATAAATTACATTGGTTATGAAAAAAAATGTTTTTCTTTATATATAAAATTATGCTTTTCTTGTATGTTCTTCGAAATGAATTTCTATGTTTGCTTTGAAATGATTTTTAAGTTATACAAAAAGAATATAATTTCTTACATAAGATAAATAGGATTTTTAGATAAGGAAAAATATAATTTCTTACATAAGAAGAATTGGATTTTCCTACATATGATGGCAAGATAAAAATACGATCTTTGCTTACAAAAAGGTGTGATTTTTCATTACAAGAAAAGATGTAGTTTTTATTTATATATGATGAACATGAAAGATGTTTTCTTTTAATATGAAAAGTGAAATAAAAATATAATTTTTATATAGTAGAAGTATCAAAAATATGATTTGTATATTTTTAGAAGAATGAAAATATGAAATCTTTATATATGAAAATATGAAATCTATATATTTGAAAATATGAAATCTTTATATTTGAAAATATGAAATCTGTATATTTGAAAAGGCGAAAGCTTTATATTTGAAAAGGCGAAATCTTTATATAGAGAATAACGTGATAAAAAATATAATCTTTATTATGGTAGAAGGTTAAAAATATAATTTTTATAAAGCACGGATTATAAAAATATAATTTTTATAAGATAGAGAATATAAAAATACGATTTTTATATATGTTGTAGCAAAAAGATTTGACCTTTATAAATATAGCGGAGTGATAAAAATGTGATTTTTAATGTGAATAGCGTGACAAAGATTATGCTGGGAGTACGGGCAAATCCAGATGTTCAGAAATTCAGAAATATAACTGGAGGAGTGGAACCCTCGGTGAGAACTTCTCACTCTAAATTTTCTTTTCTAGTTAAAAATATATACTAGGATGTAGACGGTGTTTAGTAGCACCCGACACCATCGTCCACAGACCATGGACTTGTTTGTTTGGTTGTGTAGTTGGTTAGATTATTTTATTTGAATTTGATTGTTTGGTGAAATGGAATGGATTTGATTGATATGTGTATGGCGTGGGCCATTATTAGACCGGGGATAAGGCTAGGCCTTGTCCCGTTTCTAGTATCGTGTCGTTATGCCGTCGAAATTTTCTAAAATAAGTTAGAAAAATAAAGATATCATTTTATTTAATAAATGAACCGAATAGAATATTCATAGGTTGAATAAAATAATTTGGTCATTAAAAATATAATTTTTAACGTGAACGTGAATAAATAAATATTCATTTACAAACCGGACGGTTTGTTTATGTACACCTATTTGAAGGACATTGATTGGGACGATAAATTTTACACATCGCCCAACTGCACAAATAAAATCTGTGTTTGATTGTTTGAAACCCCACACGGGTATTGGGATAATATATGACATATACTAATCCCAATAATTAGTTGTTTGTCGATCGATGGATCGACAGGCTGTTATAAGCGTTAGATATCTATATTTGATGCTTATACAGTGTAGTGCACTTTGGATGATGGTTGATTATTTATCGTCGCTATTATATACATGTGTTGTATGGAATCCATATAATTAACTTTATATGGTAATTGATTGGGCCTCATTCCAATTGGGAAAATAAAGAATATTTTAAAATAAAGGTTCATATGTTGGTAGTACTCATCCGTTGAGATTAGTCATGTGTTGAACGAAATATTTTAACAATAAGATTTACATCTTTATCATATATAAAATTAGAAACTAACTGGAAAATAGATAAGATGAGTGGTCTTCTGGATGTTGATCTGATGTTGGTTTCGGCCTTCGGGGTTAATATTCAGGGAATCGTTCTCTTACTAATTTACGGTAGGAGTCTGATTTGAAATCAAACGATAGATATCATAATTGTTATATAATATATTAAATAACAAAAATAGTCACACGTGGACAGTACTCATTCGTTGAGATTAGTCATGTGTTGACAAAAATATAGAGTCATGAACGATAGATACCATAATTTTTATAAAATATATTAAATAACAAAAATAGTCACACGTGGATAGTACTCATTCATTGAGATTAGTCATCTGTTGACAAAAATATAGATTCATGTATTGAATAGGATAAATATTCATTTGCTGAATAGAATAACGGAATTATTGAAATATATAAAGCCGTGTTGATTAGAGATGCGCTATTTTGACGTGAACGATATTTATATCGATTATATTCATTTTTAGAATTGAATTGAATATAAAAGAAATTCGAATTGAATTGAATATATAACGAATTCGAATTGAATTGAATATAAAAGAAATTCGAATTGAATTGAATTGAATATATAACGAATTCGAATTGAATTGAATATAAAAGAATTCAAATTGAATATAAAATGAATCCAAATTGAATTGAAAATGAATTGAAATAGAAGAAAAATCAATTTGAAATGAATTCAAATTGAATTGAGATGAATTTTAAAACGAATCTATAAGGAAAAATTCAATTTTGATTTGAATTGGAAATGGAAGTTGAAATGTTTTTGAAACGAATTTTAAACTATTTATAGAATTTGTTTTAAATAGAAATCGATGAAATATATATTATATATATATTATATTATATATATATATATATATTATAATGGACTGAATAGAACGCGTCGCGCCGCGGCAGTTCGTGAATTTCGACCATTGATTTCGAACGGACATTACGGGAGATCCGACCGTCGGATTCTCCTAAAACCAGAACCGTTGGGTTCGAATCGAAAAGAGCTTTCTAACGAATATTAGAAATTTGAAATCTAATGGTTGGATTTGGAATTATGTCCAAATCAAATTTGGAAAAGGTCGCTGTAAGTGCAGTTCGATGACCGTTGATGGAAACCGACTGTATGGCCCTTGATAAAATTATTAAAAATATCAATAATTTGTGTAAAATAATAAGAAATGATTTGTGAAGAACTAGGATGAAAAATCCCACATTGGTAAAGATAAAAATAGATTTTTATCGAAATGAACTAGTTTGAACTAAATTTAAAACCCAATTATTTTTAAAACAAACAAATTGGATTTAAAAAGGGTTTTAAATAATCAGAATTTCTAATATATTTGATTGGAATTGGATTAGAATTGATTTGTGGGTTTATCATGAGCGATGCTTTAAATAACACTTGTTCTTTAACCCGACAGTAAATAGAATGTGATTTGGGTTTATCGTGAACTGTGTTTTAAATGACATTAGTTCTTTAACCCATTAAAAGGAGTTTTAATGAATCTGCAATTAGATTGAAATGTGAATATTAATTTAAATTATCAAATTTGGAAAATGAGAGAGAATGGAGTATCACCAGTTTTGCTCCAAGCGATAGTTAAATCTTTAATTATATTTGAACGTGAAATGGTAATTAATTTTACCGATAACACCATGGTATTAGATATGGAGTATTACCAGTTTTGCTTCATGGGATGAATAGGTTGGGATTGGGAAATAAAATAAATAATTACTTCGGTGTGGTTCGCTAATCCCGACTAGTTTGGAAAACCATAATATGGTTTGAAATGACATCCAAAGGAAGATTAAAGAATAAATTTAAAAGAATTTATCTTTGACAAAATTAATGGGAATCTTTCCCTAAGAATGGGAAATTTAGAAACTAACTGTAGGTTAGCCAAGAAGAATGGTTTCCTGGGTATTGATCTGATGTTGGTTTTGACCTTCGGGGTTAATATTTGGGGAATTGTTCTCTTGCTAATTTACGATTAGCGACTGCTGAATTGGAATGAGGCGTATGTTGTGTTTGTGTAACATTTGTTTATTATATACGCGGGTCATTTAGAAAGGCCGGGTTTATACCTATTCTGAATAAACGATTCGACGATATGTCGAAGATGAAGACGGTGGTAGAAGACTGGAAGTCTTCACATCGTTTGGGTGATTACTGATGATCTTGATTGGGCTGTACACCCAAGATAAGGGAATCAGTTGGTGGTCGTCCAGACGTACTTGGAGATCGATGGATATGCAAGGAAAGTGCCTCCGGTTTCATTCAGACCCAGAACGACTTGTAAATGGACTATGTGTCTGACATTCGATTTTATTCTGTGTTGATTGATCTCCATTAAATATACATCTGTTTGGTGGCGGAGAATTTATTCTCTTGCTTAACGCCCTTCTCTGAGACGTACGAGCTCGGAGGTTGTATATCGATGTACATCAGTCACATGGCATGAATTGCCTGTGTGGCACGCCTAAGTGGCAATTGATCAAGGCTTCTGTTGAAAAGCAAAGCAAAGTCTTGTGGTTGATGATCAAAGCACGGCCTACGTGGAAGCTTTGTGTATAACGTGAATTCGCGAGCCTCACACCTCGGTGTGAGTTAAAAACGGGATAAGGACTGCAGGGAGGGCACGACGTTTCTTTCTAGCTTTGGTGGTGTCAGTGACTTACCAGCCCTGACATTTATATACTTTCCGCCTATGTGGTTGTTGGATGAGGCGCCTCGATTTTAGGTCTGTTAGGACCGGGAAACGTGTGTTCAGGAATAATTAATCCTCAAACGTAAGGGAGGACCGGCCCTGAAGATCCAGGGGTTACCCAGAGTGTGTAGTCCCGAGGCATTTGCTAGAGTGTCTCGAAGCGGAGAGGAGCTTTCCCCTTGCCTCGACTCATGACGGAAATCCAATTTCCAATACGAGATATTTCGGTTTTATTTGTAGAGCCTAGTATGGCGACATGATAGATGGTACCCATGCCGCCTATGATTGATATTTATGATTTGAATTGTTTTGACACTATACACTTATAATAGTATCAAATGATTTGTTTTAACCGTACCAAGCATGTTTGGCTATTATAAGGGAAAACCCTATCCTCCGGTTTGCGTTGCATTGTGTGATGGGACCTGGGTCTTATAATAGCTTCATTTTTTGAAAAAGCATTGCGCTGTTTATTCTATGCACTGGTATTCCTGGGAGGAAACCCGTTCCGTGTTATACGGCGTGGTCCCTTGAATTACTCTCTTTTAAAGTAATGTTTTAATGACTGTTTTTAGTTCTCACACCAGTCACGTGACTGACCTGGAGTTTATTGTTTTAACCTAAACTCTGGGTGCCATTATTTTGACACGGGCAGCTAGTAGTTTTGGTTTTGCAGATTTATATTCATAGGATCCTGGTTTACAGCTGGAATGATATCCGGAAAGCTCTGTATCCGTATATCATCCTCAGTTGTGCTTTGTATTATTTTCCGCTGCTATGTAATTTATTGTAATCTCTGATATTTATTGAATGTAATTTATTCAATTATATTCTGTATATTCTTGTATCTGATGGAATTGTTGTAATAACAATGAAATGTTCTTCTGTTTGCGTTCCGATTTGTCGTGTTCTCAAGGTAATCCGCGAATCGGTTATTCAGAATGGGTATAAACCCGGCCTTTCTAAATGATCCGCGTATATAATAAACAAATGTTACACAAACACAACATACGCCTCATTCCAATTCAGCAGTCGCTAATCGTAAATTAGCAAGAGAACAATTCCCCAAATATTAACCCCGAAGGCCGAAACCAACATCAGATCAATACCCAGGAAACCATTCTTCTTGGCTAACCTACAGTTAGTTTCTAAATTTCCCATTCTTAGGGAAAGATTCCCATTAATTTTATCAAAGATAAATTCTTTTAAATTTATTCTTTAATCTTCCTTTTGATGTCATTTCAAACCATATTATGGTTTTCCAAACTAGTCGGGATTAGCGAACCACACCGAGGTAATTATTTATTTTATTTCTCAATCCCAACCTATTCATCCCATAAAGCAAAACAGGTAATACTCCATATCTAATACCACGGTGTTATCGGTAAAATTAATTACCATTTCACGTTCAAATATAATTAAAGATTTAACTATCGCTTGGAGCAAAACTGGTGATACTCCATTCTCGCTCATTTTCCAAATTTGATAATTTAAATTATCAATTCACATTTCAATCTAATTGCAGATTCATTAAAACTCCTTTTACTGGGTTAAAGAACTAATGTCATTTAAAACACAGTTCACGATAAACCCAAATCACACTCTATTTACTGTCGGGTTAAAGAAAATGTGTTATTTAAAGCACCGCTCACGATAAACCCACAAATCAATTCTAATTCAATTCCAATCAAATATATTAGAAATTCTGATTATTTAAAACCCTTTTTAAATCCAATTTATTTGTTTTAAAAATAATTGGGTTTTAAATTTAGTTCAAACTAGTTCATTTCGATAAAAATCTATTTTTATCTTTACAAATGTGGGATTTTTCATCCCAGTTTTTCACAAATCATTTCTTATTATTTTACACAATTTATTGGTATTTTTAATAATTTTATCAAGGCCCGTACAGTCGGTTTCCATCAACGGTCATCGAACTGCACTTACAACGACCTTTTCCAAATTTGATTTGGACATAATTCCAAATACAACCGTTAGATTTCAATTTTCTAATATTCGTTAGAAAGCTCTTTTCGATTCGAACCCAACGGTTCCGGTTTTAGAAGAATCCGACGGTCGGATCTCCCGTAATGTCCGTTCGAAATCAATGGTCAAAATTCACGAACTGCCGCGGCGCAGCGCGTTCTATTCAGGCCATTATATTATATATATATATAATATATATTTCGTCGATTTCTATTTAAAACGAATTCTATAAATAGTTTTAAATTCGTTTCAAAAAAATTGGTCAACGCTGTGAATATAAAAGAAATTCGAATTGAATTGAATATATAACGAATTCGAATTGAGATGAATTTTAAAACGAATCTATAAGAAAAAATTCAATTTTGATTTGAACTGGAAATGGAAGTGCTTTGATCATCAACCACAAGACTTTGCTTTTCAACAAAAGCCTTGATCATCTGCCACTTAGGCATGCCACACAGGCAATTCACTACATGCGTTTGATATCCATCGACATATAACCTCTGAGCTCGTACGTCTCAGAGAAGGGCGTTAAGCAAGAGAATAAATTCTCCGCTGCCAAACAGATATATATTTAATAGAAATCAATCACACATACTAAAATCCAATGTCAGACACACAGTCCATTTTTTTCAGTTTTTAACTATGCAAAAAAAAATCAGTTTTTAAAGTTAACAAAATTCAGTTTTTTAAATAACCAAATAAAAATTAGTTTTTTTAACTAACAAAGAAAATCAGTTTTAAAAACTCACTATAATTCGGACGTGGGTGGCTAGGGCTCGGAGGGGTTCAACGGCGGTCTCTGGGCTTGGTGGCAGCCTCGCGGTGGTCGGCGGCCTCTGGTGGCGTAGCTTTGTGTAGCGTTGATTCGCGAGCCTCACATCCCGGTTGTGGACCAAAACGGGAGAGGACCTCAGGGAGGACATGCGTTTCTTTCTAGTTAGAAGTGGCGTCAGTGGTTTTACATGCCCTGATGAGTTTGACTTATGTGGTTGTTGCTGTTGCGAGACGCCTCGGTTAGATTGGACGATATGGGTCCGATGGAGCCATTCGTTGGCTCATTTACGCCCCAAAGGGCGGGGAAACGCAGTGTTCAGGCATTTTAATCCACATCGGTGGACCGACCCTGTCGCTCCAAGGGCCCACCTGAGTCTGGGTCCTGAGGCTCGGGCCAGAGAGTCTCGAATCAGTGAGGACTATCTTTTGCCTCGGTTCACAGATGGAAATCCAATTTCCAAATACGTTGACTTTGCGGTTTTATTAGTAGAGCCTAGTATTGGCGACATGCTATATGGTACCCATGCCGCCTATGATTGATACTTATGATTTGAAGTTGTTTTATACACTATGCACTTATAATAGTATCAAATGATTTGTTTTTAAACGTACTAAGCATGCTTGGCTATTATAAGGGAAAACCCTATCCCCCAGCTTGCGTTGCATTGTGTGATAGGACCTGGGTCTTATAATAGCTTCATTGTTCTTTATTTAGCATTGCGTTGTTTGTTTTATGCACTGGTATTCTCGGGAGGAAGCCCGTTCCGCATTAGCGGCGTGGTCCCTTGACTTACCTAACTTTAAAATAAAGATTAATAACTGTTTTAGTTCTCACACCAGTCCCATGACAGACCTGGAGTTTATTGTTTTAACCTAAACTCTAGGTGCCCTTATTTTGACACGGGCAGCTAGTAGTTTTGGGTTTTGCAGATTTATATTCACAGGATCCTGGTTTACAGATGGAACGATATCCAGAAAGCTTTGTATCCGTATATCTCCTTCAGTTGTTTTTTGTATTATTTCCGCTGCGATGTATTTAAATGTAATTTAAATCTCTAATATTTCTGTGTAATCTTTATTCATTTATACTATGTATATTCCTGTATTCTGATGAATTGTTGTAATACAATGAAATGTTCTTCTGTGCGCGTTCTTTTGTGGGTTGTTCTCGAACTATCCGCGCTTTCCTCACCGGGGAAGTTACGGGTATTTATAGTTGGTATTGAGACAACCCCAAACCCCGTACTGACGGTGGCAAGGGTAATCCTTGGAATATAACACATAAACAGATAATAGCAGAACATAAATAAATAAATACACCAGATAATGAACAATAGAATATACTGGATAAACGTAATCATCAGAGTTACATAGTATACAGGATCATACTTAGTACAAATACAGTTCAGCTATACATAAATTTCTACAGCGGAACACAAACATAATATGTACAATAGGAGCTGAACAGCATAAAAAGAGATAAATGATAGAATCCATCTTCAGCTCCAGCTATCCGGATAAAGCCAGCTAAACCTGAATACAAGGCTGCCCGTGTAGAAAAAGGGGCACCCGAGTTTGAAAGTGAAACAAACTACGAGTCAGTCATGGGACTGGTATGAGAAATCTACTCAACACATTTAAAATATGGCCAATCCCTGGACCACGCCACTTTCATGGAACGGGTTTACTCCATTGGATTGCGAGTGCTTTAAAAAAAATCTTTTAAACATTGCAATGCTTTTTATAAAAATGAAGCCATTATAAGACTCAGTTCCCATCACACAATGCAACGCAAACCGGAGGATAGAGTTTTTACCTTATAATGGCCAAGATATGTTTGATACGAATAAAACAAAAGCATTTGATATTACTACTAGTGTTTATATGTTTTAAAAACAATTTCAAATCATAAGTATCAATCATAGACGGCATTAATGCCCCATACCACTATGTCGCCATATATAGATATACAATCAAAACCGCACAGTCACGTATCGGGAAATTGGATTTCCGTCATGAACCAAGGCAAAAGATAGTCCTTACCGACTTCGAGACAATCTAGCCTACCATGTCTCAGGATCAGAACGCATCGACCCTTGGAGCGACAAGGCCGGTTCACCGGTGTGGATTAAAATGCCTGAGCAATACGTCTCCCCGCCCTATAGGGCACAAATGAGCCAACGAATGACTCCATCGGTCCCGGATCGACCGATATATCCGAGGCGCCTCGCTATCTATCATCCACATAAGTAAAATGTCAGGCCATGTAAAAACACCGACACAACTCCTAGCTAGAAAGAAACGCATTCCCTCCCTGAGGTCCTTCTCCCGTTTCTGGTTCATACCGGGGTGTGAGGCTCACGAATTCACGTTATACACAAAGCTATGCCACACAGGCGGTGCTTTGATCATCAATCACAAGACTTTGCTTTTCAACAGAAGCCTTGATCACTGCATCTTAGCATGTCGCACAGGCAATTCACACCATGCAACTGATGGCTATCAATCACATAGAATAAATTCCAATGTCAGACACACAATCCATTTACAAGTCCGTTCTGGGTCGGAACGAAATAGGAGGCACTATATACCTCGCAAACCCATCGATCTTCACGTACGTCTGGACGATCACCGCTCATTATCCATATTTTGGGATGCCTCCCAATCATGACATCAGTTACCATCCAAACGAGGTGAAGATTTCCGGTCTTTAACCACCGTCTTCATCTTCGATTTCTTATCGTCGATTCAGTTATTCAGAATGGGATAAACCCGGTCTTTTTGAGCAACTCGCGTATATAATAATCACATGCTACACAAACACTACATACGCATCATTTCAATTCATTAATCACTAACCGTCAATTAGTAAGAGAACGATTTCCCAAATATTAACCCCGAAGGCCGAAACCAACATCAGATCAAAATCCAGGAAACCATTCGACTTAGCTAACCTTCAGTTAATTTCTAAATTTCACATCCATATCGTTTATAATATTTTATAATGATTTATCGCTATTTTTATTTATTTTAAAATTGCCAATTTATTCAAAACGACGATTCGGGCCCTAACGTGGCCGTGGCACTGTTTTTCTTCAGATTTGATTTACACATATCTGAAAATCTAACAGTTGGATCTTCACAAAATTTATATCTGTAACGACCTGTATTCTACGCATCATAGGATCGTAGGATATTTATTTCTTTCACATACGAAGTCGTATGGTCATGTAACTTTGGGAGACAACTATTGGGGTCATTTCCCATGTTCGTGATTTTTCCCGATTTTTAAATGACCATTTTACCCCTAGTTGGTACTGTTTTGGCCATAACTTCTGACTGGAAAGGAATTTTGACTTGAAACCACTTCCATTAGCTCCGGACGATGGTTTCTCTTTTCGTAGAGTGGTCACATTAGCCAAACGGACTCACCGTTTGGGAGATATGGCTGAAACAAGTTTCAGATGGTGAAAAACAGCTTAATTGGGCTTAACCGGGTGATTAACATCTAGGCCCAGAGGCGAATTTCGGGTTTAGAGGTATAGGAGGACTGATTAGGGTTAGGAAATCACTTTCATTTCAGTTTTGAGCCGCCACAAACCTTCTTGAGACCTTAGTAATGGCTTCCATCCTCTAAAACCACTCCAAAACACATTTTTAGTGAAGATTAAGCCTAAACTACATCAAAACAAGGCCAAATAGCAACAAAGCAAGGTTGGAGCTGCTGCTATACATAGGAATTCGACCCAAACAGAGAGTATTTCAGATTTGGTGTTTTACTTTGTGGCCAAGGTGAGTGATAGCATCGTTTTGACACTAATTACAGTTAATTAAGGTTGATTAGTGAAGATTAGCGAATTTATACACCAATAAACTCTGGAAAAATGTTTAGAAATTCTTAAATAATATTTTATGCCTCTGTTAGAAATTTGGTTCGATTTAGTTAAGTTTTATTAATTCTATGATTAGTCTTATTTAATCATGCTTAAGGGAAAAATAGGGTTTTGGGCATCTTGGATCCATTTTGACATGTAAATTCATGGTTTTGGTGTTTGTGGTTGCTCTTACATGTTGCTATGACTCTATGGTATGTTTTATGATTGATTAGAATAGTTAAATTGGTCGAAAACGTCGTCGAATGGCGTAGAAAGCTCGCTGGAAAGTTGCAGAGATGTGCAGGTTCCGAACCGGTTCGGATCGGAGCAGGGGTCGGATCGGATTAGTGAACTGACCAAGGAAATCCGAACTGGATTGGGACTTGTCACTGGAGGAGGCTTGGCGAGAAGGAAGGCTGTTTACTTGGAGTTGGAGTGGACAAAAGGGATCGGATCGGAAGAATAATGGAGACCAGATCGGATTGACTCAAGAATGGAAGGCTACGACTGGAGCAAGGCAAAAGGAGCGGATCAGATCGGAGCAGATGGAGAACGGGAGCGGATCGGATCGGAGTAGATGGAAAACGAAGGAGCTGATCGGAGAAAACTGGAAGGAAGACAGTGACCCGACCCGACCCGAAGCGTAGTACCCGACCCGAACCGACGAGGGTGATGACTACCGAACCGAACCAATGAGGGTAATGACTACCGAAGCGAACCGAATTCTAGGACTGTTACTGCGCGACAACTCTTCTGAAGACCCACTCCAATTCGACCAAACCCAAGATGCAAAGGAAGTCCAAATGAGAAGTTAGAGCTCAAGATTCAGATGGGAATCAACGAGTTCGCTTCATGGTTGGGCTTTGCTGCGGGACGCGTGCCAAGGAGTTATCGACGTCTATAGCTTTGGACCACTATGGTAGGAGGTATGAAGGCGGATTCAGGGCCATTATGGCATCGGTAGAACCAAGGGCTACGACCAATGAAGTGGGTCATTGAAATGTTTGGTCATGACCCCATGTGTTTAGCTTGGTCACAGCAGGGTTTCTACAAGTCGGGATTCGTCCTTACCTCAGTTTGTCTAGTGTTCCAAAGTGGTAGATATCGTACGCTTTACGCACTGAGTGAGAGATGTGAGGATGATTGCTATGGATGATTTGTTTGCTATCATTATGACATGCACACCCCACCCCCGTATTCTTACACTATTTATTATGGCACCTTAGAGTATTGTACGGTATGTGGTACTAACTCTTTGGTTGCAGGTCCAGGTTCAGGTATGGTTTAGTATACCTGTTATCATTCTGTTTAGATGTTTATCGCTCATACCAGGCTTTATATCTGACCCAGAGTTTTATGTCTCCTCTTATTACTCTGGGTGCTCACACGAGCAGACTAGAGACATGTTAGCTGGTGATGCACGGGTAGATGATCCGTAGACGAGCAGGAGGCTTCCACGTAATATATATAGTATTCTCCCTGTGTTGTTGAAGATCACTGCTTGGGCATTGGTGGTGCATCTTCTACTTTAGCTTTCTTTTGTTTAGAGACAGTAAATTTGGAAAATTGTAATAAGTTGTATTTGAATTTCCGCTGCTCTGATGATTGATGTTGATTTTAGTTATCAGCTTATGCACTGTCTCACCTGTTTTATGTCAAGTATGTTATTATTGTATTTTATTCCATGTGCTGTGAGACATTCTATAGGTTCCTTGATTAGTTCATTCCCTTCTTTCCTTCCTTTGGCGACCGTTCCGTGCTAGTCGGGACATGTGTACAGCGCACTTCCGGAGGAAATGCAGGCTGGTGCGGAGCGGGCCGTCACATTTGGTATCAGAGCTCTAGGTTGCGTAGTTAACCTAGGGAAGTTATCAGGGAGAGATAATATACGTATACGAGAGAGCGTATTTGTGATTACTTTGGTTTTTAAAAGCTATATATATACTACTACTAGTATAAGGATGAAGTCGTACTGCACTAGCACCACTATGGAGTCGTTAATCGTTTCCTTTTTCAGATTGATGATGAACCGATATACTAGAGGTGCTGGTAGGGGAGCCAATAATGGGAATGCTGCTGACATAAGGACGATGTTTACTGACCTCATGAGAGAGATGCTTAGAGATGTACAGAGGGCAGCTCCCAATGGTGGAAATGGTGGTGGTCCAATAGTGCAGGCGCCAAGAGTCGACTTCGCCAAGCTGAATAAGGATTATACTAGTCTTGGTGGGAAGTCATTCCACGGAACGGAGTCGGCTACGGATGTTCAGGATTGGTTGGATAGTTGCGAACGTATCTTCGAGGATTTGGGTATCGAGGATGCGATGAAGAGAAAGCTAGCGTCCCGTCAGTTGCAAGGGCGGGCAATGAATTGGTGGAATGCTATAAAGGCAGCTACTCCCGAAGATCAGATTACTTGGGAGCAGTTTAAGGCTCGCTTTAGCGAGAAGTTCATTCCAGCTGCTCAGAAGTCAGTGTTGTTTAAGAAGTTCTTGGAGCTCAAGCAGAATGGCAGAGCTGTCTCGGAGTATATTGCTGAATTTGACACTTTGTCAAAATATGGGTTATCTCTTATTGATACTGCCGAGAAAAAGAATGAGAAATTCATAACTGGTTTGGATCAGTACTTGGGGGAAAAACTTATTAACCACATCGATGAGACGTTTGAATCGATTGTGGGGAAAGCATTAAGATCAGAAAGTCTCTACCCTAAGCCGAAGACGGAGGTTGCATCCGCAGATGAGCCAAAGCCACAAGCAAGTGGTGGAGGCAAGGGTGGTTCCCAGAATAAAAGAAAGCAGAGTCAGACTAAGGATGGCCAGAAGAAAAAGAATAAGCAAGATGTTGAGTGCTTCAGCTGTGGTAAGAAGGGCCATTATGCTAGTAATTGCCGGGCCAAGCCAGCGGATAGGAAGTGCTTCAACTGTGGCCAAATGGGACACCACAAGGACAAGTGTCCACAGCCCCCTAAAGAAAAGCAAATGGTGAAAGCATATGCCCTTAATGTTATTCCTTCTTCGTCGAATGCCCCAACTGCGGCGGAGAAAGGAAAGAATGTCGTCATTCAAGGTATGCTTTCTGTTTACGATGTTCCTGTTAGAGTTTTGTTTGATACCGGAGCTTCCCGTTCTTTCATATCTAGTGACCTGGTAGATAGGTTGGGATTGGAGCCCGAGATTGTCGATAGACCTTTAGTAGTGACGAACCCGATTGGTGGTTCGACTAGCCTTAGCATGATTTGTCATAATGTGGTCTTATCGAGTCATGGATGCATGTTTGTTTGTGATTGCTTTGTTTTGGGCTTTACTGGGTTTGGCATTATTTTGGGAGTAGATTGGCTTTGAAGGTACAGGGTGGTGGTAGACTGTGAGGGCTTTTTGGTGACAGCTAGAGCGGATGATGGGCGGAGGATAGTGTTTGGTGGTCTACCTAGTGAGGGGGTATTGGCTAGTTTTCTAAACTCCCTCGACATTCCGCATAGTGAGTTGTCAGGTTTGCCGTGGTTGGCCAGTATCCGGATGTTTTCGAAGAAGTGACCGGACTTCCACCACACCGAGAGATTGAGTTTCGTATTGATTTGGTAAAGGATGCCAGGCCTATAGTGATGCCACTTCGTCGTATGGCACCAAGGGAGCAGCGAGAGCTCGAGGTGCAAGTCAGCGATCTTTTAAAGAAGGGATTTATCAGAAGGAGTGTTTCTGAATGGGGAGCACCAGTTGTGTTTGCTACCAAGGCGGATGGTTCCCTTCGTTTGTGTGTAGACTACCGCGAGTTGAATAAAGTGACGAGGAAGAATAAGTACCCTCTCCCGCGGATAGATGATTTGTTCGACCAGTTGAGTGGCGTGAGAGTGTTCTCTCAGTTGGATCTCGCGACAGGTTTTCATCAGCTTAGAGTGGAAGCTGAGAGTATAGCTAAAATGGCATTTCGAACGCCGTCTGGATTTTATGAATGGTTGGTTATGCCATTTGGGCTGACCAATGCCCCGGCATATTTTGTGGATCTTATGAATAGGGTATTCACAGATCAGTTGAATAAGTCTGTCCTTGTGTTCGTTGATGATATTTTGGTCTATTCGAGGACAGAGGAAGAACACAAGGAACATTTAAGAGTAGCGATGGAGGTGTTGAGAAAACACCAATTGAAAGCAAAGTTTTCTAAGTGTCACTTCTGGAAGAGAGAAGTGAGGTTCTTGGGCCATATTGTATCAGAGAATGGTATTGCCGTGGACCCGGCGAAGGTGGCTACGGTACAAGATTGGCCTACGCCTAAGAACGCAACAGATGTAAGAAGTTTCTTGGGATTAGCCGGATATTATCGTAAGTTTATCCAAGGTTTCTCCAAGATAGCAGCACCATTGACCCAGTTGACCAAGAAGAATCAAGCTTTTGTCTGGGATGAAAGGTGCGAGAATGCATTCAAAAGTCTAAAGGACAAGTTGACAAGCGCACCAGTGTTAGTCATTCCTAAGGGGGATGAAGAGATGACGGTATACACGGATGCCTGTGGTACCGGACTGGGTGCTGTATTGATGCAAGGCGGTAGGGTTGTAGCTTACGCAAGTCGGCAATTGAAACCGCACGAGAGAAGATACCCTACCCATGATTTAGAATTGGCAGCGATCGTGTTCGCGTTAAAGATGTGGAGACACTATCTCTTGGGAGAAAGATTTGAGTTGTTTACAAATCATAAGTCGTTAAAGTATCTCTTCTCTCAGAAAGATCTGAATCTCCGTCAGCAGAGATGGTTAGAGTTCTTAGCTTCCTATGATTTTGACATCGCATACACACCGGGAAAGGGCAATGCGGTGGCTGATGCATTGAGTAGAAGACATGCCAGCTTAGGGGATATGTTCCTTGAATGGAAGCAACTGGAGTATATCGCGGGGTTTGATTTCAGACCAAAGTGCGAATTGGATCCAGAAATGTTAGCAAGTTTGACGATCAGACCCACTTTAATTGAGCGGATCGGCTCTAGTCAGAGGGACGATCCTAACCTATTGGAAATCATCTCCAAGTTAGAGATGTGTGTCGATGAGGAGGTGAACAAGTATGGGCTTAATCGAGATGGATGGCTTAGAAAGAATGGAAAGCTTGTTGTACCCAATGTCAATGGATTGAGAGATGAAGTGCTTAGAGAATGTCATCACTCAAAGCTGACTATACACCCCGGTGGTAACAAGATGTATCGAGATATGAAGCAGACTTACTACTGGGAAGGGATGAAAAGAGACGTTGGGAAGTTTATATCCAAGTGCATGAATTGCCAGCTAGTTAAAGCCGAGCAAAAGAAGCCTAGTGGGTTGTTACAGCCCTTAGAAATTCCCGAATGGAAATGGGAGCAAGTCTCGATGGATTTCATTGATGGTTTACCAAGGACTAGATCGGGACACGATAGCATTTGGGTAGTTGTGGATCGACTGACTAAAAGTGCAAGATTTATACCAGTCAAATCGACCAGAACGGCAGCTAAGTTAGCAGAATTATATATGAAGTGGGTAGTGAGATTTCATGGAGTACCTAAAAGCATTGTGAGCGACCGAGACTTGTTGTTCACTAGTGGGTTTTGGAAAAGCTTACAAGAGGCTATAGGGTCAGAGTTACATCTCAGTACCGCATATCATCCTCAGACCGACGGTCAGACGGAGAGGGTGAATCGTATTTTGGAAGATCTCTTGAGAGCGTGTATATTGGATTTTGGTGGATCATGGGATGACCATTTGCATCTAGTAGAATTTGCATATAATAATAGCTACCAATCTCGTATCGGTATGGCTCCGTTTGAAGCTTTGTACGGAAGACCGTGCAACTCACCATCATGTTGGATAGAGACTGGCGAGAAGTGTATGCTTGGACCAGATGTGGTGAGGGAAACTTCAGATAAGATCAAGATCATTCAACAACGAATGAAGGCAGCCCAAGATAGGCAGAAGAGTTATGCTGATAAGAGAAGAAGAGACTTAAAATTCTCCGTTGGTGACTTGGTGTTTGTCAAGATTTCTCCGTTGAAGAGCGTAATACGATTTGGCAGGAGAGGCAAGTTGGCACCAAGATTCGTTGGCCCATTCCCTGTTCTTGAACTAGTCGGGAATTTGGCATATAGAATTGACTTACCAGAGAAGATGGCGGGAGTTCACAACGTATTTCATGTTTCCCAACTAAGGAAGTTCGTTCACGACTCAGATATGACTATTTCACCTGATCAGTTAGAGGACTTCGAAGTAGAACCCGAGGCGGTTGGGAACCGCAAGCCGGCTCGTATTGTCGCGCACGACATGAAGCAACTTCGAAGGAAGGCGGTGAAGTTAGTCAAGGTACAGTGGAGCGATGACGAGAATGAATGTACTTGGGAGACAGAGGAGGACATTAGGAAGACACACCCAGAACTCTTTGCCTGGTAAGATTTTGACTTCGATTTAGTTTTCCGCATGCTAGGATAGGCTTGTTTGCTTGTTTTGCATGTTTGATTGTTGTATGTGGTTGTTAGGCATGCGGGATCCTTTGTGTGTTTAGGGTTAAGGAATTTCGGGGATGAAATTTCTTAAGGGGGGAGAGTGTAACGACCCGTATTCTACGCATCATAGGATCGTAGGATATTTCTTTCTTTCACATACGAAGTCGTATGGTCATGTAACTTTGGGGGACGACTATTGGGGTCATTTCCCATGTTCATGATTTTTCCCGATTTTTAAATCACCATTTTACCCCTAGTTGGTACTGTTTTGGCCATAACTTCTGACTGGAAAGGAATTTTGACCTGAAACCACTTCCATTAGCTCCGGACGATGGTTTCTCTTTCCGTAGAGTGGTCACATTAGCCAAACGGACTCACCGTTTGGGAGATATGGCTGAAACAAGTTTCAGATGGTGAAAAACAGTTTAATTGGGCTTAACCGGGTGATTAGCAGCTAGGCCCAGAGGGGAATTTCGGGTTTAGAGGTATAGGAGGACTGGTTTGGGTTAGGAAATCACTTTCATTTCAGTTTTGAGCCGCCACAAACCTTCTTGAGACCTTAGTAATGGCTTCCATCCTCTAAAACCACTCCAAAACACATTTTTAGTGAAGATTAAGCCTAAACTACATCAAAACAAGGCCAAATAGCAACAAAGCAAGGTTGGAGCTACTGCTATACATAGGAATTCGACCCAAACAGAGAGTATTTCAGATTTGGTGTTTTACTTTGTGGCCAAGGTGAGTGATAGCATCGTTTTGACACTAATTACAGTTAATTAAGGGTGATTAGTGAAGATTAGCGAAGTTATACACCAATAAACTCTGGAAAAATGTTTAGAAATTCTTAAATAATATTTTATGCCTCTGTTAGAAATTTGGTTCGATTTAGTTAAGTTTTATTAATTCTATGATTAGTCTTATTTAATCATGCTTAAGGGAAAAATAGGATTTTGGGCATCTTGGATCCATTTTGACATGTAAATTCATGGTTTTGGTGTCTGTGGTTGCTCTTACATGTTGCTATGACTCTATGGTATGTTTTATGATTGATTAGAATAGTTAAATTGGTCGAAAACGTCGTCGAATGGCGTAGAAAGCTCGCTGGAAAGTTGCAGAGATGTGCAGGTTCCGAACCGGTTCGGATCGGAGCAGGGGTCGGATCGGATTAGTGAACTGACCAAGGAAATCCGAACTGGATTGGGACTTGTCACTGGAGGAGGCTTGGCGAGAAGGAAGACTGTTTACTTGGAGTTGGAGTGGACAAAAGGGATCGGATCGGAAGAATAATGGAGACCAGATCGGATCGACTCAAGAATGGAAGGCTACGACTGGAGCAAGGCGAAAGGAGCGGATCGGATCGGAGCAGATGGAGAACGGGAGCGGATCGGATCGGAGTAGATGGAAAACGAAGGAGCTGATCGGAGAAAACTGGAAGGAAGACAGTGACCCGACCCGACCCGAAGCGTAGTACCCGACCCGAACCGACGAGGGTGATGACTACCGAACTGAACCAATGAGGGTAATGACTACCGAAGCGAACCGAATTCTAGGACTGTTACTGCGCGACAACTCTTCTGAAGACCCACTCCAATTCGACCAAACCCGAGATGCAAAGGAAGTCCAAATGAGAAGTTAGAGCTCAAGATTCAGATGGGAATCAACGAGTTCGCTTCATGGTTGGGCTTTGCTGCGGGACGCGTGCCAAGGAGTTATCGACGTCTATAGCTTTGGACCACTATGGTAGGAGGTATGAAGGCGGATTCAGGGCCATTATGGCATCGGTAGAACCAAGGGCTACGACCAATGAAGTGGGTCATTGAAATGTTTGGTCATGACCCCATGTGTTTAGCTTGGTCACAGCAGGGTTTCTACAAGTCGGGATTCGTCGTTACCTCAGTTTGTCTAGTGTTCCAAAGTGGTAGATATCATACGCTTTATGCACTGAGTGAGAGATGTGAGGATGGTTGCTATGGATGATTTGTTTGCTATCATTGTGACATGCACACCCCACCCCCGTATTCTTACACTATTTATTATGGCACCTTAGAGTATTGTACGGTATGTGGTACTAACTCTTTGGTTGCAGGTTCAGGTATGGTTTAGTATACCTGTTATCATTCTGTTTAGATGTTTATCACTCATACCAGGCTTTATGTCTGACCCAGAGTTTTATGTCTCCTCCTATTACTCTGGGTGCTCACACGAGCAGACTAGAGACAGGTTAGCTGGTGATGCACGGGTAGATGATCCGGAGACGAGCAGGAGGCTTCCACGTAATATATATAGTATTCTCCCTGTGTTGTTGAAGATCACTGCTTGGGCATTGGTGGTGCATCTTCTACTTTAGCTTTCTTTTGTTTAGAGACAGTAAATTTGGAAAATTGTAATAAGCTGTATTTGAATTTCCGCTGCTCTGATAATTGATGTTGATTTTAGTTATCAGCTTATGCACTGTCTCACCTGTTTTATGTCAAGTATGTTATTATTGTATTTTATTCCATGCGCTGTGAGACATTCTACAGGTTCCTTGATTAGTTCATTCCCTTCTTTTCTTCCTTTGGCGACCGTTCCGTGCTAGTCGGGACATGTGTACAGCGCACTTCCGGAGGAAATGCAGGCTGGTGCGGAGCGGGCCGTCACAATATCATTAGAGCGATCTTTTCAAAACGAATCCAACGGTTCCAGTTTTGGGAAAATTCGACGGTCGGATCTCCCGGTACAATCGTTTGAAGTTTCGATTTCAAAATACGAACTACAGCGTCGTTATTCGATTAAATATAATTATATATATATATATACAAATATAATCGATTCTGACGCTGTTTTTCTTCAGATTTGAATTAAACATTCCAGAAAATCCAACTGTTGGATTTTTACAAAGTTGGTGCCGTTGGAAAGATATTTCCAAAGCGAACCCAACGGTTGCGGTTTCGAGAAAATCCGATGGTCGGATCTCCCGCACTAATCGTTTGAAATCACGGTTTCAAAATACGAACTGCATCTTCGTTATTCGATATATTTCAATTCTATTTATTTATATATATATATCGATTCTTCGATTTCAAAACTATATTCTCTTCATACATTTGATAAAAATGATATTTTTATCTAATTGTCTTCTATTTCAACACTTCACTATTTTTAACAATTCATGTATATAGTAAAAATGTGATTTTTATTGTAAAACGATTTATTTCAAAACCCGACTATTTTATATAGTTCATATAGATGATAAAAATATGATTTTTATTATAAAACAATTTATTTCAAAACACAACTATTTTATATAGTTCATATAGATGATAAAAATATGATTTTTATTATAAAACAATTTATTTCAAAACACGACTATTTTATATAGTTCATATAGATGATAAAAATATGATTTTTATTATAAAACAATTTATTTCAAAATATGAATACCATTCAACACATGAATTTCTATTCAACGAATGAATTTCAACTCAACACATGAAGGTTTTCTATAGTTTGTATATATAGATAAAAAGGTGATTTTTATATTTAAAACACGAATACCATTCAACACATGAATTTCTAAACGAATGAATTTCTATTCAACGAATGAATTTCAATTCAACACATGAAGGTTTTCTATAGTTTGTATATATAGATAAAAAGGTGATTTTTATATTTAAAACACGAATACCATTCAACACATGAATTTCTATTCAACGAATGAATTTCTATTCAACACATGAAGGTTTTCTATTCAACAGACGAATATAATTTCAACACAGGAAAATAATTCTAACACATGAATATTATTCAAAATTTCGGCAGCATAACGGCAGGGTAGTTAAAACCGGGACCGTCCCTAGTACGGCTCCTCGCTCTACCTTAAAGCCTCGCAGCTTTTGACAATGGGGAATCATGCATCTAGTTCGCACGCAGGCGGCATGTATATTTTTTTTCATTTCCACAAACTAATCCTATGTGGTTTCAACCAAATATTTCTCAACCACAAACGGGTATTTTTAAGCCACAATCAATAAATTTCAACCACAAACAATTTCAATCAACCATTCGCTATCAATCAATTTTCACACCAATCACAACCAATAAATATCGTCCATGGTTTGTGGACGAGGGGCATATATATATATATATATATATATATATAGCAATTCACTTTTATTTCAACACATGTATAATTTTTACAATGCATATATAACTTATACATCGAACGTACAACTTATACAACGCTTATACAAGAGGTGTACAACGCTTACATAACTCATACATCGACTATATAATTTACACATCGTCGTTTTCCATATCGTTTATAAATTAGAAATCTCACATTGGGTTCCACTCCACCAAAATAGCAGAAGGCTCAGAAAAATATGCGGTCTCTTCTAGAATGTAGAAGACGTCCACACGGTCACGATGTTTCCTGTTTCATCGAATTTCGTCGAAAAACGAAAAAGATATGATTTTTCAAAGTTTGCAACGGTTTAAAGGTGTTATAACAGTTCAAAATAAACAGCCGAGCCCTTTCAGAAATGGTTCCAAACTAGTTTTGTTGGGACCGTATCGTCAAAACATAGCCAGATTTATTTTTCTGGAATTTTTCGAATCAGTTTGTGGCCCTGGAAAATTGAAATGTACGTTCAAATTAAATATTGAATGTTTTATATTTTAATTTGAAGGAAAACTGACTCAAACATTCGAATGGGCCTACGAAACATATCCCATTGTGTTCGGAATGGGGGTATTTAGCTAGTGACGACAGTCGTTGGGTTTGAATTGAAGTTCGTTTGTAAAAACCCTAATTTTTGAAATTATAAAACATCGGCCAATCAGAATTTTATATTCATTAAAAAAACAAAATAAAAAAAACACGGAAACCCCCCAGGCATCGCGATCGACGACGGAAGTAGCTCGAAGCTTCCCGGACTTTTTGCCGCCGCCACGTTCATCTTCAGGCCAGGCTCCAGTTGGGGTTTTTGAAGATCTCCTCTCCCTCTTCAAATCAAAACAAACCGCATCACCTGTCGTCGCCCCAACTTCGAGAACGAGGTCCACGAAGTCGAGACCTTCGCGCCACCGGAGCTCCGCCTAGTCAGCGTCGAACTCGACCTGACCACCCACCGTGGAAGCGCCTCTCCTCCCCCTTCGACCTCGCGCAACCCGATCGTGAAACCATTGCATCGTATTTTTATATTCTTTATCTTATAAAAATTATATTTTTATAATCCCTGCTATATAAAAATTATATTTTTAACCTTCTACCATAATAAAGATTATATTTTTATCACGCTATTCTCTATATAAAGATTTCGCCTTTTCAAATATAAAGATTTCGCCTTTTCAAATATAAAGATTTCATATTTTCAAATATAAAGATTTCATATTTTCAAATATAAAGATTTCATATTTTCATTCTTCTAAAAATATACAAATCATATTTTTGATACTTCTACTATATAAAAATTATATTTTTATTTCACTTTTCATATTAAAAGAAAACATCTTTCATGTTCATCATATATAAATAAAAACTATATCTTTTCTTGTAATGAAAAATCACACCTTTTTGTAAGCAAAGATCGTATTTTTATCTTGCCATCATATGTAGAAAAATCCAATTCTTCTTATATAAGAAATTATATTTCTCCCTATCTAAAAATCCTATTTTTCTTATGTAAGAAATTATATTCTTTTTGTATAACTTAAAAATCATTTCAAAGCAAACATGGAAATTCATTTCGAAGAACATACAAGAAAACCAGAATTTTATATATAAAGAAAAACAATTTTTTTTCATAACCAATGTAATTTATATTAAAAATCATTGTACTAAATTAAATTTTATAACATTTTTAAAATAAAAAGTGTTACCTTTAATCACTGTCGTTTGGGGATCAAATCCCACGTCTTCATCGTCGTGCACTGGAAACCCGTCGGTTTTGAAGACCCATCACCTCCGCTGTGTACATCCGAAACAACTTGGAACCCCCTTGTTGACTGCGACTTCCACTTGTTGTTGGCGTCGGGTGGAGCTCCTTGGCGGCGCTGACAAGAGCAGAAGGCGGTGATAGGGTCGAAGGTTATGACGGGGACTGTCAGCAGGGTGCGTGTGGGGTGGAAGCAGTCTCGATTTGGGGCTTAAGGGGTCTGGCGAACGTCGATTGAAGAGGAGAGAAGGCGGAGCAAGTAGATGAGGGAGGGAAGGTCGAATGGAGGGGGAGGCGTTTGACTGAGCGGACGAGAAGAAGAGGGGGTGGACTGGAGGGAGGCGCGATCGGGAACTGGCGTCGACGGGGAGGGATTTAGGTTTTTTTTCCTTTTTATTCACAGCGTTGACCAATTTTTTTGTGAGGGAGGAGAGAGGTAGTTAAGGTTTTATATAAATATATATATTAATTTATTATTTTAAATTTCCTAAAGGCAACTTTTTATTTTCAACTCAAAATCAAACCCATCGAATGTCGTCACTAGCGTTTTATCCCCATTCCGAACACAATGGGATATGTATCGCAGGCCAATTCGCCCATTACGATCAGTTTCCGTTGAATTTACATTTAAATCGTTATACTGAATTTTAAACATACATTTCAAATTACCGAGGCCACATACGAACTCGAATAATTCCAGAAAAATATTTTCTAGCTTCGTATTGACGATACGGTCCTAACAAAACTAGTTTCGTCGAATTCTGAGACCGTTTGAAAAATGGCCATTTTCCAGTCGATGAAAATCAACTAAAACTAGTCAAACGCGTTTTCCTTTGCCACACTCACATATTGAATCGAAAAATTATGAAAATTGAAATCTAGCGATAACTTGACTTCACGGACCCAAAAAAAGTGGTTTCGTCGAAATCCGAGGTCGTTTACAAAATTTCCACTTTTAAGGGCCAGAATTCCATAGCGACTATTCTGAATTTTCAACTAGACATATATTTTGATTTCCGCTATGAAATTTCGATTTTTCGGATTCGTTGGAAAGATATTCTCAATTAGATTCAAATATTTTTGGTTTCACTAAAATCCAGTTTATTTTGAACCCGGTACATTCATTTGAAGTTTGAAATCGAATTATCGAACTACCGCGCCATTTTCAATTCCTTTTGTATATATAAATAAATATTTATATTCTAACGACGACGTATATAAATATATACGTTCAATTCTATTCAAACTAAATTTCTCATCGATATTATTTAAAATAATTCATTTTAAATATTGAAAATTCACTAAAATTGCCAAAATAAAAATTTTAAATTGGCCCGCATTTTCCGGGTTGTTACAATCTCCCCCACTTAAAACTTTTCGTCCCCGAAAAGGAACGAAGCCGAAAGTTGTTTAATAAATCAACACAACTTTCATTATTTTCGTTACGGCTTAAGTTCTTCAACTTTTCAGTTTCTAAAAACTTTTCAAATTTTTCAAAAATTTGGCTAACACCCTAAATTTTCGAAAAATTTCGCCATAACCTCCCCTGCACCGGGAGCACCGGGAAAATCCCGAAATTGCCATACAGGCCTTCTGATCTCAAAAAGAAAAAGAAAACGCCAAGCGGCTCATAAAATCATCATCACCCAAATAAAACAGTAAATTATAGTAAACATGTACCTATTTGTCGGGCAAACAATTTTATTTCTCTGCTCTAGCCTCCTTGCTATGACCTGTTCAATGTAAGTAATGTATATGCAAGCAAATGTGACCGAATTTCAATGCAATTCAATATGTGATTTAATTAGGCTAAATGGTTCAAAATTATCAAACAATTAAACAAACAACACAAACATCAATCAATTAGTGGATTAACGTTTCAAATCCATAAATTTGATATATATTAAAATTCATGTTTTTGATGCCAATTCACAACAATGTATTCTAGCTATATTTTGGTTCTCACACCAGTCTAATGGAGATATATAGAAATCACACCATCGTCACTCGAATATAAATACTGATAATGCTGCAGCCTTATCATAATCATCCCCGGGCAACTAGAGTGTGATTCTATATCTATCCAGTATATTAAAACTTCGAATATATGTTCATGACGCGTATATGCAAAATCTTTATATATTGGATTGTCCAAATTCAATACAAATAAATATTCAAATACGTATAAAATGGTTTAAATTTTCAAAACAATATTGTTTTCATTTGAAAAATATACTCTTTACACCCGTTCTAGGATACTACTGATCCAATCTCTAACGAGTCATTCTAATTGGATATTACTAATCCAATATCTGATGAATTCTTTCGTTCGGTTCTAATGTGTCTTGTTCTCGAGCTCTGTAAACCAAAGCTCTGATACCAACTGTGATTTTTAATGTGAATAGCATGACAAAGATTATGCTGGGAGTACGGGCAAATCCAGATGTTCATAAATTCAGAAATATAACTGGAGGAGTGGAACCCTCGGTTAGAACTTCTCACTCTAAATTTTCTTTTCTAGTTAAAAATATATACTAGGATGTAGACGGTGTTTAGTAGCACCCGACACCATCGTCCACAGACCATGGACTTGTTTGTTTGGTTGTGTAGTTGGTTAGATTATTTGATTTGAATTTGATTGTTTGGTGAAATGGAATGGATTCTATTGATACGTGTATGGCGTGGTCCATTATTAGACCGGGGATAAGGCTAGGCCTTGTCCCGTTTCTAGTATCATGCCGTTATGCCGCCGAAATTTTCTAAAATAAGTTAGAAAAATAAAGATATCATTTTATTTAATAAGTGAACCGAATAGAATATTCATAGGTTGAATAAAATTATTTGGTTGTTAAAAATATAATTTTTAACGTGAACGTGAATAAATAAATATTCATTTACAAACCGGACGGTTTGTTTATGTACACCTATTTGAAGGACATTGATTGGGATGATAAATTTTACACATCGCCCAACTACACAAATAAAATCTATGTTTGATTGTTTGAAACCCCACTCGGGTATTGGGATAATATATGACATATACTAATCCCAATAATTAGTTGTATGTCAATCGATGGATCGACAGGCTGTTATAAGCGTTAGATATCTATATTTGATGCTTATACAGTGTAGTGCACTTTGGATGATGGTTGATTATTTATCGTCGCTATTATATACATGTGTTGTATGGAATCCATATAATTAACTTTATATGGTAATTGATTGGGCCTCATTCCAATTGGGAAAATAAAGAATATTTTAAAATAAAGGTTCATGTGTTGGCAGTACTCATCCGTTGAGATTAGTCATCTGTTGAACGAAATATTTTAACAATAAGATTTACATCTTTATCATATATAAAATTAGAAACTAACTGGAAAATAGATAAGATGAGTGGTCTTCTGGATGTTGATCTGATGTTGGTTTCGGCCTTCGGGGTCAATATTCAGGGAATCATTCTCTTACTAATTTACGGTTGGAGTCTGATTTGAAATCAAACGATAGATACCATAATTGTTATAAAATATATTAAATAACAAAAATAGTCACACGTGGACAATACTCATTCGTTGAGATTAGTCATGTGTTGACAAAAATATAGAGTCATGAACGATAGATACCATAATTTTTATAAAATATATTAAATAACAAAAATAGTCACACGTGGACAGTACTGATTCGTTGAGATTAGTCATGTGTTGACAAAAATATAGATTCATGTATTGAATAGGATAAATATTCATTTGCTGAATAGAATAACGGAATTATTGAAATATATAAAGCCGTGTCGATTAGAGATGCGCTATTTTGACGCGAACGATATTTATATCGATTATATTCGTTTTTAGAATTGAATTGAATATAAAAGTAATTCGAATTGAATTGAATATATAATGAATTCGAATTGAATTGAATATAAAAGAAATTCGAATTGAATTGAATATATAACGAATTCGAATTAAATTGAATATAGAAGAAATTCGAATTGAATTGAATATATAACGAATTCGAATTGAATTGAATATAAAAGAAATTCGAATTGAATTGAATATATAACGAATTCGAATTGAATTGAATATAAAATGAATTCAAATTGAATTGAATATAAAATGAATCCAAATTGAATTGAAAACGAATTGAAATAGAAGAAAAATCAATTTGAAATGAATTCAAATTGAATTGAAATTTGAATTGAATTGAGATGAATTTTAAAACGAATCTATAAGGAAAAATTCAATTTTGATTTGAATTGGAAATGGAAGTTGAAATGTTTTTGAAACAAATTTAAGACTATTTATAGAATTTGTTTTAAATAGAAATCAACGAAATATATATTATATATATAATATAATGGCCTGAATAGAAAGCGCCGCGCCGCGACAGTTCGTGAATTTCGACCATGGATTTCGAACGGACATTACGGGAGATCCGACCGTCGGATTCTCCTAAAACCGAAACCGTTGGGTTCGAATCGAAAAGAGCTTTCTGATGAATATTAGAAATTTGAAATTTAATGGTTGGATTTGGAATTATGTCCAAATCAAATCTGGAAAAGGTCGCTGTAAGTGCAGTTCGATGACCGTTGATGGAAACCGACTGTACGGGTTTTAATAAAATTATTAAAAATATCAATAATTTGTGTAAAATAATAAGAAATGATTTGTGAAGAACTGGGATGAAAAATCCCACATTTGTAAAGATAAAAATAGATTTTTATCGAAATGAACTAGTTTTAATGAATCTGCAATTAGATTGAAATGTGAATTGATAATTTAAATTATCAAATTTGGAAAATGAGCGAGAATGGAGTATCACCAGTTTTGCTCCAAGAGATAGTTAAATCTTTAATTATATTTGAACGTGAAATGGTAATTAATTTTACCGATAACACCGTGTTATTAGATATGGAGTATTACCAGTTTTGCTTCATGGGATGAATAGGTTGGGATTGGGAAATAAAATTAATAATTACTTCGGTGTGGTTCGCTAATCCCGACTAGTTTGGAAAACCATAATATGGTTTGAGATGACATCCAAAGGAAGATTAAAGAATAAATTTAAAAGAATTTATCTTTTATAAAATTAATGGGAATCTTTCCCTAAGAATGGGAAATTTAGAAACTAACTGTAGGTTAGCCAAGAAGAATGGTTTCCTGGGTATTGATCTGATGTTGGTTTCGGCCTTCGGGGTTAATATTTGGGGAATTGTTCTCTTGCTAATTTACGATTAGCGACTGCTGAATTGGAATGAGGCGTATGTTGTGTTTGTGTAACATTTGTTTATTATATACGCGGGTCATTTAGAAAGGCCGGGTTTATACCCATTCTGAATAACTGATTCGACGATATGTCGAAGATGAAGACGGTGGTAGAAGACCGGAAGTCTTCACATCGTTTGGGTGATTACTGATGATCTTAATTGGGCTGTACACCCAAGATGAGGGAATCAGTTGGTGGTCGTCCAGACGTACTTGGGCATCGATGGATATGCGAGGAAAGTGTCTCCGGTTTCGTTCAGACCCAGAACGACTTGTAAATGGACTGTGTGTCTGACATTGGATTTTATTCTGTGTTGATTGATCTACATTAAATATACATTTGTTTGGCGGCGGAGAATTTATTCTCTTGCTTAACGCCCTTCTCTGAGACGTACGAGCTCAGAGGTTGTATATCGATGGACATCAGTCGCGTGGCATGACTTGCCTATGTGGCACGCCTAAGTGGCAATTGATCAAGGCTTCTGTTGAAAAGCAAAGTCTTGTGGTTGATGATCAATGCACGGCCTATGTGGCAGCTTTGTGTATAACGTGAATTCGCGAGCCTCACACCTCGGTATGAGTTAAAAACGGGATAAGGACAGCAGGTAGGGCACGACGTTTCTTTCTAGCTTTGGTGGTGTCAATGACTTACCAACCCTGACATTTATATACTTTTCACCTATGTGGTTGTTGGATGAGGCGCCTTGATTTTAGGTCTGTTAGGACCGGGAAACGTGTGTTCAAGAATAATTAATCCTCAAACGTAAGGGAGGACCGGCCCTGAAGATCCAGGGGTTACCCAGAGTGTGTAGTCCCGAGGCATTTGCTAGAGTGTCTCGAAGCGGAGAGGAGCTTGCCCCTTGCCTCGACTCATGACAGAAATCCAATTTCCGATACGAGATATTTCGGTTTTATTTGTAGATCCTAGTATGGCGACATGATAGATGGTACCCATGCCGCTTATGATTGATATTTATGATTTGAATTTTTTTGACACTATACACGTATAATAGTATCAAATGATTTGTTTTAACCGTACCAAGCATGTTTAGCTATTATATGGGAAAACCCTATCCTCCGGCTTGCGTTGCATTGTGTGATGGGACCTGGGTCTTATAATAGCTTCATTTTTCGAAAAAGCATTGCGCTGTTTATTCTATGCAGTGGTATTCTTGGGAGGAAACCCGTTCCGTGTTATACGGCGTGGTCCCTTGAATTACTCTCTTTTAAAGTAAAGTTTTAATGACTGTTTTTAGTTCTCACACCAGTCACATGACTGACCTAGAGTTTATTGTTTTAACCTAAACTCTAGGTGCCCTTATTTTGACATGGGCAGCTAGTAGTTTTGGTTTTGCAGATTTATATTCACAGGATCCTGGTTTACAGCTGGAATGATATCCGGAAAGCTCTGTATCCGTATATCACCCTATCGTTAAAGCTATTTATTTAAAATTCGAATAACATTCAACACATGAATTTCAATTCAACGAATGAATTTCAATTCAACACATGAATATCCTTTACAGTTTGTATATATATAAAAACTGTAAAGGATATTCATGTGTTGAATCAAAATTCATTCGTTGAATTGAAATTCATGTGTTGAATGTTATTCGTATTTTAAATAAATTAATTAAACAACAAAAATTACATTTTATTGTGGATGGGAAGTGTTAAAAACATCCACGTGTTGAATAAATACTTTTGATGATAAAAATATTACTTTTATCATGTATACGCTTTGATAAAAATACAAACGTGTTGAAATAAATATTAGTTCGCTAGAAATATTACTATTAGCTTTGTTCTGCACATATATACATGTGTCGAACAGGGAAAATGGATTAGCTGTAGAGTAAAGAAATTATTTGCGTGCCCGACAAATAGGTAAGCCTTGATGAGTTGGCTGCGCAATATTATTTTTATATCAACTCCTGTGAATGCCATTGGATGCGGAGTGCTGGTTATTCTGTGTGTAATAATAAACATCGCCATAGGATAGTAACAATTAATTTTGAACTACACTACATGGCATACTTCTTGACGATAGGCGTACTTCATCATATTCCACATAAGCATGTGGAGTTTGTGTGACGAGGTTGAAGATTTACCATACGAGCGAGAGGCTTGTATGGCGATGATTATATACTACAGGTTGAACTGATGACTGATATGGACTATATAAAATATAACGATAAATTGCTAGATTAATAAAAAAACCCACACGGGTCTGGAGTGGACAATAATCATGTCTCTCTAGTCATTAGATACGGCACATGGACTATTTATTCCCACACGGGACGAGGTGACGAGGATTTATCCTCTGGAGTAATTAAAAATACACGCTCCCTCAGGCTTGACAGGGTGACGAGAATTTATTCTCTGGAGTTATTATCTATACACGCTCCCCTGTAATACCTAGAATATATCACTATAAATATGTGGATGCTTTATAGGATTTATTAGGTACCTAACACGGCCCAATAAATTTCCAAACCTCTTCCCGTACAAAGGAGGTTATGGCGAAATTTTTCGAAATATAAAGGCGTTAGTGAAATATTTGAAGTAAAAACGATATTGAAATTAAAGAATGAACTATATTTATATATATACATATAAATATAAATAGAATTAAAAGAAATCGAAGCCGTGCAGTTCGTGTTTTGAAATCGTAATTTGAATCGATTAGTACGAGAGATCCGACCATTGGATTTTCCCGAAACCGCAACCGTTGGGTTCGCCTTGGAAATATCTTTCCAACGGCACCAAATTTGTAAAAATCCAACGGTTGGATTGTCTGGAATGTTAAATTCAAATCTAAAGAAAAGCAGCGCCAGAATCGTTTATATTTATATATAAATATAAATATAATTAAATTAAATCGAATAACGACGCTGCAGTTCGAATTTTGAAAACGTAACTTCAAACGACTAGTGTGGAAGATCCGACCGTCGGATTTTCACGAAACTGGAACCGTTGGATTCGCTTTGGGAATATCTTCCTAGAGACATAGACTTTGTAGAAATCCAACGGTTAGATTTTCTGATATGTGTAAAACAAACTAGGGGAAAACAGCGCCAGTGCCATGACACGACCTGAAACATCGTTTAATTAAATATGGTCATTTTTAAATAAATAAAAATGGCGAAAAATCGTTATAAAATATTATAAGCAACATGGATTGGAAATAAACCAATTTGGCTTGATCTGCTTGATATTTGATGGTTGTATGTGTTTGACATGAAAATTATACTAAAGAACTGAAATATGATTGTCGAATAATATAACCATGGAAAGAATTGATTTGAATTCTAATTATACGTGAATTATTTGAAAAGGCCGAGCTAACCCTCATTTCAAATAATTGATCGAACGATTCGAAGGCGAAAATACAAAGACGATTCAAGACCGACGATCTTCGTATCGGTTGGATGGGCGCTGCTGAGGTTCCTGATTGGAGTAGCTACCGTGAAGGAACGGAAGTAGTAGCCGTCTGAACGTATGTGTTGATTGTACGGATATACGAGGAATTTGGTGCCTCCGGTTTCATTCAGACCCAGAACGGACTTGTAAATGGACTGTCTGTTTGACATTGGATTTTGTTCTATACTAATTGATCTCTGTTAAATATATATATATATATATCCGTTTGGCGGCGGAGAATTTATTCTTTTGCTTAACGCCCTTCTCTGAGACGTACGAGCTCAGAGGTTATATATCGATAGAAATAAGTCGTGTGGAGTGGATTGCCTTTGTGGCATGCCAAGATGTAGTGATCAAGGCTTCTGTTGCAAAGCAAAGTCTTGTGTTAGATGATCAAAGCACGGCCTACGTGGCCTGGCTTTGTGTATAGTGTGGATTCGCGAGCCTCACACCTCGGTATGAGTTAAAAACGGGATAAGGACTGTGGGAAGAGCACGACGTTTCTTTCTAGCTATGGTGGTGTCAGTGACCTACCAGCCCTGACATTTATATCTACTTTTCACCTATGTGGTTGTTGGAATGCAAGGCGCCTCGATTTTAGGTCTGTAAGGACCGGGAAACGTGTGTTCAGGAATAATTAATCCTCAAACGTAAGGGAGGACCGGCCCTGAAGATCCAAGGGTTACCCAGAGTGTGTAGTCCTAAGGCATTTGCTAGAATGTCTCGAAGCGGAGAGGAGCTTGCCCCTTGCCTTGACTCATGACGGAAATCCAATTTCCAATACGAAATAACGGATTTGATTGTAGAACTAGTATGGCGACATAGTAGATGGTAGCTATGCCGCCTATGATTGATATTTATGATGCTATTCATTTTTGAAACATATATGCACTAGTAATAATATAAAATGATTTTGCTTTACACGTATTAAGCATATTTGGCCATTATAAGGTAAAACTCTATCCTCCGGCTTGTGTTGCATTGTATGATGGGACTTGAGTCTTATAACGGCTTCATATTTTTTAAAAAGCATTGCGTTGTTTTAAAGAATTTACTTTGTTTTAAATACACCGGCAATCACTGGAGTAAACCCGTTCCGCGAAAGTGGCGTGGTCCTATGATTTTCCTTATTACTATTGTTTAACCAGTTAAGTAGATTTCTCATACCAGTCCCCATGACTGACTCGTTGTTTGTTTCACTTTGCAAACTCGGGTGCCCTTATTTTCACACGGGCAGCCTAGTTCACAGATGACAGGTTGTTTTGGCTTGGCACTGTAGTATGGAATGCACTTTTGGCTTATGGCGAGGCTGACTTCACCGAGATGACTTTGACATTTTCCGCCATTATTGTATATGTATTATGATTCTGCCTATGGCAATGCAGACTGTTTTACTTCCAGTATTTATTATCGTATGTATATGTACCGCCTCCGGCGATGTAGACTGATACCCTTATTATGTCTCACTGTATGTATATATTCCGCCTATGGTGATGGTGACTGATCATTCCCCTCTTATTTACTAAGTTATATCCTACGTTGTGCTATTCTGATGTTGTTACATGTTATGATTCCGCTGTCATATCTATGTAAAATTATTCTATTTATTGTTTTGCTATTATATGTACTCTGCTATGATGATTGATGTGTTATATTCCAATGATTATCCTTAACACCGTCACACGGATTTTGGGATCGTCACAGTTGAGTTCGCACGCAGGCGGCATGTTTTATTTTCAAATTAAAGTATAAAACATTTAATATTCAATTTGAACGTACATTTCAATTTGCCAGGGCCACAAACTAAATCGAAAAATTCCAGAAAAATGTGGGATTTTTCTTTTATATTCAATTCAATTCGAATTCGTTATATATTCAATTCAATTTGAATTCGTTTTATATAGAAATCAACGAAATATATATTATATATATTATATATATAATATAATGGCCTGAATAGAACGCGCCGCGCCGCGGCAGTTCGTGAATTTCGACCATTGATTTCGAAGAACATACAAGAAAACCAGAATTTTTTTCATAACCAATGTACACATAGAATAGATCTAACATGAATCTTAAGGTGACAATTTTAGATCACATAGAATAGATCTACACACATCCGCATCATAGCATATAAAAGTTACAAACTAAGATCCATAATGATAACATAGTAGAACAATCACAATTGAATTGGATCTAGAGAAATATATCTATCATGACATAGCATAAGATCTAACAATAACAAAGATTCAAAGTTTATAATGTATCCAAATCACAGTCTTTCATAATTCACTATTATTTATCTAAATCTAAAAGAAACTAGAACTCACTGTGATTGGATTGCTAAGATGATTGAAAAGGTGCTGAGTCTATGCTTGAATCTCAGAATTTGATATGCTTTAGAAGAAGATGAGAGACCCAAGTTTAGTTCAAAATCCAGCAGAGTCTAGCAACCATTGTTTCTTTGTGAAGAAAACAAAGGATATGAGATATATCTATAGCTGCTGGGTTACAGAATTCAGATACCACCTCAGCCCTAATGGAATTGGTCAAGTCGCGGGTCGTCACTCACTCGAAAAAGGTCCGAATACCCAGAAATTGTTCTGGGCGCACTTTACAGGTGCGCCAGTGAAAATTTTCCATGGCGCACTTGGCATGTGTGCCAGTTATATCTGGTTCTGATTTTCAACTTTCTATCATCCGTAACTTCTTCATACGTTATCTGTTTTACGCAAACTATGTGTCTATCTTGACCAGAATTTCGAGACGGACGTAATGACATAATCAGTTTCCCTTAATTCTTAATATTAAATTAATTATTATTTAATTTATCCTCTTTAATTTCGTTAAAAATTTGGGGTGTTACATGTGGTCTGGGAAGAAGGGGCCTTTTTGGAGACTATACACCCCTTAAAGATGATGTGATGGTGTGTCCCCACTTGTAAGGGTTGAACTTCCCGTATAGGCTTCCTAGCTGCAGATTGTGTGTCTCTCCATGAGTAGACCTCGCCATACTATAACATGTTATTGAATTGGTGATTCTATGGGTATCTTGCTCCGATTATTGGAGTATCTCGTACTTTGAACTTTAACTGAGAGTTTAAACTACCCTTATATCCTATAACTTTTAGGGCAGCGTTCATTTGTTAACCTTAATCCTATGAGTATGTGTGATCTCTTTTACTATATATCTTTGTGTTTGAAATTCGAATACCCGATTTGTGTTATCGAGTCATCAGGTTTAATTCTATCTCTTGAATTCTACTTATGGACCTAAAAGTATGTTTTGAACCTTGATGGAAGCTAATGAGTAGATAATCTTATTTATCAAAGTGCGCAACAGAAAAAAATTAATTGTTTCAACTGAGTACTGTAATTAATATACCTTGTGGATTATTGGAAAATATTTTCTAGTTACTCTAGTGATAAAGATAAAGGTAATAAATTGCATTTATTTTAAGATTAAAGTACTAAGAAAATTTTGTTATAGTTATTGAAAATGTTGATGTGTCTAGGCGTGATTTAAAAATTCTAATTGAGGCTAGGGGCGCCTTGGGTCGATAGGGGTTCCAAAATAATGGATTAGACATTGTAGACATAGGAAATAACATTGGTAAAATTTAACATCGAAATAATGATTTTAATAACTTTCTAGTGAATGATTCTAAGATTGTGAACAATTAAGTAAATATTTGAGTTGCTATAAATTTTGAGAAGAAGAATTTATAAATGTGTAGTAATTTAATTTATAAAGTAATAATGGTGATGCTTGAATCTCAAAAAAAAATGAGTAAGATTAATATGTATTTTAGTATCAAGGAAGTTGGCAACTTACTATATAAGACCATTTCCATTTACTAAGCACCAAGTCTCGGATGCTAACTTAATATCATTTCAACATTATCTTTTAAGCACTGATGATATCCTATGTGCATCTCAACTTCGAAGTACCTTCATTAATCTGTTATCGACTCTTTCGAATAGCTTGGGCTTGAGATCTTTCGATACCTATTTGTCGTGTAGTAGCCTATTTATGTTCTTGATGCAGAGGTGAGGCTCCTTCGAAGAAAGAATATATCACACACTAAGACTTCGTGGTTTAATAATCTCAATGATTACATTAGAGAAACTAGAGAATTTATCGAGCTCTCGTATCACGATTTCTTTCTTGTCATAGTGTTGGTGAGAGTTCTTTATTTTAAGCACTTGTTCTTTCCATTCTTTGATGTGTTTGTTGAGTTGCTCACAGTCTTTCCTCTAGGAATTGCGAGGACACAAATTTGTTAAGGAAGGGTTTCTGTAACAACTCGGGATTTTGGATATTACCAAAATATTAAATTATAATGTGAATTATGATTTAATATGGGATTAAGAATTGATGGATGAAATAAATTGATGATAATATGGTTTATATAAAAAATAAACTATGTATGTTAGTTAAAATTTTGGATTTTGTTGTAAACAAATGGAAATGAAGTGTAAGACATAGTGCTAATCGATTATAGAGTGAAAATCAGCGATGAAGATAAATTATTGGGTTAAGATTTATGATAAAAGAATTTTATCCCAATATTAGCCATTTTTGTCCAAAAATAAAAGGACAAACATGAAGAAAATAAATTTCTATAGATAAAATTTTGGAAATGTTTTTTTCGTATTTTAAAAGTATTAAAACAATTTTATATGATTGTTAGAGTGAGAAATAATAGTTAATTTGGTGAAATATGTCAAATTTGAAATATATGTCCTTAAATAACAATATTGAAAAATATTGTTGTAATGAGGGGAAAATAAGAAGAAAATAATGTTTGCGATATAATTAGTTTGAAATAATGTTTTAAAGTTATAAAAATGTTGAGAACATTTTTTATACACTTTAACTGATGAAGAATTATATTTTGTTTGTATAAAATGATGAAAACGGTGATTTTCCACCATAAAATGTGAATATTGGTAAATAATTCATGTTAAACTATGAAAATAATATTTTAATTGAAAATTATAAATTTTTGCATTACTAATAGGTTTTATTCATTAAAACATGAATAATGTAATTCATTTCATATAAAGTGGATTTTTTATAAGAAAGTTATGTATAATTTAGTATAAAGTACCATATATACTTAGCTAAAATAACTCTAAGTACTAATGGCCTTAAGGAAAACAAATTCAAACCTTTTACCCATTAGCCACCTGTATAAGCTACAACATGACATATACAACAACTCATTGTAGCCTTCTTCTCCAAACGCAGAAAACAGGAGCTTCACAACATTAAGAAACCCTATAATGACCACCTCGCTCTAAATCAATTTCTTAGCAATTCCGACACAAATTACGTTAATTCCTAGCTAAATCAAGAGAGGGAGGTAATCTCCTTTGTATTAAATCCCTAGAATCCATCAAAAATACAAATTTTGTTTTCTTTAATCCCTAATTTTGTTATTTTACTGTTTGCATGACGCTTTTATCACTTCTTACTGGTTTCTAGAGGCGGTTGCCATATCAAAGCTCATCTTTTGCTTCTCAAATTTGGCTATATCTTTGGCTAGAAAGGTATTCTTTTTTACTTACAGCAAACTATAGTTAAGTTTGCAAGTTTTGATGATAAACCATGTTTTGTTGCCCAAAAACTGTGGTATTTGTGTTCATTTCATCGTTGAAAATGTGTCATCTTTGAAAAATTGTATCTCCTTAGTTTTGTAGCGAAATAGTGCCTAATTTTAATACATTTTAATTACTACATAAATGTTTGATGATGCAAAATTTCATTCGAATATGAAATGTTCTGATGCTGGAAATCAGTCGCCGAATTTGAACAAAGACAAGATTTTCAGCTGAGTTCATTTTGTATCTAAAATGTGTCATCTTTGGAAAGTCGTATCTCCTAAGATTTGCAGTGAAATGCTGGCAATATTTTGTGTGTTTCAGTTATTATATGAATATTTGATTCTCAAAATTTTCATTTGAATCTGAGTTGTTTAGATGCTGGAAATCAATCGTCGAAATTTGACAAAAAATGATTTTCAACATGAGTTCATTTTATAGCTAAAAAGTGTCATCTTTAAATAAAAAGTATCTCCCCCATTTTGCAGCGAAATACTTCCAAATTTTTGTATGTTTTATTTTTTATGTAAATATTTGATGCTGTAAAATTCATTCCAATCTGAGCTATCTAAAGGCCGGAAATTAGTCGTCGAAGTTGGACAAAATATGATTTTCAGCTACGTTCATTTTATGATTGAAAAGTGTCATTTTTGAAAAGTAGTATCTCATTCGTTTTGCAATGAAATACTTCCAAATTTTTTTATGTTTTTGTACATATATTGGTTTCTACTACTGCAAAATTTCATTAATTTCTGGATGGTTTTGTTATGCTAAACATATCTTCAAAGTTAATTATAAACGAGATTTTTAGCATAGTTCATTTTGTGTCCGAAAAGATTCATCTTCAAAAATGTATATCTTCTTCATTTTACAGCGAAATACTATAAAATTTTAGAACGTTGTTTTACATGTGTCAGAGTTTATTGCTGCAAAATTTCATACATTTCTGTGTAATTTTGATATGCTAAATATATCGTCAAAGTTGACTAAAAACAAGATCTTTATTTTGCTATTTCAATCTGCGGCATTCTTCATTAGTCTTCACTGCTAAATTTGGGTTAGTTGATGTTTGAATTGAAAAGTTTCATGATGAATTTTGTTGCCATAATATCTGATAACAGGTTATCTTGGATTTAAAGATATTTCAAATTTAAATTTTATTTAAATTTAAATATCAGTAAATATCGATATTTGGAGAATTTGATGGTTTAAATTGTTTTGATTTCAAATAAAATTTGGAAAATTTTCTTAAAAATCATTGGTTGGAAAATAAATGTTTTAAAGACAATTAATAAATTACTTATTATTTTTAAAGTATTCTAGAAATTGATAATCTATTTAAATAATGGGTTTTCCCTTAAAAAGATGTTATAAAAATTTCTCAAATTGTTTAAAAATCCTATTTTCTCTATAAAATTACTTTAAATATGTTTTAACTTATTTTTATGTATTTTGACATATAAGAATGAAAATTAAACGATTTAGCAAAAATACATGGTATGGGACATGCGTTTTTGCTTTATCTCTTAATATCATACTTATACGATTGAAACTAATTTGAAAAGATATTATTAGATATTTTAGAAGTTGCCAAATTTTAGCGAAGACTATTGGGTTGAGAAATGTTTTTTTTGAGTAAGCTCAAGACAAACCAAAATAGATGTATTTTTATGACTACCGATGAAATGAGGTAATTTTGATGTTGAAACTTTAATTTGAACTTATGGACAGGAATAAACTTCACGATGTTTCTTATACTTTCCAAGGAGATGAAGCAAGTTGTTTATGATGAATTAATAGTATTTTTACATTTATGATGGATTTTACTTGTCGATGAGATGAGACAAGTCACGACGTCATTTAGTACTCTGAGAGAGAGAGAGAGAGAGATGAGACGAGTTGGGCATCTCTACACTCACCAATGATATGAGGCAGTGTATATTTGATGATGTTTTGTAATGGTTTTTTCTAATGTGGCATCGATTAACGATTAGTAAACCAATAGGTGCGAACGTATGGTATGGGACATACGTTAACGCCTATTGGGTTCCTGTTTGAGAAGTTGAGACACATTCCAGATATTACTAATACAACTACCGAGTACACGATTGGAGTCATCACGATGATTTTGACTATAGCCATCACGATGATCACGATTTTTGTGATTCCAATCATCACAATGTTATTACTCGGATTTTGTGACTAAAGGCATCACGATGTTTCAGCTATAGTCATTAAGATGTTTATGGCCCTAGTCATCACGATGGATGGTGCAAAGATGTAGTACTAGTCAAGAAGTTAGGCATGTGTAGTTTTCTATGCTGTTTTGATGTTTTGAATTCACCTTTTTGATGATGATATTCGAATAAGGTATCGAGTATGAAAAAAGCCAAGTTTCTATTATATTTTGTGATGATTACGAATATGACGTTTTAAACCCTTTTTGGATGCTATTAAGATAGGTTTTTGACCTTTTAATGATTATACCGATGAAATGAGGTATAAATTATGTTGATTCTTTTATGATGAGATTTAGTAATGGATTAGAGATATATTTATATTTATACCGATGAAGTGAGGTATAATAATTAAGAAGTTTCTATTATATGGGTTTTATGATATATTGATTTGTGTAGGGATTTAATACATGCCGACGAGACAAGGCATATTTATAGGTGTTTATCATTAATCTAAAGATTTTGTTTGCCTATGTTTCACATTCTCAATTATTCATAGTGAAGTAAAGTATGAACGTTGTACCATATCTTACATGCCTATTGAATCCCTTATGAATTCGTGATGGACCTTATGAGGCATCTCGTTAAAAGATAAGTTGATAAACTATTTCGTTCTGTTGACAACAACAGAATGTTTCCCTCATCACTTACATTCATTTACCTTTTCTACTAATATGTTTAGCTTGCCTGGCCCGTGTGCTTTTCACTCGGGTCAGACCGAGTTGTAGGTTAAGTATGGACTACAGCTTCCCTTGGATCTTTTTACTAGCTTTTGTTGTGCTTTATTATTTTGGCTTGGATATCGTACCTTATGAGTAGTCAACTCTTATGTTATCAAGATGTATATTTCTGTGGGATGAGTGTATATGTGATTCGGTAGTTCTTCATACTTATATATGATGTCTTATTGTAGAGATGTATGGTGATGTATGTACTTATATACACACACACACACACTGATCTGGGTTTGTTGTTTTGCGACTGATGTTTTCTATCTGATGTATGTTACATTATTCTTAAACGGATCGAATCCACTATACAGTGCATTAGTTAGAGACTAAGCGTATCTACCACTTAGGAGGTTGTAAAAAAAACATCGAGACATAATTTACGTGCTTAATTCTTAACTAAGCTATTACTATGATGATCACCTTTAACCAGGTCTATTCTTTTCATTAGTAGACAGAATTACTTAGTAATTCTCTTTACTAATGAACATCTCGGGGTGCGGCGTCACAGGATCGTACTATACAAAGGTGTGTTCAGTTTCTATCCAAAATGCAATCAGATCGGACACAAACCAACAAAAAAAATTCCCGTACAAATTTTTTTGTCCTAACTCATATCATAAATGAAATTGGTTGTACATGGAAATGTATTTTTCGGACATGGACACGAACGAACTCGGTCGAACATCGCTATTTATATCAATTTTTATACTTTTATTAAAAAAATCAGCTATAAACCGAATTACGTGTAATTCAGACGAATTCAAATGAACACAGACCAGACATGATTTTTTCTCGTACAAATTTTGTTGTCCTTACTGATGTTCTAAATGTAAACAGAATGAACTAGGATGGATGGACATTGGACATTCGTACAAAATTTACAGCCCTATTCATAGCTGGTTCAATCTCATAACAAACCAGATTGCTATGAAACTGTAAATTTTATAGTAATTTACAATTTCGGACACGATGAAACTATTTTCGTCAACTTTCAAGACTGTTTGCAAAAATACTATTTTAATTTTAAACCGCTAATTGATACTCATTTATATCATGCATGATCACGCAACAATTCAAATTGACACGAAACTTGACATCTTACAATAGTTAACCATTACATATTTTATAAAATTAGTTATGTCCAAATCCGAGGTCGTTTGAAAATTGGCTATTTTCATATGTTAGTGAAATCGAATAAACAATTAATCAATTCCAAAACACTCACATTTGTCGATAACAATTTCTTATTATCGTTTATATTCAAATATAATTTTATATAGCTTCAAAATAAACTTGCCTAGATTTTAAACTCAATATTTTAAATTTCAAGTCCATTTTATAACTATATTCTCATTTAAAATTTAACTCAGTCAATTAATTCTTAAAATTAATCCTTTTAAATTAATTAAATATTCTTATGTGAAAATCCAGGTTGTTACATTCTTCCCACCTTAAAAGGATTTCGCCCTCGAAATCACAAGTTATAAAGATTGTTACAAACCAATTAATTTTACTTTAAAAACATTTCTTATAAAAAATTTGTTAAACTTTTCTAACACCTGAAATTTTCAGAAAATTTCAGCAGTACTTCTCTTGTACGGCTCTATCCGAAAAATTTCACAACAACAATATATGAAACTACATCTCATCCTAGTTATGAGGCATCCCAGACCATAGGGAAACAATATATAAGACTCACATATGGTATGTAATCCGAAATACAAACAATTTTGTCAGTCATACAAATCTTTACTATGAAACCAAAAGCTATAAGCAAGTTAGGAAGCTTTTGCTTCAATGTTCCTGTATATACTTACATAACCCAAAAGTGAGTTAAGCAAAATAGACAAGTATCACAATAACAACTAACATATGTCCAGCCAACATATACATCAAATGCAACCACCAAACATGATGCAACTGGCAATAATGATGCAAATCAGCAAACAACACAAATGTAACATAATGCTACATGCAACCATAGCCAATCAACATCCATCATTATCATATAGTGCTACAAACGCTAATAATACTAACTCGGGCTTTATTCAGGATATAAACATCATCATCGTCACTGGATGATCAACAACCTGTTAAGCATTACCACTCAACAGCCACAGGTTACTACTTAACTGATCTGAAACAACCCAAACTCGCCCTTATAGGAAAATACGGATTGAGTTGAGAACATGACGAATCAGAACACAAATAGCAGAACATTTCATTGCTATTACAATAATTTACATCAGAGTACAAGAATATAACAGAGTATGAATAAATATTATACATCAGAAAAATATCAAAGATTTAAATTACTTTAGCAGCGGAAAAATAGTACATAACACAACTGAAGGAAATACACAAATACAAAGCTTTCCGAATATAGCTCCCACTGTAAATCTAGGATCCTGAAAAAGAGAAATATCTGCAAAAACTCAACTACTAGCTGCCTGTGTGGAAAATAGGGGCACCCAGAGTTTAGGTTAAAACAATAAACTCCAGGTCAGTCATGTGACTGGTGTGAGAACTAAAAACAGTTATTAAATCTTTACTTTTAAAAATAACGTAAATCAAAGGACCACGCTTTATAACACAAAATGGGTTTTCTCCCAAGAATACCTGTGCATAAAACAAACAACGCAACGCTTTTTGGAAAAATGAACATATTATAAGACTCAGGTCCCATCACACAATGCAACGCAAGCCGGAGGATAGAGTTTTCCCTTATAATAGTCAAACATGCTTGGTACATTTAATACAAATCATTTTGATATTACTATAAGTGTATAGTGTCAAAATCACTTCAAACATAAATGTATCAATCATAGACGGCATAGTATCCCATGCTACTATGTCGCTATACTAGGTTTTACAACTAAAACCGAAATGTGACGTATTGGAAATTAGATTTCCGTCTATGAGTCGAGGCAAGGGATGACTCCTCACCGATTCGAGACACTCTAGCAAATGCCTCAGGATCCCCCGCAGTGAACCCTTGGACATTCAGGGCCAGTCCACACTTACGTTAGTGGATTAGTATTCCTGAACACACGTTTCCCGGTCCTATCGGACCTATCCATTAGCCTTGTAGTAAACGATATATCTGAGGCACCTCGCTATCCATCATCCACATAGGTAAAAATATAATAAATGTCTAGGCTACATACCATGACACCACTTATAGCTAGAAAGAAACGTCGTGCACTCCCTGCAGTCATGATCCCCTTTTTGACTCATACCGAGGTGTGAGGCTCGCGAATTAACGCTATACACAAAACTATGCTATTTAAAGTCGTGCTTTGATCATCAACCACAAGACTCTGCTTTTCAACAAAAGCCTTGATCATTTGCATCTCAGCAGCCACACTAACAATTCACGCCATGCGACTGATGTCTATATATATATATAACCTCTGAGCTTGTATGTCTCAGAGAACGGTGTTAAGCAAGATAATAAATTCTCCGCCACCAAACAGATATATATTTAATAGAAATCAATCAACACAGAATAAAATCCAATGTCAGACACACATCCATTTACAAGTTTGCTCTGGGTCTGAAAGAAACCGGAGGCACCTTATTCCTCCTCCCATATGTCCAATACAGGAGAGAGGTCCTCGCATATCCGGTTGATCTCCAAGTATGTCTGGACGATCACCACTTATTACCTTGTCTTGGGTGTACATCCCAATCAAGACATCAATAATCATCTAAACGTTGTGAAGAACTCTGCTCTTCAACCACCGTCTTCATCGTCGACTTATCATCGAATCAATTATTTAGAATGGGTATAAACCCAACCTTTCCGAATAATTCAAGTACCTTATAATCAAGTGCTATAAAAACACAACATACGCCTCATTCCAATTCTGAATATTCTCTTATTCAAATATTCACATCATTAGGGAAAGGTTCCCATTAATTTTATCAAAGATAAATTCTTTAAATTTATTCTTTAATCTTCCTTTGGATATCAGTTCAAACCAAATTAAGGTTTATCGAAAGTAGTCGGGATTAGCACACCTTACCGAAGTAATCATTTATATTATTTCCCAATCCCAACCTATTTAACCCATGGAGAAAAACTGGTAATACTCCATATCTAACACCACGGTGTTACCGGTAAATTTAATTACCATTTCACGTTCAAATCTAATTAAAGATTTAACTATAGCTTGGAGTAAAACCGGTGGTATTCCATTCTCGATCATTTCCCAAATTTGATAATTTAAATTCTCACATTCTCATTTCAATCTAATTAAAGATTCATTAAAACTCCATTTAGTTTTAATCTTCTAATAATCATTATTAATAATTATTTAACTTTGGGAAATCAAACATGTCGCATCGACAATCTACACCGTACCATTGATTTCTGCCGATAAATAACCTCTAAGCTCATACGCCTTAGAGATGGGTGTTAAGCAAAAGAATAAATTCTCCGCCACCAAACAGATATATATATATATATATATATATTTAGTAGAAATCAACAATACAGTTCGAAATACAATATTTGACATGTAATCCTGTCTTTAACTGGGTTAAAGAACCAATGTCATTTAAAACACGTTCAGGATAAACCCAAAATCACATTCCATTAATTATGGAATCTTCACGGAAAAACAGACCAATATATAATCGATATCAATTTCCGTATCCGACTAATAATATAAATGGAATAACGACAAAGACTTTTAAATTCCATATGTATTAACAGTCTTCCTCCGCAGAAGTTCACTTCGTTTATTACCAAATCGAATTCCACTCCATTCCAATTTATTTTATTAAATTTGAAAACATTACTTTGGAAATTTTCCATTAAATATTAATAAAAAGATTTATAAATTGCAAATCACATTTCACTTTTAATCGGGTTAAAGAAACGAATGTCGTTTAAAACATCGTTCACTATAAACCCAAAAATCCAATTCTTTTATTCAATTCCAATTAAATATTAATTAATTGGAAAACTTCACTAAATCTTAAATTAAAGATTTATTCTTTTCTCTACTGGGTTTAAGAATAGTGTTATTTAAGACACCGTTCACGAGAAACCCAAATCCAATATGATATCAAATACAAGGCTCTGAATAAAAATTATATCGGCTTATATTCAATATCAAATTCTGAAACCAACAAATATCGTTTTGGGAATAAAGATATATATATATATCTTCCAAATTCCTCAACAATATCCTTATAATCATGGAATCCAACATCGAAATATTCCGAAGATGATTTCCATTCCAATTCATATATTGGAAATTCTGGTTATATTAAAACCCATTATCGATCCAATGTATTTATTTAAAAATAACTGGATTATAATTCTAGTTAATAATTAGTTCATTTTGATAAAAATATATTTTTATATTTTCAAATATGGAATTTTTTCATTCCAATTCTTTTCAAATCATTTATTACGATTTTACACAAATTATTAATATTTTTAATAATTTTATTAAGGCACTTTCAGTCGATTTCCATAAACCGTCATCGAACTACATTTACATCGACCTTTTCCAAATTTGATTTGGACATAATTCCAAATCTAACCATTAGATTTCAAATCTCTTATATTCTATGGAAAGTTATTTTCGTTACAAACCCAACGGTTCTTGTTTTAGGAGAATCCGACGGTCGGATCTCCCGTAATGACAATTCGAAGTCAATGGTCGAAATTCGAGAACGGTCGTAGTGCGGCGAGTTCTATTCAGGCCATTAAATATAATATATATATATATTTCGTCGATTTCCATTTAAAACGTATTTCATATGTCGTTTTAAATTCGTTTTAAAAACGATTCCAACATTCATTTCCATTTTTAATCAAAATTGAATACTACTTATCATTATAATATTTAAATGATAACATTTTCAAATTATCTGACTTGAAATCATTTCCTTTTCGATATTCATTATAAAAATGAATAAAATCGATATAAATATAGTTCGCGTTAAAATGGCACAAATCTAATCATTTCCTTTTCGGCTTAAAATGAAATCATTTCCTTTTCCGCTTCACACATTTCCATATTTTCGTGTCCATCCCAAATCGGACATCTAAATCATATTTTAATCCTTTACAGAATATTACTTTAAAATATTCGTTATTTTATAATATTTGTTCCTTCGGAATTGGAATTAGACGCAATCAATTACCATATAATGTTAGTAATATGGATTTCATGCAACACATGTATATAACGACAATGATAAACAATCAACCATCATCTAGAGTGCGTTACACAACTACATAAGCATTAAATATAAATAATTAATGCTTACAACAGTTAGTCAAACAATAGATTGACATACAACTGAACAATTGGGATTAGTGTATGTCAAATATCATCCCGATACCAGTGTGGGGTGTCAACCATCAAATAATTATTATTATTTGTGCACTTGGGCGATGTGTAAAAATCATCGTCCCAATCGATGTTACAAAAATAGGCGAGCATAAACAAGTCATCTGACTTGTAAATGGATGTGTAAACTTATTTTAACTATCCAATAAGTATATAAAACTTTATGACTTTGCTTATAAAATTCTATACAACGCCTAAATAATTTTATTCATTGCAGTTATATACTAAAAATAATATTTTTAGCGAACTAGTATTTATTCCATAACCTAGCCATTTTATATATCTCATATATATGTTAAAAATAATATTTTTAACTTGCTATTAATTTTTCTAACACATTTTAGAAAATTTCGGCAGCATAACGGCGCGATATTAAAACCGGAATAAGGTCTAGCCTTATCCCTCGCATAATACCGGCTCGCGCCATACACAAACCAATTCCAATCAATTCACACTCAATCCACAATCAATTTTACAATCAACATCCAAATTTCCACAATACAATCCAAATCAAACAACATGGTTTGTACTACAAATAGTGTCGGGGGCTTCTAAGCCCCGTTTGCAACCTAAAATATTTTTTACTGTAAAATAAATTAAGTGAGAAGGAGTTCTCATCTTTGGTTTCCACTCCGCTAGTCTTTAATTTAACGGTTTGGATTTGGATATGTTCCAGTGCGTAGTGTTCTTCACCGTGATTCTAACGCAATCTCGTTTCATGCAATTTATATTAAAAATCATATTTTTAACAAAGCTATATATATTTAAAAATCACATTTTTATAACGCTACTATATATATATATATATATATATATATATATATATATAAATCACATTTTTATAACGCTACTACATATATAAAAATCACATTTTTATAAATTAGTTTTCTATATCAAAATCATATTTTTACAAATTAGTTTTCTATATAAAAACAATATCTTTATAAATCATTATTCTATGTAAATACCATTAAAAATCATATTTTTATACCATTAAAATCATATATTTATACCATTAAAAATCAAACTCTTATACCATTAAAAATCATATTCTTATACGATTAAAAATCATATTTTTGTACTATTAAAAATCATATTTTTATACTATGGTATTTCATATAAAAATTACATTTTTATTACAATGCTTTATATATTTCAAAAACTGAAATTAAAATTCAATGCTATTTACATTAAAAACTGAAAATAAATTCAATGTGAATTCATATTAAAATTATATTTTAAAATTTGAATCTGCTCACGATGAAGCAGGAAGAAGACGCGGCGGAGTCCGGGTTTGCGTTAGACGGAGGTGGAGCAAGGGGTGGCATGTGGTCAGAGGTGGTCGGCGTGGTGGTCCATTGGGCAGAGGCGGCTAGGGTTTGGCCATGGGGCACGGATTGGGCGCAGGTGACTAAGTTAGAGGGAGAGAAGGGGGAGGGGGTCACAGAAGGTGGGGGAGGTGGGGGGATGCCGACACGGTGGATGGGGACGGTGGCGATGGGCGCGGTGGCTGAACGAAGGGGGGCGACGACGTTTGGGCGGCTTCGTTTTCTTTTTTAGTTTGATTTTGAACTGTTAGGTCAAAAGGCGGAGAAGGGGGTTTATTTATAAACTTTTTATTTTTATTATATTCGATTCCAAAAAATTGATTTTTATTTTGAACTCCAAATCAAACCCGACGATTGTCGGCCCTAACTAAATACCCCCTTCCGAACGCAATGGGATATGTCATGTAAGCCAATTCGACTTTTTCGATCAGTTTCCATTAAAATTAAAATATAAATTGATTTAACGTTCAAAATTGATTTCACTGTACATTTTAATTTACCGGGCTACATAATGACTCCAAAAATTACTAGAAATAAATCTAGCTATGTTTTGACGATACGATCCTAACAAAACTAATTTCGATGAATTCGGGGACCGTTTGAGAAATGGCCATTTTCCAGTTGATTAAATTCAAACTAAATTGACCAAATGCGTTTAAATTCTCCATGCTCACATATCAATTCCAAAAATCATGAAAATTGGAATCTAGCAATAATTTGACATTCCGGATCCAACAAAAGTGGTTTCGTTAGAAACGGAGGTTATTTGCAAAATGGTTATTTTTAAGAGCTATATATAATATAAAATATATATAAATTCCACAGTGACTATTTCAAATTTTAAACAGGACATAATTTTCAATTCTCGTTATGAAATCTGGATTTTTCACATTTGTTGGAAAGATATAATTAAATAGATTCTATTATTTCTGGTTTTACTGAAATCCAATTTATTTTGAATCATGTACATTCATTTGAAATTTGAAATCGAATTTTCAAACTACCGCGCCATTTCAGGCTCGTTTTATAATGAACATAAGTTTATACATTCTAACTTCGGTTTAATTAAATTTTTAGTCGTTATTATTTAAAATAAATCATTTTAATATTCAAAATCTATTAAAATAGATAAAATAAAAATATTAAATTGGTTCTCAAAGTCCGGATGGTTACAATCCCCCCACTTAAAATCTTTTCGTCCTCGAAAAGGAATGGAACTAAAAGTTGTTTAACTAACCAACTCAACTTTCATTCTGGCTTTCCTTCTTCGACTTTTTTGTTTTAAGAATTTTCAAATTCTTCAAAAATTTGGCTAACACCCAAATTTTTCAAAAAAAATCTCCATAACCTCCTTTGTACGAGGAGACCTTTAAAACCGCAACTAGCCTCACAGGCCCCTCACCAATCCAAAAGAAAAATCCAATCGGCTTATAAAATTATCAAAACCTAAGAAATAAATTAAATATGTACCTATTTGTCGGACATACAATTTTATTCCTCTTCTTAGCTTCCCTACTATGACCTGTTCACGCATATATACGTACGTGTATGCAATTCTAACAAATTTTCAATTCAGTTCAATATATGATTTGATTTGGCCTTATTTACCGTTTAATCTCTTATTGGTTTTATTATTCCAATATTTTAATTAGTCAAACTAGTAATCAAACATCACAACTAGCAATCAATTAGTTGAATAGCTTTTCAAGCACATAACTTTAATACATAGCCAAAAATCATATTTTTAGTGCCAAATCACAACAATAAACCTATCTAATTTTGGTTCTCACACCAGTCTATTGGAAATATATAGATATCCCACTTTCGAAACTCGAGCATAGACTCTGATGATGAGGCCTCATCATCTGGATCATCCCCGGGCGACTAGAGTGTGATTCTATATCTATCCAATATATTTGAGGCTTTGTGTACACGTTTGCAAGGCGTATACGCAAAATCTTCATATACTCGATTGTCCAAATTCAATACAAAACAAAATACTCAAATACGTATAATAAGGTTTAAATTTTCAAAACAAAGTTTGTTTTCATTTTTATTTTAAAAATAACACTCTTCACACTCGTTCTAGAATACTACTGATCCTATCTCTAACGAGTCATTCTCCTTGGATATTACTAAACCAATCTCTGATGAGTTTTTTCGTTTGGTTCTAATATGCCTTGTTCTCGAGCTCTGTAAACCAAAGCTCCGATACCAAATTGAAATGACCCAAACTCGCCCTTACGGGAAAGCCCGTATTGAGTTGAGAACATGTAATAACCCGCATTCTACGCATCGAAGGATCGTAGAATATTTATTTCTTTCTCATACGAAGTCGTATGGTCATGTAACTTTGGGAAATAACCATTAGAGTCATTTCCCATGTTCATGATTTTTGTCGATTTTTACATGACCGTTTTACCCCCAGTTGGTACTGTTTCGTCCATAACTTTTGATTGGAAAGGATTTTTGACCTGAAACCTCTTCCATTGGATTCGAATGATGGTTTCTCTTTCCGTAGAGTGGTTACATTAGCCAAAAGGACTTACCGTTTGGGAGATATGGCTGAAACAAGGTTTAGAAGGTGAAAAACAGCTTAATTGGGCTAAACCGGGTGATTAGCAACTAGGCCCAATGGGGGATTTCGGGATTTGGGGTATTTAAGGGCTGCTAGGGTTAGGATTTCGGTTTTAGACTCATTTTTCCAGTCGCCACTTACCTCCTTCAAGCTCTAGCAATGGCCTCCACCTTCTAATTTCATCCCAAATCATCTCTAATCACTTTCTAGTTGAAGATTAAGCAAAACTACATCAAATCAAAGAGGATTAACACCAAGGCAAGGTTAGAGCTGCTGTTAGACATCAATATTCATGCCAAACAGAGATTCATTTCAGATTTGGTATTTTATTTGTGGCCAAGGTGAGTGATTTGCATTGTTTTTCACTAATTACGGCTAATTATGGTAATTAGCGAAGATTAGTAAAATTATGGCTCAGAAAAATCTAGAAAAATTCCTAAAATTCTAAAACATCATTTTATGTCTCTGATATGAATTTGGGTTAATTTCGACTAATTTTACAAATCCCGGAATTTGGGGGATTAAGGGGTGATTAGTGATAATTAGAGAATTTATGCATGTTAAAAATATGAAAAAATATTTATAAATGGCTAAGTATTGTTTTAGACCTCTGTTAGAAGTTTGGGTTAATTTGGTAAAGTTTTGTTAATCCTATGCTTAGTTGTTCTTAAACATGCTTAAGGGGAAATATGGGATTTTGGCTATGTTTGATCCATTTTAACCCATCATATTGTTGTTTTGGTGTTTGAGGTCACTTCTACTTGTTGCTATGGCTGTATGTTATGCTTTGTGATTGATTAGAATAGGTAGAATGACCGAAAACGCCGTCGAGTGGCGTAAGTTGCTTGCTGGAAGAAGTGCAGGAGACCGGATCGGATCGGATAGCCCGACCCGACCCGTTCATAAGACCCCGATCCGTCCATGGAAGGTGACCACGAGCCGACTCCTTTCACCTGAATTTCTTTGACCGATCCGATCGTGAACGATGGGACGATACGACCGGAGCATGGACACGATCCGATGGAGCTGGAGCGCCACGAGCTAGAAGGAGCACGACCCGATCCGTATGGCGCGACTCGATCCGATGGAGGGAGCACGACCGACACGATCTGAGATGCTTGGACATGAAGTGAAGACCATGATCCGACCCGAGCGAGGGTGATGACCACGATCTGAAGCAAGGTGAAGTGAAGACCGACCCGGATGAAGATGATGACCAAAAACCCGAGATGCAAAGGTAGTCCAAATGGAAGTTGGAGCTCAGGATCCAGATGGGAACCAATGAGTTCACTTCGTGATTGGGCTTTGCTGCGAGACGTGTGCAAAGGGGTTGTCGGTATTCATAACTTTGGTTCACCACTGAGATATGGATAGTGGGCTTGTAGTGATAGTTACACGGGATTGGATCCCGTCATGGCCCAAAGTATTAGGTGACCAAAGTAGTGGATATCGTATGCTTTACGCACTGAGTGAGGGATGTGAGGATGATTGCTATGCTTGATTGTTTGACATCACTATGACATACACACCCCCACCCATGTTATCTTTACACCATTTGAAAGGGCACCTTAGAGTGTTGTACAGTATGTAGTGCTAACTCTTTGGTTGCAGGTCCAGGTTCAGGTATGATTTGATTATACCTGTTACTGTTATTATTCTGTTTAGATGCTTATCGCTCATACCAGGCTTTATGTCTGACCCAGAGTTTTATGTCTCCTCTTATTACTCTGGGTGCTCACACGAGCAGACTAGAGACAGGTTAGCTGGTGGTGTGCGAGTAGTTGATCTGGAGATGAGCAGGAGGCTTCCACGTATGATATATATAGTATTCTCCCTGTGTCGCTGGCGGTCGCTACTTGGGCATTAGTAGTGTACCTCCTTTATCTTGCTTTTGTTTTGTTGAGACAGTTTGAAAAGTTGTAATAATGTTGGCTTTGGATCATAAGCTGTACTTGGATTTTCCGCTGCTATGTTAGTTTATTTTCAGCTTATGCACTGTCTCACATGTTTTATGTCAAGTATGTTGTTATTATATTTTATCCTATGCGCTGTGAGACATTCTACAGGTTCCTTGTTAGTTCATTTCCTTCTTTCCTTTTTTTTCTTCTGACGACCGTCCCGTGCTAACTGGACATGTGTACAGCGCACTTTTGGAGAAAATGTCGGTTGGTGCGGGGCGGGCCGTCACAGAACATGACAAATCAGAACACAAAAGCAGAACATTTCATTGTTATTACAACAATTTACATCAGAGTACAAGAATATAACAGAGTATGAATAAATATTATACATCAGAAAACTATTAGAGATTTAAACTACATTAGCAGCGGAAAAATAGTACATAACAAAACTAAAAGAAATACACGGATATAAAGCTTTCCGAATATAGCTCAAGTTGAAAACCCAGAATCCTGAAAAGAAATATCTGCAATAACCCAACTACAAGTTGTCCGTGTATAAAATAGGAGCACCCAGAGTTTAGGTTAAAACAATAAACTCCAGGTCAGTATATGACTGGTGTGAGAACTAAAAACAGTTATTAAATCTTTACTTTAAAAATAAAGTAAATCAAGGGAGCACGCCGTATAACACGGAACGGGTTTTCTCCCAAGAATACCAGTGCATAAAACAAACAGTGCAATGCTTTTTGGAAAAATGAAGCTATTATAAGACTCAAGTCCCAACACACAATGCAACGCAAGCCGAAGGATAAGGTTTTCCTTTATAATAGCCAAACATGCTTGGTATGTTTAAAACAAATCATTTTGATATTACTATAAGTGTATAGTGTCAAAATCACTTCAAATATAAATGTATCAATCATAGACGGCATAGTATCCCATGCTACTACGTCGCCATACTAGGTTTTACAACTAAAATCAAAATGTCACGTATTTAAAATTAGATTTCCGTCTATGAGTCGAGGCAAGGGATGGCTCCTTACCGATTCAAGACACTCTAGCAAATGCCTCAGGATCCCCCGTAGTGAACCCTTGGATCTTCAGGGCCGGTCCACACTTACGTTAGTTGATTAGTATTCCTGAACACACGTTTCCCGGTCCTATCGGACCTATCCATCGGCCCCGTAGTGACCGATATATCTCAGGCGCCTCGCTATCCATCATCCACATAGGTAAAGATATAATAAATGTCTGGGCTCCATACCATGACACCATCCATAGCTAGAAAGAAATGTCGTGCACTCCCTGCAGTCACGATCCATTTTTTGACTCATACCGAGGTGTGAGGATCGCGAATCAACGCTATATACAAAGCTATGCTATTTAAAGTCATGCTTTGATCATCAACCACAAGACTCTTCTTTTAAACAAAATCCTTGATCATTTGCATCTCAACATGCCACACTGACAATTCAAGCCATGCGACTGATGTCTATCGATATATAACATTTGAGCTCGTACGTCTCAGAGAAGGGTGTTAAGCAAGAGAATAAATTCTCTGCCACCAAATAGATGTATTTAATAGATATCAATCAACATAGAATAAAATCCAATGTCAGACACACATCTATTTACAAGTTCGTTCTATGTCTGAACGAAACTGGAGGCACCTTATTCCTCGTCCCATATGTCCAATACAGGAGAGAGGTCCTCGCATATCCGGTCGATCTCCAAGTATGTCTGGATGATCACCACTTATTACCTTGTCTTGGGTGTACAGCCCAATCAAGACATCAGTAATCATACAAACGATGTGAAGAACTCCAATCTTCAACCACCGTCTTCATCGTCGACTTATCATCGAATCAATTATTCAGAATGGGTATAAACCCGACCTTTCCGAATAATTCAATTATCTTATAATCAAGTGCTATAAAAACACAACGTATGCCTCATTTCAAATACGAATATTCTTTTATTCAAATATTCACATCATTAGGGAAAGGTTCCCATTATTTTTATCAAAGATAAATTCTTTAAATTTATTCTTTAATCTTCCTTTGGATATCAATTCAAACCAAATTAAGGTTTATCTAAACTAGTCGGGATTAGCGCACCTTGCTGAAGTAATCATTTGTTTTATTTCCCAAACCTAGCCTATTCATCCGATGGAGCAAAACTGGTAATACTCCATATCTAACACCACGGTGTTATCGGTAAATTTAATTACCATCTCACATTCAAATCTAATTAAAGATTTAACTATCGCTTGGAGTAAAACTGGTGGTACTCCATTCTCGATCATTTCCCAAATTTGATAATTTAAATTCTCACATTCTCATTTCAAACTAATTAAAGATTCATTAACAATCATTATTAATGATTATTTAACTTTGGGAAATCAAACATGCCGATTCGACAATCTACACCGTACCATTGATTTCTGCCAATATATAACCTCTAAGCTCATACGTCTTAGAGAAGGGTGTTAAGCAAGAGAATAAATTCTCCGCCACCAAACAGATATATATTTAGTACAGATCAACAATACAGTTCGAAATACAATGTTAGATATGTAATCTTGTCTTTAACTGGGTTAAAGAACTAATGTCATTTAAAACACGATTCATGATAAACCCAAAATCACGTTCCATTAATTATGGAATCTTCACGGAAAAACAGATCAATATATAATCGATATCAATTTCCGTATTCGACTAATAATATAAATGGAATAACTACAAAGCCTTTTAAATTACATATATATTAACTTTCTTTCTCCATAGAAGCTCACTTTGATTATTATCAAATCGTATTCCATTACATTCCAATTTATTTTATTAAGTTGGAAAACTTTACTTTGGAAAATTTCCATTAAATCATAATAGAAAGATTTATAAATTGCAAATCACATTTCACTGTTAATCGGGTTAAAGAACGAATATCGCTTAAAACATCGTTCCCTATAAACCCAAAAATCCAATTCTTTTGTTCAATTCCAATTAAATATTAATTAATTGGAAAACTTCACTAAATCTTAAATTAAAGATTTATTCTTTTCTCTACTGGGTTAAGAACAGTTTTATTTAAGACACCGTTCTCGTCAAACCCGAATCCAATTTGATATCAAATACAAGGCTCTGAATAGAAATTATATCGGCTTATATTCAATATCAAATTCTGAAACCAACAAATATTGTATGGGAATAATGATATATATATATCTTCCAAATTCCTCAACAATGTCCGTATAATCACGGAATCCAACATCGAAATATTCCGAAGATGATTTCCATTCCAATCCATTCCAAATCATATATTGGAAATTCTAGTTATAATAAAACCCATTCTCAATCAAATTTATTTATTTAAAAATAATTGGATTATAATTCTAGTTAATAACAAGTTCATTTCGATAAAAATATACTTTTATCTTTTCAAATATGGAATTTTTCATCCTAGTTCTTTCCAAATCATTTACTATGATTTTAAACAAATTATTAATATTTTTAATAATTTTATTAAGGCCCTTTCGGTCGATTTCCATAAACGGTCATCGAACTGCATTTACAGCGACCTTTTCCAAATTTGATTTGGACATAATTACTAATTTAACCGTTAGATTTCAAATCTTTTATATTCTTTGGAAAGATATTTTCGATATGAACCCAACGGTTCCGATTTTAGGAGTATCTGACGGTCGGATCTCCCGTAGTGTCAATTCGAAGTCAATGGTCGAAATTCGAGAACGGTCGCGGTGTAGCGTGTTCTATTCAGGCCATTAAATATAATATATATATATATATATATATATATATATATCGTCGATTTCCATTTAAACATATTTTATAACTAGTTTTAAATTTGTTTTAAAAACGATTACAAATTTCATTTCAATTTTTAATCAAAATTGAATACTCCTTATCATTATAATATTTAAATGATAACATTTTCGAATAATCTGATTTGAAATCATTTCCTTTACGATATTCATTATAAAAATGAATAAAATCGATATAAACATCGTTCGCGTTAAAATGACACTAATCTAATCAACACGGCTTCACACATTTCCATATTTTCGTGTCCATCCCAAATCGGACATCTAAATTATATTTTAATCCTTTAAAAAATATTACGTTAAAATATTCGTTATTTTAAAATATTCATTCCTTCTGAATTGGAATCAGACCCAATCAATTACCATATAATGTTAGATATGGATTTCATACAACACATGTATATAACAACAATGATAAATAATCAACCATCGTCTAGAGTGTGTTACACAACTGCATAAGCATTAAATATAAATAATTAATGCTTACAACAGTCTGCCAACCAATTGATTTACATACAACTAAACAATTGGGATTAGTGTACGTCAAATATCATCCCAATACTAGTGTGGGGTGTCAACCATCAAATAATTATTATTATTTGTACACTTGGGCGATGTGTAAAATTATCGCCCCGATCGATATTACAAAAATAGGCGAGCATAAACAAGTAGTCCGACTTGTAAACGGATGTGTAAACTTATTTTTAACTATCCAATAAATATATAAAATTTTATAGTTTTACTTATAAAATTCTATACAATGCCTAAATAATTTTATTCATCGCAGTTATATACTAAAAATAATATTTTTAGCGAACTAGTATTTATTCCATAACCTAGCCATTTTATATATCTCATATATATGTTAAAAATAATATTTTTAACTAGCTATTAACTTTTCTAACACATTTTAGAAAATTTCATCAACATAACGACGCGATACTAAAACCGGAATAAGGTCTAGCCTTATCCCTTACCTAATACTGGCCCGCGCCATACACAAACCAATCAATTCACAATCAATTTTACAATCAACATCCAAATTTCCACAATACAATCCAAATCAAACAACATGATTTGTACTATAAATAGTGTCGGGGGCTTCTAATCCCCGTCTGCAACCTAAAATATTTTTAACTGTAAAATAAATTAAGTGAGAAGGAGTTCTCACCTTTGGTTTCCACTCCGCTAGTCTTTAATTTAACGGTTTGGTTTTGGATTTGTTCCAGTGTGTAGTGTTCTTCACCGTGACTCCAACGCAATCTGTTTCACATGATTTATATCAAAAATCATATTTTTAATAAAGCTATATATATTTAAAAATCATATTTTTATAACGCTACTATATATATAAAAATCACCTTTTATAACGCTACTACATATATAAAAATCACATTTTTATAAATTAGTTTTCTATATAAAAATCATATTTTTACAAATTAGTTTTCTATATAAAAATCATTATTCTATATAAAAATCATATTTTTATACCATTAAAATTCATATTTTTATAACATTAAAAATCATATTCTTATACCATAAAAAATCATATTCTTATACCATTAAAATCATATTTTTATACTATTAAAAATCATATTTTTGTACTATTGAAAATCATATTTTTATACTATTAAAAATCATATTTTTATCCAATGGTATTTCATATAAAAATTATATTTTTATTACAATGCTTCATATATTTCAAAAACTAAAATTAAAATTCAATGCTATTTACATTAAAAACTGAAAATAAATTCAATGTAATTCATATTAAAATCATATTTTAAAATTTGAATCTACTCGCGATGAAGCAGGAAGAAGACACGGCGGCTTCAGACAAAGTCCGGGGCTGCGTCAGACGGAGATGGAGCAAGGGGGTGGCATATGGTCAGAGGTGGTCGGCATGGTGGAGCATTGGGCGGAGGCGGCCAGGGTTTGGCCAGGGGGTACGGATTGGGCGTAATTGACTAAATTAGAGGGGGGGAGAGAGAGAGAGAACAAGGGAGGGGGGTCGCCGGGGGGTGGGGGAGGCGGAGGGAGGTCGGCGCGGTGGCTGGGAAGGGTGGCCATAGGCGCGGTGGTTGAACGAAGGGGGGCAACGGGGTCTGGCTGACTTCGTTTTATTTTTTATTTTGATTTTGAACTGTTAGGTCAAAAGGAGTAGAAGGGGGTTTATTTATGAATTTTTTATTTTTATTATATTCGATTCCAAAAAGTTAATTTTATTTCGAACTCCAAATTGAACCCAATGACTATCGCCCCTAGCTAAATACCCCCCTTCCGAACGCAACGGGATATGTCCGGTAAGCCAACTCGACTGTTTCGATCAGTTTCCGTTAAAATTAAAATATAAATTAATTTAGTGTTCAAAATTGATTTCCACGTACATTTTAATTTACCGGGGCCACATACTGACTCCAAAAATTACAAAAAAAAATCTAGCTATGTTTTGACGATACGGTTCTAATAAATCTAATTTCGTCGAATTTGGAGACCGTTTGAAAAATGACCATTTTCTAGTTGATTAAATTCAAACAGAATTGACCAAACGCGTTTAAATTCACCATGCTCACATATCAATTCCAAAAATTATGAAAACTGGAATCTAGTAATAATTTGACATTCCGGGTCGAATAAAATTGGTTTCTCGAAAACAAAGGTCATTTGCAAAATGGCCATTTTTAAGGGCTATATATAATATAAAATATATATAAATTCCATAGCGACTATTTTAAATTTTAAACTGGACATAACTTTCAATTCTTGTTATAAAATCTGGATTTTTCACATTCGTTGGAAAGATATAATTAAATAGATTTGATTATTTCTGGTTTTACTGAAATCCGATTTATTTCGAATCATGTGCATTTATTTGAAATTTGAAATCGAATTTTCAAACTACCACGCCATTTCAGGCTCGTTTTATAATTAAAATAAATTTATACATTCTAACTTTGGTTTAAATAAATTTTTAGTTGTTATTATTTAAAATAAATTATTTTTAATATTCAAAATCAACTAAAATAGAAAAATAAAAAAAATTAAATTTGTTCTGAAAATTTGGGTTGTTACAATCTCCTCCACTTAATATCTTTTCGTCCTCGAAAAGGAACGGAGCCGAAAGTTGTTTAACTAACCAACTCAACTTTCATTCTGGCTTTCCTTCTTCAACTTTTTTGTTTTAAGAATTTTCTAATTCTTCAAAAAATTGGCTAACATCCTAAATTTTCGATAAATTTCGCCAAAACCTCCATAGTACGGGGAGACGTTTAAAACCGCAACTTGCCTTACAGGGCCCTCACCAATCCAAAAGAAAAATAAAAAGCCAAGCGGCTAGCCAATACGCTTATAAAATCATCAAAACCTAAGAAATATAGTAAACATATACCTATTTGTCGGGCATACAATTTTATTCCTCTTCTTAGCTTCCCTACTATGACTTGTTCACGCATACATACATACATGTATGCAATTCTAACAAATTTTCAATTCAGTTCAATATTTGATTTGATTTGGCCTAATTTACTGTTTATTCTCTTATTGGTTTTATTATTCCAATATTTTAATTAGTCAAACTAATAATCAAACATCACAGCCAGCAATCAATTAGTTGAATAGCTTATCAAACACATAACTTTAATACATAGCCAAAAATCATATTTTTAGTGCCAAATCACAACAATAAACCTATCTAATTTTGGTTCTCACACTAGTCTATTGGAAATATATAGATATCCCACTTTCGAAACTCGAGCATAGACTCTGATGATGAGGCCTCATCATCAGGATCATCCCCAGGAGACTAGAGTGTGATTCTATATCTATCCAGTATATTTGAGGCTTTGTGTACATGTTTGCAAGACGTATATGCAAAATCTTTATATACTCGATTGTCCAAATTCAATACAAAATAAATACTCAAATACGCATAATAGGGTTTAAATTTTCAAAACAAAGTTTGTTTTCATTTGTATTTTAAAAATAACACTCTTCACACTCGTTCTAGGATACAACTGATCTAATCTCTAACGAGTCATTCTCCTTGGATATCACCAATCCAATCTCTGATGAATTTTTTCGTTCAGTTCTAATGTGCCTTGTTCTCGAACTCTGTAAACCAAAGCTCTGATACCAAAATGAAACGACCCAAACTCGCCCTTATAGGAAAGCCCGGATTGAGTTGAGAACACGATAAATCAGAACACAAACAGCAGAACATTTCATTACTATTACAACAATTTACATCAGAGTACAAGAATATAACAGAGTATGAATAAATATTATACATCAGAAAAATATTAGAGATTTAAATTGCATTAGCAGCGGAAAATAGTACATAACACAACTAAAAGAAATGTACGGATACAAAGCTTTCCAAATATAGCTCCAGCTATAAATCTATGATCCTGAAAAAGAAATATCTGCAAAACCCTAACTACTAGCTGTCCGTGTGGAAAATATGGGCACCCACAGTTTAGGTTAAAACAAAAAACTCCAGGTCAGTATGTGACTGGTGTGAGAACTAAAAACAGTTATTAAATCTTTACTATTAAAAATAAAGTAAACAAAGGGAGCACGCCGTATAACACGGAACGGGTTTTCTCTCAAGAATACCAGTGCATAAAACAAACAGCGCAATGCTTTTTGGAAAAATGAAGCTATTATAAGACTCAGGTCCCATCACACAATGCAACGCATGCCGGAGGATAGAGTTTTCCCTTGTAATAACCAAACATGCTTAGTACGTTTAAAACAAATCATTTTGATATTACTTCAAGTGTATAGTGTCAAAATCACTTCAAATATAAATGTATCAATCATAGACGACATAGTATCCCATGCTACTATGTCGCCATACTAGGCTTTGCAACTAAAACCGAAATGTCACATATTGGAAATTGGATTTTCATCTATGAGTCGAGGTAAGGGATGGCTCCACACCAATTCGAGGCACTCTAGCAAATGCCTCAGGATCCCCCGCAGTGAACTCTTGGATCTTCAGGGTCGGTTAGTGGATTAGTATTCCTGAACACATGTTTCCTGGTCCTATCAAACCTATCCATCGGCCCCGTAGTGATCGATATATCTGAGGCGCCTCGCTATCCATCATCCACATAGGTAAAAATATAATAAATGTCCGGGCTCCATACCATGACACCACCCATAGCCAGCAAGAAACGTCGTGCACTCCCTGCAGTCATGATCCCGTTTTTGACTCATACCGGTGTGTGAGGCTCGCGAATTAAAGCTATATACAAAGCTATGCTATTTAAAGCCGTACTTTGATCATCAACCACAAGACTATGCTTTTCAATAAAAGCCTTAATCATTTGCATCTCAGCATGCCACACTGACAATTCACGCCATACGATTGATGTCTATCGATATATAACCTTTTAACTCGTACATCTCAGAGAAGGGTGTTAAGAAAGAGAATAAATTCTCTGCCACCAAACAGATATATAATTAATAGAAATCAATCAATACAGACTGGGTCTGAACGAAACCAGATGCACCTTATTCCTCGTCCCATATGTCCAATACAGGAGAGAGGTCCACGTATATCCGGACGATCTCTAAGTACGTCTGTACGATCACCACTTATTACCTTGTCTTGGGTGCACATCCCAATCAATACATCAGTAATCATCCAAACGATGTGAATAACTCCAGTCTTCAACCACCTTCTTCATCGTCAACTTATCGTCGAATCAATTATTCCATATGGGTATAAACCCGGCCTTTCCGAATAATTCACGTATCTTATAATCAAGTGCTATAAAAAGAAAACATACGCCTCATTCCAATTCTGAATATTCTTTTATTCAAATATTCACATCATTAGGGAAAGGTTCCCATTAATTTTATCAAAGATAAATTCTTTAAATTTATTCTTTAATCTTCCTTTGGATATCAATTCAAACCAAATTAATGTTTATCCAAACTAGTCGGGATTAGTGCACCTTACCGAAGTAATCATTTATTTTATTTCCCAATCCCAACCTATTCATCCCATGGAGAAAAACTGGTAATACTCCATATCTAACACCACGGTGTTATCGGTAAATTTAATTACCATTTCACATTCAAATCTAATTAAAGATTTAACTATCGCTTGGAGTAAAACTGGTGGTACTCCATTCTCGATCATTTTCCAAATTTGATAATTTAAATTCTCACATTCTCATTTCAATATAATTAAAGATTCATTAAAACTCCACTTAGTTTTAATCTTCTAACAATCAACATTAATGATTATTTAACTTTGGTAAATCAAACATACCGCATCGACAATCTACACCGTACCATTGATTTCTGCCGATATATAACCTCTAAGCTCATACGTCTTAGAGAAGGGTGCTCAGCAAGAGAATAAGTTCTCTGCCACCAAACAGATATATATTTAGTAAAGATCAACAATACAGTTCGAAATACAATGTTAGATATGTAATCCTGTCTTTAAATGGGTTAAAGAACCAATGTCATTTAAAACACGGTTCAAGATACACCCAAAATCACATTCCATTAATTATGGAATCTTCACGGAAAAACAGATCAATATATAATCGATATCAATTTCTGTATCCGACTAATAATATAAATGGAATAATGGTAAAGCCTTTTAAATTCCATATGTATTAACAGCCTTCCTCCGCAGAAGTTCACTTCGATTATTACCAAATCGAATTCCACTCCATTCCAATTTATTTTATTAAATTTGAAAACAGTACTTTGGAAAATTTCCATTAAATATTAATAAAAAGATTTATAAATTGCAAATCACATTTCACTATTAATCGGGTTAAAAAACGAATGTCATTTAAAACATCGTTCACTATAAACCTAAAAATCCAATTCTTTTATTCAATTCCAATTAAATATAAATTAATTGGAAAACTTCACTAAATCTTAAATTAAAGATTTATTCTTTCCTCTACTGGGTTTAAGAACACTGTTATTTAAGACACCGTTCACATCAAACCCAAATCCAATTTGATATCAAATACAATTCTCTGAACAGAAATTATATCGGCTTATATTCAATATCAAATTCTGAAACCAACAAATATCGTTTTGGGAATAACGATATATATATTTATACATATCTTCCAAATTCCTCAACAATATCCGTATAATCATGGAATCCAACATCAAAATATTCCAAAGACGATTTCCATTCCAATTCATATATTGGAAATTCTGGTTATATTAAAACCCATTCTCAATCCAATTTATTTATTTAAAAATAACTGGATTATAATTCTAGTTAATAACTAGTTCATTTCGATAAAAATATATCTTTATCTTTTCAAATATGGAAATTTTCATCCTAATTATTTCCATATCATTTATTATAATTTTACACAAATTATTAATATTTTTAATAAATTTATTAAGGCCCTTTCAGTCTATTTCCATTCACGGTCATCGAACTCTATTTACAGCGACCTTTTCCAAGTTTGATTTGGACATAATTCCAAATCCAACCGTTAGATTTCAAATCTCTTATATTCTTTGGAAAGCTGTTTTCGATGCGAACCAAACGTTTTTGGTTTTAGGAGAATGACGGTTGGGTCTCCCGTAATGTCAGTTCGAAGTCAATGGTCGAAATTCGCGAACGGTCGCGGTGCGGTGCATTCTATTCAGGCCATTAATATATATATATATATAATATTTCATCGATATCCATTTAAAATGTATTTATAAATCGTTTTAAATTCGTTTTTAAAACTATTCCAACTTTCATTTCAATTTTTAATGAAAATTGAATACTCCTTATCATTATAATATTTAAATGATAACTTTTTCAAATTATCTGATTTGAAATCATTTCCTTTTCGATATTCATTATAAAAATGAATAAAATCGATATAAATATCGTTCGCGTTAAAAAGGCGCAAATCTAATCAGCACGGCTTCACACATTTCATATTTTCATGTCCATCCCAAATCGGACATCTAAATCATAATTTAATCCTTTATAGAATATTACTTTAAAATATTCGTTATTTTAAAGTATTCGTTCCTTCTGAATTGGAATCAGACCCAATTAATTACCATATAATGTTAGTTGTGTGGATTTCATACAACACATGTATATAACAACAATGATAAACAATCAACCATCGTCCAGAGTGCGTTACACAACTGCATAAGCATTAAATATAAATAATTAACGCTTACAACAGTTTGTCAACCAATCGATTGACATACAAATAAACAATTGGGATTAGTGTACGTCAAATATCATCGCAATACCCGTGTGGGGTTTCAACCATCAAATTATAATAGTTATTTGTGCATTTGGGCGATGTTTAAAAATTACATCCCAATCGATATTACAAAAATAGGCGAGCATAAACAAGTCGTCCGACTTGTAAATGGATGTGTAAACTTATTTTTAACTATCCAATAAATATATAAAATTTTATAACTTTGCTTATAAAATTCTATACTATGCCTAAATAATTTTATTCATCACAGTTATATACTAAAAATAATATTTTTAGCGAACTAGTATTTATTCCATAACTTAGCCATTTTATATATCTCATATATATGTTAAAAATGATATTTTTAACTAGGTATTAATTTTTCTAACACATTTTAGAAAATTTCGGCATCATAACGGCGCGATATTAAAACCGGAATAAGGTCTAGCTTTATCCCTCGCCTAATACTGGCTCGCTCCATACACAAACCAATTCCAATCAATTCATAATCAATCCACAACCAATTTTACAATCAATATCCAAATTTCCACAATACAATCCAAATCAAACAACATGGTTTGTGCTATAAATAGTGTCGGGGGCTTCTAAGCCCCGTCTTCAACCTAAAATATTTTTAACTATAAAATAAATTAAGTGAGAAGGAGTTCTCATGTAAAATCCCATAACTTCCCCGTAAAGGAAAGTGTCGGATAGTTCGAGAACAAGCCACAACAGAACGCAAACAGAAGAACATTTCATTGTATATTACAACAATGCATCAGATTACAAGAATATACAGGGTATAAATGAATATATTACACAGAAATATCAGAGATTTAAATTACATTTAAATACATAGCAGCGGAAAATAATACAATACACAACTAGAAGTAGATATACGGATACAAAGCTTTCCGGATATCGTTCCAGCTGTAAACCAGGATCCTATGAATATAAATCTGCAAAACCAAAACTACTAGCTGCCCGTGTCAAAATAAGGGGCACCCAGAGTTTAGGTTAAAACAATAAACTCCAGGTCAGTCATGGGACTGGTGTGAGAACTAAAACAGTTATAATTCTTTATTTTAAAGTTCGGTAAATCAAGGGACCACGCCGTAACACGGAACGGGTTTCCTCCCAAGAATACCAGTGCATAAAACAAATAGCGCAATGCTAAATAAAGAAAAATGAAGCTGTTATAAGACCCAGGTCCCATCACACAATGCAACGCAAGCCGGAGGATAGGGTTTTTACCTTATAACAGCCAAAGCATGCTTGATACGTTTAAAACACATTATTTGATACTATTATAAGTGCATAGTGTATAAAACAACTTCAAATCATAAGTATCAATCATAGGCGGCATGAGCGCCCCATCCCACTATGTCACCATACTAGGTTCTACAATTAAAACCGCAAATGTCACGTATTTGGAAATTGGATTTCCGTCTATGAACCGAGGCAAAAGATAGTCCTCAACCGATTCGAGACGCTCTAGCCCGCCCCTCAGGAACAGCCGCAACTGCCCATTGGATCGTCAGGGCCGGTCCACCGATGTGGATTATTATGCCTGAACACTACGTTTCCCCACCCTATGGGGTGTAAGTCTGGTTCGTCCGCCGACCAGAATGCATCGGCCGAAACCGATATAACCGAGGCGCCTCGCAACAGCAACAACCACATAAGTCAAACTCGTCAGGGCGTGTAAAACCACTGACGCCACTTCTAGCTAGAAAGAAACGCAAGTCCTCCCTGAGGTCCGTCTCCCGTTTTTGGTTCATACCGGGTGTGAAACTCGCGAATTCACGTTACACAAAGCTGTGCCACACAGGCTGTGCTTTGATCATCACCACAAGACTTTGCTTTTCAACAGAAGCCTTGATCAATTGCCACTTAGGCGTGCCGCACAGGCAATTCACTCCATGCGTTTGATATCCATCAATATATAACCCCTGAGCTCGTACGTCTCAGAGAAGGGCGTTAAGCAAGAGAATAAATTCTTCGCCGCCAAACAGATATATATTTAATAGAAATCAATCACACAGACTAAAATCCAATGTCAGACACACAGTCCATTTACAAGTCCGTTCTAGGGCTGAACGAAACCGGAGGCACCTAGTACCCCGCATATCCATCGATCTCCAAGTACGTCTGGACGATCACCAACTGTTTCCATCTTCTTGGGTGTACAGCCCAATCAAGATCATCAGCAATCACCCAAACGACGTGAAGACTTCTGGTCTTCGACCACCGTCTTCATCTTCGACACCACGTCGAATCAGTTATTCAGAATGGGATAAACCCGGTCTTTCTGAATAACTCGCGTATATATTATAAAAGTGTTACACAAACACAACATACGCCTTATTCCAATTCAGAATATTCTTTTATTCAAATATTCCTATACTTTGGGAAAAAGTTCCCATTAATTTTATCCAAGATAAATTCTTTAAATTTATTCTTTAATCTCCTTTGAATATCAATTCCAACTAGTCGGGATTATCGAACCACACTGAAGTAATCATTTATTTTATTTTCCCAATCCCAACCTATTCATCCCATGAAGTAAAACTGGTAGTACTTCATATCTAACACCACAGTGTTATCGGTAATTCAATTACCATTTCACGTTCAAACCTAATTAAAGATTTAACTATCGCTTGGAGTAAAACTGGTGATACTCCATTCTCGATCTTTTCAATCTATTTAAAGATTCATTAAAACTCCAATTAGTTTTAATCTTTAACTGGGTTAAAGAATCCGTGTCATTTAAAACACGGTTCACGATAAACCCAAAGTCACATTCATTAATTATCGGGTTAAAGAACGAGTGTTATTTAAAACACTGTTCACGATAAACCCAAAAATCAATATCAATTCAATTCCAATTAAATATCATTTAATTGGTACACTTCATTAAATCTAAATAAAAAGATTTAATCATTTCTCAACTGGGTTCAAGAACAGTGTTAGTGAAGACACCATTCACGACAAACCCAAATCACATTCGATATTCAATACAAGGCTCTGAATAGAAAATATATCGGCTTATATTCAATATCGAATTCTACGACTAACAAATGCCGTATTGGAAATAACGATATAAATATATATCTTTCAAATTTCCATAACAACACCTATATAATCACGAATTCCAACGTCGAAATATTCCGAAGACAATTTCGATTCAAATCCACTCCAATGCAATCATTGGAAATTCTGGTTATTTTTAAAACCCTTTTTCAAATTCAATTTATTTACTTAAAAATAAATAGAATTATATTTCTAGTTCAAAACTAGTTCATTTCGATAAAAACTATTTTTATCTTTTCAAATATGGAGTTTTTCATCCCAAATCTTCACAAATCATTTCTTATGATTTTACACAAATTATTACTATTTTTAATAATTTTATCAAGGCCCGTACAGTCGATTTCCATCAATGGCCATCGAACTACACTTACAGCGACCTTTTTCAAATTTGATTTGGACGTAACTCCAAATCCAACCGTTAGATTTCAAATTTCTAATATTCGTTAGAAAGCTCTTTTCGATACGAACCCAACGGTTCCGGTTTTAGGAGAATCCGACGGTCGGATCTCCCGTAATGTCCGTTTGAAATCAATGGTCGAAATTCACGAACTGCCGCGGCGCGGCAAGTTCTATTCAGGCCATTATATTATATATATAATATATATTTCGTCGATTTCTATTTAAAACGAATTATATAAATAGTTTTGAATTCGTTTCAAAATCTATTTCAACTTCCATTTCAATTCAAAGCAAAATTGAATTCTTCTTTATAAATTCGTTTTAAAATTCATTTCTATTCAATTCAAATTTCAATTCAATTTGAATTCATTTCAATTCACTTTCAATTCAATTCATTTCGAAATCGTTTTCAATTCAATTCATTTCGAAATCGTTTTCAATTCAATTTATTTCGAAATCGTTTTCAATTCAATTTATTTCGAAATCGTTTTCAATTCAATTTATTTCGAAATCGTTTTCAATTCAATTCATTTCGAAATCGTTTTCAATTCAATTCATTTCGAAATCGTTTTCAATTCAATCCATTTCGAAATCGTTTTCAATTCAATTTATTTCGAAATCGTTTTCAATTCAATTCATTTCGAAATCGTTTTCAATTCAATTCATTTCGAAATCGTTTTCAATTCAATTCATTTCGAAATCGTTTTCAATTCAATCCATTTCGAAATCGTTTTAAAATCGATATAAATATCGTTCACGTCAAAATGGCGTCAATCTAATCATCACGGCTTCACATATTTCTATTTTCAAATATTCTATTTCAAATATTTCCTATTATCAAAATATTTGTTATTATCAAAATATTCTTTATTTTCACGATTGGAATGAGGCCCAATCAATTACCATATAAAGTTAATTATATGGATTTTCATACAACACATGTATATAATAGCAACGATAAATAATCAACCATCAACCAAAGTGCACTACACCGTATAAGCATCAAATATCGATATCTAACGCTTATAACAGCATGTCAATCAATCGATCGACATATTTAATCAATCAGGATGAGTGAACTTCAAATTTCATCCTAACACCCGTGTGGGGTTTCAAACAATCAAACACAGATTTTATTTGTGCAGATGGGCGATGTGTAAAATTTATCGACCCAATCAATGTCCTTCAAATAGGTGTACATAAACAAACCGTCTGGTTTGTAAATGAATATTTATTTATTCACATTCACGTTAAAAATTATATTTTTAACGATAAAACATTTTATTCCAACATATGAATATTCTATTCAGTTCATTCTTTAAATAAAATGATATTTTTATTTTTCTAACTTATTTTAGGAAATTTCGGCGGCATAACGGCACGATACTAGAAACGGGACAAGGCCTAGCCTTATCCCCGGTCTAGTGAAGGCCCACGCCATTCACACATCAATCAAAATCACCAAACAACCAAATTCAAATCAAATCATATAACTAATCTATGCAACCAAACAAACAAGTCCATGGTCTGTGGACGATTGTGTCGGGTGCTACTAAGCACCGTCTGCATCCTAGTATATATATATATAAATAGAAATGAAATTGAAAGGTGAGAAATTCTCACCGATAGCTATCCAATCATCTTGACTCTTCTTCGTTCTCGCCTTTTTGTTACCTTCGTCGCCCGCTTTCACTACCTATGTAAAAAACGAATTTTTACTTCGTTATTCAATATATAAAAATCATATTTTTTTTCGAAGTTTAACATATAAAAATCATATTTTCAATTCGAAGTTCAACATATAAAAATCATATTTTTATTTCGAAGTTCAATATATAAAAATCATATTTTTATTTCGAAGTTCAATATATAAAAATCATATTTTTATTTCGAAGTTCAATATATAAAAATCATATTTTTATTTCGAAGTTCAATATATAAAAATCATATTTTTAATTCGAAGTTCAATATATAAAAATCATATTTTTAATTCGAAGTTCAATATATAAAAATCGAATTTTTCTTTCGAAGTTCAACATATAAAAATCGAATTTTTATTATGCTATTCAATATAGATAAAATTCCATTTCAAAAATATAGATTTCGCATTTTTACATCTAAAAATTTCGCCTTTTCACATTTTAAAATATCGCCTTTTCACATCTTAAAATGTCGCCTTTTCACATTTTAAAATATCGCCTTTTCACATTTTAAAATATCGCCTTTTCACATTTTAAAATATCGCCTTTTCACATTTTAAAATATCGCCTTTTCACATTTTAAAATATCGCCTTTTCACTTTTTTACATCTATATCTCATAAAGATTATATTTTTATAGTTCCTACTATGCAAAGATCATATTTTTATCTTTCTACAATATAAAAGATTATATTTTTACTACTTTAAAAATATAGAAATCATATTTTTATATTCGCTATATAGTAAAGACTATATTTTTAATGCTTTAAAAATATAAAAATCATATTTTTAATTCTTTAAAAATATAAAAATCATATTTTTATTTCTACCAATACACTATAAAAATCGCATTTTATCCTAAAAGAAATCGGATTTAAAAATAAAATAAATCAAAAGTTCACCTTTTTCATTGTACGGAGGAGGAGAGGGCAGCACTGCGTCGTTCGAGGAGGGAGCGGGGTCGTGAAGCTGCTGTCGACGGAGGCGGGGAGGCTGGTGTCGCGTCAGTCAGCAGGGGGCTCGCCTGAGCAGTGGCGACGGCGGTTTCCAGGCGTTCGGGGGGGGGGGGGCTGTGGGGTTGCGCGGTTCTTCCTTTCAGAGGAGAGAGGGGGTCTGGGTGGTGGAGCCAGGCGGTCTTTGTCAGAGGGAGGAGGGTGAGGCGGAGAGGGGGTGGCGAGGCTCGCGATGGCGGCGGTGGCGTGGAGGCCGACGGCTGGAGGATTAGGGTTCGATTGCTTTTTTTTTCTTTTTTTTTTAAATCTCGATCTGGAAAAGTAAAAAAGAAAAAGGGGGGGGGTTTATATAAAAATATATATATAAATATAAATATTATAATTTAATTTCAAAAAAGTAACTTTTTCATTCGAACTCGAAACGAGGCCCACCGCCTGTCGTCTATAGCGTTTTACCCCCATTCCGAACACAATGGGACTTGTTTCGTAGGTTGATTCGATCGTTCGAATCAGTTTCCGTTAAATTTACCTTTAAATCACTATATTGAATTTTAAACGTACATTTCAAATTACCGGGGTCGCATACGAACTTTAAAAATCCCAGAAAAATATTTTCTATCTTCGTATTGACGATACGGTCCTAACAAAACTAGTTTCGCCGAATTCTGAGACCGTTAGAAAAATGGCCAATTTCCAGTCGATTAAAATCAACTGAAACCGGTCAAACGCGTTTTCCTTTGCCACGCTCACATATTGATTCGAAAAATTATGAAATTTGAAACCTAGCAATAACTTCACATCCCGGACCCAACAAAACTGGTTTCGTCGAAATCCGAGGTCGTTTGCAAAATGTCCATTTTTAAGGGCTTGAATTCCATAGCGACTATTCAGAATTTTCAACTGGACATATCTTTTGATTCTCGCTATGAAATCTTGATTTTTCGGATTCGATAGAAAGATATTATCAATTAGATCCTATCATTTTTGGTTTCACTAAAATCCGAATTGTTTTGCACCCGGTACATTCAATTGAAGTTTGAAATCGAATTATCGAACTACCGCGCCATTTTCAATTCTATTTATAATTATATATAAATATTTATATTCTAACGACGACGTATATAATATATACGTCGAATTATATTCAAAATAAATTTCTCGTCGATATTATTTAAAATAATCCATTTTAAATAATCAAAATTCGCTAAAATCGCCAAAATAAAAATTTTAAACTGGCCCAGATTTTCGGGTTATTACAATCTCCCCCACTTAAAACTTTTCGTCCCCGAAAAGGAACAAAGTCGAAAGTGGTTTGATTAATCAACTCAACTTCCATTGTTTCGATTACGGCTTAAGTTCTTCAACTTTTCAGTTTCTAAGAACTTTTCAAAGATTTCAAAAATTTGGCTAACACCCTAAATTTTCGAAAAATTTCGCTATAACCTCCCCTGCACCGGGAGCATCGGGGAATTTCAAATAGCTTCCCCGGTCCTTCAGATCTCAAAAAGAAAAAGAAAAAGCCAAGCGGCTAGCCAATAGGCTCATAAAATCATCATCACCCAAACAAAACAGTAAATTATGTAGTAAACATGTACCTATTTGTCGGGCAAACAAATTTTATTCTTTGCTCTAGCCTCCTTGCTATGACCTGTTCAATGATATATATGTATATGCAAGCAAATGCAACCAATTTTCAATATAATCCAATATTTGGTTCAATTAGGCTAAATGGTTCAAAATTATCAAACAAATAAACAATCAACACTAACATCAATCAATTAGTGAATTAGAGTTTCAAATTGATAATTTTGATATATATACAGAAAATCATGTTTTGATGCCAAATCACAACAATGTATTCTAGCTATATTAGTTTTGGTTCTCACACCAGTCTAATGGAAATATATAGAAAATCACACCTTCGAAACTCGAACATAAATGTTGATGATGCGATCGCTATCATCAATATCATCTTCGGGCGACTAGAGTGTGATACTATATCTATCCAAGATATTAAAACTTTGAATACACGCGGATCAGACGTATACGCAAAATCTATATATACTGGATTGTCCACATCAATATAAATAAATAATCAAATACGAATAATTGATTTAAATTTTCAAAACAAAAATTTGTTTTCACTTTAAAAATATACTCTTCACACTCGTTCTAGGATACTACTGATCCCATCTCTAACGAGTCATTCCAATTGGATATTACTAATCCAATATCTGATGAATTCTTTCGTAGGGTTCTAATGTGCCTTGTTCTCTGCTTTGTAAACCAAAGCTCTGATACCAACTGTAAAATAGCCGACGAAATCCGGTAGGCTTTGCAACCATCCCTTCATCCCCCAAGCAGCAGGTAAAACCCACCGTGGCTCTCACATGGTCCCCCAGTTACTTGTTTTACGGCAACCATCTCGAGTCTCGCACCCACTGGCGAACCAACCCCCACCACAAGGGACATGTGGGGGTAAGAGTCTCCCGTTCGCCACCAAACCGCGAAGCGAGAACCCCCCATCACGACTGCAACAAGAACTGGTGATACTCCATTCTCGATCTTTTCAATATATTTAAAGATTCATTAAAACTCCACTTAGTTTTAATCTTTAACTGGGTTAAAGAATCCGTGTCATTTAAAACACGGTTCACGATAAACCCAAAGTCACATTCATTAATTATCGGGTTAAAGAACGAGTGTTATTTAAAACACTGTTCACGATAAACCCAAAAATCAATATCAATTCAATTCCAATTAAATATCATTTAATTGGTACACTTCATTAAATCTAAATAAAAAGATTTAATCATTTCTCAACTGGGTTCAAGAACAGTGTTAGTGAAGACACCATTCACGACAAACCCAAATCACATTCGATATTCAATACAAGGCTCTGAATAGAAAATATATCGGCTTATATTCAATATCGCATTCTACGACTAACAAATGCCGTATTGGAAATAACGATATAAATATATATCTTTCAAATTTCCATAACAACACGTATATAATCACGAATTCCAACGTCGAAATATTCCGAAGACAATTTCGATTCAAATCCACTCCAATGCAATCATTGGAAATTCTGGTTATTTTTAAAACCCTTTTTCAAATTCAATTTATTTACTTAAAAATAAATAGAATTATATTTCTAGTTCAAAACTAGTTCATTTCGATAAAAACTATTTTTATTTTTTCAAATATGGAGTTTTTCATCCCAAATCTTCACAAATCATTTCTTATGATCTTACACAAATTATTACTATTTTTAATAATTTTATCAAGGCCCGTACAGTCGATTTCCATCAATGGCCATCGAACTGCACTTACAGCGACCTTTTTCAAATTTGATTTGGACGTAACTCCAAATCCAACTGTTAGATTTCAAATTTCTAATATTCGTTAGAAAGCTCTTTTCGATACGAACCCAACGGTTCCGGTTTTAGGAGAATCCGACGGTCGGATCTCCCGTAATGTCCGTTTGAAATAAATGGTCGAAATTCACGAACTGCCGCGGCGCGGCACGTTCTATTCAGGCCATTATATTATATATATATAATATATATTTCGTCGATTTCTATTTAAAACGAATTATATAAATAGTTTTGAATTCGTTTCAAAATCTATTTCAACTTCCATTTCAATTCAAAGCGAAATTGAATTCTTCTTTATAAATTCGTTTTAAAATTCATTTCTATTCAATTCAAATTTCAATTCAATTTGAATTCATTTCAATTCACTTTCAATTCAATTCATTTCGAAATCGTTTTCAATTAAATTCATTTCGAAATCGTTTTCAATTCAATTTATTTCGAAATCGTTTTCAATTCAATTCATTTCGAAATCGTTTTCAATTCAATTCATTTCGAAATCGTTTTCAATTCAATTCATTTCGAAATCGTTTTCAATTCAATCCATTTCGAAATCGTTTTCAATTCAATTTATTTCGAAATCGTTTTCAATTCAATTCATTTCGAAATCGTTTTCAATTCAATTCATTTCGAAATCGTTTTCAATTCAATTCATTTCGAAATCGTTTTCAATTCAATCCATTTCGAAATCGTTTTAAAATCGATATAAATATCGTTCACGTCAAAATGGCGTCAATCTAATCATCACGGCTTCACATATTTCTATTTTCAAATATTCTATTTCAAATATTTCCTATTATCAAAATATTTGTTATTATCAAAATATTCTTTATTTTCACGATTGGAATGAGGCCCAATCAATTACCATATAAAGTTAATTATATGGATTTTCATACAACACATGTATATAATAGCAACGATAAATAATCAACCATCAACCAAAGTGCACTACACCGTATAAGCATCAAATATTGATATCTAACGCTTATAACAGCATGTCAATCAATCGATCGACATATTTAATCAATCAGGATGAGTGAACTTCAAATTTCATCCTAACACCCGTGTGGGGTTTCAAACAATCAAACACAGATTTTATTTGTGCAGATGGGCGATGTGTAAAATTTATCGACCCAATCAATGTCCTTCAAATAGGTGTACATAAACAAACCGTCTGGTTTGTAAATGAATATTTATTTATTCACATTCACGTTAAAAATTATATTTTTAACGATAAAACATTTTATTCCAACATATGAATATTCTATTCAGTTCATTCTTTAAATAAAATGATATTTTTATTTTTCTAACTTATTTTAGGAAATTTCGGCGGCATAACGGCACGATACTAGAAACGGGACAAGGCCTAGCCTTATCCCCGGTCTAGTGAAGGCCCACGCCATTCACACATCAATCAAAATCACCAAACAACCAAATTCAAATCAAATCATATAACTAATCTATGCAACCAAACAAACAAGTCCATAGTCTGTGGACGATTGTGTCGGGTGCTACTAAGCACCGTCTGCATCCTAGTATATATATATAAATAGAAATGAAATTGAAAGGTGAGAAATTCTCACCGATAGCTATCCAATCATCTTGACTCTTCTTCGTTCTCGCCTTTTTGTTACCTTCGTCGCCCGCTTTCACTACCTATGTAAAAATCGAATTTTTACTTCGTTATTCAATATATAAAAATCATATTTTTTTTTTGAAGTTTAACATATAAAAATCATATTTTCAATTCGAAGTTCAACATATAAAAATCATATTTTTATTTCGAAGTTCAATATATAAAAATCATATTTTTATTTCGAAGTTCAATATATAAAAATCATATTTTTATTTCGAAGTTCAATATATAAAAATCATATTTTTATTTCGAAGTTCAATATATAAAAATCATATTTTTAATTCGAAGTTCAATATATAAAAATCGAATTTTTCTTTCGAAGTTCAACATATAAAAATCGAATTTTTATTATGCTATTCAATATAGATAAAATTCCATTTCAAAAATATAGATTTCGCATTTTTACATCTAAAAATTTCACCTTTTCACATTTTAAAATATCGCCTTTTCACATCTTAAAATATCGCCTTTTCACATTTTAAAATATCGCCTTTTCACATTTTAAAATATCGCCTTTTCACATTTTAAAATATCGCCTTTTCACATTTTAAAATATCGCCTTTTCACATTTTTACATCTATATCTCATAAAGATTATATTTTTATAGTTCCTACTATGCAAAGATCATATTTTTATCTTTCTACAATATAAAAGATTATATTTTTACTACTTTAAAAATATAGAAATCATATTTTTATATTCGCTCTATAGTAAAGACTATATTTTTAATGCTTTAAAAATATAAAAATCATATTTTTAATTCTTTAAAAATATAAAAATCATATTTTTATTTCTACCAATACACTATAAAAATCGCATTTTATCCTAAAAGAAATCGGATTTAAAAATAAAATAAATCAAAAGTTCACCTTTTTCATTGTACGGAGGAGGAGAGGGCAGCACTGCGTCGTTCGAGGAGGGAGCGGAGTCGTGAAGCTGCTGTCGACGGAGGCGGGGAGGCTGGTGTCGCGTCAGTCAGCAGGGGGCTCGCCTGAGCAGTGGCGACGGCGGTTTCCAGGCGTTCGGGGGGGGGGGGGCTGTGGGGTTGCGCAGTTCTTCCTTTCAGAGGAGAGAGGGGGTCTGGGTGGTGGAGCCAGGCGGTCTTTGTCAGAGGGAGGAGGGTGAGGCGGAGAGGGGGTGGCGAGGCTCGCGATGGCGGCGGTGGCGTGGAGGCCGACGGTTGGAGGATTAGGGTTCGATCGCTTTTTTTTTCTTTTTTTTTTAAAATCTCGATCTGGAAAAGTAAAAAATAAAAAGGGGGGGGGTTTATATAAAAATATATATATAAATATAAATATTATAATTTAATTTCAAAAAAGTAACTTTTTCATTCGAACTCAAAACGAGGCCCACCGCCTGTCGTCCATAGCGTTTTACCCCCATTCCGAACACAATGGGACTTGTTTCGTAGGTTGATTCGATCGTTCGAATCAGTTTCCGTTAAATTTACCTTTAAATCACTATATTGAATTTTAAACGTACATTTCAAATTACCGGGGTCGCATACGAAGTTTAAAAATCCCAGAAAAATATTTTCTATCTTCGTATTGACGATACGGTCCTAACAAAACTAGTTTCGCCGAATTCTGAGACCGTTAGAAAAATGGCCAATTTCCAGTCGATTAAAATCAACTGAAACCGGTCAAACGCGTTTTCCTTTGCCACGCTCACATATTGATTCGAAAAATTATGAAATTTGAAACCTAGCAATAACTTCACATCCCGGACCCAACAAAACTGGTTTCGTCGAAATCCGAGGTCGTTTGCAAAATGTCCATTTTTAAGGGCCTGAATTCCATAGCGACTATTCAGAATTTTCAACTGGACATATCTTTTGATTCCCACTATGAAATCTTGATTTTTCGGATTCGATAGAAAGATATTATCAATTAGATCCTATCATTTTTGGTTTCACTAAAATCCGAATTGTTTTGCACCCGGTACATTCAATTGAAGTTTGAAATCGAATTATCGAACTACCGCGCCATTTTCAATTCTATTCATAATTATATATAAATATTTATATTCTAACGACGACGTATATAATATATACGTCGAATTATATTCAAAATAAATTTCTCGTCGATATTATTTAAAATAATCCATTTTAAATAATCAAAATTCGCTAAAATCGCCAAAATAAAAATTTTAAACTGGCCCAGATTTTCGGGTTATTAGATCTCACCTTTGGTTTCCATTCCGCTAGTCTTTAATTTAATGGTTTGGATTTGGATTTGTTCCAATGCGTAGTGTTCTTCACCTTGATTCCAACGCAATCTGTTTCACGCGATTTATGTTAAAAATCATATTTTTAACAACGCTATATATATTTGAAAATCACATTTTTATAACACTACTATATATATATATATATAAATCACCTTTTTATCACGCTACTACATATATAAAAATCACTTTTTTATAAATTACTTTTCTATATAAAAATCATATTTTTACAAATCATTATTATAAATAAAAATCATATTTTTATACCATTAGAAATCAAATTCTTATACCTTTAAAAATCATATTCTTATACCATTAAAAATTATTTCTTATACCATTAAAAATCATATTTTTAAACTACTAAAAATCATATTTTTATACTATTAAAAATCATATTTTTATACTATTAAAAGTCATATTTTTTCCCTATGGTATTTCATATAAAATTTACATTTTTATTACAATGCTTCATATACTTCTAAAACTGAAATTAAAATTCAATGCTATTTACATTAAAAACTGAAAATAAATTCAATGTGAATTCATATTAAAATCATATTTTAAAATTTGAATCTACTCATGATGAAGCAGGAAGAAGACGCGGCGGCTTCAGGCAGAGTCCGAGGTTCCGTCAGACGGAGGTGGAGCAAGAGGGTGGCATGTGGTCAGAGGTGGTCAACGCGGTGGAGCATTGGGCGGATGCGGCTAGGGTTTGGCCAAGGGGTACGGATTGGGCACAGGTGACTAAATTAGAGGGAGAAAGAGAGAGAAGAGGGGAGGGGGTCGTCGGAGGTGGGGGAGGCGGAGGGAGGCCAGCACAGCGGCTAGGGGAGGGTGGCGATGGGCGCGGTGGCTGAACGAAGGGGGCGACGGGGTCTGGGCGGCTTTGTTTTCTTTCTCTTTTTTTTTGATTTTGAACTGTTAGATCAAAATGAGGAGAAGGGGGTTTATTTATAAATTTTTTATTTTTCTTATATTCGATTCCAAAAAGTTAATTTTTATTTCGAACTCCAAACCGAACCCAATGACTGTCGCCCCCAGCTAAATACCTCACTTCCGAACGCAATGGGATATGTCCGGTAAGCGAATTCGAATGTTTCGATCAGTTTCCATTAAAATTAAAATATAAATTAATTTAACGTTCAAAATTGATTTCAACGTACATTTTAATTTACCGGGGCCACATACTGACTCAAAAAATTACAGAAAATAAATCTACTATGTTTTGACAATACGGCCCTAACAAAACTAATTTCATCGAATTTGGAGACCGTTTGAAAAATTGCCATTTTCTAGCTGATTAAATTCAAACTGAATTGACCAAATGCGTTTAAATTCACCACGCTCGCATATCAATGCCAACAATTATGAAAATTGGAATTTAGCAATAATTTGACATTTCGGATCCAACAAAAGTACTTCGTCGAAAATGGAGGTCGTTTGCAAAATGGCTATTTTTAAGGGCTATATATAATATAAAATATATATCAATTCCATAACGACAATTTTAAATTTTAAACTGGACATAACTTTCAGTTCTTGTTATGAAATCTGGATTTTTCACATTCATTGGAAAGATATAATTAAACAGATTCTATTATTTTCGGTTTTACTGAAATCCGATTTATTTTGAATCTTGTATATTCGTTTGAAATTTAAAATCGAAATTTCAAACTACCGTGCCATTTCCGGTTCGTTTTATAATTAAAATAAATTTATACATTCTAATTTCGATTTAAATAAATTTTTAGTCGTTATTATTTAAAATAAGTCATTTTAAATATTAAAAATCCATTAAAATAGCTAAAATAAAAATTTTAAATTGGTTCTGAAACTCCAGGTTGTTACATGATCATTCATGCTACCTAAAGCAACTCAAAATTCAAATCCCAAATTCACCACAAGTTAATATACCAAGTAGGTATATTTTATTAATGGAAGTTAATATTTTATTTCCTCAAAATTTTTCCATTTCGTTAAATGAATCGTTTTAGTTTATAAACTACCACGCCGCGATTTTTATAGAAATTTGATTTTGACATAACTCAAAATCTACAAAATGAAATGTAACGACCTGAATTTACGAACAGTTTATTTTAAATATTTAATATGGTTTTAAATATTGAATTGATAATACAAATGAATTTTATATTGAGCTATCGATTTAATAATCGATATACAATTTATTCTGAATAAATATTGATAGTATGAAAATCTAAAATAATTCAATTTGAAATGTATAACTAAGTCAGATTGATTCAAACGATTTAGAGAAATAGTATTTGAATATAAACGATAATAATAAATAATTTATTATCTGAGAATTAACGGTTTTCGAATTAAGATTATATTATATTAATTTAATATGGTATATATGTTGAAATTACATTTTAGAATATTACTGTTGAATAAGGTTATTACATTGAAATGTCGGTCAGTACGCTAGAATAGCGGTTCGTGATTTAAATTAATGCACCCCGAAATATTTGATTGTGGATAGGTTCGAAATCAAATTGATATCCATCTAAAAAGAAGTAAAAATCTCTTTATTTCAAATCGTATTAATTAGTAATCAAATCAAAATCTCTTTATATCGAATCAAAATTTAATTTAAATCAAATCGAATTGAATTTCATTGTACTTATCCTACCCTACCTGGTATAGTACCTCACGCAGACTACTTCCTTCGTTCCTAAGCTTTCTTCTGTCTATATAATCGCGACTATGCCCCGTTCCCATTCCTTCCTATTTTTGTTAATCCCTGACAAATCAATGAACCACTCCTTTCCTTCTTACTGAAGCTCGAAATCAATTCGAGTTATATACCCAAGAAAAATCCCTAACCCCATTAATCTCATTTCCTCTGTTTGAATTTCCAGTAAATAAAAATACCGATGCCTTCCTTTATTCAAACTCTTCAATAATAAGGGCCAATCCTTTTCCTCTCCTCAAAAATCAACTCGAAGGTTATAAAATCAACAAATCAAATGGAAGAGGGGGTTCGTTCAACGCGATGGCTTCTGGTGCTCGATACTTCGAGCGCAGCTTAGGGTTGAGGGCACAGTTGATTTAAGTGATGGAAAAAGGGTTTGAATTGGCTAATTACACCTTGCGACAAAAGTCTAGGCAAATCAAGGGGATTTGATGTCGCATTCAATTCGAGAGGGTTGTTTGAGGCGCAGAAATCAATGATGGAAGGTTGTGATGGGCTTTGGGTAGCGAATGTGAAACTGGGTTCGAACTTGGAGGTTTTGGGGCCAGAGGTGAAATCGACTACAGGGTTATACTCGTGGAAGGTTTTTGGGGTACTTGGTAAACAAGAATTTGTCGTTGGTGAATTGAAAGGAACCGATAGCTGGAGTTGAGTAGGATGGTGGTTGCTCAGTAAATGAGGCTGGCGTTGAAGGAAATTGGTGTAAGGTTGACGAGGCAGCAGCGAAGGAAGGACTGGAAATATGCAGTGAAGTTGGGTAGTAAAATAGTACAAATGAAATAACTGTGCGTGTTGAAAAAGGGATGAAAATCGATTGTGACTTTGTTCGATAGAATGCCAAAATTTGACGAATTAAAATTGGGGTTGTTTTCAATGGAAGAGGATCATCAATTTGTGAGGATATGCTTGTGGATTTGTCAAGTAATTTTCAAAACAGCGAGGTATATTTTAAAAAAAATACATAAAATAATACATTTAATTATTTTTACTTGGTTAAATGAATAATAGCTTAACCGATTTATATAAAAATAAATAATCGTAGGTAGAAAGTAGATTCAACTCGAGTCAATGCGTAGACACAAAAATACGGAAATTAACTGGATGTTCGACAAAAGAAAAGCACGGTGAGTAAATCTCACTCACCTTTTATTTAAAATTATTTTTATCAGTTAAAAATAATTGTTTGTTTCTTGTTTGGTTGCATTTAATATTTTTGTGCATCTTAAAAATATATTAGTTATTTAGGCTTGGTGGTTGCTATTATATATATATATATATATATATATATATATATATATATATATATATATATATTGGTGGTTGGATTTCCCGCAGTATCATTAGCGGATGCCCGCGGTACCATTAGCGGATGATTACCCTATACGCCCCACGCTATGATAGTGGATGACCTTCTATACCGCGATATCCTGCCTCGAAGCAGGATGGGTATTATTTTTGTTGACTAACGTCTGTGGATGTAGGAAAAACAGGTTGGAGGGATCCAACTGGATTCCTAAAAAATATATTATTTGTTTGTTTGTTTGTTTGCACCTATACTGTCATATATGATGTGTTAGAAAACTTGTCAATTATAATTGGTTGTTTTGATTGTCTGAAATATCACTAGGTCTTAATGTTGATTAATACAAATATCGTGAAAGAGATTTTGAGATTAAAAAGGAAAATTCTATTTTCTAAAATAGAATTTCAATTTAGAATGGGCTAAAGATATTTACTTGTTTTAGAAATAAATAAAACAAGTATTGAATTTATAAACGATGTTTATAAATTAAATAATACAAGAAATTGAAGTGAATTTATAAAATGGTGTTTATAAATATAATGAATTAATTATCAAGAGATAATTTGAATATTTAAATTCAAATATGAATATTCAAATATAAAAATTCAAATAGAATTGAAAATAAAATTTGAAAATAGAAAGTTGAAATCATTTCGAAATGGGAACGATGAAATATATTTCAGAATGCGGATTTTTAAACAAAATAGACATAAATCGGAAGGATTTATAATTTGTAAAAGAAATTTGAATTAAATATAGAAGATCGAAGTATAAATTAATTTATTACCGAGTAAGGGAAAATCGACAATTTTTGATAATCGGAAATATTAAGTTGAATTGGGAAAATTAATTTGAATATATCAGAATGGAATTAAATTTATTATAAACGAAGTTTAAATGTTTTTATATATAATTATAATTAAACGAACTCGCCGCAGTGCGGTAGTTCGTAAATTGGAGTTTCGAACTTCAATTGAGTATACAGAACTCAAATTCTTTAAAATAAGAATCGTCAGGACCGTTGGAATAATAGTTTTCTAATGGAAGAGAAAATTCTGAATTTCGTCGTATATATTTTTAGTTATGTCAAAATCAAATTTTCAAAAAAACAGCGCCATAACCATTTAAAAACCATAACAATTTATTTAATTTTATAAAAGGATTTTAAGCGAATAAAATCCGAATTCCTATTTAGAAAATTTTAGATTTGAGTTGTAAATTATATGTGAACCCAAGTGGAGTAATGAATTGATTTTTGAAAACAAAATTCAGATTTTTAATTATTAAATAGAATTAACTAATTTGAATAAAAAATTAGTTAATGAAATTTTGAATCAAAATTGGACTTTGAATAAGTGAACTGGATTTGTAAATTCATATCTGGAATCGAATATTGAAATTTGAGTTGAAAATGACATTTGATTGTTTTATAAACAAATCAATTTATATTTGAACGTGATATGTTCAAATAAGAAGTGAGATAGGCAAAAGAGGTAATTAAAGAATAAATTAGCGAATCGAGTTTAAATGACTGGATTGAGTTGTAATAAATTGGGAATGGATAGATATGTGTTAGACAGGTATGGAATGAAGTATGTGAAGAGATATATATTGAAATGCCCGACAAAAAGGTACATGTTTAAATTCCATATGAGATTTTATGCGCCGTATTGGCTAGCCGCTTGGCTTTTTCTTTTTCTTTTTGATTGGAAAGGCCTATGTGGCGGTTTGAGGCTTTTCCCGATGCTCCTGGTACAAAGGAGGTTATGGCGAAATTTTTCCGGAAATTTAGGGAGTTAGAACATTTTTAAGAAAATTTGATAGTTAGAAATCAGTGTATCGATATATATAGAATTCCATAAGGAAACGAACTAAAATAGTATATTATTAACAAAAAGAAAATCTGTGAATTTAAATCAAGTAAGGATAGAAAGAGGAAAGTATATATGTTGTAGAAATGGAAAATTGGTTTAATATAGTGTTGATTATTCGAATTAGCAGTCTTGTCTATTTTGAAGTTAATAATATTTTCAGTCAAGGTCTGAGAGGTAATAATACCCTAACTCGATTGATTTCATTATTAGCTGATAAATAGCAAGATTCAGTATCGAAGAGAAATGTTTAAAGAGATTTAGTCGAATGCAGTATTTTAGGTTGTTCTAACGATGTTTTACATAACATTTGTTTTAACCCAAAATAAGTAGAATTTTGGAAATATAATAATAAATATTTCCTAAGTCTAAAAATGAACTGGCGTGAAAGAGATAAGTAAGTGGAATGTTCTCCAATTTTAAATAGAAGATATTTTCTAAATATAGAAAATAAAAGAAGTTGATATTTGGTAATGTTTTTTACCAACTAGCGTAAGAGATCAATAAGATTACTGAAAATATTTGGTTAACAAATTTTTGATAGGGAAATGAAGAAGTGAATTAATTAATGAAATATTAATTAATAGGCCCAGTGATTGTTTGATGTTTTGAATGGATGTTTGTTTTTCTTCGATAGTTAAATAACCGACTATCGAAGTATTTACCCATATCGTTGTCAATATGGAGAGACCGATTGGATTATTATCCATGAACCACTCCATATTGGCAGTAACGTTACGAATCAGATTATATGAAGATAATCGAAGACGGAGTAAAGTGCAAGGGCTTTTTCTATTAATAGAAATTGTGCCTTCGGTTTCGTTCAATCCCAGAACGAACGTAAATGGACGAATGTCTGACAGAGTATTTCCAATGATCGAATATGTTGGTATGTATAAATATATATGGTGGCAACGGATTTATTCCCTTAGCATAATATCCAGAATATATTTGTGCAAATCAATTAGTGATTAACGAATCTGACAATGTGGCATTCAAAGCAATTTGGGCTATTAATGAATGAAAAGAAATCGTAGCCTCGGGCCTCAACAACCGGGAAATGACAAAAATCGGGTAGGCAACATGGCTATGTGGGTCGCTCCCATTAGGATGTATAATCACCTATCTAGAGATTCATTTAATTTCTTATTCTATTCGATGTTGTCCCATGGGAAACGGTTGCTGGCCCCAACCGTTGGTGATATACATTCGATACACTCAAGCGAAATGGGTGGTCGGTCATGTATGGACCGGGTTGCAAGATGTTCTTGTTGAACCCAGTGTATTCCTCTCTAGAGAAACACTAGCGGAAGGTGGTTCCATACCTTGTCATAGTCGGAATCCAATCTCCAATAAGCGCCATGCGGTTTTTGATTTAATATTATATATGGAGCGTGAGATGCAAGCATTCCACTAGATTCTATTTATTTGATTTAGACATTAGTATAATATCACTGGATTTGATATCAAAAATATTTTGGGTTATCATAAGGTAAAAACCGTCCGTGTTTATGTGTGGATCGGTTTTACGATTATCACTTCTTTTCGAAAGGATTTTGAAAGTTAAACAAATGATTGGAGTTTACTCACACCAGTCCCATGAATGGCCCAGAGTTTATTTTGTTTTTATTTTCCCTAAACTCTTGGGTGCCCAAATTTGAACGGGCAGTCAAGTAGTCAGGATTTTTCAAATTCACTTGGAAGAGCTGGAAGCAGGAGGCTTCACCTGTTAGCTATAGACTATCATATTTCCGTTGTTTACTATGTGGTATCTGGAAACATATGTTTATAACTGTTCCAGGGATAACTGTTGTGCTCTGATGATGGTATGTATATGAAGTTACTGATTTGTATTTCAAAAGTTATGTTATATAATATATTTTATTCGTTCCGCTATGAGTTTGTGATCTTCGTTTTTCTTCTATTCTAATATTTCTTTCTTTCTATTCCTCATCCTCTAACTTCTTTCTAATAATGATTCGTATTTCTGTGCAATTTGGGTTGGATGTGTGGTGTTATTAGTCAACTCAGATAGTACGGATTTGCGGGTCGTTACATGAAATCTCGATTTTTCTCTTTCATTAAAAAACTACCATACAATAGATCTGAAATATTCTTGTTTCAAAGAATTCCAACGTATATTGGATCCTATATACTCAATTGAAGTTCAAAACGATATACTCTGAACTGCCGCTGGGCGACGAACTCATTTTAATTAACTTTAATTATATGTTTAAATTTTGTTTAATAAATAAATTACAACCATATTCACTTAAGTTTCCATACAAAATTAGCTATGATTTCAACTTCATCATAACCTTCAATTTCTTAAATTTATAACAAGAACATCTTCGTTTTCTTAACCCAACTATTCTAAAATAAAAAATTGTTTCAACAAATAACACTCAGCTTATTCTTACAATTTAACTTGGAAAATTTGAATATCCAAAATCATCAAATCTTCCGTTACACTTAAAACCAAACCTACAAAATATCATATCAAGTTAAATGCATAATTAAATAAATCTAATCCTTACAATATACGCATCCACATCAAATTTTAGTTGAAAATTTCAAACTATAATTCCAAATTTCAAAATCTTAAATCTTGGTTTAACTTAGTTTCATTAAACCCAAATTTTTTCCAAGGTAACAAGTCTTGCTTAGAAACTAAAAAGTGCATGTTCATGATCATCATCAAAATTATTTTCCAGCAACTAAAGTAAGATCAATGTTTTTAAAATCTTCAAAATCCATTCATATAAATAAGAACTTTTAAAATAATATAAATATCCATTATTTTGAACTAACTTCCAAATTCACCATAAATTTAAAACCTTCCATTCACAACTCATATCCAATTCCTAATTACAAACCTCGTTTATAAATTATACTTATATAATTTTAGTTCTATATAGGATTACTGCACCTTAGTCCTCCTGTAATGGCCCGCAAATCCGTACTATCTGAGTTGACCTAATACACCACACGTCCAACCCAAATTGCACAGAAATAAGAATCACTATGGGTTAAAGAAGAAAAAGATAAAAGAAGCATAGAAACAACAACACAAAATCTTACATTGCAGCAGAACAAAATATAATATATATATATAACAACTTTTGAAATACAAAATTTTAACTGTATATACGTACTACTATCAAAGTACATTACATATGCAACACAACAGAAAATAACACTAGATAACTAACACAGAAGCCTCCTGCTCCAAGCTCCTCTAAGGATATCTACAAATACCTGAACTACTTGACCGCCCATACAAATTTGGGCAACAAAGAGTTTAGAGAAAAACAAAACAAAATAAACTCTTGGTCAGTCATGGGACTGGTGTGAGTAAACTCCAACCACTTGGTTTAACTTTTAAAATCCTTTTAAAAGAAAGCACAATCGTAAGACTAATCCGCACATAAACACAGATAATTTTACCTTATGATAACCCAAAACATTTTTAAAAATCTACGTAATTCTAATATTATAATAGTGTCTAAATCAAATAAATAGCAATCTAACAGAACGCTTGCATCTCACGCTCTACATACATAGTATACAATCGAAAGCCATAGGCTCTTACTGGGTAATGGATTCCAACTGGCAAGTTATGAGACCACCTCCTGACAGTGTATCTCTAGAGAGGAATACACCGAGTTCAACAAGAACAACTTGCAACCCAGGCTAATCTTGATCGGCCACTCACTTCGTCTGAGTGTTCTGAAATTATCACCAATGGTTGGGATCAGCAACCGTTTTCCGAAAAGGACAACATCGAAAGATTAAAGAAACAAATGGATTTTCTCTAGACCAGGTGGCAATACACCCTAATTGGGAGCTACCCACTTAGTCATGCGTCCTACCCGATTTTATACCATTTCCCGGTTGTGAGGCTTGAGGCCACGCTTATTATTTGACATGCCACATCTTCATTCACTTTGAATGCCACATCATCAAATCTGTTAATCATTAACTGATTTGCATAAATATATTCTGGATATTATGTTAAGAGAATAAATTCTCCGCCATCATAAGTATATTTGTATAGACCAACATATGTGATCATTGGAAATACTCAGTCATACATTCGTCCACACAAGTTCGTTCTGGGTCTGAACGAAACCGAAGGCACAATTTCTATTAATCCATCTTAGGAAATTTCAACCTAGGATTAATAGAAAAAGCACTTGCACTTTACTTCGTCTTCGATTGTCTTCATATAATTTGATTTGCAATGCTATTGCAAATACGGAGTGGTTTTCGGATAATAAACCAACTAGTCTCTCCATATTGATAACGATATTGGTCAATACTTTGATAGTCGGTTATTTAACTATCGAGAAAAAAACATTCATCCAAAGCATCAAATAATCACTAGGCCCCTTAATTAATATTTCATTAATTAAATCACTTCTCCATTTCCTTATCAATATTTGTTAACCCTACATTTTCAACAATCATCTTGGCCACTTACACTATTTGGAAAAAAAAATCATATATCACCTGCTTTCATTTTCTATACTTAGAAAATATCTCCTATTTATAATTAGAAAACATGCCAATTACTCATCTCTTTTCAGAACTCAGTTATTTCTATACTTTGGAAATATGTATTTTTATATTTCCAAAATTCCACTTTGTTGAGTTAAAACGAATTGTGTAAAACATCATTACAACAACCCAAAATACTGCATTCAACTAAATCTTATTTAAACATTAATCTCGATACTAAATCTTTCTATTTATCGGTTAATAATGAAATCAATCATGTTGGGGGTATAACTACCTCTCTGATCTTGATTGAATAACATTCTTAGATTCAAAAAGGACAAAACTACTTATCTCGAATAATCAACGTCATAAAGAACCAATTATCCATTTTTTTAAACATGTATGCGTTTCTCTTTATGTTCTTACTAGATTAAATTTATAGATTTTCTTTTTTGTTTATAATATTTTATTTCAAGTTCGTTTTCTTATCGAATTCTATATATATTGATATGTTGATTTATAGTTATCGTATTTTTCTTAAAAATATTCAAACTCCTTAAATGCTCGAAAAATTTCGCTAGCATCTCCTTTTTACGGCTCAGTCGGTACAGCTACAACTCGCCTCTCTAGGCTATTTCCATTCAGAAAGAAAATAAAAAGCCAAGTGGTTTGCCCAATAGGTTCCAAAATCTCATATGGAATTTAAATATGTACCTTTTTGTCGGGCACTCAAAATACAATCTTCATTCTCTTGATTCCAAACCTGCTTGACATATATCTAATCATTCCCAATTTACCCCAACTCAATCTAATCGTTTTTAACTTAATTTACTAATTCATTCTCCAATTAGCTCTTTTGCCTATTTTACATATTTTTTGAACGTATCACGTTCATTCATATTTTTAGTTTGCTTATAACCACTCGAATTCCATTTTTAATTCAAGTCTTACATTCGATTTTGAATATAAATTCATGAATTCAATTCACCCTTCAAAGTCCAATATGGGTCCAAAACTCTATTAACTAATCTCTTTGAATAAGTTAATTCTATTCAATAATTTAAAAACCTAATTTTTGTTTCAAAAATCAATCCATTTACTCCACTTGAGTTCATATTTATTTTATAACTCAAGTTTGGATTTTTCTAAAGGAGATTCAAATTTTATCAACTTAAAATCCTTCGATTTATTTATTTAATCTTTATAATTTATCAACACTTATACCGTTGTTTTTCTGGAAATTTGATTTTGACATAACCTAAAATCTATAAGACGAAATCCATATTTTTCTCTTTCATTAGAAAACTATTATTCAATCGGTCCTGACAATTCTTGTTTCAAAAAATTCCGTCTTAAATTGAGTTCTATATACTCAATTAAAGTTCGAAACGTCAAATTACGAACTATGGTAATACGGCGAGCTCGTTTTAATTTTATGTAAATATAAATGTTTAAACTTCGTTTATTTATAAATTTCAACTCCGTTCTTATATACTTTAAATATAATTTAAACCAGTTTTCAAAATCTAATTTAAACATTCCGATTATCCTAAATCATCGATTATTTCATAACTTAGTTATAAATTTATTTACAACTTAATCTTTTATATTAAATTCCAATTTCTCTAGGAATAAATTATTTTATAAAATTCGATTTTAATCGAATTCCAATTTTTACTTACTTGTATTTTACTCAATTCAGTTTGTATTCCGAATTCCGGAATAAAATATGCCATTCCCTTTTCAAAACAATTTCCAATTCATTTTAAATTCATGCTTAAATTTTTATTTTCAAATTATCCCATGATAATTATCCCACTTTATTTATAAACATTTGTTTACAAATTTATTTCCTTGTTTTATACATTAAAACAAGCTTCCTTTTCAAAATTGATTTGAAATTAAATTCCTATCTTGGAATATTTTATTATTATAACTTACATATATATATATATATATATAAAAATGTAGAATCTATTTTCTAATTTACATTTCATATATTAATTTCTATCTAATACAATACTGATCTCTTTACTGTAAATAATTTACTTTTATAAATTCGACATAGTCGAATTTCAATCATAAATCCATATGGATTTATTTTAATTCAATTTACATTCCGAACATCGGAATAGATTTCATCGTTTATTTATGAAACTAATTTAAATTCTCCTTTTTATATTCACATTTGAATTTATGTTCCCCACATTACCCAATGAATTTTATTTAACTTCATTTATAAACATCGTTTATAAACTCAACTACTTGTTTTTATTATTCAAAGTAAGTTAATATTTCCTAGCCCATTCGAAATTCAAAATCTATTTTGAAAAAAATAGTTTTTCCTTTTAAATCTCAAAATTCCTTTTCACAATATTTTTATAAATCAATATTTAGGGCTAGTGAGATTCAAACATCCAAAACACCCAATTATCAATCACAGGTTTTCTAACACATCATATATGATAATATATATGAAAACAAACAATAATAAATTTTTAGGAATCCAGTTGGATCCCTCCAACCTGTTTTTCCTGCATCCACGGACGTCAGCCAACGTAAGTAATACACATCCTGCTTCAAGGCAGGATATCATGGTATAGAGGGTCATCCACTATATATATTGTGGGGTACATAGGGAAATCATTCGCTAATGGTACAACGGAAAATATCCAATATATATATATATATAATAGCCACAACCACTAAGCCTATATTAATGTATATAAAATAGCATAATAATATTTCATTGCATCCAAACACCCAACAAACAACATATAAAAATTATTTAAAATAAAAATTCGTTTATAATAAACTATAAGTGAATCCAGAGAGTGAGTATACTCACCTTGATTTTATTTTCGATCCATTCTGATTCTAATTCTAATTCCAACTTATGTAATCCACAGCTATGAATTTGTCGACTTACTCCATTTGATAAAATCTTATATATATTTTAATATGACATTTATTATTTAGTGAAAATAAGCGTCAGGTCTTCAAAAGGTTTCAAAATACAAACGGCCACCCTCCCCAAGTTTCATTTCAAAGAGGGTCCCTATTTTCTAAGTTACGTGTTTTGTTAAAAAAGATGCTGCCATGTAAAAAAAAATCTAAAATCTGCAAATGTTCCCAGAAGACCACAAAAAAAAAAAACTTGCATACATGTATGTAAGTATACACAATAGTTGCACACATGTATGCAAGAATTCCTGAAGCAGTTTACACTGAAAATCTGCATGAATTCTTGCATGCAAGTATTCTGTTTTTCTTGCATACATGTATGCAAGTAAAAATGAACTGATATTCCTGCTTGTAGATTGTTGCATGCGTGTGTGCAAGTATTCTGAATACTTGCATGCATATATGAAAATAAATTTGAACTGGTTTTCACGACTATGAATTATAGAATACTTGTACGCAAGAATTTTGTATTACTTGTATGGGCGTATGCAAAAATGTCAATAAAGATGCATAACTGAAGTAGTTGCACGGATGAATGCAAGAATTTTGAAATTTTTACATCCTTTGACACAATTAACTGCAGTTCCGTTGTTTTCTGTTCTTTTTTCTTTTTAATGTGTTGTTTGATGGTTTTTTTAAAATAAATTTTTTATGTTTACATGTTTTGATCAAATACTAATTTACGTGATTTATTTTATTATTTTATTTTTTTAATGAATTTTTGAAATATAGGGACCTAATTAACAATAAGTTTAGGACCAGATGTGAGCCTAATTTTGAAACTTAGTAGGGAACTGTGCCAAATGGACCCTATTATTTAAGCTATCAAACAATTTACCCATAATTAAAAACTTAATTACTAAATTAAAATAATTACCTTATATGTTGATAACCCACAGTCTAATCTTTCTCTCTAAACACTCGAAGTTATCCTAGTAAAACTCATTCACCACCAATACTTCCTTTCTACTCAAGAGCCACCTAAATTACAATTGCAAGCCTCAACCAGTCTATATTCCATTGTCTAGACAAATTTCCTTACCTTATTACCTCAATCCAGCAATTCCAAAGTTCAAAAAGGAAGTCAAATCCTCCTTAGTCTTTCATTATCATTATGTACTCATCATGTTCTTCCCTGCAAAATTCTAATACCATTGTCTGCAAACTGGCTTAGTTATCTCCACCTGAAACACGGTACTTGAAATCCCCCTCACCAACTACCTCACTGCCTTCTCTTGGCTATAGGAAAAACACCACCGACCTCCTTTATCTCGAAACAAGCCAAAATCGAAGACCAACTCAATACATGTCCCAATTTTACTTGCCAGTCCCCAACCCTTACCAAAATTGACCCCCTTAGCTTCAGCTCGAACACACCGCATGAGTTGTGACATCAATGAACTTCCAATGCAAGATACAACAATTTGGAGAAAAACATCTGACTATACCATATCCGTCGACACTTCTAGTTAAGTCGATTTCAAATCCCCTCTTAAATTTGCAATTCGATGAACATAACTCCTGCTTTTGTTGCTACAGGCGTGGCTTTTCCCATTAACGAACCCCACTTAGGTATGTCCATTTGTGCGCCACACTGCCACGAACTTCACCTCATGAACCCTCCCTAATACTTGAAGCCTTAATCCATGCCATCCCTAAAAAAATACCAACCTTTTCCACGCGGCAAATCTTTGAAAGCCATGAAAAATCGCGTTTAATGATTACGATTAGAAGAAATAAACAAAGGCCAGCTTTCGATTTTGACTTAAGGAAATAAGCAATTTTTTTGTTTTAATGATATCAGGGAGAACGATTAACGAATGGGAAAAGGGGAAAAGAAATTTGCTGAAGAAAGAAAATAAAGGGGGAGGGTATGTCGTGTTATATAGAGTAAGAAGGGGACCAACCGTACACTAATTATCAATGTGTGTTGGTTAAGTACAAAGCATGTCCCCTTTTATTTTATTTAAAAAGATTGTGATTTGATTTCGATTTGATTTTGAGCTTATCCGATAAATTTTAAAATTAATATATCTCACGGTTCTGAACTCCTATTTGAGCATTACAACCAGTGTTCCTAAGGTTATATCGCTATTTTGAACATAATGGAATAGATTTTGAGATTAATCCGAACGTATGTATAAAATAACCATATCAAATAGATTTAATATTTAAATTCAGAAATAATCAGTTCCTCGATAATAAATTATTATTATCGTTTATAGTCAAATACAATTTATATTAATCAGTTGAATCATTTAGATTCAGTTTTAACTTCAAATTAGATTATTCTTGTTTTCGTATTATGATAATTCAATATATTCGAAATTAATCGTGTATCGATTATCAAATCGATAATAAAAATCCATTTATATTATCAACTCAACATTTGAAACAATATTAAATGTTTAGAAATTGACCAAAAATCTAGGACGTTGCATTCTTTCCCCCTTAAAAGAATTTCATCCCCGAAATTACTAAGGTAGGAAAAATGCTACAAACCCATTTATCTTTCAAAATTCACTTATGTTGAAATTCAACCCTTTATATTTCTACAACTTTAGTTCAATATATTCACATTCAATTCATCTGCATTCATAAGCACTCAAATTCCTTCAAATCAATTTATTTACTTCGATTCATTTAACTTACTTTAGTTAAATTTAAATTTTAAAATTCAAATTCCCGGATTTCTATTTTAAATCACTTTGAAATCCTATTTGTCAATATGTACATATATAAATATATATTCATAACCAATTTCAAATTCAAAACATTTGAATTTTCAAACTAACTTATTTTCTTTCAAACAAATTTCCATTAAAAACTTTTATAAGGTAGCAATCCATCACTTAGAAACTCAAAAAGGAATGCTGACGATGCTGCAGTCATCATCGGAATTATTTTCCAACCACTGAAGTGAGCTCAGTGCTTTATCATTCTGAAAATCCATCAAAATATTTTTTATACAAAAATCTTTCCAATAACAAAGCTATAATATTTTAATATACTTCGGAAAAATATTTTCCAACTTCCCAGGATTAAATTGCGAGATCTGGTTTGAATTCAATTTTAATTAATCTCATTTGTATATTTTATTCATATACAAATTTATTTGGTTATATATAACCATTCCAATTTTATAATCCCATTTGATTATAATAATAATAACCAACACATACATATATTATAATAATTCTATAAAATTATTCTTTCTATATCAAAATAGAGTTATAGGTAAAATTATTTCATTTACCCGCTTTAAAACAATATTATGTCGAATTGCTCTGCTCAAGTGTTTAGAAATGCCTATCGATACAGTTGTACTTCCTGTATTGACCAGAATTCATAAACCAAACAGCACAATATAAAATAGTTTTTATATCAACTAACAAATACGCACTCTCGTATACATACACTCAACTCATTCTAGTCTACTACTGACCCTATCTCTAATGAGTAAACCCCCACCAAAGCCTAGGTGTTCTCTCAACCTAAGTCCTGATACCAACTGTAATGGCCCGCAAATCTGTACTATCTGAGTTGACTTAATACACCACACATCCAACCCAAAATTGCATGGAAATACGAACCATTATGAGTTAAAGAAGAAAAGATACAAGAAGAATAGAAACAACAACACAGAATCTCACATCACAGCGGAATAAAATATAATACATATATATAACAACTTTTGGAATACAGAATTTAACTATATATACATACCAATATCAGAGTACATTACATATGCAACATAGCGGAAAATAAGACTAGATAACTAACACTGAAGCCTCTTGCTCCAAGCTCCTCCAAGGATATCTGTAAATACCTGAACTACAGCCCGCACAAATTTGGGCACCCAAGAGTTTAGGGTAAAACAAAACAAAATAAACTTTGGGTCAGTCTGGGACTGGTGTGAGTAAACTCCAAAGAGTTTAGGGTAAAACAAAATAAACTCTGGGTCAGTCTGGGACTGGTGTGAGTAAACTCCAACCACTTGGTTTAACTTTTAAAGGTCCTTTTGAAAGAAAGAATAATCGTAAGAGCGCTCCACACATAAACACGGTTGGTTTTTACCTTACGATAACCCAAAATATTTTAAATATATATATAATTCTGATATTATACTAGTGTATAAATCAAATAAATAGCAATATAGCGGAACATTTGCATCTCGCGCTCTACATACATAGTATACAATCAAAAACCACGGGCTCTTATTGGATAATGGATTCTAACTAGCAAGGTATGGGACCACCTCCTGACAGTGTACCTCTATAGAGGAATACACCGGGTTCAACAAGAACATCTTGCAACCCAGGCTAATCATAACCGGCCACTCACTTGGGAAATATTTATTTTTATATTTCCAAAATTCCACTTACTTGGGTCAAAACAAATGCTGTGTAAAACATCGTTACAACAACCCAAAATACTGCATTCAACTAATTCTTATTAAAAAATTATTCTTCGAGACTGAATCTTTCTATTTATCGGTTAATAATGAAATCAATCAAGTTGGTGTATAACTACCTCTCAGACCTTGACTGAATAACATTCTTAACTTCAAGACGGACAAGACTAATTATCTCGAATAATCAACATCATATAAAACCAATTATCCATTTTTTAAAATGTGTATATGTTTCTCTTTCCGTTCTTACTAGATTTAAATTAATAGATTTTATTTTTGTTTATAATATTCTATTTTAAGTTCGTTTCCTTATCGAATTCTATATATATTGATATGTTGATTTCTAATTATCGAATTTTCTTAAAAATATTCTAACTTCTTAAATTTTTGGAAAATTTCGCCAGCATCTCCTTCGTACGGCTCAATCGATACAACTACAACTCGTCTCTCTAAGCCCTTTCCCTTCAAAAAGAAAATCAAAAAGCAAAGTTGCTTGCCCGATAGGCTCATAAAATGTCATATGGAATTAAACATGTACTTTTTTTATTGGGCACTCAAAATATAATCTTAATTCTCTTCATTCCAAACCTGTTTAACATATATATAACCATTTCCAAATTACCCTAACTCAGCCCAATCATTTTAACTTAATTTGCTAATTCATTCTCTAATTAGCTCTTTTGCCTATTTTACTTTTTATTTGAACATATCACGTTCATACATATTTTTAATTTGCTTATAACCAATCAAATTCCATTTTTAATTCAAGTCTCATATTCAGTTTCTAATATAAATTCATGAATCCAATTCACCTTTCAAAGTCAAATTTAGATCCAAAACTCTATCAACTAATTTCTTTAAATTAGTTAATTCTATTCAGTAAATTAAAAACCGGATTTCTGTTTCAAAAATCAATCCATTTACTCAACTTGAGTTCATATTTATTTTATAACTCAAGTCTGGATTTTTCTAATGGAAATCCAAATTTTATCAACTTAAAATCCTTTGATTTTATATATTTAATCGTTAAAATTTATTAACTCTTATACCACCGTTTTTATGGAAACTGGATTTTGATATAACTAAAAATTTATAAGACGAAATCCAGATTTTTCTCTTCCACCAGAAAACTATTATTCAATCGGTCTTGATGATTCTTGTTTCAAAGAATTCCGACTTAAATTGAGTTCTATATACTCAATTAAAGTTCGAAACGTCAAATTACGAACTACCATGTTACAGCGAGCTCGTTTTAATTATATTTAAATATAAACATTTAAAAATAGTTTATTTATAAATTTCAACTCCATTCTTATATATTTTATACATAATTTAAACCAGTTTTCCAAATCTAATTTAAACATTCCGATTACCATAAATCTTGGATTATTTCATAACTCGGTTGTAAATTTATTTACAACTTAATTTTCTATATTAAATTCCAAATTCTCTAGGAATAAATCATTTTATAAAATTCAATGAAATCGAATTCCAATTTTTACTTATTTGGATTTAACTCAATTCTATTTATATTCCGAATTACGGAATAAAATATGTCATTCCCTTTTAAAACGATTTCCAATTCCTTTTAAATTCATGCTTGGATTTATATTTGTGAATTATCCCATGATATTTATCCCACTTTGTTTATAAACATTTGTTCATAAATTTACTTCCTTGTTTTATACATTAAAACAAGCTTCCTTTTAAAAATTGATTTGAAACCAAATTCCTATCTTGGAATATTTTATTATTATAACTTACATATATAAAAACGTAGAATCTATTTTCTAATTTTACATTTTATATATTAATTTCTATCTATGCAATTCTAATATCTTTACTATAAATAATTTATTAAAGTCGAATTCCAATCATAAACCCGTATGGATTTATTTTAATTTAATTTACATTCTGAACATCGGAATGGATTTCATCGTTTCTTTTTGAAACTAACTTCAATTCCCCTTTTTAAATTCACATTTGAATTTACATTCCCCACATAATCCAATGAAAATTTATTTCACTTCATTTATAAACATCGTTTATAAACTCAACTACTTGTTTTATTATTCAAAACAAGTTAATATTTCCTAGCGCCTTTGAAATTCAAATTCTATTTTGAAGAAAAGAAGATTTTCCTCTAAATCTCAAAATTCCTTTTCACGATATTTTTATATATCAATATTTAGGGCCAGTGATATTCAAACATCAAAATCACACAATTATCAATCACAGGTTTTCTAACACATCATATATGATAATATATATGAAAACATATAATAATAAATTCTGAGAAATCCAGTTGGATCCATCAAACCTATTTTTCCTGCATCCACAGACGTTAGCCAAAATAAATAATACCCATCATGCTTCAAGGTAGGATATCGTGGTATAGAAGGTCATCCACTCTATACATTGTGGGGGCGCACAGGGAAATCATCGGCCAATGATACTGCGGGAAATATCCAATATATATATATATATATATATATATATATATATGTATATATATATCCACAACCACCAAGCCTATATAGCTAATGTTTATAAAATAGCCACAATAATATTTCAATGCATCCAAACAACCAACTAACCGCATATAAAAATTATTTTAAATGAAAATTCGTTTATAATGAACTATAAATGAATCCAGAGAATGAGTATACTCACCATGATTTTATTTTCGATCCATTCTGATTCCAATTTTAGTTCCAGATTATGTAATCCACAACTATGAATTTCTCGACTTACTTCATTCGATAAAATCTTGTATATATTTTAATATGGCATTTATTATTTAAGTTATCGAACAATTTACACGAAATTAAAAACTTTATTACTAAATTAAAATAATTACCATATATGTTGATAACCCACAATCTAATCTTTCTCTCTAAACACTCGAAGCTATCCCAGTAAAATCTCATTCACCACCAATACTTCCTTTATACTCAAGAACCGCCTACATCACAGCTGCAAACCTCAACTAGTCCATATTCCATTGTCCAGACAAATCTCCTCACCTCATTACCTCATTCCAGCAACTCCAAAGTCCAAAAAGGAAGTCTAATCCACGTTAGTCTTTCATTATCAATATATACTCATTATATTCTTCCCTGCAAAATACTAATACCATTGTCTGCAAACTGGCATAGCTATCTCCACCTGAAACACAGTACTTAAAATCCTCCTCACTAATTTCCTCACTACCTTCTCTTGGCTACAGGAAAAACACCATTGACCTCTTTTATCTCGAAACAAGCCAAAATCGAAGACCAACTTAATACACATCCGAGTTTTACTTACCAGTCTCTGACTCTTACTAAAATCGAATCCCTTAGCTTCATCTCGAACACACCACATGCGTTGTGACTTCGATGAACTTCTAAAGAAAGATGCGACAACTTCGAGAATAACATCTAACTATACCACAATCGTCGACACTTCTTGCTAAGCCGAGTTCAAATCCTCCCTTCAATTTGCAATTCGATGAACATAACTCCTCCTTGTCCACGTGGCGAATCTTTTAGGGCCAGAAACAAATCTAGTTTAATGATTATGAAGGGAAGAAATAAAAAAGGCCAATTTTCGATTTTGACTTAAGGAAATCGGCCATTTTTTTGTTTTAATGAAACCGGGAATGAACGATTAACGAATAGGAAAGGGGGAAAAGAAATTTGTTGAAGAAATAAAATAAGGGGGAGGGTATGTTGTGTTATATAGAGTAAGAAGGGGACCAATCGTACACGAATTTCTAATGTGTGTTGGTTAAGTACAAAGCAAATCCCCTTTTATTTTATTTAAAAAGATTGCGATTTTATTTCGATTTGATTTTGAGTTTATCCGAGAAATTTTAAAATTAATATATCTTATGCTTCCAACATTTATTTGAGCATAACAATCGGTGTTCCTACGGTTGTACCGCTATTCTGAACACATTGGAATAGATTCAGAGATTAATTCGAACGTATATATAAAATAACCATATCAAATGGATAAAATATTTAAATTCATAAATAATCAGTTCCTCGATAATAAGTTATTATTAATGTTTATAGTCAAATATAATTTATATTGATCAGTTGAATCGTTTTGATTTAGTTTTAATTCAGATTTGATTATTCTCGTTTCCAAATTATGCTAATTTTATATATTCGAAATTAATCGTATATCGATTATTAAATCGATAAACTCGATAATATAAATTCATTTATATTATCAACTCAACATTTAAAACAATATTAAATATTTAAAATTAATTAACCAAAAATCTAGGTCATTACACCTTCCTTGTTTAAATTAATATTAAACATTTTACCAAGGTCTACTCTTACCCAACATCATCATCATCGAACACCATATAGTCAAATCGTGAAACTGAATTAGCACGGTGTTTGTTTCCAATGTTTTTCTAATTAAAAATCTACCTAATCCGTGTAAGAAAATGATCAGATTGTTGTTATCTAAACAAAGTAGCAAATTCCCATAAATCGGTCGAGTACAACTACAAATTAATCAACACTAGTTAATGCTCGAAAGTGAGCATGAATAATCAAACAATAAATGATAATAATTAAATATCATTATTTCCTATCAAACTAATCATCCATAAGACTATATTTAGTTTGTAAATTTACTTTATATACAGAATATATAAAATATTAATAAACTAACTCCATTTACCAATTCTTTAAAACAATACTATGTTGATTATCCTTGTTCAAGTGTTTCGAAATTCCTATCGACAACGTCGGCCAAACGCATCAATGTGAAATTTATGTACCACTCAAAAGATAAACAAACATAATATAAAACATTTTATAATACTAACAAGTACGCATTCTCATATACATACACTCAAAACTCATAATAAGGAAATCCATTACCTTATCTCTTATTCAGTTTACGCCACAAAGGCAAGGTTATTACTTAACCACATTCTTGTACCAACTGTAACGGCTCGGGAAATTCGATTCTAGAATTTCAACCATTATACATCCTCTATGCCTAAGCTCAAGTACTAAAAACCTAGAAAGTTATAAGAAAAGGCTTACATTGGTACCTTGGAACTGTTTTTACGGCTGACCTATCGACTCGAAACCAACCGTCAAGGCCTTATACTACCTTCCCGGGACGTGTAGGGGTAAGTGTAACAACCCGGAATTTCAGAACCAATTTAAAATTTTATTTTAAGCTATTTTAATGAATTTTGGATATTTAAAATGATTTATTTTAAATAATAACGACTGAAAATTTATTTTAATTAAAGTTAGAACTTGTAAATTTATATTAATTATATTACGAGCCTGAAAAGGCGCGGTGGTTTCAAATTTCAATTTTTAAACTTTGAATAAATATATAAAATTCATTATAAGTCAGAATTGGACGAAATGAGAAACGCAAGGATCGTATTGAAAATGTCTTTTTAATGAATTTAAGAAATTGAGATTTCGAATTATAAATTGTAAGTTATGACAAAATTAAAATTTTAGAAAAATGCTATGGAATATATATATATATATACACGGCCCAAAAAGCTACTTTTTGCATACAAAGGAATTTGGACTCAAAACCACTTCCGTTGAGTTCAAAATGACGTTTCTGAATTTGAAAAGTATAAACACTAATATATTTTGAGATTCGGAGTTTATTTATATAAATATATATTTTTAATATAATATATATACGCCTTAAAAATGAATTTTTCCAAACGACCTTCGAATGTGATTCCATTTTTTTTGGATTCGTATCGTCAAATAAAGATAGGATTCCAAGTTTCATGATTTTTAGAATCAGTATGTGATCATAATTGATTTTTCAGTGTAAAACAGTCAATATTCTGACTTTAAATATTCACTACTTGTGCATACAGACTTGGAATTTGAAGAGACCAGTTTCTTTGGATCCGTAATGTCAAAGAATGGTTGCATGTCAATTTTTATCAAGAATGGAACTTGTATGTGACCGGACGGATTTTTAAACCATGAAAACAGACCTAAATTGAATAAAATTAACTACATAAGGGGTTAAAGATAACATAATTAAAAAGATTAAAATACACAAGGGGTTTAAAAAAAATCTCACTCCTATATAATATCCTTAACTCCTCCCTAACCCTAACACAAATCAAATTTTTCTCCTTCTTCTCTTCAAAGGCAACAGCCTTTCTTCCTCTCTTTCTAATTCATTATTTCCTTCTTCCCCTTTTTTCTTTCAAAAAACCAATTAATGGCCTCCTCCTCCAATTCACCACTGCTGCTGCCCCTCCTCCAGTCGCCGATTAGTCCTCCTCCACTCCTTCTCCTCTTCTCCTTCCTTCTCTCTTTTTCTCCTCTTCCTCTTCTCCTTCCTTCTCTCTTTCTTTTTCCCTCTTTGAAAACCCTAGAACTAAAAGCCACCACAGCCGCCACCATGGACCCCACAGCCGCACCACCACCACCCCCACTCCTTCCCCACCTCTAGACATGCCAGCCGCTGCCTCATCACTACCCATCTCTGGCCGTGGGCCCCGCTTCATCAAAAATCCACTTTTTCGCAAAATTCTCGATTTGCAAATAACTCCCTGTCCTTCTTTCCTCAATAACTTTCAAACCGTGCATTTCTGGCCAAAACTCCTCAAGACCAAAGTTATAGTTCACGATTTTCTCTTCGATTTGAGTATATGGAAGTCGAATTTTGGAGTTCGGAGCTGCTCGGAAAATGCGATTTACGACAGCAGACCTGTTGCGAAGATTCACGATTTCCGGCGAATCAGAGCACTTTTGGAAGAAATTCCACTAGGCGAAAGTTGTCCAAAATGGGGTGCTTGTGCTAAAAACAGAGTTTAGTGAAGATTAGAGTTCATTTGCAGAAGTTAGAGCCAAAACAGTGAAACTGAGTGCGAAAAGCGACAAAATGGCGAGCGCGACGAAAATCAAAGACTAACGGAGTAGAAACAAAGGTGAGAACTCTTTCTCACTCAATCTTTTATACAGTTATTTATTTTTACAACTGAACGTACATTAATTATCTGCGATTTAAATATTTGTTGTTGATTATCTATCGTATGGATGATTGTTTATTTGGATGTTATGTTATTATTGAAATTGGGAGTATCTAACATGTAAAATAAGGTTAATATATTTATGATAATTTAAATATGATTACACTTCCATCTACAAGTTACCTGACTTGTTTATGTGATTGGGACGATAATTTTCACACATCGCCCAAGTGCACAAATAATAATCTATTATTTTGTTATGTGTTGGTTGAAACCCCACACGGGTCTTAGGATGATATTCTAATCACACATCTGTGACGACCCAAACTTCCCAGTAAAGGAAAGCCTAGATTGCCTTGAGAACAATACACATCAGGACACAAACTGAAGAGCATTTTATTGCTGATTACAACAATTACACCAGAGTACAAGAATATATCAGAGTATGAATACTTATTACATAAAAGAAATACAATGATATCAGAGATTTAAATTACATTCACAATGCAGCGGAAAAATAATACAAATATACAACTGATAGGAATACACGGGTACAGAGCTTTCCGAATACCGCTTCAGCTGTAAACCAGGATCCTGTAAATATATCTGCAAAAAGCTACTCGACTGCCCATGTGGAAAATATGGGCACCCGAGTTTGCCAGTGAAACAAACTACAGGTCAGTCATGGGACTGGTATGAGAAATCTTAACTAAACTAATCTAATGATAAGGCTAATCACAGGACCACGCCGCTAACGCGGAACGGGTTTACTCCATTGGATTGCCAGTGCATAAGTAAAGTAAATCGTTCAAATAACGCTATGCTTTTTTAGAAAAATGAAACCATTATAAGACCCAAGTCCCATCACACAATGCAACGCAAACCGGAGGAGAGGGTTTTACCTTATAATGGTCAAAAGATGCTTGATACGGTAAAACGGATTTAGTATTAGTGTGTATATATTCTAATAAAAACATTTCAATCATAATGTATTAATCATAGACGGCATGGGTACCATATATCATGTCGCCATACTAGTTCTACATTCAAAACCGCAAGGTCGTATTGGAAATTGGATTTCCATCATGAGTCGAGGCTAGGGGCAAGCTCCTCTCCGATTCGAGACACTCTAGCAAATGCCTCAGGATCCCCCGCAGTGAACCCTTGGATGCGGTAGGGCCGGTCCCCGCCTATCGGCAGTGGATTGGTTATGCCTGAACACACGTTTCCCGGTTCCTTTGAACCTATAATATGACCACTATCGGCCTATAAAAATCCGAGGAGCCTCAAAATCCATCATCCACATAAGTAAAATGTCAGCGCTGGTAGGTCCCTGACATCACTCTAGCTAGAAAGAAACGTGTGCACTCCCTACGGTCTGTATCCCGTTTTTGACTCATACCGGTGTGTGAGGCTCGCGAAGTCACGCTATACACAAAGCTATCACATAATAGGCTATACTTTGATCATCCCACAAGGCCCTGCTTTTCAACAAAAGCCTTGATCAACTGCATCTTGGCGTGCCACATTGACAATTCACGCCATGCGATCAATCACTATTAATATTTACTAGGGTGTTTAGTAGAGAATAAATTCTCTACCACCAAACAGATATACATTAATAACAATCAATTTAATTCGCCTGGAACAAAATCCAATGTCAGACACGCATCCATTTATAAACTTATGCTCTGGGTCTGAGCGAAAGCCAAATCCGAAAAATCAACAATAGTCCGGACGGTAACCACTGTAGCCCCTTCAAGGTAGCTACTCCAATCATGGGCATCAGTAGCAACACATCCATTCGATGTGAAGATCATCAGTCTTCAATCACCGTCTTCATCTTCGGCTCTTCATCGCCGTAGTTATTATTCGGAATGGGTTGAACCCGGTCTTTCCGAATAACTCGCGTATTTTTATAATAAAAATCAAGTACTATAAAAGCACATCCAACGCCACATTCCAATTCAGAATATTCTTATAAATAAAATATTCAAATTATTCTATTAAAGATAAATCCTTTATCTTTATTCTGTTAAAGATTTATTAAAACTCCAATTGGTTTTAAATGTCAAAATCATTATTCAATGATTATTTAGATTTAAGAAATAAATCTTATTCTTTACTGGACTAAAGAAATAATGTCATTTAAAACATAGTTCACGGTAAGCCCAAAATCATCTTCCATAAAAATATGGAATCTTCACAGAAATCAAATCAAAATATAATCGTTATAAATACCTGTATCCGACCAATAATAAAAATGGAATAACGGCAAAGCCTCTTAAATTCCATTTGTAGTATCGGTCTTCTTCTACAGAAACTTATCTCGGTTATTATTAATTCGAGTTCCATTCAACTCCAATTTGATATATTAAATTGGAAAACTTGTCTTTTTGAAAATTCCCATTTAAATCTTAATACAAGATTTATAAATTCCAAATCATGTTTTCACGGTCAGTTGAGCTAAAGAACACATGTCACTTAAAAACATGGTTCACAATAAACCCAACTCACAATTCTTATTTCAATTACTAAATATAATTGAAAACTTTAATAATCTTAATTAGAAGATTATTCTTTTCATACGGGGTTTAAGAACAGTGTTATTTAAGACACCATTCACGGCAACCCAAATCCAATCTATTTAATTCAATTCCAATTAAATATTAAATAACTGGAAAACTTCATTAAATCTTATTTTAATGATTCATTCTATTTGATAACTAGTTCGTTTCAATAAAATATATTTTTCTAAAATGCATTATTTTCTAAAATATTCATTTCTAGAATATTCTTTATTGGAATGTGACTCAGTCAACAACCATAATTTGCATATAATCAACAATCATGATAAATAACCATCACACAACCAAATAATCAACCAGAGTGGATTCTACATTAAATATTGGGACTAGTGTAGGATCATCCCAACACCCGTGTGGGGTTTCATCCAGCAATCAAATAATAAATTATTTGTGCACTTGGGCGACGTGTAAAAATTATCGACCCAATCACATAAACAAGTCGGATGACTTGTAAATGGAAGTGTAATACTCAGTCTGAATATACTAATATTATATTTAACACATCAACATTTCAACATCACAGACATATGTTTCGGTTCTTTTTATTGAGAACAAATGACAATAAATATCTATTCCTTTTAATTCAATCCTTTTTATTGTTAACAAATGACAATAAAATCTTAATCCTTATTCATTTACCAAAAGGTATATTTTTGGTCACATTCATTTTTAAATGACAAAATGAATATTCCTACTTCATACTTTTTAATGTGACAAAAATGTCCATTACTAATTCATTCTTTTTAATGTATCTAAACATGCATTCTCTAATCATTCTTTTTAATGTATAAAAATGCACATTTTCTAATCATTCTTTTTAATGTATAAAAACATACATTCTCTAATCATTCTTTTTAACGTATAAAAGTGCACATTTTCTAATCATTCTTTTTAATGTATAAAAATATACATTCTCTAATCATTCTTTTTAATGTATAAAAATATATACACTTTCTTCCTTCTTCTGAATAAGATAAAAATGTCCTTTTTATTCATTCTTCTAAATATGATAAAATTGTGCTTTTTTTTATTCATCTAAATATGATAAAATTGTGCATTTTATATTCATTCTTTCAAATTGTGACAAAAATGTGAATTTTCATTTCTATTTCATACTTTGACAAAAATGTGAATTTTCATTTCTATTTCATACTTTGACAAAAATGTGAATTTTGTCCAATTCTTCTTTTGTAGACAAAATGTGGTATTTTGTTTAATTCTTCTTTTGTAAACAAAATGTGGTATTTTGTTTTAATCCTCTTTCAAAGTACAAAATGTGATCATTTTATATAATCTTTTCAATGTACAAAATATGATAATTTTATTTTGTTATATCCTTTTCAATGCAACAAAATATGCTAATTTTATTCCATTAATCAAGTTTTCACAAAAATGTGGATTCTATTTCATTAATCAAGTATTCACAAAAATGTGATATTATATCTCATAGATCAAGTATTCACAAAAATGTTCTTTTATTTATTAACAAATTCTGACAAAAATGCTGTTCTTTTGTTCCATATCTTAACAAAATGTTATTTTAATCTCAAGCAACATTTATAACAAAATGTACATTTTAAATCTAACATTACATTTTTATAACCAAAATGTATTTTTAATGACTGGTAACATTTTATAAATAAAAATGTACTTTTGCTACTAAGATAACATTTTATAACAAATGTTATTTTTATCACCAATGAAACATTTTATAGCCAAATGTGCTGTTTATACAATATTACATTTTAATGCAAAATGTTCTATTGAAAAATCTAATCTTTTTATATGTTAACAATAGTACATAGAAAGGATGTCTTACAATTCTAATCTTTTATATGCAAATAATATTACATAAAAAGATAACTTGAAATTCTAGTCTTTCAAAAGATAACAATATTACACAAAAATGTAATATTGAAATTATAATCTTTTCATGTAAATAAAAATTCACAAAAATGATATCTTGAAATTTTAATCTTTTTAATGTAAACAAAATTACATAAAAATATAATCTTTAAAATCAAATCTTTTAAATGATTATATAACTACATTAAAGATGTAATCTTTTTATTTGAAACAAATTACATAAAAATGCAACTTGGAAATCAGTTCTTTTTATGCAGATAATTCTGTATAAAAATGGGTATTCTATTTTGTTGAAAATCTAGTTCAACAAAATGATAGAAAAATGTTTATTCTATTTTTGTTGAAAAACTATTTCAACAGAATAACATAAAAATGTATATTCATGTTTTACTGCAAAATTTGACTCAACACAAATGAATAAAAAGTTTGATTCATTTTAATGTTAAAAATTGCTGATTTAACAAGTTAAACAAATTCTGTGTTTCATATATGTTGAAAATTCTAATTCAACATATTTACCACATTTGGTTTGATACACATTTGATTCTTTTTCTATAAACAAAAATGGTGTATTTTTGTTTAAACCAATTTCTAATTTACAGGAATGTTTCAATTTCGATAGTACAACAAACAAAATGATAATTTTGTTTAGTCTAATTCAAATTAACAGAAAAGTTAATTTTAACAATAAAATGAACAAAATAATAATTTTGTTCAATCTAATTCTAATCAACAGAAACGTAACTTTTTACAATTCTATCGCCACAATCAAAATCAAACAAACAGATGTGTATTTACAGTTAACACAGAATAATAACAGTATGAATTAACTGCAAATTTATAACAATAATTTCAGAATTTATTTCAATTACAAAAGAAAGAAATAAAAGAGATTTCTCACCGATGGTTTTAATTCAGAACAGATCAGTTTTGAAATTTCCTAAAATTCATATTTTCTCCGTTTCAGTTCTAGTCTTTTTCATTGTGTAGTGCTCGCTGTTGTGATTCCAACGCAACTCGTTTTACTGCATTTCGATGTCATATGAGAAAGTTATACTATTATTTACATTTGATGACATAGTTAAAATAATTAATAATTAATAAGGTTAATTACATCATTAGGCTAATCCCTTCTTCTTCGTTATAACAGAACACCGCAAACCCATAAACACCGACCTAGGGCTTAACCAAACGCCGCCCAGAAGACACCGAAACCCGATCGCCTGAGCCCCCACGAACCGCCACCCTCCACTCTACCGACGCCGGTGATGACGTCGAACTCGGCCCCCCAGGACGCGCTAAATTTGCGTGCGAAGTCACCGTGTTCAAGCTCGGAAATCGAGCGCTACAGCTCATCAACATTGATCATAACCGCATGCTCTTGAAGCTCCCATCTTGCTCTTCCCTTTGGCGTTGGATTCATGATTTAATTTAAAAGGATAAGGGAGAGATTAACGAATTATATTCGGTGTTTGGTGGCCATTGAAAGGGTTATACGGCGGCTAGGGTATTAGGAAAATAAGGTTTACTGTTTAGGATACGGTATACGGTATTTATACCATGTATTTTGTTTTATTTTAATAAATTAATTTCCTTTTAATTCTAATAATTCTTGTTTAGTGCCACCAACTCCGAATTGAACCCAACGAATGACATCCCTAGCTAAATGCCCCCGTCCCGGACACAATGGAACACGTTTCGTAACCCAATTTGGCTGTTACGATATGTTTTTCTTTAAATTAAACTATAAATCATTTAATTATTAAATTCCAACGTACATTTTAAATTACCGAGGCCACATACGGGCTCTAAAAATTACAGAAAAATTATTTCTAGTTATGTTTTGACGATACGGTTCTAACAAGACTAATTTCGTCGAATTCTGAGACTTTTTGAAAAATGACTATTTTAAGTCGATTAAATTTGACTGAAACAGTCAAAACACGTTTACCTTTTCCACGCTCACATATAAATTCGAAAAATTCTGGAAAATTAAACTTAACAATAAAATGACATTCCGATTCCAACAAAAGTGGTTTCATCGAAAACCGGGGTCGTTTGCAAAATGGCTATTTTTAAGGCCAATATATTATATTAAAATATATATAAATTCTACAGCGACTTTTCTAAATTTTAATCTGGGCATAACTTTTTATTTATAAAGTGAAATTTTAGTTTTTCAGATTCGTTAGAAAGATATGGTTAAACAGATTTAAATATTTCTGGTTTCGCTCAATTCTGATTTAAAATGAATCCTGTATAGTCAATCAAAGTTTAATATCGGATTTTCGAACTGCAGCGCTGTTTTAAACTCCTTTTATATTTAAACTAAATTTATTCGTTTTAAAATAAATTTCTAGTCGTTATTATTTAAAATAAATTATTTTAAATATTATAATTCATCAAAATTTCTTAAAAAAAAAAAAAAATCGCCCCGAAATTCCGGGTTGTTACAGTCTCCCCCACTTAAAATCTTTTCGTCCTCGAAAAGGAACGTAGCTAAAAGTTGTTTATTTAACTAACTTAATTAAATTTTATTTATTGGTTTCAATAATTTTGTTTGTTAAACTAATAATCAAACATCACAACCAGCAATCAATTAGGTGATTAACTTTAAAAACATATATAACTTTTACATATAGTCAAAAATCATATTTTCAGTGCAAATCACAGCAATGTGTCCTAACTAGTGTTGGTTCTCATACCAGTCAATGGAAATATATAGAAATTCCACTTTCGAGACTCGAACATAAATACTGGTGATGGTCGACATATCACCAAAATTATCTCCGGGTGACTAGAGTGTGATTCTATATCTATCCAGTATATTAAAACTTCGAATATCCGTTAATTACTCGTATATTCGAAATCGTTATATACTCGATTGTCCACTTTAAAATATAATATACTCAAATACGTATTTTAAGATAGAATTTAAATTTTCAAACCAAAATTTGTTTTTATTTATATTTTAAAGAAAATAATACTCTTCACACTCGTTCTAGGATACTACTGATCCCATCTCTAACGAGTTATTCTCATTGGACATTGCTAATCCAATCTCTGATGAATTCTTTCGTTTGGTTCTAATGTGTCTCGTTCTCGAGCTCTGTAAACCAAAGCTTTGATACCAACTATGACGACCCAAATTTCCCAGAAAAGGAAAGCCTAGATTGCCTTGAGAACAATACACATCAGGACACAAACTGAAGAGCATTTTATTGCTGATTACAACAATTACATCAGAGTACAAGAATATATCAGAGTATGAATACTTATTACATAAAAGAAATACAATGATATCAGAGATTTAAATTACATTCACAATGCAGCGAAAAAATAATACAAATATACAACTGAAAGGAATACACGGATACAGAGCTTTCCGAATACCGCTTCAGCTGTAAACCAGGATCCTGTAAATATATCTGCAAAAAGCTACTCGACTGCCCGTGTGGAAAATATGGGCACCCGAGTTTGCCAGTGAAACAAACTACAGGTCAGTCATGGGACTGGTATGAGAAATCTTAACTAAACTAATCTAATGATAAGGCTAATTACAGGACCACGCCGCTAACGCGGAACGGGTTTACTCCATTGGATTGCCAGTGCATAAGTAAAGTAAATCGTTCAAATAACGCTATGCTTTTTAGAAAAATGAAACCATTATAAGACCCAAGTCCCATCACACAATGCAACGCAAACCGGAGGAGAGGGTTTTACCTTATAATGGTCAAAAGATGCTTGATACGGTAAAACGGATTTAGTATTAGTGTGTATATATTCTAATAACAACATTTCAATCATAATGTATTAATCATAGACGGCATGGGTACCATATATCATGTCGCCATACTAGTTCTACATTCAAAACCGCAAGGTCGTATTGGAAATTGGATTTCCACCATGAGTCGAGGCTAGGGGCAAGCTCCTCTCCGATTCGAGACACTCTAGCAAATGCCTCAGGATCCCCCGCAGTGAACCCTTGGATGCGGTAGGGCCGGTCCCCGCCTATCGGCAGTGGATTGGTTATGCCTGAACACACGTTTCCCGGTTCCTTTGAACCTATAATATGACCACTATCGGCCTATAAAAATCTGAGGCGCCTCAAAATCCATCATCCACATAAGTAAAATGTCAGCGCTGGTAGGTCCCTGACATCACTCTAGCTAGAAAGAAACGTGTGCACTCCCTACGGTCCGTATCCTGTTTTTGACTCATACCGGTGTGTGAGGCTCGCGAAGTCATGCTATACACAAAGCTATGCCATAATAGGCTATACTTTGATCATCCTACAAGGCCCTGCTTTTCAACAAAAGCCTTGATCAACTGCATCTTGGCGTGCCACATTGACAATTCACGCCATGCGATCAATCACTATTAATATATACCAGGGTGTTTAGTAGAGAATAAATTCTCTACCACCAAACAGATATACATTAATAACAATCAATTTAATTCGCCTGGAACAAAATCCAATGTCAGACACGCATCCATTTATAAACTTATGCTCTGGGTCTGAGCAAAAGCCAAATCCGAACAATCAACAAGAGTTCGGACGGTAACCACTGTAGCCCCTTCAAGGTAGCTACTCCAATCATGGGCATCAGTAGCAACACATCCATTCGATGTGAAGATCGTCGGTCTTCAATCACCGTCTTCATCTTCGGCTCTTCATCGCCGTAGTTATTATTCGGAATGGGTTGAACCCGGTCTTTCCGAATAACTCGCGTATTTTTATAATAAAAATCAAGTACTATAAAAGCACATCCAACGCCACATTCCAATTCAGAATATTCTTATAAATAAAATATTCAAATTATTCTATTAAAGATAAATCCTTTATCTTTATTCTGTTAAAGATTTATTAAAACTCCAATTGGTTTTAAATGTCAAAATCATTATTCAATGATTATTTAGATTTAAGAAATAAATCTTATTCTTTACTGGACTAAAGAACTAATGTCATTTAAAACATAGTTCACGGTAAGCCCAAAATCATCTTCCATAAAAATATGGAATCTTCACAGAAATCAAATCAAAATATAATCGTTATAAATTCCTGTATCCGACCAATAATAAAAATGAAATAACGACAAAGCCTCTTAAATTCCATTTGTAATATCGGTCTTCTTCTACAGAAACTTATCTCGGTTATTATTAATTCGAGTTCCATTCAGCTCCAATTTGGTATATTAAATTAGAAAACTTGTCTTTTGGAAAATTCCCATTTAAATCTTAATACAAGATTTATAAATTCCAAATCATGTTTTCACGGTCAGTTGAGTTAAAGAACACATGTCACTTAAAACCATGGTTCACAATAAACCCAACTCACATTTCTTATTTCAATTACTAAATATAATTGAAAACTTTAATAATCTTAATTAGAAGATTATTCTTTTCATATGGGGTTTAAGAACAGTGTTATTTAAGACACCATTCACGGCAACCCAAATCCAATCTATTTAATTCAATTCCAATTAAATATTAAATAACTGGAAAACTTCATTAAATCTTATTTTAATGATTCATTCTATTTGATAACTAGTTCGTTTCAATAAAATATATTTTTCTAAAATGCATTATTTTCTAAAATATTCTTTTCTAGAATATTCTTTATTGGAATGTGACTCAGTCAACAACCATAATTTGCATATAATCAACAATCATGATAAATAACCATCACACAACCAAATAATCAACCAGAGTGGATTCTACATTAAATATTGGGACTAGTTTAGGATCATCCCAACACCCATGTGGGGTTTCATCCAGCAATCAAATAATAAATTATTTGTGCACTTGGGCGACGTGTAAAAATTATCGACCCAATCACATAAACAAGTCGGATGACTTGTAAATGGAAGTGAAATACTCAGTCTGAATATACTAATATTATATTTAACACATCAACATTTCAACATCACAGACATATGTTTCGGTTCTTTTTATTGAGAACAAATGACAATAAATATCTACTCCTTTTAATTCAATCCTTTTTATTGTTAACAAATGACAATAAAATCTTAATCCTTATTCATTTACCAAAAGGTATATTTTTGGTCTCATTCATTTTTAAATGACAAAATGAATATTCCTACTTCATACTTTTTAATGTGACAAAAATGTCCATTACTAATTCATTCTTTTTAATGTATAAAAACATGCATTCTCTAATCATTCTTTTTAATGTATAAAAATGCACATTTTCTAATCATTCTTTTTAATGTATAAAAACATACATTCTCTAATCATTCTTTTTAACGTATAAAAATGCACATTTTCTAATCATTCTTTTTAATGTATAAAAATATACATTCTCTAATCATTATTTTTAATGTATAAAAATATATACACTTTCTTCCTTCTTCTGAATAAGATAAAAATGTCCTTTTTATTCATTCTTCTAAATATGATAAAATTGTGCTTTTTTTTATTCATCTAAATATGATAAAATTGTGCATTTTATATTCATTCTTTCAAATTGTGACAAAAATGTGAATTTTCATTTCTATTTCATACTTTGACAAAAATGTGAATTTTCATTTCTATTTCATACTTTGACAAAAATGTGAATTTTGTCCAATTCTTCTTTTGTAGACAAAATGTGGTATTTTGTTTAATTCTTCTTTTGTAAACAAAATGTGGTATTTTGTTTTAATCCTCTTTCAAAGTACAAAATGTGATCATTTTATATAATCTTTTCAATGTACAAAATATGATAATTTTATTTTGTTATATCCTTTTCAATGCAACAAAATATGCTAATTTTATTCCATTAATCAAGTTTTCACAAAAATGTTGATTCTATTTCATTAATCAAGTATTCACAAAAATGTGATATTATATCTCATAGATCAAGTATTCACAAAAATGTTCTTTTATTTATTAACAAATTCTGACAAAAATGCTGTTCTTTTGTTCCATATCTTAACAAAATGTTATTTTAATCTCAAGCAACATTTATAACAAAATGTACGTTTTAAATCTAACATTACATTTTTATAACCAAAATGTATTTTTAATGACTGGTAACATTTTATAAATAAAAATGTACTTTTGCTACTAAGATAACATTTTATAACAAATGTTATTTTTATCACCAATGAAACATTTTATAGCCAAATGTGCTGTTTATACAATATTACATTTTAATGCAAAATGTTCTATTGAAAAATCTAATCTTTTTATATGTTAACAATAGTACATAGAAAGGATGTCTTACAATTCTAATCTTTTATATGCAAATAATATTACATAAAAAGATAACTTGAAATTCTAGTCTTTCAAAAGATAACAATATTACACAAAAATGTAATATTGAAATTATAATCTTTTCATGTAAATAAAAATTCACAAAAATGATATCTTGAAATTTTAATCTTTTTAATGTAAACAAAATTACATAAAAATATAATCTTTAAAATCAAATCTTTTAAATGATTATATAACTACATTAAAGATGTAATCTTTTTATTTGAAGCAAATTACATAAAAAATGCAACTTGGAAATCAGTTCTTTTTATGCAGATAATTCTGTATAAAAATGGGTATTCTATTTTGTTGAAAATCTAGTTCAACAAAATGATAGAAAAATGTTTATTCTATTTTTGTTGAAAAACTATTTCAACAGAATAACATAAAAATGTATATTCATGTTTTACTGCAAAATTTGACTCAACACAAATGAATAAAAAGTTTGATTCATTTTAATGTTAAAAATTGCTGATTTAACAAGTTAAACAAATTCTATGTTTCATATATGTTGAAAATTCTAATTCAACATATTTACCACATTTGGTTTGATACACATTTGATTCTTTTTCTATAAACAAAAATGGTGTATTTTTGTTTAAACCAATTTCTAATTTACAGGAATGTTTCAATTTCGATAGTACAACAAACAAAATGATAATTTTGTTTAGTCTAATTCAAATTAACAGAAAAGTTAATTTTAACAATAAAATGAACAAAATAATAATTTTGTTCAATCTAATTCTAATCAACAGAAACGTAACTTTTTACAATTCTATCGCCACAATCAAAATCAAACAAACAGATGTGTATTTACAATTAACACAGAATAATAACAGTATGAATTAACTGCAAATTTATAACAATAATTTCAGAATTTATTTCAATTATAAAGGAAAGAAATAAAAGAGATTTCTCACCGATGGTTTTAATTCAGAACAGATCAGTTTTGAAATTTCCTAAAATTCATATTTTCTCCGTTTCAGTTCTAGTCTTTTTCATTGTGTAGTGCTCGCTGTTGTGATTCCAACGCAACTCGTTTTACTGCATTTCGATGTCATATGAGAAAGTTATACTATTATTTACATTTGATGACATAGTTAAAATAATTAATAATTAATAAGGTTAATTACATCATTAGGCTAATCCCTTCTTCTTCGTTATAACAGAACACCGCAAACCCATGAACACCGACCTAGGGCTTAACCAAACACCACCCAGAAGACACCGGAACCCGATCGCCTGAGCCCCCACGAACAGCCACCCTCCACTCTACCGACGCCGGTGATGACGTCGAACTCGGCCCCCCAGGACGCGCTAAATTTGCGTGCGAAGTCACCGTGTTCAAGATCGGAAATCGAGCGCTACAACTCATCAACATTTATCATAACCGCATGCTCTTGAAGCTCCCATCTTGCTCTTCCCTTTGGCGTTGGATTCATGATTTAATTTAAAAGGATAAGGGAGAGATTAACGAATTATATTCGGTGTTTGGTGGCCATTGAAAGGGTTATACGGCGGCTAGGGTATTAGGAAAATAGGGTTTACTATTTAGGATACGGTATACGGTATTTATACCATGTATTTTGTTTTATTTTAATAAATTAATTTCCTTTTAATTCTAATAATTCTTGTTTAGTGCCACCAACTCCGAATTGAACCCAACGAATGATGTCCCTAGCTAAATGCCCCCGTCCCGGACACAATGGAACACGTTTCGTAACCCAATTTGGCTGTTACGATATGTTTTTCTTTAAATTAAACTATAAATCATTTAATTATTAAATTCCAACGTACATTTTAAATTACCGAGGCCACATACGGGCTCTAAAAATTACAGAAAAATTATTTCTAGTTATGTTTTGACGATACGGTTCTAACAAGACTAATTTCGTCGAATTCTGAGACTTTTTGAAAAATGACTATTTTAAGTCGATTAAATTTGACTGAAACAGTCAAAACACGTTTACCTTTGCCACGCTCATATATAAATTCGAAAAATTCTGTAAAATTAAACTTAACAATAAAATGACTTTCTGATTCCAACAAAAGTGGTTTCATCAAAAACCGAGGTCGTTTGCAAAATGGCTATTTTTAAGGCCAATATATTATATTAAAATATATATAAATTCTACAGCGACTTTTCTAAATTTTAAACTGGGCATAACTTTTTATTTATAAAGTGAAATTTTAGTTTTTCAGATTCGTTAGAAAGATATGGTTAAACAGATTTAAATATTTCTGGTTTCGCTCAATTCTGATTTAAAATGAATCCTGTACAGTCAGTCAAAGTTTGAAATCGAATTTTCGAACTGCAGCGCTGTTTTAAACTCCTTTTATATTTAAACTAAATTTATTCGTTTTAAAATAAATTTCTAGTCGTTATTATTTAAAATAAATTATTTTAAATATTAAAATCCATCAAAATTTCTAAAAAAAAAAAAAAAAATTGGCCCCGCAATTCCGGGTTGTTACAACATCTCCCTTGTGATTAGTTGTAAAATGCACTCTGGTTGTTATTTGGATGTTTCATCATTATTATAGAATACATGCGATGTACGAAATCCATATAATTAAAATTATATGGTAATTGATTGGGTCTCAATCCAATTTAGGATTATATGAATGTTTGTTTTATAAAATATTCAGTTAAAGAATCAAAACATGGTTTTTGAAAGAAATTAAGTGAATGAAGCCGATTTAAGTAGATTTGCGTCATTTTTACTTGACCGGATGTTTTAATCAATTTTATCAAAAGATTAGATTTCAAAATTAGACCTTTTGAAAAGATTGTTATTATGATATTATAATAATATGTAAAGTTCATCTTTTTATGGCCATTTAGGAACATAAAATGATTTGCAATTAAAATTCATCTTTTTATTGTCATTTAGGAACATAAAATGATTTACAATTAAAGTTCATCTTTTTATTGCCATTTAGGAACACAAAATGATTTATAATTAAATTTCATCTTTTTTTTGTCATTTAGGAACATAAAATGATTTATTATTAAAGTTCATCTTTTTATTATCATTTAGGAACATAAAATGATTTACAATTAAGTTCATCTTTTTATTGTCATTTAGGAACGTAAAATGATTTCCAATTAAAGTTCATCTTTTTATTGTCATTTAGGAACATAAAATGATTTGCAATTAAAGCTCGTCTTTTTATTGTCATTTAGTAATATAAAATAATTTACAATTAAAGTTCATCTTTTTATTGTCATTTAGGAACATAAAATGATTTACAATTAAATTTCAACTTTTTATTGTCATTGAGGAACATAAAATGGTTTACAATTAAAGTTCATCTGACATAAAATAATTTACAATTAAAGTTCATCTTTTTGTTGTCATTTAGGAACATAAAATGGGTTGCAATTAAAGTTCATCTTTTTATTGTCATTTAGGAACATAAAATGATTTACAATTAAAGTTCATCTTTTTATTGTCATTTAGGAACATAAAATGATTTACAATTAAAGTACATCTTTTTATTGTCATTTAGGAATATAAATTGATTTACAATTAAAGTTCATCTTTCTATTGTCATTTAGGAACATAAAATGATTTACAATTAAAGTTCATCTTTCTATTGTCATTTAGGAACATAAAATGATTTACAATTAAAGTTCATCTTTTTATTGTCATTTAGAAACATGTCTATTATCATATTTTGATTAACAATAAAATTAATCTTTTTATTTTCATCTAGAAACATGTCTATTATCATATTTTGATTAACAATAAAATTAATCTTTTTATTGTCGTATAGAAACATGTTTATTATCATATTTTGATTAACAAATAAAATTAATCTTTTGTCATTTAGAAACATGTTTATTGTCATATTTTGATTAACAATAAAAATGTTCTTTTTATTGTCAAAGTAGGAACATAAAATTAGAATAATATGATTTACAGTAAAATTAGTCTTTTTATTGTATGTAGAAACATGTTAATGATTAAAATTTGATTTACAATAAAAATTATCTTTTTATTGTATTTATGAACATAGGAATTGTCGAAAATGGGTTTACAATAAAAATTTACTTTTATTGTGTGTGTGTGTGTATATATATATGAATCACAAATTTAGACATGTTTTAAAAATATTGGGTGAAACATTAAAATTGATAATTTTAATGTACATTTAGAATTATTATTAAAAAGAACATGTTATTGAAATCGTCTAATGAATTATATTTATATAATAGATAAATATAGCTTAAAAATTAAATGAATCGCGCGCGGTATTTCGTGTTTCGGAATCGTAACTTTAAACGATTATAATAAAAGATCCGACCGTCGGATTTTTCCAAAACTGAAACTGTTAGGTTCCTTTAGGAAAGATCTTTCCATTGATATTTAATTTGTTAAGATCCAATGGTTAGATTTTGTGAAATGTTAAATTCAAATTTTAATAAAAATAACGTCAGTGTAGATAAATGACCTGAAACGTCATTTAATTAAATAGGCCTATTTTTAAACAATTAAAAATGGGAAAATTTATGTAAAATCCTAATAAATGAATTAAAATGAGTTTGGATGAAAAATTCCAAGTTTATTAAAACAAAAGATATTTTTATCATAGTGAGTGATTTATTTATTTTTATAAAAGGATTTAAAATGCTTTTAATACAACCAAGAATTTCAAATGAATAAATTGGATTTTGTGTTTGTCGTGAATGGTGTCTTAAATAACACTATTCTTAAACCCCATGTGAAAAGCATAAATCTTTTAATTTAGATTTAGAAAAGTTTACTAATTAATGTTTAATTAGAATTGAAATGAAAGCTGATTGTGGGTTTATCGTGAAGTATGTTTTAAATGACATTAGTTCTTTAATCCCAATTAACAGTGTAAAATATAATTTGTAATTTATAAATCTTTTGTTTAGATTTAAATGGAATTTATAAATCTTTTATTAAGATTTACATGGAATTTATAAATCTTTTATTAAGATTTAAATGAGAATTTTTCCAAAGTAAACTTTTCCAATTTAATAGAATAAATTGGAATTAAAGGAAATTCGATTTAATAATAATCTAAATAAGCTTCTGTGAATAAAGACTGTTCCTATATATGGAATTTAAAAAGGCCTTGCCGTTATTCCATTTATATTATTAGTCTGATACAGAAATTTATACTGATTACATATTGATCCGTTTTCCGTAAAGATTCCATAGTTAATGGAAAATGATTTGGATTTATCGTGAACTGAATTTTAAATGATATTGGTTCTTCAACCCAGTTAAAGATAAGATCAATTTCTTAAATTTGAATAATCATTAAGTAATGATTTTTGAGGTTAAAACCGAACTAAAGTTTTAATGAATCTTTAATTAGATTAAAAATGTGAATATTTTATTAAAAGAATATTCTGAATTGGAATGAGGGCTATAATGTGTTTCCATAGCACTTGGTTATAAAATACGCGAATTATTCAGAAAGACCGGATTTAACCCATTCTGAATAATTACTACGACGATTAAGAGTCGAAGATGAAGACGATGGTTGAAGACCGGAGTTCTTCACATCGTTTGGGTGATTACTGATGTCTTGATTGGGTCGTACACCCAAGATAAGGTAATAAGTAGTGATCGTCCAAACGTAATTGGAGATCGATGGATATGCGAGGACCTCTCTCCTGTATTGGACATATGTTACGAGGAATAAGGTGCCTCCGGTTTCGTTCAGACCCGGAATGGATTTGTAAATGGATGGTATTGTCTGACGTTGTATTCCTTTATGTTGTATTCGTTGATCTCTGCTAAATATATATCTATTTGGTGGCAGAGAATTCATTCTCTTGCTTAACACCCTTCTCTGAGACGTACGAGCTTAGAGGTTATATATTGGCAGAAATCAATGGTACGATATGGATTGACAATGTGGCATGCTGAGTTGCAAATGATCAAGGCTTTTGTTGAAAAGTGGAGCCTTGTGGTTGATGATCAAAACACAACTTTAATTAGCATAGCTTTGTGTATAGCGTTACTTCGTGAGCTGTAATGACCCGGGTTTTTGAGCGACTTTGGTTATCGACATAAACACGATGACAACTAACCAAACATCGAAAAATACCGGTCATTAGTGAAAGAAATTAGAGGGTGAGGAAAGATAAGATAGAAACTTAGAACAGAAGAAGAAGAACACAATATCAGAGTAACACGAATCTCACAGCGGAACGAATAAATATATTTCATAACATAACTTTGAAATACAAATCTGTACTTGAATATACATATCATTATCAAAGTACAACACTTACAACACAGCGGAAATAAACTATAGCTATATGATCCTGAAGCCTCCTGCTCCAGCTCTTCAAGTGTATCTGTAAAATCCCGACTACTTGACTGCCCATACAAATTTAGGCACCCAAGAGTTTAGGGAAAACAACAAAATAAACTCCGAGTCAGTCATGGGACTGGTATGAGTAAAACAGTTTAAAACAGTTTGAACAAGTAAACGATATCTCATAAGACCACGCCGTATAATGGAACGGGTTTTTCCCTTATGAGAATCCAAATTATCTTTATATCAAAGACCTTTTGATATTATAATAATGTCTATCAACCACAATAATAATAATCATCTAGCAGAATGCTTTCATCTCACGTTCTACATATATAATATACAATCAAAACCGTAAGCATGTATTGGGTAATGGATTTCCAACTATGACAAGGTATGGAACCACCTTTCGCTAGTGTACCTCTAGAAAGGAATACACAGGGTTCAACAAGAACATCTTGCAACCCGGCCACACATGATCGACCACTCATTTTGCTTGAGTGTATCGAATGTATATCACCAATGGTTGGGATAAGCAACCGTTTCCCGAATGGGACAGCATCAACAATAGATTTTTATAAGTAAATGAAACTCTAGATCAGGTGATTATATACCCTACTTCGGTGCGACCGACTTAGCCATGCTGTCTGCCCGATTTCTGTCATTTACCGGATGTGAGGCTAGAAGCTACGCTTTATCATCACACCAGATTCACTTTGAATGCCACATCGTCAAATCCATCAAATCACCAATTGACGTCCTCAACCATACATTATGTGTTAGCTAAAAGAAGTTTCCTTCTCCGCTTCCACTCTTGGTACGGTTGGAGAAATCAATATACGTGATCGTCTGGAAATACTCTGTCAGACATCCGTCTATACAAGTCATCCAGGAACAGGATGAACCGAAGGCACTATTCTGTAAACAGGATAGCCCTTGCATAACTCCGTATTCAATTTCCTTTGGCATATATGATTCGCAACGCTTTGCCAATACAGAGTGGTTCTTTGGATAATAATCCAACCGGTCTCTCCATATTAACAACGTTAACATGGTCAAAACTTCGATAGTCTGTGATTTAACTATCGAAGAAAAACAGATGTGCAAACAAACGATATTATTTCCAAATGGAAATTTATATCGATCAAACATCATTAAACATTTATCTCTTTATTTCATTAATTTACTTATCTCATGTTTCCCTATATTCAGTATTTCTTATTTTCTAAATTTGGAAAATATACGTTATTAATAATGGAAAACATTTCCATTTCTTGTTTTCTTTATTAGAAAACATTTCTGGCTTCTTATTTGGAAAACATTTCCAAAGCTTCTTTATTGGACTTAGACAGATGCTTAAACAAACATCGCTATGCCAACTCAAACCATTTCCTTTACTGCCGAACCTTAACTATTCCTTAGTTAAAAACGAAGCCAATCAAGTTGGGGTAGAACTACCTCTCAGACCTTAACTGAACAACATTTCTAACTTTGAAATAGGCAAAGTTCACTTTATATTCCTTAACAAACTTCCTTACGTAACTCTCTTTCAAATCTTTTCTATTCTATAATTCTTTCCTTCGATAAGGTATATTCGATAACTCTATTCAACTTATTCTATTCACTTAACTCTTTTGATTTAGCTCTAACTCTATTCACTTAACTCCTATCGAATAAACTATATTTGATAACTCTTTTAATTCTATTTGAATAAACTATATATTCGGTTAACTCCTTTTACTCTATTCGAATAAACTATATTCGATAACTCCTCTAACTCTATTCGAATAAACTATATTTGATAACTCCTCAAACTCTATTCGAATAAACAATATTCGATAACTCCTCTAACTCTATTCGATTAAACTAACATCGATTAACTCCTTTTGATTTAAACTAACATAGATTAACTCCTTTCGATTAAACTAACATCGATTAACTCCTTTCGATTAAACTAACATCGATTAACTCCTTTTAACTCGATTAAACTATTAATTTATAAAGATTTATTTTTAGTAACGGTTCTTCACTTTACAAATGATTTCCCTTTTTAAAACTCTATTCGTTTTAAAAACATTTATTCCCTTTTATTTACTTTCGAAATATTTCCTTTTATAAAATCTGTTGATTTTATAAACTCCCTTTATTTCAATATACATTGAAATAATTCTTTTTACATCCCAGGATCTTTTATGATATTTAAAATATCGAATAACAATGATCAACATCATTCCAACACACATAATCCATAACAGATTATATAACACATCATATATCACAATATATGAAAAACAGTAAAATAAATATTGAGGAATCCAATTGGATTCCTCCAACCTGTCTTCCTGCATCCACAGATGTTAAACAATATAATATAACATCACTTTCATTTCAATATGATATATTATGTTAAACAGAATCAATATCGAAATTCAACTAACTGACTAGCAATTCAATCAAACAATCAACACACAGTCAATCAACCAATATTCAACAGTTCTAAAAATACAACATGAAATTATAAACTGTTCAGAGTTAGTGAGATTTACTCACTTTGGCAGTTCACCGTTAAAGAACGATAAACTGTTTGTTTGATTTGAATCAAACAATTTAATTCGCCATAAATTCAAACTAGCTCCAATCCACTCCCAGTCAGTTCCATCTTGAAGTGTCCGTCCATACGGCCCTAACGGATCCGACCGTTCGTGAATCTGATATCGTATGGTCAAGTTATCGCATTAACAAGTTAATACATTGTTTTACTTTTAAAAAAAATAAACTAAATTCTAAAACAAAAAATTGGGCTTAACTTTTCTTTTGGCCCAATTCCCTTTGCTACCAACCCGCACCCGTCCCTTATCTGTTACACCGAAGTCCTCCTTCTTCCACAATCCAAATCGAGCACCTCCTGTAACACCATTTATCCAACTTCAAACCCATACCGCTCATCACTTCCTCAATGAAAAATCGAACAACTTCCACCAAAATTCACCTCATCCAAGCCTCTTCCCGACCCTCCCCATTTCCCCCAACTCGAGTTCGCCCGGAAGCCCTAGTCACCAAAGTGCCAATGACGAAACCAATCACCGCATACCCCCAATTCATCACCACACATTCGGAATCCAATCCCGAGTATAAATACCAACCCGGTTTCGCCATTCGATGACCCATCGACACCAATCCCATAACCCTAGTTTGCTGTGGGTTTTTTTTTTGCATCAGGAAAAATCCATCGCACCTTACAAAGAGGGTACCAAATCGAAGTGAATCCCACAGCAAATTCAAAGATGTTTGAATGGCGATTTATAGGATTTTTCTTTTGAACGAAATGTTTGATGTAATGGGTTTGTGCAGTTTTATATAGGCTGATGTGGGTAGGTATCGTTTGTGGCTATGGAGACATGAGGCGTGGCCTTCATATTGTCCATAAGAAAAGTTGGGATATTTTTATTTATTTATTTTCTATTTTATTTTAATGATTTTATATTCGTTCTTTGTCCTTAAAAATCACTGCAACCGCATACGATACCCAAAAATCACCAAACTGGACATGTAGCTAGAGTTCAACATTACGGTCCCAACGAAACTGGTTTCGTCGAATTCCGACTCCGTATGCTCACACAGCGTATTTTTAACTGTCAGAATATCGACTGTTTTTCACTCTAAAAATCCGTACGGTCACACAGTGACTCTAAAAATCACGAAAATGGAAATCTAACAACTATTTGACATTGCAGATCCAACAAAATTAGTTTTGTCGAATTCCGACTTCGTTTGCAAAAGTGGCTATTTTTAAAGCTCTGGATGACCCATTTAAATATATAAATATATTCAAATATAATTAAACTAAATATAAATAAATTTATATTATCGTATATATTCACAGTGGAATACCATACAGCTCTAGAATATTCCTATATGAATTTCTAACTCGATATTCACTTCGGGGTCAACCCGATATTCGATATATATTGAAATTCCTTTTTTTTTAATATAAATAATTCCTTTATAAATTATAAAGGAATTCCACAGCAACTTTTCTGAAATTTGATTTGGACATATCTCAAAATCTACTCGACGAAATCCTGAATTTTCTCTTCCACTAGAAAGATATACTCCACCAGCTCCACATGTTTCTTGTTTCACAGAAATTCGGCTTAAAACGAATCCTGTACATTCAGTTGAAGTTAGAATCAACAATTTACGAACTGCAGCGCCATTTCAAGCTCGATTTTAATTATAATATAATTATACGTTCAAACTGTCGTTCGAATAAATGTATTCGTTATTCAAATTAAATTCCAAGCTGAATTATATATCACTGATGATCTAGTTCACACCATATCGCCATTTCAGCTAATTCTGATTATTTCAGAATTTAATTTATTATTTTAAATTAAATATTCACCATTATTTAATTAAACCACCATTAAATCCTTTTTTATCACCATTTATATAATTAAATAAATTAATTATAATACATCTGCCAATGCGGGTCATTACACGAGCCTCACACCACGGTATGAACTAGAAACGGGAGAAGGACCCCAGGGAAATGGACGTATATTAGTTTCTAGCTAGGAGTAACGTCATGGTATGGAGCCCAGACTTTTTACTTATGTGGATGTTGCTTATTACTTGACGGATAGAGAGGCGCCTCAGATATATATATCGATAGATGTTCTGGTTGACATTACTGACCAGATTATTTTATGCCCCATAAGGCAGGCTAACATATAGTTTATGGTATAACTAATCATCAACGGATGACCGGCCCTGGCGCTTCCTAGGTGCAGTTGCAACTGTATCCTGAGACAAGGGCCAAATTGTCTCGAATTCGATAAGGACTATCTCTTGCCTTGGTTCATAGATGAAAATCCAACTTCCAATACGACATCATGCGGATTTGATTGTAAAACTAGTATGGCGACATGATATATGGTACCCATGTCGTTTATGGTTGATACATTTATATTTGAAGTTGTTTTTGACACTATACACTTATAGTAATAATAATAAAAGATAAAATTTCGCGTATCAAGCATACTTGGCTATTATAAGGGAAAACTCTATCCTCCAGCTTGCGTTGCATTGTGTGATGGGACCTGAGTCTTATAATAGCTTCATTTTTCCAAAAAACATTGCATTGTTTTATTTTAAACAAAGATTCATGTCGAGTAAACCTGTTCTGTGTTATATGGCGAGGTCCCGTGATTTACCCAACTTTAAAATCAAGCTAATAATTGTTTTAGTTCTCACATCAGTCCTATGACTGACGTGGAGTATATTGTTTTAACCTAAACCCTGGGTGCCCCTAATTTCCACACGGCCAGCTAGTAGATTTGGTTTTGCAGTTATTATATTCTTAGGATCCTGGCTTACAGCTGAAGCGATATTCGGAAAGCTCTGTATCCGTGTATTTCTTTCAGTTGTATTTTGTATTATTTTTCTGTTGCTATTTAAATGTAATTTAAATCTCTGATATTGTATTTCCAGTGTGTAATATTTATTCATGCTCTGTTATATTCTTGTACTCTGATGTAATTTTTGTAAAAGAAATAAAATGTTCTTTTGTTTATGTTCTGATTTGCCTTGTTCTCAATTCAATCCATACTTTACCTTACGGGGAAGTTTTTGTCGTTTCATTTGGTATAAGAGCTTTGGTTTACAGAGCTCGAGAACAAGACACATTAGAATCGAACGAAAGAATTCAACAAAGATTGGATTAGTAATATCCAATAAGAATGACTCGTTAGAGATAGGATCAGTAGTATCCTAGAACGAGTGTGAAGAGTATTAATCATTAAAATAAAAATAAAAACAAATTTAGTTTTGGATATTTTATCTTAAAATGCGTATTTGAGTATATTATTTTATTTTAATTTGGACAATCGAGTATATAAAGATTTTAAATATATGCATAATTAACGTATATTCGAAGTTTTAATATATTGGATAGATATAGAATCACACTCTAGTCGCCCGGAGATAATTCTGATGATGGAGCTCCATCATCAGCATTTTTATTCGAGTCTCGAAAGTAGTATATCTATATATCTCCATTGACTAGTGTGAGAACCAAAAAATAGGTAGGGTTTATTGTTGTGATTTGACATCAAAAATATGACTTTTGACTATATATAAAAGTTATTTATATTTAGAAAGTTAATCAGCTAACTGATTGCAGGTTGTGATGTTTGATAATTAGCTTAACTAATTAGAAACTTGGAATAATAATTAATTTAAACCAATACATAAAAAAAAGATAAATTTAGCTAAAACGAATTTAATATTATATTGAATTGAAAATTGATTAGAATTGAAAGTTGATTTGATTAGTTAAACAACTTTCAGCTCCGTTCCTTTTCGAGGACGAAAAGATTTAAAGTGGGGGAGAATGTAACAAACCGGGATTTCATAACCAATATAAAATTTTATTTAAGCTATTTTATGAATTTTGGATATTTAAAATGATTTATTTTAAATAAAAACGACAGAAAATTTATTTTAATTAAAGTTAGAACTTATAAATTTATATTAATTATATTACGAGCTTAAAAAGGCGCGGTAGTTTGAAATTTCAATTTTTAAACTTTGAATAAATATATAAAATTCTTTATAAGTCAGAATTGGACAACGAGAGATGCTAGGATCGTACTAACAATATATTTTTAATGATTTTAAGAAATTGAGATTTCGAATTATAAATTGTAAGTTATGACAAAAATAAAATTTCAGAAAAAAAGCTATGGAATTTATATACATAATATATATGGCCCAAAAAGCAACTTTTTGCATACGAAGGAATTTGGACTCGAAACCACTTCCATTGAGTTCAAAATGACGTTTCTGAATTCGAGAAATATAAATACTGATATATTTCGAGATTAGGAATTTATTTAAATAAATGTATATTTTTAATATAATATATATACATGTCTTAAAAAGTGAATTTTCGCAAACGACCTCTAACGCGATTGTACTTTTTTTTTTGGATTTGTATCATCAAATAATGATAAGATTCCAAGCTTCATGATTTTTAGAATCAGTATGTGATCGTAATTGATTTTTCAGTGTAAAACAGTCAATATTTTGACTTTAAATATTCACTACTAGTGCATACAGACTCGGAATTCGACGAGACTAGTTTCTTTGAATCCGTAATGTCAAAGAATGGTTGTATGTCAATTTTTATCAAGAATGGAATCGGTAGGTGACTACACAGATTTTTAAACCATGAAAACGGACCTAAATTGAATAAAATTAACTACATAAGGGGTTAAAGATAATTTAATTAAAAATATTAAAATATACAAGGGGTTAAAACAAAAATTCTCTCTGTTATATAACATCCTAAACTCCTCCTCAACCATAACACAAACCTAATTCTTCTCCTTCTTCTCTTCAAAGGCAGCAGCCTTTCTTCCTCTTTTTCTAATTCATTATTTCCTTCTTCCTTTTTTTTCCTTCAAAAAACCAATTAATGGCCTCCTCCTCCAATTCACCGATGCTGCCCCCCTCCTCCCTCCTCCAGCCGCCGATTAGTCCTCCTTCTCTCCTTCTCCTTCCTTCTCTCTTTTCCTCCTCCTTCTATTCTCCTTCCTTCTCTCTTTCTTTTTCCCTCTTTGAAAACCCTACAACTAAAAGCCACCACCACCGCCACCGCCGCCGCCACCATGGACCCCACCGCCGCACCACCACCCCCGCGCCTTCCCCACCTCCAGTCAGGCTTACCGCCGCCTTAGCACCACCCATCTCCGGCCGTGGGCCCCGCTTGATCAAAAATCCCCTTTTTCACAAAATTCCCGATTTGCAAATAACCCTTTGTCCTTCTTTCATCAATAACTTTCAAACCGTGCATTTCTGGCCAAAAATCCTCAAGCCCAAAGTTGTAGTTCACGATTTTCTCTTCGATTTAAGTATATGGAAGTCGAATTTTGGAGTTCAGAGCTGCTCGGAAAATGCGATTTACGACAGCAGACCTGTTGCAAAGATTCACGATTTCCGGCGAATCAGAGCACTTTTGGAAGAAAGTCCACTAGGCGAAGTTGTCTGAAATGGCGTGATTGTGTTAGAAAAAGAGTTAGTGAAAATTGGAGTTCATTTGCAGAAGTTGGAGCCAAAACAGTGAAACCGAGTGCGAAAAGCGACAAAATGGTGAGCGTGACGAAAATCAAAGACTAACGGAGTAGAAACAAAGGTGAGAACTCTTTCTCACTTAATCTTTTATACAGTTATTTATTTTTACAACTGAATGTACATTAATTATCTACGATTTAAATATTTGTTGTTGATTATCTATCGTATGGATGATTGTTGATTTCGATGTTATGTTATGATTGAGATAGGGAGTATTTAACATGTAAAATAAGGTTAATATATTTATGATAATTTAAATATGATTACACTTCCATTTTCACACATCTCCCAAGTGCACAAATAATAATCTATTATTTTGTTATGTGTTGGTTGAAACCCCACAGGGGTCTTAGGATGATATTCTAATCACACTTCTCCCTTGTGATTAGTTCTAAAATGCACTTTGGTTGTTATTTGGATGTTTCATCATTATTATAGAATACATGCGATGTACGAAATCCATATAATTAAAATTATATGGTAATTGATTTGGTCTCATTCCAATTTAGGATTATATAAATGATTTTTTTATAAAATATCCAGTTAAAGAATCAAAACATGGTTTTTGAAAATAATTAAGTGAATGATGCCGATTTAAGTAGATTTGCATCATTTTTTTCGAGCGGATACTTTAATCGATTTTATCAAAAGATTAGATTTCAAAATTAGACCTTTCGAAAAGATTATTATTACGATATTATAATAATATGAAAAGTTCATCTTTTTATGGTCATTTAGGAACATAAAATGATTTGCAATTAAAGTTCATCTTTTTATTGTCATTTAGGAACATAAAATGATTTACAATTAAAGTTCATCTTTTTATTTTCATTTAGGAACATAAAATGATTTATAATTAAAGTTCATCTTTTTATTGTCAATTAGGAACATAAAATGATTTACAATTAAAGTTCATCTTTTTATTGTCATTTAGGAACATAAAATGATTTCCAATTAAAGTTCATCTTTTTATTGTCATTTAGGAATATAAAATCATTTACAATTAAAGTTCATCTTTTAATTGTTATTTAGGAACATAAAATGATTTACAGTCAAAGTTTATCTTTTTATTGTCATTTAGGAACATAAAATGGTTTACAATTAAAGTTCATCTTTTTATTGTCATTTAGGAACATAAAATGATTTACAATTAAAGTTCATCTTTTTATTGTCATTTAGGAACATAAAACGATTTACAATTAAAGTTCATCTTTTTATTGTCATTTAGGAACATAAAACGATTTACAATTAAAGTTCATCTTTTTATTGTCATTTAGGAACATAAAATGATTTACAATTAAAGTTCATCTTTTTATTGTCATTTAGAAATATGTCTATTATCATATTTTGATTAACAAATAAAATTAATCTTTTTATTGTCATTTAGAAACATGTCTATTATCATATTTTGATTAACAATAAAATTAATCTTTTCATTATCGTTTAGAAACATGTTTATTATCATATTTTGATTAACAAATAAAATTAATCTTTTTATTGTCATTTAGATACATGTTTATTGTCATATTTTGATTGACAATAAAAATGTTCTTTTTATTGTCATAGTAGGAACATAAAATTATAATAATATGATTTACAATAAAATTAGTCGTTTTATTGTATGTAGAAACATGTTAATGATTAAAATTTGATTTACAATAAAAATTATCTTTTTGTTGTATTTATGAATATAGGAATTGTTGAAAATGGTTTTACAATAAAAATTTACTTTTATTGTGTGTTTATGTGTGTGTGCGTGCGTGTGTGTGTGTATATATATATTGTTAGCCCTCTTTTTGGCACTAATATTATCGGGCCAAAACCAAAGCCCAAACGCACAACCAAATACAAGTTGTGCTCCAAGAGGCCCCTCAGGGGCGCTACATCAAGCAATGGTATATCGACCCAAATCCAACTCAGTCAGATTGACTGCGCATTACCTGAAAAAACGCTCACCAGGGCGACCGAGTTTCTCGCTTCCAGAAAGAACTCGTCGACCGGTTATCTCAAGCCAGTGTGGAAGATTTCTACAGAGCTAGTCCACTTAATATCCCGACTTCCAAGGAGATAAAGGCAGTCAACCATATGCGGGCAAAGCTCTGCTTTTGATATACCTCTCCACAGATGCCACGTCAGCCACAATTTTCGAGGATACTATTTATAAGCAGTGGAATCAGTCTTCCAGCCGCAATTCGAGCCAATGGATGGATTCCACATGTTTGGACCTTCCCGAAATGGCCGGACCATTTCGCAACAGCCCAAGCAGCATTTTCCACCTATAAATACCTCCAAGATTAAAGAGAAGGATGACTTCTCTTGGCCAGACGGCTTTCTTCAGACTTTTCATCTCTCCTCTCCTCCAGAATCTTAATCTCTCAAAAGGAAGAAAGGAAAATAGTCATTTTCTTTCTTTTCTCCAAACAGAAAAAGCATTGTATTTGTAATAAAAAAAAGAGAGAAATAATATATAAAGTGGACGTAGGCATTGTCTTTGCCGAACCACTATAAAAATTCTGTGTGTGCTCCCCGTTCTTTTACTTTTTATTGCGTATTTTATCTTTATTCATGTGTAGATCACGCGATTGGGGGTTGATCGTCACTAGTGACCAACTTTTGACGTCAATACTTTGGCGCGCCAGGTAGGGGAAGCGCACCGACACCGCCATCGAGCTCCTGCTTATCCCAGGTCATGGCGAACAAATGAAAGATAGATGTGTTGGATATAGAATAACCCTAGAGGGGGGTGAATAGGGTTTTTCACAGTTTTTAACTGAATTAAAAATCTAAAGAGATATATAATAATAAACAGATTACAGAATATAACAGAAACAGAAATGCAGAAAGTAAATCACACACAGATATACCCAGCTTCGGCAAAACCCTGCCTACTACTGCATTTCTAAGGTTTCTACTAGGTGATAGAACAGATCCCGCATACAAGACCATGTACACTTGCAAACCCTGCTCCTATTCTAACCCTACGCTCAAAACCGTAGACTGATCTAAACCCCTAGATCAGATTCCCCGAATTACAACCCTGTAATCCGTAACCCAGATTTTACAGACTCTGAAACTGACAGTCAACACCCTGACTGATTCACTCTAGTTTATACAGATACTAGAAAACTGTTCAGATGATTTTTACAACACAATAATAAAAACAATACAAAATGAAAAAAAAAATAAACAATAAAACCCTAGTTTAAATGGAGAATGAAACTCCCTTTAACCAAATAGACCGGCCCCTTTTGAAATGGGTTGCACCCGACTTCTATTTCTCTAATCACTTTTCCTTTGCAATAAAAATGGCGGCTGACGTTTCAAAGAAAAACTAGGGTTTCTTTGATTTTGCTCCAAATCGAAAACGAAGTTTGATTGATGAAATCCGATGTTCTGCTATTTGAATCTTTGTGGCTTGAGGCTTCGATTTGGAATTGCTCTCACTCTCAATCGAAAACGATAAAAGAATTTGGTGAGTTCCTCTGAAATTTCTTTTTCAATTTTTGCTTTGGAATGCTTGAATTGATTTGTGGGTTTTTCGATAATGATGCCTGTGATGATGTGGTGTTAGAAATAGGATTATAAATCCTTAATTCCTCTCTGATTTCGTTTAATGACCTGGCTGATTGCGGTTTCCTCTTTTTGCTTGCCCTCGATTTGAATTTGGACTTGAAGACTTTCTGAAAAAGAATGAATTGATTTTGTAGACCTTGAATAAATCTCTTGAGTGATTTTCTGATTTTTATCCAGTTTCCTGCGGTTTCCTGTTTTGAAGTTCCTTGAATGAAATGGATATGCTCGATTTAAATTTGATTTGTTGGCTTTGAAAGATATGAGAAATTCTGGAAATGATTTGGTCAAAACTGTAAAGAAATATTCTTTCTAAAGATTGATGATATTTTGTGCTCAATAATATGCTTTCTTCCTGGTTGATTTGTTGAACACGTGAAACCACATTGATCATTTTTGGAAACACATAACTACCTTGCTATATATTTTTCTTGATTGAATTTCCTGTTTTTGACATAGTTGTTGAACATAATACCCTGATTCTTTCCTGAAATGGATTTGTAAAAATACTTTTGCTCAAAAAAATGGAAACTTATTCAAAACTTTGTGCATGTAGATTTCTTGATTTGCTCCATTAACATGTGCTATATTGAGCTGTCCACTAATTTGCTAGTTCACCACCATATTCCACTGTATTTGCTTGTACCATCCTCGACCATGCTGAAACTTGAACTGTCTCTTGATATGTTTTTGCATGTGCATACCCTGACTTTGAAAAATAGCACTTGAGCTTATGATTTCCCATGTTACAAACCATGCTGTGCACATCTTGATGTTTGCTTACTGAAAAGCATTCATGTCTTATTTGTGTACACATGCTGATTACTTGCCATGACCACTTTGCTTTGTATTTTGAGATGTGTACCATGCTCTACCATAACCATGTATTGCTGAGTATGGCTTTGTTGTGCCATCTTTCATGACACCACTATCTCGACTTGCTTGACATGTATTGCTTGCTGTTTTCACCCATTTCTACACTGTTATAGTTCCATTCTCATGTTGTTGCTTCATTCACCATTGCTGTTTGTACTTGCTTGCATGTGTTACACTTGATCACTTGAAACTTGAATAATCTGGCATGAAATTTCTGTACTCACCAATGATGTTGCTGCCATGTCCATTGAACATAAGTAATCCACTGTTTCATTAACTTGATTTATGCACATATACCAGTTTGTAATCTTGCTGAAACACAATTCTTTCATTTGGACTTGACTTGAATTTCATGTTGCACTTACACTTGAGTTATGCTGAAACAATATTGTTGCTGCTCGGCCACGTTTACTTGAAAGATGTCATGCTCGACACTTTTAATTTCTGCTTTGTTTTTAACCATGTTTGAGTTGTGATGACTTTGTTGTTTTGCTTCTTTATTGCTGGCTCGACCATGTTAGCATTTGCTGCATGTTGACATGTTTACACCATTTCATTTTGTGTTGAGTTGAGATGGTCCTCACGGCTACTCCTCAGTCGCAAACTGATTGGCGAGGCAGTGCACACGTGTATACACGTGTGTACATGCAGCCATCAGTCAAGTTGTCCCTGTCCCTGCATTGAGATATATATGTTGTCTGCCTTGTGGTATTTACAGTGTTTCACTGTGAATATCACAAGCTGTCTAGACACAGTCGGATTAAATCAGATCGAGTCAGAAAAATGATGAGAAACACACCGAAATTCTGAGGCAAATAAAATTTATATTCACATGAATTCTGTTTTATTTCTATTGCAGTGTACTGTGTGTGTTTCTGTTTCATGTGACAGGTATGAAGATGATGACTGGACTGAGCAATATGAAGACTGGACTGACTTGTAAGCTGTGAAGACAGAAGATAAAAGATGACAGAAGACAGAAATTGACAGTGAAAAATATACAGTGTGTGTAACAGTGAAAGTGTCTGTATCAAAAAAAATGTATACTGAAATGTAAACTGAGTGAATGTATGAGTGAGGAGCTGTGTGTGTATATATATATATATATATATATATATGAATTGTACTGATGTTTGTAATAAACAAGTTTGATTGAAATAAAATATTATTTTATTGTTGTCAAACAAACTTGTCTATTTTATTCTGTTATTTATTAGTACAAATATTCTGTCAGTGTTTAAATAGTGGAGTTTATAAGATTTGTACTGTTGTGTTATTGAAATAGAACATTCAATTTAAATAGAATACAGTATGAATATATCAATGTCTGTATGGTCGTATTCCATTTAAATATAAATATAATATTTCAGTCAGTGATGTATATATTTAACAGTACGATTTCAAACACATTTATAATAATATTTATTTGGTTGTTATCATCAAACAAAAATCATATAATTGTGTATACAACAACGTTATATACAACAATCTCCCCCTTTTGATGATGACAAACAAATAAAAGATTTTGTATACAATAAATGTGTTTGACAGTGGAAATTGAACTCCCTTTATTTATCAACTCCCCCTACAACAGACAACTCTCCCTATAACTGTGCGTGAGTGAAATGAATGTGCGTGAGTGAAATGAATGATATGAATAATCATAAATTTTCAAAAATTAAAAATATTTATAAAATATTTACTCATAAATCAAAATCTCAACCCATTCTCCCCCTTTTGTTATCATCAAAAGGATACAGAATTTAAAATATAGATGAAAAATGACTAACAAATTTAATTTCAACTTAAGAGGAAGAACGATCATCATAAATTTCAATCAGTCAAACAAAAATCATAATATTCTAAGAACAGGTGGCATATTTCACATTGTAGAGAACGGCGAATATACGATGAATTTTATATAAAATGGAGAGAGTTTTCAAAACAATTCATTTCCAATTATTTTCAAAGGATTTTTATAAAAAATAAAGCACAAAAGCAGTGATGGATTTGGACTATAATTAATAATTCAATTTAAGTGACAAAATCAAATAGTCTCAAATCCCAGTAGCTATCAATCAACAAATCATAATACTTCATAAGATATTAACACATTTCACAGATTGGAAGATGGATTGATATGCTGGTTTTTATACTCAGAGGAGAATTTCAAATTTATTTCTATTTTTAGCACTTTATTTCCTTTTTTTTCTATTTTTTTTATTTAAGAGCACACTGACCACGCATAACCAGAGCTTGGATTTTTAAATGGGATCAGTCGCAGCTTAAATTATAAGATGTCTCATAACCATGCATAACCAAAGCTTGGATTTTTAAATGAGGTTAGAGACACTCTTATATATTAATTATATTTTTATCATTTTCAGCTTTATAAAGAAAAAAAAAAACTCCTCGGTATATGAAACCAATATGGATGATAGAAATGTGGTAGGTACAGAAATGGACTGTGAAATAAATTTCTAAAATAATTATATTATGAAATAAGATCGACTATACCGGGATTATTGAAAATTTTCAATTATCACTAATTCTGAATAATAATATAGTCCCATTTCTATCACACATAATTTTCACTGTTTTAAAACAAGATGATTAAAAAAAATAAACTCTCCACACTAATAAAAAAATGATGGATGGCAGAATGATGATAGGTAATGAAGATGGTCGTGAAATAATTGCCAGTTCAAAGATATTATAATAAACGTTCAACCATCATGAAAAAATTTAAATCAAATCCTCTCTCGTTGTGAAATATACTGCAGTCACAATTTCATCACAATTTCAAATTCTGATAATATGTTTTGATGAATTATAAATACAGTTCAATACGGATATTGATTTCAATTTCTGAATGAATAATCAATAAATAATTTTAAAATTGAAAATCAAAATACAAGAGAAATATGTTGATCTACACACGACAAGAGGAAAAAATGTGTACAAGACAAAAGGAGTGTGTGGATTTATACATGGTGAAGATTTGAATCTAAGTACAGATGGGTGAGACAAATATAAGGCGCTTCTGATACCACTTGGTGTCTCTATTTACGAGGAATTTTAACATGAAACTGAACAAGAATGTCATAGACAAAAGAATTATTAAGTACCAAGCCCAAGCAGACAAATTTATCACAAAGCAGCATACAAATCAAAAATAAGCAATTATCTAAGAACAGTATCAGAGCAGTGCAAAGATAGTTTCCAAGCAAACAAGTCAAGATAATGGTCACAAAAAATATTTCATGATCCCAGATTAAAAAATATGTTTTATTTTAAATCATTTGAAGAAATGTGAAAGTATTAAGATTTAACGAATCAATCACACCAGGTTATATTTCAGATTCAAAATTGTGCGTGAGATTCAATAAATCAGTAATTTCAAATGATTTTAAACAAACATATATTTAAATCAAATAACCAAGAAATAATAGAGAGATTTAAGACCGTATTTTCAAAGAATTTTTCACAAGAATTTCTGACAAGAACAAGAGTAATTTCAGATCATATACATCAAGTTTGAGAGGTATTCATGATCCAAAAAAAATTTAGAAATAATTTATTTGAAATCACTTGAGCCAATGTTAAGTTTGAGATATAATGAATTATTCACATAGGGTTGATAATTTCAAATTTAGGAGGCGTGTGAAAATTAAAATATCAAGAATTTCAGATGATTTCAAATAAACAAATTTCAACCATACTAATCATGAATATAAAAAGAATTTCAAGATGTATCACTGAGATTCAAGACAGATCAAAAAATATCCAAGCCAATCTAAAAACCAATGAAATTATCACAACTGTGAAATAATAATGTGCTGTAATGAGTATAAATTTTCAAGCCTTTCTAAAATGAACTAGAAGAACCTCAGAACAGCTGAGATGCGTGAGATTTCAATTGTTTTTCAGATCTTCAAAAAAATTTAGAATTCATATTAACAGTGTTCAAGATATGACAAGAACACGTCAACACCGTTAGGAATTCAGAAAACAGAAAATGAGCTTCAAAACAATTGCAAAAAAATCAGTATCTGGAAATGATTAAAAATATCAGAGTTCTATACACGCAAAACAAATTTCCAGAATATCATGAATACTGCAATTCTAGAAGCACAAAAAAATATGGCAGTGATAAATCAAATCAGAATAGACAGAAGAAAGAGATAGAAGGGAGAAGAAAAAGAAATAAACAAAAGAGAAAAAAAAAATCAAAACAGAAAATATTTACAGAGGTGAGTTTAGAGATCATACCAGAATCCAATGTAAATCAGAATCTCTAACTCAACAGTCTTGGCTTACGGAACTGTGAATGATTACATAAGTATTGAACAACTTGAATTCAAGTCTCTTTTGCTTAGCAGTTCCTCAGCCACCTCTGGTACCTAACAGTTAAGAGAATCGAGTGGTTTAACAAAATTTGTAAAACCACTCACAGTTTTGTTCATAGCTTTAGGTACCCAAACTTGTTTATATAACAATCCATCAGAATTTACCAAAGTACCTTTAGGGACCCAAATCTGTTTGAAATTAGACGAATTCACTTTACTTCTTTTTGAGGTCCAAGAATGATAGAATGGTTTGTTATAAAACAAATTCTTATTTTGTTTATGTTTCAAAAAATCTTTTGAATTGCCAGGGTTTGAAAATTCAAAACAATCTTTTCCAAGATAATTTGAAGTGTCTTTATAATCATTTGAATTCATCCGATCAAAACGATTGATATTCCCAAAGCCAAGACCAGATTTATTTCCAATAGAAACTTGGTTTTGTAACAGCATATTCAATGATTTTTCCCCATTAGAAAATTTATCCAAAGTTGATTCTAATCGTTGAATTTTGAATTTTAGATCACTATTTTCTTTTAATAATTTTGAGCAATTATTTATAGCGATCTTCTGTTCAACATTAGACTGTTTCAAAACCAAATTCTCATTTTCAAGCAATTTAATTTTGGCTTGGGATTCGGAAATTTCAAGGTCAAATCGTTTTTGTTTTTCAGATTCAAAATTCTTGGAATTTTCAATCTCATTTTCAAGTTCTTTCAAAACCAAACCACTTTTCAACAAATTTTCATTTTCAGCAATTTCAAATTTGGAATATATATCTGTTTTAAAATTTTCAAATTCCTTTTGCAAAAGGTTATTTAAATTTGATAACTCAGTCTTGTTCTCATTAAGATCAAAATTTCATCTTCAAACTTTTGAATATTTTTCTTGAGATGAACAAGATTGGTTTTCAATTTCAAACAATTTTTGCAAACTGAAATTGAAGAATTTTTAATATATTCAAGTTGTGATTCCAAATCATCAATTTTGCTGGTCAACTCAAAATTCTTAGTATTTAGAGACTTATTTTTTAGTTGGAGTTTATCAACAGATTTTGTTAAATCAAGACACATGTAAACCAGATCTTCATATGAGAAATTCTCTGTTTTAGCATTTGTTGATTCTCCATCAACTGATCCATCTGAATTTTCATTTGTAAGGCTAGTTAAGCATACATCTGAAGCTGAGTTGACTTTCTGGGGTTTTGAGCTGCAGTTGTCAATTTGTCCATACTTCGTATTAAGAGCTATCCAGATTTCCTGCGCAGTTAAACAATGTGAGATCAGACTGTATTGATCATCATCAAGATAAGAATATATAACATGTGTAGCACGAGAATTAAAAACTTTATCTATCATATCGTACCCATTGATAATAACATCCCAACATTTAATATTAACAGATTTTAAATAAAATTCCATTCTGGATTTCCGGTTTAAAAAATATATTCCAGTGAAAGTAGTTGGAGATGAACTGGACTGACTCTCACTAAACTGACAACTAAGATTACCCATGTCTCTAGAGTTAAAGAAAAAACCTGCTCTGATACCACTTGTTGGATCTAGAATAACCCTAGAGGGGGGTGAATAGGGTTTTTCACAGTTTTTAACTGAATTAAAAATCTAAAGAGATATATAATAATAAACATATTACAGAATATAACAAAAACAGAAATGCAGAAAGTAAATCACACACAGATATACCCAGCTTCGGCAAAACCCTGCCTACTACTGCATTTCTAAGGTTTCTACTAGGTGATAGAACAGATCCCGCATACAAGACCATGTACACTTGCAAACCCTGCTCCTATTCTAACCCTACGCTCAAAACAGTAGACTGATCTAAACCCCTAGATCAGATTCCCCGAATTACAACCCTGTAATCCGTAACCCAGATTTTACAGACTCTGAAACTGACAGTCAACACCCTGACTGATTCACTCTAGTTTATACAGATACTAGAAAACTGTTCAGATGATTTTTACAACACAATAATAAAAACAATACAAAATGAAAAACAAATAAACAATAAAACCCTAGTTTAAATGGAGAATGAAACTCCCTTTAACCAAATAGACCGGCCCCTTTTGAAATGGGTTGCACCCGACTTCTATTTCTCTAATCACTTTTCCTTTGCAATAAAAATGGCGGCTGACGTTTCAAAGAAAAACTAGGGTTTCTTTGATTTTGCTCCAAATCGAAAACGAAGTTTGATTGATGAAATTCGATGTTCTGCTATTTGAATCTTTGTGGCTTGAGGCTTCGATTTGGAATTGCTCTCACTCTCGATCGAAAACGATAAAAGAATTTGGTGAGTTCCTCTGAAATTTCTTTTTCAATTTTTGCTTTGGAATGCTTGAATTGATTTGTGGGTTTTTCGATAATGATGCCTGTGATGATGTGGTGTTAGAAATAGGATTATAAATCCTTAATTCCTCTCTGATTTCGTTTAATGACCTGGCTGATTGCGGTTTCCTCTTTTTGCTTGCCCTCGATTTGAATTTGGACTTGAAGACTTTCTGAAAAAGAATGAATTGATTTTGTAGACCTTGAATAAATCTCTTGAGTGATTTTCTGATTTTTATCCAGTTTCCTGCGGTTTCCTGTTTTGAAGTTCCTTGAATGAAATGGATATGCTCGATTTAAATTTGATTTGTTGGCTTTGAAAGATATGAGAAATTCTGGAAATGATTTGGTCAAAACTGTAAAGAAATATTCTTTCTAAAGATTGATGATATTTTGTGCTCAATAATATGCTTTCTTCCTGGTTGATTTGTTGAACACGTGAAACCACATTGATCATTTCTGGAAACACATAACTACCTTGCCATATATTTTTCTTGATTGAATTTCCTGTTTTTGACATAGTTGTTGAACATAATACCCTGATTCTTTCCTGAAATGGATTTGTAAAAATACTTTTGCTCAAAAAAATGGAAACTTATTCAAAACTTTGTGCATGTAGATTTCTTGATTTGCTCCATTAACATGTGCTATATTGAGTTGTCCACTAATTTGCCAGTTCACCACCATATTCCACTGTATTTGCTTGTACCATCCTCGACCATGCTGAAACTTGAAATGTCTCTTGATATGTTTTTGCATGTGCATACCCTGACTTTGAAAAATAGCACTTGAGCTTATGATTTCCCATGTTACAAACCATGCTGTGCACATCTTGATGTTTGCTCACTGAAAAGCATTCATGTCTTATTTGTGTACACATGTTGATTACTTGCCATGACCACTTTGCTTTGTATTTTGAGATGTGTACCATGCTCTACCATAACCATGTATTGCTGAGTATGGCTTTGTTGTGCCATCTTTCATGACACCACTATCTCGACTTGCTTGACCCGTATTGCTTGCTGTTTTCACCCATTTCTACACTGTTATAGTTCCATTCTCATGTTGTTGCTTCATTCACCATTGCTGTTTGTACTTGCTTGCATGTGTTACACTTGATCACTTGAAACTTGAATAATCTGGCATGAAATTTCTATATTCACCTATGATGTTGCTGCAATGTCCATTGAACATAAGTAATCCACGGTTTCATTAACTTGATTTGTGCACACATACCAGTTTGTAATCTTGCTGAAACACAATTCTTCCATTTGGACTTGACTTGAATTTCATGTTGCACTTACACTTGAGTTATGCTGAAACAATATTGTTGCTGCTCGGCCACGTTTACTTGAAATATGTCATGCTCGACCACTTATAATTTCTGCTTTGTTTTTAACCATGTTTGATTTGTGATGACTTTGTTGTTTTGCTTCTTTATTGCTGGCTCGACCATGTTAGCATTTGCTGCATGTTGACATGTTTACACCATTTCATTTTGTGTTGAGTTGAGATGGTACTCGCGGCTACTCCTCAGTCGCAAACTGATTGGCGAGGCAGTGCACACGTGTATACACGTGTGTACATGAAGCCATCAGTCAAGTTGTCCCTGTCCCTGCATTGAGATATATATGTTGTCTGCCTTGTGGTATTTACAGTGTTTCACTGTGAATATCACAAGCTGTCTAGACACAGTCGGATTAAATCAAATCGAGTCAGAAAAATGATGAGAAACACACCGAAATTCTGAGGCAAATAAAATTTATATTCACATGAATTCTGTTTTATTTCTATTGCAGTGTACTGTGTGTGTTTCTGTTTCATGTGACAGGTATGAAGATGATGACTGGACTGAGCAATATGAAGACTGGACTGACTTGTAAGCTGTGAAGACAGAAGATAAAAGATGACAGAAGACAGAAATTGACAGTGAAAAATATACAGTGTGTGTAACAGTGAAAGTGTCTGTATCAAAAAAAATGTATACTGAAATGTAAACTGAGTGAATGTATGAGTGAGGAGTTGTGTGTGTATATATATATATATATATGAATTGTACTGATGTTTGTAATAAACAAGTTTGATTGAAATAAAATATTATTTTATTGTTGTCAAACAAACTTGTCTATTTTATTCTGTTATTTATTAGTACAAATAATCTGTGAGTGTTTAAATAGTGGAGTTTATAAGATTTGTACTGTTGTGTTATTGAAATAGAACATTCAATTTAAATAGAGTACAGTATGAATATATCAATGTCTGTATGGTCGTATTCCATTTAAATATAAATATAATATTTCAGTCAGTGATGTATATATTTAACAGTACGATTTCAAACACATTTATAATAATATTTGTTTGGTTGTTATCATCAAACAAAAATCATATAATTGTGTATACAACAACGTTATATACAACAAGATGCAACATCCTCTCGTCCCGCAAACGCCGATGCATCTGATGCCGATGTTGTAGAAGCAAGCCACGAAGTTTCCTCTCATGACAACATGTCCCGATTCCTTACCCGGGACGACATGGATAAAATCATGGTTGAACTCAGAGACCATATGACATCTCAGGGTAAAGTCCTCGAACGACAACCGCAGTTGATGGATCACCTTCTCGGTCGACTGAAAACAGGGTTGAACGCTTTAACATCAATTCCTCCATCGACCGAAGCTGGGGCAATAACCGATCTTCGGTCTGCACGAAATCAGGCCACTGATCGGGCTACACCTTTATTTCATCCTGGTTTGGTTCCACCAACCGATCGATCCCAGCCGAGAATATCACTTCCAGCAACCAACGCGGCTGCAACAACAGAACCTCAGGAGGCAGGCGACCAAGATCTAGGTCGTCTGGCAAATATGCTTCCACTCTTTGGAACATCTCGACCTATCGAATCAGTCGAGCTACCCCCGGGTCCCTCAAAATCAACGCCATTCCCATTACAACCCGGGATCTTGCCGCAAACCAGTCTAACTACTCTTCCTCTTCAACGAAGAGTTGGAGTACCCTTCCCTTCGAACGAGGGAAGCCAACCTACCTTGCCGGTCCTCACCGTAGCGGAAGAAAACGCTACTATAGACCCTCCTAACCTCGCTTCAAACGGGGGCAACCCTGGCGCCCGAACATCACATGCTATGCTGGATCAGCCTAGACCTTTAGCTACAAACATGGCTCGATCCACAACTCATCAGGTTCCAGAGGGGCCATTCTGCCCTGAACCACCCGCCAGATCTCACCTTTCCTCACACCTTCTCTCAACTCTCGGAGGTCGAGCCCAACCAACGGCCACCCTTCCAAGCATGCTTTTGCCGGATCCTCGTGCAGAACCTCCTCAGGATGCAGAGTTAAGTTCATGGCAACGACTCCTCGGAGATGGGAGTCAGCTTGCAAGCATCATCCGACGTTTCACTTGGGGCAATTATTCGCAGCAAGACATAGACAATGTCAATCGCAGCCCCTTCACTAGAGAAATCATAAATTCTCGAAACCCTCCGGACTTCAGGTTCCCTGCCGTCGAACCATACAACGGTCGCACTGACCCGACCATTCATCTTATGCGATACATGCGACATATGGAAGTACTTGGTGCATCGACCAGCTTCATGGGTAAGTGATTTCCACTCTTTCTCACAGATATAGCCGGTATGTGGTTTCGGCAGCTAACAACGGAGTCGATCAGTAGTTGGAATAGTCTGGTCACCCGCTTCATCGAGCAGTTTCGAGTGCATATCTCTCGACCGAAAAGTGTCATGTTTCTATCTACCATCAAACAGCGATCCGGAGAGATGCTAAGATCCTTCCTCGAAAGGTTCAACGTAGCCGTAGCATCTGTCGATCGGGCTGAGCCATCGATGGTGTTGATGGCAGCCATCGCGGGAGTCCAGAAGAGATCAGAATTCTCGAACTCCTTAACTAGGGATCCTCCCAATGATATAGATGATTTCTATTCCGAGGCCGAAAGATTCCTCCGACAAGAGGATGCCAGCCTTGAGATGGAGAGCCTTGAAGTTTTAGTAGCCAAACAACAAGGTCCACTCAACGGCAATGGCCAAAATAAAGGAAGAGGAACGGCCCCAGAAAAGGATAAACGCAATGTACGACCTCGAAATGAAAACAAATATAATCGGTACATCGAGCTCAATTCCTCTTTGCTCGATATCTATCTCGATATGCGCGAGTCCTTCCCCACTCCAAGGCCACCTCAACGAGAACCGACCCAGATGGAACTTGACTCTGGCAAGCATTGTATATTCCACAACGTAGCTGGACATAATACAAACGATTGCCGACATCTGCACGATCACATCGAAGGGCGAGTCAGAAAAGGGGAACTTGCTGAGTATGTCAAAAATCGCGCTCCGGCCATGCCGCCGCGACCTTCTGCCCAAGCTCCTCAGGCTGGTCCGTAAGCTCCTAGAAATGGAAAGGACCCTAAGGCTAGCACTCGCGGCATTATCATTAATTAGATTTTTTATCTTTTCTCTCGATGTATTTCTTTCAATAATAGGGATGCCTTGATGCTATGTAATCAATCGCTGTCCACGTAGATTTTCTTTGTAATAGTTGCTTAGTAGTTATGAACTTTACTTTTTGCAAAAGTAGATTGATTGTTGTAAAATTTCTAAGCCAAACCAGATTAGTGTTTGCCATTAATCTGAGCATGGTTAATGCTCGCCCCCCTGTTCTATGTGGTTAGCGCGAAAGCCCACCACTACTTCAAACACCTGCTCTTTCAAGTGAGAGAGGTCGCTTTTTCTTAAACACGAGTGTGGATTACACTCTCTTTCTTTACACCACGAGCGTGCATAGCTCGTTAAACTAACTAACCCAACATGAGTTGAGCATGAGAAACACTTGCCCTAAGACGAGTATGGTTAATACTTGCCCTATCTAAGCCAAGTATGGTTTATGCTCGCCACTAAGCCGAGTATGGTTTATGCTCGCCACTAAGCCGAGTATGGTTTATGCTCGCCACCGAGCCGAGTATGGTTTATGCTCGCCACCCTCTAAAGCCAAGTGGAATAAAATGCTCGACCCATGATTTGTTTTGTATTTACAGGAACCAACTTTGTACCAGTGGCGATCATCATCTCGGCCTTAATACGGTTTCAGATAGTTGTTGGTTTTCTGGCCTTAATACGACCTGGCATGGTCGTCGGATTTCTGGTCTTAATACAACATCGGACCGTCGGTTTTCTGGCCTTGATATGGTCCGGCGCGATCATAGCAGCTCGAGCATTTGTGCTTCAGTTCAGATTTCAGAACACACCTCCCTTTGTCGATGAAGATACATTCTGAGGGGCAAAGTGTTAGCCCTCCTTTTGGCACTAATCTTATCGGGCCAAAACCAAAGCCCAAACGCATAACCAAATGTAAGTTGCGCTCCAAGAGGCCCATCAGGGACGCTACATCAAGCAATGGTATATCGGCCCAAATCCAACTCAGTCAGATTGATTGCGCATTACCTGAAAAATCGCTCACCAGGGCGACCGAGTTTCTCACTTCCAGAAAGAACTCGTCGACTGGTTATCTCGAGCCAGCGTGGAAGATTTCTACAGAGCCAGTCCACTTAATATCCCGACTTCCAAGGAGATAAAGGCGGTCAACCATATGCGGGCAAAGCTCTACTTTTGATATACCTCTCCACGGATGCCACGTCAGCCACAATTTTCGAGGATACTATTTATAAGCAGTGGAATCAGTCTTCCAGCTGCAATTCGAGCCAATGGATGGATTCCACGTGTCTGGACCTTCCCGAAATGGCCGGACCATTTCGCAACAGCCCAAGCAGTATTTTCCACCTATAAATACCTACAAGCTTAAAGAGAAGGACGACTTCTCTTGGCCAGACGACTTTCTTCATACTTTTCATCTCTACTCTCCTCCAGAATCTTAATCTCTCAAAAGGAAGAAAGGAAAATAGTCATTTTCTTTCTTTTCTCCAAGCAGAAAAAAAATTGTATTTGTAATCAAAAAAAAGAGAGAAATAATATATAAAGTGGACGTAGGCATTGTCTTTGTCGAACCACTATAAAAATTCTGTGTGTGCTCCCCGTTCTTTTACTTTTTATTGCGTATTTTATCATTATTCGTGTGTAGATCACGCGATTGGGGGTTGATCGTCACTAGTGACCAACTTTTGACGTCAACATATATGAATCACAAATTTAGACATGTTTTAAAAATATTGGGTAAAACATTAAAATTTGATAATTTTAATGTACATTTAGAATTATTATTAAAATGAACATGTTAGCGAAATCGTCTAACAATTTATATTTATATACATATAATATATAAATATAGATTTAAAATTAAACGAATCGCGCGCGGTTGTTTTTGTTTCCGAATCGTAACTTTAACGATTATAACAAAAGATCGGACCGTCGGATTTTTCCAAAACTGAAACCGTTAGGTTCGTTTTGGAAAGATCTTTCCACTGATATTTAATTTGTTAAGATCCAACAGTTAGATTTTGTGAAATGTTAAATTCAAATTTTTATAAAAACAGCGTCAGTGTAGTTAAATGACCTGAAACGTCATTTAATTGAATAGGCCTATTTTTAAACAATTAAAAATGGGAAAAAATATGTAAAATCACAATAAATGATTCAAAAAGAGTTTTAGATGAAAAATTCCAAGTTTATTAAATAAAAGATATTTTTATCATAGTGAATGATTTATTTATTTTTATAAATAAATAAAATGATTTAAAATGGTTTTAATATAACCAAGAATTTCAAATGAATAAATTGGATTTTGGGTTTGTCATGAATGGTGTCTTAAATAACACTGTTCTTAAACTCCATGTGAAAAGAATAAATCTTTTAATTAAGATTTAGAAAAGTTTACTAATTAATGTTTAATTAGAATTGAAATGTAAGTTGATTGTGGGTTTATCGTAAACTATGTTTTAAATGAGATTCATTCTTTAATCCCAATTAACAGTGAAAAAAATAATTTGGAATTTATAAATCTTTTATTTAGATTTAAATGGAATTTATAAATCTTTTATTTAGATTTACATGGAATTTATAAATCTTTTATAAAGATTTAAATGAGAATATTTCCAAAGTAAAGTTTTCCAATTTAATAGAATAAATTGGAATTAAAGGGAATTCGATTTAATAATAATCGAAATAAGCTTATGTGAATGAAGATCGTTCCTATATATGAAATTTAAAAAGGCCTTGCCGTTATTCCATTTATATTATTAGCCTGATACGGAAATTTATACTGATTACATATTGATCCGTTTTCCGTGAAGATTCCATAGTTAGTGGAAAATGATTTGGATTTATCGTGAACTGTGTTTTAAATGACATTGGTTCTTTAGCCCAGTTAAATATAAGATTAATTTCTTAAATTTGAATAATCATTAAGTAATGTTTTTTGGGGTTAAAACCAAACTAGAGTTTAAATGAATCTTTAATTAGATTAAAAATGTGAATATTTTATTAAAAGAATATTCTGAATTTGAATGAGGCCTATGATGTGTTTTCATAACACTTGATTATAAAATACGCGAATTATTCGGAAAGACCGGGCTTAACCCATTCTGAATAATTACTACGACGATTAAGAGTCAAAGATGAAGTCGGTAGTTGAAGACCGGAGTTCTTCACATCGTTTGGGTGATTATTGATGTCTTGATTGGGCCGTACACCCAAGACAAGGTAATAAGTGGTGATCGTCCAAACGTATTTGGAGATCGACGGATATGCGAGGACCTCTCTCCTGTATTGGACATATAGGACAAGGAATAAGGTGCCTCCAGTTTCGTTCAGACCCAGAACGGACTTGTAAATGGATGGTATTGTCTGACGTTGTATTCCTTTATGTTGTATTCGTTGATCTCTGCTAAATATATATCTGTTTGGTGGCAGAGAATTCATTCTCTTGCTTAACACCTTTCTCTGAGACGTATGAGCTTAGAGGTTATATATTGGCAGAAATCAATGGTATGGTATGGATTGACAATGTGGCATGCTGAGTTGCAAATGATCAAGGCCTTTGTTGAAAAGCAGAGCCTTGTGGATGATGATCAAAGCACAGCTTTAATTAGCATAGCTTGGTGTATAGCGTTACTTTGTGAACCTCACACCCCGGTATGAACCATAAACGGGAGAAGGACCCTATGGAAATGGACGTATGTTAGTTTCTAGCTAGGACTAACGTCATTGTATGGAGCCCAGACTGTTCACTCATGTGGATGTTGCTTATTACTTGATGGATAGAGAGGCGCCTCGGATATATATATATACACACACACACACCAGTACTTAGGCACGTCCGCTGGACGTGTGCATAAATGTTTGAAACAAAGGTTTCTTTTGTGCAAAAGCATGTACAAAAGTAAAGCTCTGTTTTCGGCAAAAGCAAATGAAAAAGTTAGAATAGTAGCAAGTAATTATGTAAACAAAACAGCCACACGAAGTCAGATTTGCAAATTCCTTTTTTTTCTAGTAAAGAAGTAACAAATTTTACCTGACTCATAGTTAATAACACCTATAGTATAACATGGCTGAGGATCAAAAGGAAACCTGCTTCCAGAATCTAAGCATGCAGTCATATATGCAAATTGATTTAGCAGGTAGATGAAATTTAAAAAAAAAAACTCTTTGCAGTATAACCACACTGTTTCTATACATGTATGAACTCAAGTATTATAAGGAATACAATAATAGGGACAATAGTATATAGTAGGCACAAACTAATATCATCCTAACGCAGTGCATGTGCATATAACCTAACACCATGGAAAATAATAATTGCCACATTCAATAGAGATGGTCAACTAACGGTTTACGACATGCATGGCTATAGTTCACATTTTCTTCTCTCTAGTTTTCCTGCGCTAGCTATCCCTACAGCAAATGAAAATGTCAAATAATTAGAATCTAAAGTTAAAGCAGAACAACGAAATTTAAAAAATAACGACATACATATTTCTTCCATATTAAATATTTGTGGCTTCTTCTTTTAATTCTTTAATTTAGTTTTGTATGGTGCTTGCCATATCATGTAGTAATCTGATGGCAACATGGATGACAATGAGTATTGAACCTACTAGAACAAAGTAATGCTTGCCTAGAGTGCTAGACTTACCTTTGTTATATATATTTCTCGCTTAATCTTTGTTTTTTGCTGAGCCTTCTAACATAAATATTAATTTTATACAGCTAATATTTTACCTTGCTTCAGAATAAATATCCTTCACATGGTCATGCATGACAAAATTATATTTGTATGGCAGCCTGTTTGCCTACCGTTGTTTAATGACACATTGTTGCCCTTACATACATTGTAACGACGTACTTTTGAATGAACAAATAAAGCAATATGACGGGAACATTCCATTGTTCTTTGCCAGATTTGGTTACATTTACCTACGTAAACATCCATTGGACATGCCTTTGTATTGGTAGATATAATATAAACCTGGTGATTTTATTAGAACTCTACTTTTTCTTCCCCACCCTGGCCATTTAGAAGAAAGAACAACATCCCACAATTTCTTTTTCCCACCCAGTTTGCATCAGTTTTGCACCTTAACAGAAAAATTGGCATGTGCATAATGAATTAATCATCCAAAAGAATGGTTGAGACCGTAAACATAAATTACAATATGTGGAGCTTAGAATCCTATGCCTTTCAAGATTCAGGATTTGGCTGTTTTGCAGTAAAGAAGTACTGAATGCCATTAAGCAATTACTACAATAAATGTTTTCTAGCTAATTAAAAATATAAAGCATTATACATTTTTATTATGCTTGTTGAAGTTCTCAATGCCTATTACAGCATAAAAGCACTCAATAAGACTAACTTCTATATATATGAAAACAGACACATTCACAACTAAACAACACCAACAATTTGACTTTTTATTTCAAACAAAATTCAACCTTATAATTGAACAATAGATATTTTAATCTTTAGCATACCTAAACATATTCAAGATCCTCTTTAAGTTGAGCAAGCTGAATTGTAATATTTTCATCGGCAGATGTACGTTGCTGCTTCTCTAAATGTCTTATCATTCTCTTGATTTTCCGCTGCTCTGAAGCATTAAACATCAACTCGAGAAAATATAAAATAACACTTAAAGTGTATCAATAATGCATTGTTGGTATCACATATGCATGCATATAACTCATACCAAAAAACTTAATCCTTTCCTCTCTAAACTGTCTTTTTCGTTCTTTCGCTAGTCGCGATTGAAGCTCGAGCTGCTTTTTGAGCTCCTCCAGTTTACTTTCTTGGGCCTCCCTAATTTTGGAAGGCAGATTATAGGAAATTTCAAGAGAAAATTTGAAGTCAACAAAAACAATAGCCACAAATAAGAACTATGCACCGAATGTTTTGTTTATTACTTCTAGTTATAAAACTCACAACTGGTTCTCCATCTAAGCTCTATGAATGAATACATAAATGTATTACGTATTATAATCAAAAGTATAATCCTAAGTTTCTCAAAAATTAATACCTTGCGATCAATCATACGCTGAGTGGATCGAATTTGGTTATTAATAGACACTGGTTTAAATTCCTTTTTCTCTTCTTATTATCAACTTTCAACCCATTCGGCCTCCGTCCATCAGGGCGCCGACCGGTGTGGCCTCAAGCATTGTAGAAAGAAATATATGAATCCTTAAGCATTGCAGTATGCGTGCATACTTTCATCTTACCCATGGATATCCATATACTCTGAATAATGTTCATAATTTTAGTTAAATTAAGCTACCTTGACTCAGATTTTGAAAACATGAACTGCAGTTGGTGCCACCTGCACCATTGCAATCCGAGGACACTATCCAAACAATTAAATAGAAAACCTAGATTAAAAAAACATAATAATTTTAAAGCCATATGAGAGTTTGAAAATTTTTAACTGTAAAACAAATTCGACAGGCCAAACGAATAGTGAAAAGGGATTGTACTTATTTTCGAAGATGCCTATGCAGGCTGAATATGAACAATGAATGGTATAATGAACCGACATCATTATTGGTTATTGTAGAGGGAACATTAGAAAAGTTTGTAAAGACCTGTAACTTCCCCGCGAAGTAAAGAGCGGATACTTTTGAGGATAAGACAAATCATAACGCAAACAGAAGAACATTTCATTGTATATTACAACAATTCCATCAGAATACAAGAATATACAGAGTATTAACAAATAATGTACATTATAAAATATCAGAGATCACAATACATTACATAGCAGCGGAAAATAATACAATACACAACTAGAAGTAATACACGGATACAGAGCTTTCCGAGTATCGTTCCAGCTGTAAATCAGAATCCTGTGAATATAAATCTGCAAAACCAAAACTACTAGCTGCCCATGTCAAAATAAGGGAACCCAGAGTTTAGGTTAAAACAATAAACTCTAGGTCAGTCATGTGATTGGTGTGAGAACTAAAACAGTTATTAATCTTTATTTTAAAGTTAGGTAAATCAAGGGACCATGCCATATAACACGGAACGGGTTTCGTCCCAAGAATACCAGTGCATAAAACAACAGCGCAATGCTAAATAAGGAACAATGAAGCTATTATAAGACCCAGGTCCCATCACACAATGCAACGCAAGCCGGAGGATAAGGTTTTTACCTTATAATAGCCAAGAATGTTTGATACGTTTAAAACAAATCATTTGATACTATTATAAGTGCATAGTGTATAAAACAACTTCAAATCATAAGTATCAATCATAGACGGCATAAACGCCCCATACCACTATGTCACCATATATAGGTTATACAATCAAAACCGCAAAGTCACGTATTGGAAGTTGGATTTCCATCTGCGAACCGAGGCAAAAGATAGTCCTCTACCGATTCGAGGCTCTCTAGCCTGAGCCTCAGGATCAGAGCTCGAGTGACCCTTGGATCATCAAGGCCGGTCCACCGATGTAGATTAAAATGCTTGAACACTGCGTTTCCTTACACTTTGGGGCGTAAATGAGCCAACAAATGACTCCATCGGCTCCACATAGTCACCGATATATATCCGAGGCGCCTCGCACAGCAACAACCACATAAGTCAAACTCGTCAGGGCGTGTAAAACCACTGACGCCACTTCTAACTAGAAAGAAACGCATGTCCTCTCTGAGGTCCTCTCCCATTTCTGGTTCACAACCGAGGTGTGAGGCACGCGAATCCCCTCTACACAAAGCTATGCCACACAAGCCGTGCTTTGATCATCACCTACAAGACTTTGCTTTTCAACAGAAGCCTTGATCATTTGCCACTTAGGAATGCCACACAGGCAATTCACTCCATGCGTTTGATATCCATCAATATATAACCCCTGAGCTCGTACTCTCAGAGAAGGGCGTTAAGCAAGAGAATAAATTCTCCGCCACCAAACAAATATATATTTAATAGAAATCAATCGCACAGAATAAAATCCAATGTCAGACACACAGTCAATTTACAAGTTTGTTCTGGGTCTGAACGAAACCGGAGGCACCTAGTAACCCGCATATCCATCGATCTCCAAGTACGCCTGGACGATCACTAACTGATTCCCTCCTCTTGTGTGTACGGGCCAATCAAGATCATCAGTAATCACCCAAACGACGTGAAGACCTCCGGTCTTCAACCACCGTCTTCACCTTTGACTTATCGTCGTATCAGTTATTCAAAATGGGATAAACCTGGTCTTTCCAATAACTCTCGTATATAATAAACCAGTGTTACACAAACACAACATACGCCTCATTCCAATTCATCCGTCACTAACCGTAAACTAGTAAGGGAATAATTCCCCAAATATTAACCCTGAAGGCCGAAACCAACATCAGATCAATACCCAGGAAACCATTCATCTTAACTAATCTTCAGTTAGTTGCTAAATTTCACATTCTTAGGGATAGGTTCCCATTAATTTTATCGAAGATAAATTCCTCAAATTTATTCTTTAATCTTCTTTTGAATATCAATTCAAACCAAATTATGTTTTATCCAAACTAGCCGGGATTAACGAACCTTACCGAAGTAATCATTTGTTTTAATTTCCCAATCCCAACCTATTCATCCCATGAAGTAAAACTGGTAATACTTCATATCTAACACCACGGTGTTATCGGTAAATTCAATTACCATTTCACGTTCAAATCTAATTAAAGATTTAACTATCGCCTGGAGCAAAACTGATTATGCTCCATTCTCGATCATTTCAATCTAATTAAAGATTCATTAAAACTCCACTTGGTTTTAATCTTCCTGTCTTTAACTGGGTTAATGAATCAATGTCATTTAAAACACGGTTCACGATAAACCTAAAATCACATTTCATTCTATCAGCCTTTAACCGTAAAATAGCAAGTGAGCAATTCCCTAAGTATTAACCCCGAAGGCCGAAACCAATATCAGATCAATACCGAAGAAACCATTCAACTTAACTAATCTCCAGTTAGTTTCTGATTTATTTAACTCAGTTGGGTCTAAGAACAGTATTATTGAAGATACCGTTCACGACAACCCAAAATCACATTCCATTAATTATCGGTTAAAGAACAAGTGTTATTTAAAACACCGTTCACGATAAACCCAAAAATCAATTCAAATTCAATTCCAATTAAATACGATTTAATTGGTACACTTCATTAAATCTAACTAAAAAGATTTAATCTTTTTCTCAACTGGGTTTAAGAAAAGTGTTAATGAAGACACCATTCATGACAAACCCAAATCACATTTGATATTAAATACAAGGCTCTGGATAGAAAATATATCGGCTTATATTCAATATCAAATTCTAAAACCAAAAAATATCGTATTGGAAATAACGATATAAATATATCTTTCAAATTTCCATAACAACATCCGTATAATCACGAAATCCAACATCGAACTATTCCGAAGATGATTTCGATTCAAATCCATTCCAATTCAATTATTGAAAATCCTGGTTATTTTCAAAACCATTTCAAATCCAATTTATTTATTTTAAAATTAAATAAATTATTTTTCTAGTTCAAAAGTAGTTCATTTCGATAAAAATCTACTTTTATCTTTTCAAATATGGAGTTTTTCATCCCAATTCTTCACACTTGTATGGATTCGAAGAGGGAAGAACACTTTTTGATTTTGCCTTTGGGAGGAGTTAATTTCATTGAGTAGATTTGTGGAAAAATGGTTTTAAAAATTTGAGCAAATTCCGCCCTCTATCGGCCTGGAACCAACGGCTTAGGGCGTTGACCAATGAATGAAATTCCAAGGTTTTATTTTATATTTTTATTTCTAGAAATAGTAACTTTTCCATTCCACCTCCAAATCGAACCCACCGACTGTCACCCCTAGCTAATTACCCCCATTCCGATCACAATGGGATATGTCGCATAGGCCAATTCGATTGTTACGACCAGTTACTGCTAAATTTAAAGTATAAATCACTATATTTTAAATTCAAACGCACATTTCAATTTATCGGGGCCACATACTGGCTCTAAAAATTCCCAAAAAATATTTTCTAGCTTCGTATTGACGATACAGTCCTAACAAAACTAATTTCGTCAAATTCTGAGACCGTTTGAAAAATGGCCATTTTCTGGTCCATCGAAATTGACTGAAACTGTTAAAATACGTTTTACTTCGCCACGCTCACATATTAACTTCAAAAATTATGGAATTTGAAATCTAGCAATAATTTGCCATCCCGGACCCAACAAAAGTGGTTTCGTCAAAAAAGAAGGTCGTTTGCAAAATTTCCATTTCTAAGGGCCTTTATATATATTAAAATATATATAAATTCCACAGCGACTTTTCTGAATTTTAAACTAGACATATCTTACAGCTTTTAAAGTGAATCTCAGTTTCATACATCCGTTAGAAAGATATGATTAAATAGATTCAAATATTTCAGGTTTCGCTGAAATCCGATTTATTTTGAATCCTGTATATTTATTTGAACTTTGAAATCGAAATTTCAAACTGCAGCGCCATTTCAGGCTCGTTATATAATTACAATAAAATTATTCGTTTTAACTTCGTCGAAAATAAATTTACCATCATTATTATTCAAAATAATTTATTTTAAATATTCAAAATTCATTAAAATCGCCAAAATAAATTTTTTAAATTGGCCCAGAATTTCCGGGTTGTTACAAAGTTTTACGTTTAAAGAAGTGATGTTGTTTACCATAAACTGATTACATGAAAACATATCTGCAAGAAGGTAACCCTTGGAATTCCATAGCACATAAATTATGTTTGACCAACAGAAATTTTCAAGAGGAAGTTATGAATTTCATGATAGTTTCTTACACCCAAAAGGAAAAGTTTGGGTTCCAGAAGTAATGAGACAAATGGAAAACACCCACAATGGGACAACGACTATTCATTTTTGGATTGAGCTATTCCTAAGAAATTGGGTAAATGAGTAGAATATATGATAGGGAAGGGTAAAAAAATTACGTTTCCGCTAATAAATGAGCTAGAATCTATTACCTCATCTTCAGTATGCTTGATTGTAGACATTCATCGTCTTCGCCCATACTTGCAACCTAGTTTGCATTAGAACAATAAGTCACATGTAATTTACAAAGATGTTCAGAATATTCATAGCCAAAATGCACTCTGTGCACTGACATAAAAAGAGCAGATAGCGGACCTTATCAGTTTTCATGTTTTCTCGTATGTACAGAACATATTTCAGTTTACAGTATAACAATTTTATTCGTATAATAGTATGTATGTAACTATATGTAGACTGCTTTTATTTCATTTTTCCTTTATATGAGATTCGTAGATGTATCAAAGTTGTAAACATAATCATGTGTGCAAAATTTACGTTAGAGCTGTAAAGCCTCAAAAAATAAAGCAGTAGCTACTCTTCTGTAATAGTGGTTTGACATAGGAGTGGAAAGTGAATTAAACCTTGAATACATACATATATTAGATAACCAAAATTGTTAACAATCCATTACTCAAAAGGTGTTGAAAATTTGAAGACAAATAGTATTGCTTAAGAAGATTTGGAGAAAGTTGAGGGTGAAATTGTTAAGAACAAAACAACCAAATAACAAAATTCACAAACTTGTAAAGACATCCAATAGGTTATTTCTGTACGCTTCAAAATGTGACCAAAACATGTTGTCAAATTACTAAATTATTGCAGCTATTAAAAACAGTCAACGTGTTATTTGTGTAAGCTTCAAAACATGGTTTTCTACTATATATGGATACTATCAGACATCATACTAACTCTCGCATAACTCGCCTATTCACAAATTTTAAACAAATACGGCAAAATTATACTGACATAGTCATATAGAAACATAAGGTAAGCATAAGAATATAAATTACACCCAAGCACTATACCAAAACTCTTCTACTTCTTTTGAATTTCGGTTCAAAGAAGAAGTAAAAGTGTAAGCTTTTTGAAATTCACGAGGCAATACTGGAATGTCGTAGACCTGAAATTCAATGCATTATCCTTATGTCCTGCCTTCCTTTGGCTCTCACCATAGAGTAGCAAAACTGAAAGCAAAGCGATAGCAAAAATCAAAATATATAATTTTTTAGTTTAATTAAATTAAAGTGCAACAATCTACATTTGACTAAAAACCCATACAATCAAAATATTAAAGCCTCTTTCTAGCATAACTGTGCTCACCATTCGTTTTGTTTTTTGAAAATATGGATGCCACCTTCTCTATGCTTCAAATTGAATTGTATCTTCTCCTGAAACTAAATAAGAATGTAAAGCAAGTTCTACTTTTATTATATATATGTCTGCTAAGAATCATAAATTTACCCATACCAATTAGCCGTAAATCTCTTAAAATAACGATTGTTTATTACTCAAAACGAACCCTAAATCTTTCCAGATGATAATCAAAATTAAGAAAATAATAGCATAGAGATTCCTACGGTTCTGGTGTAAATGAATGATACATAGTGGACAGTTTTCAGTTATCTTCAACTTCATTATGGAAATAAAAATATTAAAGTATAAATTAACCTTTTTAGCAAACAAATCAGAAAAAAAATTCTCGCATGCAGTTGAGAGGAGATGTCTAGTAGATTAGATCATCAACCATGGCAATTCAAAATTAGCTGCGTCACTGATGGAAGACCCAACATGAAAAATCCCAAAGACAAATAACAGTTTTTGTGCAATAAGTGTTGCATCCTTATAAAATAAGTTATACGCAGTAAACTGAAAAGAATAAATTCAACAGGAAACTCGCTTCTTCTAATAAACTAATATTTATAATGAGAAAGATTGCAACTTTTTTTCTGCAGTAGAAACTTTGTTCTTCTATCTACTACGGAATTAATCAAGGTGTAAGATGCTTCATATCCAAAGAGAAAAAAGATTCAGTCTCACAAATAACAGTGAAAACAATTCTTCGTATTTGTAAAGAAGGAAGTACCATCAACAATTATTTTGGATTCTCTTAATAGTGTTCTAAGAGCACTTGAACGTGAAAGAAAAATATAAAAATCAATAACCTGTAAATCTAAAAAATAAAGAACTGCCAGTTTCTTATATTTGATCCATGGATGACATCTTTGGACTGGCCGATGGCGTGTTTATACTACTTGAGAGAGGTGCTTTGGAGTTATTGGCTTTTGGCTTTCGTTTCCATCAAAAGAAGAGAATAGATCGATAAAAATCGTTTTTTTTAATTGAACATAATGAAATGTTATCTGAAAGGAGAATTGACTTGGGGAGGAGAACGTGAAAGCGTTGAGAACGTGGGGAAGAGCGAAATGGGTTACATAATGACCGGTATACACTTTGTCGTTTTGCTTTAGTCAGTTTTTCAGTAACGTGTGAAGGGACTGGTTAGGAAGTTCAAAAAAGCTTCACCATGCCAAAGTATTTGTATTATTAGTAAAGATATATATATATATATATATATATATATATATCGATAGATGTTCTGGTCGACATTACTGACCAAATTATTTTATTCCCCATAAGGCAGGCTAACATATAGTTTATGGTATAACTATCATCGACGGATGACCGGCCCTGGCGCTTCCTAGGTGCAGTTGTGACTGTATCATGAGACATGGGCTAGATTGTCTCGAATTCGGTAAGGACTATCTCTTGCCTTGGTTCATAGATGGAAATATAACTTCCAATATGACATCATGCGGTTTTGATCGTAAAACTAGTATGGCGATATGATATATGGTACCCATGTCGTCTATGATTGATACATTTATATTTGAAGTTGTTTTTGATACTATACACTTATAGTAATAATAATAAAAGATAAAATTTCATGTATCAAGCATACATGGCTATTATAAGGGGAAAATCTATCCTCTAGCTTGCGTTGCATTGTGTGATGGGACCTGAGTCTTATAATAGCTTCATTTTTCCAAAAAGCATTGTGTTGTTTTATTTTAAACTAAGATTCATGTGGAGTAAACCTGTTCCGTGTTATACGGCGAGGTCCTGTGATTTACCCAACTTTAAAATCAAGCTAAGAATTGTTTTAGTTCTCACGCCAGTCTCATGACTGACCTAGAGTTTATTATTTTAACCTTAACCCTGGGTGCCCCTAATTTCCACATGAGCAGCTAATAGTTTTGGTTTTGCAGATATTATATTCACAGGATCCTGGCTTACAGCTGAAGCGATATTCGGAAAGCTCAGTATCTGTGTATTTCTTTCAGTTGTATTTTGTATTATTTTTCCGCTGCTATTTAAAGGTAGTTTAAATCTCTGATGTTGTATTTACAATGTGTAATATTTATTCATGCTCTGTTATATTATTGTACTCTAATGTAATTGTTGTAAAAGCAATAAATTTTTCTTCTGTTTGTGTTCTTATTTGCCTTGTTCTCAATTCAATCCGTACTTTACCTTACAGGGAAGTTTGGTTCGTTTCAGTAAGAGTCTCTTGCTCGCCACCAAACACAAAGCGAGAACCCCTATCATGTTAAAGCTACATAGTAAACAATTCCAACCCCGGTTCCTCGAACCAACACATTATAAGTCAAAAGGGAATTTATTGATAGTCGGTTCTTTAACTATCAAATCAAAATAGTATGGTTAAGTACATCAACCGCACAACCCTTTTAATTAAAACCATTCATTGTATCCTTCAATCAATTCTTAAAAATTGGTTCCATGTACTTATCTCAATAGGATAAGTACATTCACAAATCTCTTGTTTTCGTTACTTTCAAAATGATAGTCATACACTTATCTCTTTAGAATAAGCGTATTCACAATATAATAGTATTTTTTTTAGTTTGAAAATATTTCTATATACTTAACCAAATGGTATATGTATCGTCACACATCCTATCTGGGCCAAATAATGTTATACGATACTTTGTTTACTAACCCAAACCATTTTACTTAAGATATAAAATTTACAACTAAAGTTCACAATACCGCTTGTGGAAATAAGAATTAAATTTCAAACACCACTTTTATTTCCAAACTCTTATCATTCCTTGAATAACAATTCATTCGTTTAAGTTAGGGTATTTCATTTATCTCTCAGATCTTGACTCGACAACGTTTTTATCTTTAAGGTGGATAAATGTTTATAACTCAAAATTTGATATATCGCAACAAATCTCATTTACTATTCAATTTAAATATGGTTTTAATAACCATTCCTTGTATTTGAAAATCTCACTCCAATACAACTGTTTTTACTTAATTCGTTTTTCAAGGAAATGCTTACTAAAACGACCTTTTTAGCTATAAATCTTATTTTTACAAGAACTTGCTTAAAAATTTGGCTTTTGTTTATAAAAATTCCTTTTACAAATTTCTTTATAAAAAATCAATTTTAAACATCCCATTATAAACTTCATTCTGTTTCCCTTTAAACTTCAAACTTTACCCAGTCCCGTTTTCTTTCAAAAACAATTCTTTTAAAACTTAAATTGCGATTCAGTTAAGTCATTTATAAGTTCTTTAATAAATTCCTAGTTATTTCTCATTTTTAATTTCTAAAAGTCTAAGATCATTTCTGTGTCATTTTACAAGTTAAATAAATATATTTATTAACTTGTTAAAAAGTAGTTTGAAATATCTGATTTTAAAACTTCACGAAACTTATTTATAAAACTTCGTTAAGTTTTAACCCTTAAAACTACAATTTTAAACATATTTATAAAATGGGAATTTCGCTACACAAATCATTTTATAATTTCCATTATAAAATATGATTACAAATATTGTCTTATTTATAAACTTTTATATTATATAACTTATATAAAATTTGATTCATAATCTTTCTTTTGTTATAAAACAAAATTTATAACTTCAAACTTAGTCGATTTGCCTTTCGACGAATCAACGTCTTTAAAAAAATTAAATTCAGGTTAACCACTGCCAATCACTTAATCAGTATTGCTTAATGATTAATAACGAAACAATGTTAAATTTAGTTTAACAATAAACATCCAAATTAAGTTTTAATGTTGCTTATGTTAGGCATTTCATATGTGTACAATATGAATGCAAGTAACATCCAGACATTGAGGAATCATATTGGATCCCACCAATGTGTCCTCTTACATCACAACTCATATATCAGTTTATATATGCATATAAAAATAATAATATAATCTAATTCATTTAAAATGAATCTTTCGCTTCAAAGTAAGTAATGTCAAAGGTCATCCATTCACAGACGGGAATATATATATTGACAACCACCAATAAACCAATAAATCATCCAATCATCCAAACACATAATTTGTACTAACAACAATGAATATTATTATACGAAATAACAACACTCACAATATTCCAGAAAGTGTGAGAGTTAACTCACCATTAGTTCTAATAACATTTGCATTTTTTATCTAATTTTAAACAGACGTTTAAAATTAGAATCCTACTAGCTCTAAATGCATCCAATTCAGTTTCTTTGTATAGATAGCCTAGTTACGAATCATACGCGACTGACCGCATTGGATTTGGACCTAAAACAAGTGAGATGTTGAGTTATAGTTTTTAGCAGATTAATTAAATTATAATTACAACATTAACTTCTAATTACCATTATCCCTAATCACACTTCCTAATCACCCTCCTCATACCTCTTATTCCCGATTTTTTCAAAAAAATTCCCTCCTTGTATCTTCACTACGGCTGAACTTTAACTCCTCCTAACCTCGTCTTCACTTAACGAACCCGAGCAACAAGAGTACCATTTGCCTGCCTTTTCCCTGCTCTATCCTCTCATCGCCATCATGGTGCACTTGAGCTCGCCATGTTAATCGTGACTCATCCATCCACGCACGACAATATTGTGTCGAGTGACACCTTTCAGCATGAAACTTCCCTAAAAATCAATGCGAAGTGCCAATCGATGAGCTAAATCCAAATCGCACGCTCATTTCCATAATCAAATGTTGCACTTCACAGAATCATAAGCCCTAAACATATGGCTTCCACTATCATATTTCGAATAACTCAAGTCCTCATCGCATACTTCAAGAGTTCACTTGTGCGACGATTTATCAACCACTAACTCAAAGAAACGAGCTTTATAATTTTATGGTTTTACTTTGAATTGATTTGGATATTCAAATTTTGAAAGAGATGAAAAGTAGGTTTATGGTGGAGGTTGTAAAAGTTTAAAGAAGTAGAAAGAAGTGATGATTTGGATTAGAAGTTAAGGCATTATATAGATAAATAAAAATCATATTTTATTCCTTTATTTTATTAACTTATATTCACATGTTTACGTCAAACATTTATAGCTGGTTCAATCTCATTACAAATCCGATTGCTACGAAACTGGAAATTTTGTAATAATTTACAATTTCCGACCTGATGAAACTGGTTTTGTCGAATTCTGAGACTTTCTACAGAAACATTATTTTAATTTCAAACTGCTAATCGATACGAATTTATATCGCGCACGATCACACAATAATTCAAATTAACACGAAACTTGAAATCTTACAATAATTCATCATTATAGATTTTATAAAATTAGTTTCGTCAAAATCCGAGGTCATTTGAAAATTGGCTATTTTCACATGTTAGTAAAATCAAATAAATAATTAGTCAATTCCAAAACACTCATATTCATCGATAATAATTTCTTATTATCGTTTATATTCGAATATAATTTTATGTAGCTTCAAAATAAACTTACCTATATTTTAAACTCAATATTTTAAATTTTAAGTCCATTCTATAACCATATTCTCATTTAAAATTTAACTCAATCAATTAATTCTTAGAATTAATCCTTTTAAAAATTTAAATTAATTAAATATTCTTATATAAAAATCTAGATTGTTACATATTTGCTATTGCTATGGAATGTTGCTCGATTCTGTTTGACATGGAATATTTTAAGGGTAACCTCTTACCTATCTAAAATAATGTTCCAATCATAACGCATTTGGTATACACTGATGATTTTTTAGTTTTCTCGAAATGTAAGCCAGTTTGTATCTATTCTATTAAAAGGGTATTGCAGTCTTTAGCAAAAATAGATTGAAAGTCAATGAGGAAAAATCACAAAATTTTCTAAGTAAAAACAATAAAAATAAAGACTTTATATCCTTAAGTTTAACTTCTCAAATTTTTGATCTTCCGATTAGGTATTAAGGCTTACCATTGTCTAACAAGAAAATCAACAGTATGGATGGTCTTCACCTACTAGAATCTATTAAATGTCAATTAAATTGTTGAAGCAATAGTTTGTTATCACATACTTGTAGAATAAAACTGGTCAATTCTACTATCTACCCAATATGTACTTTCGGATACAAACATGCCAAATTCCTTCTCAAATTATCGATAAAATTGAACCACTTTGTGCAAACTTTATTTAAAAGAACAAATATCATGCTATTTTATAGGATCAGTTATGCAAATCTAAGTGTTATGGTGGAGCTAGACATTAAAACATCAGAAGCTTGCAACATGTTATAGCTTTCAAATTAATTTGGGTTTCGACATGGAAATACTTTATGGGCTAAGTGGACGAGAAGTATATGTGCAAGTAATAAAAAATTTGGGTCATGATTTCGGATAATAATTCCTTTTACACATGGAGACTGATGCTCAAAGCTAGTGGGTATTGTAAAAACCCTTTTAGCGAAAATATATTTGTTGGCCAAAAGACACGTCTCTAATTTGATCCGTGGATACAAGGAAAAAACCTGGTTTCTATTTTAGGCTGGAAACACATGGCTAACTGTAGTAATCTAGATTTTAAAGTTTTAAGTATTATAAAAAATGAAAGTTTGAATTTGGAAGCTCTTCATCTTCCTAGTTGTATTGCGAAAGAAATTAAACAAATTAAAGTTGGTAAAAATGACAAGAGTGATTCTTGGATGTGGATTGGTAATCCAAATGGTAAGTTTTCAATTAAATCTACCTATCGATTGATTTCTCCTCATACTACATGTTTAGAATAGGCAGATTTCATTTGAAAAAAAATGATGATTCAAAAATATGCTTTCATATGTAGCTTGTCTAAATAAACTACATACTATGAATAGAATAAATAAATGGATGTATGACATAGGTAACATATGCAAGTTATATGTTTGTTGTCTGGAGGATAGAGATCATTTATTCTTCCAGAGAATCGCATTAATGGCACCTTTCTAGAAATTGAAACAAAAGGAAGACACAATCCCGCACGATAGCTGAAGATTGGGTTCATGCCACATCAAGATTCTGGTTTGCCGGGGCCGCTTGGCGCAGGAACAAAACATAGGTCAATATCCTCCGCCATCGTATTCACAAGATTCCTCCAACCTGTTTGTGCTCCTATTCAAGATTTAAATAGGACTTTAGAAAATTAAATTTCGGTTCTATACTAAAAATAAATGTCTTTAGTTGGATGAGAATTCAGATCTTCAAAAAAAATTGTTCTCATAATAGAAATCGACAAACTCAAATCACAATTGTGGTTACAATGGTTATCAATCACATATGGAGGAAAGATGAGGCGGGTATTTAACAGTGACTCTGTCCCTCAAGAAATCAAAGAGAATTTAATTCTATCTAAAATAAGAGAAATAATTCAAGCTGTTGAATTTAAGAGGAAAAGAGAGATTGAAGTTACCAGAGTTTCGATGGCAGTTGGGCCAGAGCTATCTCGATCAAGGCCGATGGAAGATGCTTTATTTCTGCGATAACTATTCGAATTTGAGGGGAATATAGGGGGCGATGGTGTTACTTTTCTCACGCGGGCTGCTATTATCTAAATTTCTATGTTGAGAAGAGTGTTAGTGTTTATGCACAAAAGTTGTTGTAACAACCAAAGATTCTCAAGTTAACGAAAATAAAGTTTCGCATAAGGAAAAAAGTGCGGAAAAGTAATGAACATAATGTTTTATAGTGGTTCGGTCCTAGTTGAACCTACGTCGACTTTGAAGCTTTTGCTGATTTTATTCACTACTAAAGTATTATAGTGATGGATATCATCATTACATAGGATTGCAACGATGCATTAAGTACCCGGGAGTCGCTATTTGAAAGTTCTAAGCCATGAGAAAAGGTTACTTCTTCTTCTTCCCCAAAGTTATGGGGCACTTTAATGGTGTTCAAGGTCCTTTCAAGAAGTCAAGTCAAGAAAATGCCAACTCCTTTCAAGTGTGAGGTAAGCGGTATTTATAGGTAGTGGAGTAGGTGAGAAATGAGGACCACATGCTGAAATTCGCATCTTGAAGCAGCATGCTTGGTTTCACTTCGTATATTGGGGTAGGATACGAATTTCGTATCCAGAGGGTACAAAATTCATATCCTGAAGGATACGAAATTTCGTATTCAAGGATATGAATTTTTTATCCCAAAGGATACGAAATTCGTACCATAAGCGATACAAGCTTCGTATCACATGGGATACGGACTTCGTATCCCATGGGATATAATATCTCATATCCAGAGGGATACGAGTTCGTATCCAGTGGGATACGAAATCTCGTATCCTAAGGGATATGAGATGTGTATCACAAGGGGTACGAGGTACAAGGAGTTTGGGCAGTGATCGGGGGATGTGAATTCTCCTGGATTAGAGTTTTCTTGGGTGGTTGTGGGACCTACACTCGCACGACTTCCTTTGGGCTTGAATCCTGAGTAACCTGGCGACACTTTGGGCTTTTGTACCATGCGATGGGCCGAATCGAGTAGGCCTATAATGCTTTTGGGAGCTGGATCAAAAGGATGGTTAACACTTGCTCTCCAAAATAAGTCTTGTGTTGACATGATGTGCTTAGAGTTAAGTCAAATGCTTCTAAAAGATGGAAAGATATCTAGGTTGTGTTGAGCGCTTGGTTGCAACCTTTCTGTTGATCATGTTGAGTGTTCTGATTCCTCGATCAGGGAATCATCTCTAGTAGCTTCAGCAAACATTTAATATCTATCGACTTAAAAAATTAAATGTTAGTTGTCGACTCCCACTTACGTTGGAACATGAACAGGTCGTTGTCAATACAGTATCACGTATGCACTCTCACGTTTTTACATGGTTTTGTATAATACGATCAAAGGTTGCAATAGAACATAACAGTAAATAAGTCTTCGGCTTACAATTGCCTGAGTTGGTTTCGGAAACGATATCGATTCGTGAATCTGATAGCCTGGCATATGCTCTTGGTTCATCTAAACTCGTGACCATATCATTGGTTAGCGAATCGAATTGGGCTCGATGGTCGAAGTTTTGAAAAGCACATGCACGTAGTCATAGCCAGAGTCGAGAGTTAGAATTCTCGAAGGTTGTCAATTCCCTTCTCTTTCTCGGTTTTTGGGATGCGCTTGTATCCCTTGAGGGATGCGAAAACCGAATCCCAAGGGGATGCGAAATCGCTGCCTAAAGGATACGAAATTTCAGGGGATATGATTTCGCATCATGGCTCGCACGTCCCTCCCTTATAAATGTCTGGTTTAGAAGCCTCCCACTCCTCACCTAGAAAAAATTCAAATCCTGAGGACTTGAGAACTTTCCTTCCCTAAAATTGACACATCTCCAACAATCCTCTAACATCTCGTACCCCGCGCTACGAGTCGAACTCAGGCCGGTACGAATTTTATGTATGACTAATTCCCATTCAATTCGGTTTGACTCATGACGTTTGAAGCACGAGACCATGGCGTCTCGTGAAGGAGATGCGGGGGAGCTGTGGAGCTGTAGAATATGAAAATTCTAGAGGAGGCGATGGGCATAGAGACGAATTCTCTGGGATACGAAATTTTGCTTCGTATCCCTAAGGCTTTGCATCCTAGAGGCGATTCAGAGAAGGAGCATGAGATATGAGAAGAAGGGGAGTTGCATCGGGGGATGCAAAGTCGAGGTTTCATACTCCGGAAGGGGGATTAGAAATTGCAATTGCGTATCCGGCCTAGGGAATCAAAGTTGAGATTTCGCATCTTGGCTCTAAATTAGGTATACGAATTTTGGATTTCGCATCCCCAAGTGGAGATATGAAATGAAGGTTTTGTGTCTCAAAGGCGATGCAAAATCTTGATTTGATATCCGTCTTAGGATTCGAAATTCTCCAAGCCTTGGGATACGAATTTCGTATCCACTAGACTTAGAGAATTTGTGTTCCAAAGGGATACAAAATGGAGCATTGCACTGGGATGTGGATTTTCTCTGAGGCATGTGGGATTTGGTTTTGGCCAGGCTTAGGGGATGCGAAATTGCCTATGTTTGGGGATAAAAATTTGCAAACTGATACTTAAGCGAATTTTGAATTCCCATGGGAGTTGGGTTCATATTTGGTTACTCCATCGTGGCATGACTAAGGAAAACTCAACTCCTGAGGGATACATTGTCAAATCTTCTTTGTTCTCATGATGTTACGTAATGGGATCGGGCTTGGATTCGAGCACATCGATTGATAATGCCTTCACACTTGAACTAGAACTGATAATTCAAGTTTCATATAGGATTAGAGCATAAACACAAACTATGGACATATGACTAAACTATTGATCCACGAACGTGATTCCCAATCTCAATTACGACGTACTCACGACACGATGTGAATCCAACGATATTGGCTAACGATTACGATGGTTTTAGTTCTAGAGACTAGCGATCGTCGCCATGCCCTGAGGTCTTTTTACAATAATCGCATCATTACCTGACGACACTGCATGTTCCATGTTAGCTTACACCAACACATAGGGTACGAGTTTTTCAGTGCGGTATCTAATGCCACCACCTTAAAAGTATAGTTTGCAATGACATCGAGAGCTTCTCGAAGACTTAAAGGCTTGGAAGCTAAAACTACAGAAATCCCACTATCCCCGAATGGGTCATCCTATAATTCTAGTTTGGGGGGAAGCGAGCTTGAGACCTTAGAGGCTTCCACCCCCTCACAGCATGTAAGCCCATCAGTTGCACCCAACCGGGGGTATAATCAGAAGGACCGCAACAGTCGACTGGGTGCATAGTCGAGCTAGTGATACTAGAAGGCGCTGGACCTGTAGAAGGAATCCCTGTGAAAGAAGTGGTTGTAGATATTATGCAGGAAGACATTCCCAAGGCATCAGATATGATGGAGGATGCCGCTATAGTTGATAATCCATCGGATTCGGTCCCTTTGCGGATGTACGGAGTTGCGTTGAGGCACATTTGTAAGAAGTACAACATATCCTGAGATGACGTTCGAGTTCCTAAAGAAGGGGATAGGGCGGACGCGCCTCCGGAAGGGTATACTGCTTGGAGAGGGCATATGTGTGGAGTTGGATTGGTGCCCCTGTCTTATAGGTTCGTCTGGTATGCTGCGCTACTTTCACCTAATACTGACCCAGTTCCATCCAAACACATATGCCTTCCTGCTCTCTACCTTCCTCCTGTTCTCGGAACACCTGCGCAAAATACCAATTGGAGAGGACATTCGATTTCTTTTTCAGATGAAGAGGAGTTTTCTATCATGCCTTCTCTTATCTACTTGAAGGCACAAGCCAACACCCGATTCATCCTTGGGGCGTGGAATAGGCTCAGCAATTTTAAGTATGACTGGTTTTATGTTCGGTGCCCCCAGGATTCACGAGGCGATGGTTAGCCGAACGTAAGTGCTTCTTTCTTATTTTGGGCTCGCAATTAATTGAGTTATAAGCTCAAGACTAACTTGATATTTGTATGACAAATATGCAATCAAGCCCCCTAAAGGCGAGGTGCACCACAAGCGGCTTGACGCACTAAAGGCCATTACTGTTGAATCCCACACTGCCCAAAATGTATTAACTGATCTTTTACTTCGTTAAGAGATCCTACTTCCTACAGGTTGTTCAATAGGACATCTTGGTGGTGCTGGAGAAGGAAAAGGGGAGGAAGTTAAGGGAGGAAGCTATCCTCCGGGTCCGCAAGTGAGAGTATCCTCTGGCGTGCCCCAACAACATAAGATCGTAGGAGCTTAGGGAGAATTTTGTAGGTGTGATGACGGAGATGATGAGATACCTACCAGAAGAGAGGGTTTGCTGACCACCTAGTCTCGTCTCCGATAGATGAGATGAGGTTGGGAGCGCCACCAGACCGGTTCCTCCGGTTTCTACCTCTGGGTCCACCGCATCGCTGGAAATGAAGGGTCAATTCAAAGACTTGGACAAGGTCCCAATTGAACTAACAATGTCTTGGTCGAATGGCACTAGCACTAGAAGCCTTATGCTGACGCCCATTCAACGGGATAAAATCTGGTATGTGAAGGAAACATTTAGGACACACGCTCATGAACACTACATGACATTACATTTGTTCATTTGCGTGCGATGCTCGATTCTAACTTTGAGTCTGCTCTGTGCAGGTGCACTGGTTAGAGAAAGTGATAAAGACCGAGGTCGAGGGTCTGGAAGTCACCGACAATAGAACAACGGGGTTGTGAGTAGTTTCAGGAGGGGCCCAAACCTGTTTTCACACACCCGTCGTTTGTATGACCACAACAGCAACCGACGCTATAAAGACTAACCCTGACACTCGGAATCTCCGCCACCCCTCATCCTGTTGGGTGCAGACACAAGGCAAAAATTTGTGATCTCAAGACAACATGTGTCGACGATGCCTCCCAATGTTGCACCCGTGGCGCCCTTGACTACGTCGGTAAATAAGGAGATAGCGCATGGAGGGTTGGGATACAGGAAGAAGATGACGACAAAGAAATGTCCAGTGTTACCTGATATGTCGAAGGTCGCACTACTCAGTAATGAAGAGAGAGAAAAATACTCAAGAGTTCATTCCATGGCTTCTACTTTGATGAGCTGATATGGTTTCCAAACATTCACCAGATCTCAACAGAAGTAGATAAAGATGTGTACAACAAGGTGTATGATGCCTACTATCAGTATAGAGAAATGTACAAGTATGCAAGGAAGCTCTTAAAACTGATTTACAAATAGAACATAGAGCTCCAGAATTTGCAACTGGAGGTTAATACTGAAAGAGAGAGCCTGAGGAATTGGGAGGTTGAATTAAGTGAGATAATGTTTCATCTCGCATCTATTTTCACATATTCGAGTAACACGTTTATCTGCTAACTCTCTGTTGCTGAAATAGAGGATGTGGAGAGGGAGCTTTAGAAGGTGGAAGCTGAGGCAAAAGAGGCCCGGTAATCATTTAAAAACATGAAAGCATATGTATCATCCCGTAGCACGGTGATTGAGAAATAAAACAAAGGTTTATCTGAGGAGAACAAGTGGTTAATAGAGGAAAATGCGGAGATGCATCAGCTCCGAGAAAGCAATGCATCCTTGACCCAAGTGAACGAAAAGCTATGAGCAAAAAATAAGTGAGCACAACGCCTTACTAAAGAAAATGAAGAGTTGCGGAATCTTCTAGATTCTAGCAATGCTGAGCTTGAACGGGAGAAGAAAGAAAAAGAAAGCGCCGAGGACCTGAACAAAGAAGTGTTGGGCTAGGTAGATAGCATAAAGGTTGAGCATCAAGTCGAGGTGGAGAAGCTGAAAGCTGAGATTGTGGACACCAAGGAGAGAGTGAAGGCGTCGCTAGAGCCATCGATATAGGGTTTGAATGTCAATTTTCAAGGCATTTCGATTCCATGAAATCTCATGGGTCGAGGACTGTCCTTGAATTTGGCTCAGACTTAGGACAGGCTGGTGGAGTTTGAAGCCAGGCAGCGGCGGGTGGCCTTAGTTGATAAGTTTGAGTTAATGTTCGAGTGCTTGAATGAGGAAGAGTGCCACATGTTGGCTGAAGGAAGGGCACTATTAAGAGAGGATGTTGAGTTGGAGAGGATGGCGCAACTTTCTACCGCGAAAGGAAAATAAGTAACTATTAAGAGCATGATAATCGCTTACAAATTTGAAGCAGGCATCTCTCAACAGCAGCAAGTTTCCATGCCCACCTCTACTAGTGGTCCGTTAGTCTCAGCCCTCGTCGTTCCCGAGTTTGGGACACGGAAGCTCTCTTTAGAAACAACCGGGTGCACTATGCCTGTCGAGGCCATGCCGCAAGTGTTGAAAGGTAAAACCCCTTTCTCACGAGTGCTTAGAAGGATAGTAACACAAAGTTTGAAGTAGACTGGCTTGTCTTCTCCTTCATCGTGCAAGTCCCTTCGAAGTAGAAGCGACAACGGGTTTTAAGCCAACAATGCCTGCCATGTCCGGATCTGGTATAGGAACTCAGAGGGAGAAGCTAGGAGAAGGGTTTGGCCATCTGGATACGTTCTCAAATCTAGAAATAGGGGAGTTCAAGATGGATGATCTCTTCCATGATTTAAAAGGGAAACCTGAGGAGAGTGTTTAGACGACTGGGCCGATGGAAACGGGTAATCAAACTATGGTTGAAAAATAGAAGGTCCATCTACTTCCTAAGTCGGAGGAATAGGAGGAGAAGAGGAAGCCTGTTGAGCGCCCGACAGATAGCTTAAGAGGAAGCCAGGAAGAAGGTTGAGGAAGAGGCTCAGGCTAAGTTGTAGGAGGCGGCTAAAACGAAAGCCAATGACATGACCGTCGAGAAAAGGGCTGATGATGAGTTCCAGAGGTTGAAGGTAGAGGAGGACATGAAGCTTAAGGCTGGGTATGAGACCCAAAATAAAGTGAAATAGGAGGCCAAAAGGAAGGCAGGAAGAGATTCTAAGAAGGTTAAGGAAACTAGGAAAGAGGAGGACACATCGATGGTGTTAGCGACTGCTAGCGAAGCCACAACTAAGCCTTTGAAAGCGAGCGGTGGCCCTAGTGAAGTGACAACTGAGATCTCGAGCGGTGATGACGATGAAGAGGGATTCTTGGTGATTCCCCGAGGGAAAATAACTCCGTCTAAGGGGATTAAAGTGGAGGAAGCGGATCCAGGAAGAGGAAAATGAAGGGTAATGACAAGCCGTACATTGCCGAATCTGATAAGAAGAAGAGAGGTGGCTTGTCGAAGTGATTGTTATAGGCACTTTTTGGGTTATGTAGGCCGATAGGATACATGAGTACGACCCTTGCTTTTGGAGCGTAATGTATTTTTTATGTACATTGTGTCGTTAGAAAGAATAAATAGTCGTATTTTGTTTCGTGAGTGAAAGTTAGTTAACTTGCTTATATACATATTGTTCTAAGTGTATGATTTTTTATTCATGCTTTCCAGTTTTTTTACTTGCGTAAATGTAATTGTCGTTACACTTAGAAAAAGGTCGTCCGCAGCTTCGCCCTTGATATGCTCGAGTCGTGCGGAGCTCGTATGTGCTGACTCCGCTCTCGGAAATTCCTTTTGGTTGGGAGCTTCGAGTCGCGCAAAGTTTGAGTTTGGTGACTCCCCTCTTGGGATCTCCTTGTGGTCATTGATCCGGAGTCGTGAGGAGATAAGGTGGATGTCGTTGTTTCTTCCTTTATACTCTCCCGTCATTTCGTTTAGGTTGGAGTTTGAGGGCGTCATTGGTTCGATAGTTCCATACCCAGATCCAGACCCTATGAGTCAGATGTAGCCAAGAAGATGATCGATATCACACTTATTCGACTAGTGGGTTACCCCTAAGTCTAGATACTTAGGGACATACTTGGACACTCAAATTAATGAGCGTCGCTACTTGTTTATACTCAGTCTCGTCGTTGGATCGAGACTCGAGTTGACTTGTGAAGGGCAAACCACTGCACAACGTTTGAGTCTTTTTAAAGACTCGAGGTGGAGGATTGATGCCAAGGTTCGAGGTGCCGATCAAGTGTTGTGTGCTCTGTATGCTAGTCAGTCGTAGTGATAGATCAAACATACTACGAAGACAGTAAACACGCCAAGTACATGAAAGTCTGAATTTTACTTACTGATAACTTTTGGCAGTAGTGGCCATTTTTTATAGTGCCTTGAATTATGAAAACAAAACATTAGTGGAAAGCAGTAAATTTGTACACTAGACTAAGTGAAGTAGCGACAAGGTGCTCAGTGTTTCATGCTTTTGATAATTCGGTGCCATCAATGTTTGTTAGTTTGAAGGTCCCATCTCCGAGTCTCTGTTGTATGGCGTATGGACCTTCCTAGCAAGGATCGAAACCGGTCGGTGTGGGAAAGATCCGCTTCAGGATTAGGCCGCCGATGTCGAATTGCTTCAGATGGACTTTGGAGTTGAAGTATCAAGCGACTCGTTGACGTTGGGTAGCTACTCTGAGTTCGGCTTCGTCTCTCTTCTCTTTGAGTAAGTCAAGTGATTCCATGAGAAGATATTTGTTGGTCTTTAGACCATAATATGTGACTTGATGAGATTAGAGCATAAGCTCACTGGCGATGACGGCTTTAGATCCATATGAGAGAGCGAATGGAGTGTGACCGGTCGCCGACTTATGAGTAGTACGGTAGCCCAAAGGGCAAGAGGGATTTCATCAACCCATAAGCCTCCAACTTTTTCCAAATGCTTCTTGATGATGGACTTGATCACTTTGTTTGTTGCCTCGACTTGCCTATTGGCTTGAGGATAAGCTACTGCTGAGAATTTCTTCTCAATGTTGTGTCAGCGAAAGAAGATCTTGAACTCAGCACTCTCAAATTGAGTCCTGTTATCAAAAATGATAGTCTTGGGAACTCCAAAATGACATACTATGTTGCGGACGACAAAGTTGTTCACTTTTTTGGTGGTAATTGTAGTGAGGGGCTCGGTTTGGGCCCACTTGGTAAAGTAATCAACCGCGATGATGGCATTTCGCGCACCACCTCTGGCTATCGGAAGAGTTCCATTGATATTGATTACCCATACTGCAAACGACCATTGGCTGACCATCTGTGTAAGTTCGGTAGGAAGAGATTTTAGTATCATAGAGAGTCTCTAGCGCTTGTCGTAGCTTGCGGGCATAGTCTGCTACATCCCGCTTGAGATTCGGACAAAAATAGCCATATCGGTGAATCTTCTTTGCAAGAGTTTACCTCCTAGTGTGGTCACCACAACCGCCTTCGTGCGCATCTAGTAATACGCGATTGGCGTCGTTGTGGGCAACACACCGGAGTAATGCAACAGATAATCCTTTTCGGTAGAGCATTCCATCTTGAATGATGTAGTGTGATGATTTGCAAGTGAGTGCTCGTTTTTCATTTCAGTTGTTGGGGAGGATTCACGTTGCAGGTAATTCTTGATCGAAGTCATCCAAGACTCGGGCTCGAGCTCGATCTTCGTCGTTGATACCTAATCAGTCTACATCTGATAGAAACTAGAGATTTGAGTACTTTGACTAGGACGAATATTAAGAGTTGTGCATCCCAAGAAGTTACTAGTTTGGCTAATGAATCAGCCTTCTCGTTTTGTTCCCGAGGGATATAGGTAATGATGTAGTGGTCGAAGCTAGTAAGTAGTACACGGACCGAAGCAAGGTAGGAAGCAAGTCGTTCCTCCTTGGCTTGATTTTTCCCAACACCTATCGTACGATGAGTTGTGAATCAGAGTATATTTAGAGAACCTTGATGTTGGGTTCGATAACAATTCTAAGTCCGGTGATTGAGGCCACGTATTCTGCGTCTTTGTTTGTGGCAGAGAAGTTGATCTTCAGAGCATAACAAATCGAGCGTTCCTCAGGAGTAACAAGAACAACTCTGGTGTCGGAACATTGATTGTCAGATGATCTGTCCACGAATAGTTTCCATTGGATGTTGGGAGGCTCACTATCATTTGGAGGAGGTTCTTCGGGAATAGTGAACTCCACGATGAAATTGCTAAGGCTGGTCCAAGGATGGCTCGATGAGGGACGAATGTAAGCTTGAATTGACTTAGCTAATTATTCCATTTCAATAGTCGCCCTGACGCCTCGGGTCATTGTAAGACCTGTCGTAGCTAGTGGCCAGTGTAGACTTTGATTAGATGAGACTGAAAGTATGGTCGTTGCTTCCAGGAAGATATCAATAAGCAGTAAGTTATTTTTTTGAGTTTTGGATAGTTTTTTTATGTGCCTGTTAATCTCTTGTTGATGCAGTAAATGGGCCATTGGACATGATCTTCTTAGCGAACGAGTGTCGAGCTAATTGCCTGCGCAGAAACAGCTGAATAGATGAATAAGCCTTCATGGTCCATGGGTTATGATAGGATGGGTGGCTATTCTAAGTGATTCAGGAGGTCTTGAAATGCAACAATGCATTCTGGTGTCCACTCAAAACTGTGCTTCCGTTTCTTGAGCAAGTTAAAGAAAAGAATGCATTTATCGGTAGCTTTTAATATGAATCGACTTAGGGAAACCACTTTCCCGCTTAAGCTTTGAACATCCTTGATGTTATGAGGGGCTTGAATATCCTAGATGACTTGGATTTTTTTTCAAATTTTCCTTGAATCCCCGTGAATTAACTATGAAGCCTAAGAATTTTCCTGACGCAACGTCCAAAGAGCATTTCAAGGGATTGAGTTTCATGCTATATTTACAGAGGACGTCGAACATTTTTGCAAGGTCATTGATTTGGTTGTTCGACACCCTCAAATTTAGGAGCATGTCGTCCATGTAGACCTCCATGGATCTTCCGATTTGGTCCTTAAACATGCGGTTAGCCAATTGTTGATAGATGGCTTCAGCATTCTTGAGACCGAAGGGCATGGCAATATACCAATAGATCTGGAGTTCGATAATGAATGAAGTGTGCTCCTAGTTTGGAAGGCACATTGGAATTTTATTGTAACCCTATACGCATCCATGAAGGAGAGAAGTTAGCAGCTGACAGTGGAATCAACGAGCTGATCGATCTTTAAAAGTGGGAATCTGTCTTTCTGGCAAGCTTTGTTCAAGTGTGAGTAGTCGACACATGTTTGTCATTTCCCATTTGATTTTCTGAACAAGATCATATTTTAGATGCACTAGGAGTAGAGGGCGTCGCGGATAAAGCCATTGTAGAGCAGCCTTTCCACCTCCTCTTTAAGTGTTATCGATCTTTCCATTCCTAAGGTTCGATGCTTTTGCTTGATTGGAAGATGATTTGAGTTGATATTGAGCATGTGACAAGCGATTCCTAGGTCGATGCCACACATATCGGAATGGGCCCAAGGGAATACATCAAGGTTGGACGTCAAGAAATCCTCAAGTTCTTTCTTTATTGATGGGTGAAACTATGATCCAATCTTCAAGACCCGAGTTGGGTCGGCGGGGTTGATTGGAATGTCGATGGTTGGCTCCACCGGAGTCACCCTTTTGGAATTAGGCTCTTCATCTTCCTTAGATCAAGGTCTTCAAAAAGACGACAGTGGCGTCTGAGCCAGGACTTAGACCCCAATGGTTGCTATGCACTGGTGGTTTTGACGCAGCGGATTAGCGCCACATAATGCGAGGTAGCATGCTCTCGTGGTGGCTTGATCGCCCTTGACAATTGCGGTCCCATTCTTAGTTGGAAACTTCATGAGGAGGGACCATGGTGTCATGTAGACTCAGAATTCTGCAAGGAAAGGACATCCTAGAAAGACATTGTATGAAGGGGTAACATCAATGACCACGAAGTAGAGGATTTGGAATCTGCTACGATTCCACTCTCCGAGTTAGACCAGCATTTCTACCAAACCCACTGGCCAGTTGGAGGAGCTGTTGAAGCCATGGACGGTGGCGTGCAAGGCTTCAAGTCTTTGCCTTCAAGCTTCATTTGGTCATAGGCCGACTTGAAGATGATATTGACTGAGCTCCTCGATCTATGAGGATTCTTCGGACGTTGGCATGGCCTACCTATACACAAATGACGAGAGGATAAATGGTTGGAATCTTGATTCCGGTAGCATCTCTTTTGTGAAAAACTATGTCATCACGCATAGTCTTCTTAAGCTTTGGCGGGACAGATTCATCTTGGGCGGAGCATGCTTCCAACTCAGAGTGCTTAATAGAGTTAGCGTATTCCTCCATATGACGGAAGCTTTCATTTACAGGGTGTGGTCCACTACAGATGGTGCTAATCACGATACCTCCACGAGGAGGTCTGAGATTGGATGGCCCCTGGGCCATTTGAGATGGAGGAAGTGCGGGCGTTAAATGGCCTGCGGCTTCTTCTTGGGGAGCAGGGTTCCAAACGTACTTCTCTAAGCTCTTCTCTTTGATGAGCTTCTTGATTGCATCCTTAAGGTGATGGTAGTCATTCATATTATGGCCGAACATGTCATGGAATATGCGGTATTTGCTAGAGTTCTTCTCCCGGCCGGTAGACTCTCTAGTGTCGACTTCTCAAACTGGATCATGTTACCGGTTCCTAAATAGATTGTCTCCAGCTCGGACTTGAGTGGAGTGTAGACCTTGTAAGTTGAGTAGCGGTCGCACTTCTTCTGATCTCCAGGTGACCAGTTGTTGTGGCCGCCTGGCTTGCCAATGTTCGGCTTGGGCTTGTATGGAGTCGTCCATTTACCCATGTCAAAAGATTCCCCGACTTGTTTTCCCTTGACCCTGTCATGAACAGAGCTCGGGTGTGGTTTGAGAGGATGTCCTGTCTGAGCTTCCCTATTGCTACATGCTTCTTGGCATAGAACCAATTGGCCTTCTCGTAGAAATCCTCCAAGGTTTTTGGCCGCTTCCTGTCAATCCAAGCTGCAAATTCAGTATTGGTATTAGCAAGTTGAACCAAGATGGTGCGAGGTTCGGGTTCTTCGACTTCTGCCAGGGAGCTGTTGAAACATTCGAGGTAACTCTTGATAGTTTCCCCCTTGCCCTGGTAGAGGGTTGAGAGAGTCAGGGTGTCCTTAGGCCTTGCGACATGCATCCTTAATTGTTTCACTTGCTTGGAACAAGCTGGTCAAAAGTTGAGATGGATCTGGCTGGTAGTCGGGATAACCAAAGGAAAGCGACGCCTTCGAGGAAGTCCAGGAAGCATTTTCATATAATAGCATAGGTGGCTCGACTTGAGTTAAAAATGCCACTAATAACTATTTAAGAAGTTACAAGGATCAGTCTTTTCTGAGAAAGCTGTCAGTTGGGTTATAATGAAGCGTCGAGGCCATTCGGCATCGCGGACTGCCCGAGTGAAGGGGTTATGCCTCGTGTTGGTTTCCTAAACATCTATGGTGTGCCTCTACGTTTCTCTCACGATCCTTCGGACCATGTCAGTGAGAATCGCAGGCTGAACCTCTGTTGGATTCTAGCGGTCGTGGTCCAACCCGAGTGTTCGAGGCCGTGGGCACCTTCTTGGATGAACATCTGAATCATCTTCGAGAATGTCATCAACCTCGACGACTTGATTCTGTTGAGGTTGGTTGGGAGATACTTGGGCCTGATTAGCTACTAGATGCGCAGGCGCCAAGTTCTAAGGAGCGATAGAGAGCTTATGTTGAGGAAGGAGTTAGGTACTAGGTCCTGATTTGTCGTTAGTACCGAACCAGGAATGGTCGCGTTGACGCGTTCCCTCACTGAAGATGATGATAGTTCCATTACCATTTCCATTTCCATTGGCGCTAGCCCTCCTCCTTTGCCTTCGGTTCCCATGGTATATGTCGGAAGAAGAGCTTTCTGAGGCATTCGGTAGGGAATGAGCATTTCTATTGACTTTGAGGCGAGCGATGTCGCGTCAAGCATTTTCTTGAAGTCGTCCCACCAACTCGATGTTTGTCTTCATTTTCTCATTAAGTTCTCTCGTCCTATCTTCCAACTTTTTGTTAAGTTTAAAGATTTGGCTTGGGTTACTAGAGCATCGGGATTCTAAGAGTTAGTGATATCCTTGTCGACTGGATTTTTCGAAGGTTGAATCTAAGGAGAAGTTTCGATGACAGCAACAGTGGAAGTTCCGATCATAGGGTTCTTTCCTTTTCTAACAATCGTAAACAAACTTAGGAGATAGGTCTAAAGGACCTAAGTAGCGCTTCTAGTTTGAGATGGAAATCGATTGGAAAGAAGCGAGTCTCGAGGCTTCGAGTATCTTCTCAGTGAAAGAACCAAAGTGTTTACGTGCAAAAGTTGGTGTAACACCCAAAGATTCTTGAGTTAACGAGAATAAAGTTTCACGCAAGGAAAATGTTTAGAAAAGTAATGAACACAATGTTTTATAGTGGTTCGGTCCGAGTTGAACCTACATCCACTTTGAAGCTTTTGCTGATTTTATTCAATATTGAAGGATTACAACGATAGACATCATCATTACATAGGATTACAATGATTTATTAATTTCTCAGGAGTCACTGTTTGAAAGTTCAAGGCCTCGAGAAAGATTTACTTTATCTTCCCCAAAGTTCCAAGGCACTTTAAAGGTATCTAAGGTCCTTTCAAGTTGTCAAATCATGAAAATGCCAATCCCTTTCAAGTGTGAGTAAGAGACTATTTATAGGTAGTGGAGTAGGTGAGAAATGGGGACCACAAGCTGAAATTTGCATCCTGAAGTGGCATGCTTGGTTACACTTCGTATTCCGAAGGATATGAAATTTCGTATCCGGAGATACGAATTTCGTGAATTTCGTATCACGGAGGATACGAAATTCGTACGTTGAGGGATATGAGCTTCATATCCCATAGGATACGAGCTTCGTATAGCGTAGGATACGAAATCTCGTATCCAGAGGGATATGAAATGTGTATCCTGGGGATACGAAATCTCGTATCCTAAGGGATACAAGATGTGTATCCTAAGGGATACAAGGTGCGAGATGTTTGGGCAGTGATCGAGGGATGCGAATTCTCCCAGGTTGGAGTCTTATTGAGGGGTTATGAGACCGACACTTGCGCGACTTCCTTTAGGCCTGAATGCTGAGTATCCTAGTAATACTTTAGGCTTTTGTACCACGTGATGGGCCGAGTTTAGTGGGCCTATAGTGCTTTTGGGAGTCGGACCAAAAGGTAACAGTAAGTATTTGTTTTTTCCAGTTGTATTGATTTAGTTAGGAATATTTCTTTTGTATTGTATTTGTTATTTGTTTTTGTTATTAGCTACCTTAATCATCTTGTACTTTGTTTTGGTTTGTTTAATAAAGTACTCTCTTTTTCATAAAAAGAAACTTTTCAAAAGGAGTGTTATACCAAACTTCTCAATGACACAACCAACCTTTCGAAGGAATCGAAAGGGGCCATCATCAAATGATTCAAGGCTCTTGACCAACTTGAAGACAGGCGGTAAAAACTTAATCCCCTTCGGCTGGGCTAAAAGATTATTCATACCTAGAATAACACCCTTTGGTGGTCATATTCTCGAGTTCCAACTAAGCAAAAGCTTTCAAGCAACCAAGAAAGCGCCTAGTTTATCTCTATCAATGACAGAATAACCCTTCTCGAATACCTAAAAACAATGATTTTGCACCAAAGAAGTACAATCTAGGATGAAGCATCCCTTTGAAGGCAACTGATTATATCAATTAATCCCTTCAAAATGACCAAATCACCCGACAATAGATGTTTCATTCGGGACTAACCTTGTTAAGATCATCGTGATAAGGGCTTTTGACGAGAGGATTTCAAGGAAGAACTTTAGTTACATAAACTCGGATATCACCCTTTGGACATGTGAAGTATTCCCGGACGCCCTTCAACAGAGCTATAAGCTTATCTGAAGCCATCTTTTGGAGCCTAATGTCGCATTACTTCCCAGTATTGTGCCGATAGCACAAAAGCGAAGGATCAAAGGGTACTACTACCAGTCTTCCGCTTTAGTTCCATTAAAAGAAAGGTAACGAAAGAGCAAAGACAGAAGGGGGTCAACTAGCATCTATAAATGCGACTCCGGGGGTCCTAAAGCAGGCGAAATTTTACCATTCTAAATTCTGGTACTCAAAATCTATATTGTAAGCCTAAATACGAAAAAGAATTAGGAGTTTACCTTACAAAAGAAGATGTATTTATCAAAATTGTCAATAAAAAAGGGATTTTAGTCAACGAGAATTTTCAGTTTATAAGGCTTCTGTCTACTTTATTTCCTTTCGACTTCAACGACTACACTAACAAGTAATCATCTATTCTATTTGAAATCTACTTAACTAATTTATCTAAAAGGTCTAGAGGCTATTGATTGAAGTAGAAGGCCTTACTTACATACATGCAATAAGATAATAAAGAAGCTTTACTAAAAGTTTAACGTTTTAGGGTATTAACCATTTTTATGGTTGATATTTTTTATGCTAGAAGGAGGGCTTGAACCTCATCTATATTATTCTTCTTTCATAAAAATAAAACGCAGGATTCAAAGCGATAGTGAAATCAATGAGAAAAAGTGATCAGGGATCTTCTTAGCCATGGACCTTAAAGGATAATGTTAACCCAAGTTTCAATATGGAAATTGGAAAGCCTTCGATGTTAACGAAAGAGGGTAATGATGAAGTTGAAGTTCAAATTTTAGCACAATAACTTGCTGACATGAAAAGGCTTCTATATGAGGCTTTAATGCAAGAATCTTTCTAAACGAAGCCTCCGAGAATATAATTAGGAAAGTTAATCTCTTGAAAACACGAAAGCCAAATTCTTTATTCTTCAGGGTAGTTAAGTAATCAATTTCCTAGTAGAATGAAAATGATCAACCAATATAAGGAATATCCACTCTAGAGGAAGGAAAAACTTTTGAGCTGAAAAAGGGTTAAAAATATTTATAAGGAGTTAATTTTTCAAAATAAATAACAGCCATCAAGATTCCAGCTGACACAAAGATGCCACACTTATGCATGATGGAACACTTATCTGGATGTGTATATCTCTATCTTTTAGAGTTACATGAATGTACTTGATGCCTCTAGGGCATCCGATGCAAAATCTTACTAATTATCCTTCGTAAAGAAGCTAATGGATTCCATATGCATTATCAAGGGTCTATTATTCACCCTTGGAAGCAATCTTGTCCCATATACAATAGAAACTTCTATATGTGTAAAGATCCAACTATTAAACATCATGAATTATCCAAAATAAAGCAAAGATCAAAGGAATCACTTTGCTGACTAGAATGACCTTGGTTTGGCTATACTTCAAGAGTGTTGAGGTTCAAAAGTTCTTGCCATTTTATCTTTTACTTTCCCTAAGCATGTCTCTCTAGTAGGCACTAGTTTTTCAAGTCATGAAGATCTTGCCAATTGAGAAGCCTACTTTTCATTTAGTGCGTGCACCATGTGTAAGCACATCATTAGTCTAGACAGTTCATTTTTTAAAGCTGCATAATGGTGATGCAAGTTGGGGACTATTGATGTGACAACATTATTAATTAAACCCAGTTGGTGTTAGAAAATTATGTATTATCATAAAAATAATTGACAATGTGAAGTGTGATCCCTTAATATTTATATAGAATACATTATATATATCGGCTGATGTGGAAATAATCTAAACATGCCCACATACATGTGGCATGTTATGAGCCAAACACATGGACATATATATCAGGCGACGTAGAGAAAATGTGTCGACTAAGTGCACACAAGTTAAACTACCCCTGATACCAAGTTAAACTATCCCCTCCTTAAAGGATTTCGTCCCCGAAATCTTCAAGTTAGGAAGAACGTATCCTACCATCCAACATCCATCTACTCAAAACATCATCCACGAGCAATCATTGTCCTTACAAGATTCTAAATGTTGCATGAACATATGCAAAGGTGTGTGTATATGTACTTATCTAATGCAAATATCATCAATGCAAATTATGTTAGTGAAATGAATCCATATGTATGCAATTCCTAACATAATGTATAACATCTATATGTGTGCACATAACATACATCCATATGCAACATCCATGTGATAACACAAAAATTTTCATCCATGAATAAGCATAAACACTCATGCATATGCAATATGAGGAGTGTGTGAGCCGATCTAGTGCCTAACGTGTATAATGCATCCACGAGTAACCACTTGCAAACACTTGCAACCACTTACAACCATCAAGCATAACATGTTTCAAACACATGTTTCATCCAAAGGGTTTCTACCTAAGGTTCTCATGACAAGATTAACACGATAAACTAGATAATCAAGACAAACATGGATAGCAAAAGATATGCTACAAAGAGATCGGAAAGATAAGCAGGATATACTCTTTTCGGATTACAAGAAATCCCTTCCTAACCCCAATCCTATAAAAGCCCAAAAGGTTTAGTCAACCTAACGGACCCCTTCAAACCCTGACATGTATTACTAGCCAATAAGTCATACCTCCCGACAGAAATAGGACCGAAAATGGGACCGAGAGGATATACATAAAAAGATAACATGCAAGTAAGTTCCACAGGAAAACAAGGATCAAGGATATGCTCTTAAAAAGAGATATGATGCGCGTATCCAGCCTTCAATCTTCTAAGTCACGTTTCCTTGAGTTTAACTCCACTGTGCTTTGACTATCTTTTACTTCATGATTTCTTGGCTTCTTAACTCTTATTTCCAAATATGAGTTGGAACCCATTTCATTGTCGCCTCTCGTCTTTCACTTACTCTTCTATCATTCTTGGCTTAAACATAACTATGACATCATGGTTTCATGCAAGCTCTCCAAAATTCACTAGTGAATCCTGGATCTCGTTTACTTACTATAAAGTATTCCACGCAGCAGAACTTTTCTCGAAAATACCAATCCACGTTGCCAATGAACCATCCGCTTGCGAATGATAGGCCGTGCTTAGATTCAATTGCTTGCCCATGACTTCTCGTAGACTATCCCAAAACTGGCTAGTGAAGATTGAGTCCTGGTTACTAACTATACTTTAGGGAACCTCGTGCAACCGCTTTATTTCTTGAAAGTAAACTGTCGCTAGCTAAGATGCAGTCCTTTCGCTCTTTACCGGAGTGAAATGAGCGCTCTTCGTGAGTCTACCTACTATGACCCACATGCTCGTATTCTCTTTCCTTGACCTAGGTAGTCCATCCACGAAATCCTTCGTGATGCTTTTCCCTCTTCCATTGCGGGGACCTCCAATGGATATAATAGCCCACCGGGCTTCTATAACTCGGCCTTAATCTGTTGGCACCACATGCACTTGGGACAAACTTGGCCACCTCCTCGGGTGATGTGCATCTTCAAGAACCTTCTTTCTCTCATCGCATCTTAGCCATCCCTTGTTATCTATAGCGAGGTGTCTTAACATCTCGCCTCGAATCAACTTGTCTATGATCTCGACTAACTAAGGGTCTTCTTTCTGCGAAGTCCCTACTTGATCCAGAAGGGTAGGTCTAAGCTCAAGGGACGCTAACTAATTAAACTGAGAGAACTTCTTACTTCAGTTGCATTCCTTGGAGTCTTCTAATCCTGAACTGCAACTACCTTAGCGGGATCCACCGCTAAGCCTTGCTTAGAAACTATATGCCCAAGGAAACTAACTCCTTTTTCTCCAAAATGACATTTGGAGGACTTGGCTTTCAACTGATGCGCTCTAAGCGTATCCATCACCTCCACGAGGTGCCTTGCGTGCTCTTCCTCATCCTTAGAGAAGACCAGAATATCATCTATGAAGACCACGACAAACTTGTTCAAGAACTCCCTGAACACCCTACTCATCAAGTCCACGAAGTAGGCGGGTGCATTAATCAAACCGAATGGCATGACCAGCCATTCTAAGAATCCATCCGGAGTTCTGAACGCAGTCTTGTCTATACTATCCTCAGCTACTCTGAGCTGATGGAATCCAGTAACAAGATCAAGAGAAAACAGATATTCCTACAAGCTGATCAAACAAATCATTGATCCTTGGCAATGGTTGTCTATTCTCTTCGTTTAACTCACGATAATCGACACAAGGTCGAAGAGAACCATCTGCCTTGGTAGTAAATACTACAGGCGCTCCCCATTCAGATATACTTCATCTAATGAAGTTCTTCTCAAGCAACTCCTTGACTTGCTTTCTTAACTCTCATCTTGCGGGGCCATGTGCCTTACCGGCCACGAAACTATCTTGGCATTATCAACCAGATAAATGCGGAAATCTGTCTCTCGTTTAGGGGGAACCCCCTTCACTTCACCCAAGATATCAGGATATTCTCGGACCACCCTCACCGATTGCAAACTATCGATAGACGAGTTGAGGGATTCAAGATAACACAACATGACGGGACTCATAGGGTTACTAGAAATTTTTAGGGTATTACCGAGGCGAGTCATGAGCCTCACAACCCTATGCTCAAAAATCAAGGATGGCTCCAAACTGGACAACCCATCCATGCCCAAAAATCCACCCATACCCCATGAAACCGAGAATATAAGCATCACGCGAGAATTCAAATCCACCTAGATAATAGACAAATGGGCGGAACCCCCAATTGGATTTGAAACACACACGGGATCATTAACTAGACTAGTACTTAGGTGCAAACTTTCAACTAGATCAGACGAGATAAACTATGCGATGCACCACAATCAAACAAGGTACGAACTGGGAAAATCAGAAATATAAACAAGATTTTCAACAGAAATACTACCTCGATCGGGAACTGGAGCGGCATTGAGAGCATGAACATGCCCTCCTGATGGTCTTGCATACTGAGTCTAACCTTGCCCTTGCTTCTTCGGGCAATCCTTACTGAAATGTCCAAACTCACCGCAATGAAAGCATTCGCCATCCTTCCTTTTCCTCTTCTTACAATCCTTAATAAGATGCCCAACTAAACCGCAATAATAGCACTTTCCCTTTTTGTTATTGCCCTTGTTGTTGTTCCCCTTGTTACCTTGACTTATGTTCTTGTTCTTATTGCCTTGACTGCTCTGACCACTTGGATTACCCTGATTTCCTTTCCACTGGGAATCAGTCTTCTTGGCTTGAGTATCATTCATCTTGATCTCTTTCTTGTCACTCCTATTCTCTTCATTGAGTAGGGCCATATTCACCAAACTTTCGAAAGTTGCCCCCAAGGGTATATGAGTCATGGCTAAACCATGTAATGGCTCATTTAATCCTAGAGCAAAGTATAAAGCCTTCTTCTGAGCTGTGTTGACAAAGTCTAAACCGAACCGAGCAAGTTGATTAAACTTATCCACGTATTCCCTAATAGTCATGTCCCCTTGCTTTAGTGATAGGAACCTTAGTCCAAACTTTCCCCGAAAGTCATCCCAAGTCTCAATTGGCCTAGTAGCGGTGGTGACCACCCACCAATGTGCAGCTTCTTCCTTTAGCAACCACACTGCTAATAAAACCTTCCTACGGTCATCTATATCAAAGAAGGCAAAAAGATCTTCGGTTTCTTTCAACCAATTCCTGGCCTCTACGAAAGTCTCGGTTCCAATGAAATTCTTGCAACCCATCGCCCAAAAGTCTTTGCAAATCTCCGCGAAATCCTTTTGTGGATGCCGAGGGGAAGGAGGAAGAGGAACATTAACTACTGGAGGAGGAGGAGGAGGGACATCTGCGGGGCCGGCTACGGTCGCCCAAGCCTCCAAAAGTCTCCTATACCAAACAGGTACGTGTACTCCCTCCGGAATGGCAAAGTTATTGGCCATACTGAAAACGAAGAAAAAGATAGATTCAGAATGGAGAAAAACGAAGGAATTTTTGCTAATGGCTTTTTGGGGAATAGCCTTTAAAATAAACTAGACTTTTCTTTGGAAAATACTTTATACTTGGTTTTGAAAATAGTTTTTCAAAAGTTTTCTAAAAACCTTTTTGTTCCTTCTCGTAAACCATATGCTCTGATACCAAATGTAACACCCCACCTCCGCCAGGGTGACTCTTGCAAGCATTCTGACTTTGGAGGGGCGTTTGAATCAGGTAAATATGCATAATGATATATCAAGGCAGAACAAGAACATATGTATATATGTAAACAGAGTAAATAACATAGATAAAAACAGCGGAAGATTTCAAACCATTTCAAAACAAGTCTGGTACAACATAATGTCAATTTTCCAAATACACAAGTCTAGATAAAAACAACATTACTGAAAAACTGAAATACATAAGTACTATCCCCAAAATAATTGATAACCATAGCTAGCTTCATGTCAAGACCATACATGAGCTAAAATCCCACAAGCAAGCGATCAGGAATCCAAGCTAAGCTCCAACGTTCCCACCCTGAGAACCTGGGGGGAAACGGAAGAAAAGAGGCGAAAGAAAACAGGTCAGTCAAAAAGACTGAGTAAGCCCTACTACAATCAATGTAAACTGGTAAAGTTAACTGGCATGAGCAGCAGGGATGAACATAAGGATAACAACATACTAGCATGATGATTAACAAACAAGGTAGATAAAGGTGTCATCGCATAATCAGGTTTAAGGTTTTTGCACCACAGGTGTACTAGCAAACTAACATGACTTGAATAAACAAGTATTGATCCCTTGGCCCAAGCTTTGGCCCAATAACATGTAGTGACCCCAATACGAGGTCCAAAATGTAAACAAGAAGTGATCCCCAGGCCCAAGTTTGGCCCAAACAGCATGAATGACCTAAACCAAGGTCCAACTAGCACGGTCTAGTCGATCGGCTCCCTATAAGCCTAACTCGTCAAGTGTCGGTGTCATACGGCCCAACTACGAAGTGTAGCTAAACTGTGCTAGGTCCACCCTAGGGTGTATCAAGTCCTAGGGTGTCAACCACTAACACAAATCAATGCACGCACAGTCTAAACCTACTGGTGCACGTGCCTGCTTTTTCAACTTCGGACCATGTGCACGACCATGGCCCGCCTGAACCTACACCGGCGCACCTACTCAGCCGTCGTTTTGGTCGCTTACATGGCATCCAGTAATCGTGCCCCTCCCTAGCCTAGTCCCTAAGGTATCATGATACAACTAAGAGGGTTACTGGTGCAAAGGACCACGTAACTAGGGTTTCCTTAATGGGTTAAACATGGTTAACCCAACCCATTCAAGTACCAAGTTGGTTAAGTGTACCCAAGGTTCATGACTTAACCCTACCAACCCATCGTGTTTAATTGGTTAAGTATTCAAGCGGTCCATGACTTAACCCTAATCATGAGGCATTAATTAATTTAATGCGCCTTAACCTCTCACATTAGACTTTGTTGCGGTTACTAGTTAAGCTGGTCGGTTCCGGGTAGCTTTACACCACAACTTGGTCTAACCTCGGGTTCAAGGTACAACATGACCAACTTCTCACATTGGGTCCTATCGTTTGTAGCAACTAGTTAAGCCGGTCGGTTCCGGGTAGGTTTACGCTACAAACTCAACCCAACCTCGAGTTGGTCACACTTATATTTTCTAAGTGTCATGTCCACCAAAACACATTACAAGTTTTCAAGCAATTGGGTAGACCTAACTTAATAGGTAAATTCCCAATGGGTAGACCTAACTTAATAGGTAAATTCCCAAGCTTATGTTTTTATGTCTTTTAAGTTTACCCAACCCCAAACGCAATCTCATCGCTTACATATCGCAATAGCGCATAAAGGATAGAAAGAGGGAACTTGGCATAATCATGACATAAAGGTGTTGAAGCCACAAGTTCAACATGGTGGCATATGAAATGTACATGTGTTCATATACTTGCATATTACATTTTTAGGCCTCAAAAGCATGCATAAAACCAAACTTAGCATATTGGTGATACATGGTGATAAATGACATGTAAAAATGGCCATAAGTTCGCATTTGGCCTCACATGCAAGTTATCATAAGGGATATGATAACTTACATGTTGCCAAAATGCAACCTTTAGCATAAAGCTTGAAGCTTTATGTTCATAAGCCCAAGATAAGCTTGCATAACATGATAACATGAGCCAAATGATTAACTCAAACTTGCATAACATAACTTGCATATCATATGACAACTTGCATATCAAACTTGCATAACATAACTTACATATCATATGACAACTTGCATATCAAACTTGCATAACATAACTTGATGAACTTGCATATCACATCATAGTAAACTTGCATAACACATCATAGTAAACTTGCATATTATGGCAAACTTGCATATCATACATTTAACTTTAGAGTTTAAGTATGAAAGTAGAATAGGGCTTACTATGCGTAGGAAATATGACAAAGCCCTTATGCAACCAATTAGACCCAAAATGCAAGCTCTAAATCACTAAAAACCCTTGCTTTATGATGTAAATGTGGAAACTTGACTTGAATGCAAGCTAATGATGCTCATACAAGCTTGAAAACACTTGTATGCATGCAAAATCTCTCATAGAAATTTATTTAGAATTTTATGAAGAGAGTGGAGGCCATGAGAGGATTGATTTTGCCATAGTTTAGTTGTATGAATGAATAATGATGATTTAGGCTAGGTTTAGGGGTCCTTTTATAGAAGTTTAGGTTAGTTTAGGCCATAGGATTAACCCTAGTTTAGATCTAAACCATCAAAAATCGTCATAGGCCAGCAGAACAGACCAGAGAACCAAAACAGGTGCACCAAGCCAGCCAGGGTCAAGCCAGAAAGCTGTGCAGGCTTCTGGCTCGACACGGGCGCACTTCCCAAGTGCGCCAGTGTATTTTTGTACTGGCGCACTTCACAAGTGCGCCAGTGCATTCTGGCTCGATTTTCGGTTTTTCTGCCTAACTTCGTTCGTCCATATCTTCTTCATACGGACTCCGATTTTCGAAAACTCGGACTCTATTTCGCGTATTTTTCCGAGACGAACGCAATGGCACAGCCCGTTTCCCTTGATTCAGATTTTAGAATTAAATTCTGCCTCGATTTATGTTATAACAGGTTATTGAAAATACGGGTTGTTACAACTGTAGTCTATACTCATATGTTTTTGTAATTCATACATGCCGGGTAGACTCCTCGAAAAGACACATGTTTAAACGCACTTGTTCATTTTTATTTATAATCATGCGCACATGTTAGCAATGACTAATTTGTGTTTTTTTTTTCCCTTCTTTTTTTGGAAAAAATAAAATTGACATACCATTTTATTATTTTAGGAAAGGTTTAACAGGTGTAGTTTAAGGGCAACTAAGAGCAACTCCAATGGCTCAAATTCAGCCCGTAACATTAAGGTAATTGCACCCAGTGGTGCAATTACGACTGAATATGAAGGCTCCGATTCAGGATCCAGTTCAGGATCCTGAATCGGATCCTGGCGCCTGTAGTACAGGCGTCAGGATTCCTCATTTTTTCACCTCAACCTTCTCTTTTATTAAGAATTTTGTTTTTATTAGATTAATTTTGTTTTTAATCTCACTTCAATGGCGGAGGGGGGTACAGACGTCAGAATTCTGGCGCCTGTAATACAGGCGCCAGGATCTGGCGCCTGTAATGTAGGCGCTAGACCACTGGCGCCTACAGCCCAATTCAGGGCTGAATATTCAGCTCTGAATCCACTGGAGATGCCCTAAGAGTATTCAATGTTAGGATGCATGGCAATATTTTCAAAAGATGAAAGTAAAATGAGAAGTAAAAGTAAATAAACCGGCAGAAGAACATTAACTTTGCTCATGTTTTTTTGTCTGCTCCTGATAGTAACATTAAATGATAGACAGCAGTAAAAGCAAAAACAGCACAATATAGGCCAGTAGTATGCAACGGCTACAATCCCCACTGTCCCTATAATTGCTTTACCGTAAATCAGCATTTTAAAACAAAATCTCCAACGGTCACCTACGCATATTCCTTTTTACTGTTTCTCCCAATACTCCTTTTTTCTCCATTCTCAAAATCATTTCACTATTTACGTTTTCCAATAAGAACATACATTAATGGCGACTCCCCCTCCTCCTGCTACTGCTACTACTGTACAACATGTAACGAAAACATCATCAGACCAGCTTCTTTCCAAATTTGCAGACTCGGACCAGATGATAACCACTTCCAAATCCCAAGCAGGCAAAATGCAATTGCTGAGGGGTGGTCCAGCAATTTTACGGAAGAAACGATCAAGGCGTGTAGCTTCAGGTCTGGGAGCTAGAGAAGAGGTGGAGGCTTCAGAGGCAAATGCAAGGAAAGTAACGAAAAGGAGAAGCATAGGGGGTGGGGATAGGGCTTTGCTTCCAACGCACAGTGCGAGGAAAGAGAGCGGGTCGGTTAGGAAGAAGCTTGGAATTGTGAAGGCGGAGCATGGCACTTTGATGTTGCTTGCTGCCTTGGGGAAGGTTTGTTCTCCTTTCTTTTCTTATTTACAATGGTCTGGCCACCATCTACTAGCTATGTTTATTACTGTACTGCTTGCCACAAGGCACTGCCATTTTGGCTAGGGGCGCCACGGTCAGCAGTTGATCACTGGCCGCAAGACCCATGGATCCCCTGGCCAAAACACAGCACTATCTTTATTCACCATATACCTCTTTCAATATGCAATTTCCAATAGATTGGCAGGATAATCTTCCTTAATGTTGAATGATCTGAGTTTAGTTTATTAATCAGTGAAGCAGTCGAAGTATTGTTATAATGAAAAAACATGTCAAGTCATAATTGACATTTTGAATGAACAGCATTATCATCATCACTGTACATGTTACAAAATTATCTATATATCAGTAAAAACGGCATCGTACTTGTAGATGATGACGGTAACAATTAACATGATAGTTTCAACCCATTTAATTAATCATTGAAATGCACAAAATAAACCAATAAACTTGTTTTCCAATTTACATACTAGTTTTGTTTTTCAAAATTGATTACCTTTCAGCACTACACAAGACAATGTGCAATTTTGTTTAGACAAAAACATAAAACTAAAAGCAACAAACATCCAGGAATGTGTAATCACAGTTTTGCGTTCTTTTCTCAAATCGAAAAAGAAGAGAAGTATGGATTTTCTGGAAATGTGAAACCACTTGAGGTATCATGAACTAATATTGTATTTGTTGCTTAAAGATTTATCAACTTATTTACTGCTTTTTAAAAATAAGTTTGTTTGATTCTCAATTCAAAGCATAAAACAGAATGATGAGAAAATGGCATTATGAAAATGCAAAATTCGAATTTTCACAATAATTAAATTGCTAGACGCTCAGTAACATGCACAAATAATACGTAGTGCATATATATAATCAAAATGTGGAAAGCTACTTTTGAGACTGGAAATCGTATAGTCTGAATGCAATTCAAAACTGAATTTGCCTATGCATATAATATAGTGGTTTTCATATTTTGTGATGATCCTTATTCTTATATTATCGCTTAAACTGTATGTTAAATGTACAGACATGGCGTAAAACTTTGGAAGGTGCATCGAAGATGTTTATTGAGAGACACTGCAACACGCATGTCCGTCTCATGAATGATATTGTGTAGTTGGAGAGCTCCTGTCAGTTTGATGTTTTCCCCTTCCTTTTTCATTTTTTTTTTTACGTAACTTACCTTTGTTATTTATTTCATTGCTTGAAGACATTTCCTTTTCTGATCACATAAAATATTTGTACTTAACCGTTTTTGTCCGTGGGCATACGTGTGCACATTATGGGTCTTCCATGAAATGTAAAGAAACAGGAATACATTTTTGAGCCATGCTATTTTACACCACCACCTCAACTTCAGATTACCCAGTTATAATCGGTTTTCAGTTGTTGTTAGGGAGGTGAAGAACACAGAAATATAGAGCGAACAACACTCATTTTCTTTTACCCGGTTTTAAACGTGTTGTAATGTCTTGTGCAGTGCAGTCGAAGTTATAAACTATATTCCTTGATTTCGAAAATAAGCCTACCTATATATAAGGCACCGAGTTTACAACAATACATCCATATCCTAAAAGCCTATGGGAAGTATTTCTCCTTGATTGTAAGCAATCTAACTTTTGCACTTAACTTTTGTTTATTTAATCAGCTTCTATCGTGACTTAGTTTCGATTATGAGGATGTTATATATATATTCACTTCGGCATTTTTGCTCACATGACATAAAGATAGTTTGAATACGCACGGAGTGGTTGCTTTATTACTGGTTTAATGCTCACGGCGCTACGATGGTTCACCAAGTATTTTGCTTGGTTGATCGCGGTGATTCAAAATCTTCTTACAGTCGCTACTCGTAAGCATTGTTTAGTGGATATTATTGTTGCTCTTGCATGTACCTTGATTCAGTGATACGGTATCGACTAGAAATGGCAACGAGACAGATTTTGCGACCAAACCCCGTTGATCCGTGTAACACCCCACTTCCGTTAAGGTCACTCACAAAATGAATGCATTAACTTCAGTGGAGCGTCATAAGTGTATAGAACAGATAAATTACAAAACAGACAAAATTTAAACAGCGGAAAATAAATAAAACTTTACTTTATTGATAAAACAACAACTTGGTAAAACAGCTTGTACAAAGATTGTTCCAGCACCAAAACACCAATACCCATTACAACAAAGCATCTGTCTTGTTTAACAAAATAAAGAAGCATGAAATGACAATGATATTCCCCAATAAAGCATGAGCCAGCCATAGCTGTGGAAAGGAGAGTCCAAAGAGCGCTAAGTGGTAATATTCTCTCTCTGTGAATCCTTTGGGGGGGGGGGGGAGAAAAAGGAGCGAAACAAAACATAGTCAGACATAAAGCCTGATAAGTACAGTGACTTTCAGCATGTAAATAGGTAAAAACATCATGACATGAATAAACTAGATACCAGTCATAACCATGATAATAAGCATAGCAAGACAACAAATGATGATCGTTAGATATGACAAGGTAAGATACACTGAATGCGCTTCGGTTCTTTCTCTGATTTCCTATTTTCTCTGCATCACCCAACTAGCCTTCTAACTAGTGTCTTTTATAGAACAATTCGTATTCCCTACTAGTGTTCCAACTAGTATCATATAAAAAAGGATCTGTATCCCCTACTAGTGTCTCAACTAGTATCCTATGTTATATAATAAGGTGATCCCAACCCCGCAATTGTGGTAGCCTTCAGGTGTATATCTAGTATGAGGATCTTACCTCACTCAGCCTAATTGCCATGAAGATGTCAGATGTACGCTTACTACCTTATCGATCGGCTTCCTACTTGTATTAATTTTCTTTGAGTCTGTGTCAATCGGCCCTCTCTTGCATGTAGATACCCTGTGCTGGTCCCACCATAAGGTGTATCAATCCCTATGATAGCAACCCGACACGATTCAAGATGCAGTGTATAACTACTGGTACCCAGTGCCTGTTTTTTCCACTCCGGAGCAGTGCATGCCCGTAATCCGTCGGAACCTACACTGACGTACCCTCTGCCGCTATTTTGACCGCTTATAATCAACCGAGTAATCGTGTCCAACCCTGCCTAGTTCAAGGTACCGTGGTACATCTATGTGGGTTACTACTGAAATGAGTCCCCGTTACTAGGATTTCCTAGGGTCTATTCGTATACCCCCCAAAATGGCTAATTGTTATCCATCCATTCAGGTTAACTTAACATATCCACACGTCATGTCATGTTGGTTAAGTGTTTTTTATTTACTTTAACCCTTCTCATTCATCATGTTGTAATTGATTAAGTGTTTTCTATTAACTTAACTATGTTCATTCATCATATTATATTGGTTAGGTGTTTCCCCTTAGCTTAACCCCATTCGTTCACCATGTTATATTGGTTAAGTGTTTCCCATTAACTTAACCTCACTCGTTCATCATGTTACGTTGGTTAAGTGTTGCCCTCTTGTGTTAACTTAACCCTACCACTTGTCATGTCACATTGGTTAAGTGCTGCCCTCTTGTGTTACTTAACCCTACCACTTGTCATGTCACATTGGTTAAGTGTTGCCCTCTTGTGTTACTTAAACCTACCACTTTTCATGTTACATTGGTTAAGCGTTGCCCTCTTGTGTTACTTAACCCTACAACTCTTAGCATGTCCGTTCATTACCATTAATTCATTCATTAATGCCTCAACCTCTCACATTAGAACTGTTGTTTGCGGTTGTTGGATGTGCCGAGCGATTCTGGGCAGACTTCTACCGCAAACTCATTCTAACCTCGAGTTTTGGGCTTAATGCGCTAACCTCTCATATTAGATCTATATTGTTGCGGTCGATGGATGTGCCGGGCGGTTCCGGACAGTCTTACACCGCAACTCAATCTAACCTCAATTAAGCACGTTCATCTTTAGCTAATTTACATATTTACTATACATGCCCAAGTCTGGATTTTATATGCTAATCATCCCAAATTCACAAAACTAGTCATGTTCCAATTCCCAAGTTATGCCCAACAAATTCAATTACAAGTTATTACTCAAAATAGGTTACACCCAATCTTCCTAAATTTGCAATAATAGTCATGCCCCAAAATCGCAATATACATTATGCTTGGCGTCCCAACCAATAGTTATGCCCCATCTAAATTTAATATTCCAATTTACAGTTTCCGCCCAATCTAGATTTAATATTTCAATTTACCTCAAGTTCGTAACAATAACATTTATACCCCAAATCATAACTTACAAATTATGTCCAAAAATTTCACCGAATATGTTATGCCCATTTTTTTCACCGAATACATTGTGCCCAATATTTACCCAAAATATTCCCCGTATTCCAATCGTTCGTATTTCGCGATTTCAACCTAGGTTCGAATGTAACCCAGGTTCATAAAGAAAAAGGAAATAGGGGAAGAGAGAGAGAAGGAGCATAAAATAAGAATAGGCATAAAAATAGGCATGTAACAACTGACCCGATACAAGAGATTTAGATCCAACAAAGATAGATTCTTGAATAAACTGATACAATCATTATCGCATGCATAAGAATAACATCACAAACCAAAGAGGATTATAAACCTTATGTACAACAAAGATAGGCCTGATTTAATCAATAAAAATAACCTCTAAGCCATGTAAAGACATAAATTCAATAGAAGGATACAGATAAATCTGAAAAGATTATCTTACAATCAGGCATAGACTTCGATTTATTTTATTACATGTCAATAATACAATCAGGTATTCAAATCTGAAAATAACGTGAACTTACATTGCTAGAATTAAGAAAAGATAATTGAATCGTTGTTGCTGAGGCTCTCTAATTTTCTTCTTGAATTTAGGTTGAAGAATGACGACTAGGCTAGTTTGGGGATGAACAGCATGACGGTGCCATAGCCTTTGAGCAATAGAATTAGGGTTGGGTTATGAGTGTATATATAGATTTCTAGAATTATTAAGAGCCTTTAGATCAACATAGGGTCCATCCAAACCATCCAGTCCAAGAGAATGCGTCATCGGGTCAATCAGAAGTCGCCACGTAGCCCTACGATTCAGAAATTCGTCACTACCTCATCAGCCAGATACAAAACGAAGTATTTCACCTAGATCTGGGGGGAGGGGGTCGACACCCCTATGGGGGGTCAACACCTATGTCAACACCCCTTAAGGGGGTCAACACCCTCTGACGAGAATTTTCCCTCCCAGCCTGTTTTTGGCTGATTTTGAATTTCAAACCCGTTTTTGACTTTTTGGACCTATTTCTGAAGTACTGAACCCAATATATATATATATATATATATATATATATATATATATATATATTCTCCCCTACACGTATACAAACTTCTAAGGCTTATAACTTCTCTATACAGTGTCTGATTTACGCAAACTCGGACTCTATTTCAAGTAGAATTCCGAGACGAATGCAATGGCGTAACCCGTTTCGTTTAATTCCCACTTTTTAAAATTAAGTATTCTTTAATTCGTTACTTTAATATTCACAGAAAATACGGTGTGTTACATTCTCATCTCCTTTAAAGGATTCCGTCCCCGAAATCTCTAAGTTAAGAAGAATGTATCCTAACATCCAACATCCATCTACTCAGCCATCAATCGCAGGCATCTGTTGTCCTTAAAAAGATTTCTAATGCTTTCGTGATCATATGCATAGTGTGTGTGCATGCCCTTATCTAATGCAAAATCAGGCGGTCTGCTGATTCAGTTGACCTCCTTAGTGCGAATTATGTCAGTGCTATGAGTCCATCATGTATACAATTACTCCTAATCGTATTTTATAACTTCTACATGAGTGTCCAATCATTCATACAAATGCAACATCCATATGATAACACATCAAGTTTCAATCCATATACAAATACATATATGCATATGCAATATAAAAGTGACTGAGCCGATCTAGTGCCTAATGTGTGTGTATATGCATCCACGAGCAACCACTAGCAAACACTTACATTCACTTGCATCCACCAAACATAACATGTCTCAAACACATGTTTACATCCATTGGCTTCCACCTAAGGATCGAGGATAGGACCGAGAGGATATACTTTAAAGATAAAAACTAGCATGCAAATAAACTTTACAGAAAAAGAGAGATCAAGGATTTACCCTCAAAAAGGGTATGATGCGTGTATCTAGTCTTCAGCCTTCTAAGTCGCATCTTCTTGAGCTTTACCCCATTGTGCTCTGGCTATCTTAACTTCACGATTGCGTAGCTTCTTAATTTCTGCTTCCAAAATATGAGTTGGAACTCATTTCACTGTCGCCCCTCGTTCCACCCCTTCTCCTTTTAGTATACTCGGCACTACAACTTCTACTGTGTCATGCTAAAAAGGTCTTTCGAAAGGTCTTCCAAAATTCACTAGAGGGTATTCCATGTGAAAGATTCCAAAATTCACTAGAGGGTATCTCTTGAAAATAAACAGATGTTAACCATGTTACCAGGTGTAGTTATTAAGGTGATTAGAGGTCTCTTCTCTACTTAACTTATCCATTGCGTCAACTATCTGAGAGTCTTTTCTTTGTGAAGTCCCTATTTGATCCAAAAAGCGTAGGTCTTACTCCTATCGACGCCAAGTACTAACTTAACCGAAGGTTTTAAAATCAAAGGTTGATATATATTCTAAATTTTTCCTTTTCACACAAAGAGGACTTGAAGTCAACCTTTTTCTTCTTAAGGCATCAGCTACGACCTTACCCTTCCTTCTTACATCAAAATGGCGCCTAGTCCGGTGCCGTATGAATCCGTATATACCGTAAAACTTTTACTACCATAAGGTAAAAGTCAAAACTGGGGCCGTTGTAAGAGCCCTCTTCGATCGTTGGAAAGCGACATCACAATCAATACCCCGAGCAAAGATTGGATTCTTCTTCATTAATCCAGTAAGTGGGGCTAATACCTTCGCAAAGTTCTTAACGAACTTCCTATATTGGTCCGCTAGTCCAAGAAAGCTTCTTACTTTTGTTGCATTCCTTGGGACCTTCCAGTCTTGCACCGTAACTACTTTTGCGGGATCTACTGCTATCCCTTCTTTGGACACCACATGTCCTAGAAATCTTACTTCTTCTCTCCAAAAATGACATTTTGGAGAACTTCGCCTTAAGTTGATGTGCTCGAAGTGTATCCATGACTTCTCTTAAATGCAAAGCATATTCTTCCCCGTTCTTTGAGAAAATCAAGATATCGTCCAAGAAGACTACTACAAACTTATTAAGGAACTCCCTAAACACCCTACTCATCAAGTCAACAAAATAAGCGGGTGCATTCGTCAAACCGAAAGGCATGACGAGCCATTCAAAGAAACCGTCGGGGGTCCCAAAAGCAGTATTGTCTATACTGTCCTCAGCTACTCTTAGCTGATGAAACCCTGTAGCCAAATCTAGTTAGGAGAAAACAGACGCACCTACAAGCTGGTCAAACAAATTATCTTTTCTTGGAAGTGGGTGCCTATTTTCTTTAGTTAGCTTATTTAATTCTCTATAATCCACGCACAGGGGAAGTGAACCATCCGCTTTGGTTGCAAAACACCATTGGAGAACCTCATTCAGAAATACTTCGCCTTATGAACCCCTTTTCAAGCAACTCTTTAACTTGCTTGCTGATCTCTTTCCTTTCCCTTGAAGCCATGTGTCTGATGGGTAAAGCAACAGGTTTTGCATTATCAACAAGGTATATGCGGAAGTCTATCTCTCGCTTCGGAGGCAAACCCTTCACCTCCTCAAAGATATCCGAGTATTCACGGACTACTCTAACAGATTGCAAGTTTTCAACAGATGCATCAAGAGATTCTAGGTAGCTGAGCATAACAGAAGTCATGGGAATACAAGAGATTTCGAGAGTGTTATCAAGGGGAGTCATAAGTCTAACCACTCTCCTTTCACAATTGGGAATGGCACCATTACTGGATAACCAATCCATCCCTAGAATCAACCCATAACCCATGAAACCAAAAACGTAAGAATTACATCTAAACTCAACGCTTAGTATAGATATTCCCAAATCCAAACAAATCATAGATGAATGAGCCGAACCCCTATTAGGATTTAAGACAACAATGGGATCCTCTACCCTACTAGTACTAAGGTGCAGAGACTCAACTATGGAAGCAAATAGAAAAGAATATGAAGCGCCAGAATGAAATAAAGTTCTAATGGGATGATTGAAAAGAAAAACTAAACTTTCAACAGAAACGTTCCTACCTCTCTTAGGTACACTAGCAGTGACAACATGCAATTGCCCTCTAGAAGATTATGTCCATTGCCCTTGTCCTTGTCTTCGGGCAATCCTTGATAAGATGCCCTGCTTCACCATACGGAAAACAACCGCCTGTCTTCTTCTTCCTATAATTAAATGACTCACTATACCACAGAAAAGACACTTCCTCTTGTCGTGGGATCTATTATTTCTTCCACCCTTCTTGTACTCCAATCTCTTGTTTGTGATTCTTCCACTTTGGCCTCTTTCTTTTCACCTTTCTCCTTCTGCGTGGATTAAGCCATATCAACAAGCTACTTATTCTTGGGCTTGTGCTCCTTAGCCAAACTCCCTTATTCTCATCCTTACTATCCTTGTGTAGCTTGTTGACTAGTCTCTTGAAACTACCACCATCGCACGACAACCTACAAGGCTTGAAAGAAAATTAGCCGCAAGTGAAACTACTGCGGCTACAGATGGAGGTTGGGCACTACTTTGCCCTCAACATGTGTCGTATGCCTACGAAACTATGGCGAAAAGAAAGGAAGAAGAGATTCAAATAGAGAATCGAAAGATAGTGCATATGGCTTTGGGGAATATGCATTTTAAAAACAATACTTTTCTCTTGAAAAACGCTTCTTTAAAACATGTTTTAGAAAACACACCTTTTAAAATATGATTTTGAAAAATCTTTTATCTGTTCTGGTAACCTGTAGCTCTGATACCATGTGTAACACCCCATCTCCTTTAAGGTCACTCACAAAGGGAATGCATTAACTTCAGTGGAGCGTCATAAGTGTATAGAACAGATAAATTACAAAACAGACAAAATTTAAACAGCGGAAAATAAATAAAACATTACTTTATTGATAAAACAACAACTTGGTAAAACAGCTTGTACAAAGATTGTTTTCCAGCACCAAAACACCAATACCCATTACAATAAAGCATCTGTCTTGTTTAACAAAATAAAGAAGCATGAAATGACAATGATATTCCCCAATAAAGCATGAGCCAGCCATAACTGTGAAAAGGAGAGTCCAAAGCAATACATCGTCTATCTTCGAGCTTGGAAAGAAAACCGAGCTAAGTGGAAATATTCCCCCCTTGTGAACCTGGAGGGGGGGGGGACGGAAGAAAAGGGAGAGAAACAAAACAGAGTCAGACATAAAGCCTGGTAAGTCCAGTGACTTTCAGCATGTAAATAGATAAAAGCATCATGACATGAATAAACTGGATACCAGTTATAACCATGATAATAAGCATAACAAGACAACAAATGATGATCGTTAGATATGACAAGGTAAGATACACTGAATGCGCTTCGGTTCTTTCTCTGATTTCCTATTTTCTCTGCACCACCCAACTAACATCCTAACTAGTGTCTTTTATAGAACGATTCGTATTCCCTACTAGTGTCCCAAATAGTATCCTGTGAAAAAGGATCAGTATCCCCAACTAGTGTTCCAACTAGTATTCTATGTTATATAATAAGGTGATCCTAACCCCGCAATTGTGGTAGCCTTCAGGTATACATCTAGTATGAGGATCTTACCTCAATCAGCCTAATTGCCATAAAGATGTTAGATGTACCCTTACTACCCTATCGATCGACTCCCTACTTGTATTAATTTTCCTTGTGTCTGTGTCAGTCGGCCCTCTCTTGCATGTAGATACCCTGTGCTGGTCCCACCATAAGGTGTATCAATTCCTATGATAGCAACCCAACACGATTCAAGATGCACAATGTATAACTGCTGGTACCTAGTGCCTGTTTTTTCCACTCCGGAGTACGTGCACGCTGTAATCCGTCGGAGCCTACACTGACGTACCCCCTGCCGCTATTTTGACCGCTTATAATCAGCCCAGTAATCGTTCCCCACCCTGCTTAGTTCAGGGTACTGTGATACATCTATGTGGGTTACTGCTGAAATGGGTCCCCATTACTAGGGTTTCCTAGGGTCTATTCGTATACCCCCAAATTGGCTAAGTGTTATCCATCCATTATTGTTAACTTAACCCATCCACACGTCATGTCATGTTGGTTAAGTATTTCTTATTAACTTAACCCTTCTCATTCATCATGTTGTGATTGGTTAAGTGTTTTCTATTAACTTAGCCATGTTCATTCATCATATTATATTGGTTAAGTGTTTCCCCTTAGCTTAACCCCATTCATTCACCATGTTATATTGGTTAAGTGTTTCCCATTAACTTAACCCATTCGTTCATCATGTTACGTTGGTTAAGTGTTGCCCTCTCGTGTTAACTTAACCCTACCACTTATTATGTTACATTGGTTTAAATGTTGCCCTCTTGTGTTACTTAACCCCACCACTTGTCATGTCACATTGGTTAAGTGTTGCCCTCTTGTGTTATTTAAACCTACCACTTTTCAAGTTACATTGGTTAAGCGTTGCCTTCTTGTGTTACTTAACCCTACCACTCTTAGCATGTCCGTTCATTACCATTAATTCATTCATTAATGCCTCAACCTCTCACATTAGAATTGTTGTTTGCAGTTGCTAGATGTGCCGGGCGGTTCTGGGCAGACTTCTACCGCAAACTCATTCTAATGTCGAGTTTTGGGCTTAATGCACAAACCTCTCACATTAGATCTATATTGTTGCGGTCGCTGGATGTGCCGGGCGGTTCTGGGCAGTCTTACACCGCAACTCAATCTAACCTCGGATTAGGCCCGTTCATCTTTAGCCAATTTACATATTTACTATACATGTCCAAGTCTAGATTTTATATGCTAATTATCCCAAATTCACAAAACTAGTCATGTTCCAATTTCCAAGTTATGCCCAACAAATTCAATTACAAGTTATTACTCAAAATAGGTTACACCCAATCTTCCTAAATTTGCAATAATAGTCATGCCCCAAAATCGCAATATACATTATGCTTGGCGTCCCAACCAATAGTTATGCCTAATCTAGATTTAATATTCCAATTTACAGTTTCCGCCCGATCTAGATTTAATATTTTAATTTACCCCAAGTTCATAAAAATAACATTTATACCCCAAATCACAAGTTACAAATTATATCCAACAATTTCACCGAATATGTTATGCCCAGTTATTTCACCAAATACATTGTGCCCAATATTTACCCAAAATATTCCCCGTATTCCAGTCGTTCGTATTTCGCGATTTCAGCCTAGGCTCGAAGGTGACCCAGGTTCATAAAAGAAAAAGGAATTAGGGAAAGAGAGAGAGAAGGAGCATAAAATAAGAATAGGCATGTAACAATAGACCTAATACCAGATATTTAGATCCAACAAAGATAGATTCTTGAATAAACTGATACAATCATTATCGCAGGCATAAGAATAACATCACGAACCAAAGAGGATTATAAACCTGATGTACAACAAAGATAGGCCTGATTTAATCAATAAAAATAACCTCTAAGGCATGTAAATACATAGATTCAATAGAAAGATAGGGATAAATTTGAAAAGATTATCTTATAATCAGGCATACACTTCGATTCATTTTATTACATGTCAAGATTACAATCAGGTATTCAAATCTGAAAATAACGTGGACTTACATTGCTAGGATTAAGAAAAGATAATTGAATCGTTGTTGTTGTAGCAAAATTAGTCTTCTAATTTGATTTGAGGCTCTCTAATATTCTTCTTGAATTTAGGTTGAAGAACGACGGTTATGCTAGTTTGGGGATGAACAGCATGACGTCGCCATAGCCTTTAAGCAATAGAATTAGGGTTGGGTTATGAGTGTATATATATATATGTCTAGGATTTCTAAGAGCCTTTAGATCAACATTGGGTCCATCCAAACCATCCAGTCCAAGAGAATGCGGCATCAGGTCAATCAGAAGTCGCCACGTTGCCCTACGACTCAGAAATTCGTCACTACCTCGTCAGCCAGATACAAAACAAAGTATTTCACCTAGATAGGGGGGTCGACACCCCTATGGGGGAGGTCGACACCTATGTCGACACCCCTATGGGGGGGTCGACACCCTATGGCGGGAATTTTTCTGCCCTGCCTGTTTTTGGATGATTTTGAATTTCAAACCCATTTTTGACTTTCTGGACCTATTTCTGAAGTACTGAACCCAATATATATATATATTCTTCCCTACACGTATACAAACTTATAAGGCTTATAACTTCTTCATACAGTATCCGATTTACGCAAACTCGGACTCTATTTCAAGCAGAATTCCGAGACGAACACAATGGTGTAACCCGTTTCGTTTAATTCCCACTTTTTAAAATTAAGTATTCTTTAATTCGTTACTTTAATATTCACATAAAATACGGCGTGTTACAATCTGCTCCTGTTTCGGTCCGTTTAGTGGGTATTGTTGTTGCTCTTGCATGTACCTTGATTCAGTGATAAGATATCGAATAGGAATGGCAATGAGGCGAGTTTAACATTCAAACCCGGTTGATCCGTCCCTATTTCGGTCCGTTTAGATCCATCACATTGGGTCTTCGGGACGAGTAGACCTGCGATCCACTTTGAGAGGTCCAGGTCTAAGGTCGGGCCCGAGGCACGGCTAACCAGTTCCAAATCTGACCCACATTTGTGAAACATCATTAAACTTCTTTACAATAATAATGATTACTGTCAATACTTTGACATATGCATGGTTATAACATGATTATTATATACTTTCAACACATAAACTATACTTTTTTCATAGTATTTAGTAGTATCAATGATAATTATACAATAACGATTGCTTACATTCTAAATTGTTAACGCATAACTCATTTTGTTATATTATTTAAACATTGAAAATACATAATTAGTTGTATATAATTTATCGTTTAGTGATTAAAAAATGTAAATAAATAAAATTGTATATCTATTCGGGTTTTGGTGCCAGTCAGGCCTACCTTACCCGTTTAGATTTTGGATACAGGGCGGTTGCAAATAATTTTGCATAGGACCGATCGGTATGCAAATATAAACGGTGACATTTTTGTAATTAGTAAAGGGCGACAGCAGACTATAAAGTTGGTCGGTCAGGAAAGTATTTATGTGATCGATCAGGTAAATTGAAGGATCGATCGGTAGTATAAAATAAGCCGATTGGTACCCTAATGCCAGCTGTACCAGTGGCAGTTTCGTAAATATTTTTATGACCGATCGGTATCCTGCACACTATAATTTCAACACTGCCACTACCACTAAACTACACCTATAAATACCCCCACTTTTCTACCATTCAAGGGACCGATTTTGCCACCCCGAAGAACTGCCTAAATCATTTTCTCCACCACTCTCAAACACTTCAAGCTCCATTAATGGCTTCTCCAACTCAATCCATCTCCCTCCAACAATAAGTAGATCAAATCTTCTCAAAGCTCCATTAGAGATTTCTCAAGTTCAATCCAAGCTACTCTAATCTCCGCTAAAGCCTAGATGTAACGCAAAATCACCATGGAACCAAGGAAAACCACTCAAGTGATCAAGTGATGAAGATATTCCTTAATCTCCACCACACTTAGAGAAGATCAAACCGTTCCTTTAGTAGATTCAAGTGAAATCTAGATCAACGAGAGAGATAAAAGAGAGAAATATCATGAAATGAGTGAAATGTACAAAGCGATGTATCTTGTGAACTCAAGTATAATAATTAGAAGTGATTCCATACTGGACGTAGGTCTAAATTGACCGAACCACTCTAAAAATTCCCTGTTCTTTACTTTTTGACTTTCACTTTGTGATTGTGGCTCCGTAAACTCAAATCTAACCATTTGGTGAAGTGCTCCAAGAGCACCTTTGGTGTTGTGGCATTTTTTTTGTTTCAACAAATCTGTTCCATTGTCATCCCTAATATCGAATATAACGGGAAGCGTCTTGAAATTGGGTTTCGGTCAATGAATAGAATTATTTAAAAATTGCTATTTAGGGATCATCTCAAACAATTAAACCATTGTTGCTGGAGTACAGTGATAAACGATCAATAACAAAAGAAGAGGTTTGGATGGTGTTTGATTTATCCTTTTTAGTTAAAGATTTTCGCCTACACTAATATACGAATGGTACATGTTTATCATTAAAAAAAAGAAAACATTTTTAGAAAACGTAGTTAGCACACAGAATATGATTTTTTCCCCTATGTTTTGGAAAGCAACGTAATAATATTCCTATCAATCCTTCCATTTCTACCGTCATCCCCTTCATATTCCTACCAATTCCAATGTCAACTCTCAACTTCTTTATTTACTGTACTAAATATTGAAAACTCAAAACACAATTTAATTAAATGCTATCTAAGCTTTTGAAACTTGTGATTGGTCAAATGATGCAAAGTGTAACACGAGGAGTTTTGGACAATCACTATGCGCGCGCATGCATGCACAAGTCCACATATACTTGCTACATGTATGTATGAATGAAGAAACGAACTTGGAAAAAAAAATGATACTTGCTACTTTGACATTACTTCATACATGGCATACCATTACTGCGATCAAAATTTCTTTTTTTCATTATTTCATTTGGATGGTCTACAAGGTTCATAACTACTTCTCTTACTACAGGACGTTTACATATCCAACACTTCGATTCGGCTCTACACGAACTTTGTTGATTCACCCCCAACATTATCCACTTGTCCGACTGTTGCTAAGCAGTTTTTGGATATCAAACGAACCTCTCCGGATTGTTATCTTAGTATGGCTGATTTAACCTCTTTTTCGATATAACAGTTAGACGATGGTAAAAAGTCATTCACCTCACGGGCAGAGAGACCAGACCTCTGTAGAGGATGAAGAGGGGCCAAGGCGCGGCTTGCCCTCCTGCTCACTACGCTCGCCTCTTTCTCGCTCTTCCCGCACGTATATATTGAGCAAAAACTTTCACTACAACAAAAGCATAAAATTGAGACAAAATCTAGAGACATATGATATTTTTGTCTGTAAATCAAATCTAATTTGATACAAAATAATTCCGTCACTGTTCATTAATACAAAGACCAAATGACCGTATTAAATGGGTCACAATTAATACATGCTCATAGAAAATATCTTCTTTCAACGTGTCCTTTAATCACTCCTTTACTCCCCACGTTTTCAGCTATAAACGTGTGATGCTTCTCTTCTCTCTGTAAACATGAAATAACTTCTCCCCCCCCCCCCCAAAATACGAAACCTACATCATCTTATCACCCATGAAACAAACCTTTTCTCAAAAAACAATATCAGGAAAAAAGAAGAAGGTAAAGGTCGGCAAATTTGATTAAAGAAAACGGTGGTTAGATTTCTCTTCCCGAATCTACTTATAAATCTAAATGCTTTCTAATGTATAATCGGTTTTTATAGTTGTTTTGCGCTAATTATTCTATAAATGTTAAATAGTTTTTACCGATTGTCAATGGTTTTCAATATCAGTCCTCTAAAATCAATTAACATACTATTTTTTCTTAATTTTTAATCTTTTATTGCTGCTGGATGAATAGGGTTAGGAGGACGTTAGGGGGATGGGGAAAGACTCACACATGCAAAGAAATGGGCGAGATGCATAATGACTAGGGAAAGAAGGCGGATCTAGGTCACACCGGTCGATGCCTGAGAAAAGAATCCTAGTAGGGTCAATAAACCTGGCCATAGTGTTCATGAAGACCATCTAAATTCTTTTTTTTGGGATAGAAACGATCTATAGCCTTGGAATTTGGTTAAGGAAATTTTTGGTAGCAGCGGCTTCAGCTAAGGACATCTGCTAAGGCTTCTAACAACCCCAACATATCAGATCATGTGGAAATTTCCATTCCAACTTCAAAAGAGATTTTACTAGGCATCATAACATTCAAGGTAACTACTTATCCGACCATCGTCACAGAGATGTTCATTAATGCTGCATTCAGTGTTGATATTCCATTTCTCACTCTTCTGGCTGCTCAATCGATTGAACTTGCTCCTAAGCAGGGAAAAATAACCAAGTTCCCTGGGTTGTAAAGTGCTATAGAACGATTTCATTCTTTGTATTTTTTAGTTTTGATTTTGACATGGATCTACGGTTGTAAGACTCAAGATTTGTAGATATGTACTGTACTTAATTATTATGGTTCAGCAAATGACGTTTGGTGTTTTGTTTGTGCATTCTATTGTCACTGCAGACAGAGCCGGCTCCAGCCTTTTGGTTGCCTTAGGCAAAATTCAATTTTGTTGCCTCTAAAAGAAAAGAAAAAAAATCTGTTCATGAAACCTGAAGCCTGCAAGTCATGAGGTTTTCCAACAGCAAGAAAACCAGTTTGTTTTCCATCTAAAGTTATTGCCTGGGGAAAAAAAACTTAGTAATGCCAACAGCAAAAAAAATATTTCGGTAGTCTCAAGTATTACCTTCATGAATATATCAAGATCTTCATCAGGCTTTATTCCAACATCTTTCTCTCTTCTAGCAAGTTCCGTTAGCATATCTACATCATTCTCAAAATAGTCGAGTTTAAAATTTAAAACACAGACTAGCGAAGGAAGCTAAAAATTCAGCTCAACAAATATATATATGAACTTACCATACTTTATTCCAACTCCTTGGTAGCGCCCAGAAAATTCCAGCGTTTCCCTAACTGACATTTCTGCAGCATGCCAATCTTGCTGACTAACATAAGCCGATGTTCTTTGAGGAACAAACTCTTTCAAATTGTACCCATTGTAAGTAATCATCCCTGACATCTGTATCAAAACTGAATGTATGTTAACTTGTATGTAAGGAGATTAAAAAAAAGATGCACAGAAAATAGTAACTTGGGACAGAAACAATATATTAGGTAGCAATAAAAAAGAACAAAGTAAATTCATATTCATTGTAACACCCCTCTTGAAAAGTTAACACAAAGATCTTTTAGCACAATGGTTAGTGCGTGGTGTTGCTTTATGGGAGGTCGGGGGTTCGATACCCGCGGTTGTTCACATTTGGTATTAGAGCTTTGGTTTACAGAGCTCGAGAACAATACACATTAGAACTAAACGAAAGAATTCATTAGAGATTGGATTAGTAATATCCAATAAGAATGACTCGTTAGAGATGGGATCAGTAGCATCCTAGAACGAGTGTGAAGAGTATTATTTTCTTTAAAATAAAAATGAAAACAAATTTAGTTTAGAAAATTTTATCTTAATATGCGTATTTGAGTATATTATTATATTTTAATTTGGACAATCGAGTATATAAAGATTTCGAATATACGAGTAATTAACGGATATTCGAAGTTTTAATATACTGGGTAGATATAGAATCACACTCTAGTCGCCCGGGGATAATTCTGATGATTGATACATCATCATCAGAGTTTATGTTCGAGTTTCGAAAGTGGTATATCTATATATTTCCATTGACTGGTGTGAGAACCAAAACTAAATAGGGTCTATTGTAGTGATTTGCAGTAAAAACATGATTTTTGATTATATATAAAAATTACATATGTTTGAAAAGTTAATCACCTAATTGATTGCTGGTTGTGATGTTTGATTATTAGTTTAACTAATAAAATATTGGAATGATAATTAAGTTAACCACTATATAATAGAATGATAAATTTAGTTAAATCAAATTTAATATTGAACTGAATTGGAAATCGATTAGAATTGAAAGTTGAGTTGGTGAATTAAATGACTTTTAGCTTCGTTCCTTTTCAAGGACAAAAAGATTTTAAGTGGGGGAGATTGTAACGACCCAGAATTTTGGGCCGAATTTAAATTTTTTATTTTAATGGGTTTTTAATATTTGAAATAATTTATTTTACATAATAACAACTATAAATTTATTTTAATCGAAGTTAAAATGAATAAATTTTATTTAAATTATAAACGGAGTTAGAAATAGCGCGGTAGTTTTAAAATTTGAATTTTAACTTTGATTGACTGTACAGGATGCAAAATAAATCGGATTTTAGCGAAACCAAAAATATTAGAATCTATTTAAAAATATCTTTCCAACGAATCCGAAAAATTGAAATTTCATAGCGGGAATCAAAAGTTATGTCCAATTCAAAATCTCAGAAAAACGCTATGGAATTTTTATATATAATATATAGGATCCAAAACGCTACTTTTTACATACGAATGAATTGGGACTCGAAACCACTTCCAATGAGTTTAAAATAATGTTTCTACATTGAAAAAGTATAAACACTAATATATTTCGAGTTTCGGAAATTATTCATATTTATTTGTATTTTTAATATTAAATATAGGGTCCGTTTGTCACAGGTCCCTATCAAGTTTCAAAATTAGGCTCACATCCGGTCCTAAACTTATTGTAAATTTGGTCCCTATTTTTCAAAAATATATAAAAAAATATAAAAAAAATCACGAAAATTCATTATTAAATAAAACACCTTCACGCCAAAAAATTCAGGTGGAAAAACAATCAAAAACCACGTCAAAACTCAAAATAACACAAAATCAGCGAAACAACAGGTTTTTGTATCAAAAGATGCACCTATTTGTAAATAGTTGCATACATTCATGCTTATATTTCAGTGTTGCGCCCAAACTGCAGTATAAATGCATACACGTATGCAGCTAAACTGCATTACATGCATCCTTTTATGCATATATTCAAATTTGGCCTGTTTTTTAAAGCATTCGTCGTTTTCAGATATTGTTGCACACATTTATGCTCTTGTACAGAATAAATGCATGCATTCATGCGCATATCCGCAAGCCGTCGCCCCTTTTAAAATTGTTGCACACATGCATGCATATATACAGAATAGTTGCATTCATGCATGCAACTTTTCGTTACACGTGAATCTCAGTTCAACTTTGTATGCATAAATGTATGCAGTTATTTGCTAATAGTTGCATACATGTATGCGTATACTGGTCCAGATTTTCAGCATAAATACACTATATAAATATATGCATACATGTATGCTACTATAAGCAATAGTTGCACAGAAGTATACAACTTTTTTTTTTAATTTGCGTGGGCTCCTGGGATTATTTCCAGATTTTTTTTTTTAGTGTGTGCCGCATTTTTTTTGGGTCAGAATTGGGAAAACACGTAACATGGCATAGGACAAGGCGGAAGGGGATGAAAATTTTGGGCGGCACCTTAAAATAGGGACCGGAAATGCAATAAAACTTTCACTGGATGTGGCGTGAATTAAGTTCCATTTTAGGGATGTGAGCCTAATTTTCACTTAAATATATACGCCTTAAAAATGGGAATTTTGCAAACGACCTCCGAATTCGACGAAACCACTTTCTATGGATTCGGAATATTAAATTATTGTTAGATTCCAAATTTCATAATTTTTGAAGCTAGTATGTGGTCGTAATAAATTTTACAGTGAAAAACAGTCAATTTTCAGACTTTAAAAATTCGCTATTTATTCAAACTGACTCGGAATTCATCGAAACGAGTTTCTATGGATTCATAATGTCAAGAAATAATTATGTTTCAATTTTCATAAAAAATGGAATTCGCAGGTGTTAACACGGAATTTTAAACTAAGAAAACAGACAAAATTTGAAGAAGATAAATTACATGAGAGGTTAAAATAAGGGTAGCGGGCCTAATTTAATTATTAACCCATATAAAATATCATAAGTGCTATCTTAGCTGAACCCTAAGACAAAACATAGCGGGCCTAAGACAAAAATATCACGGGAGTGTAACATCATTTTAAATTATCATAAATAATAAATCATTAGTTTAACCTGTTGAATATTTTCAATTTCAAACATAACATGACATGACATCCAAATCCACAATCCGTTCAACAAACAATTACTTCCATCACCAATAATTTATTTACATTTAATTATAAAAATAAATAACTATTCGAAAATTGAGTGAGCAAAAGAGTTCTCACCTTTGCCGCTTTAAATGACGGTTCGGGCCCTATTTTGGCCCAAGATCCAACATGCTCCAAATTGGGCGTAGTTAGTGTCGTTGCGAAGCTCTCGACTCGCTGATCGCAGCAAATCCTGTTTCGCGCGATTTCGAGTTCGTATCATAAAGTTATGAATTTTCGAAGTTTGTAATAATTAAATAATTAATTTAAATTATGAAAATTACCCAAATTTTCAACTTGCTCAGAATCGGACAAAATTACTGCTCGCTCGAAGCTCTTGACATAACGATCTCAACGGATTCAGTTTCATGCAATTTCGATAATGTGACAAAAAGTTATGCACTTGCGAATTTAACAAATCGATTTAAATAATATTTAAATTTGTAAAAATTACCCAAAATTTCAACTTCCTCCAAATTGGACAAATTTTGTGTCCACGCGAAGCTCTCGTCGCCACGATCGCAGCAGGCCTGAAATCGTCAAATTTCGATCTGGTATGTAAAAGATATTGCATTACGAACATTGAATATAAAATTAAATAATTGTTTCGCGTTTAAGCCCTTAACCTTTTTTTTCAAATAGCACCCTGAACTTAAAATGCTCACCACGGCCAAACCGTAAGTCGGAATTGCACGAAACCAGCGCCATTCTCTCCGGCTTCTCCCCCTCTTTCCACGCCTGGTGGTCCCCCTTCCAGTTCGCCACGTGGGACCCACGATCTGCAGTTGAACGAAAAAGTGCAATTTCCGTTCATCTCAGTGTTGCGGCCGCCTCGTTACTCCAAATGCCACCAATTTTTGTCAGTAGCTAGATCTCCACCTCCCGAACAACTTCTGCTTGGGTCACTTCGCCTGAAAATGCACGGATCGACGGGAAATTGCTCATCTTTGCGACTGTCCTGTTTTCAGCACCCCTCCAGTAAAATTGACATTCCGGCCAACTCCGGCCACCTGAGACCATGCCACCACTGCCAAAAGAACCGTATGCTTCCCCTCTACCACTGCCTGAAGTCGCTCGACCTATCTCTGTAACGACCCAGAAAATCTGAACCAATTTAAAAAAATTTAATTGGCTATAATAATGGATTTTAAATATTTAAAATAAATATTTTAAATAATAGCAATGAAAAGTGAGTTTGAATCGACATTTGAAAACGAATATAATTAATTCTAATTATAAACAAGGCCTGAAAAGGCGCTGTAGTTTCAAAAATTGAATTCAAACTTTGTCGGACTGTACCGGGTGCAAAACAAAACGGATTTGAGTGAAACCAAAAATATTTAAATCTGTTAGTGAATACCTTTCTAACGAATCTGAAAAATCGAAGTTTCATAGCGGAAAGCAAAAGTTATGGCCAAATGAATTTTCAGAAAGGTCGCTATGGAATTTATATAGCCCGTGAAATTGGCCATTTTGCATACGACCTCGAAATTCGATGAAACCACTTTTGTTAGATCCGGGATGTGAAGTTATTGCTAGGTTTCAAATTTCATAATTTTTGAAGCTAATATGTGAGCGTGGCAAAGGAAAATGTGTTTTGGTCAGAAACAGTTAAATTAGATCGACCAGAAATGGGCCTTTTTGCAAACGGTCTCAGAATTCGATGAAACTAGTTTTTTTGGGACCGTATCGTCAAAACATAGCCAGATTTATTTTTCTGGAATTTTTCGAATTAGTTTGTGGCCCTGGCAAATTGAAATGTACGTTCAAATCGAATATTGAATGTTATATATTTTAATTTGAATGGAAACCGACTGAAACAGACGAATGGGCCTTCGAAACATATCCCATTGTGTTCGGAATGGGGGTAAAACGCTAGGGACGACAGTCGTTGGGTTTGGATTGGGGTTCGTGTGTGAAAGGGGTATTTTGGAGATTTTAAAAAATATAAAATAAAATAAAAATTCCATTGGTGGACATATTTCTCTCTCCCCGACGTTTAGCCCAGACGCACGACGGAAGTAGATCGCCACCTTCTCTCCTCTGTTCCTCCTCCTACATGCAAAATTAGGTATAGGTTCTTTGGAGCTTTTTGAAGAGCTCGGCGGGTGCTTCAAATCCATACAAGGGTGGTAGTTTTTCGTTGCCTGAATTAAGAGAATCACCTCTCTGAAGTCGATGACTTCAATTCGCCGCCGCCGCCTACAGGGACCACCGAAGTGGACCCCGCTCCAGGCGCCAGTGCGCCTCACTCCCCTCTTCGTCGCTGCGAAGGCCGATCGTCGAACCGCTTCACCGTTTGCACGAAAAATCCAAACCTAGTTTGGAACCTTTTGCTGAGAGGTACGGGTTTATTTATTTTTAACTGATTTCGACAAATAAAAGCGTTGCAAACTTTGAAAAATCATATCTTTTTCGTTTCTTGTCGAAATTCAGTGAAACAAGAGACATTGGACTCGTGTGGACGTCTTCTACATTCTAGAAGAGACCACATATTTTTCTGAGTCTTCTGCTATTTTTGGTGGAGTGGAACCCAATGTGAGGTTTCTAATTTATAAACGATATGGAAAACGACGATGTATAAATTATATAGTCGATGTATGAGTTATATAAGCGTTGTACACCTCTTGTATAAGCGTTGTATAAGTTGTACGTTCAATGTATAAGTTATATATGCGTTGTAAAAACTATATATGTGTTGAAATAGAAGTGAAATGCTATATATATATATATATATATATATATATATATATATACGCCCCTCGTCTACAAACCATGGACGATATTTATTGGTTATGATTGGTGTGAAAAATGATTGATAGCGAATGGTTGATTGGAATTGTTTGTGGTTGATATTGATTGATTGTGGTTGAAAAATACCCGTTTGTGGTTGAGAAATATTTGGTTGAAACCACATAGGATTAGTTTGTGGAAATGAAATAAATATACATGCCGCCTGCGTGCGAACTAGATGCATGAATCCCCATTGTCAAAAACCGCGAGGTTTTAAGGTAGAGCGAGGAGCCGTACTAGGGACGGTCCCGGTTTTAACTACCCTGTCGTTATGCTGCCGAAATTTTGAATAATATTCATGTGTTTGAATTATTTTCATTTGTTGAAACTATATTTATTCGTTGAATAGAAAGCCTTCATGTGTTGAGTCGATATTCATTCGTTGGATAGAAATTCATGTGTTGAATGGTGTTCGTGTTTTAAATATAAAAATCACATTTTCATCTATATATATAAACTATAGAAAACCTTCATGTGTTGAATCGATATTCATTCGTTGAATTGAAATTCATGTGTTGAATGGTATTCGTGTTTTAAATATAAAAATCACATTTTTATCTATATATATAAACTATAGAAAACCTTCATGTGTTGAATCGATATTCATTCGTTGAATTGAAATTCATGTGTTGAATGGCGTTCGTGTTTTAAATATAAAAATCACATTTTCATCTATATATATAAACTATAGAAAACCTTCATGTGTTGAATCGATATTCATTCGTTGAGTTGAAATTCATGTGTTGAATGGTATTCATATTTTGAAATAAATTGTTTTATAATAAAAATCACATTTTTATCATCTATATGAACTATATAAAATTTTCTTGTTTTGAAAGAAATTGTTTTATAATAAAAATCCTATTTTTCTTACCTATATGAACTATATTAAATAATAGTGTTTTGAAATGAATTGTTTTACAATAAAAATCACATTTTTATTATATACATGAATTGTTAAATATAGTGAAGTGTTTAAATAGAAGACAGTAAGATAAAAATATCATTTTTATCAAATGTATGAAAAGAATATAGCTTTGAAATCGAAGAATCGATATATATATAAAAATAGAATTAAAATATATCGAATAACGAAGCTGCAGTTCGTATTTTGAAACCGTGATTTCAAACGATTATACCGGGAGATCCGACCATCGGATTTTCCTGAAATCGCAACCGTTGGGTTCGCTTTGGAAATATCTTTCCAACGGCACCAACTTTGTAAAAATCCAACGGTTGGATTGTCTGGAATGTTTAATTCAAATCTGAAGAAAAACAGCGCCAGAATCGATTATATTTATATATATATATAAATATAATTATATTAAATTGAATAACGACGCTGCAGTTCGTATTTTGAAATCGAAACTTCAAACGATTGTACCGGGAGATCCGACCGTCGGATTTTCCCGAAACTGGAACCGTTGGATTCGGTTTGAAAAGATATTTCTAATGATGTAAATTTTGTGAAGATCCAACGGATAGATTTTCAGATATGTGTAAATCAAATCTGAAGAAAAACAGCGCCACGGCCGCGTTATGGCCCGAAGCGTCGTTTTGAATAAACTGGCTATTTTAAAATAAATAAAAATAGCGATAAATCGTTATAAAATATTATAAACGATATGGACGTGAAATTTAGAAACTAACTGAAGGTTGGCTAGGTCGAATGGTTTCTTGGGTATTGATCTGATGTTGGTTTCGGCCTTCGGGGTTAATATTTGGGAAATCGTTCTCTTACTGATTGACGATTAGCGACTAATGAATTGAAATGATGTGTATGTGTATTTGTGTTGCACTTGTTTATCATATACGCGAGTTGCTCAGAAAGACCGGGTTTATCCCATTCTGAATAACTGAATCGAAGATAAAGACAGTGGTCGAAGACCGGAGATCTTCACCTCGTTTGGATGGTAACCGAGGTCCTGATTGGGAGGCATCCCGTGTAACAACCCGAAAATCTGGGCCGGTTTAAATTTTTTATTTTGGCTATTTTATTAAATTTTGATTATTTAAAATGAATTATTTTAAATAATAACGAAAAGAAATTTATTTTGAATATAGTTCGAACGTATATACTATATACGCCGTCGTTAGAATATAAATAATTATATATAATTATAAATAGAATTGAAAATGGCGCGGTAGTTCGATAATTTGATTTCAAACTTCAGTTGAACATACCGGGTGCAGAATAATCCGGATTTTAGTGAAACCAAAAACATTAGGATCCAATTGAGAATATCTTTCCAACGAATCCGAAAAATTGAAATTTCATAGCGGGAATCAAAAGATATGTCCAGTTGAAAATTCTGAATAGTCGCTATGGAATTCAGGCCCTTAAAAATGGGAATTTTGCAAACGACCTCGGATTTCGACGAAACCACTTTTGTTGGGTCCGTGATGTAAAGTTATTGCTAGGTTTCAAATTTCATAATTTTTTGAATCAATATGTGAGCATGGCAAAGGAAAACGCATTTGACCAGTTTCAGTTGATTTTAATCGACTGGAAAATGGCCATTTTTCAAACGATCTCAGAATGCGGCGAAACTAGTTTTGTTAGGACCGTATCGTCAATACGAAGCTAGAAAATATTTTTCGGGAATTTTTCGAGTTTGTATGTGACCCCAGTAAATTGAAATGTACGTTTAAAATTCAATATAATGATTTAAAAGTAAATTTGACGGAAACTGATCGAAACAATCGAATCAGCTTACGATACATATCCCATTGTGTTCGGAATGGGGGTAATTAGCTATGGACGACAGGCGGTAGGCCTCGTTTGGGGGTCGAATGAAAAAGTCAACTTATTAATTAAAAATAAATAAAATAAAACCTTTCTCTTCCCTCCTATAACCTTCAGGACCCCCCCCCCCCCCCCCGTTACTTTATCAGATCGAAAGGAAAAAAAAGGGAAAAAAAAGAAGAGAGAAAGGCGATCGAACCCAAAACCCCCGTCACCCCTACGCCGCCCCACCTCCGACGACCCCGCCGCCATGCCCTAGCCGACCACCGCCCTCCCTAGTGACGCACGCCATCGCCTTTCCCCCTCCTGTGTTCGATAACCGCCGAAAATCCAAACCCGATAACCCTAAATCAGAACCCAACCACCACCAAGGGCTTCCCCGCGTCTGAAGCCGTCCCTGCCACCATTAATACCTGAAGCCGCCCCCTTCTCCGCCACCTTGGCGCACAGCAGCAAACCCTTCCTTCGACAGCAAGCTCCAGCACCCAGGCGCAGCCGCGGACTTCGTCTGAAGCCGCCACGTCTTCATCCCGCTTCATCGTGAGTCAATTCGAATTATAAAAATATGATTTCAATATGAATTTGCACGGAAATTTTTTATTTTATTTCAGTCTTTAAAAATATGAAGCGATGAGAAAAAATTCGATTTTTATATATTGAATAGCATAGTAAAAATTCGATTTTTATATATTGAATAGCGAAGAAAAAATTCGATTTTTATATATTGAATAGCATAGTAAAAATTCGATTTTTATATATTGAATAGCATAGTAAAAATTTGATTTTTATATATTGAATAGCATAGTAAATATTCGATTTTTATATATTGAACAGCGTAGTAAAAATTCGATTTTTATATATTGAATAGCGTAGTAAAAAGTCGCTTTTTATATATTGAATAGCGTAGTAAAAATTCGATTTTTATATATTGAATAGCGTAGTAAAATTTCGGTTTTTATATATTGAATAGCGTAGTAAAAATTCGATTTTTATATATTGAATAGCGTAGTAAAAATTCGATTTTTATATATAGAATAGCGAAGTAAAAATTCGATTTTTATATATTGAATAGCGAAGTAAAAATTCGATTTTTGTATATTGAATAGCGAAGTAAAAATTCGATTTTTATATATTGAATAGCGAAGTAAAAATGTGATTTTTACATATGTAGATAATAAGGGCAGAGAAAGTGACGAAAGAAGAAACGACGAAGATTTCTACATTTGAAGAGTCGTGATGTTGGATTAGCAAATCAGTGAGAATTTCTCACCTTTAATTTTATTTTATAGTTGAAATATATACTAGGATGCAGTCGGTGTTTAGTAGCACCCGACACCCGTCGTCCACAGACCATGGACGGCTTGCATGCTTGTTTGTTTGATTTTGCTGTGTAATTGATTGTGTGATGTGATGTGAAATGAAAATAAAATATTTATATAGTAGAAAATATTTTATAGTTAAAAATAGAATTTTTAACGTGTATATGAAATGAAATAAAAATAAACAAATCAGACGATTTGTTTATATACACACATTTGACTGATAACTGATTGGGACGATAAATTTTACACATCGCCCAACTGCACAAATAAAATCTATGTTTGATTGTTTGAAACCCCACACGGGTATTGGGATGATATTTGACGTACACTAATCCCGATTGTTTAGTTGTATGTCGATCGATTGATTGACAGACTGTTATAAGCGTTAAATATTTATATTCGATGCTTATACAGTGTAGAATGCACTTTGGATGATGGCTGATTATTCATCGTTGTTATGGTATACATGTGTTGTAGAAAATCCATATAATTAACATTATATGGTAATTGATTGGGCCTCATTCCAGTTTTGAAAAAAAATATGTTTGAAAAAGAAATATTTGAAATAGCAATATTTGAAAAGAAATATTTGAAATAGAAATATTTGAAATAGAATATTTGAAAATAGAAATATATGAAGCCGTGTTGATTAGATTTACGCCATTTTGACGTGAACGATATTTATATCGATTTTATTCATTTTATAATGAATGTCGAAAGTGATTTCAAAATCTGATATTTTGAAAAGAATTGAAATTCGAATTAAATTGAATAGAAATGAATTCGAATTAAATTGAATAAAAATGAATTCGAATGGAAATTGAATATAAATGAATTCGAATGGAAATTGAATATAAATGAATTCGAATGGAAATCGAATAGAAATGAATTCGAATTGAAATTGAATTGAATTGAATTGAAAACGAACTGAAATTGAATTAGAAATCAATTTGAACTGAAATCAATTTGAAATGAATTTAAATCGAATTTATAAGGAAAAATTCAACTTTGATTTGAATTTGAAATGAAGTTGAAATCGTTTTGAAAACGAATTTAAAACGATTTATAAAATACGTTTTAAAAAGGGAATCGACGAAGCATATATTATATATATTATATATATATAATATAATGGCCTGAATAGAACGCGCCGCACCGCGACAGTTTGCGAATTTCGACCATTGACTTCGAACGGATATTACGGGAGATCCGACCGTCGGATTCTCCTGAAACCGGAACCGTTGGGTTCGTATCGAAAAGAGCTTTCTAACGAATATTAGAAATTAGAAATCTAACAGTTGGATTTGGAATTATGTCCAAATCAAATTTAGGAAAGGTCGCTGTAAGTGCAGTTCGATGGCCGTTGATGGAAATCGACTGTACGGGCCTTGATAAAATTATTAAAAATAGTAATAATTTGTGTAAAATCATAAGAAATGATTTGTGAAGATTTGGGATGAAAAACTCCATATTTGAAAAGATAAAAATAGATTTTTATCAAAATGAACTAGTTTTGAAATAGAATTATAATTCTATTTATTTCTAAATAAATAAATTGGATTTGAAATGGTTTTGAAAATAACCAGAATTTCCAATAATTATATTGGAATGGATTTGAATCGAAATTGTCTTCGGAATATTTCAATGTTGGATTTCGTGATGATACAGATATTGTTATGGGAATTTGAAAGATATATTTATATAGTTATTTCCAATACGATATTTGTTGGTCGTAGAATTTGATATTGAATATAAGCCGATATATTTTCTATTCAGAGCCTTGTATTTAATATCAAATGTGATTTGGGTTTGTCGTGAATAGTGTCTTCATTAACCCTGTTCTTGAACCCAGTTGAGAAAAAGATTAAATCTTTTTATTTTAGATTTAATGAAGTATACCAATTAAATAATATTTAATTGGAATTGAATTCGAATTGATTCTTGGGTTTATCGTGAATGGTGTTTTAAATAACACTCGTTCTTTAACCCGATAATTAATGGAATGTGATTTTGGGTTTACTGTGAACCGTGTTTTAAATGACACTGATTCTTTAACCCGGTCAAAGATTAAAACTAAGTGGAGTTTTAATGAATCTTTAACTAGATTGAAAAGATCGAAAATGGAGTATCACCAGTTTTACTCCAGGCGGTAGTTAAATCTTTAATTAGATTTGAACGTGAAAATGGTAATTGAATTTACCGATAACACCGTGGTGTTAGATATGAAGTATTACCAGCTTTACTTCATGGGATGAATAGGTTGGGATGGGGAAATTAAAACAAATGATTACTTCAGTAAGGTTCGTTAATCCCGACTAGTTGAATCGAAATTCAAAAGAAGATTAAAGAATAAATTCAAGGAATTTATCTTTGATAAAATTAATGGGAACCTTTCCCTATGAATGTGAAATTTAGAAACTAACTGTCGGTTAGCTAAGCAGAATGGTTTTCTGGATATTGATCTGATGTTGGTTTCGGCCTTCGGGGTTAATATTTGGGGAATTATTCTCTTGTTAATTTACGGTTAGTGACTGACGAATTGGAATGAGGCGTATGTTGTGTTTGTGTAGCACTTGCTTATTATATACGCGAGTTGCTCAGAAAGACAGGGTTTATCCCCTTCTGAACAACTGAATCGACGATAAGAAATCGAAGATGAAGACGGTGGTCGAAGACCGGAGATCTTCACCTCGTTTGGATGGTAACCGAGGTCCTGATTGGGAGGCATCCCGAAATATGGATAATGAGTGATGATCGTCCAGACGTATGTGGTGATCGATGGGTTTGCGAGGTATTTAGTGCCTCCGGTTTCGTTCAGACCCAGAACGGACTTGCAAATGGAATGTGTGTCTGACATTGGAATTCATTCTGTGTGATTGATAGCTATCAGTTGCACGGCGTGAATTGTCTGTGTGGCATGCTAAGATGCAATGATCAGAGCTTCTGTTGAAAAAGCAAAGTCTTGTGGTGATGATCAAAGCACCGCCTGTATGGCATAGCTTTGTGTATAACGTGAAATCGCGAGCCTCACACCCCGGTATGAACCAGAAACGGGAGAAAGGACCTCAGGGAGGGCCTGCGTTTCCTCCTAGCTAGGGTAGTGTTAGTGACCTACCAGCCCTGACATTTATATACTTTTCACCTGTGTGGTTGTTGCTGTTGCGAGGCGCCTCGGTTAGATCGGACGATCCGAGTCCGATGGAGTCATTTTTGGCTCGCTTACGCCCCAAAGGGCGGCGAAACGTAGTGCTCAGGCATTTTAATCCACTCCGTGTGGACCGGCCCTGATGATCCAAGGGTCGATGCGTTCTGATCCTGAGACTCGGGCTAGGCAGTCTCGAATTCGGTAAGGACTATCTATTGCCTTGGTTCATGACGGAAATCCAATTTCCAAATACGTGATTTTGCGGTTTTAATTGTAGAACTAGTATGGCGACATGATATATGGTACCCATGCCGTCTATGATTGATACTTATGATCTGAAGTTGTTTTATACAATATGCACTTATAATAGTATCAAATGATTTGTTTTAAACGTATCAAGCATTCTTGGCTATTATAAGGTAAAAACCCTATCCTCCGGCTTGCGTTGCATTGTGTGATGGGAACTGGGTCTTATAATAGCTTCATTTTTCTTTATTTAGCATTGCGTTGTTGTTTTATGCACTGGGGTTCTTGTTAGGAAACCCGTTCCGCGTTAGCGGCGTGGTCCCTTGATTTACCTAACTTTAAAATAAAGATTAATAACTGTTTTAGTTCTCACACCAGTCCCATGACTGACCTGGAGTTTATTGTTTTAACCTAAACTCTGGGTGCCCTTATTTTGACATGGGCAGCTAGTAGTTTTGGTTTTGCAGATTTATATTCACAGGATCCTGGTTTACAGCTGGAGCGATATCCGGAAAGCTTTGTATCCGTATATCTCCTTCTAGTTGTGCATTGTATTATTTTCCGCTGCTATGTAATTTATTGTAATCTCTGATATTTCTGTGTAATATTTATTTGTTTATACTCTGTATATTCTTGTAATCTGATGCATTGTTGTAATTAACAATGAAATGTTCTTCCGTCTACGTTCTATTTTGTCGTGTTCTCAAAACAATCAGGCGTTTCGAACGATCTAGATCGGTTTAGCGACTGATTCGGATCGAGCGAAATTCCTTTTCGTTACAGTTGGTATCAGAGCCTTGGTTTACAAAGCTTAGAGAACAAGACACATTAGAACCATACGAAAGAATTCATCAGAAATTGGATTAGTAATATCCAATGGGAATGACTCGTTAGAGATAGGATCAGTAGTATTCTAGAACGAGTGTGAAGAGTATATTTTTAAATTGAAAACCAATTTTGTTTTGAAAATTTAAATCAATTATTCGTATTTGATTATTTATTTCTATGAATTTGGACAATCCAATATATAAAGATTTTGCATATATGTCTTGCAAACGTGTATTCGAAGTTTTAATGTATTGGATAGTTATAGAATCATACTCTAGTGCCCGGGGATAATTCTGGTGATGGGGCACCATCGCCAGTATTTATTTTCGAGTTTCGAAAGTGAGATTTCTATATATTTCCTATTGATTGGTGTGAGAACCGAAACTAGATAGGGCTTATTGTTGTGATTTGGCATCAAAAATCTGATTTTTGACTATATATCAAAGTTATGAATTTCAAAAGCTAATCAACTAATTGATTGATGGTTGTGTTGATTGATTATTGTTTGATAATTGATAAATTTTAACCGTATAGCCAATTTGATCAAATAGTGAATTGTATTGAAATTTGGTCGCATTTTCTTGCATATACATGTACTTACATTGAACAGGTCATAGCAAGGAGGCTAGAGCCGAAGAATAAAATTTGTTTGCCCGACAAATAGGTACATGTTTACTATAATTTACTGTTTTGTTTGGGTTATGATGATTTTATGAGCCTATTGGCTAGCCGCTTGGCTTTTTATTTTTCTTTTTGAGATCAGAAGGCCTATATGGCAATTTTGGGATTTTCCCGTGGCTCCCGGTGCAGGGGAGGTTATGGCGAAATTTTTCGAAAATTTAGGGTGTTAGCCAAATTTTTGAAAAATTTGAAAACTCTCAGAAACTGAAAAGTTGGAGAATGAAAGCCAGATCGAACGTAGAGTTGATTAATCAAACCACTTTCGACTTTGTTCCTTTTCGGGGACGAAAAGTTTTAAGTGGGGGAGATTGTAACAACCCGAAAATCTGGGCCGGTTTAAATTTTTTATTTTGGCTATTTTATTAAATTTTGATTATTTAAAATGAATTATTTTAAATAATAACGAAAAGAAATTTATTTTGAATATAGTTCGAACGTATATACTATATACGCCGTCGTTAGAATATAAATAATTATATATAATTATAAATAGAATTGAAAATGGCGCGGTAGTTCGATAATTTGATTTCAAACTTCAGTTGAACATACCGGGTGCAGAATAATCCGGATTTTAGTGAAACCAAAAACATTAGGATCCAATTGAGAATATCTTTCCAACGAATCCGAAAAATTGAAATTTCATAGCGGGAATCAAAAGATATGTCCAGTTGAAAATTCTGAATAGTCGCTATGGAATTCAGGCCCTTAAAAATGGGAATTTTGCAAACGACCTCGGATTTCGACGAAACCACTTTTGTTGGGTCCGTGATGTAAAGTTATTGCTAGGTTTCAAATTTCATAATTTTTTGAATCAATATGTGAGCGTGGCAAAGGAAAACGCATTTGACCAGTTTCAGTTGATTTTAATCGACTGGAAAATGGCCATTTTTCAAACGATCTCAGAATGCGGCGAAACTAGTTTTGTTAGGACCGTATCGTCAATACGAAGCTAGAAAATATTTTTCGGGAATTTTTCGAGTTTGTATGTGACCCCAGTAAATTGAAATGTACGTTTAAAATTCAATATAATGATTTAAAAGTAAATTTGACGGAAACTGATCGAAACAATCGAATCAGCTTACGATACATATCCCATTGTGTTCGGAATGGGGGTAATTAGCTATGGACGACAGGCGGTAGGCCTCGTTTGGGGGTCGAATGAAAAAGTCAACTTATTAATTAAAAATAAATAAAATAAAACCTTTCTCTTCCCTCCTATAACCTTCAGGACCCCCCCCCCGTTACTTTATCAGATCGAAAGGAAAAAAAAAGGGAAAAAAAAGAAGAGAGAAAGGCGATCGAACCCAAAACCCCCGTCACCCCTACGCCGCCCCACCTCCGACGACCCCGCCGCCATGCCCTAGCCGACCACCGCCCTCCCTAGTGACGCACGCCATCGCCTTTCCCCCTCCTGTGTTCGATAACCGCCGAAAATCCAAACCCGATAACCCTAAATCAGAACCCAACCACCACCAAGGGCTTCCCCGCGTCTGAAGCCGTCCCTGCCACCATTAATACCTGAAGCCGCCCCCTTCTCCGCCACCTTGGCGCACAGCAGCAAACCCTTCCTTCGACAGCAAGCTCCAGCACCCAGGCGCAGCCCCGGACTTCGTCTGAAGCCGCCACGTCTTCATCCCGCTTCATCGTGAGTCAATTCGAATTTTAAAATATGATTTCAATATGAATTTGCACGAAATTTTTTTATTTTATTTTATTTCAGTCTTTAAAAATATGAAGTGATGAGAAAAAATTCGATTTTTATATATTGAATAATATAGTAAAAATTCGATTTTTATATATTGAATAGCGAAGAAAAAATTCGATTTTTATATATTGAATAGCATAGTAAAAATTCGATTTTTATATATTGAATAGCGAAGAAAAAATTCGATTTTTATATATTGAATAGCATAGTAAAATTTCGATTTTTATATATTGAATAGCATAGTAAAAATTCGATTTTTATATATTGAATAGCGTAGTAAAAATTTGATTTTTATATATTGAATAGCATAGTAAAAATTCGATTTTTATATATTGAATAGCGTAGTAAAAATTCGATTTTTATATATTGAATAGCGTAGTAAAAATTCGATTTTTATATATTGAATAGTGTAGTAAAAAATTGATTTTTATATATTGAATAGCGTAGTAAAAATTCGATTTTTATATATAGAATAGCGAAGTAAAAATTCGATTTTTATATATTGAATAGCGAAGTAAAAATTCGATTTTTATATATTGAATAGCGAAGTAAAAATTCGATTTTTATATATTGAATAGCGAAGTAAAAATGTGATTTTTACATATATAGATAATACGGGCAGAGAAAGTGACGAAAGAAGAAACGACGAAGATTTCTACATTTGAAGAGTTGTGATGTTGGATTAGCAAATCAGTGAGAATTTCTCACCTTTAATTTTATTTTCTAGTTGAAATATATACTAGGATGCAAACGGTGTTTAGTAGCACCCGACACCCGTCGTCCACAGACCATGGACGGCTTGCATGCTTGTTTGTTTGATTTTGCTGTGTAATTGATTGTGTGATGTGATGTGAAATGAAAATAAAATATTTATATAGTAGAAAATATTTTATAGTTAAAAATAGAATTTTTAACGTGTATATGAAATGAAATAAAAATAAACAAATCAGACGATTTGTTTATATACACACATTTGACTGATAACCGATTGGGACAATAAATTTTACACATCGCCCAACTGCACAAATAAAATCTGTGTTTGATTGTTTGAAACCCCACACGGGTATTGGGATGATATTTGACGTACACTAATCCCGATTGTTTAGTTGTATGTCGATCGATTGATTGACAGACTGTTATAAGCGTTAAATATTTATATTCGATGCTTATACAGTGTAGAATGCACTTTGGATGATGGCTGATTATTCATCGTTGTTATGGTATACATGTGTTGTAGAAAATCCATATAATTAACATTATATGGTAATTGATTGGGCCTCATTCCAGTTTTGAAAAAAATATGTTTGAAAAAGAAATATTTGAAATAGCAATATTTGAAAAGAAATATTTGAAATAGAAATATTTGAAATAGAATATTTGAAAATAGAAATATATGAAGCCGTGTTGATTAGATTTACGCCATTTTGACGTGAACGATATTTATATCGATTTTATTCATTTTATAATGAATGTCGAAAGTGATTTCAAAATCTGATATTTTGAAAAGAATTGAAATTCGAATTAAATTGAATAGAAATGAATTCGAATTAAATTGAATAAAAATGAATTCGAATGGAAATTGAATATAAATGAATTCGAATGGAAATTGAATATAAATGAATTCGAATGGAAATCGAATTGAAATGAATTCGAATTGAAATTGAATTGAATTAAAAACTAACTGAAATTGAATTAGAAATCAATTTGAATTGAAATCAATTTGAAATGAATTTAAATCGAATTTATAAGGAAAAATTCAACTTTGATTTGAATTTGAAATGAAGTTGAAATCGTTTTGAAAATGAATTTAAAACGATTTATAAAATACGTTTTAAAAAGGGAATCGACGAAGCATATATTATATATATTATATATATAATATAATGGCCTGAATAGAACGCGCCGCACCGCGGCAGTTCGCGAATTTCGACCATTGACTTCGAACGGATATTACGGGAGATCCGACCGTCGGATTCTCCTGAAACCGGAACCGTTGGGTTCGTATCGAAAAGAGCTTTCTAACGAATATTAGAAATTAGAAATCTAACGGTTGGATTTGGAATTATGTCCAAATCAAATTTAGGAAAGGTCGCTGTAAGTGCAGTTCGATGGCCGTTGATGGAAATCGACTGTACGGGCCTTGATAAAATTATTAAAAATAGTAATAATTTGTGTAAAATCATAAGAAATGATTTGTGAAGATTTGGGATGAAAAACTCCATATTTGAAAAGATAAAAATAGATTTTTATCGAAATGAACTAGTTTTGAACTAGAATTATAATTCTATTTATTTCTAAATAAATAAATTGGATTTGAAATGGTTTTGAAAATAACCAGAATTTCCAATAATTATATTGGAATGGATTTGAATCGAAATTGTCTTCGGAATATTTCGATGTTGGATTTCGTGATGATACAGATATTGTTATGGGAATTTGAAAGATATATTTATATCGTTATTTCCAATACGATATTTGTTGGTCGTAGAATTTGATATTGAATATAAGCCGATATATTTTCTATTCAGAGCCTTGTATTTAATATCAAATGTGATTTGGGTTTGTCGTGAATAGTGTCTTCATTAACCCTGTTCTTGAACCCAGTTGAGAAAAAGATTAAATCTTTTTATTTTAGATTTAATGAAGTATACCAATTAAATAATATTTAATTGGAATTGAATTCGAATTGATTCTTGGGTTTATCGTGAATGGTGTTTTAAATAACACTCGTTCTTTAACCCGATAATTAATGGAATGTGATTTTGGGTTTACCGTGAACCGTGTTTTAAACGACACTGATTCTTTAACCCAGTCAAAGATTAAAACTAAGTGGAGTTTTAATGAATCTTTAACTAGATTGAAAAGATCGAAAATGGAGTATCACCAGTTTTACTCCAGGCGGTAGTTAAATCTTTAATTAGATTTGAACGTGAAAATGGTAATTGAATTTACCGATAACACCGTGGTGTTAGATATGAAGTATTACCAGCTTTACTTCATGGGATGAATAGGTTGGGATGGGGAAATTAAAACAAATGATTACTTCGGTAAGGTTCGTTAATCCCGACAAGTTGAATCGAAATTCAAAAGAAGATTAAAGAATAAATTCAAGGAATTTATCTTTGATAAAATTAATGGGAACCTTTCCCTATGAATGTGAAATTTAGAAACTAACTGTCGGTTAGCTAAGCAGAATGGTTTTCTGGATATTGATCTGATGTTGGTTTCGGCCTTCGGGGTTAATATTTGGGGAATTATTCTCTTGTTAATTTACGGTTAGTGACTGACGAATTGGAATGAGGCGTATGTTGTGTTTGTGTAGCACTTGCTTATTATATACGCGAGTTGCTCAGAAAGACCGGGTTTATCCCCTTCTGAACAACTGAATCGACGATAAGAAATCGAAGATGAAGACGGTGGTCGAAGATCGGAGATCTTCACCTCGTTTGGATGGTAACCGAGGTCCTGATTGGGAGGCATCCCGAAATATGGATAATGAGTGGTGATCGTCCAGACGTATGTGGTGATCGATGGGTTTGCGAGGTATTTAGTGCCTCCGGTTTCGTTCAGACCCAGAACGGACTTGCAAATGGAATGTGTGTCTGACATTGGAATTAATTCTGTGTGATTGAAAGCTATCAGTTGCACGACGTGAATTGTCTGTGTGGCATGCTAAGATGCAATGATCAGGGCTTCTGTTGAAAAGCAAAGTCTTGTGGTGATGATCAAAGCACCGCCTGTGTGGCATAACTTTGTGTATAACGTGAAATCGCGAGCCTCACACCCCGGTATGAACCAGAAACGGGAGAAAGGACCTCAGGGAGGGCCTGCGTTTCCTCCTAGCTAGGGTGGTGTCAGTGACCTACCAGCCCTGACATTTATATACTTTTCACCTGTGTGGTTGTTGCTATTGCGAGGCGCCTCAGTTAGATCGGACGATCCGAGTCCGATGGAGTCATTTTTGGCTCGCTTACGCCCCAAAGGGCGACGAAACGTAGTGCTCAGGCATTTTAATCCACTCCGTGTGGACCGGCCCTGACGATCCAAGGGTCGATGCGTTCTGATCCTGAGACTCGGGCTAGGCAGTCTCGAATTCGGTAAGGACTATCTTTTGCCTTGGTTCATGACGGAAATCCAATTTCCAAATACGTGATTTTGCGGTTTTAATTGTAGAACTAGTATGGCGACATGATATATGGTACCCATGCCGTCTATGATTGATACTTATGATTTGAAGTTGTTTTATACAATATGCACTTATAATAGTATCAAATGATTTGTTTTAAACGTATCAAGCATTCTTGGCTATTATAAGGTAAAAACCCTATCCTCCGGCTTGCGTTGCATTGTGTGATGGGAACTGGGTCTTATAATAGCTTCATTTTTCTTTATTTAGCATTGCGTTGTTGTTTTATGCACTGGGGTTCTTGGGAGGAAACCCGTTCCGCGTTAGCGGCGTGGTCCCTTGATTTACCTAACTTTAAAATAAAGATTAATAACTGTTTTAGTTCTCACACCAGTCCCATGACTGACCTGGAGTTTATTGTTTTAACCTAAACTTTGGGTGCCCTTATTTTGACACGGGCAGCTAGTAGTTTTGGTTTTGCAGATTTATATTCACAGGATCCTGGTTTACAGGTGGAGCGATATCCAGAAAGCTTTGTATCCGTATATCTCCTTCTAGTTGTGCATTGTATTATTTTCCGCTGCTATGTAATTTATTGTAATCTCTGATATTTCTGTGTAATATTTATTTGTTTATACTTTGTATATTCTTGTAATCTGATGCATTGTTGTAATTAACAATGAAATGTTCTTCCGTCTGCGTTCTATTTTGTCGTGTTCTCAAAAGATATCAGGCGTTTCGAACGATCTAGATCGGTTTAGCGACTGATTCGGATCGAGCGAAATTCCTTTTCGTTACATCACGAAATATGGATAATGAGTGGTGATCGTCTAGATGTACGTGGTGATCGATGGGTTTGCGAGGTATATAGTGCCTCCGGTTTCGTTCAGACCCAGAACGGACTTGCAAATGGACAGTGTGTCTGACATTGGAATTTATTATGTGTGATTGATAACCATCAGTTGCACGGTGTGAATTGCCTGTGTGGCATGCTAAGATGCAGTGATCAGGGCTTCTGTTGAAAAGCAAAGTCTTGTGGTGATGATCAAAGCACCGCCTGTGTGGCGTAGCTTTGTGTATAATGTGAATTCGCGAGCCTCACACCCTGGTATGAACCAGAAACGGGAGAGGACATCAGCGAGGGCCTGCGTTTCTTCCTAGCAAGAAGTGGCGTCAGTGGTTTTACATGCCCCGACGAGTTTGACTTATGTGGTTGTTGCTGTTGCGAGGCGCCTCGGTTAGATCAGACGATCCGGGTCCGATGGAGCCATTCGTTGGCTCATTTACGCCCCAAAGGGCGGGGAAACGCAGTGTTCAAGAATTTTAATCCACATCGGTGGACCGGCCCTGACGATCCAAGGGTCGATGCGCTCTGACCCTGAGGCTCGGGCTAGGCGGTCTCGAAGTCGGTAAGGACTATCTTTTGCCTTGGTTCATGACGGAAATCCAATTTCCAAATACGTGACTGTGCGATTTTGATTATGTACCTATATATGGCGACATAGTGGTATGGGGCATTAATGTCGTCTATGATTGATACTTATGATTTGAAAATGCTTTTGAAATATATAAACACTAGTAATAATATCAAATGCTTTTGTTTTATTCGTATCAAGCATATTTTGGCTATTATAAGGTAAAACTCTATCCTCCGGTTTGCGTTGCATTGTGTGATGGGAACTGAGTCTTATAATGGCTTCATTTTTATAAAAAGCATTGCGATGTTTAAAAGAATGATTTGTTTTAAAGCACTGGCAATCCAATGGAGTGAACCCGTTCCACGAAAGTGACATGGTCCTGTGATTAACCATATTATAAATGTGTTGAGTAGATTTCTCATACCAGTCCCATGACTGACTCGTAGTTTGTTTCGCTTTCAAACTCGGGTGCCCCTTTTTCTACACGGGCAACCTTGTATTCAGGTTTAGCTGGCTCTTTCTGGATAGCTGGAGTTGAAGATGGATTCTATCATTTATCTATTTTATGTTGTTCAGCTCCTATTGTACATATTTTGTTTGTTTTTCGCTGTAGACATTTATGTATAGCTGAACTGTATTTGTACTAAGTATGATCCTGTATATTATGTAACTCTGATGATTACGTTTATCCAGTGTATTCTATCGTACATTATCTGGTGTATTTATTTAATTCTGTTCTGCTATTATCTGTTTCTGTGTTATATTCAAAAGATTACCCTTGTCTCCGTCTGTACGGGAAATGGGGTCGTCACAATCTCTCTTCGTGGGGCCCGCAGCGATCAAATAACCGAAATCAGCTTTCTGTCTTTCAAGCTAGATCCCGGCGAATCTGTGCGACGATAGGTCTTGGATTTTTCGTGGATGATAGAGGATAAAAAGATGAACAAAACCCAGAAAGGGTTCGGTCTGATTTTGTTCCGATTGAGAGATATAAATTATTTTGTTTTCAGGGGATAATTTGCAAAATATATTTTAGAGGAGAGAGCCACCATGGAATAGAGGAAGAAGAAGGTGGCTATGTTTTGTCTTAGGGTTCATCTAAGACAACACTTATGATATTTTATATGGGTTAATAATTAAATTAGGCCCGCTACCCTTGTTTTAACCTCTTATGTAATTTATCTTCTTCAAATTTTGTCTGTTTTCTTAGTTTAAAAATCCGTGTTAACACCTGCGAATTCCATTTTTTATGAAAATTGAAACATAATTATTTCTTGACATTATGAATCCATAGAAACTGGTTTCGATGAATTCCGAGCCCGTTTGAATAAATAGCGAATTTTTAAAGTCTGAAAATTGACTGTTTTTCACTGTAAAATTTATTACGACCACATACTAGCTTCAAAAATTATTAAATTTGGAATCTAATAATAATTTAATATTCGAATCCATAGAAAGTGGTTTCGTCGAATTCGGAGGTCGTTTGCAAAATTCCCATTTTTAAGGCGTATATATTTAATATTAAAAATACAAATAAATATGAATAATTTCCGAAACTCGAAATATATAAGTGTTATACTTTCTCAATGCAAAAACATCATTTTAAACTCAATGGAAGTGGTTTCGAGTCCCAATTCATTCGTATGTAAAAAGTAGCGTTTTGGGTCCTATATATTATATATATAAATTCCATAGCGTTTTTCTGAGATTTTGAATTGGACATAACTTTTGATTCCCGCTATGAAATTTCAATTTTTCGGATTCGTTGGAAAGATATTTTTAAATAGATTCTAATATTTTTGGTTTCGCTAAAATCTGATTTATTTTGCATCCTATACAGTCAATCAAAGTTAAAATTCAAATTTTAAAACTACCGCGCTATTTCTAACTCCTTTTATAATTTAAATAAAATTTATTCGTTTTAACTTCGATTAAAATAAATTTATAGTCGTTATTATATAAAATAAATTATTTCAAATATTAAAAACCCATTAAAATAAAAAATTTAAATTCGGCCCAAAATTCCGGGTCGTTACATTCATACAGTCCAAACTATAAGTTATATCAAGTGTAACCATCGACCGTTTGAAACTGAATAAACAGGAAATGGCATGAGATTGTATACATCATATTATCACATAACAAAATACACAAAATATATTATATAAAACCAAAAGCATGACAAATAGCACACACTATATTTTTACATACACATCAAAACGTACAAAATACATGATATAAAAACAAAAGTGTAAACATGTCATCATATCTTTAACACTAATACCATTCAATGAAAACAACTTCTTCTTGCATTTTTAGAAGCAAACTCTTCAATTATGTCATCATATTTCAACATATCCAAATATTCTTTTTCAATGGAAATCATAGCCAACCCACTTAGTCGTTCTTGTGTCATAGTAGTTCGAAGATAATTTTTTATCAACTTCAACTTCGAAAAACTTCTTTCCGCTGAAGCCACCGTAACCGGAACTGTCAATAAAATTCGATATGCAACCCATACATTTAAAAATCCACTCACATCATGATAAGATCTTATGAAATCAAGAATGCCACTTGATTTTGTTACTTCTAATGGAATTATCCTTCTCAATTGTGTAAGTTCAAGAAATAATCCTTTTCCACAAATATCACTTTCTTGATCGTGTTTTAAAAACATTTCTAATGTCATACATTGCTCCTTCAATATACTATCTTCAATGGTTTTGAATTTCGCATTCAAAAGAAATCCAAAAATTCCTTCATAAAATACGAATTGTTCAAAACAATCATTAAGCGAAGCAAGAGCTTGATCAATTATATGAAGAAAGTAAGTAATCCTAAAATTATCTTCTATAGATTGAGTTTCATTAACATCAACGTCTACATCATCATCAAAGTGCCTCTTTCGACGAGTAACCCTTTTCTTTGCAAATTTAGGTTCAATGCCAACCTCTTTCGCAAGTTCTTTTGCTTCATCTACCATGCTTTCAAATCCATTTTGTCGAAAATTCTCGAAAAAAGCAATAAGTTCCCTTACTTTTATAATGGAAAACTCAATATCCACATCCTGTTGTTGAAGCAACTTGCTAACTCGGTTAATATTATTCAATATAGTGTACCAAATACATAGACTAATCAAGAACTCAAAGTCTTCTAAAGCATTTTGACATAAACACTTAGCTTCCACCATCACGGTATCATCTTTAGAAGAATTATTTCCAATATCAATTAATGCATCTCTTCCAACTTCACCTTTTTCCATCGTTGTCTCTCTTGCTCAATTAAACATTCCATTCTTTTGTCAATCGTTGCGTTTAGTTGAAGACCTTTGTTCAAATCTACCCACTTGATGAGACTTGCAACGTGTTCCATATTACTTTCATGATCACGCAATATTGCTGTGATATTATGTCAATCATTAACTCCTTCCTCACCCAATTTGAATTTTTTTGTGGGTTTTTAAATAATTTGCAACAAAAGCAAAATACTCTATTCACTTCATTTGAGTAAACCAACCACTTCCTTTCATGCTCTTCTCCACGTGGATGGAAACCAATATAATGTTTAGAAGAGAAATGTCTACCATCAATAACATTCTTAGGAAACTTATCATTTTCTTTCAACACCTTAATCGGACCACGTTTAACCAACATTATTCTTTTAGTATCGGTCATTGATTCCCATAAACCCAGATCATAATTCAATTCAATATCCTTCTCAAGATCAAGCACAACTAAGCCACTAATGTCTTCACTAACATTGACCTCTTCATTCTCAACGATCACTTCATGAGTGTTGTCCTCATTATTTTCGTTTGCAACATTCTCAACATTCTCATCATTGTCTTCGTTATCATCGCTTGCTTCATTAATCCAGCTTGAAGTTGAACATTGACATTGTTTTGTTTTTGCTTCAAACATCTTAGAAATTGAACCAACGAGGGATTTTGCTAGTTCGTCTTTCTTTTGTTTTACTCTTTTATTGTAAGCTCCAGAGTTTTGTTTTCGAAATCTAATTCGATATTTATCATCTTCGTTCTTCGTCATATTTCCTAAACATTTGATACTCAGTGTGATATTCAAATAAAATAATTTATAAACAATTGATTCAAAGACTTGTTTAAAATTACATAAACTGAATTTTTAAGACTGCAAATTGAATATCAAGTGCTTAAATGCTTTAAATAGTAAGACTGCAAATTGAATATCAAGACTGCAAATTTCTTAACATAAACTGAATTTGAGTATACAATATTCAAATTTCAAGACTGCAAATTCAAACAAGTCTGCAAATTGAATATCAGATTTGAGTATAAAATTACATAAACTGAATTTGATATTCAATATTCAAACAAGTCTGCAAATTTAACATTAATTGCATTTAAAATAATATAAGCAACAAATTTAACATCAACAAAAATTAAAATAACAACTGCAATCAAAATTACCTGAATGAGGAAACGAGAGAACTAGGTTTTGGCGCCGCTTCTGAAGGAAACTAGATCGAGATCGAGATGAGATTTATGGAGAAAGCGGATTGCTGAGCAGCGGAAATTCTAGGATTGGAGAAGGCGGAAATTCTTGGATTGAAGTCTAGAGAAGGCGGAAATTCCTACGGAGATATTTGCGTTCTGAATTTTTTTTTTTTTTTTTTTTTTTTTTTTTTTTTTTGTAATAGGAACGTGGGGGGTTGCTGGACGTGGGCCGGTTGCTCGAGGCTATGGGTTATTAGGACTAGCTCAATAGCCGGCTCTGATTGCAGAACTTGCATATCTAAGATTTAAGAAAAAATTGTATATCTAATATTCAAGAACGTGAATGGTATATTGAAGTTGTAATAACGGTTGCTGTTTTGGAGACATTTTTGGAACCGCATACATGGCTAATGCCATCCTAAATTACAAACTATTTCGAGACAATTGTTTTTTTCTATAATATTCTTGAGACATATGATTGCGGTTACTAATTTTTTTGATACCAAAATTTAAAGACAATATTATTTGTTACTTGTTTGTCTCAGTTCACGATTAAAGACAATATTTTAATTTGATACAAAATAAAGTTGTCTCTACTAAACTTTATTTTTGTAGTGTTTTACTTCTCCATTGGAATTTGAGTTTTTTCCTTATTATACATAATGTCCTTTTATAAGCAAGCTAATATGTAAATGTAAAAATAGTCTGTATTGGTTAAACCAAAGCAACAACCAAATTTTAAGTTAGTTAATCCAATGCCTTGTGCAGTTGGGCTTGATGTTCACGACTTCATTATTGACTGCCGCTTTTCTTACTGTCATCTGAACGATATTGCCCCGTAATCGAGACCAGCATCACAAGTTAAACAATGATCGTCTTTTGTTCTTACTTACCAATTACCATGTCTCTTCTTCATCATCTCTCATTATCAATCTTGATCTTGATCGAATCTACACAAGTCAACCCATCCAAATGTTGATCGCAACAACTCATAAAAAGTCAGACAAACAGCAATGATCAACCCTCGTTCTCTTATTTGCTGCATTCTACCAATTACAGCTATTCAAACATTAACTTAACTAATAAATTGACTTTGTTCCAACAACTCAAAGTCAGCACCCCCTCCTCTCCATTTAAACACCCATTTCCAAACTCAGCTTACCCTCCTCCGCAATACAACAACAATGGGAAGGCTAACTCAAGAAACAACAATCACGCACTTCAGCCACCCTCACCCACTCCACCTCTCCTCGCCCACCCAACACCCACGCTCCTCCCTAACCCCCCTATCATGTGCAGCATGCACGAACCCCACGTCATCCTCATGGACATACTCCTGCCCACCATGCGGCTACCACATCCATCTCCCATGCACCCAACTCCCACCCTTAATCCACCACCCTTCCCACCCTTCCCACACACTCACCCTCCTACCCACCCCTGCCTACCCAGAAGGCTACTTCACCTGCGACGCCTGCGCCTCCAACGGCACCGGTTTCTCCTACCGCTGCCACCCCTGCGGCCTCGACCTCCACACCACCTGTGCGTCCTTGCCCCTCTCCCTCGCCCACTTCAGACATGCACATCCACTCACGCTGGCCTTCTTCTCCCCCTACGAAAACAAGGGTTTCAGCTGCGACATATGTGCCAACATGGGTGGAAACCACTGGCTGTATAGGTGCGCCATGTGCGAGTTTGACGTTCATCTGGGCTGCGCTCCTGCTAAAGCGGGCGGTGTGGATCCCCATGGTCCGGTCAGGAGGACTGTGAGCCAGCCTGCTATGGGAAGGGCGCCTGCTGAGCAGACGGTGATTGGAAGGGCGTTAAGTGGGATTGTGGATGGGGCGGCGCAGCAGTTTGGACAAACCATTGTGCAAGGGATCATGGGGGACGGTGATGGAGGTGGCGGAGGTTCCATTCTGAATGCGGCCGCTGGAATTCTTGGAGGATTTGGAGGCGGTGGTAACCGCGAAGCGGCTTCTGAGTCAGTATATGAGGATGGTGATGATTATGATGCTGCTGTTGTGGAAGCTGCCATTGCTAGTTATGGCCGCCGAGCTGCCATTGATTCAATATAGTTTGGTCTTCTTTCACCTTCCACTTTCCTCTTGCATGCATTTTAATGTAATAACATATTTATGCTTTGGTTCATAGAAAAATTAAACTAGTGATTGTATTGAAATTATTGTGATGTTTCGTTATCTAATTTCTGTGGTTTGATCAAAAGATAATGAAATGAGTATACATAAACCTGATAAAAGTCGTTGATCCGAAGTTAGATTGAACTAAAAAATAATACTACAAGTGGCAGCTGATCTTTGGTCAAAAGTTATAAACTAAATGTATTATTGGACACTGATTCAAATTTTAAAATTGTGTCCAGTAGGAAATACAGGAGCTATTGCCTATTATGGTGGGAAAGACAGACACAGGACAGCACTCGGGGTTTGTTTTGGAAGATGATGCACTCCTGTCAAAAAGGTCCTATATTATAACTATTTACATTTAATTCCAGACTCTGGGTTAAATAAGCAGAAAAATACTCATAAAGACAACCCATTAAAATTTTACTTAAAAGAACAATACACTAAATTTTTTCTTCTTCACCTGCGCTGGTTTCTTCATCCTCAACAATCGATTCCCGCATGCTTCTCGTTCTCCTTACTGATTTCCAACACGATTTTTTTCTTTCTTTCAATATTTCGATCTTCAGCAATCGTCTTCAAACAACCATATCGATTGCGACTTTCAGAAGGATAGCTTCGATCTCGTGTGTGTTTCAGAAGGATAGCTTCGATCTCGCGCGTGTTTCAGATTCCATGAAAAATGAATTCGTGATTCTGTGAAAGATCGAATGTACAAGAGGACACATATTTGATTTCGTGATTTTGTTTTAGAAAATCGAACGGATAGTGTATTGTCCTTTTGAAAAAAATATTAAACGGCTATCCTTATGGATAAATTATATTAGATGGTTGTCTTTGTCGTTAATTGCCCCATCTTCAATTCGATTTAGGATTTGCAAGTTCAATTCTTGAAACAAGTGACAAATGAGAAGTAGCAGGAATAATTAGATCCCTCTTGTTAAACCTTGACGCCTCTATTTATAGGCTCGGCTCAGACATGTCGACCTTGTACGTGCCGCCTCCATTATGTCGTTTTGGTCGATGGATTCGATCATGTCGTTTTCATTGTTTTGGCTTTGTCGCTGTTTTACTTTGGCTCATCACATATATAGTAAACAACCTACTTCTTAGGTAAGGGTGATAAGGGCCAAAAGACGGTGACATGGTATATGGCATGGTTTGAATTAGGGCAACATGTTTCAGCTTGGTTAAGAGTAAAAAGTGGATGATGTATTAAGACGGTGGGCTGTCTTGCTTGAATTAATCAAGACGACATGTTTTGCTTTTGATAGAGGTGACACAATTTTGAGTGGCAACATAAATCTTGATATAGCATGATCATGAGACGGTTGTTGGTGATAAGCGCCTCTCTTCAGTGGATAGCGTACCATGGCTTCATACAATCAGGGCGATAGATATCACGGCGATGCACAATATTTCCAATAGAAGCAATAACCTACTTTCGAGACTTCCTTCTAGCTGGACAAGTCGATTATAATGGATTTCAACCATACACTGAACGTTTATGCCTTAAAAATTAACTACTAATTTTATTGATTTGTTTTAAAAGCGAACTAGTAAAATTAAACTTTGTATACTAATATTGATAAATTGGAATCTTAAAAGCTTTGATTTTGCGGGTACAACGGAAAACCACGGAGCTTAAAGCGGATCTATTGTTCATCAGCACTACATTGGAATAACGTAACAGTTTGATGAATACTACAAACTATGCCAAGGATTTTTTAGGGTTTTAGCGGGCCTTTAATTGCACAGGCGTTGAACAAAAATGACTAGACATAGACAATAGGTCTGATTCTTCATTCTGATCTCCTGAACTCTATGAAGGTGATGGACCTGCTTCCACTATTTCCATAAATCTATTAAAGCGATGTGCATGCTTCTCTAGTTGGATAAAACTGTGACGTAACGCTAGACCCTTGTAAAATGCTTGTTGACTTCTAAATTGATGCCATTCTATCGGCTCCGTAGATTGAATTCGTTGATTTAATTTGAATCATCCATTAGAATTTGCCGCTTCGGTTTTCTTCTCCCCTATAAATAGTCATCTTACTTCACTTTATCCTCTTTTACTTGTAACAAATTTTGGTTCCAAAATCAAGATATTTCAACAGCTTTCTTCCCTAAATCGATTAAGCTTTCATATTTGATTTTGTAATATTTTCTCCAGATTTTAGTAGAATTTTTCCTTGCTTCATTTGGGAACTTTATTTTATGCCTGATTTTGAATTTACATGAATGAACTTAGTTTTGACCATGTCGAGATGCATTTAAATTTCTTAGTAACGCAGTCAAATTCTTTCGTTTTATCATAGTTTAAGCATATAGGATTTTTGATGTGGTCGACACACTCTGAAAAATCACATTTGATGGTGCCATTGTGGCCGATACGATTTGGAAATCTTATTTGATAGTGCCATCATGGTTGACATGATATGTAAATCTGATGTGATGGTGCCATTGTGGTCGAAACATTGTTATGACTTTATTAAGCTTAATTTTGTTGAATATGGAATGTTATGTCGACTTAGATAAATATCCCTAAAAAAGTTTGATGTCGACCATATTCTTGTTTCTTATTGAAGGCGATTGACATCTTATTTCACACACTGAAGTTACTTTTATTGCCGTTATCCCTTTCCATTGTCAATATCCTTTATTGCAAGGGGTCAATAGAGGCCATTACCTTTTTACAAAGATAACAGAGTCTATTGCTCTAGTTGTTATTCATGTAGGGCTATGAGTCAATTTTATGAGGTTAAGACAATGACAACACGAGTTACTAAAATATCCCTTTTCTAAGGTAGTTATCAGTGTACTTTATATGGCACAAGCTTTATTGGCCGAATGTAATTTTTTTTTTTTGATGTTTTCTTTAATTAAGCACAACATGCTGCGTCACCTTAACATCAACAAACACATTTTGCTTTTTAATGACATGTTTTATATACAAAGTGTAATGATTTATTCTTTACCCTTTTTTCAAAAAAAATTAATGATTTTTCTTATGTTGATTAAGTCTTGAAATGTTATCATCTTATAGTAAAATGGAACCAAAGAAATCTAGCAAGAAGTTCGCTGTTGAATTTAGTAGTCCTTAAAAAACGTTGGCATTATCTCAACAATCCTGCATTACAATTCAGGCTCGTGTGGACTTCATCCTGAACTAGTTTTGAATCTCCGGGAGTAACGCTATCCCAGCTGGGCCTGATGAAACAATCCATTCACCTCCATCAGGTTGTTTTACTTTTACTCCAATGCACATCATGGCATGCTAGGTTCTCCCATTCCTTGAATTCCTTCAAAATTACTTGTCGTGTTTGGACTCCTTATTTCGCTCCTACCCAAACACTTATGCCTAGTAGGCTTGCTTAGAGGTATTGGCCAGCGAAGCGAACTTTTCTTCATTTAATGGTGAGATTCTTCATTGTCAAATATTCCCTTCCAAACGTAGTAAAGAGAATCACCATTTAATATGCAGATTCAACCCTTATTCTAAGTACTTAATTTCTAATATGATTGATAAAGTCAAGAATTGAGACAATTATTTCCAGTTTGTCAAATGTTTCACCAAAATCATTGGTTGGTTCTCTGATGACCAATTATGTATATTCTATGATGGTTATTAAACTTTGATTGCTTAGAATTACAATTCTTGCTTCTTATAAACTCTCTCAACATACCATTACTCTAAGTTGCTTTAGAATTTTAGCAAAGCCTCCTGCGATAAAGTACAACTAAAAGGAGTACCTATTACATCGTAAATTGCTTCGCTCCAATTTTAGCTTCGATGTATCAAAGCATTCCATTGCATCAACAAGAATCAAAAGGAAGAAGGCATACCATCTCGAAGTACCTCGCTTCAAAGCAGTATGCTTCGAAAGTGTCTATATCATGATGGCATTAAAGATCATTCAAAGCAGTTGTGTTGGCTTTAAATCCATGGATCAGGAAAAAACTTATGAATTGAGCCAGGGAAATATAAGGGAGATTCAGGATACTTAAAGCCACTCCTTCGAAGCCATCTTCAAAGATAAAGAATCCGAAGAGCCAGCCAAATTCATACCTTTGAAGCATAGAATTCAAAACAGAAGAAAAACCACATTCAATGCATATCTAGTTAAACACAAAAAAACCGATGCAGTCTATCAAGATCAGAATCTATAATGCACAAACTGGTGAATCCTGTGAAGATTGTTGCACTTTTAGTGTAGTCACATGCATTTTCAATGCAATAGTATGTTGGGGATTTTGTGGGCTTGTCATTGGTTGAAGCCCAAAACAGTTTATATATATATATATATATATATATATATTATGTTATTGTGTAAGGGTTTAATGAAAGAGAGCAGCCACAAAACTGAAAATCTGAAAGTGAGCTAAGTGACTATCAAAAACTGTGTATGAGTTATTGTGTATTCTCCATTGTGAGGTAATAAAATCACTCTCTTTGCCCGAGGACGTAGGCTTTACAGCTGAACCTCGTTAAACCTTGGTGTTCTTTGTTTTCTTGCTTTCTTTGTTGATTTCATGCACTAGACTAGGCTATTATGAGTTGAGTTGGCTTCCGCTACCATTAATCTTGACAATTGGTATCAGAGCTTGCGCGTACAGTCCTTGGATTTGTGAGTTCAGTTTAGTGCACGTAAGGTGTTTGACGAAATTCCTGTGAAGGCAGATTTTCAATTTGTGTTTGTTTCTCTTGTGTAAGTTGCTTGTGTTGCGAAAATGGGTGAATCAAATCAATCTGAAAAAATAGTGTATCACAGAGTAAGGTTAGATGTAGAGAAATTCAATGGAAACAATAACTTTGGTTTGTGGAGAACAGATGTGTCTGATGCTATTGAACGTTTGGATTGGGAAGAGTGTTTGAGAATAGAGAAACAAGAAGAATGGTCAGACAAATAGTTGGAAAAGAATCAAAGGCTTTGTTTGGCTACGATCAAGGGTTGCTTTGAAGCCGATATCAGAGTGAACTATCAACATGAGACATCGCCGAAAGAATTATGGGAAAAACTTGAAGCGAGGTACCTTGGGAAGAATATGGCAAGCCGAATTCATCTAAAAAGAAATTTGTATCAGTTCAATATGAAGAAGGGTGCAACTCTGACTGAGCATTTGGATTCCTTTAACAAACTCCTTACCGAGTTGGTTAATTATGATGAGACCATTCCAGATGAGGAGAAAGCTTTGTACATAGTGAATTCTCTTTCAGAGAAATATGAACCCGTGATTAAGTCGCTAATTCATGGCAAAGACAAGCTGATTTATGATGAAGTCGCTACATCATTACACAGTGAAGAATTCTGAAAGATGGGTAGAGATGTTATCTCCACAGAAGATAGTGGTGATGCTCTTGTGGTGAGAGGCAGAAAATTAGACTGTAAGAAAAATGTTGGCCAACATTTTGATAAGAGTAGAGGATACTCGAAAGCAAAAGCACTGTTGGCTAAGGATGAATGTGCTTGGTGTCATGGAAAAGGCCATTGGGCTAAGGATTGTCCTAAGGCCAAGCAGCGAGACAAGAAAGGAAAAAGTGCAGCAAATGTCGTCCAGTCCAACAAAAACACAGGGAATGAGTCAGATTTCTCTTTAACCATGGACCTTCTAACTCTAAGGCAAAAGATGATGAGTGGATACTTGATTCAGGTGCTACCTTTCATGTGACTCCAAATAGGGAATGGTTTTCAAATTTTACGTAGTTTGAGGGCGAAGTATTGATGGGAAATCACAATTCTTGTAGCATTGTGGGAATTGGTAGTATTCGCCTGAAGCTGCATGATGGCATGATTAGAGAACTAAAAAATATGAGGCGTGTGCCAAGTATGAAAAAAATCTGATTTCTTTAGGAATGCTTGAATCCAAGGGATTAAGACTTGACGGCCAAAATGGAGTTATGAAGGTGATTTCTGGAGCTATGGTTGTTATGAAAGGTACACATCATCACAACTTGTACTACTTAAATGGGAGAACAATGACTGGGGATGTTGCTATAGCTGAGCAGAGTGAAGTTGCTGCTAAAGAATCTGCAATGCTACGACACATGAGGCTTGCACATCCAGGTAAGAAATCTTTGAATGCTTTGATTCAGCAAAATCTGTTGAAAGAGGTTGTTGTTAGTAAGTTAGATTTCTGTGAACATTTTGTAAAAGGCAAGAAGACAAGATCTCGCTTAGGTAAGGGAATCCATAAATCTAGTGGAGTCCTAGATTATGTTCATTCAGATGTATGGAGTCTTTCCAAAAATGCATCATTGGGAGGTAAGCATTTGTTTGTCTCTTTTATTGATGACTATTCTAGGCATGTATGAGTGTATGTCATGAGACAGAAAGTGATGTTCTGAAAATATTTGTGAGATGGAAGAAAGCAGTTGAAACTCAAACCAGTAGAAAACTCAAAATGCTTCGTTCAGACAACGGTGGAGAGTACACAAGTGATCCATTTCACAAAGTATGTCAAGATGAGGGAATCAAGAGTCATTTCACAGTTAGAGAAACACCACAGCAGAATGGAGTTGCAGAAAGGATGAACCGTACACTACTAGAGAGAGTATGATGTATGTTCTCTAATTCTGGGTTAGGCAAAGCGTTCTAGGCTGAAGCTGTTACTTATGCAAGTTTTCTCATCAATTGGTTGCCTTCATTTGCATTAGGAGGCAAAACACCGATGGAAATCTGGTATGGTAAGCCTGCTTATGACTATGAGTTGATTCATGTATTTGGTTGTCTTACCTGGTATCATGTGAAGGACAATAAGCTTGGAGTTCGTGTTGTTGAGGCAATATTTGTTGACATGAAGATTGGAGTCAAAGGGTTCAAACTCTGGAATTTAGTTACCATGAAAATGATTATAAGCAGGAATGTTACGTTTAATGAGGCTGCTATGCTAAAGCTTAAGGGTTCTCATTAGGTGGAGAATGAGAGCAGTAATTGTGAGAATCTATAGCATGTGAAGTTTAATATTGTTACACAAGTCCCAGATGAAACTATACCAGTGGGACCTACTTCTAAAGAGGTGACAGATTCAGTTGTTGAAATAGATGAAATTACAGTTGATCGAGCAGTGTTGATGATTCAGAAGATGGGTTAGAAATAGAAACAGAGGCTGAGAGGAGTGTTCCAGAGTCAGTTGCTTCTAGCAGACCGAAAAGGGATATCAAGAAGCTAGGTTGGTTTCGAGATTGTGTTACTTATTCTTTACCAGTTATTGATGAAGGCGTTCCTGAGACGTACACACAAGTTGTTCATAGTGTTAAGTGTGAGGAATGAAAAGAGGCTATGAGTGAAGAAATGACATCTCTTCACAAGAATGACACTTGGGTTCTTGCCAAGCTCCTGAAGGACAAGAAAGCAATTGGGCGCAAGTGGGTATATGCTAAGAAAGAAGGAGTGAAGAAAAATGAGATTCGTTATAAGGCAAGGCTAGTTGCAAAAGGCTATGCCCAGAAGGAGGGAATTGACTACAATGAAGTATTCTCACCAGTTGTGAAGCACTCCTCTATTCATATTTTGTTAGCTTTGGTAGCGTAGTATGACTTGAATCTGGTTCAAATGGATGTAAAAACAACGTTCTTACATAGAGATCTAAATGAGGAGATCTATATGACTCAGCCAAGTGGATTCAAAGCTCTGGGTGAAGAGGATCTGGTGTGTAAGTTGAAAAGATCATTGTATGGACTGAAACAGTCACCAAGACAGTGGTATAAACAATTTGATCGTTTTATGTTAGGCCAAGCATACACAAGAAGCCACCATGATCACTATTAGACCAAAAAATGGCACTAACACCCAATATGATAGATTTCATATTGAATTATCGAGAATAATGATCTAAAAGCGTAGAAAAGCAATCAACATACGAGATTTATAGTGGTTCGGCGTTAACAAGCCTACATCCACTTCATAGATTCTCATTTCATTCGTAGATTACAATTGCAATGAATACATTCACATAATCACTCGAATACAATGAATTATTCTCTTCGAATTCATTGATTTTTATTGAAGAAGAAGGTAGTTCTCTGTAAGAGAATACTGGCATGGCGGCCATGAAAGAACTAAGTGCCAAAAGTCCCCTGAAATCTCCACGAAATGCTGTATTTATAGGCGCATGGAGGTTGCTCCTGGGATCGGTTTGGGTGTGACGTGGCAGCCATCTAGTGGGTCATGGAAAAGTAGTAGGAAACGTGGAGAAACAATTTCCAGATCGTGGGCTGCCATGTCTAAATAGATCCAAATGATAAGCCTAGAAAATAGGTGCACGTTGAGGAGTGGTTGCGGCTTCAGGCAGTTCGGGTAGAGGGTACTCCGATCCGATCCAGAGATGGGGATCCGATCCGATCCGAAAGGAGGGATCCGATCCGATCCGAGAGGGGGATCTGATCCGATGACATTTGTATGTATAATCAAGTTTTCCAGCTTTCTATTACTCCACCCCGGTGATTGCCAATCAATGTAGGTTCATACTTAAGACACTGGCTTTGGTCGGCCTAGTTACAAAGCAGGCTAACATTTTGCCCCCCAAAGTACATCTTATTGCAGATGAGATGTGCTTTGAATAAGTCAAGCTAAATCTTTTGGGATGTTATCCACCCTTGAGGAGGCTTTATCAGATTGTTGCATTGCTTCCATGGGCGATAGTCAGGACAAATTCTATGGAAGGAGTAGTCAAAACGATCAGGTAACTGCTTTAAACCTCATTGAATTAAGAGATTTTAATTCTTTCATCAAAAAGTCATGTAGGATTGCTGGCCCCCGTGCATGCGATCATATCTGTATAGGTCATTGCCAAACTATGTCATCTTCCGACGCAAATCAGATGTATTGTCGAGTTAGACCTTCTTTTGCATACGAGCAAATGCATGAGGTAATATTCCAAGTCATGCGGTAGTATAAGAATCTTCGGGTTCTGAGCTGGGATCTGCAGAGAACACCTCGGAATTGGCAATGGAATTTATCATTTTTGCTTGGATTTGGAGTATCTCGATATCAAGATATTAATCTAGGGCTCCACGATCGCATTGAATCGTAACACTAAGGAATCTGAAAGCGACGATCACTCCAAATCATGTTAATAGAAAATCAAAAACTAGTGGATGCGTCTGATTGTATTGAGATAAATCCATGATCACTCCGGAGGTTTTATAATCCCGTGATCACATATGAGTTAGTACGAGATATTGTTGAAAACATGCAAGCCAATGGATGGTATGAACATCATAGTCGTAAGGCAGCAGAGTAGTTTATCACACTCCCCATTTAATGTAGTGGCGGATCAATTCTTTGGATTCATGCCTGACCTGTTTGTTGGCTCGCTTGGACGGTCAAGACGAATCATGTCATACTCTGGAGATATAGTGTTTATATTCTAAATCACGCATCCACTCAGGGACATACTCAAAGTCATTCTGTGTGTTGAAGCTCATGATCCTAATGTCAGTAGAGGACAAGCGAAGTCAGTGCTTATGCCTCCAGCGTCGGTGGGGGTTGGGAAAAGTCAATCGGGTATCCAATCTTTAAGCCTTCATGCTTTCTGTCGTTGCATCAGATTAGAGTTGTAGGTTTAACAATCTTAGTCGACTCAAGTCGTTCTGTGCTCTTTCTCAAGTTAGCAAGAGTTGGGGTTGTATATGCGAATGATTGAATAACATTCACTTTGGTATCATCCCATTTCTTTTATCATAAAACGAGGATTGCCTCATCGAGTGTCAGCAAACTTAAATACTCTCCTTGCATCAGCCATGGAGTTGAGTAAGCGCATCAGTCATGCAAGCAAGCGAACATCATTAGAGAGTTATTCAAGCTTCTTTGTTCATCCTTTAGCATAATCCGAAATAGCCATTATAGCCTTGTTGAGTCTATCTCTCATGCTTGGTTCCACTAAGCTTGACAATCAAGATCGCGCGCTCGATAAATGTCATTGGACTTTTCCGGAATTGTACATTCCTGTCAGTCATTTCCGGGGCTTTTCTTTTGTCATTATCATTTCAAGAGTTAGATGGTGCTCTATTTAGTCGTGAAGACATTGAGATCATCCATTTCAACATTAGCACCCTCTTATTGCATGAATTTGTCTGTCTCAGGATAGGATTTTCCAACGTTTCTATCAAAATATCACGGTAGAGAGATATCGAGGTTTGTTTCATAGGTGAATCTGCCAAGTCCTCTTGGTAGGTCTCGATGTAGAGAAATTTTGAAGTTTGAGATATCCAGAATACCGGATACTACTGCAATCAATACCATACATGGTCCAAGTCGATTTACCGATGCCACTGCATCGTTGAATCTTTCAAGGAATGCATGCAGGGTCTCATCAAAGCTTTATTGAAGCATCAACTTATGTTGGCAATCTGGCCCTCATCTTTGAGAAGTTGTCGCCAATTGTCCAATTTAGCGCTGGTACCCCCAGCATGAACTCTTGAGGTGGGTGGAAGTCAGTCTCTGGCATCTTGGTTCCGCATAAGTAATTGTCGTCAATCAGGCTTCCGTCTTTTAATTTTGGATGGTGATCCCCTACTCGGATGTATGTAGGTTGTTCTTAAGGAGCCATTCTTTTGGTTACAATTTTGGAATTTGCGGAATTCGATGTTAGTAAATGTGCATAAAGTCGGCGGATAGTCGAATTACGTTACTCTAGGCTCGTATCCTGTGCCCTCCATCCATGGGGGTTTTGCTAAGCTGTGAGCGTCAAATCCAAATCTTTTCTGAATTCATACCCGCTCATCGAGTCTTGAGTTTGAGTTTGATGCAAAATGATTTGTTTGTGTCCAGCACATGTTAATCTTTTGTCTCCCATCCAGGCTCCGAGGATTGGAGTCGAGTAGCGATAAGGTCGAATCATAGTCATCTCGAATGCTTCCTCTTGCCCCTTACATTAAGGAATGGGGAACTTTATGTTGAATTTGAGTTGGATTTGAAGCATTCATCTGAATTGGAGTATATGTTGGTTGGACTCCATTTAAGTTTCCAGTGGCTCTTGCATTGTTGTCGTTTTCATCTAAAATGTTGCAGTCAGAAGTTGGATCCTGCAAATGTTTGGGAGGAGGTTGATTGCACCTTGTTTCATTCAATACTAAATTGCCAACCTATCCTAGGGTATCATGTGATCTGAGCCGCGTAATGGGGAATGTGTGAGCCAAGTTCATAGTCGCTTGAATTCCCACGATGTTCTCTCTAGCGAGTAGGCCATAGTCGCTTAGCCTTCCATCTATCCAATAAAGAAGTTATCCATCATTTTCTGTCACTTCCGAAGAAGTTCGTCTTACCGAGCCATCTAGGTTCTCAATTTAGCAAGGGCACTATTCATTTCATATGTAGTCTGATACGCTGAGGGATCACCACAAGGGGAAATCTTCTGGCTTTCTTCATTCCTAACGCCTTTTGCGCTAACATCCTTAGCATGGAAGAAAGTTCTATCTTCCGTTTTATTAACCCTTGAGTTGAAGTATTAAGCAATCTACTTCCTTGCAAGCTAGAAGTAAAAGTGATGGCATGCCCCTTATCTGGGGTCTTTTAATCAGTAAGTCTGTCGGGACTAGCAAATGGACGTTCACTCTACATCCATTTTGTGGTTATCAAGCAGCCTTTCAAATTTAGTCATGGATGCATGGAAAAGAGACATTGCTTTCGAAGCTTAAGTGATTGAGTTATCCAAGTGTTCAAGTTATCATATTCTCCATTCAGTGTATTTGCGAGGTGGCACTTGTCGTTTCACTTGGGCTATGGCCAGTCACACATGGGTGTGTATGCTGATTTGATATATCACTCTTAGGGTCTCCTTTCGGTCGTTGCTTTAAGTCGCATGAGAATTTTAGCATTGGGCATCAACGTCAGCCTTCTGGACGTGGCCCTTTGTTTGTTTTCCACTGGCCTGTTGCAGTTGTCGTGAGTGCGGCCCTCACATTCTTGCACTGTTATCTTGTACAAGCCTGCACTCTGTAAACGAAGCGACTCTTTAAGTAATAGGTAATAAAGCATATCACAATCAAATAAGGGTTTCAATTCAGAATCCCTGCAATTAAATAGTATATAACAAATCACAGAATTTATCTAAAGGGGGTGATGAATGTGTGCCCCCAATTAGTCATGAATAAAGTGCCTAGTCAAGGCTTATTTGACATCGTGTTGCCCTCAATCCTTCCGTGGGGGGAGGGGGTGTCGACTCAACTTTCAATCTTATCCCCAATCCTTCAGTGGGATAGGAGCCTGTTGTCTTCGGTACTTAGTCTTACCACCTTTATACTCTCCTGACACATGCCCGGGTTAGAGTGTAATCAAGGCGGTCTTTAATCGTGGTGCACCATCACGACTTGAGGACGTTGTTTTCCCGTCCTTTATGCTCTCTCTCGAATCATGAGAGTTAGAGGTAATTAGGCGAATGGACATGTCATTCGCCCCGGCTTTCCTTCTGCGCTCTAACCCCAAGAGCGGGATTCTGCCGGCTCGAGTGTTGTTCTCGAACTCGATTTTTAGTCCATACTCCATGCTTTACTCTGGAAGATGGAGCTATTCGGGAAAGTGGTTGGGTCACACTCACCGAGGCGCTACCTACTAATCTCCGATTCACGGGTAGAGGTGGTCATTCGCAATAATCAAGTTTCTCTCGTCCCATCGACTCGTGGGATGGAGTTTGGTCGGACGCTGCAATGTCATCCTTTAAATATTCTCTCAAATCATGAGAGATAGAGTCGCGGATCGAGTGATCTTCAATCATGGCGTTCCCATCACACTCGTCCTAGGTTTGTACTTCTATCCAATCTCTGAGGAATTGAGTTAGTCAAGAAAACAGTCAGAAAATGTTTGCAGAAGCTCTGCGTTCCTCCGATCAATCTACGGGAGGGGTGATTAGCACTGAACTTCGGGCACTGCCTCCTTTATTTGAATTCATATAATCTTGTGGCATCATATATAGGATCGAGCCATGTAGACGGTCGAATTGCATCCATCCGAAATAGGATTCCGACTTTGAAATGAAAAAGTCAATGCATAATTATCTTTAGCTCTACCACGTATGAGCCATGGAGTGGATGGCCATCTCAGATCCACCTTGAGTTATACAACCTCTTTCAGACGGAGGGTGTGGCTTTGTAAACGAGCGGTTTAGTCAAGCTTGTCTTAATATTGCTCCATAACTCTATATGCGTTTGTTAGAAGTCTGATCGGTATCAAATCCTAGGTACCTACACCATCCATGTATTTATTCATCTGAGTTAATTACATCAATAACTCAGAAAGCATGCAAATATAAGAGTTATGGTTAAAGAGTAATCCTGTTAAAGGAATGAATATAATTCTATGCGAAAATGGCATTGCATGCTCTTTGCTGGTCCATTTTGCCTCGACAATCTCTGCCGGGGATGGCTTCCAAAATCTTTAGCTGGTGATGAACGTCTTTTCAAACCGTCGTGGGATGGCGGTCCCGAGAATGAACAGACCTTGATTGGGGTCTTGGAGCAACAAAGGCAGTCAGGTAAATATTGTAAGCGAATGACGAGGTTGCATCTCCTTTGAATCGCCTTCTTGCCCCATTGCTAAGGGCAAGGATTGAGTGTCAGGGAGTCATGTATGTATTGCTAATAGTAGCATATCATCACATTGGTGCTAGGATAGTAGTTGACAGGATAATAATGGGTTCATGCTTATAGAAACTTTTGCGCTATCCATGCTAGGAAATAAGATATAGCTGTTAGGGGGATGGTCATATCTCATCCATCCGCAGATATGCCTTCAATCCCTAGTCGGGAATAAGATCTAATGCATAAATAATCAATCAGCATCCAGGCTTAAGTGCTCTAAATTTTTAACTCGCCAATCTTCGAGCAAGGCCGATGCAGTCGATCATGCAAGCCTATGATGTATATGATTTGAATTAGATGATGTAATCATGAGCAATCGACATTCGAATCTCTAGTTGCCCCTAACGTCTTAGAGCATGAGTTACTTGGCAGTTAATCGATAAAGGGAGTGAAAGCGCGAATCTTTGCTTTCTAACTCCAAAACGTCGCTCATCAGGTGTTTCATTCGCATACGTTTCCCATCAAGCGGAAAATTGATTAGTGATTTTGTCGAATCATTCCGGGTAGTGAATCCAGCAATGGGATTAGTTGATTTCTATCTCGGGATAACCTTCAAGGGGAAATAATCCAGGTCACCTTTCATGTCATATCCTAAGGCATAACAAATGAGGGTACGCCATTGATTCTCCTTGCTGAAAGCATTTCGTGTTGTATGAAATTTCTTACGGGGGTTATCAATGATTCTCCTTCGGGTTTAGTCTCCAACACCGGATCAACTTCCATATGATCAATGGTCGGAGTTTGTAATGTCTTGATTGGGATCATCTCCATCTCTTCTGGATTCTTGGAACTTTCTAACTTGGCAAGATTATCCACCTTTCGATTTTCTATATGCGGAATATAAGACATGTTGTAACGTTCCCGTTCGTCCAACAGCTCTTGTACCCGTTCTAAGTAAGCTACGAGTCGTAGTCCCTTCATCTGAAATGTCATTCGAATCAATATAACTCCAATGCCAGACTGTCGATTATTCTTTGCACCATCTATATACAACTTCCGAGTGCTTGGTTTTCATTTTCGTTTTGAGAAGCCATCTTCTTCATCTAACACATCTACTTCGGGAACAGTAAACTCAGTAATGAAGTCGGCTAACGCTTGCCCCCATATGTATTTCTTCAGGAGTGAATTGAGATCAAACTGGTTCATCTCATTGTTCCGTTCAAGCAATCGTCCGAATGTTGCAGGTCGCTGCAGGACCTGCTGTAGTGGCTAATTAGTGCATATCATAATCAGATGAACTTGGAAATAGTAGCAGAGTTTTCTCGAAGCAATCAACAAGTTGTAAACGAGCTTTTCAATCTTTGGGCAGTTGCTTCATTAGACGTTGCCCTCCTGCATCTCAAATCTTCATACTCTCTAGGGTCTGTGTCTTAGGGCAGATCATCAAGCAACTCTTTCTGCGATGTCTCCCTCACTTCCTAAGCCCATGCATCCTTCACACTTCATCTCCTTGGAAGGGGAAAAGTTTTTGGGTTCCACGCCATCTCAGTTGCGTAACATGGCCAAAGAGAAAGCTCTTCCAATGACTTGGTCATCACGGACCATTCCTACTCCAGCTTCGGTTGGGACTGAGCAGTAGACACTAGAGTGCAATGTAAGCTCTGAATTCTTCTGGAGCCAGTCGGTCTAGACCTTGATCAGATAAGCTTGAGTGCGACAGCATAGCTCGCGAGACTTCAAGTAAAATTCATGCGTTATGTCACAATGGAAATGAGAAGTAGAGAGCTAATGGTTGATTCATATTTGCTTTAATCTCGAGCTCTCATCACTTGACCAAGGTCGTATGGAGGCTGGTGAGTAGTCAAGTTGTTATAATCCGGGAGAGGATCCATGGTCCAATCATGGCGTGTTGTGGTCCAACTAATACCTAACTCTTATTCGATAGAAATCAGTCTTCCTCAATGCGATTGACAGCAAATATCCATTGCAAAGGTTAGCCTAGTTCTTCGGGAGGTGAGATGTAGGACATATTTTATTCATTAGATCATACAATTGAAGTGTAGCTGTGGGATGTTGGGATCCTTAGCCTCTTTCTGGTATCCCATTACTGACAGTCATGGCACTAAGATCATATGAATCATCTTTGAAGTAGTGCTTGGACTGTTCTATATAACCGTCATTCGATGCTCCGCCGATTGGACAGGTTTAAGTCATATAAATGAGGTGGTCACTACTCATTATGGAACAACATCAGTGCTGAAATCTACACTATCGGAGTTCCAAAAGAGGAGGCTACTATTAGACAATCGTAATCTCATATATTGTCGTTGATAGCAAGCTGAATCTGATTGACAGCTCCTCACATTGAATAACGTTGGCAAATAGAGGTCACAGCTTCTGGAAAAATCCTAGTCGTTGCCATTTCGTTGTCATATTCTTTGACTATCCGTCTAATCTTCATTGACAAACTTTGATGAACACTATTGGCTAAAATATACGTCGAGCCGAAGGCGAGCTATGCTCTGAGCCGAAGGCGAGCCATGCTTCGAGCCGAAGGCGAGGCCGTCAGCGGGTCCGGGCTCAGCGCCGGTGGGGGTCCGGGGCCCCACAGTCTCGGCGACGATCGACCTGAAATGATCTGGTAGATGGAGCCTTTTCTGAAATGATCTGAAAAATGCATTTTTCCCCCAAAAATGTGGGCACCGCACGATTTTTTTGATTTTGGTAGATGAGCCTGTTCTGAAATGATCTGAAAAATGCATTTTCCCCCAAAAACAGCTCTTTTGGTTCGGATCGGATCATGCCTTCATGTTACGCCATCAGTAACATTCATTTCCTCGGTTCGGTTCGGGGCATCCACTTCGGTTCGGTTCGGAGCTTCTTGCTCGGGTCGGGTGCTGCTTCAGTGCGTTGTTCGGAAGTATCCTTGGAGCTGCGGGTCGGATAAGCACTCTCCGATCCAAGCCGAAAATCAGGGTAACACAAAGGTAGTAGTTATTCAAGTCTCTGGTCGATCCGACCCGAATATCAGGGTTGTGGCAATTGTTGGATATCCATTCAAACCAAGCCAGCAGCTTTCCCGGATTTCATTTCTGGTCTTGGCGATTTTCTTAATGTCGTGGAAGTGGTTTCACGTCTAGTACTCTCCATGATTGCAAGGCCAATAGAGTTCGAAGGATTTCCTCATCAAACTTGGTGTCCAACAAGTAGAGTGGAGAATCCTTAAACGCAGAGAAATTTCATTTCTCAGTGAAAGCACCAAAATGTTAGACCAAAAAATGGCACTAACACCCAATATGATAGATTTCATATTGAATTATCGAGAATAATGATCTAAAAGCATAGAAAAGCAATCAACACACGATATTTATATTGGTTCGGCACTAACAAGCCTACATCCACTTCATAGATTCTCATTTCATCCGTATATTACAATTACAATGAATACATTCACATAATCACTCGAATACAATGAATTATTCTCTTCGAATTCATTGATTTTTATTGAAGAAGAAGGTAGTTCTCTGTAAGAGAATACTGGCATAATGGCCATGAAAGAACTAAGTGCCAAAAGTCCCCTGAAATCTCCACGAAATGCTGTATTTATACGCGAATGGAGGTTGCTCCTGGGATCGGTTCGGGTGTGACGTGGCAACCATCCAGCGGGTCATGGAAAAATAATGGGAACGTGGAGAAACAATTTCCAGATCGTGGGCTTCCATGTGTAAATAGATCCGAATGATAAGCCTGGATAATAGGAGCACGTTGAGGAGTGGTTGCGGCTTCAGGCAGTTCGGGTAGAGGGTACTCCGATCCGATCCGGAGACGGGGACCCGATCCGATCCGAGAGGGAGGATTCGATCCGATGACATTTGTATGTATAATCAAGTTTTCCAGCTTTCTATCACTCCACCCCAGTGATCGCCAATCAATGTAGGTTCATACTTAAGTCTCTGGCTTTGGGCAGCCTGGTTACAAAGCAGGCTAACAATCACTGTGTATATGTGAAGAAGCTAAGTGATGGTTCTTTTATTTATTTACTTTGTATGTAGATGATATGCTAATTGCATCTACTTGCAAGTCTGAGATTGAGAAGCTGAAATGTAAGTTGTCAGCTGAATTTGAAATAATAGATCTTGAAGATGCTAAGAAGATTCTTGGCATGGAGATTCAGAGAGATAGAATGAAGTGCAAGGTGTGTTTATCTCAAAAGACATATTTGAAGAAGGTATTAAGGAAACTTGGCATTTCTAAAGAAACCAAATCGGTAAGTACTCCTCTTGTTGCTCATTTTAAATTGAATGCAACTATGTGTCCTTCCTCTGATGATGAGATTCAATTTATGGCACGTGTGCCTTATGCTAATGCTGTTGGGAGTCTTATGTATGCAATGGTTTGTACCCAAGTGGATATTTCACATGCTGTGAGCATGGTCAGTCGTTATATGCATGCTCCTGGAAAAGAGCATTGGAATGCTGTCAAATGGATTTTGAGGTATCTTTTGGGAACTATTGATGCTGATTTAGAATTTTTGAGGGATATGAACAACAATCATATATGTGTTGGTTATGTAGACTTAGATTATGCCGGTGATTTGGATAAGAGACGCTCTACTACAGGGTATGTGTTTGCCTTGGCAGGAGGTCCAATATGTTGGAGGTCTATTCTACAGTTGACAGTGGCTCTGTCTACTACAGAGGCAGAGTATATGGCAGTGACAGAAGCTTTTAAGAAACCTATATGGCTACAAGATTTGTTGGATGATTTGGGAGTGGTGCAAAATCAACTTCCTGTGCATTATGATAGTATTAGCACCATCCACCAAGCAAAGAATCAAGTTCATCATGTCCGAACAAAGCACATTGATGTGTGTTATCATTTCGTTAGAGAAGTATTAGCTGAGGATCATATTCTCTTGGTGAAGATTGATACAAAAGAGAACCCCACAGGCATGTTGACTAAAGTGGTTCCTAGTGTCAAGTTCAAGCATTGTCTTGACTTGATTAATGTTTTGTATGTTTGATATATGACACCCGATGGGGGTGGAGGTTCTTTGGAACATTGTGAAGTCTCATTTATGAGACACTATGATGAATTACGACAACTTGATCCTTTGGGTACGTAGGCAACTACTTCGGTGGTGTAGCTAGATATGTGGCAATCAAAGTGCTTTGTGTGTGATTGTATCATGCTTTTGTGCATGATCCGAGGTGGATAATTGTTAAGACTGCTGCACTTTTAGTGCAGTCACGTGCATTTTCAATGCACTAGTATGTTGTGGCTTTTGTGGGCTTGTCACTGGTTGAAGCCCAAAACACTTTATATATATACTGTGTTATTGTGTAAGGGTTTCATAACAGAGAGCAGCCACAAAACTAAAAACCTAAAAGTGAGCTGAGTGATTATCAAAAACTGTGTATGAGTTCTTGTGTATTCTCCAATGTGAGGTAATAAAATCACTCTCTTTGCCCGAGGACGTAGGCATTACAGCTGAACCTCGTTAAACCTTGGTGTTCTTTGTTTTCTTGCTTTCTTTGTTAATTTCCTGCACTAAACTGGGAGTTGGCTTTCGCTGACATTAATCTCGACAAATCCATGCAACTTTAAAACAAAGAGACAAAGACTATCTGGAGACAAAGCTCTCAAAGTAGGTTAATTCGAAACCCTTGAATAAAATGTCCTTCAAAGCGGGAATTTGTGAAGTCAATGCCTTGTAGCATCGTATACTATTGAATCTTAAGTTACATGTCCGTTTGAAACAATCTCCAACCTTACTGAAGCAGCCATATCTGTCCAAAGCAAATATAGATGTATAACTAGCAACCTACATCTTAACACCCTAGAAAATATACCCTAATAGAGATTAAAAAACTAATATAATGATAATTAAAAAGTAATACTAGGTAAGAAGTATAGATGTTTACTACTTGCAGAATTTGGAACGAAAATTGTACCATTGCGTTCATGGTGAGATCTTGATTCATTTTCATATTTAATTTCATAAAAATGAAGTTTGTATGAACAAGATATGAATAAAACAAGTTTTGGAATTTAAAATAAATAAATTTGGAAACTTAATTTTAACTTAAACAGAGAAATATTTAAATTATTATAAATAAATAAGCATGTAAGAATATTCCAAGTTCAACTTTGAAATTGTGTGCATACATTCATTGATAGGATGAGGACATGTTGGAACATATTAAATAAGGATCAATTATCGTAAACTATTTATAAACAAAAGACTTGTGAAATAAATTCGTTATGCCTAAGTTATAAGGGAAGTCGACTACTCTACCCTCATAGAGTTCAATCGTCGGGTCGACCACAAAATAAAAGTGAGGTCAACCGCTTCGTGAGTGTTGAGAGGTGGCGGCTCAGGTTTTGTTTACATTGTTTCTTTAGATTTGGATTCTGAGAACGATTCAGATTTTATTACTTAAATCTTACAGTTTCTGTATACTCTGGCATATGTAAAAAGAACCCTAGATTCCTACTCATAATTAACATTCTCACGTGGCTATTGTAACAACCCGGAAAATCTGAACCAATTAAAAATTTTTATTTTGGCAATTTTAATGAATTTTGAATATTTAAAATGAATTATTTTAAATAACAATGACGAGAAATTTGTTTTGAATAGAATTAGAACGTATTTATTTATTTGAATCGACGTTAGAATATAAATATTTATTTTTAATTATAAAAGGAATTGAAAATGACGTGGTAGTTTGAAAATTCAATTTCAAATTTCAAATGAATGTACAGGATTCAAAATAAACCGGATTTTAGCGAAGCCAAAAGTATTAGAATCTATTTGAGAATATCTTTCCAACGAATCCGAAAATTCAAAATTTCATAGCGGGGATAAAAAGTTATACCCAGTTGAAAATTCAGAATAGTCGCTATGGAATTTTGGCCCTTAAAAAAGGAAATTTTGCATATGACCTCCGTTTACGATGAAACCACTTTTTTTGGATCCGGGATATCAAGTTATTGCTAGATTCCAAAATCTATAATTTTTGCGGTCAATATGAGAGCGTGACAAAAGAAAACGCATTTGACCAGTTTCAATCAATTTCGATCGACCAGAAAATGGCCATTTTTCAGACGATCTCAGAATTCGATGAAATTAGTTTTGTTAGGACCGTATCGTCAATACGAAGGTAGAAATAATTTTTCTGGAATTTTTAGGGTCTTTATGTGGCCCCGGTAAATTGAAATGTACGTTTAAAATTCAATATAATGACTTAAATGTTAATTTAAATGAAAACTGATCGAAATGATCGAATTGGGTTATGAAACATATCCCATTGTGTTCGCAATGGGGGTAATTAGCTAGCGGCGACAGTCATTGGGTGCGATTTGGAGATTGGATGAGAAAGTGACTTTAAGGAATTCAAAATTTAAAATAAATAATAATATAATTTTATAAAACCCCTCCCCACCCCCTTTTTCTCTCTCCCCGACCATTTCTGAAAATAAAATAATAAAAAACTGGAGAATGACAGGGGGAAACCGCTGCCGCCTCCCCCATCGGACCCCGTCCTCCGCCGCTCGCAGCCAGCGCCGCCCCCTCCGATCTCCCTTCCGCTCTCTCCTCCCTCCTCTCCAATTCGTGACCGAGACCCCCAAAAACCCCCCTGCAACCCACCATGCTGCCTCAGGAGCCACAGCTCCAGCCATCTTTATGCCGTCGCCACCTGAGAACGCCCTAGCGCCGCTTCCAGTCCTCTCCCCTTCCAATTGGGAAAAGATCGCATTGGAATTTTGGGCAAATCCGAACTGTTCAGAAATAGAGAATGGCGGAGTGGATCCCAAAGATGAGAATTCCTCACTATAATTTTCTTTGTACAGTTATTTACTTTATAACTGCATATATGAACGGTTCCCCGTCATCCACAGACCATGGATGACTTGTTTGATTGTTTGGTTTGGTTGATTAGATTGTTTGGTTGAATTTGGTTGTTTGAGTGAAATGAATTGATTAGAATTGTTATGTGTGTGTGGCGCGAGCCAATATCAAGAGAGGGGTAATGCTAGACATTACCCGATTTCGATATCGTGCCGTTATGCCGCCAAAATTTTCTAAAATACGTTAAAACAATAAAAATATCATTTTTATTGTATAAATTAACTGAATAGAATATTCATATGTTGAATAAAATATTTTATCGTTAAAAATATAATTTTTAACGTTGATATAAATGAAATAAATATTCATTTACAAATCAGACGATTTGTTTAAGAACACCCGTTTTACTGATATGGATTGGGATGATATATTTTACACATCGCCCAACTGCACAAATAATATTAACCCCACACGAGTATTGACATACACTAGTCCCAATAATTAGTTGTATGTCGATCGATCGATTGACAGGCTGTTGTAAGCATTAAATATTTATATTTGATGCTATGCAGTGTAGAATGCACTCTGGATGATGGTTGACTGTGTTCGATTGTTGTTATATACATGTGTGTATGAAATCCATATAAATCAAATTATATGGTAATTGACTTTGTCTGATTCCGGCTCAGAAAGAATGAATATTTTAATATAACGATTATTTTAAAATAACGAATATTTTAAAGCAATATTCAGTAAAAGATCAAAATTTGATTTTGATGTCCGATTTGGGATGGACACGAATATATTTAAATATATAAAGTCGTGTTGATAAGATTGATGCCATTTTGACGTGAGCGATATTTATATCGATTTTATTCATTTCTATAATGAATATTGAAAAGGAATTGATTTCAAAATATAATGTTTTGAAAATACTATTATTTATATATCGATGATATGGAATATTCAATTTTGATTTGAAATTGAATATGAAGTTAAAATCGTTTTGAAAATGAATTTAAAACGATTTATAAAATACATTTTAAATGGAAATCAACGAAATATATATTATATATTTTATATATAATATAATGGCCTGAATAGAATGCGCCGCGCAGCGGCAGTTCGCGAATTTCGACCATTGACTTCGAATGGACATTACGGGAGATTCGACCATCGGATTCTCCTAAAACCAGAACCGTTGGGTTCGTACCGAAAAGAGAATTCTAACGAATATTAGAGATTTGAAATCTAACAGTTGGATTTGGAATTATGTTCAAATAAAATTTGGAAAAGGTCGCTGTAAGTGCAGTTTGATGGCCGTTTATGGAAATCAACTGTACGGACCTTGATAAAAATATTAAAAATATCAATAATCTGTGTAAAATTATAAGTAATGATTTGAAAGAATTGGGATGAAAAATTCCATAATCGAAAAGATAATTTTTTTTATCAGAACGAACTAGTTATGAACTAGAATTATATATCAATATTTTTAAAAATATAAATTGGATTTGAAATGGTTTTAAAAATAACCAGAATTCCCAATATATAAATTGGAAATGGATTTGAAATCGAAATTGTCTTCGGAATATTTTGATGTTGGATTTTGTGATTATACAGATATTGTTATGGAAATATGAAAGATATATTTATATCGTTATTTCCAATACGATATTTGTTGGTTGTAGTATTTGATATTGAATATAAGCCAATATATTTTCTATTCAGAGCCTTGTATTTAATATCAAATGTGATTTTGGGTTTGTTGTAAATGGTGTCTTCATTAACACTGTTCTTGAACCCAGTTGAGAAAAGATTAAATCTTTTTATTTAGATTTAATGAAGTATACCAATTAATTGATATTTAATTGGAATGGAATTGAAAATTGTCTTTGGGTTTATCGTGTACGGTGTTCTAAATAACACTTGTTCTTTAACCCGATTAACAATGGAATAAGATTTTGGGTTGTCGTGAATGGTATCTTTAATAACACTGTTCTTAGACTCAATGGAGTTAAGAAAATCAGAAACTAACTAGAGATTAGTTAAGTTGAATGGTTTCCTGGGTATTGATCTGATGTTGATTTCGGCATTCGGTGTTAATACTTAGGGAATTGTTCACTTGCTAATTTATGATTAAAGGCTGATGGAATGGAATGTGATTTTGGGTTTATCGTGAACCACGTTTTAAAGGACATTGGTTCTTTAACCCAGTTAACGACAGGAATAAGATTTTGGGTTGTCGTAAAAGGTATCTTTAATAATACTATTCTTAGACCAATGGAGTTAAGAAAATCAGAAACTAACTAGAGATTAGTTACGATAAATGGTTTCCTGGGTATTGATCTGATGTTGGTTTCGGCCTTCGGGGTTAATAATTAGGGAATTGTTCACTTGCTAATTTACGGTTAAAGGCTGATGGAATGGAATGTGATTTTGGGTTTATCGTGAACCATGTTTTAAACGACATTGGTTCTTTAACACAGTTAAAGATAGGATATGATTTCCCAAGTTAAACAATCGTTAATATTGATTTTTGGGAAGATTAAAACCAAGTGGAGTTTTAATGCGTCTTTAATTAGATTGAATTGATATCCAAAAGAAGATTAAAGAATAAATTTAAAGAATTTATCATTGATAAAATTAATGGGAACCTTTCCCAAAGTAAAAGAATATTTGAATAAAGGAATATTCTAGATTGGAATGGGGGCGTATATTGTGTTTTTATAACACTTATTTATTATACACACGAGTTATTCAGAAAGACCGAGTTTATCCCATTCTGAATAACTGATTCGACGATCTGTCGAGGAAGAAGACGGTGGTTGAAGATCGGAGGTCTTTCACGTCATTTGGATGATTACCGATGTCTTGATTGGGCGCTATACCCAAGACAAGGTAATAAGTGGTGATCGTCCAGACGCATTTGGACTTGGAGATCGACCGGATATGTGAGGGCCTCTCCCCTGTATTGGATATATGGGGAGGAATAAGGTGCCTCCGGTTTCGTTCCGACTCAGAACGAACTTGTTAATGGATGTGTGTCGGACATCAGATTTCATTCTGTGTGATTGATAGACATTTGTTGCATGGCGTGAATGTAACGACCCGGATTTCGCCCGACCCGATCGATCGCAAGATCGACTAAGACCGTTCAAAACCCGAATACGTTAACTTTGGGAATACAACAACACTAGAACAATAACAACAGACTTTTATAAACATTACAGTAATGTTACATTAGAGTACAGAATATCATAGTACATCGAATTTTTTTTACAGCGGAAGATAAATTACAATATTTTAATACATTGGAGCAGAAACAATAAAATAGATACAGCGGAAGTCTATCAATACTCTGGACACAGCTTTAAGCTTCGATCCAGAATCCTGCTCAAAAGATAAATATCTGCAAAAAAGCTACTTGACTGCCCGTGTGGAAAAGAGGGCACCCGAGTTTGCAAGTGAAACAAACTACAGATCAGTCATGGGACTGGTGTGAGAATTCTTAACTAATTTAACTAATAGTAATAAGGCAAATCCAAGGACCACGCCGCTAACGCGGAATGGGTTTACTCCTATGAATTGTTGGTGCATAAAATAAAGTGAATCGTTAAACAACTCAATACTTTTTAGAAAAATGAAACCATGATAAGACCCAAGTCCCATCACACAATGCAACGCAAACCGGGGGATAGGGTTTTACCTTATAATGGTCAAAAAATGCTTGATACAATAGAACAGGTTTAATATTTGGGTGTATAGGTTTTTAATAAAAACATTTCAATCATAATGTATCAATCATAGACGGCATAGTACCCCATCCTACTATGTCGCCATACTAGTTCTACAATCAAAACTGCATGAGGTCGTATTAGAAATTAGGTTTCCATCATGAGTCAAGGCTAGGGAATAGCTCCTTACCGATTCGGGACACTCTACCTAATGTCTCAGGATCCCCCGCAGTGAACCCTTGGAAAGCTGCAGGGCCGGTCCGCACATACGATTTTGCGGATTAGTTATTCCTGAACACATGTTTCCCAGTCCTATAGGACCTAACATCCGAGGCGCCTCATTCCATCATCCACATAAGTAAAATGTCGGGCCGTGTAAAACCCAAACACCACTTCTAGGTAGAAAGAAACGTGCCGCTCTCCCTGCGTTCCCTTCTCCTGTTTTAGATTCCAACCGGGGTGTGAGGCTCGTGAAGCTACGTAATACGCAAAGCTATGCTTATTCAAGCTGTGCTTTGATCGTCACCACAAGGTTCTACTTTTCAACAAGAAACCTTGATTATTGCATCTTGGTATGCCACACTGTCAATCCATATCATACTATTAATCCTTTGCCAAAATATACAAAAGGGTGTTAAGCAAGAAAATAAATTCTCCGCCACCAATCATTCATACATTCGGTAGAAAATCAATAAATACAATATAAAGGAGTATAATGTCGGACACGCAAGCCCGTTCTGGGTCTGAACGAAACTGGAGATACCCTCGTCCCGTATGTCCAGTACGAGAGGGAGGTACCCACATATCCGTGCGATCAACATATACATCCGGACAACCACCACTGTAGCCCCTTCAAGGTAGCTACTCCAATCATGGACATCAGTAGTCGTCGTCCATTCGATGTGAAGATCGCCGGTCTTCAATTACCGTCTTCAACTCTTCGACTTAGATCGACGTATAATCATTTGAAATGAGATTGAACTCGGACTTTTCAAATGATCCTCGCATATATATATAATTAAAAATCATTTCATATCGTTAATATTAATTTATAACGATCAATCTTTATATTTATAAAAATAATTAAATTCCATTCAACGATGCTTCAAGTCAATAGGCGACTTTGGCGCTGTTTTCACCCAAATTTGTTTTACACATTTCTCTAAATCTACCCGTTGGATTTTAACACAATTCATATCGTTGAAAGATATTCCCAAGGCGAACCTAACGGTTTCAGTTTTGGGAAAATCTGACGGTCGAATATTTCGGTATAATCAATTAAAAGTATAATTCCAAAACGCGAACTGCCACGCTCGATTCGTTTACTTTTAATTTATATATATATAATTATATATAATTATAATTCCTTCGTCCATTTCATTATCGTGATTAACACAACAAGTAAAGAACGTTATATTTCCGTAACCTATTTACATTTTTATAATACATAGTGAAATGTATTTTATTCTACTCTATTTTTCTAACGACAAGAATTATTATCTAAATATAACATCAATGCACATAAAAATGTTGATCTTTACTTCGAATTGCATTCACATCCTATATACAAAAAGGTATATTTTCCAATCATCTTTCAAACTACACAAAATTGTATATTTCATGTATCATTATAATTACAACAAAAATAGGTATTTTTGTGTTTCATTTCCATTACACCAAACATGAATATTTTTGTGTGTCATTTATAATTTAAAAAAAAATGATTATTTTTGTGTCATTTCAATTTCTAACAAAATTGCAATATATTTGGTGTCAACTTCAATTCTACAAAAATGAATATATTTTGTTTGTTTAATTTCAATGTAACAAAAATAATAACTTTGTTATTTTTTTTATGCCAAGCAAAAATAATAATTTTGTTTATATCTTTCAATGCAAAACTAAAATGATAATTTTGTGTCAATCTTTCCTTTACAAGCAAAATGATAATATTGTGTTTTAATCTTTTCACATGAAAATGTAAATTTCATATCTTTAATCTTTTAATGAAATCAAATTCATTAAAATGACAATTTCCATTGTTATAACTTTCATTGAAAACCTATTTACATAAAAATGTAAATTCATACCCTTATCCTTGTCAATGAAAATTCAATTAAAATGTAATTTTCTTCTTAAATCTTTTAATGAAAATTTATTTACATAAAAATGTAAATTTCACTTCTAAATTCTTTTAATGAAAATCTATTTACATTAAAAATGTAAATTTCACTTCTAAATTCTTTTAATGAAAATCTATTTACATTTAAAATGTAATTTCACATCTTAATTCATTTACATGAAAAATGTAAATTTTTCTTCCTTAAATTCTATTTACATGAAAATGTAAGTTTTCTTTTTATCTATTTACATTAAAAATGTAACCTTTCTTATTTACATTTAAAATGTAAACCTTTCTTTTTACAATAAAAATGTAACTTTTTTTTTACAATGTCAAAATATTTCCTTTTTATTACATTAAAGATGTAATTAAGATTACCATGTAAATTCTATTTCTTCTTATTACATTAAAATGTAAATAATTTTGCAGCGTCAAAATCTAATCTTTTAATTACATAAAAATGTAATTTTAATTTCAATGACCAAATCTTAACTTTTTAATGACATAAAAATGTAATTTTAATTTCAATGACAAATCTTATCTTTTAATTACTTAAAAAATGTAATTTTTAATTGCGGTGTCAGTCATGTTCATTTCTAATTTAACACATAACGGTGTAAATAATGTCATTTCTAATTTAATACATAACGGTGCAAAATGTTCATTTTCTTTTTAACACATGACTGTGTAATATGACACTTATATTCTAACACAAAAATGTTATTTTCATACTAGTGTGACATCTTAACAAAAATGATATTTTTATACTAACATGACAATTTTAACAAAAATGTAACTTTATTCCTAATGCAACATTTTACACTAAAAATGTTAATTCTTTTAAATACAACATTTTACACTAAAAATGTTAATTCTTTTAAATGCAACATTTTACACAAAAAATGTTAATTCTTTTAAATGCAACATTTTACACTAAAAATGTTAATTCTTTTAAATGCAACATTTTACACTAAAAATGTTAATTCTTTTAAATGCAACATTCTTAACAAAAGTGAACCTTTATTCCTTATGCAACATTTTATAAGATAAAAATGTTACTTTTCTATGCTAACATTTTATATATTAAAAATGATCTTTTTCTAATGCTAACATCTTAAATAATAAAAAATGATCTTTTTATAATGTTAACATCTCAAACATAAAATGAGATTTTATTATGTTATGTTTTCATACACTAGAAATGTTACTTTTCTTTTTATAGGCTAACATCTCATGTAATAAAATGTTCCTTTATATACTAACATAAAAATGAGATTTTATTATGTAAACATTACATACATAAAAATGTTTCTTTTCTAATGTTAACATATGTGATTTTCTAATATTAACATTTCTAACATAAAAAAAAATGTGATCTTTATAATGCTAATGTAAAAATGAGATTTTTATTATATTAACATTTATACATAAAAATGTGTTCTTTTGTAATGACCCAAAAATCCGGTAGAATTTGAGCTGACCAAAAACACAAGTCCAACCCCAAATAACACAGAAATTCGAACCATTAATAGAAAGAAGTTAGAGGGTGAGGATAGATAAGATAGAAACTTAGAATAGAAGAAGAAGAAGAACACAACATCAGAGTAACACGAATCTCACAGCGGAACGAATAACATATAATATATATAACATAACTTGAAATATACATCTGTACTTGAATATACATCAATATCAAAGTACATCACTTACAACACAACAGAAATAACTATAGCTATATGATCCTGAAGCCTCCTGCTCCAAGCTCTTCCAGTATATCTGTAAATTCCCGACTACTTGACTGCCCGTACAAATTCAGGCACCCAAGAGCTTAGGGCAAACAACAAAGTAAACTCCGGGTCAGTCATGGGACTGGTATGAGTAAACAGTTTAAAACAGTTTCAGAAAACTAAATGATATCTCATAAGACCACGCCGTATAACACGGAACGGGTTTTTCCCTTATGAGAATCCAAACACTTGATTTATCTTTATATCAAAACTCTTTTGATATTATAATAATGTCTAAATCAAGTAGATAACAATCTAGTGGAAACGCTTGCATCTCACGTTCCACATATATAATATACAATCAAAACCGCAAGCACGTATTGGGTATTTGATTTCCAACTATGACAAGGTATGGGACCACCTTCCGCTGGTATATCTCTAGAGGAGAATACACCGAGTTCAACAAGAACATCTTGTAACTCACCCACACATGACCGACCACTCATTTCGCTTGAGTGTATCGAATGTATATCACCAACGATTGGGATCAGCAACCGTTTCCCGAATGGGACAGCATCGACAATAGATTTTTAGAAGTAAATGAAACTCTAGATCAGGTGATTATACACCCTAATAGGTGCGACCTACATAGCCATGCTGCTTGCCCGATTTCTGTCATTTACCGGATGTTGAGGCTAGAAGCTACGCTTTATCATCACACCAGATTCACTTCGAATGTCACATCGTCAAATCCATCAAATCACCGATTGACGTCCTCAACAGTACATTACGTGTTAGCTAAAAGAAGTTTCCTTCTCCGCTTCCACTCTTGGTACGGTTGAAGAAATCAATGTACGTGACCTTTCTGGAAATACTCTGTCAGACATTCATCCATATAGGTCACCCAGGAACAGGATGAACTGAAGGCACTATTTCTATTAATAGAAAAAGTCCTTGCACTCTTCTCCGTCTTCGATTATCTTTATATAATCTGATTCGCACGCTACTGCCAATACGGAGTGGTTCTTCGGATAATAATCCAACCGGTCTCTCCATATCGACAACGATGGTCAAAACTTCGATAGTTTGTGATTTAACTATCGAATAAAAACAAGTGTTTCGATAGTCGATGATTTAACTATCGAATAAAAACAAGTGTTCATCCAAACATCCAAAAATCACTGAACCTTTAATTAATATTCTATTAATTAAATCTCTTCTCTATTTCTTATCAATATTTGTTAAGCAAATGTTTCCAATAACCGTTTTGGCCTGTTATGTTATTTGGAAAACATTTCCGAATATCGCCTTCTTTTATTTTCTAAACTTTAGAAAATATTCATTTTTCTATTTCCAAGCTTTGCACATATTTGGGTTAAAACAGATGTTGTGTAAAACATCGTTACGACAACCCAAATACAGTATTTAACGAATTCTTATTCCACATTGATCTTCGAGCCTGAATCTTGCTACTTATCGGTATATCATGAAATCAACCAAGTTGGGTGTAATAACCCGAAAATCTGGGCCAGTTTAAAATTTTTATTTTGGCAATTATAGCGAATTTTGAATATTTAAAATGGATTATTTTAAATAAAATCGACGAGAAATTTATTTTGAATATAATAGAACGTATATATTATACGCGTCGTCGTTTGAATATAAATAATTATATATAATTATAAATAGAATTGAAAATGGCGCGGTAGTTCGATAATTCGATTTCAAACTTCAATTGAATGTACCGGGTGCAAAACAATCCGGATTTTAGTGAAACCAAAAACATTAGGATCTAATTGATGATATCTTTCCAACGAATCCGAAAAATCAAGATTTCATAGCGGGAATCAAAAGATATGTCCAATTGAAAATTCTGAATAGTCGCTATGGAATTCAGGCCCTTAAAAATGGACATTTTGCAAATGACCTCGGATTTCGACGAAACCACTTTTGTTGGATCCGTGATGTCAACTTATTGCTGGGTTTCAAATTTCATAATTTTTCGAATCAGTATGTGAGCGTGGCAAAGGAAAACGCGTTTGACCAGTTTCAGTTGATTTTAATCGACTGGAAAATAGCCATTTTTCCAATGGTCTCAGAATTCGACGAAACTAGTTTTGTTAGGACCGTATCGTCAATACGAAGCTAGAAAATATTTTTCGGGAATTTTTCGAGTTCGTATGTGGCCCCGGTAATTTGAAATGTACGTTTAAAATTCAATATAGTGATTTAAATGTAAATTTAACGGAAACTGATTCAGACGATCAAATCAGCCTACGATACATGTCCCATTGTGTTCGGAATGGGGGTTAAACGCTATGGACGACAGGCGGTGGGCCTCGTTTCGAGGTCGTATGTAAAAGTCAACTTTTTGAAATATAAATTAATTAAATAAATTAAAATTTTCTTTTGCATATACCCCCCCCCCCCCGTTTATTCTTCAACCCGATCAGAAGGAAAATAAAAGAAAGAAAAAAAAAACCGCTCCAGCCCTAGCTCGTGTCCACCGCGCCACTTCCGCGCGATTCCCCCGCGCCGCCGCCTGCGCTCGCCATCGCCGGAGGTCGACCTCCCACCCCCAGTCGCCCCTCCACCTCGTCAACCCCCCCCCCCCCCCCCCCCCCCCGTGGCGCGCTTCCCTCCCCTGTTAGCCGATTGTGAGCCTTTTAATTAAATTTCCTTTTCAGTTTTTATCATAGATTAAATTCTGATTTCTTTATATATATATATATATATATATATAAATATAAATTTCAATTTCTAAAATATATAAAGCATAGCGAATAAAAATGGTTTTTTCTTTAGGTATGAAAGTTTAATTTTTCAATGTATAGAAGTAATTTATATGGAAGATTTAGAAGTTAAAAATATTTTTTTTTATATAATCAAGATATTAAAAATATAATTTTCATATTATAAAGAGATTAAAAATATAAAGATTATATTATAAAGAGGTTAAAAATATAATCTTTACTATATAGAAATATTAAAAATATGATTTATATATTTTTAAAGTATTAAAAATATAATCTTTATAGGATAGAGAATATAAAAATATAATCTTTGTATATGTAGCGAAATAAAAATCTGATTTTTATTTTATATACGTTGAAATAAAGAGGGAATTTTTATAGTGATGAAAGGAGAAAACTTTATTTTTATAAAGGCGAAAACTTTATTTTTATAAAGGCGAAATCAATATTTTTGAAATGGAATTTTTATCTATATGACACCAAAGTAAAAATTCGATTTTTAAATATATGAAGTGATTATAAAAATATGACTTTTAAATTGAAAGTGAATAAATAAAAATGTGATTTTTATTTTAAAGACATCAGTATATAAAAATGTGATTTTTACATATGTAGTGAAAACGGACAACGAAAGCGACAAAAGGCGAGAATGAAGAAGATTTCTATAAAAGAAGAGTCGTGAAGTTGGATAGCTTTCGGTGAGAACTTCTCACTCTAAATACTTCTTTTTCTAGTTATATATATATACTAGGATGCAGATGGTGCTTAGTAGCACCCGACACCCGTCATCCACAGACCATGGATGGCTTGTTTGTTAAATTGTTTGGTTGTGTAGTTGGTTAGTCTATTTGGTTTAAATTGAATTGTTTGGTGAATTGAAATTGATTTGATTGATGTGTGAATGGCGTGGGCCTTCACTAGACCGGGGATAAGGCTAGGCCTTGTCCCGTTTCTAGTATCGTGCCGTTATGCCGCCGAAATTTTCTAAAATATGTTAGAAAAATAAAAATATCATTTTTATTGTGTAAATGAAATGAATATAAATTCATGTGTTGAAATAGAATATTTTATCATTAAAAATATAATTTTTAACGTGGAAGTGAATAAAATAAAATATTCATTTACAAACCGGACGGTTTGTTTATGTACACCTATTTGAAGGACATTGATTGGGACGATAAATTTTACACATCGCCCAACTGCACAAATAAAATCTGTGTTTGATTGTTTGAAACCCCACACGGGTGTTGGGATGAAATTTGGAAGTTCACTCATCCTGATTGATTAAATATGTCGATCGATTGATTGACAGGCTGTTATAAGCGTAAGATATCTATATTTGATGCTTATACAGTGTAGTGCACTTTGGTTGATGGTTGATTATTTTTCAATGCTATTATATACATGTGTTGTATGGAATCCATATAATTAACATTATATGGTGATTGATTGGGCCTCATTCCAATCGGGAAAATAAGAAATATTATAAAAGAAAATTCATGTGTTGAATATAAAAATAGTCATGTGTTGACGATGTTCATGTGTTGAGTGAAATATTTTAAATAAAATAAATTACATCTTTATCACATTTAAAATTAGAACTACTTCTCAGTAGAAGTCTAATTAAAAATCAAACGATAGATACCATAGTTTTATAAAATATTTTACATAACAAAAATAGTGATGTGTTGACAGTACTCATGTGTTGAGATTAGTCGTGTGTTGAAAGCGATATAGATTCATGTGTTGAATGGGATACATATTCATTTGTTGGATAGAATAAAGGAGTTTTGAAAAATATAAAGCCGTGTTGATTAGAGATGCGTTATTTCGACGTGAACGATATTTATATCGATTTTAAACGATTTCGAAATGAATTGAATTTAAAACGATTTCGAAATGAATTGAATTGAAAACGATTTCGAAATGAATTGAATTGAAAACGATTTCGAAATGAATTGAATTGAAAACGATTTCGAAATGAATTGAATTGAAAACGATTTCGAAATGAATTGAATTGAAAACGATTTCGAAATGAATTGAATTGAAAACGATTTCGAAATGAATTGAATTGAAAATGATTTCGAAATGAATTGAATTGAAAACGATTTCGAAATGAATTGAATTGAAAACGATTTCGAAATGAATTGAATTGAAAACGATTTCGAAATGAATTGAATTGAAAACGAATTCAAATTAATTTGAAAGCGAATTGAAATGAATTCAAATTGAATTGAAATTTGAATTGAATAGAAATGAATTTTAAAACGAATTTATAAAGAAGAATTCAATTTTGATTTGAATTGAAAAGGAAGTTGAAATTGTTTTGAAACGAATTTAAAACGATTTATAAAATACGTTTTAAAAGGAAATCGACGAAATATATAATATATATATTATATATATAATGGCCTGAATAGAACGCGCCGCGCCGCGGTAGTTCGTGAATTTCGACAATTTATTTCAAACGGACATTGCGGGAGATCCGACCGTCGGATTCTCCTAAAACCGGAACCGTTGGGTTCGTATCGAAAAGAGCTTTCCAATGAATATTAGAAATCTGAAATCTAACGGTTGGATTTGGAGTTATGTCCAAATCAAATTCGAAAAGGGTCGCTGTAAGTGCAGTTCGATGGCCGTAGATGGAAATCGATTGTACGGGCCTTGATAAAATTATTAAAAATATCTATATTTTGTGTAAAATCATAATATGTGAATTGGAAAGAATGGGGCTGGAAAATTCCACATTTGGGAGGATAAAAATAGATTTTTATCGAAATGAACTAGTTTTGAACTAGAATTAAAATCAATTTATTTTTGAAATAAATAAATTGAATTTGAAAGTGATTTTGAAAATAATTGATATTTCCAATACGTGAATTGGACTGGAGTTGAATCGAAATTATCTTCGGGATATTTCGATGTTGGATTTCGTGACTATACAAATATTGTTATGGGGATTTGAAAGATATTTTATATCATTATTTCCAATACGATATTTGTTGGTTTCAGAATCTGATATTGAATATAAGCCGATATATTTTCTATTCAGAGCCTTGTATTTAATATCAAATGTGATTTGGGTTTATCGTGGATCGTGTTTTAGATGACATTGGTTCTTTAACCCAGTTAAAGGCAAGATGTTGATTTTTGAAAAGATTAAAACTAAGTGGAGTTTTAATGAATCTTTAATTAGATTAAAATGTGAATTGATAATTTAAATTATCAAATCTGAAAGGTGATCGAGAATGGAGTACCACCAGTTTTGCTCCAAAGCGATAGTTAAATCTTTAATTAGATTTGGACGTGAAATGGTAATTAATTTTACTGATAACACCGTGGTGTTAGGAATGGAGTATCACCAGTTTTTCTCCATGGGATATATAGGTTGGGATCGGGAAATAAACTAAATAATTACTTCGGTGTGGTTCGTTAATCCCGACTAGTTTGAAATGATATCCAAAGGAAGATTAAAGAATAAATTTAGAAGAATTTATCTTTGATACAATTAATGGGAACCTTTCCCTAAGAATGTGATTTTGTGAATAAAAGAATATTCTGAATTGGAATGAGGCGTTCATTGTGTTTGTGTAACATTTGTTTATTATATACGTGGGTTATTCAGAAAGGCCGGGTTTATACCCATTCTGAATAACCGATTCAACGAGATGTCGAAGATGAAGACGGTGGTTGAAGACCGGAAGTCTTCACATCGTTTGGGTGATTACTGATGATCTTGATTGGGCTGTACACCCAGGATGAGGGAATCAGTTGGTGATCGTCCAGACGTACTTGGAGATGGTTGGATATGCGAGGAAAGTGCCTCCGGTTTCGTTCAGACCCAGAACGAACTTGTAAATGGATTGTGTGTCTGACATTGGATTTTATTCTGTGTTGATTGATCTCTATTAAATATACATCTGTTTGGCGGCGGAGAATTTATTCTCTTGCTTAACGCCCTTCTCTGAGACGTACGAGCTCAAAGGTTGTATATCGATGGACATCAGTCGCATGGAGTGAATTGCCAGTGTGGCATGCGTAAGTGGCAATTGATCAAGGCTTCTGTTGAAAAGCAAAGTCTTGTGGTTGATGATCAAAGCACGGCCTGTGTGGCGTAGCTTTGTGTATAACGTGAATTCGCGAGCCTCACACCTCGGTATGAGTCAAAAACGGGATAGTGACTGCAGGGAGAGCACGACGTTTCTTTCTAGCTAGGGTGGTGTCAGTGACCTACCAGCCCTGACATTTATATACTTTTCACCTGTGTGGTTGTTGGAATGCGAGGCGCCTCGGATATAGGTCTGTAAGGACCGGGAAACGTGTGTTCAGGAATAACTAATCCTCAAAAGTAAGAGAGGACCGGCCCTGAAGATCCAAGGATCATAGTGGGGTCCTGGGACATTTGCTAGAGTGTCTCGAATCGGAGAGGAGCTTGCCCCTTGCCTCGGCTCATGACGGAAATCCAATTTCCAATACGTGATAGTGTGGTTTTATTTGTAGAACCTAGTATGGCGACATAGTGGTATGGGTCATTCATGCCGCCTATGATTGATATTTATGATTGAAATTGTTTTGACACTATACACCTGTAATAGTATCAAATAATGTGTTTTAAACGTATCAAGCATGCTTTGGCTGTTATAAGGGAATCGATGATTTAAATTATCAAATCTGAAAGGTGATCGAGAATGGAGTACCACCAGTTTTGCTCCAAAGCGATAGTTAAATCTTTAATTAGATTTGAACGTGAAATGGTAATTAATTTTACCGATAACACCGTGGTGTTAGGAATGGAGTATCACCAATTTTGCTCCATGGGATATATAGGTTGGGTTTGGGAAATAAAATAAATAATTACTTCGGTGTGGTTCGATAATCCCGACTAGTTTGAAATGATATCCAAAGGAAGATTATAGGATAAATTTAGAAGAATTTATCTTTGATAAAATTAATGGGAACCTTTCCCCAAGAATGTGATTTTGTGAATTAAAGAATATTCTGTATTGGAATGAGGCGTTCGTTGTGTTTGTGTAACATTTGTTTATTATATACGTGGGTTATTCAGAAAGGCCGGGTTATACCCATTCTGAATAACGATTCGACGAGATGTCGAAGATGAAGACGGTGGTTGATGACCGGAAGTCTTCACATCGTTTGGGTGATTACTGATGATCTTGATTGGGCTGTACACCCAAGATGAGGGAAACAGTCGGTGATCGTCCAGACGTACCGGGAGATGGATGGATATGCGAGGAAAGTGCCTCCGGTTTCGTTCAGACCCAGAACGAACTTGTAAATGGATTGTGTGTCTGATATTGGATTTTATTCTGTGTTGATTGATCTCAATTAAATATACATCTGTTTGGCGGCGGAGAATTTATTCTCTTGCTTAACGCCCTTCTCTGAGACATACGAGCTCAGAGGTTGTATATAGATGGACATCAGTCGCATGGAGTGAATTGCCTGTGTGGCACGCATAAGTGGCAATTGATCAAGGCTTCTGTTGAAAAGCAAAGTCTTGTGGTTGATGATCAAAGCACGGCCTGTGTGGCGTAGCTTTGTGTATAACGTGAATTCGCGAGCCTCACACCTCGGTATGAGTCAAAAACGGGATAGTGACTGCAGGGAGAGCACGACGTTTCTTTCTAGCTAGGGTGGTGTCAGTGACCTACCAGCCCTGACATTTATATACTTTTCACCTATGTGGTTGTTGGATATGAGGCGCCTCGGATATAGGTCTGTAAGGACCGGGAAACGTGTGTTCAGGAATAATTAATCCTCAAAAGTAAGAGAGGACCAGCCCTGAAGATCCAAGGATCATAGTGGGGTCCTGGGACATTTGCTAGAGTGTCTCGAACGCGGAGAGGAGCTTGCCCCTTGCCTCGACTCATGATGGAATCCAATTTCCAATACGTGTATTGCGGTTTTAATTGTAGAACTAGCATGGCGACATGATATATGGTACCCATGCCGTCTATGATTGATATTTATGATTGAAATTGTTTTGACACTATACACTTATTATAGTATCAAATGATTTGTTTTTAAACGTACCAAGCATGTTTGGCTATTATAAGGGAAAACCCTATCCTCCGGCTTGCGTTGCATTGTGTGATGGGACCTGGGTCTTATAACAGCTTCATTTTTCTTTATTTAGCATTGCGCTGTTTGTTTTATGCACTGGTATTCTTGGGAGGAAACCCGTTCCGTGTTATACGGCGTGGTCCCGTGATTTACCGAACTTTAAAAATAAAGATTAATAACTGTTTTAGTTCTCACACCATTCACATGACTGACCTGGAGTTTATTGTTTTAACCTAAACTCTGGGTGCCCCTATTTTCCACACGGGCAGCTAGTACTTTTGGTTTTGCAGATTTATATTCACAGGGTCCTGATTTACAACTGGAACGATGCTCGGAAAGCTCTGTATCCGTGTATTACTTTCAGTTGAGTTTTGTATTATTTTCCACTGCTATGTAATTTATTGTAATCTCTGATATTTGTCGAATGTAATTTATTCATTTATACTCTTTATATTCTTGTATCTGATGGAATTGTTGTAATAGCAATGAAATGTTCTTCCGTATGCGTCCTTTTGTGTGTTGTTCTCAAAGTATCCGCGCTTTCCTTCATGGGGAAGTTACGGGTCCTTACATTGGGGTATAATTACCTCTCAGACCTTGACTGAATAACATTTAACGTCAAAACAGACAAGACTACTTACTCGAACAATCAATACCATACAACTACTGATTTACTTTTAAACACGTATACACTTCCCCTTTCTATTCTCACTAGATTTTATTCTTATACTTCCTTTTTGATTATACTATTCTATTTCTAAGTTCGTTTTCTTATCGACTTCTATATATTTTGATATGTTAATTTCTAACTATCAAATTATCTTAAAAATATTCTATCTCCTTAAATTCCCGGAAAAATTCACCATAACCTCCTTTGTACCGGGAGCATCGGGAAATTTCAAATAGCTTTCCCGGTCCTTCTCATCTCAAAAAGAAAAAGAAAAAGCCAAGCGGCTTGCCGATACGGCGCATAAAATCTCATATGGAAATTAAATACGTACCTTTTTGTCGGGCATTCTATTTATTTCACTTCTATACTTTATTCCATACCTGTCTCCTGTATGTCTATACATGTCCAATCTATTTTAACTATACCAAACGTTTTAACTCAATTTGTTAATTTTAAATCTGTTAATTAACTTCTTAGTCTATTCTACCCTCATATTTGAACATAACATGTTCAAATATATTTTAACTGCATATTAACAAATTCTAATTATACTCATACTCTCGTTTCCTTATCGACTACTCTATTCAAATTCCAATTCAATTCTATTTGAATTCTCTTTATTTAAAACTTCATTTTAATTCTATATTTCAAATTCTATAGTTTAAAGTCCATTTGAATTTCTATATTCAAATTCTAGTTTAAAGTCCATTTGAATTTCTATATTCAAATATATAGTTTAAAGTCCATTTGAATTTCTATATTCAAATATATAGTTTAAAGTCCATTTGAATTTCTATATTCAAATATATAGTTTAAAGTCCATTTGAATTTCTATATTCAAATTCTATAGTTTAAAGTCCATTTGAATTTCTATATTCAAATTCTATAGTTTAAAGTCCATTTGAATTTCTATATTCAAATTCTATTTCAATTCCTTATATTCAAAGTCCATTTGAATTCTCGGCATTATTTGTAAACAACGTTTATAACTTCAATTCAAATCCCATCTTTCCATTTATAAACAACTTTATAAATTCGATTCAAATTCCATATTTCCATTTATAAACAACTTTATAAATTCGATTCAAATTCAATATTTCCATTTATAAACAACTTTATAAATTCGATTCAAATTCCATCTTTCCTTTTATAAACAAAGTTTATAAATTCGATTCCTTGTTCATATGTATTCAAAACAAGTTAATGTTTCTATACTTCATTTAAAATTCAAATTCTATTTATAAAAATAGAATTTCCCTTTTAAATTTCAAATACCCTTTTTGATATTTTTATAAATCAATATCCCAAGCCCCAGTGATATTTAAACAATCAAATCAACCAATTTTCAATCACTTGATTTTTAACACATCATATAGGAATATATATGAAATCAAACAAACAACAAACATATAATATATTTTTGAGGAATCCAGTTGGATTCCTCCAACCTGTTTCCCTGCATCCACAGACGTTAGTCAACATAGTAATACCCATCCTGCTTCGAGGCAGGATATCGCGGTATGAAGGTCATCCACTAATCATAGCGTGGGGCGTATAGGGTAATCATCCGCTATGAAACTGCGGGCATCCGCTAATGAAACTGCGGGAATCCAACCAATCATCAACCCAATATATATATAATAGCCCTAAATAACTAATATATATTTTAAACAATCAGAAAGCATTTAACAAGCAACAAACAATTATTTTTAACGATATAAAATAATTCTAAATAAAAGGCGAGATTTACTCACCAGGGCTTTTATTTTCTGAACATCCAATTTAATCTCATGTCTGTGTCCATGAATCGACTTGGCTTGTCTTAAATAATTTTATCGAGTTCCTACGAAATTCAAATTCATAATTAACGATTCATACCTTTATCAACTTAATTAATTAGTAATTAATTAAATTCAAACCAATCTAATTAAATCAAAAGACATCACTAACTAATTATAATTAACTTTACCTAAATCCGTGTTTTTATTTTCTTCTTTCTTTCTAAACTTCCCAGTTTATATCGGTTTAACAAATTTCAAGTTCAACCTTTACTACTCATTTGTTAACAATACTTTATATAAAATAAATGAATTCAAGCTAAGGATTATTTGAATTCATTACCTCATCTCCATTTTGGTCACCCCAAAGCCCACTAACCCCATCGAAATACTCCAGCAATCACCCCCTTTTATCTAGCAGTTGAACTTCCCATTTATCTCGACCCATTGTCCGGACAACTCTCCATTGACAACCAAACCTAACATGCCTGAGTTCCATCATCAACACCCCTTGTTTTCCACTATTGAACAAACAGCACCTTCACTAATTTATATATTTATTTGCTTAAACAAAAAGAAAGTTAACAATTTAAATTACCTTATTAATTAACTTTCCTCACTCATGAAATCTCCAGACCGCACCCAAAATTTCCACCACTAATCCCTTCTTATTTCGACTTCTCGCTGAAACCGAATAACCCAAAAAAAATCACAATACCTAGGCATTGTTGTTCTTGAAATCGAACTCCAGTAAATAGGTCACTGCACCCAACTCCATCGTAGATTCAAAACTGTCAAATGGCTTCATGCATTAGCACGTTGCTCAAGAAGTCGAACACCAAAATAATCCCACCGTCGAACCATCAATATAACCAAGTTCGAACTCCAGATTGCCCAAATCGACATACTGTCGCACTCGCCTTCATACCAAAGTCCAACCGCACCATCGCGAACTCCCAACTGTCGATCCCCCAAATTAGCTCATCAAATCTTCAATTCGAACTCCATGCTTTCACCCCTACCAGCGTCGGTCCTTCAGGAATCTACGATGACTCACTCCCATCTGTCGCAAACCCTAACGCAAATGCTCAAGTATGATGTCGGCTTTCAGAGTTATCGCGATTTCCCAAAGAGGTTTTCCGATTTCATGGATTAATGAGAGGAGCCGTTCGTCTCGTTCGATTTCTGCGTGAGGATTTAAAAGGGGAATTTCAGTTTCCGTTTGCGAAGAGAGACAAAAGGGGATGCTGAGAGCTTTTAATTTACTTCGTTGGTTTGTTGAATGGGAGAAGAGCTCAGCTCGATTTGGTTTTATTATGTGGATACAAAAGAATGAGGGGGGACGTGTATTCATACTACCCAGTAAATTTCGGTTTTACTTGTTGGTGAAGAGGACGACACATAGTACATGATGTAGAGGAAAATAATCCCACAAAAAAAAATCAAATATTTTATTTGATTTTTATTGAAATTTAACCGGATCCGTTCTTTGATTTCTAACTCCGTTCTGAACCCAACAGATGACATTCCTAAGGTAAAACCGCTATTCCGGACACACTGGGATAAGTATCGAAGTCCAGTTTGATCATCTGTATAAGATATGAATTTAAATCAATATGAATTAAATTCAAAACGATATATTCTTTGATAATAAATTAATATTATCGCCTTTATACTTCGAACAGAACTGACATTGATCAACTGAGCTGTTTTTATTTCAGTTTTAAACTTTGAATTGAATTATATTTCGTATTACGATAATTTAATATATACGATATTAAATCGAAATCGATAACTTAAAATAAAAATTCGTTTTTATTATCGACTCAATATTTAAATCCATATTAAATGTTGAAAATTAACCCATAAGAATCCGGATCATTACATTCTTCCCCACTTAAAATAATTTCGTCCTCGAAATTGCTAAAGTAGAAAAAGTGCTACAAACCCATTTATCCTTTCAATATTATTTATGTTGATACTCAACATTTCAAACTTCCTTACGTAACTCTCTTTCGAATAAATCCCTATTCGATAACTCCTCCCTTCGAATAACTATATTCGATAATCTCTCTATCGAATAACTAGATTCGAAAACCTTTCTTCGAATAAACTATATTCGATTTACTCTATTCAATTTACTCTTATCAATTAACTCTATTGGATTTAACTCTTTTCGATTAACTCCATCGAATAACTAAATTCGATAATTCCTTCGAATAACCAATATTCTATAACTCACTTCGATTAAACTAATCGATAACTCTTTTCGATTAAACTATAATCGATAACTCCTTTGATTTACTAATAATCGATAACTCCTTCGATTTACTAATAATCGATAACTCCTTCGATTTACTAATAATCGATAACTCCTTCCGAATAACCAAATTCGATAATTCCTTTCGAATAAGCTATATTCGATAACTCCTTCCGAATACCCAAATTCGATAATTCCTTTCGAATAAGCTATATTCGATAACTCCTTTAATTCTATTCGAATAACTAATATTCTATTTAACTCTATTCGCTTGACTCTAGATCGCAACGATCACAATGGTTACGCCTGATTCTCCTAGGAAACATCCGACCGCCCTAGGCTATCTGCAGCCCTGCGAATTACGCTAGCAGCCGTACGAAATGGCAACTTTTCCTGAGTAACTATGTTTGACTAACTCTATCTCAATAACTATATTCGATCAACTTTAATTGAATAACTATCATTCAATTAATTCGATTTACTATGTTCAATTAACTCTATCGGGTTAACTCTTAATTTGAATAACAAATATTCGATAAATTCTAATTGAATAACTAATATTCAACTAACTCTACGGATTAACCCTAACTGATTAACTCTAACTGGTTAATTCTTACTCTAATCGATTATTTCTAACTCCAGTCGACTTCTCCTATTCGAATAACTCCAACTGGATAACGTTTATTCATTTATAAAGATTTACTTTTAGTAATGGTTCTTCACTTTATAAATGTTCTCTTTAATAACGTTACTTCACTTATACAAGGGTTGTGTACCCCTTATATTTAAAACTATCGGTGTTAAAAACCAATATCTCTTCTCTATATAAGTTCAGACTTATATATCTCATTTATCGAATGATAAATACTTAATTTAATTTATAAACTGCTATTTACAAATTTATCCTTCGATTTATCTGTTAAAAACAGATTTCCATTTTCTATTCACCTTCTGAATATTCCTTTGATTAAATTCTATTTATTTAACAAATAAATATCTCATTTATAACATTATATTTATTTTCTATAAATAAATTTTCCATTTAATCTATTTGTAAATGTTTTACAAATATTCCCCCTTTAAATTTTATTTGTAAATGTTTTTACAAATATTTCTCCTTTTATTTGTTTGCACATAACTTCCTTTGTATTTGTTTTTACAAATATATCCTTTATATTTGTTTTACAAATATATTTTCTTTTTAACTCTTTTGGTTTTTCCTTTATTCACACCCAATTCATATTTCATTCACATTGATTTTACTCAATTTATCCATTTCGATCCATTTAACTTACTTAAGTTAAATTTAATTTCAATCATTCAAATTCCTATTAACTAGTTGCTAATTAACCGTTTTGCCTATTTCACCCTTTTTATTTGAATATAACTTGTTCAAATATATGTCAACTTAATTATAAACTAATCTAATTATATTTTCAACTCGAGTTATATATTCGATTTCGAATATAAATTCTCAATCTCTTTTACTTATCCAAAAACCCAATTTCGATTCAAATTTCCTTTAACTAATTATTCTCCCATTTAGTTATATCTATTTAACCATTTAAAATATGATTTTTATCTTAAAAATCATTTCACTTACTTCACTGGAGTTCATATTTATTTTATATCTCCAGTCTGGATTTTTCTAATGCCAATTCGGATTTTATTTCCTAAAAATCCTTCTGTTTATTTAATTAAACCGTTATGGTTTTATAATGGTTCTGGCGCTGTTTTTCTAAAAATTTGATTTTTACATAACTCAAAATCTATACGACGAAATCCAGATTTTCTCTTTCATTAGAAAACTATCGTTCAACCGGTCCCGACGATTCTTGTTTCACAGAATTCCGACTTCAATTGAGTTCTGTATAATAAATTGAAGTTCGAATCGTCAATTTACGAACTGCCGCGCTATGGCGAGCTCGTTTTAATTATATTTATAAATCTAAACGTTTTAACTTTGTTTATAATAAATTCAACTCCATTCTGATATATTTTTAATATATATCAAATCCATTTCACATAATATTCCCGATCTATTTCTCTTCAAATATTCAAGTCCTCTACATCTACAATATTCAAATTCCATTTGAATTTCTTTATTCAAACTCTATATTTGAATTTCCTTCTATTCAATTTCTATTTGAATTTTCTTCGATTCAAATTCTAATTTCAATTCCTTATCTTCAAATTCTATTTGAATTTCTTGTCTTCAATTTCTATTTGAAATCCTTTATTCGATTTCTATTTAAATTCCTTTGTTCAAATTCTATTTTAACTCCTTTGAATTCAAATTCTATTTCAACTCTATATTTTCTTTGAATTCTATTTAACCATTCTCCATTTGGATTCTAATATTCAAATCTCCATTTGACTTTTCTTTATTCAAATCCATTTGAATTCCATTGAATTCAAATTCCATTGAATTCAAATTCCATTTCAATTTTTCTTATACCATTTTCTATTTGAATTTTTCTTATATTCAAACTCATTTGAATTCCTTTGAATTCAAATTTTATTTCACTTCTATTTGAATTATATACATATTCAAATTCCTTTATTTTACTTCTATTTGAAATCTATATTCCAATTCCCATTTCAAAATTCCTTTGAAGTAATATAAATATATACATATATTTATACCTATCCCAAATTCAAAACATTTGAATTTTCAAACGACTTGTTTCTTTTCAAACAAATTTCCATCAAAACTTTTCTAAGGCAGCAATTCATCACTTAGAAACTCGAAAATGAACACTGATGATGTTGCGACCATCATCAGAATTATTTCCCAGCCACTGAATGAGTTCAGTGCTATATTTCTTTCAAACTCCATTTAAAGAAAATATTTTTCAAACTCCCAGGATTTTAAATTCTGAATTCTGGTTGGAATTCAATTTCAATTTATCACATTTGTATAATTGATTTCATATACAAATTCCATTGGTTATATATATAACTATTTCATTTTTAAAATCTAATTTGATTATAATCCTAACAATCAACTTAACTATTTAAAAACAATATCGTGTCCAATCTTCTGTTCAAGTGTTTATAAATTCTTATCGACTTCGTGGCGTCCCACGATTCGACCAAAATTTATAATCCACTCAGCAGACTAGTCAACACAATATAAAACAGTTTTTATATCAAATAACAAGTACGCTCTCTCGTATATATATACGCTCAACTCATTCTAGGATACTACTGATCCTATCTCTAATGAGCACATTCCAACAAGCCTAGGTATTCACTCAACCTAAGCTCTGATACCAACTGTAATGACCCAGATTTCCATAACATCGGAGTTGACTATATACATCATACGTCCAACCCAAATATCACGGAAATTCGAACCATTAATAGAAAGAAGTTAGAGGGTGAGGATAGATAAGATAGAAACTTAGAATAGAAGAAGAAGAAGAACACAACATCAGAGTAATACGAATCTCACAGCGGAACGAATAACATATAATATATATAACATAACTTGAAATATACATCTGTACTTGAATATACATCAATATCAAAGTACATCACTTACAACACAGCAGAAATAACTATAGCTATATGATCCTGAAGCCTCCTGCTCCAAGCTCTTCCAGTATATCTGTAAATTCCCGACTACTTGACTGCCCGTACAAATTTAGGCACCCAAGAGTTTAGGGGAAACAACAAAGTAAACTCCGGGTCAGTCATGGGACTGGTATGAGTAAACAGTTTCAGAAAACTAAATGATATCTCATAAGACCACGCCGTATAACACGGAACGGGTTTTTCCCTTATGAGAATCCAAACACTTGATTTATCTTTATATCAAAACTCTTTTGATATTATAATAATGTCTAAATCAAGTAGATAACAATCTAGTGGAAACGCTTGCATCTCACGTTCCACATATATAATATACAATCAAAACCGCAAGCACGTATTGGGTATTTGATTTCCAACTATGACAAGGTATGGGACCACCTTCCGCTGGTATATCTCTAGAGGAGAATACACCGAGTTCAACAAGAACATCTTGTAACTTACCCACACATGACCGACCACTCATTTCGCTTGAGTGTATCGAATGTATATCACCAACGATTGGGATCAGCAACCGTTTCCCGAATGGGACAGCCTCGACAATAGATTTTTAGAAGTAAATGAAACTCTAGATCAGGTGATTATACACCCTAATAGGTGCGACCTACATAGCCATGTTGCTTGCCCGATTTCTGTCATTTACCGAATGTTGAGGCTAGAAGCTACGCTTTATCATCACACCAGATTCACTTCGAATGTCACATCGTCAAATCCATCAAATCACCGATTGACGTCCTCAACAGTACATTACGTGTTAGCTAAAAGAAGTTTCCTTCTCCGCTTCCACTCTTGGTACGGTTGAAGAAATCAATGTACGTGACCTTTCTGGAAATACTCTGTCAGACATTCATCCATAGGTCACCCAGGAACAGGATGAACTGAAGGCACTATTTCTATTAATAGAAAAAGTCCTTGCACTCTTGTAACGACCCAGGGATTTCGGCCCAGAAAATCGACATAAATACCTTTACTGTAACTCATGCCGATCCTCCAAGCACCGAAACACTGGATAGTTATTAGAAAGAATTTAGAGGGTGAGATAAGAAAGAAAGAAATATTAGAATAGAAGAAGAAGAAGAAACAACACAACACAGAGTCTCACATCGCATCGGAACAAAATATAATACAGAAATAAATCTTTATTGAGAGCTTTGAAAATACTTACAGTATCAGAGTACATCATACCATGGGACAGTTATAATAGCCTGTTCCCATATACAACACACAGCGGAATAGTAGTAATATCATACGTCTGGACTCTTCCAGCTCGTCTCTTCATAGCAGTCGCTAACCTGAACCTGTACACTCCGGGCTAACCCGAGCATTTACAAAACACCGGGTCAGTCTGGTGAACCAGAGTGAGATAAACTCGCACAGTATTAAGGATAAATCATACAACCATGATTTTAGAGTTCAAAATCTTTTCCAAACAAAAGGATAATCGTAAGACCAAATCCACACATAAACACGGACGGTTTTTACCTTACGATAACCCAAAACAGCTTTGAAATCAATATCTTGTCTGATATTATAATAATGTCTAAATACAAGTAAATATCAATCTAGTGGAACGCTTGCATCTCACGCTCCACATATATAGTATACAAACAAAACCGTGGGCGCTTATTGGAAATTGGATTCCGACCTTGACAAGGTATGGGACCACCTGCCGATCGTGTATCTCTAGAGACGAATACACTGGGTTCAACAAGAACATCTTGCAATCCGGCCCTCACATGACCGACCACTCATTTCTCTTGAGTGTATCGAATGTATACCACCGACGGTTGGGATCAGCAACCGTCTCCCGACAAGGGACAGCATCGAAACATAGATTTAAGAAACAAATAGGATTTTCTCTAGATAGGTGATTATACACCCTAATGGGAGCGACCCACATAGCCATGCTGCCTGCCCGATTTTTGTCATTTCCCGGTTGATGAGGCTTGAGGCCAGAATTTATCTTTGAACATCTGGTCACCATTCACTTTGAATGCCACATTGTCAGATCCGTCAGATATCACTAATTGACGTCCACAAAAATACTCTAGCTGGAAGCTAAGAGAACGGCAATTCCTTGCCAACAACTATAGCATGTTTGAAGAAATCAACGTACGTGATCCTTTGGAAATACTCTGTCAGACATCCGTCCATACAAGTCATCCAGGAACAGGATGAACCGAAGGCACTCTCCTACCGCATCCATATAGGAATCACCCCATGGATCAGTAGCGAGAAGTCCTTGCAACCCGTAGATTCCCGTCACGACAGAATCACAGCTTTTCTCTGCTTGCCAGGCAGAGAATATTAGTGGTTCTTCTGTTTATGAAAATCCGCGGTCTTCAATGCTCCATCTCGACCATCTTCTGATATCTTCATGTATTTGTTGGTCGGAATGGTTTTCGAATATAAATTCGATCCCGGTCTTTCCATACCAACAATCGTATTGGGCGGGTTTGATAGTCGGTGATTTAACTATCAAAATATTCAGTGTTTCAATCATGACACTCCAATGAGTTCACTGGTTCAGTATTTAGCATCATTTGGCCTTTGACAAACTAATTTCCTTTTTGTTAAATTGAAACTTCCAATTCTTTTAATATTCAAAAAAAATACGATAATTGAATAACTCTAATTCAAGTAACTAACATTCGACTTACTCCATTCGCTCGACTCTAGATCGCAACGATCACAATGGTTACGCCTGATTCCCTCAGGAAACATCCGACCGCCGTAGGCTATCTGCAGCCCTGCGAATTACGCTAGCAGTCGTACGAAATGGCACTCATCTTGAAAAACTATGTTTGACCAACTCTAGCTCGAATAACTATATTCAATTTCCCACTTAAATCGTCCTTCCAATCATCTTTTAAATTCGGAAATCCATTAGTTTTAACAAAAGAAATTTATAGCACATATGTTATACAATAGCGTTATAATTACTATTTAGATTTACAAAACAACAGCGCTATAATCGCTGTTTAGGTTTACAACCCATTTACTATAGCAAAAGCGCTACAATCGCTATATTAGATTTCCAAAACATATATTATACAACAGCGCTAAAATCGCTGTTTAGATTTTCAAAACATATCCACTAACGTCTCTTACGATTACCAACTAATACTATCTTCAGATAATCCCGATGTTGTTCAAGTTGGGGTATTTTAATTACCTCTCAGACCTTGATCAACACCGTTCTCATCCTTCGATAAACATAAGTTGTAATCAAAATCAATATTTCATTCTAGTCTCAAACAAATTCCATTTAACTATTGGATTTGGTTATACAACCCTATAACTCAGTTCTTTACCCAGATTCGCTTATTTCCAATCTCCTTTCAAAATTATTTGACCATTTTCCCATTTTGAAATCTCATTTAAAATTCTCCTTTTTACTTGATCTTGTTTTCAAGTAACGTTAAATAAAATTAACGCCTTAACACGTAAACCTCATTTACACGACCCTGGTTTATATAAACCCTTTACCTTAATTCACATAATTTAAACAACACTTAAATTTAAGTTATCATCTTCGCTTGAAATCCTCTTTTTAACATCGTTATAAACATTTTAGCTTTAAATATAAAACCCGCTCATAGATTCCTTTCACAATCCAATTTGGATTACATTTCTCTTCGATTACTTTTCAAAAGTAGTCTTCTAAATTCTTATTAAAACAATAATTTCCTTTACTCATTAGCTACTTCAGTAGTTAATTTCTTTATTTACTAAAATAAATAGAAAATCCTTTTTAAAGATCTTATTTAAAGTTAAAACAATATTCTTCAACTATTTCATTTCGCAATTTGGAAACAAACTAATTTGATATTCGATTCCAGTTTAAATGGTCAATTTTGTCAAGTCAAAATTTGATTATCTCGCAAACTAATTCCAATTAACCTTCACTTTAAATTAATTAAAAATATAATTAATTTAAATTATTTCCATTAATTGTTTTCTTTTCAAAACAATTATCAAAGTTTAACCATTCGATTCATTCTCTATTCTCATTCTTTGTAAATCTGATTAACATCAGAATTTACTTTATAAAATAAATTACTAACAAATCAAATCTTAAATAAATAAAACATTTATTTAATTCTTTTTAATAACTTTTGTTCAGAATAATATTTTTTCAAAATCTAACTCCAGTTATAAAATAAACTTTATAACTTCATCTCTATCGATTCACTTGACGGTGAATCAATATTTATAAAACGATTGATTTTATAGGCCATACGCTGCCAAATACTAAACCAATATCGCCCATTGGTTTAAACAAACAGATGTTGAAATTTCAGTCAAACATCAACAATCAAATCAATCACCCCAAACAGAACAGTTCATATGTTGATAATATGAAATAAATAATATATTAAGGAATCCGGTTGGATCCCTCCAACCTGTTCTTCCCTGTATTCAAAACGGTTATCACAAATCAGACTATTCAGTTTTGTTTAACTGATAACACTAAATAGCAACCATTCAACATCAACCGCAAACAGTTCAACAATTTAAAACACGTTTATAAATAAACGTGACCAATAAGGTGAGTTACCTTTATTGGAACCAATCGTTAAAATAACGATTTGGTATTTCACTGAAATTAAACATCGTTTAATTTCATCAGTTAAATCAACAAACAAATGTATAACTAGCAAATAGTCAATTATTGGCAAGCAGAGCACACAAAATAAAAACCCAATTTATATAAAATATAAATAGGGAAACTGAGTGAGTTTAACTCACCTTGATTTGTTCGTTGAATGGTTCAGATACAGTTAAATTAAACAGTTGTTTAATTTAACTGCATATTCTTGTTGTCTCTATTCCTATCCTAGTCAGTTTCCAAAATACAGAGTCCGTCTGTACCGTCTTGACGTCTCTGGTCTGGTCAAATTCTGGTAATATAGTCGAAAGATATTCACCTTTCACATATTAACACTATTTAATAAAATAAATTCTTGGTTATAATTCAAATAACGTTAATTACTTTTTAAAAGGGTATGCAGCTTGATTAACACTTTGAGGCTTCGTTCCCGTTTTCCCCCGATAGTGTCTCTTCAATTTCTACACCATCCTGTCCCTGAGTCATGCACACAAGTTATAGGATTTCAATTTCATTAATTAGTTAAACAATAAATCTCCTTACTTAAAAGTTAATTAAATTTAACTATATATTTAGTAAAAACCCATTTACATTACTTAATCAAAACCCAAGCCAAACCATTCCTTCTTCTTGCGGCTCCTCCTTCTATTCCTGATTACAAACGTATTAACATTAGGTCATATTTTATAAACATTGTCTTAATTATAATAGCTATTACTTAGTTAACCATAGTTAAAGACATAATTAAATATTTACGTTTTTGGGTTATAAGGCCATTTGCTTCCTTCACATCGGCTTTGCCTTCGTTGTAAAAACAGTCGTCCTTCATCTTCCAATGCCTGCACCAATTTACGCTTTAGTGCATTATTATATGTGATGGAAATTTCTTAATTAATTAATAATAACTAATTAAACTTTAGTTAAAACAAAGTGGTTCCTGACTTCCCTCATCACGTTGGTTCCGGCTTCAAGTCCCCTAAGGTCCTCCTGTATAAAATCACGATTTGGTAATTGTGAGTTACTAGACTAAAACGTTTTAATTAATCAATCAAATTCCTAGTTTAACTAACTATGCTTAGGGACAAAAGAATGGCCGATTACTTTTCCTCCCAGGTTCAGTTACAAACGCGACTTCTTCATTCACCTGGAAGCCACACACTTAATCAAAGAAACCCCCATAACCGCGCCTCCTCGTTTCGTTTCCTTCAGGCCTTAGCTCCAGGTTCGCTCACCCCTCAACGCATGCCAGTCACCTTCACGTTACTGGCCCTTTCCCTCAAAGCCTACTGACGCTCATTTCTTCCACCTTACTATTATATATATGTATTATATATATATTTTTATTTCCGTGAGAACATGCTGTATGGTTTATAGAGTGAAGGAAAATCATGGAGTATGTGGCCTTATTTATAGGCGTTAGCTCCTTGGCAGCCAAGGTTGAACTGATAGGACCGGTACGTGTTTTCACTTCATAGATTAGTAGTCGTAGAAATTTCCTTTTCAGGGTAGACAGGTTCGAATACAACATGTAGCTGAGTTGACGTTGGAAGTAGAGACTTGCTATGTGTGTTACTTCTTGTCGTAGCTGTAGGCTAGGTAGCTGGAGAAAAGAAGTTGTACAGAATGCATGTGCGTGGTGTAGTAGATAGAAAATATGGGTAGTCTTGTATGTTAATGGTGAAAATACATTACTGGAGGAACAAAGCATGTGCGAGCTCAGTATACAGGATAGAGGAAGACAGGGTAGCTGCAAATACAGCTAGCTGTAAGTCTGGGAATCCACGACCCTTGGTCGACAAGGCTTCACAAATTTGGGACAGGAGTTTGTACGTCAGAACAGCTATGATTTTGATTTTGATGTATCACTTAGCTTGCATGGGTAGGAAATATTATATAAGTATTATAATGAATTTGGGCGTAAAGTAACACACAAATTCTACTTCATATGATTTCTGTTTACTGATTAAAAGGCTAATCCTGGTGTAAAAAGGTATTCTGAACCCAATGGGACAAGTTTCGTCGAAATCCGATATCGTTTGAAAAAAATTCCTTTATAAAACCAGAAATGAACACGCGTTTAATTTTACCACGATCACCAGATAAATCAAATCAACTTGAAACCTTGAAATCCTATAATAACTTTTTGATACGAACCCAACGGCACTAGTTTCGTCGCATTCTAAGACTGTTAGCCCGATAGGCTGTTTTTACCCCGAACCGCCCTACCCTTTTTAACGCCAAATTTCTCGATCTCTAAAAATAACAAACTATATACCTATCCTGACTCTAATCGACGATATGAACTCAACGGAACTGGTTCCGCGGCCTAATTCGATCGTCTTCTCAAGTTACAGCCAAATACTCCTTATATTTATTTGAATGCACGCTATAGAATTTGAACGGGCGTTTATGGTTGCTGTGGTCACATACGACTTCTGTTTGCCACGCCGTTTGACTTTCTGACAATAATTTAGCGATACGGTTCCCATGAAACTGATTTCGTCGAAATCTGAGTCCGTTTGCAAAACGACTATTTTAAAGGCTTATAATTAAATAACGATTTCTATAGCGACTATTTCAAAATTTGATTTGGCCATAAATATCAAACTATAACACGAAATCTGGATTTTTCTCTTTCATATGAAAGCTATTGCCAATACGGCTCTAACGTGTCTTGTTTCACAGAAATCCGACTTATATCGAATCCTGTATTCTCAGTTGAAGTTCAAAACTTCATTTCACGAACTGCACGCCATTTTCAAGCTCGATTTATATTATATATATAAATTATAACATTCAACTTCGTTTTTAATAACGAATTAAATATTAAATTTCATTATATTCCCAATATGATATTTAAAATAAACAAATTAGATTAAATATTTGACGGCCAAAAATGCGGGTCGTTACAACTCTACTCCGTCTTCGATTATCTTTATATAATCTGATTCGCACGCTACTGCCAATACGGAGTGGTTCTTCGGATAATAATCCAACCGGTCTCTCCATATCGACAACGATGGTCAAAACTTCGATAGTCTGTGATTTAACTATCGAATAAAAACAAGTGTTTCGATAGTCGATGATTTAACTATCGAATAAAAACAAGTGTTCATCCAAACATCCAACAATCACTGAACCTTTAATTAATATTCTATTAATTAAATCTCTTCTCTATTTCTTATCAATATTTGTTAACCAAATGTTTCCAATAACCGTTTTGGCCTGTTACGTTATTTGGAAAACATTTCCGAATATCGCCTTCTTTTATTTTCTAAACTTCAGAAAATATTCATTTTTCTATTTCCAAGCTTTGCACATATTTGGGTTAAAACAGATGTTGTGTAAAACATCGTTACGACAACCCAAATACAGTATTTAACGAATTCTTATTCCACATTGATCTTCGAGCCTGAATCTTGCTACTTATCGGTATATCATGAAATCAACCAAGTTGGGGTATAATTACCTCTCAGACCTTGACTGAATAACATTTAACGTCAAAACAGACAAGACTACTTACTCGAACAATCAATACCATACAACTACTTATTTACTTTTAAACACGTATACACTTCCCCTTTCTATTCTCACTAGATTTTATTCTTATACTTCCTTTTTGATTATACTATTCTATTTCTATGTTCGTTTTCTTATCGACTTCTATATATTTTGATATGTTAATTTCTAACTATCAAATTATCTTAAAAATATTCTATCTCCTTAAATTTCCGGAAAAATTCGCCATAACCTCCTTTGTACCGGGAGCATCGGGAAATTTCAAATAGCTTTCCCGGTCCTTCTCATCTCAAAAAGAAAAAGAAAAAGCCAAGCGGCTTGCCGATACGGCGCATAAAATCTCATATGGAAATTAAATACGTACCTTTTTGTCGGGCATTCTATTTATTTCACTTCTATACTTTATTCCATACATGTCTCCTGTATGTCTATACATGTCCAATCTATTTTAACTATACCAAACGTTTTAACTCAATTTGTTAATTTTAAATCTGTTAATTAACTACTTAGTCTATTCTACCCTCATATTTGAACATGACATGTTCAAATATATTTTAACTGCATATTAACAAATTCTAGTTATACTCATACTCTCGTTTCCTTATCGACTACTCTATTCAAATTCCAATTCAATTCTATTTGAATTCTCTTTATTTAAAACTTCATTTGAATTCTATATTTCAAATTCTATAGTTTAAAGTCCATTTGAATTTATATATTCAAATTCTAGTTTAATGTCCATTTGAATTTCTATATTCAAATATATAGTTTAAAGTCCATTTGAATTTCTATATTCAAATATATAGTTTAAAGTCCATTTGAATTTCTATATTCAAATATATAGTTTAAAGTCCATTTGAATTTCTATATTCAAATTCTATAGTTTAAAGTCCATTTGAATTTCTATATTCAAATTCTATAGTTTAAAGTCCATTTGAATTTCTATATTCAAATTCTATTTCAAATCCTTATATTCAAAGTCCATTTGAATTCTCGGCATTATTTGTAAACAACGTTTATAACTTCAATTCAAATCCCATCTTTCCATTTATAAACAACTTTATAAATTCGATTCAAATTCCATATTTCCATTTATAAACAACTTTATAAATTCGATTCAAATTCCATATTTCCATTTATAAACAACTTTATAAATTCGATTCAAATTCCATCTTTCCTTTTATAAACAAAGTTTATAAATTCGATTCCTTGTTCATATGTATTCAAAACAAGTTAATGTTTCTATACTTCATTTAAAATTCAAATTCTATTTATAAAAATAGAATTTCCCTTTTAAATTTCAAATACCCTTTTTGATATTTTTATAAATCAATATCCCAAGCCCCAGTGATATTTAAACAATCAAATCAACCAATTTTCAATCACTTGATTTTTAACACATCATATAGGAATATATATGAAATCAAACAAACAACAAACAGATAATATATTTTTGAGGAATCCAGTTGGATTCCTCCAACCTGTTTCCCTGCATCCACAGACGTTAGTCAACATAGTAATACACATCCTGCTTCGAGGCAGGATATCGCGGTATGAAGGTCATCCACTAATCATAGCGTGGGGCGTATAGGGTAATCATCCGCTATGAAACTGCGGGCATCCGCTAATGAAACTGCGGGAATCCAACCAATCATCAACCCAATATATATAATAGCCCTAAATAACTAATATATATTTTAAACAATCAGAAAGCATTCAATAAGCAACAAACAATTATTTTTAACGATATAAAATAATTCTAAATAAAAGGCGAGATTTACTCACCAGGGCTTTTATTTTCTGAACATCCAATTTAATCTCATGTCTGTGTCCATGAATCGACTTGGCTTGTCTTAAATAAATTTATCGAGTTCCTACGGAATTCAAATTCATAATTAACGATTCATACCTTTATCAACTTAATTAATTAGTAATTAATTAAATTCAAACCAATCTAATTAAATCAAAAGACATCACTAACTAATTATAATTAACTTTACCTAAATCCGTGTTTTTATTTTCTTCTTTCTTTCTAAACTTCCCAGTTTATATCGGTTTAACAAATTTCAAGTTCAACCTTTACTACTCATTTGTTAACAATACTTTATATAAAATAAATGAATTCAAGCTAAGGATTATTTGAATTCATTACCTCATCTCCATTTTGGTCACCCCAAAGCCCACTAACCCCATCGAAATACTCCAGCAATCACCCCCTTTTATCTAGCAGTTGAACTTCCCATTTATCTCGACCCATTGTCCGGACAACTCTCCATTGACAACCAAACCTAACATGCCTGAGTTCCATCATCAACACCCCTTGTTTTCCACTGTTGAACAAGCAACACCTTCACTAATTTATATATTTATTTGCTTAAACAAAAAGAAAGTTAACAATTTAAATTACCTTATTAATTAACTTTCCTCACTCATGAAATCTCCAGATCGCACCCAAAATTTCCACCACTAATCCCTTCTTATTTCGACTTCTCGCTGAAACCGAATAACCCAAAAAAAATCACAATACCTAGGCATTGTTGTTCTTGAAATCGAACTCCAGTAAATAGGTCACTGCACCCAACTCCATCGCAGATTCAAAACTGTCAAATGGCTTCATGCATTAGCACGTTGCTCAAGAAGTCGAACACCAAAATAATCCCACCGTCGAACCATCAATATAACCAAGTTCGAACTCCAGATTGCCCAAATCGACATACTGTCGCACTCGCCTTCATACCAAAGTCCAACCGCACCATCGCGAACTCCCAACTGTCGATCCCCCAAATTAGCTCATCAAATCTTCAATTCGAACTCCATGCTTTCACCCCTACCAGCGTCGGTCCTTCAGGAATCTACGATGACTCACTCCCATCTGTCGCAAACCCTAACGCAAATGCTCAAGTATGATGTCGGCTTTCAGAGTTATCGCGATTTCCCAAAGAGGTTTTCCGATTTCATGGATTAATGAGAGGAGCCGTTCGTCTCGTTCGATTTCTGCATGAGGATTTAAAAGGGGAATTTCAGTTTTCGTTTGCGAAGAGAGACAAAAGGGGATGCTGAGAGCTTTTAATTTACTTCGTTGGTTTGTTGAATGGGAGAAGAGCTCAGCTCGATTTGGTTTTATTATGTGGATACAAAAGAATGAGGGGGGACGTGTATTCATACTACCCAGTAAATTTCGGTTTTACTTGTTGGTGAAGAGGACGACACATAGTACATGATGTGGAGGAAAATAATCCCACAAAAAAAATCAAATATTTTATTTGATTTTTATTGAAATTTAACCGGATCCGTTCTTTGATTTCTAACTCCGTTCTGAACCCAACAGATGACATTCCTAGGGTAAAACCGCTATTCCGGACACACTGGGATAAGTATCGAAGTCCAGTTTGATCATCTGTATAAGATATGAATTTAAATCAATATGAATTAAATTCAAAACGATATATTCTTTGATAATAAATTAATATTATCGCCTTTATATTTCGAACAGAACTGACATTGATCAACTGAGCTGTTTTTATTTCAGTTTTAAACTTTGAATTGAATTATATTTCGTATTACGATAATTTAATATATACGATATTAAATCGAAATCGATAACTTAAAATAAAAATTCGTTTTTATTATCGACTCAATATTTAAATCCATATTAAATATTGAAAATTAACCCATAAGAATCCGGGTCATTACATCTTTCCAAATGATGACATTTTTAATTAAAAATGTTATTTTTCTATTCTAACAATTTATATAACAAAAATGATATTTTCCATGATGTAAACATTTCATATATTTCATACCATCCATCAACACAATACGGTCGTTCACCACAATACAGTCAATTCAAATAATCTCAAACATCACAAAATGTTCAATTTGGTGTCACATAACTAATGAACAAAAATAAGGATTTTTTTGTTTTAACTAATTTCTAATCCAAATAAATAACACAACAAAGTGATTATTTTTATTGATTTGGACATTCTAATCCAAATAAATAAATAAACAATAATGATCTATTTTATTGAAATGACGATTCTATTCCAAGTCAATAATATCACAAAATGGTTCATTATTTTCAGCACATACAGATCTGTGTTCATACACCACAAACGACCAATAATTCAGTCACAATCACATCACAACAGATCTAGGACATATACAAACAATAGTTACACAACAATTAAATTAAATAGATTAATTAACTATTTAAAAAGAAGAAATCTCACATCGTTATTGGGTTCTGCGTTGTTCAGATCCAAAATTTGTCAGAAATTCAACTTGCTCAGAATCAGGTCTAATCAGTGCCATCGCGTAGATCTCGGTCTCACGATCGTGGCGCACCTGAAATCGTTCAAATCTGAGTCCGTACGAGCAAGATATTGTTTAATTAAAATCGGTCAAAATTTGAATTAATTAATTTGTTTGGTCAAAGTTCAAAAAGTCAACTCACCCTCCTTCTTCCTCTTCCAACGTTCAAGGCCTTAGAAGAACCCATAGTGTTCAAAATTAAGTTTCCATTTATCTTGGGATTGGTGAAGCTTGAAGACGATCGGAAGGTGGCATATCGGAGGGGGAGGGAGGGGTTTGTGCGCCGAGAGTATGGGTAGTCACGGTGGGGCCCACGTGTTGCGGCTTGGGCTGTTTGGCCGTGGGTCGGGGAGGAGATTCCGGGAAAATTACTCAATTAAACTCCATCATATCCGTATAGAATTAAAGCTCTCGACAATCTCTTCAATTAGTTGCAAAGAAGCATTGAATTTCATTGAAGGGATTTGGAGAAATTGAGGGATGAAAATTCGTGCATTCTTGGCTATGGAAAGAGGAGATGGCGGCTGGTGCAATTAGATTAGGGTTAGGGATTTTCTAATTAGCCATTATTTATATTATTATATTCACTAATTACCCATTAAGGCCCGTTTAGCAACTTTGTCAGATTTTAGCCCAACGACTATCATTCCTACCCATTAACCCCTATTCCGGACTCATCTAGCTATGTCCTGCAAGCCCAAACGACTGTCTTGACCCAGTTTTCTTTATTTTAAAATATTTTTACTTTTATTTTTAATTCAACCGTACGAATAAATTCACTAGGGCCACAAATTAACTTCGAAAAATACCGAAAAATATATTTAGCTATGTTTTGACACTGCGGACCTAGGAAAATTAATTTCGTTCAATTCTGAGTTTATTTGAAAAATGGCCTTTTTCAAGTCGATTAAAATTGATCGAAATTGACCAAACTGAAATCTTTTTGCCACAGTCACAAATTAATTCTAAAAATTATGAAAAATTAAACTTAGCAATAATTTGACATTCCGAATCCAACAAAAGTGGTTTCGTCGAAAATAGAGGTCATTTGAAAAATGGCTATTTTAATATTAAAAAATATATATAAATCCTACAGCGACTATTCTGAAATTTAAACTGGGCATAACTTTTGATTCCCGCTATAAAATTTCGATTTTTCTAATTCGTTGGAAAGATATTTTAAAAGAGATTCTAATATTTTTGATTTCACTAAAATCCGTTAAATTTTGCATCCTGTACGGTCAGTCAAAGTTCATGTTTGACTTTTCAAACTACCACGCTATTTCTATCTCCTTTTATAATTAAAATTAAATTATTCATCCTAACTTCATCTTAAATAAATTTTTAATCATTATTATTTTATATAAATTATTTTAAATATTAAAACCCATTAAAATTAGTTAAAATAAAATTTCAAATTTACCCCAAAATTAAGGGTTGTTACAATGAATTGCCTGTGTGGCATGCTGAGCTGCAAATGATCAAGGCTTCTGTTTAAAAGCGGAGTCTTGTGGTTGATGATCAAAGCACAGCTTTAATATAGCGTAGCTTTGTGTAGCGTTAATTCGCGAGCCTCACACCCCGGTGTGAACCAGAAACGGGAGAGGACTTCAGGGAGGACATGCGTTTCCTTCTAGCTAGGAGTGGTTTCAGCATTTTGCACTCCCTGGCATTTTACTCATGTGGATGATGGACAACGAGGCGCCTTGATTATATCGGTCGTTCTAGAGACGACGGTTTGGTCGGGATATGACCAGTTTACGCCCCATAGTGCAGAGAAACGCAGTGTTCAGGCATTTTAATCCACATCGACTGGACCGGCCCTGACGATCCAAAGGCTTGATAGAGTACTTGCCTAAGGCTCGGGCTAAACAGTCTCGAAGCGGTAAGGACGATCCTTTGCCTTGGTTCACAGATGGAAATCCAACTTCCAGTATGACATTTGGCGGTTTTGATTGTAGAGCCTAGTATTGGCGACATGATATATGGTACCCATGCCGCCTAGGATTGATACATTTATATTTGAAGTTGTTTTATACAATATGCACTTATAATAGTATCAAATGATTTGTTTTAACATACCAAGCATGTTTGGCTATTATAAGGGAAAACCCTATCCTCCGGCTTGCGTTGCATTGTGTGATGGGACTTGGATCTTATAATAGCTTCATTGTTCTTTATTAAGCATTGCACTGTTTGTTTTATGCACTGGTATTCTTGGGAGGAAACCTGTTCCGTGTTATACGGCGTGGTCCCTTGATTTACCTAACTTTAAAATAAAGATTAATAAATGTTTTAGTTCTCACACCAGTCACATGACTGACCTGGAGTTTATTGTTTTATCCTAAACTCTGGGTGCCCATATTTTTCACACGGGCAACTAGTAGTTGGGTTTTGTACATTTATATTCACAGGATCCTGGTTTACAGCTGGAATGATATTCGGAAAGCTCTGTATCCATATATTCTTTTCAGTTGTGTTTTGTATTATTTTTCCGCTGCATTGTAATTTGTAAACCTATGATATTTAGTAAATGTGTAATATTTATTCATACTCTGTATATTCTTGTAATCTGGTGAAATTGTTGTAATATACAATGAAATGTTCTTCTGTTTGTATTCTGATTTGTCGTGTTCTCAAAGCAGTCCGTTCTTTCTCTTCTCTTCGGAGACCAGGGAAGTTTCGGGTGCTTACATCTGGTATCAGAGCTTTGGTTTACAGAGCTCAGAGAACAAGCACATTAGAACCAAATGAAAGAATTCATCAGAAATTGGATTAGTAATATCCAATGAGAATGACTCATTAGAGATAGGATCGGTAGTATCCTAGAATGAGTCGGGAGAGTGCATTTTAAATATAAAAATGAAAACAATTTTTGTTTTGAAAATTTAAACTTTATTATTCGTATTTGAATATTTATTTTAAATTGATTTGGACAATCAAGTATATAGAGATTTGAATATACGTCTAATCCACGTGTATTGAAGCCTGAAATATATCGGATGGATATAGGATCATACTCTATTCGCCCGGGACTGATTCTGATGATGGCGCGCCATCACCAGTGTTTATATTCGAGTGTCGAAAGTGGGATATCTATATATTTCCAATTGACTGGTGTGAGAACCAAAACTAGATAGGATTATTTGTTGTGATTTGGCATCAAAAACATGATTTTTGACTATGTATTGAAGTTATATGTTTGAAGCGACGATCCACTAATTGATTAATGGTTGTATTGTATGATTATTTGTTAACTAATAAAACCATTATGTGAAAGAACGGTACATATAGCCAAATTGTATCAAATGCTAAACTGAATTGAAAATTTATCGAAATTGCATGCATATACGTGTATATACATTGAACAGGTCATAACAAGGAGGATAGAGAAGAGAAATAAAATTGTATGCCCGACAAATAGATACATGTTTACTATATTTATTGGGTTTCGAAGATTATATGAGCCGCTTGGCTTTTTCTTTTCGTGATGAGAGGGCCTGTGTGACGGTTTGGGGATTTTCCCGGTGCTCCCGTACAAAGGAGGTTATGGCGAATTTTTTCAAAAATTTAGGGTGTTAGCCAAATTTTTGAAGAATTGGAAAATTTTTAGAAACTGGAAAGTTGAGGAATGAAAGGAAAACTAAAAGTTGAGTTGATTTGTTAAACAACTTTCAGCTTCATTCCTTTTCGAGGACGAAAAGATTTTAAGTGGGGGAGATTATAACAACCCAGAAAATTTGAACCAATTTAAAATATTTATTTGGGCAATTTCAATGAATTTTGAATATTTAAAATTAATTAATTTAAATAATAATGACGAGAAATTTATTTTGAATATAATTAGAACGTATATATTTATTTGAATCGACGTTAGAATATAAATATTCATTTTTAATTATAAAAGGAACTGAAAATGGCGTGGTAGTTTGAAAATTCAATTTCAAATTTCAAATGATTATACAGCATAAAAAATAAACCGGATTTTAGCGAAGCTAAAAATATTAGAATCTATTTGAGAATATCTTTCCAACGAATCCGAAAATTAAAAATTTCATAGCGGGGATAAAAAGTTATGCCCAGTTGAAAATTCGGAATAGTCGCTATGGAATTTTGGCCCTTAAAAAAAGGAAATTTTGCAAATGACCTCCGTTTTTGACGAAACCACTTTTGTTGGATCCGGGATGTTAAGTTATTGCCAAATCACAAAATCCATAATTTTTGGGATCAATATGTGAGCGTGACAAAAGAAAACGCGTTTGACCGGTTTCAGTCAATTTCGATCGACCAGAAAACGGCCATTTTACAAATGGTCTCAGAATTCGACGATAGTTTTGTTAGGACCATATCATCAATACGAAGGTAGAAATAATTTTTTTGGAATTTTTAGGGTCCGTATGTGGCCCTGGTAAATTGAAATGTACGTTTAAAATTCAATATAACGATTTAAATGTTAATTTAAATGAAAACTGATCGAAATGATCGAATTGGGTTATGAAACATATCCCATTGTGTTCGGAATGGGGTAATTATCTAGGGGCGACAGTCGTTGGGTGCGATTTAGATATTGGATGAGAAAGTGACTTTAAGGAATTCAAAATTTAAAATAAATAATAATATAATTTTATAAAACCCCTCCCCACCCCTTTTTCTCTCTCCCCGACCATTTCTGAAAAGAAAATTAAAAAAAACTAGAGAACGACGGGGAGGAAACTTCCGCCGCCTCCCCCATCGGACCCCCTCCTCTGCCGCTCGAAGCCAGCGTCGCCCGCTCCGATCTCCCCTCCGCTCTCTCCTCCCTCCTGTTCAATTAGTGACCGAGACCCCCAAACCTCTGCCCCCCCCCAAAACCCACCGCGCTGCCTCAAGAGCCACAACTCCAGCCATCTTTGGGCCTCCGCCATCTGAGAACGCCCCGGCGCCGCTTCCAGTCCTCCCCCTTCCAATTGGGAAAAGATCACATTGGAATTTTGGGCAAATCCGAACTGTTCAGAAATATAGAATGGCGTAGTGGATCCCAAAGGTGAGAACTCCTCACTATAATTTTCTTTGTACGGTTATTTATATTATAACTGCCTATATGAACTATTCCCCGTCGTCCATAGACCATGGACGACTTGTTTGATTGTTTGGTTTGGTTGATTAGATTATTTGGTTGAATTTGGTTGTTTGGGTGAAATGAATTTATTAGAATTGTTATGTGTGTGTGGCGCGAGCCAATAGCAGGAGAGGGGTAATGCTAGACATTACCCGATTTTGATATCGCGCCGTTATGCCGCCAAAATTTTCTAAAATACGTTAGAACAATAAAAATATCATTTTTATTGTATAAATGAACTGAATAGAATATTCATATGTTGAATAAAATATTTTATCGTTAAAAATATAATTTTTAACATTGATATGAATGAAATAAATATTCATTTACAAATCAAACGATTTGTTTATGAACACCCATTTTACTGATATGGATTGGGATGATATATTTTACACATCGCCCAACTGCACAAATAATATTCAGTATTTGTTGGTTGAAACCCCACACGGGCATTGGAATGATATATGACATACACTAGTCCCAATAATTAGTTGTATGTCGATCGATAGATTGACAGACTGTTGTAAGCGTTAAATATTTATATTTGATGCTTATGCAGTGTAGAATGCACTCTGGATGATGGTTGACTATGTTTGATTGTTGTTATATACATGTGTGTATGAAATCCATATAAATCAAATTATATGGTAATTGACTGTGTCTGATTCCAGTTCAGAAAGAATGAATATTTTGGAATAATGATTATTTTAAAATAACGAATATTTTAAAGCAATATTCAGTAAAAGATCAAAATTTGATTTTGATGTCTGATTTGGGTTGGACACGAATATATTTAAATATATAAAGCCTTGTTGATTAGATTGACGCCATTTTGACGTGAATGATATTTATATCGATCTTATTCATTTCTATAATGAATATCGAAAAGGATTTGATTTCAAAATATAATGTATTGAAAATACTATTATTTATATATCGATGATATGGAATATTCAATTTTGATTTGAAATTGAATATGAAGTTGAAATCGTTTTAAAAACGGATTTAAAACGATTTATAAAATACGTTTTAAATGGAAATTGACGAAATATATATTATATATATTATATATATAATATAGTGGCCCGAATAGAACGAGCCACGTAGCGGTAGTTCGCGAATTTCGAACAATAACTTCGAATGGACATTATGGGAGATCCGACCATCGGATTCTCCTAAAACCAGAACCGTTGGGTTCATATCGAAAAGAGATTATAATGAATGTTAGAGATTTGAAATCAAACGGTTGAATTTGGAATTATGTACAAATCAAATTTGGAAAAGGTCGTTGTAAGTGCAGTTCGATGGCCGTTTATGGAAATCAACTGTACGGGCCTTGATAAAAATATTAAAAATATGAATAATTTATGTAAAATCATAAGAAATGATTTGGAAAGAATTGGGATGAAAAATTCCATATTTGAAAAGATAAAAATATATATATTTATCAAAATGAACTAGTTATGAACTAGAATTATAATCCAATATTTTTAAATAAATAAATTGGATTTGAAATGGTTTTAAAAATAACCAGAATTCCCAATATATAAATTGGAAATGGATTTGAAATCGAAATTGTCTTCAGAATATTTTGATGTTGGATTTCGTGATTATACAGATATTGTTATGTAAATTTAAAAGATATATTTATATCGTTATTTCCAATACGATATTTGTTGGTTGTAGTATTTGATACTGAATATAAGCGATATATTTTCTATTCAGAGCCTTGTATTTAATATCAAATGTAATTTTGGGTTTGTCGTGAATGGTGTCTTCAATAACACTGTTCTTGAACCCCGTTGAGAAAAGATTAAATCTTTTTATTTAGATTTAATGAAGTATACCAATTAATTGATATTTAATTGGAATGGAATTGAAATTGGTCTTTGGGTTTATCGTGAACGGTGTTTTAAATAACACTTATTCTTTAACCCGATTAACAATGGAATAAGATTTTGGGTTGTCGTGAATGGTATCTTTAATAATACTGTTTTTAGACCCAATGGAGTTCGGAAAATCAGAAACTAACTAGAGATTAGTTAAGTTGAATGGTTTCCTGGGTATTGATCTGATGTTGATTTCGGCCTTCGGGGTTAATACTTAGGGAATTGTTCATTTGCTAATTTACGGTTAAAGGCTAATGGAATGGAATGTGATTTTGGGTTTATCGTGAACCGTGCTTTAAAGGACAATGGTTCTTTAACCCAGTTAACGACAGAAATAAGATTTTGGGTTGTTGTGAAAGGTATCTTTAATAATACTGTTCTTAGACCCAATGGAGTTAAGAAAATCAGATAATAACTAGAGATTAGTTAAGTTGAATGGTTTCCTGGGTATTGATCTGATGTTGGTTTCGGCCTTCGGGGTTAATACTTAGGGAATTGTTCACTTGCTAATTTACGGTTAAAGGCTGATGGAATGGAATGTGATTTTGGGTTTATCGTGAACCGTGTTTTAAATGACATTGGTTCTTTAACCCAGTTAAAGACAGGATATGATTTCCCAAGTTAAACAATCATTAATATTGATTTTTAGGAAGATTAAAACCAAGTGGAGTTTTAATGTATCTTTAATTAGATTGAATTGATATCCAAAGGAAGATTAAAGAATAAATTTAAAGAATTTATCTTTGATAAAATTAATGGGAACCTTTCCCAAAGTAAAAGAATATTTGAATAAAGGAATATTCTGGATTGGAATGAGGCGTATGTTGTGTTTTTATAACACTTGTTTATTATATACGCGAGTTATTCAGAAAGATCGGGTTTATCTCATTCTGAATAACTGATTCGAGATGTGTCAAGGAAGAAGACAGTGGTTGAAGACCGGAGGTCTTCACATCGTTTGGATGGTTACTGATGTATTGATTGGGCGGTACACCCAAGACAAGGTAATAAGTGGTGATCGTCCAGACGTACTTGGAGATTGACCGGATATGCAAGGGCCTCTCCCCTGTATTGGACATACAGGGGTGGAATAAGGTGCCTCCGGTTTCGTTCAGACCCAGAACGAACTTGTAAATGGACGTGTGTCGGACATCGGATTTCATTCTGTGTAATTGATAGACATTGGTTGCATAGCGTTAATTTCCTTTGTGGCATGCTGAGATGCAAATGATCAAGGCTTTTGTTGAAAAGCGGAGTCTTGTGGTTGATGATCAAAGCACGGCTTTAATATAGCGTAGCTTTGTGTAGCGTGAATTCCCGAGCCTCACGGCCCGGTGTGAACCAGACACGGGAGAGGACTTCAGGGAGGACATGCGTTTCCTTCTAGCTAGGAGTGGTGTCAGCGTTTTGCACGTCCTGACATTTTACTTATGTGGATGATGGATAGCGAGGCTCTTCGGTTATATCGGTCGTTCTGGGGCCGATGGTTTGGAGGGATATGACCAATTTACGCTCTATAGGGCGGGGAAACGCAGTGTTCAGGCATTTTAATCCACATCGAGTGGACCGACCCTGACGATCCAAAAGCTTGACAGAGTACTTGCCTGAGGCTTGGGCTAGACAGTCTCGAAGCGGTAAGGACGATCACATGCCTTGGTTCACAGATGGAAATCCAACTTCCAATACGACATTTTGCGGTTTTGATTGTAAAGCCTAGTATTGGCGACATGATATATGGTACCCATGCCACCTAGGATTGATACATTTATATTTGAAGTTGTTTTATACACTATGCACTTATAATAGTATCAAATGATTTGTTTTAACATACCAAGCATGTTTGGCTATTATAAGGGAAAACCCTATCCTCCGGCTTGCGTTGCATTGTGTGATGGGACCTGGGTCTTATAGTACCTTCATTGTTCTTTATTTATCATTGCGCTGTTTGTTTTATGCATTGGTATTCTTGGGAGGAAACCCGTTCTGTGTTATAAGGCGTGGTCCCTTGATTTACCTAACTTTGAAATAAAGATTAATAACTATTTTAGTTCTCACACTAGTCACATGACTGACCTGGAGGTTATTGTTTTAACCTAAACTCTGGGTGCCCATATTTTCCACACGGGCAGCTAGTAGTTGGGTTTTGCAGGTTTATATTCACAAGATCCTGGTTTACAGCTGGAATGATATTCGGAAAGCTATGTATCCGTATATTCTTTTCAGTTGTGTTTTGTATTATTTTTCCGCTGCATTGTAATTTGTAAACCTCTGATATTTAGTAAATGTGTAATATTTATTCATATTCTGTATATTCTTGTAATCTGATGAAATTGTTGTAATATACAATGAAATGTTCTTCTATTTGTGTTCTGATTTGTCGTGTTCTCAAAGCAATCCGTTCTTCCTCTTCTCTTCGGAGACCAGGGAAGTTTTGGGTGCTTACAACTATCTTCCTCCATTCTTATCTCTTCTTGTATCTTGTTTTACGGAATGTTAGTTTCCATTTCTTCTTCCATCCTTCTTATATTTTGTCTTATTAGTACTAGATCTAACATTTACGTGCATATACAATTCCTTCTTGATTTCTATACATATCTAAACTTGAAGAAAGGAGTTTGGGAATTGTTTCGCGTGGCAACAAGAGGATTCCCACCTAGGTTAAACACAACTTTCTCCTTCAAAGTCTATGAGTGGGATCTTTACATTTTCCCTTTTCTCTATATTTTTTAGTTTAAAAATTTGGATTGTGTATGCCTATAAAACATGGGGATTGCAAAGAGCATGAAACCCTCTCAAATCTCTAAATAAACGAAAAATGTCAATCTATGTTATTTATTTGGATTTTTGGGTTACACATGTGAATTAAAGGGATTTTGTCCTTTTTTTTAATCTAAATCTAAAGTAATCTATTTTACTTTCTTTCCTCTACTAATTCAAAACCTAGATTTTAAATGAAAATATGGATTAAAGAATAATAAATCAAATGCTGTTAACTCCATGTTTTATTTGTAAAACAATGAATTTGAGTAATATAAACTATATAGAACCTAGATCCTTGTTTTTTCTACAAAGTTTACATATATATGGGAAGGGAGTGAAATTGGACTAAAATGAAGCAATCCAAGATCTAAGATTACAAACACTAGATGCACACATGTTCTGCTGCTTCCTACCTAGACTACACTCCCTATCATGCCCACTTCGGTTCATATGACGTATATTTTATATATATATACATATATATGTAAGTGCATTTTGGGACATCATGCTTTTTCGCACCTCTTTAGCACCCCTATGCTACTGTGAGCTACGGTGTTCCAAATCTAACAAGATTTTGTAGATGTTCAATCCACGTATATATTATCATCTATCCAAAATTTGAGCATGTTCTGACATTCGTAACATTATCAAAATATTAGCTAAATTATTCGACAAATGTCGGAATGAGCTCAAATTTTGGATAGACGACAATATGTATGTGGATTGAACATCTACAAAATCTTGTCGGATTTGAAAAAGCTATAAATGTCGGAACGAGCTCAAATTTTGGATACATGATAATAAAAATATGGATTGAACATCTACAAACTCTTGTTGGATTTGTATTACCGTACTACAAAACGGGGGTGCCACGGAACGCTCTTATATATATATATATATATATATATATATGATATTGCACGTGAAATATTCCCTTTGAATTTCAACTACACATTCCGATTTTAATATCCATTCTTTCTCTCTTTCAGGAATGAATATTAAAATTGGAATGCGTGGTTGAAATTCAGAGGGGATTTCATGTGCAATATAAATGATGTACGGAGCATTGCTATATACACACACACACACACACACACACACACACACACACTCATACTTTCACTTAATCACACAAATAAATACTCGCACAAACAACACCACACAACCTATATATATATATATAAATGCACATCTTTACATTTGAAACAAGAATAATGGAGGAGGCAGAGAACGAAAGGGAGGAGAAAGTGACATTGCTACCCTAGAAAATTGAATGCCCATCAATATATTTATATTTATGCATGAGCTATGACTGAATTGTGTTCATCATGATGGATGCATGAATAATGAACATAATAGGTAACGCGCAAAAGTCGGGAATATGGTTTAACCAGAGACACGTGGATTATATTTAATGCAAGTATTTCATTTCTTGTTGTGCTGAAATGAATGCGTGCTTCACTCTCTAGTGTATGAGTGTATTATTATATATACACTTTAAGTGAAAAGTCAAGGAGCATGGTTGCATTAAATGGAAACATGAGATACTATTATTAAATAGAGTAAGGTGTTATGCAATGGTCAATGAATTTCAGTTCATTAAAGGAAGGTAATAGGTAACATATGATTTGTTTTTAACGTTTTATGGTCCCCTCTTCATAAAATCCCATTTGTGTATGAGCTGGAATGACAAAAATAAAAATATTATCGTGCACAGAAATGCGTCACCATCACATAACTATAATGAAATAGAAAAGTTAACATATTATGTGAAATACCCAAAACATTGATGTTTGGCGTAAAATAGGTCAAAGAGAAATTTAGTTATTCTCTAAATAAAAAACTACTGTAAAATTTGATAAATTGAATTAAAAATATGCTATAAAGAATCTTATCCAAATTTGAAGCCACTTTTCATGGAGCTACTTCACTACTACTTGTGAGTGTCTACGTACACTTATCTGATTAGGTATCCAATTAGACATAGGGTCAAGCAAATGTTGTCCTCATATTCACAAATAGGACTAATCGAACCTACGAAGCACAAACAATATGTAATTCCCAAACTACACGTTAGACTTAATCTTAACATTTAGATTTCAAATCTTATCAACTTCATTATTTTCAAATGTCAACCCTTTTAATATCTTCGAACAAAGATCTCGGTTTCAATTAAAAATCCTTTGAAATCAATATATATACATATATATATATATATATATATATATATATATATATAAAATCATCCTTCACATAGGGATATAAAAAAATCACTTTTGAAAATATCCAATATTCTACAATAAAAGCATATCAATATATATGCAACCAGATCGGGAGGTTTCTTCCAATAACAAAACCACTCGGTCATAACCATCTCCGTAAATAAATAAAGTGTGCCTCTCCATCACTCTGGTGAAATGATCTCCAAGGATCCCACCGAACCCCATGTCCAATTTCAGTTATGGTTTACCCATTCACAGTAGCGATTATTTTAAAAAGAAAACAAGATAAATAAGCGGATAAAATATACACATTTACGTGTATATCAAAAATAAAGATGGTTTTGGTCTTTTAAATAAATTTTTCTTCTTCTGTTGAAAATTTACTATTTTATGTCTTGTGAAATCTTCGTCTATGTGATGTTTTATGTCTTTATACCTATAATGCTCTATATTTTCTTAATGAAATCCTCATACAGGTGACATTAAGAAATATGGGGTGTTACAATATCTTTTATCATTTATTCTTCTTGTTTCATTGATCGTGCGATATGTGCTCGACCAGTTTATGAGTAAATATTTGTTTCTATTTAACATTGAATTGGGTAGAAAAATATTTGTCGGCTAACACCTTGTGACTTATTTCACCATTTGACAGAAAAATATTTAGCGATAATGTTGATTCATTTAGTTTATGTACATGAATTTAAATGAAGGTTTCAAAGATGGTTTTCAGAAAAAGGTATGAGATGTTTGAATTTGAAGATATAGAGAGTATTTGAAAGTAATAATTTAAAGATGAGAAATGGTCATGAAAAGATCTTTTATAAACGAAGAAGATTTCAACAACTTAAATCACGATGTTTAAATTTTTTGAAAACAACAACACTATGATTTGAAGATATTTGTGATTATCAATGTGAAATGATTTATCACTTTGGGGCACAAAATCATTATAGTTGTGCTTTTAGATTATTCAAGATGAATGGGTTGATGCACTTAATTATTGAAAAGCTTGAAGAATTGACGCATGAAGAGTGTTGATTAAAGCATGAAGACCTGAAGAAATGTTGTTGTTCAACCACCTTCTACCGCATATTCTAAAGTCAAGATTCAATGCCTTTTCATAAGGATTGCTTGTCTCAGATGTTACAGAGTTATTATTCATTGAAATTGATTTCGTTTGATGCCCGCAAGCTATTTTTCCATGACATTTGCATGCCCATTCACTTGCGTTCACATTGGTCTAGTTGTTGTTTGGGCAAAGCCTTTTGTCCCACATCTTGTAATTGACCACTTATTCTTGGTCATGACAACTATAAATACACTGTATCTCTTTCATTTAGAATTACATTAAGTTTTATTCTATAAACTCTTCTCCTGGAATAAAACTATTCTTCTCCTTTTGTCTTTAGTTTTTGTTTTAGTTTATTTTTGTTTGTTCTTTTCTACTTTGCTTTTTCTCATTTAGCTAGCTAGTTCCCTTTAATTAGGGGGTGATGACGCTTATAGATTAGATTCAATATGAATCACATAGCTAAATAGATTAGGACTTTATGTATATAGATATAATCTGAACCAAGAGTTAGATCTAAGCCTTCATGCTCTGTGTCATTTAAGAGCTATGCTTTTTCATAGGGTATATTCGTGTTCAATCTAACGCTTATCAGATTTAAATCTAATTTTAGGGTTTTAGAAATAAATTAGTGAATCAGTCCAAATAGCCTATGGTTTTTTAAGAGCTTAGCTCCTGCATAGGCCATGCTTGTTTTTATTCACATGTTTGTTTCTAAAAACCAAATTATCATTGATTCATATTTGTGACAGAAATATGAGTTAGATCTATATTTACCTATTTGGCTATTGATGATTATTAATCCAGTTTATGTCATTACTCCCTAATTGCTTTCATTTATTATAAAAAACTCTCTTTTTATTTATTTTTTGTTGTTTACAAACAATCAAACTTTCAGAATAGTTTGATTGGATTTATTAACTAAAATAATTTTGGTCCTAGATTTCGACCCTTTACAACAACACTTGTTGTTTAGGAAAGCCAAACGAATTCAATAATTGTTTACAATTGTTCAATTTGTTCACAAACTATTTTAATTAGCCAAATAGTTACAAAATAACATGTCTCAACATCTCGGTCAAAACAACATCATAGTACAAAATAATATTATCCCCCAAATAATGAAAAAGATACAACCTAATCTTGGAAGGAAACATGAGGAAATCCATCTTTTGTAGACATCATTCACGATAGAATCAACAAAGAAATCTGAGCTATACATTTCCTCCCTGTAAGCCTAGGGGAAGAAAAGAGTAAAGAAGAAAGGAAATGGGTCAGACATAAAGTCTGGTGAGCTGCTTATGATTACAAGCAAGACTGCTACGTTAAGGAAAATTGATAAACAGTGGTTCTAGTGTCATAAAAGGGTAAGTTTCTGTGCGCATCTGAAAGTGAGCGACTATTGATATTATTTGACATAAAGGATTTAGTGTTCTTATCCAAAATACAATGATGATAGTAATGATCATATTAAAATTGGTTGATTATTTTGCACTTCTACAACCCCGAACCGAAATAAATAATTAGGAAGGAATTTTCTAATACAACCATCGATCGGTTTATATACCCAAAATGTGATAACTTGTACCGGCTATGGAATTCAGGGTTATCAAAACCGAACCCATCAACTAAAAAGGACACAGCCGTTAATCATAGGCATTACAACGACTTATCTTCCGCCAGAACGTGCCGGCACTCAACTCGTTTGAACCACTTACTATCGAGTTCAGTAAGTCGTGCCCTAGCCTCTACCTAGTGTGAAACTTTATGATAACAAAGGGACACTGACTGATACAGGTTCCAAATCAAAAATGCAATTAACATAAGTCACCCCTAGACTTCGTCCCGAATTAATTATTTTATTAGGCCTCTTATCTTCCCCACGTTGCCGGAACAAACCTAAACTAGGATTTCATTATTTTATCAGGCCTCTTATCTTCCCCAGTCAACCGCCGTTGCCGGAACAGATCTAAATTACGAGCCACTTATCTTCTCCAATCAGCCCCACGCTGTCGGAATGGACTCCACTATCTTTGCTTATTAATATTTTCTTTAATTTAACTTAACACACTTAAGTTTATTAATAATCCCAATATAACCTTGTGTTATATTCCTAGGTTGTATTAGACATTCTTAATTAATGTTATCCTTTTATACAACGCATACCCACGTTACTTAGCTTCAAACTAAGTTACCTTATTTCAGTTTATATGTTTGCATGTTCTTTCAGTTACATATTAAGTATTATCCCCAATCTATAGCCCAATACTAATTATAATGCTTAATTAGTTCTAACATGTCCATTTGTCCTTTTGTTATTTAGTTTAATTATCTTCCATGTTACAGTTCATCAATAGATTGCAATACTCGTCCAACTTCATCTTCTTCCCAATATTACAGTTCGTTTGTTAATTACATCTTTTTAATCAGATTTCAACATTCCCTTTTCATACCTATTTTCATTATTATATAAAATTTCATGAATCCCCGATTATTCCTTTTTATACATATTTATGATTAATATCCAATTGCGCTATTCTTGTCCCATCTCATGCATTTTAAACCAATTTGCGCAAAATAAGAAAGAATGAAAGCTTTTGGCTAAAAAAGGCCTAAACTCAACATCAGAAATAGAAAGGAAATGGCCTAGGCTCTCATATGGCCGAGGCTTAGATAAACAAAAGTAGATCTGAAATAAAAATAGGGCTAATTATGGAACTGCAATAATATTTTCTAAAAAGAAAAGGTATATATAACTGAAATAAACTAAAGTAATGGATTTAAAAAAATAGGAAAAAGGAAGGACAGGAACAGAAATCAGATCTAAAAATTTACAGAGAAAAGAATTAGGGGTAGTTGGATCGATAAATAAACCACAATTAGACTGGATATGTGTACAACTACATAAAGATTTGGATCTAAAACCATTGTAACAACTATTTATCAATTTCAACCTCAACTTGGAAGAAATCTCATAATCATAGAAAATACTTACCTAAAATTTGAGCAAATCCGATAAGCCTTGATGGATCCTCTCTTTCGATGAATATCCCCCAAATTTATATGTAGAACTAAGTCTTAATACTCCATTATAAATTTTACTTGAGAAGAGGGTTATTTGTGAGTGGTAGAGAAATGGAGTAGTGAGGATTTAGTTTGGCTTTGGAGGTTATTTATAATAGAGTTAAGATGTCCAGATTCGTTGGATTTTAGGTTTAGATTTTAGGCCATTAGATTATAAGAGATCTACAAACAAAACCCCAACATGTAGCCCGATCGGTTAAAATCATGCCTGGGAAACAATGTTGTCAGGCCATGACCGGGGTCAACCCACCCCATATGTGGGTCGACATAGGGGTCGACCCAGTGGTCGACCCGGCAAGGGCTGGGCCATCCCAATTCCAATATGTGTGTATATATATAATTCCCTTAATGTCTGATTTTTAGTTTAACCATCAAAAAACTATAACTTCTTTGTTTTAAGTCTGATTTCAGCAAACCAAATGTCTATCTTAATCAAAATTTCATAATGGACCCTATGAGCAACCCCGTTTCCTAGTTCTCAATATTTTTCTGGTTAATATTTATTTTCTTGACTAAATAATTATTGTTTGTTCAAAATTCGGGTTGTTACATTCTCCCCTCTTTAAAGGATTTCACCCTGGAAATCTCCAAGATGGAAGAATGGTACAAGTGTTTTCTACATTCGTCTACTCATCCATCATCCACTATCAACCATAATCCTTAATTTATTTCTATTGCAATTTATGTACTTATGCAATAGTGTAGTGTGTGTGACACTGATTAATGCAAAAAATTAGGCGGTCTACTCTTTCAGTCGACCTCCTTTCTATTCAATTATGGTTGTGCCATGCATCCAAATGTATGCAACAATCCTAAGGATGCTGATAATTCTATACATGTGCACCAAATACCATCTATATACGACAACAATATGATAATATCCATATGTTTCATCCATAAAAATAAAATGCACACATCCATATGCATATGCAAGCATCCTATTCAGCCGATTTTGGTGCTCAGTATGTGTACATGCATCCACTTGAAAACATCAAACATAACATGTTTCAAACAGTTTCAACCATATCCTATGATCTATAAGCTCAGATCCTGAGATCTACCATTCCCAAAGATATCTTAGAAGAAAGTCCCTAATGAAAGGAAGAAGCTAATGGTAGAATATAAAAATGGGAAAAACTTGTCAAAAGAACATGGATAAGAATCTTGGATTCTCCCTTATGGGATAAAAGATTTTATAGCTGAATCTGATAGTATCCCACCGCGTCATGCCTTACTATTAACTCATACTCTTTCCTAATCTTTTAAACTGAACGGTTTCTCTTAAAAATGCTAAGTTGCTTCAATTAATTCCACGGTATAGTTCTTTCATCTCATCCATCCTAGTTACTTTAGGAAGAGATATCTCAAGTAAACTAATCCAAAAACTTACCTTAACCTTACAAGTAAAGTCACACTTTTTTCTTTTCTTTTCCCACCTTCCAATTTCTAGTATATACTTTACTCATCTTGTATTCCTTAGTTCGTTCCACTTATATTGTCAAACCCCGTAAGCGCTTATCTACCGCCCCACTTTCTCTCGCTCTCTCTCTCCCTCTCTCTATATATATGTATGTATGTATGTATGTATGTATGTATGTATGTATACATATGTGTATATATAATTTTCCAAAACTATTTGAAAAACCTGAGCGAGATAATTTTTTTAGCTACAAAATTTCTTTCTGATCAATATATATAGTTGCTTTTATGAAATTCCCAAAATAAAATTTCATATTTCCTTCCGCATTCTTGTTTCTTAAAACTTTATTCATACGGGGTTTCGAATCAAAGTAGTTCCACAAATTTCCCTAAAACGCCTCCTTGTTACACTATGCCTTGGAACACAATTATCCTTTTGAAATCTCTGTATTCTCTTTATTCAATTATCCATTAACCAAGCTTGTTACTTGCCTTTATCTTGTAATCATATAAAGATTAAGTCGCAACTCCTAAATCCATCTCTTTTGTCCAACTGACAAAATCCTGATAAGCATTAAATCTCAATAATTTATCTTAACAAATGGTGAATTCCTATCCAATCTTAAGATACAATTTCGGATAAAATCTATTGGGCCCATAAAATACTCTCATCGATATTTCATGAACCCTAAACTTCCATAAAGCCAAAAATTGTTAACTACATCCTTATTTTTTTTCTCAAAGAAACCTTTAAAAATCATCAAACACTCAAATTCGATATATATTTTCCTTGTCTTAAAGCCCCAATTCCTAGTAAGGAAACAACTAACCAACAACACATGCTTATTGAAAATTCAGGCTTCTCTTATAGTAGGTAATGGTCTCTCTCATAACAAACTGATGGTAGTTAATCCGAGATAACTACCCTTACAGGTTTTCTTACCAATGTTACTCTCAACAGAATTGGTACTAAAGTACTAATCAAAAAAAGTTTTCCCATTCCATCTTAGACCAACATGTCACCAATACGGACTTTACCAATTGCCCTACTACACAAGTCAACTGTTAGTTATAAGTACCACCTAGCCAAAAAGATACGACAACTATTTTAAAAATCCATTGGACATTCTATGAACATCCTTCGTTCCTATATTTATTTTACCACTACTCAGAACTTTGTTGGAAATCCTAAGCAAAAAATCTAACCATAGGAGGAAATCTAACTCTCAATCATTCCAGAAAGACCGTCCACACGAGTTAAGAGAAATGTTCCTTTCCACACAATTTACTTTTGACTACTGCTAAACTAAGAGAACTATCCGTCTTCGAAATAAAGATGACACTTCTAATCCAAAAATGCTTACATTCGTTAGTCATTTTCAAAAAGCTCTTTACTTGGCTTTTTCCCTAAAACCTTTTCACTACAACTGAAGTCCAATGACTTCCTCAAAATACATGCGGAAAGCTCCAACATAAGCGCCATACTACTCTTTTCAAACGATAAAGTTTAGGGTGTAAAATGTTCCAATCCAACTAATCCTTCATAGGTTAACACTAGGGTTCGCCTACAATACGTACCCCCAAGAAAAACCACTTTCTTCCCATATATGAGATGGCTCATTATACGGAAAACTCCGAACGCATTCATCGATAGCATGATTCCTTAGATAGAAAAGATTCCAATCATAACCATGAAACTCGATTCTCACTTACACACGCAAAAACATGTGTTTTATCCAAAATGCTACAAGTTTAGCGTCGTCACAAATATAGATCCGAAAATCAATCTCTGTCTCCTAGTGAAAATCTTCCATTCACTTACCTTATTTGAAATAGGTTGCACAAAGAGAACTGAATCGATACTGCCTAGAGATGCACTCAGGAAAAGAAGAATATCAACACGACTAACCCTTCGGATCGCAAGCAGTCTCAAAAATTATTTCATTGCATATCCTTATCCGACCATTTTCTTCTTGCAATCAAAATAGCCCTAATTGGCTAGCCAATCCATCCTCCAAATTTTCCTATCTCAAAACCTTAGAATATAAGCACCTCAATCGAACTCTACTACTAAGGCAAAAATCTGGGATAATCAATTATATGTTGATCTATCTACTCCCAATACCAACCCATACCCGGAAATGCCCCAAACATCTCCTAAACCAAGATATATAGTTTCAACCCTAACTCAACAAGCCGACCTCCTTACGGGGGTTAGAAACTACCATTAGTTCAAAGAGCAAAACAATAAACTGGTGATATCATCACATCCTCGAATAGTAAAAAAGATAAGTTAAGATAAGAAGTGTATCTTTTGACTATTTAGGGTTCCATATTACTCAGCTTATCTTAACGTGGCTATGGCCCCATGCAGCCGCCCCAGTCAACACATCCAAGGAAAAGGGACAAAATATTCCTAAAACAAATAGGAAAACTAGAAAAAAACTAAAGATAGGTAACATTCTTTCTTTCACCAACCCTTGCCTTCTCCCATTCCTTGATCACTTTTTGATCAACACCTTTCCTCATAATCCTTTCGACACTAACATACTCATGTTGATCTTTCACTTGCCAACCTTAAATTTACCTTTTAGGAAGTTTTTCTCATTCCTAATTGATTGGTTACCGAAAACATACAAAAATCTATTTCCATAGTATAAGGCAATCTAATTTATAGAAATTCGTAATTGCAAGATATTTATTTTTTGATTATCTTTAAGTTGACGGGTAGTGCGCAATACAGCTAAAACCTTATTCCACATTAGTCCAATCATTCTTGCAAAGATGTTTTTATGTTAGTTTCAATCCAAACTATGGGAATATATCCCTTTTTTAACCAATCAATCTAGGTTGTTCTTAACTTCCTAACTATCCTTTTATCACTAAACTATTAAGGTCGTTCCATCCATGATTAGCCCTTTTTAATAGTGAATATTGGGAACACGTCTCTATCATGTTTGCAAATTCAATTGGCATCCTCCCGTACTTTCTTTTAAAGCGGGTCTCTAGAATTGAAGTTACGTGTTTTTCCCAAAAAATGTGCTGGCCAGTAAAAAAAATTTCAAAATTCTAAATTCTGTAAATATTCCCAAAAGATCACGAAAGAAAAAATTGCATACATATATGCAAGTGAACCCATTAGTTGCATACATGTATGCAACTATTCATGAAGCAGCTTACATTGAAAATCTGCACGATTCTTGCATATATGTAAGTAACTATTCTGAATATTTGCATACATGTATGCAAATAATTCATGAAGAATTCACGTTGAAAATCCTGCATGAGTACTTGCATGCATGTATGCGAGTATTCTGTTTTCTTGCATACATGCATGTAAGTTAAGATAAACTAATATTTATGCCTACGGACTGTTGCATACATGTGTGCATTTATTTCGAGTATGCATGCAAATAAATATGAACTGATATGCAAGGCCACAAATATTTGCATGTCTGTATGCATTTATTTCGTATTACATGCATACATGTATGTATAGAAGTTAACACAGATGCATCACTGTAATAGTTGCATACCTGTATGCAACAATTTCGAATATATGCATTTTTTAATGCAATTTCGTTGTTAATTTGGGTTTTGGTATGTTTTTCGATTGTTTTAACCCTTATTTTTTTATTTTATGTGTTATATTTAAATACAAATTTACGTGATTTTTTTTAATTTTTTTTATGAATTTTCAAAAAGTAGAGATGTATTTTATAATAAGTTTCAGACCGGACCTGAGCCTAATTTTGAAACTTAATAAGGACCTGTGCGAAACGCACCCCTTTTAATATCTATCTACCAGCAAGTTCCTTTTTAACTTTGACCTTTCCCAACTAATGAGCAAAAGGGCTATGTCCACTAATTAAACTTTCAGTTTATAAAGAAAAGCTTAAATAGATCATCTTAGAACTCAACTAAAAGGATAAAGATTTAGGATTCAAAAGAGTCAAATGAAGGTTGTAACTGACCAGAGAGGATATTTTTATTTTTAAAAGTAGCTTTTGGTTTCTGAAAAATATGTTTTCTTTTAAAAATACTTCCTTTGTAACAAAATTTTAGTGATCTTGTAACCTTAGGCTCTGATACCAAATATAACACCCAACATTCTGTAATGTCACCCGTATGAGGATTTTATTAAGAAAATATGGAGCACTATAGGTATAAAGACATAAAACATTACAGAGACTAAGATTTCATAAGACATAGAATAGTAAATTTAAGCGGAAGAAGAAAATTTTATTTAAAAGACAACCATCTTTATTTTAATTAACCCAATAGTTACAAAATGTCATGTCTCAAAACCACAGTCAAAACAATATCAAAATAAAAAATATTATCCCTCAAATAGTCAAAAAGATACAACCAAACCTTAGAAAGGAGACATGAGGAAATCCATCTTTTGTAGACATCCTTCATGATAGAATCAACAAAGAAATATGAACTATGCACTTCCTCCATGTAAGCCTAGGGGGAAGAAGAGAGGAAATGGGTCAGACATAAAGTCTGATGAGCTACTTATGATAACTAGCACGACTTCTAAGTTAAGGAAATAGATAAACAGTAGTTCTAGTGTCATAAAAGGGTACGCGTCTATGCACACCTAAAAGTGAGCTATTACTGATATGAATTGACATAAAGGATTAACTATTCTTATCCAAAAGACAACAATGATAGTAATGATCATTTTAAAACTAATTGACTGTTTTTCACTTCTACAACTTCGAACCGAAATAAATAATTAGGAATCAATTTCCTAATACTACCCATCGATCGACTCCTATACTCAAAATGTGATAACCTGCACTAGCTATGAAATTTGAGGATATCAATCCCATACCCATCAACTGAAAAGGACACAACTATTAATCACAGGCATTACAACGGTTTATCTTTGACAATTGGAACGATGCATGCTCACCATCTAGCCAAAATTCGCTCGTACTCACCTCATTTGAACCACTTTCTATCCAGTTCAGTAATGAACGCCCTAACCACTACCTAGTGTGAGACTCCATGATAACAAAGGAACACTGACTGATACGGGTTACCAATCAAAAATGCAACTAACACCCCTTGGACTTGGTCCCCAATTCATTTTTTTATTAGGCCTCTTATATTCCCCAACTAGCCCCATGCTGTTGGAACGGACCAAAACAAGATTTCTTTATTTTATCAGGCCTCTTATCTTCCCCAATCAGCCTCACGCTGCCGGAACAGACCTAAACTATGAGCCACTTTGTAACAACCCTCATATTTTGCTTTATTTAAATATAAAGTTGTTAGTCAGTTAGGTATGAAAAGTCACTTTTTGCATACTGATGAATTTTGACTCGAGACCACTTCCATTGAGTTCAAAACCCATTTACAACAACAAAAACTGAAAACATTAGTATGTTTGGAGTTTGTGAAAATCAGGACTTTGGTTAGAGCTTGGGTTAGTCAACCTAGCCTATCTCCTTATGAACTCCACAGCTCCTCTATTTTCCATTCACTTTCAGAACTTAAAAGAAAATAGAAATGGGGAGAAGAAAGGGAAATTAGAATTCCTATTCCTAGAGCAGCTACTAGAAATCTAATTCTCATGGAAATCAAGTGCAAAATTAAGGGAGAAGCTTTGGTAAGTTCATCTCCATCTTCTCCAGCCAATTCTCTCTTCAGTTTCTGAGATTTTCCTAAACCCAACTCTAAAGAAATTCTTGTATTTGTGTTTAGGTTGAAGATTCTAGGGTTTTTGTTGAAGAGAGGTTGATCTTGCTTTATTTTGGAGCCTCTCCTTCCTTATCAAGATCAAAAGTGAGTTCTTGGAGAACTCACATCTATGCCTAAATCTATAACTTGTATAATGTGTCTTTAGTACATTTGTATCGTGTACGGAGTGTGTGATTTGGTTTGATTTGTGTGAATATACCATTTCATTAGTTTTGAATTCAATTGAATATGAATCATAGTATAAATCTTTAAGTAGGTTTGACTTGTATGATATCAGTGATTCGACGAGTATATGAAGCTTCATAGACACCATGAAAATGTCACAAGCCATCACCTCTAGTTCGAGCTTGTTTGAAATCCCTGGTTTGTGTGTGACCTAGGCAAACTAGTGCCCAAACCAAGATTCAGAAATCTGAATATTTCCATTCAAATGTCTTACCTACTACTAATATATACAAAAATTGTGTATTTGTGATTCAAATGGCTGAATGGGTGATTCAGAGTCTGAATACAAATTCAGACGGCTGAATTACTCTGCTCAGACGTCTGAATCTCAAAGCAGAAATATGGTTTATGTCTTTTCAATTCAGACGTATGAATTATAATTTTAGATGTATCAGTTGGTATAAAATATACTTCTTGCCTTTTCTTTGCGATATTTCGAGTTTTATCGATCTAATTACTTCGAGTTGATTTCTATCGTTGTTTTCGATTCGATAACTTCTTTTCTAGACATTCGATTCCTTTGTGTTAAACGAATTAATTATTGATAGTTGTGGGATTTGATTTACGTTATTAAAATGTGAATTCTTAGTTGGATCGCTATTATACGATATTTGCCACTTCTAAACTATATAAAGGTTTTATATTATTAGTAGATACCAAATTCTTTCTTTAAAATGATTTCTAAATCCACTTCATTATATGAAGTTATTTTATAAATTGCTTACATACCTACTAGTATATATTTATACAAACATTTTTCTCATTCGTATGAGAAATCTAATTAAATGCCTTAGTAAAAACAAGGACTATAAACGCTTGTGTTTTCTTTGATGGTTAATTTTTGGACTCGTTCAAATGATAACCGTTGTAACAGCCCGCATTTTACGTATCATAGGATCGTAAAATATTTTTATTTTATTTCCTGAGGGTTGGATCATTTCTCATATTTTGATATGATGCTTATGGGGATGTGATAAATATCCATAATTTTTACCAATTTTGTTTGTGATAATTTTTCCCTTGTCATTTTTGTACAGGGAATAACTTTTAACTTAGGTCGAAGCAGGTATTGGGACCTGTGCCATTGGAGAGGAAATTATGGTTGTCTTTCTGTAGAGTGGTTACATTAAAGATTTGGCTCATCAATTTGGGAGGAATCGCTGTTTTAAGGTTTAATAGTTGGTTGTTCATGTTTGTGAAGCCTTAATGGGATGATTTGGAGAGGCCCATTAGTGGGCTAGTGGAAGGGTATAAATAGGGGGTGGGAGGTATGAGAAATGGTTTAGTTTCTTTATTCTCTCATTTGGTGGTCTATGTTACTCTTTCCTCTAACACCTTTCCACCATTAAAAATCAAAATCTAAGGAAGGAAATTGAAGATCTACACCATTGGAGGCTAGATCTACATCATTTGAAATGAGATCAAGGAGTTTGGTTCGAAGTGCTTGCTGTACGGAATCTTATTGCATTGATTTTAGCTTGTTTTGGAAAATTTATGAGTGATTTGCATCTCTCACATGGATTCAATGAAGTATATGAATGTTTGATCATATTTTTCATCAAATTCAAGTGTTTTTACCATAGATGTATACCTTCTTAAGTTCATTTTCATATGAATCACCCTATGATCTAATTTAGCAAGTTTAAATCGGTAATTCCTATGTTATTTCTTATGTTTATGCAAGTTAGATCCATAGTTCATATGTTCGTTTATCATGATTTTAGTGAAAATTGTGTAATTTTGATGAAATTGTCATATCCATGTTGTTAGTGACTTCATAACATGCTTATGATTGTGCTGAATGAATTGGACGAGTATATTTCGTCGATTGCGTTGATTGAAGGAGTTTTGGTCGAAATTGGAGTTGCATTGGAGTGGTGCAGGTTTTAGGTCGCTCATGGTGGGTCGGTCGCACCAAGGTGTGGTTTTCTTGGGGAACAAGACAGGATCGAGCAGTAGCGTGGCCAAGTCAAGCATGCCAGGATCGGTCGAGCACACACACGTGGCCGGATCAAGCATACCAGGGTCAGTCGAGCAAGTTTGGCACGAAGTGGTTGGTCAAGCACATGTGGTTCTTATCGAGCAGGTTGGATTGGTCATGCTGGCTCTAGTTCGGTCGAGCAGTATGGCTCAAGCAAGTGGAGTTCGTTATGCAAGGGGTAGAGCATTATTTGGGGTCGGTTGGACTAGGGTTATCCCTAAAAAAATAATTTTTGCCTACAACTCGGATTTGAACAAAAGAGCTTGAAGTGTTGAAAGGTGTGTGACTTCGAAGTAAATTCAAGTAGAAAGGTTCAAAGTTTTGAAAGGAGTTCGTTGATTGGTGTAAAACAACAAACAAGGCGACAACTCAAAGGACGCGAGTTGGTGAATAATGGTTGCTTGAGAAAGTTGCTTGAGCTATGAAAAATCGTTGGTTGGATGACTAGAGATGTGAAGGCCGAGAGATTATCATTGTCGTAAGTTCTAGCAGGCTCAAAGCAGGGTTACGATGGGGGCACCCAAAAGACCGATTATAGGTCGAGTACCCTGGGTATCATTGAAAGGCCTAGTTGTCAAGATTGGACATACATACGTATCGTTGAAACGCATATAAAGTTTAAGCTAGAACTAGGGTTACCATTAGCCCTTGACATATGGCAAGGTTGGCTGTCAAACGATTAACGATGGTTTCAAAGTAGGATTGGCGGTTATAGCCAGAGTCAGTCATGGATGTTTGATTGTTTGGACGCTCTATCTGTACCGTCTCATGTAGATTGTCCAACGTCGAAGGAGATGATCCTTAGGTGCTTGTCTGATATTGGTTTAGGCCTCTAGGGCTTGTGCTTGAGGGATGTTGAACCCGAGTAGGATGGTTTACATGAGATATCTAATCTGGATGTCATCAGTGCTTTACCATGATTGAATGGGTGTTCTGGTTTCCATGGATGAATGGTAGAATTGTTTAATGTAAAGGCTATCACTGTCCGATGTGAGGAAGACGGGAGTTGAGTTCTTCTCTGATGTTTGGTATATTGGTTGGTTAATCTACCCATTCTCATATGCTTTATTGATGATGTTTGTTAGATGTTTTATCGCTCAGTAAGAGCGCCAAAGACTGCTTTTAGGACACCATCCGGTTTCTTCGAATGGTTGGTGATTCTATTCGGATTGACTAATGCGCCAACATATTTTGTGGATCTTATGAATAGGGTATTTAGAGATCAGTTGAACAAGTTCATGCCTGTGCTCGTGGATGACATTTTGATTCACTCACGAAATGAGGAAGAGTACAAGATGCACTTGAGAGTGGTGTTAAAATCTTGCGAAAGCATCAGCTAAGAGCCAAGGTTTCAAAGTGTCACTTCTGGAAGAGTGAAGTGAGGTTCTTAGGCTATATTGTTTCTGGAAATGGGATAGCAGTTCACCCCGCTAAGGTGGTAGTAATCCAGGACTGGGATAGACCTAAGAATGTGACGGATGTGAGAAGTTTCCTTGGTTTGGCTGGTTACTACCGACGGTTTATCAAGGATTTCTCCAAGGTAGCTACACCATTGACAGGATGACGAAAAAAAACTGAGTGTTCACACACGCAAAGTGTGAGCAAACGTTTGGTACCCTAAAGGAGAAACTGACGAGTGCTCCTGTGTTGACTATTCCAAGTGGGAATGAAGAGATGGTGGTATACACCGATGCGTGGGGTACTGGGCTTGGAGCAGTACTAATGTAGAAGAATAAGGTTGTGGCCTACGCAAGTCGACAGATGAAACCGCATGAGAGAAATTAGCCAACTCACGATTTAGAGTTGGCAATGATTGTATTTGCTCTGAAGATGTGGACACATTACCTGTTGGGAGTTCGATTCGAGTTGTTTACGGATCATAAGTCGCTGAAATATCTTTTCTCCCAAAAGGATTTGAATCTTCGGCAGCAAGATGGTTATAGTTTCTAGCGTCATATGATTTTGGTATAGCCTATACTCCTGGAAAAGTAACGCAATTGCAGATGAGTCGAAGACACGCAAGTTTGGAATAGATGTTTTCAGAATGGAAGAGCCTCAAGTATTTGGAAAGATTTGATTTCAGATCACGATGCAAGTTAGAACCTGAAATATTGGCAAGCTTATTGATAAGACCTACTCTTATTGAAAGGATTGGCGAGAGCCAAAAGTGAGATGCAAAGTGTTAACGGGCAAAATTGTCGCACACCAACACCCAATGCGTATGTGTGTACAATTATCCAAATAAGCTGTAAATAATGTAAATGCGGGGAGACAAAGCTTTTATAGTGGTTCGACACTAATGCATACATCCACTTTATAATTCTCATTCATCATATCTTTGCCGATTACAATTGACTTGACAATATTTGTGTACAAAGTTGTATGTATGATTAACTTTGACTAAATTATCCTTCTTATTCTTCCTTGAGATGGGTTGACTTGGTCAACTATGAGCAAAACAAGCTTTCATGTCCAAGAGGTCTAGAGACAGTGCAACTATGCTTGCTAGTGTCCAACAAGCTATGGAATATGTATGCACTACCTTTCAACTATTCATGCCATGTCCAATGGCCATAGAGAAGGTGTTGGAAGCCATTATGAGTGTTTGGAGCTCTCAAGGTCCAAAAATTCCAAGGGAGAAGGATCCAAATGAAGGACAAGGCTTGGGGTACTTATAGGAGGAAGGTTAGGTGGGAGTAGATGAGCAACGAAAACCATAAGAACAATTTTAGAGCGCCATAAAACAGCCCATATTAGGAAATTTGCACCTCTTGGCCAGGGGTTCGAAATTTCGAACCCCCTGGGGGGATACAAAATTTCGCATCCCTCTAGGGAGTTCGCTGCCGGGACTGTGGGGCCCTGGACCCCCACCGACGCTGCGCCCGGACCTGCTTAACGGCTTGCCTTCGGCTCGGAACATGGCTCGCCTTCGGCTTGGCTGATGGTTCGCCTCAGAGTTATACTTCAAATCCTTGAAGCAGACGTTCTCGGGCCCATAAGAGGTCATCTGGTAGGTGTCTTGGGCCTGCTTTTATTTGTAACGTGACTTTGATCGATTCGCTTTGTGTTTCCCTACAATGTGCTTCATGCTTGAGCGCATCGCTAACCCAATGCTTGACGCGTGACCGCTTCAAAGCTTGTCGAATTTATCCAGAAGCTGGAACCAGAGGATAAAGAGTTCGAGGTAGATCGAGATGGTTGGCTTCGAAAGCAAGGACGACTGGTTGTTCCTGATATTGACGGATTGAGAGAATAGGTTATGAGGGAATGTCATCACCTAAATTTGACGATTCATCCTGGTGGTAATAAGATGTATCAGGACATGTAGCGAGTCTACTATTGGGAGGGGATGAAGCGAGATATTGGAAAGATCATTTCCAAGTGTATGAGCCGTCCTGAACAGAAGAAGCCGAATGGTTTGCTTCAGCCACTGGAAGTTCCTACGTGGAAGTGGGAGCAAGTATCGGTGGATTTTATCGATGGACTACTTAGAACCAGGGCAGGAAACGAAGGGATTTGGGTAATTGTGGATCATCTGAACGGTTCATTCCTGTCAAGTCAACTAGGGCGTCATCGAAATTGGCTGAACTTTATGTGAAATGGATAGTTCGATTCCATGGTATCCCAAAGAGCATAGTGAGTGACTGAGATCCATTATTCACAAGTGGATTTCGGAAGAGTCTACAAGAAGCTTTGGGAACCGAGTTGTGTTTAAGTATGGATTATCATCCCTAAATTGATGGTCAAATCGAGAGGGTCAACCGAGTTTGGAAGATCTCCTAAGAGCTTGTGTGTTGGATTTTGGGAGATAATGGGAAGACCATCTTCATCTAGTTGAGTTTGCATATGACAATAGCTATCTTTCGAGCACTGGGATGTCACCATACGAGGTGTTGTATGGGAGACCATGTAATTCTCCAGCCTGTTGGTTAGAGACTAGAGATAAGTTGGTACTTGGGCCAGAAATGATAAGAGAGACCTTGAATTTGTAACGACCCGGATTTTTGCGACTTTGGTTATCGACGTAAGCTCGACGTCGATAACCAAACCATCGAAAAATCCTGGTAATTAATGAAAGAAATTAGAGGGTGAGGATAGATAAGATAGAAACTTAGAATAGAAGAAGAAGAAGAACACAACATCAGAGTAACACGAACCTCACAGCGGAACGAATAACATATAATATATAACATAACTTTGAAATATAACAGTTATGTATACAATAGCACTTATCAGAGTACAACACTTACAACACAGCGGAAATAACTATAGCTATATGATCCAGAAGCCTCCTTCTCCAGCTCTTCAAGTATCTGTAAATCCCGACTACTTGACTGGCCGTACAAATTTAGGCACCAAAGAGTTTAGGGAAAACAACAAAGTAAACTCCGGGTCAGTCATGGGACTGGTATGAGTAAAACAGTTTAAACAGGTATATGAACAAGTAAACGATATCTCATAAGACCACGCTGCAGAACGGAACGGGATTTTCCCTTATGAGAATCCAAAATATCTTTATATCAAAAACCTTTTGATATTATAATAATGTCTATGTAAAAATAGATATCAACTAGCAGAAACACTTTTATCTCACGTTCTACATATATAGTATACAATCAAAATCGCAAGCACGTATTGGATAATGGATTTCCAACTATGACAAGGTATGGAACCACCTTCCGATCAGTGTACTCTAGGAAAGATACACTGGAGTTCAACAAGAACATCTTGTAACTCAGCCACACATGACCGACCACTCATTTCGCTTGAGTGTATCGAATGTATATCACCAACGGTTGGGATCAGCAACCGTTCCCGTATATATATGGGATAGCATTGATAGATTTAAGAAACAAATGAATATTCTCTAGATAGGTGATTATACACCCTACTTCGGTGCGACCGACTTAGCCATGCTGCCTGCCCGATTTCTGTCATTTACCAGTTGATGAGGCTAGAAGCTACGCTTTATCATTACATCAGATTCACTTCGAATGCCACATTGTCAGATCCATCGAAAATCACTAATTGGCGTCTACAACAGTACGTTACGTGTTAGCTAAAGAAGTTTCCTTCTCCGCTTCCACTCTTGGTAAAGTTGAAGAAATCAATGTACGTGACCTTTCTGGAAATACTCTGTCAGACATTCATCAACACAAGTCATCCTCATTCACTTAGAATGTCACATCGTCATACCCGCCAAATCACAAATTGACTTATCCAAAAATAACACGGGTATACAGCTAAGAGAAACGAATTCCTCCGCCACCAAACGTGAATACGTTTGAACAGATCAACTTACGCGATCCATTGGATATACTCTGTCAGACCTTCGTCCATACAAGTTGTCCTGGGACTGGACAAACCGAAGGCACTATTCAGTATATCCATCTTAGTCACTGTTATCTAAGACTTATACAATAGCCCTTGCACTTTACTCCGTCTTCAATTATCTTTGGCATAAATGATTCGCAACGCTTATGCCAATACAGAGTGGTTCTTTGGATAATAATCCAACCGGTCTCTCCATATTAACAACGTTAAAATGGTCAAAACTTCGATAGTCTGTGATTTAACCATCAAAGAAAAACAAGTGTGCAAACAACGATATTATTTCCAGATGGAAATTATATTGATCAATCATCAACATATATATATATATATTCACATTGCCTTATTTTCTATGTTTAGAAAATATATGTTATTAACACTGGAAAACGTTTTCCATTTGCTTATTTACAAATCACTACTCTTCCCCAACTATCAGTCCCTGACTGTAAACTAGTATGAGAACAATCCCCTAAGTATAAATCCCGAAGGCCGAAACCAACATCAGATAGGCACTTAGAAAACCATTCAATTTACTAATCTCTAGTCAGTTCTAATTTTACTTAACTCTATTTGATTAACTCTGATTGATTAACTCTAACTAGTTAATTCTAACCGATCAACTCTAACTGGTTTTACTTGGTTTGACTAACTCAATTTATTAACTCGACTGACTAATTCAACTCGATTAACCTAACTTGATTTACTTATCTCGATTAACTGAACTAATCACTTTGATTAACTCGACTAATTCCCTTTGGTTAACTTAACCAATTCACTTAACTAATTCACTTAGTTTAACTTAACTAATTCACTTAACTCCTGTCGAATAAACTATATTCGATAACTCCTCTAACTCTATTCGAATAAACTATATTCGATTAACTCATTTACTCTATTCGAATAAACTATATTTGATTAACTCCTTTTCTCTATTCGAATAAACTATATTCGATCAACTCATTTGATTTAACTCTAATCGATTAACTCCATCGAATAAACTATATTCGATAACTCCTTCGATTTAACTAATATTCTATAACTCACTTCGATTAACTAATATTCTATAACTCACTTCGATTAACTAATAATCGATAACTCCTTCGAATAAACTATATTCGATAATCTCCTCTCGAATAAACGATATTCGAAAATCTTCCCTTTCGATTTAATAAATCGATAACTCCTTTTCGAATAACTAAATTCGACAACTCCTTTCGATTTAACTAATCGATAACTCCTTTCGATTAAACTATAATCGATAACTCCCTTCGATGAAACTAACATCGATACTCATTTCGATGAAATTAACATCAATTAACTCCTTTCGATGAACTAATATCGATTAACTCCTTTCGATGAACTAACATCGATTAATTTAACTCGACGAACTTAACTCGACTCACTTATCTCGATAATCTAACTCAAGAACTTAACTCCTATCGAATAACTAATATTTGATTTAACTCCATTCGCTTGACCCTAGATCGCAGCGATCACAATGGTTACGCCTGATTCCCTCAGGAAACATCCGACCGCTGTAGGCTATTTACAGCCCTGCGAATTACGCTAGCAGTCGTACGAGATGGCAACTTACCCTGAATACTATGTTTGACTAACTCTGTCTCAAATAACTATATTTGATTAACTCTAGTTCGTTTTAACTCAAATCGATTAATTCTAACTGATTAACACTAACTGGTTAACTCTACCTGGTTAACTCTAACTGGTTAACTCTACCTGGTTAACTCTAACCGATTAACTCGACTTGATTAACTCGACTTACTTAACTCAACTGGTTAACTTGACTTACTTAACTCACTGGTTAACTCTATTGAATTGGTTAACTCTACTGAACTGGTTAACTCTAACTGAAGTTGTTAACTCTAACTGAACTGGTTAACTCTAACTGTACTGGTTAACTCTAACTGAACTGGTTAACTCTACTTCGAACAACTAATATTCGATAACTCTATTCAACTAACTCGTCTCGACTAACCCCTTTCGAATAACTATTCGACTACTAACTTTCGAATACCATATTCGATTAACTCCTTTCGAATACCATATTCGATTAACTCCTTTATTCGCTTTATAAAGATTTCATTTTAACAACGTATATTCATTTTTAAAGATTTACTTTTAAATAACGGTTCTACACTTTAAAAATGATTCCCTTTTCAATTCTATTTGTATATGGTTTACAAATATTTCCCTTTTCAAATTTATTCTTCAAAATATTCTAACTCCTTAAATTTCTGGAAAAATTCGCCATAAACTCCTTTGTATCGGGAGCATCGGGAAAATCCCCAAACCCGCCACACAGGCCATTCCATTAAAAAAGAAAATGGTTTGTAATTATTCCCTTTTTGAATATCTCCTATTTATAAATATTCCAGTTTATAAATATTTCTTATTTATAAATATTCAATTTTATAAATATCTCTTATTTATAAATATTCCAATTTATAAATATTCTGTTTTCAATATCACTTTAAAAATCTACTTATCAACATCCCGTATGTTATGGTATTCAACATATCAAATCACGATGATCAATATCGTCCATACACACACAATTAACAACAGATTATAATTCACACCATATATCAAAATATATGAAAAACAATAAAATAACTATTGAGGAATCCAGTCGGATTCCTCCAACCTGTTTCCCTGCATCCACAGATGTTACACAACATGATTGTCATCACTTTCAGTTCAATATGAATTATTCTGATAAACAGAATCAATGTATAACTATATAACTGTTTATATATTATATATATATATATATAATATTTCATTAACTGACTAGCTGTTCAATCAATCAGTCAAACAGACAATATTTAACAGTTCTAAAAATACAACATGAAATTATAAACTGTTCAGAGTTGGTGAGTTTTACTCACCTTGGACTATCATCGTTAATTAACGATAATTGTCGCTTGATTTCGATGGACAATTTATTTTGCAATAAATTGTAACGAGCTCAGATTCACTCCCAGTCAGTTCCATGTTGTTGCTCCAGTCCATACGATCCTAACGGACCTGACCGTTCGTAATTCTGACCATGTATGAACATGATATATCATTTACAAGATTGAATACATTTATTGATTAAATAAAAGTTGGATTAACTTTGTATTGGGCCTAACCACTTACTTAAACTCAGCCCAATCTCTTACAACCTGAAATGAACGGGACCCTCTTCCTCCTTACCACTTAATCATGGACCCGTTCCCTGTCTCAATGGTTATTCCGAAAAACTTGCTCACGTTTCTCCCTTTTAAATATATTAAAAATAATGACCTAACTAACTTTACTAATCACGTTTTTAAACATAACCGACCTGCTCGTAACGGCCTGCTCATCATCTTCCCTGTGAGTGCGGACCTTTATTCCAGCACCATTTCCGTGTCTTTCCCCATCCATACCTCACTCTTCCCACCACGAAATGCCACAACCAACTCACCAAACTCTTCTTCAACACAAGAGCTACACACTCGTCCTAGTCTCCTCAAACTCGCTCTCCCTCCTGACATACACGCACACCTCGCATCAGTAACCGAAGTCCTCCCTCTTCAGCTCGAGTGCCACCAAAACCTGCCAGACGCTGCTACTTTCTCCTCAAATCACAAATCCAGTACCCATAACATACATCGACGCACCCACTTCGCAAACCGATGAACCCTAGGTCACGAACCGGAAATTTCAGCGAATAAATTTCTGTTCGATCCCTATGAAATCAGTACGGGTGTAAAGAGGAACTTAGGAGCAATCTAGATATACTTATATCCTAATTTATAGGATTTTCTTTGAATTATTTTGCTCGAGAAATGTTTTCTGTATGAAAGAAGAGTGACGACGCAGAATTTGACTGAGGAATTAGGTTAGAGAGGTGTTGAGGAGTATTTATAGGCAACACAAAATATCTAGATATTTTTTAATTGATTATTTTATTCATTTATAATCAATTTCTATTTGTATTCGTCTTTTAAAAATCCCTGTGATCACACATGATACCCAAAAATCACCAAACTGGACATACTGCTAGAGTTTGACAATACGGTCCCAACGAAACTGGTTTCGTCGAATTCCGACTCCTTATGCTCACACAGCGTATTTTTAACCGTCAAAATACTGACTGTTTCTCACTCTAAAAATCTGTACGACCACACAGTGATTCTAAAAATCATGAAAACTGACATCTAGCAACTATTTGACATTGCGGATCTAACAAAATTAGTTTCGTCGAATTCCGACCTCGTTTGCAAAACCGGCTATTTTTAAAGCTCTAGTTGACCCATTTAAATATATAAATATATTTAAATATAATTTAATTTAATATTTAAAAATACATATTATCGTCTATATTGACAGTGGCATACCATACAGCTTCAGAATATTCCTATATGGATTTCTAACTTGATATTCACTTCTGGGTCAACCCGATATTCGATTTATATTGAATTTCCTTTTTAAAATATAAATAATTCCTTTATAAATTATAAATGAATTCCACATCGACTTTTCTGAAATTTGATTTGGACGTAAATCAAAACCTACACGACGAAATCCCGATTTTTCTCTTCCACTAGAAAGATATACTCCACCAGCTCCACACGTTTCTTGTTTCACCGAAATCCGGCTTAAAAAGAATCCTGTACATTCAGTTGAAATTCGAATCGCCAATTTACGAACTGCAGTGCCATTTCAAGCTCGATTTTAATTATAATATAATTATACGTTCAAACTGTCATCGATTGAATATATTCGTCAATATAATTCAACTCTAAGCTGAATTAAATCTAAGGGACGACCCCGTTCACCGAATATTGTGATTTCCAATATTTTTGATTATTTCTGAATTAAATATATTATTTAATTATTTAATTTAATATTCTATATTATTTAATTAAGCCTCTATTTAATTCACTACATCACGATATATATAATTAAATAAATTAATTATAATACCTTTGACAATGCGGGTTATTACATTCTTCCCCACTTAAAATAATTTCGTCCTCGAAATTGCTAAGGTAGAGGACGACCCTATCGACTGGTTAGAACATATTTGTTCACTTCTCAACTTCAGTTTCAACTGAACCAATTTAATTTCAATTAAATTATTAATTAATTCTTATCAACGAAAATTTTCAAAAATCCTGAAAATTTTCTAACACCTTAACTTTTCGAAAAATTTCGCCAGCACCTCCTTTGTACTGGTCAATAGCTCAAACTCCAACTCGCCTCTCTGGGCCTTCTTCAACCCAAAAGAAAATCAAAACACCAAATGGCTTGCCAATTCGGCTCATAAATCTCATGCTTATATCAAATATAAACTTGTACCTTTTTGTCGGGTATATCAACTCTATCACTTTCACCCGTTATCAATCCAACATATACCGGTGTTATCTCAACCAAATTCCGACCTGTTTTTATCCACAGATCCAACCATTCGCTTATACCTAAGTCGAATTAAATTTCAAATTCGAGTTCCATTCTCGATTTCAACTCTTAACTTCCTAATCCAATTTCATTTCAAAATCTATATGTTACAAACCCAATCCATTCGATATTTCTATTTCAATTCTATTTCAGCTTAACTGGTATCAATTTCAGTTTATCTCCACAAGTTTCTATTCAATTTGTTTTAACTTAAAACAATCTCCACTTGGGAGTCTTAAACCATTTACCCTTTTTAAACATCACTCACATATTCACTTTTGAAATCAAAACAACTTGTTTCCTCAAAACAAAAAACAAAACTTTGGTAGTAATCCGTCACTTACACACTCGAAAATGTACACCGATGATGTCATGATCAACATCGGAATCTATTTTCCAGCTATCGAAGTGAGTTCAATACTATATCACTTTTAAATCCATTTCCAAATACTTTCATTTTTGAAATCATTTTCAAAATATCCTTCACAAGGCTTGTAAACAATTTAAAACCTCCTAGGATCTTAAAATTTCCTTATACTTAATCCAGATCCATTTCTAAACACTTATTCCAATTTCTAGAGTTTGAATTTCAATTCTGATTTAAATTTCAGATTTAACTCCTCTGATTTCACATTTTTCACTTATATGAATTCTGGTTGGTTATATATAACCATTTCACTTTATAATCTTGCTCAATTATAATTACAACCAATATATCTAATATATGATAATATATTACATATCCATACTGTGTCGGTCCATCGTATTCAAGTGTTTATAAACCCCTACCGATACAGTGGATCAAACTGATCGACCAGAACTCATAAACAACTCAGCCAATGAATCTCCACAATATAAAACCATTTTTATATCAAATACAAATACGCACTCGTATATATACACTCAACTCAATCTAGGGTATTACTAACCCTATCTCTACCGAGTCACGCCACAGAGCCAAGTAATTCTTAACTTAAGCTTTAATACCAACTGTAACGACCCGGATTTTTGCAACTTTGGTTATCGACGTCGAGCTTACGTCAATAACCAAAGCCACAAAAATCCGGGTCATTACAGAATTGTATCGAGTTCGTTCGGCAATAAATGAAGGAAGCCCAAGATTATCACAAAAGTTACGTCGATAAGCATTGTAAGGACTTGGAATTCGCCATGGACGATATGGTTTTCGTGAAGGTATCACCGTTGAAGCATATGGTTAGATTCGAAAATAAAGGAAAGTTAGCTCCTATGTTCATTGGACCATTTCCGATTGTCGAGCAAATTGGAAAGCTCAAGATTGGAGTTAGCCGAGAAGATGTCGAGTGTGCATAATGTGTTCCATGTGTCGTTTCTACGGAAGTTCGTGCAAGATTCGAATGTGCTGGTACCTCCAGAGCAGTACGAAGATCTAGAAATAGAGACTGCAGTTACGAGACCTCGTAAACCACTTTGTGCTGTGAGGAATGACACGAAACAGCTTAGTAGGAAGATAGTTAAGCTAGTCAAGACACAGTGGAGTGAAAAGGGAGACGATTGTGCGTGGAAGATGGAAAAGAGAATGAGGGCGACTCATCCAAAACTCTTCAACGGTAGGACCCTTTGATATCATAACATCGTTATATCGTTGTATCTTGTTGTTATTTGATAAAATTCCACATGCTCGGATAAGGCTATGGATGTATGGCTTGATGATTGCTAGTTTGGATGATATAATTGGCTTCTCATGGATGATAGGCATGCGAAATTGTTGTGATTGCTTGGAATTTCGTAGGCGAAATTCTTAAGGGGGGAGAATGTAACAACTGCATTTTATGTTTCAGGAGGATCGTGAAATATTTTTTTATTCCATAAGGGTTGGATCATTCTCATATTTTGATATGATGCTTCCATAATTTTTACCAATTTTGTTTGTGACCATTTTCCTTTGTCAGTCTTGTACAGGGCATAACTTTTGACTCAGGTCGAACCAAGTATTGAGACCTATGCCATTGGAAAGGAAATGATGATTGTCTTTCCGTAGAGTGGTTACATTAAAGATTTGGCTCAGCGGTTTAGAAGGAATCATTATTTTAAGGTTTAACAGTCGGTTGTTCAGGTTTGTGAAGCCTTAATTGGCCGATTTGGAGAGGCCCATTAGTGATCTAGTGGAAGGGTATAAATAGAGGGTGGGAGGTATGAGAAATGGCTTAGTTTCTCTATTCTCTCATTTGGTGGTCTATGTTCCTTTTGCCTCTAACACCTTTCCACCACTAGAAATCAAAATCCAAAGAAGAAAATCAAAGATCTACACCATTGGAGGCTAGATCTACATCATTTGAAGTAAGAATTCATCGGATCAAGGGGTTTGGTTTGAAGTGCTTGCTGTCCGGAATCTTATTGCATTGATTTTAGCTTGTTTTGGAAAATTGGTGAGTGATTTGCATCTCTCACATGGATCCAATGAAGTATATGAATGTTTAATCATGTTTTTCATCAAATTCAAGTGTTTTACCATAGATCTATACCTTGTTAGGTCCGTTTTCATATGAATCACCCTATGATCTAATTTAGCAAGTTTAAATCAGTAATTCCTATGCCATTTCATATGTTTATGCAAGTTAGATCCACAATTTAGTTTAATGTTCATTTATCATGATTCTAGTGAAAATTGTAAAATTTTGATGAAATTGTCAAATCCATGTTGTTAGTGACTTCATAACATGCTTACGATTGTGTTGAATGAATTTGACGAGTATATTTCGTCAATTGTGTCGATTGGAGGAGTTTTGGTCGAAATTGGAGTTGCAATGGGGTGGTGCAAGTTTTGGGTTGTTCATGGTGGGTCGGTCGCACCATGATGTGGTTTCCTTGGGGAGCAAGATAGGAGCGAGCAAGTAGGCCAGGGTCGAGCAAGTGTGTGGCCGAGTTAAGCATGCCAGGGTCGGTCGAGCACACACATGTGGCCGGATCAAGCATGCCAGGGTCGATCGAGCTAGTTTGGCATGAAGTGGTCGATTGGGGTCAGGTGGTTCTGCAAGCAGGTTGGGTTGGTCAGGATGGGTCTGGTCGGGTCAACAGTATGTCCCGAGCAAGTGGAGTTCGGTTATGCAAGGGTCGAGCATAGTTTGGGGTCGGTCAAGCAGGCTAGGGGTAGGTCACACCAGGGTTATTCCTAAAAAATTTATTTTTCGGGTACGACTCCAGTTTGAACAAAAGAGATTGAAATGTTGAAAGGTGTGTAACTTCAAAGTAAATTCAAGTAGGAAGGTTCGAAGTGTTGAAAGGTGTTCGTTGATCGGTATAGAACAGCGATTGAGGTGACAACTAAAGGACGTGAGTTGGTGAATAATGGTTGCTTGAGCTATGCAAAGTCGTCGCATTGGATGACTAGAGATGTGAAGGCTGAGTAATTATCGTTGTCGTAATTTCTAACAGGCTCAAAGTAGGGGTACGATGGGGGCACCCAAAAGACCGCTTGTATGTCGAAAACCCTAGGTATTGTTGAAAGGCCTAGTTGTCAAGGTTGGACATACATACGTATCGTTGAAAGGCATATGGAGTTTATGCTAGAACTATGGTTACCATTAGCCCTTGACATATGGCAAAGTTGGTCATCATACGATTAACAATGGTTTTAAAGAAGAATTGACGGTGATAGTCAGAGTTAGTCATGGATGTTTGATTGTTTGGATGCTTTGTCTGTACCGTCTCATGTAGATTGTCCAAATCCTAAGGAGATGTTCCTTGGGTGCTTGTCTGATATTGGTTTAGGCCTCTAGGGCTTGTGCTTGAGGAATATTGAACTCGATTAGGATAGTTTACATGAGATATATAATTTGGTTGTCATGAATGCTTTACCATGATTGAATGGGTGTTCTAGTTTCCATGGATGAATAGTTGAATTGTTTAATGTAAAGGCTATCACTGTTCGATGTGGGGAAGACGGAAGTTGAGTTCTTCTCTGGTGTTTGGTAGATCGGTTTGTTAATCTACCTATTCTAATATACTTTATTGACGAAGTTTATTAGTTGTTTTATCGCTCACTAAGACTGTTGTCTGACTCAAAGTTTTATGTTTCCCTCTTATTACCTTGGGTTGTTCATCCGGTTGTGGATGGGCAGACCAGGTGGCAGATGATAGGTGAACGCTTAGTGAGGACGATGTTGCAGTTCGGAGGCGAGCTGGAGGCTTACGTACCAGTTTTATTACTATCTAATATTTCTGTTTCCGCTGTTTGAGTTGCTCTATGAGTGTCGTTATGAGGGCTTATGTGCAAACTTCGGCACTTCCTTTGATGTTTGGATAATCTTTCAGGAAGTTGTGAAAGTTTCAGAAGTTTGTTATGTGATGCTTCACTATTATTACCTATTGTACATTTTCTACTATACGTTATCCTCATTCTATGAGTTCTACGATAGGTTCCGCTTTTGTTTACCTGCTCAGATGATCGTCCATAACTGTCGTACAACCGTGGCAATGATTGTTTCGTATTTCTAGTGGAATATACAACATGTTCGTAAATTTTCGAGTAGAGCAAGTGGTTAGGGGACGTATAGCTCGGCTCTTATTTACTATCTCAGCATAGTTTATACCATAATTGATCAATTTTGAACATTGAGGATCTTTTTATCATCTTATCTTAGGAACTTCGATTCCAGTGGACCTTTGATCATTCCGACCTTCGATTCATTCTGATGATCTTCGGATCATCCTGAGGAACTTCGGTTCATCTTAAGAGTCTTCAGACTATTTTAGGAACTTCGATTCATTTGATTATATAAATGATTTCCGCATAATCCTGAGGGACTTCGGTTCATTTTATTTTATCGATGATGTTCAGATCATCTTAGCAGGGTCGCGGACCACGGTTTTCGAACCGTCTGAGGAGCTTCAGCTCATTATTATAGGTCAACTGCCATGGGATCTCATCTAACCTTCGATACCTAGGTTGATGAGTTTTCGGATTCCCACCTTAATTTAGGCCTCCCCTTTTTGGGGATCTTCTGGATTTCTGAGTTATCAATTTCTAGAATCTAAGTTCTGTTAATACCAAGCTATCAATCTGAGTTTATTAATGTATGCTATAAATTTGAGTTTCTTTAATATTGAGATATCTTTATATGGCACTGAGATTTCTCTAGCATATTTTCTGAACATATCGAGGCTTCACATTATACATATGAACATTGTTGTTGTTTCTTATATGTCATTTTCTGATTATATCTCTTATCCTATTTCAGTTTATTATATGATGAGTACAACTAGACTGATCCGTTTATTGTTTATTTTCTTATAAACAATACTTGGGTCAGACCGAGTCTTACAAGTGCTTCTTCAGCACTTCTAGCAAGGACCACCCTTTTGGCTTTTGCAACTACATTACTAGTGTAGTAATCTTGAATTTATGTATATAAGACATCTATGTATACATATTCTTTTAGCTGGAAAACATACCTATTCTTTTGATGTATAGTGGATCGACTATGACCATTATCTTTGTATTTACTCTTATGTGTTATATTCATATCTATTTCTGCTTTAGTGATGTGAATATCTGTGTCTTACTCTAAATATGTTGTTATGTATTTTATATTGATTCCAAACTATATACGGCCACTGTGTTGTCGACTTGAAATTGAATTAGACGTGTCAAATTTCCTCATGAAATTCAAAAAGTATGACCACCTTATCCTATATGTTTAACACTCGTTCAAAGCTATTATACGTATGATCGCTCTTCAATTCCCTTATTCTTCAACTTAGTTGACATCATTGTTTGCGACGATCTTGGCCAATTCAAGTATAAAGGTGGGGTGTTACACTTGGTACCAGAGCCAAGTTCAGAACAATATAAGATATTATGGCGAGAATCATTGTCCTAAGTCTCTCTTAGGAAATGCGTTTAGGATTTAAATCTAGTCTTAGGACCCATCATATCCTATCTTCTATTATGATTCCTTGTTTATTAAATTCGAATTCTTTGATAGTGACATTTTTCTTTCTTCTTTTCTAGAAGAGAAATGCCTAGGCGTACCCGCACGAATGTCGGTCCATCTAGTGCCAGTTATATGGGAGAAGTGGTTATGACAACCCAACAACTTCTTAATTTAGTGGCTAAGGCCCAAGCAGCAAGAACCTCTTCCTTGTCTACGCATCCTGAATCTAGTTTTGCTACTTTTTGTGGTGATTTCTCTAATCTTGGTGAAAAGTCCTTCCGGGGTTCCAAAGGCGTCATTGAGGTTCAAGCTTGGATTAAATCATGCAACCACATCTTTTTTCGCATGAATCTTGTGGACTTGCATCGAGTCCAAGTGGCTTCTACTATGCTCCAAGATCGAGCTCTCGATTAGTATGAGCTAATGACTTCCAAAATTCAAGAATCGGATCTAACTTGAAAGAAACTCCAAGAAATATTCGAAGCAAAGTTCGTACTCGAAGGTGAGAAAGTAACGTTAGCCCGACAGTTTATAGACCTTGTTCAAGGCGAATCTTTTGTGGCAGAGTATGCCGCATCTTTCAATTCTCTCTCAAAACATGGGCTTGAGTATATTAGCACTATGGAGAAAAAGAACCAAATATTCATGTATGGACTCAATAAGAATCTTAAGAAGCTTTTATTTCTCAAATTGGCCGAGCCTTTTAATGAACTCATGGATATCGCCCTTCATCTTGAGGAAGCCAATAAAGATAGCAATGATGGAGTTGCAGATGCTAAGAAGAGAAGGAAGCACGCAACGACTTCGACGGTAGAAACTTCTACCCTGAGACAAGGGGCACGCTTTAATTGTGGTGCTAAAGGCCACTTTGTTAATGATTGTTCAAAGCCCCTCTTTTGTTGCTATTGAAAAAGCTCGAACCATCATATTTCTTCATTCCTTGAACTCCAATATAAAAGAAAGAAGTGATCCTTCTTGAGCAAGGTACATTCTCTCCTATCATTAGTGTTATTATTATTTTTCGTAACTATCCTTTTTGTGATTTATTTGATCTAGGTCAAGAGGGCTTATAGACATTTTTTTCTTAGATTCACAAGATAAGAATTTGCATACTTGCCTTGATCTTTCGTTACCCATTTATTTTGCCATCGAGACGTCTTTAGCTTTCTTTGGGTAACTAGTGTGAACCCATGCTACGCACACTGTTGTAGTTATATGTAGTCTGTAATGAGATTTTATTTAAAAGCTAATAGATGTGGTCTTTTATTTGGAGTAATTTAGAGGTGATAGTAGATTACTAAATGAAATAATGTATACGACATCTGACGTGCACAAAAAAATTTAGATTCTAACAACCATTTAAGGACACAGTAGAAATATTTATAAGTAGTACCGAAACAGAACAGAGGACTTAAGTCATTTAACTTACATAACAAAAAGGAAATAAAAAGTTTTATATAAGTGGCATTATATACATCGTCACAAACACATGTTGCTCATAAAATCATGTAATGTAAAATTTATAATTTATATCATGCCTCTACTGTCTAGTTCCATGCTTTTGATGATATAAAATTTTTGAACCAACTTTTTCCACTAATCGACGTAAAATATTATTCCTGCACATACATAGTTAAATATATACCTGTCTTGTTTCTTTTTTCTCTCATTGTAAAAATACATAATTCGAAAGCAAAAATAATTGTCTTAGTGGAACAATCACCCTGTTTTATCTATAACACGAAAAAACTGTTAATTTAACCACATAAATTAAAAATGAGACAACAATGCTTGCACGGTCATATTTATGGCCACTTAACTGAGGGAACATTAATTAATTTATTTAATAAACCTCAGCATGCACGGGCCTCCTCTCTACTTAAGCTGAGATAACTTGGCATTCCAACTTTCACCTCTTTGTTTGGCCACCCTTTTCAAATTTTATTGAATTCCAAGCACCATTTTTTTAATCCAAAAAAAGAATTTGGAAAATAATCTAGATTTTCGAAAATGGCTGAGACGTTTTTTTGGATTAAAAAGAATGGTGCTTGGAATTCAATAAAATTTGAAAAGCGTGGCCAAACAAAGAGGTAAAAGTTGGAATGCCAAGTTTCATGTGATTCTACCATATATCATATATATCACATGTAAACTCATGAATAATTTATGTGATTCTACCATATATCACATATGTCACATATTTCTTTTAATCCATTCTTTTTAATACAAAAAATCACATGAGTAATTGTAAAACTGTTAATCCATTCTGCCATACATCACATGTATCACATGAATAATCTAAATTTTATGGACGGAGCTAGGATTTTATTGTCACATGGGCTAAGTAAAATAGAGAAACAAAAGAAAGGATTGAACTTGAGTATAACACAATTCAACATGAATTCAAATAGGACTAAATGCATAAAATTTTAGGCAACTGAAATGAAATTAGGAAGGAGAATGCTTACCTATAGAACTAATGATAGAAAAGCATATAAGAGCAACAGTTGAAAAGCCATGATTTACTTGTTTCTCAAAACTGTATTTCAGAGAGGTAGCAGAATTGTCAGTTTTTTGGACTTTGTTAAAATAGAAGGTTAAAACAAACAACCATACTACTAGCCTTGTCGTTCCTATTGTTGTGCGTTATGATAGACATATGGATTATAGGCTTTGAACTTTAGGTTTTAATATAATTGGGCCACTGGATAGAATGGTATCTATTGTTTGATTAATGAAAAAATACCGAGGCTATAGCCCAGGTACCAATGTACATAGATCTGTCCCTGCCTGAAATTATTGGGGTAGTGTGTGAGATAGTTAGAGAACTCATCGTAAAAAGGCTATCAGAATTGGCGATGCCAAGAATTAGCCATGCAAGTGCATTAATACATAACTACTTGTCTTTCCATGAATGGTAATATGATGCTATGACATTAAACACATAAAGTGGAATTTGTATATTAAGGGATGGTAGAATGGATTATTCATGTGATACATGATTTTACATATTGGTACAAAGTTTTACAATTATTTGAACTTAGAGTTCCTATGTAATTCATGATCTGATCAAGTCAAAGTATCAACGACACTTAACTGAACATCAAAAATAACCAAAGGATGAAATTGTGAAGAAAAAACATACCACTTTAGCTGGGAAATACATTAACAGCAATACACCCTAATATCATACTATGTTCAAGTTTTCTACTAAGTGAGCACGGAAGATCACACCTCTGACTTGATTTGTTTTCCTTGTAGAAACCAAAAATAAAATAAAATTAGTGAGAGAAACAAAAACTAAGTTCATCGTTTATGTAGAAGCAAAACTAAAAGGCCATATGATTGTATAATTAAACAAAAGCAATAAGGTGTAGGATAGGAAACATACCCGATAATGGGGAAGAAACCTAGGAGTTGTAGATTGGCGAAGTCAATTGGAGCTCATTGTTTTCTTCATTCACCATATTTCCATAGAATGAAAAAAAAAATCTCCAAATTAATGAATGGAGATGGAAATCATGGAATCATTTGGTGAATCCATGTTCAACTAAAGGGGAAACCACAAAAGAGCAGAGCATACTTCATTTTCATAATTTCTCTAAATTTCAAACGACAATATTTATTCAGTGAAGCTAAATAAAATTTTGGAAAATTCAAATTTTAATATTGTTGTCATCTTGGTTGTCTTGGCGGTGGAAAATAATAATAAATGTTGGGCTTCATGGATTTCTATAATAGAAGTCCTTAGCTAATTAGATAACTCAATATCATATAGACCATTTTGGTAAATTTCATCACATTTTTATTTTGTGGGACTCCAGGTACATCTCTTGACATCAGTGATTACATAGGATAACTAATTCCAAAGTCTTGTTCTATAACTAAGAAAATATGGTAAATCAAATTAAACTTGCATGCCTACCTAACAAATATGAATACGTAATCATGAACTTGACAAAACCTTAATTTATTTAACACCAATAATAAGTTTTCCAAACAGAATAGACACTCATTAATTATTCAAACAAAGAAAGTTCAATTCTTGGCACACTTTAAACCCAAACATATCCCGATAGAACAATTGTAAGCACTTTGGTGGCATAAGTTTGATATTCAAAGGTTAAGTAAACAAATATGTTTGGTGACAAAGCATGAGTCATGATAGAAATTCATTTATAATTTAAAGTCATCAATTCCTATTGTATACAAAGAATGAGGAACTAATAACTATTCTTTCTTAACTAGTGCGAACCCGTGCTATGCATACAGGATTTATGGGAAAAGTGTTTTCTAAGTTGACAAATGTGATGTGCTAGTGATATATCTAAACTCTTGTTCTAGATGAAAAGGAATAATATGTAACAAAAGAATAATGTGCAACATATAGTTGAACCAAATTAGCACAAAGAATTACACCGTTAACCTGGGGATATCATGTATATGAATTTTTTTAAAATTATATTTACATTTCCTACGTGATATTTAATTTTTACACAACATGCAATATTTTTTTTATGTTTATAAGAGTGAAAAAATAAAATATTGTTATGGAAATACATAGACACGTTTTATGATACCCTTATTTGAAAGCACGTCAAATGCTTCAGAATTTTTGAAAGCTTCTCAAATGCACCTGAATTTCTACAAAACATTTATATTTAAATAAGTTAGTAAAAACAGAGAAGCAAGTATATGATGAAATTCAAAGAACTAAAAAGGATGCTGCACCATTTGGATGCAACCATATATATATATGTATGTATGTATGTATGTGTATGTATATGTATATTGAGACACAAAATTAAACACAAACGAAGACACAAATTGTAAAACACTAGATTTGTTTGTTTTTATGTGGAAGGTAGAATCCATGGAGAGATCTTTGTGGTTGAGACTTGTGTTCAATTTTGTGTCACAATTATGTCCAAATTGAGTTTCTCATATATATATATGTGTGTGTGTGTATATATATATATATGTATATATATATATATACACACACACACATATATAGGAGGGTTCCGCTACACCTCTTATATTGCATGTGAACTCTCCTAGCTCCTTAATCTCCACCACCCATTTCCCCACTCATTCTCTCTCTACCCATTTCAATATTATTTCTTAGTAGAAAGAGAGAGAATGGGTGAGAAAATGAGTGGTGGAGATTAAGCGGGAAAGTTCACATGTAATATAAGGGGTGTAGCGGAACCCTCCTCATATATATATATATATATATATATATATATATATATATAGGATCAGGAGCACCCCAAATAGTGCAGAACCCCTTTAGCCCCCTGATTTCCACCACATATTCTCGTTTCTCTCTCCTCCCACTAATTCTCTCTCCCCTCACTAACTTATTTTACAATAAATATGTGGCTCAAATTAAGGTGCAAATGGAAGGCTTAAAAAATGGGGTATCCTGGAGCGTGCCTTATATATATATATATATATATATATATATATATATATATATATATATATATATATATATATATATCACATGCGTATGTGTGTAAGTATGTATGCACGCACACATACACAAACGCATCCTTTTTGTAATATAATCTATGTGAATCACATTTCGTTGCTCAAAGGTAGATGATGCAACCAATATAGAAATAAGAACCGAAAATAAATGAACATGCTTGAAACCTCCAAGAAGTTGACAACAAGTAAAATTATTATCAATCTAGATTGTAGCTCTTAAATGTAAACAATACAAAAACTGATTGGATCTCTTTCTTGTAATAGAAATAACTTGCAAAAGCACTCTCAAACACACTTCTCTCTTTTGCATTTTTCCAGTTCAAAGCAATAAATAATTGTTTACACCTAAATGGATGAAAGGAGAAAGTGATATTTATATTACCAAGTTTTGTTTCATGTCCTTCACATGTTTGAGTTCCTTTGACCATAAGTCTGATTGCTCTGTGAAGCACCACAAATGTAGCATAGTTTAACTTTGGCCCTGCATTGAAGAGGAACTTGACTGCTATATGTCATTACACCATACTAACATGGAAAATAATGCAAAGCAACTGAATAAGAAAAAGGCAGCAAGGACCTCATAATAAATACATGCAAATAACTATATTAACATATGAAAACTTTTATAAAAGACCAATTATATTGCATTAGTTTAACTCTACAAAATACTATGAACTTCCAGGCCATTAAGCACCTGGATGTAATATTCAAAACATGAACAACCACTAATACTACGGCTGATTTAAAGACAATCATTCTGCAAATCAGTCGTTGCTACATGCTTGATGAACATTGACAGTTGCAGGAAGCATGAGGGTTCAAACGTATAAACTACCATGGCAATCATCAAAGCTTAAAAGTTTTCACTAATAATATAACCCAACGATTTTGTATACAATAACGTTGACGACAATCATCTAAAAGAATACAGTATCATAGTTTTTTTAGATGGTGTAAAATTCTAGGATAAAGTGAGGCTTTGATGGAAACTTAGGGAATATGTTGATCTAAGGATACAAAATGATGTCACTTATGACTCAAATTGCAAATCAAGGCATATAAAGGTAAACAAAAGCACTACGTTGCATTAAGGAATAAAAGTAAGAATAAACGATGTGCATGTAATCAACCAACCCTAACTTAGTTGATCGATCTCTCAATATAATCGCTAGGTCTGCACTATTGTCACTTGCTCCTAAGTCATGTTGTTGTTTATTTCTCTACATTAATCAGTGTGCATCTACAAAATAGTTCATATTTTTACATCCTGGTCAAATTCCAAATATTTCCAATGGTGAATTGATAATAGTATGCTCTTAATAAATTATACATACATATATGCATGCATACATCCATACATATATAATATGTGTCTCTCTCTCTCTCTCTCTATATATATATATATATATATATATATATATATATATATATATATATATATATATATACTTTGTATGTTTATGTCTCATTCAAAAGTTCTTTAGTTGTAAATTGTTGCAGTATATACATGCATCTAATTCAACATGCCAATGTTGATCAATTCTAAAACTAACAGAAAAACGTATAATTCAGCATGCCAATGTTGATCAATTCTAAAACTAACAGAAAAACGCAAATTTTTCTTCTTTTCTTATTGGATTTTTTCCCCATAACTATGTGGATAAGAGAGGACTAAGGTTAGCTTATAGTATTTGTCATAACTTAAATTTATGCTTGAATATGAAAAAAATATTAATTAGTAATTATCTTGTAATATGAGAATGGTTTGAACAAAAATTTGAATATAAAGGAGGAAATTATCCACTAATCATTGCACTTGCAATTATCAAAGTTGTTAAGAGATATAATCACATAATATCTAGATAGCATGTAAATCTAGCAATTTAGCCTATTTTATTACTGCATATGTATTATATATCCATTTGTATAAACCATTACGAGAATGCTAGAAGGCCCAAATCTTTTTTCTGTCAGAATGAACGGAAAGAAGATCTAACGGCTGTTGTAGCAGTTTGATGCAAGTTCCTCCTTGAATCGCACGAACCCCCCTAAATTTCGGGCCTTCCGCAATTTTCCGCACACTGTTTCCGGGCTTTGTAGCACTTCCCAAACCATTACAAAGTATTATAAGATTCAAATTATTATTTAAATAAAGAGGAAATTTAATATAAACAACTTTGGTAAATTATCTTCGACTACCAATTCAAAACACCTGATCTGGTATATATGGAATAAACCAAATAGAAATTTGGAAACTAAAATAGAAAGAAATAACTTACTGCCTATCACTATCTTTCTAAATTAGTACTAAATTACCTGGAAGAGAAGGCTATCATATCCATCTTTAAATAGAATAAATAATATTCATTAGATCTTAACAAAGTGGACCAAAGACAACATAATAGATATGCGCAGCTAAACAACTAAATGTAAAGTAAAATAAGAAAGAAAAAGAAACATTAAAAATGATGCATTTGAAATATCTTTAAGCTAAAATTTTGAAACAAATAACTAATAGAAAATTTTGCTTGGATATAGCTAATGAATTAAAAAAAATAACTAGTAAGTCACTGTAAATGGAAAATAATTCTCATAAACATGATTGGATGAATAATTATAAATTAACTGCATGTAAAAGGAATATTAATGGGTTACTCCTAAGAATAATCACACTAAGTAATTACATCCATTTTCCACCTATAATACGTGGTAGGAATATTTCCAGTAGTATCCACCTACTAATCTTTCATCAGGAAAAGAAGGTTCGTTTATTGGTTATACTAAATGTTGAATCATGAATAAAAATGTAAATTTAAAATAACTATTGAGAAGCATTAGTCAATGAACTTTGTAAACTATAAAATAGTAGCTTAAATAAGGATTATTTTAAATATAGGAAAAAGCAAGAATTCAGGATACTGCAAAGTGCAAGGCTTGCAAGATATAAATTTAGAAAATTATGGAACAAAAAGGGAACCTACAAACTTTGGGAATAGAAGATGGAGAATTAAGTTTTGTGATAAATGCATAATTGAGACATTTACAGAAACCAATAGAACTAAAATTTATATTTTGAACAAATTCAATAGGGAAGATCATCTGCTGTGAATATCAAATGCAATGAGAAAAACAACACCCTAAATTTTACTACCAAAGAAAGTACTAAATACAAATTTTTTAGATGAAAATAATACACTCCTTAAATTTTGGCTTATAGAGTTCGCAATGTGATCTTTTTTCTATAATATCTTTAAATTTTGTAAATTCAAGAATTTTGGTCTTCAGATGGAATACTTTTTGACCTGAACACCGTCGATAAATGATTGATGGTAGATCTATTCAAGTATTGAATGTTTAACAATATTTCCATGGAAAACATTTAAAGTTTGGTAATAGGTGAATGCTTTGAACACTTAAAAAACTGGTGTAAACAAAACAATCTGTCGGTGGAGCTTGTTTTTCAAAAATGAATGGAAGATTTTTCTCATTATATACATATCATCCCATATATAACTGGATATAGCCATGCAAATAGATATACAAATAAGAATGTGCCACATTATGACCTCGAATAACTGAGTACAAATTCTATATTAATCACACTGTTCGTTGAAACTAAACCAAAAACTAATTTCCTCTTCTTATCAGTCCATTATATAACAATAAACTTATAAATACTGCAGTGATATATAATTTTTTTGTAATGGGTAATCAATATGATCAACTTACATGACTGAAATAATCATGCTTAAAATATTATAGTGCAAAATTGTAAGAAATTTCAAAGTAAGAATAGTGCAAAAAAACCACGCGTTGGAAAAGCAAGGATTTTCCAAGGATTATTAGATTTGATGCGATGATTTTTGTTTACTTACACTTGTTGCCGATCTGATTGAAAATAATACAAAGTTAAATAAATGCTCTAATATAATTTTGGAATACAATGTGAAGAGCCAACAGTTCAAATGCAGATAGATAAAGGGTTTGTATTTTAAGCAGATGTAACCGTTGTATTATTAACGATAAGTGAGAGTCTATGTAGAGTTCAACTGAACATGCAGAAAAAACAGTAGTCACCGTTTTTTAGAACATCTATAAGCATGCAAAAGATGACATGAGTGTTTTCCTACTCCTAATTTTTTGTAACACAACTTTTAGTCATATTTCTTTCAATTATATCTTTTGGATATCGTGGAGCTGCAGGAAATAAAGAACTAAATGCGAAAACAATGAAATATAGAAAATAGTGAGGATCAAAGTATGTACTTCGTTAATTTCTAATTTGGGGAGCTTCCGTTGCATCATATATTTGACTTAAAGAATTTTACACCACTTCCATATTTTTATCCCAAATGTGATTAATACTTGGTATTTATGAAAAATGCATGTGATTTCATGTTCTCTAATTATCCAAAGTTTCACAACACTTTCACTTTTCCAGAAACTTATGTTACTTCATTTTTTTTTCTTCTAAAATGAGCCTTGTGAGAATGCAACTATAAAAAACATAAATCATGATCTTCATTATCATGTCATGGGATTATCATGTCATGGGACATTCATGCAAAAGCGAAGGAACGATTACATGTTCAGCTTTAGTCCAGTAAACACGAATAAACCATGTCAAATTATTGATTGATCAGTACAAATGATGACATCACTTCAATATGGAATTAATGAAATACACTATGTAGGGAGCATTTGAAGACATAATTTTTAATGTAGTTGTTAGAAATGAGTAGAGCCATTGAAGCTCAAATGGTTACAAAGTAAGATTCAAGAATTTATTACAGCATTAAAACATATACTTACAGATTGACCACTTAAAGCTAGATGGTGCCCAACTCTAAAAGACTAAAGTTGCGTTAAAACCATCAGAATCTCATTTCCTTCATCAAACTCTAACTTTAGAAGTTGCATTATGAAGGCAGAAAAATGTTTTAACGTGCTTTCTATGAAAAATTCACCATCTTTATCATTATTGGTATTCCATAGATAGAAGATGATTCAGTCGACCATTTTTGGACCATCAAAGCGTCAATAATATACAGTGTTGCATATAAAATTACATGCATCAAAAGTCAAATGTTCTTTCAAAACATTTGATTCAATTAATAGTATTCAGTAATTTTACTGGAGGAATATTTTATGAAATTATAAGAATGTCCAAATTGATTCACCAGCTTACTATATGACATGCAACAAAGTAGATGATTCATGTAAAGGATTTCAATCTCCGCACAAAATAAAGAAAATAAATTGAAATTTGTTGCATGGCAGAATAAGAGAAGAAGAATGCAAAGTTATCTTAAATGAATTCTAAGCTCATTTCTTACATACCTGTCTCTCAATCTGAATAGCAAATTTGGATAACTTCCTCTTAAAAATAGACTTCTCTGCCGATAGCTTTCTTCTTTCATGTTTGAATAAGTCTGAAAATATAACAATATACCAATTATTTTTGATAAAAAGATAGATTAACTAATGGGAAAGAAGAAGAAGAAAACAATAGTGCACTGCACGTCAGAATCTAGTTCAACTCATATGTTTTGATAATTCTTTGTTTTTTTTTTTTGAAGTAATACTCTAATATAGTCAGCTAGCTTAATTTATAAGATGACGGAATTAGCAAAAAATGTTCAAATTCAATATTTTCAATTTTTGGAAAGGACAAACTTCTCCCTCTAATCCATATTACTGCTAACTCATCATCGTTGCCTTAAAGAAACACCGTACCACCTCATCGTCCCAGCCTTCTCTTGCTGAACTACCTTCGCACACGGTTTTTAGGTTATACACATTTTAGTAATGAATTATTTGATTTCTTGTTTTTTTTGCCTAAAAACTCATTTGCTATTTACTATATGCGCTAGAGTTGATAATAAGTCAAGTCAAATAGTTATTTAAAATTCAAAATATCGGCACTCATGCATATCTTATTTAATGAAAACATAACGGTGTTGAACAACATGCGTTGAACTTTTAGGAAAATTGTTGCAAAATTCGTTGCATTATTCGTACAATTAAGATGGCAAATTAATATACATAGGATTTTAAGGGAGTAATCATATCTATTACCAACCAGGATCCATCAAATTCTATCTTTTGCTTTTGGATCTTTTTTACATGACATAATTTATTTGTTATAATCTTTATGGTCCTTATTCTACTTTTAAGAAAAAACAAATTGTTCTGTCATGTTTGAATACCAACAGGTAATTATTTCAGTAATTATTTCATTTAAGTTTTTATAGTACATAAATGTTATTTTTTATATCAAGATCGCTTTAAGATACTAATTTTTAAGCAATATGTAAAAGAGAGCTCTTTATAGTTTAATTAAAGTTAAGATGACCCGAAACCACATAACAAGAATACATGTATAATTAATGATGCGTATAGTTTATTCTGTTGACTGAGTTTGTAAAAGGTTCTTATTTTCATTTCTATTATCTAACATATGTAGGTCACCGACCATGTAAAAAGAGAAAACAACTAGTTTCCTATGCAGGCATTTAAACTTATGAATAACTCTAATACTGAATACAGATACAAATCCAAAATAACCGATATTCAAAATCTATATAATTATGACATGTTATTATTACTAATAAGGATCATTGAATAGTATACTCAAATATTATACTTAGCTTTAGCAAATTATGTAATACAATAAAAAATCAAAATTATTAATCTTCCATAAATTGGTGATAGAATTCCATGATTTTTTTTACTATTTTAACATACACCCAATTATCTTTATTATCAACAAACAAACTCAAATTAAGACGATGAAATAAAATTCTTATCCTTATGAGTTATGACCAAATCCATTCAAAATAATATGGATGAATAAGGAAAAATTTCCATTTTTTCCTTTGAAAATAAGCAGTAAAGTTTGATTTAAATGAGGAATCAATGAAGAGGAAATGAGAAAAAATAGGATAAAAGTCCGGAACTAAATGCAGTATTGAATAATTGTAATAAAACACCTTATCATTGTTTATTATGTATGCATGTGATAATCAATTTGATATTTATGCAGCAGTCTATGTTCCATTTTTCATTCACAGTTGCTAATCATTCTTGTGTACGCGATAAACTGTAAATTCTTCTTAAGAAATTCAATGGTGGAGGATATAAGGAAGGAGGCATGGAAAATAATAAATTTTCCATGCTTTCTTCTTTCCAGTACAGTCCTGGACTACTCAGCCTTACATGCAAAAAGAAGAAATGAATATTATATTACAAAGGATTTAAACTTGAGCATCATCAATGAACATAAGTAAAAGAAACAGGACCGTGTTATCTAACCAAATAAATACATGTACGTGAAATTGTAGCTATAAGTACCTAAACATGAAAACGATAAATTCTATTGGTCGATTGTGTAATTTAATAAAAAAACTCAAAAAAGAACCTAATAGTTATCTGTTAATTAGGTAATGAATGTAGTCTTAGCCATGAAAAAACACTTGACAGTCAAGGAATAAATATGACAGAGTAGACCGAATCAATTTTGTGAAAAAGAAGAAGACTTGTAGACAGTAAACAACTAAATTTTTGTACTTCCAAATTGTTTCTATGAGTGCTAAACATGAAAGCGATAAAATTCAATGGATTGAGCACGCAAACAAAGAACTCAAAACAGAACCTCATAATTAATCTGTTAATTAAATGATGAATGCATTCTTCCATGGGAAAAACCACTCAATAGTAAAAGAATAAATAAGAGGAGTAGACAGCATCAGATTTGTGAAAGACGAAGAAATATGGACAGCGGCCGAACTCTATAAAGCAATGCAAATAGTTGGTGTTTATCACGTACACATGTGATTATCGATTTAAAATTTATGCAGTAGTCAATCTTCCATTTTTCATTAATAGCGAGGATAATCATTCTTGTATACATGGAAAATCATAAATTCTCACTACTTAAGACATGCATTAATAGAGGATATAAGGAAGGGGGTGTGTTAAAACAAATTTCCCATGTTCACTTCTTTCCGTTAGGGTAGTGTACAACTCAGTTTTATCTACTTGGTGCACATGTAGTCATCTTATTTTGTGAAAAAAAGGATAAACGAATATTATACAATGTTGGCTCTGAAAATGAGCATCATCGTGAATGTAACTAGAGATAATGGGTAGCGTTATCTAAACAACTAAATTTGTGCAAAACTGTTGCTATAAGTGTGTAAACATGATAGCACTAAAATATAGTAGATTGAGTGCGCAAAGAAAAAGAAAAGAACAGAAAAACTCAAAGCAAAACCTAATAGTTTATATTTTAATTAGGTAATAAATGCAGTCTTAGCTATGAAAAACTAGTTGATAGTCGAGGAATTCATGGTAGGATTATAAGCAAATGGAATCCGTGGTAGGCATGATAAAATTGAGCTGTTAATAGGTTAGGGAAAGCAGAGTTTGACAGAAATGTAAGATTGTACAGGAATAAATTTGTGAGTTTTTAAATCAGAAATTCAATATGTAGGACTAAATCATGTGAAGGATTAAAGTCACTGACAGCGAGTAGTTGAAAATCATACTGCATAAACACTAACCGAGGCATCAAATCGGTGGAGGTAGTTATAATACGTACCAGCATTTGTGCCAATTCAAATGGCAGCATTGAAACCCAGTTTTTAGCATTCTCCCCTTGTCAAAACTCAGGTGGGAGCGGGCAGTTATGCATCGACAATTGGCAGAAGCTTGGAATCAGAAGCCAAAGTGATTAATTGTTGCAACGCTAGAAGTTTTAAAATCAAGTGGAGCAACCGGCTGAGAATCCAGAGCAGGGAGAAGCACGGAATCGAAAATCAACCAATCGGTGGTTGCGACATCAACATGTCGTGATCCTATAACCTAAGTTGATGTGGAGGGAAAAAGAGATACACGAATGCTGGGTAAGAAGGAAGGGATGGCGGCTGAACATAGGGTACCTTTTTTCGTAGTGGTAGAAAAAAGGAGAGAGGTTAATCTTTCGGGCTGGTAAGAAAAGGGGAAAAGGCAGAGGAAAGAAGAGGGCATTGATGGGGGATTACAAAAGCCTTCGAATGTTGGTTGTGGGTATAAGTGGTTACTGAAGAGTTAGGAACGGTTTTCTACAATGGATGGCGAGGATTGAAATGTTATACATGTGTCGCACTGCGAATTTTTTGGAGAATCTGAATCTGAAAGGTCTTCGGGCTAAGATTGTGCTTTCATATAATATAATAGATGATTGAGTGTTCTCATTTTCTTTCGAGTTTTACTTGTTTCAAACAAGTAATTTCATCTTTTCGATTGAAATAGGAATTTAATTAATCGTCTTGGTAAAAACAGGTGAGTCGACACACTTGCGTTTACTTTGTCGGTAAATTTTTGGACTAAGTCAGTAGAGATTCGATTTCATTTTTTGGATGAAATCATGGGATCGTCTATGGTTATTTGGGTGTCTCATGTGTTGTGTATCTTTTTATACATCCTCGAGAAATCTCATGTGTTGTATATATTTATATGGATCCTCGTTGATCATCTTCGGTTGTCTCATGTGTTGTGTATCTTTATATGCATCCTTGAGAGATCTTGTATGTTGTATATCTTTATATACATCCTCATTGATCATTTTTGTTTGTCTCATGTGTTTTGTATCTTTTATGCATCCTTAAGAGATCTCATGTGATATCTTTATATACATCCTTGTTGATCATTTTCATTTGTCTCATTTGTTATGTATCTTTATATGCGTCCTTGAGAGATCTCGTGTGTTGTATATCTTTATATACATCCTCGTTGATCATTTTTGTTTATCACATGTGTTGTATATCTTTATATACATCAGTGTTGATCATTTTCGTTTAATCTCATGTGTTGTATATCTTTATGTACATCGGCGGAAACCTTACGTGTTGTATATCTTTATATACATCGGTAAGGAGTCGATCACATGTGTTGTATATATTTATTTACATCGGTGTTGATCACTTTTGTTTGTCTCATGTGTTATGCATCTTTATATGCATCCTTGAGAGATCTCGTGCGTTGTATATCTTTATATAAATCCTCGTTGATCATCTTTCGTTGTCTCATGTGTTGTGTATCTTTTGTATGCATCCTTAAGAGATCCCGTGTGTTGCATATCTTTATATACAACCTCATTGATCATTTTCGTTTGTCTCGTGTGTTGTGTATCTTTATATGCATCCTTGAGAGATCTCGTGTGTTGTATGAGTTTATATACATCTTTTTGATCATCTTCGTTTGATCTCATGTGTTATATATCCTTATATACATCGATGTTGATCATTGTCTTTGCGGTGTGAAGCCACCACGTCGACGAGACGAAATGCTTAGTGAAGAGTGCAGCCATCTCTTTGTAGGATAGAATGCTTAGTTAGATTCCTTGGTCATGTCGGACCACCATATCGAAAGACAACCTCGTGGTGAACAAAGTTGCTTATCCCTCCATCAAGTTTAAAACTAATTGAATTGGTGATTTTCGAGTTTGAATTAGCCATTTCTTTCTTTTGGCTATTATTACGATCCATGTATGTCCAAACTCTTTATTTAATAAGTGACGTGTTCATTTGAGGAGCCATGCACTCATTCTTGAATTATAGTAGATTTTGCAATTTGTTCGTAAATTCTTGAGTTAAGTCAATGGTTATGGGACATTTGGCTAAACCTATTTATTTACTCACTTAATTTAAAATTTCGCTTTCCTTGTTGATCGTTTATGATCACTTTACTATTTATGAAATTTGTATGCTCGCACTTGTTATTGTTTGAGCATCTTTCCATTTTATATTCTTCTAGATCTCTTTGTCTGATTTCTAGAACTTAGGTGGTTCAAGTTTTCATTTAAAAATTTATCTTGAATCTTCTTTCGAAAAGTAATAAGCTATATTTTTCTTATCTATCTTAGTCGTTTGTTTCCGAATTCCAATTCAAGATTTCAGGGCTTCTGTGATTTGGGGTTAACAAATATTCTAATTTATTTTGCTAACCTTAATAAACTAACAGTTTTCAAGGTCAGAACCCAACTGGTTTAACCTTATCCTTATTGGAGATATTTTTGTGTATTTGAAAACTAAGGTTTCTTATGGAATCCTTTCAACTTCTACCATTTATCATATTTCCATGATTTAGAATTTATTCATGAAATATTAGAGGACATGCTAATATTTTCACTTTAGAGTGTATAACCCGGATTTTATTTCGTGATCTTGTTTCCACAATTGAATCGCTTATCCTTGTGAAGGGGGTATATATGACCATCATATACATCCTTTTAGTTTTAAGAATTTTTTTTGTGAGTTAGAATATTTTTTGAGAAAATTTCTAAAGGATAAAATTTTCTAGCTAGGTTAGGGAATGTTCAACGATTTTGGATAGTTGATACTTCTAAGTTGAATTTAATTGTCTAATAAGTTTATGTATGATGAGTACATAAGAGAATAAGTTTAAAATTTATAAATGTATTGAACGTTAAATAACAGAACTAAATTCAATTAAAACAAGATCGTCCTGTAGAGGTAGTTCGTAGTTTTTTGATTTGAACTTCAGTTGAGTATATATAACACAATATAAGTCAGAATTATTTGAAACAAGAATTATCCAGATCTATTTTATTACTGTTTTTTAATGAGAGAAAAATATTGCAATTTCATTTTATAAATTTTGAGATATGTTTAAACTAATTTTTCAAAAAAATCACGAAGCGGTAGTTCGTGATTTAAAATTTGAATAATAAATGAAATTGAGGTTTAGAATGTTTAAAATTGAAGTAAGGAAAATTCTAGTTTATTGAAACCACTTATGATTGAAATAAATTAGTTGCACATATATGTTAATGACTTTTATTGGAAGCATATATGTGTATAGACTTAAGTTATATAATGATTTATACTCAATGTTAAAATCTATGAGATAATTCAAAATTGAATTCCTTAAGTTAATCTATTTCTATATAGGTTCCTTTTGTTGATGTTGAGTTATTATTTATATTGAGTTTTTCCTTAAGTAATTGCGAGAATGTAAGTTCTTTAAGAGGGAAATCTGTAACAACCCGCATATTTCACGATAATATATTTAAATACTTTATTTAAATATAGCGACATTAGTCGAGTTAGGTCAAAAAAGTCACTTTTTGCATACGGATGAATTTTAACTCGAGAACACTTCCATTGAGTTCAAAACCCCGTTTACAATAATAAAAACTGTAAACATCGATACGTTTGGAGTTCGTGAAAATAGGGACTTCGGTTGGGGCTTAGGTTAGCCAACCTAGCCATTTCCTTAAGAACTCCACAGCCCCTCTCCTTCTCATTCAATTTCAACACTTAAAAGAAAATAGAAATGGGGAGAGGAAAGGGAAATTAGAATTTCTAAACCTAGTGTTTCTATTATAAATCCAATTCTAATAGAAATCAATTGCAAAATTAAGGGAGAAGCTTTGGTGAATTCATCTCCATCTTCTCCAGCCCATTCTCTCTTCAATTTATAAGTTTTTCCTAAACCTAACTCTTAGGAAGTTCATGTATATGTTATTAGGTTGAAGATTTGATCTTGCTTTTTTGAAGCCACTCCTTCCTTATCTAGATCAAAGGTGAATTCTTGGAGAAATCACATATATGACTTAAGCCTTAAGCTTGTATAGTGTGCATTTGGCACGTTTGCATTATGTATGAAGTGTGTTATTTGGTTTTATTTGTGTGAACATTTCATTTCAAGAGCTTTGAATTGATTACATAAGAATCATAGTATAAATCTTTAAGTAGGTTTGATTCGCATGATATCAGTGATTCGATGAGAGTAGGAAGCTTCATAAACACCTAAAAACGTCATAAACCTTCACTTGTAGTTCGAGCTTATTCAAAATCCCTTCTTTGTTTATGACCAAGGCAGACTAGTGCCCAGGCCCAGATTTAGACGTCTAAATATTTCTATTCGGACGTCTGATCTGCTATTGATATATACATATATATAAGTTGTGTATCTATGACTCAGATGGATAAATGGGTAATTCAGACATCTGAACATAGATTCAGACGGCTGAATTACTCTATTCAAATGTCTAAATCTTATAACAGAAACATGATTTCTGTTTTTTCAATTTAGACTTCTGAATTATAATTTCAGACGTCTAAATTGGTATAAAATACATATCTTACCTTTTGTTTGCATTATTTCGAGTTTTATCGATCTAATTTACTTCCGACTGATTTCTATCGTTGTTTTTGATTCGATAACTTATTTTCTGGACATTTGATTCCTTTGTAGTAAACAAATTTATAATCGATAGTCGTTTGATTTGATTTACATTATTAAAACGTGAATTCTTAGTTTGATCGTTATTTCGATCACTATTATATGAGATTTCCCACTTCTAAACTATATAAAGGGTTTTATATTATTAGTAGAAACCAAATTCTTTCTTTAAAATAGTTTCTAACCCTACTTCATTATATGAAGTTATTTTATAAATTGATTACAAATCTACTAATATATATTTATACAAACCTTTTTCTCGTTCGTACGAGAAATCTAATTAAACACCTTAGTAAAAACAAGAACTATGAACCCTTGCGTTTTCTTCGACGGTTAATTCTTGGACTATTTCGATTGATAACCATGACAATAATCGATTCATACTTCTAATGGAATATACAACATGTTCATAAATCTTCAAGTTGAGCAAGTGGTCATGGGACATGTAGCTCGACTCTTATATTTACTCTCTCATCGTAGTTTACACTATATTTGATCAAATTTTTATCATTGAGGATCTTCAGATCATCTTATCTTAGGAACCACGGCTCTAGTGGATCTTTGGTTCATACCGATCGTCGGGTCATGTAACACCCCGAATTTCACTTAATATTAATGTTTAGTAATTAAAGAATAATTAATCTCAGACGTGAGAATTAAGGGAAACGGGTTGCGCCATTGTGTTCGTCTCGGAGTTCTGGTTGAGATAGAGTCCGAGTTTGCGTGATTTGGACTTCGTATGAAGAAGTTATGGCCATCCGAAGTTTCAGAAAATTCAAAACAGATTTAAAATATTCAAAATTCAAATTTCAGAAGAGGCGGGAAAATTCCTGCCAGACAGAGGGGTCGACACTAGGGTCGACATGGGTGTCGACCCCCCCAAGGGGTCGACCCATGTGTCGACCCAGGGGTCGACCCCCCCTGTCGGTCAGGTTGGCCTGGGTGCACTGATTTGAGCTTTGGGCTGTGTTTTGGTGGCTTGTGACGAAATCTGACGGCTCTAAACTAAATTAGGGTTAATCTAAGGGCCTAAACTACATCCTATTTCTATAAATATACCCTAAGACTACCCTAATTCATACTAAAAATAGATACAACGTCGTTATGCCGTCAAAATGCAACTTGAAGGAGCCTCCATCAAATTGTAGAAGAAGATAGCTTCTCAAATCAACTTCTAATCAACTCAAGCAACTTAATCTTCTTCATAGGAGTGCTAATCAACAAGTTGTGAGTTTCTATGCCTTTAGCAAGCAATTGCTAAACTAATTATGATAGGATATAATGAGGTTATGGTTGTGAATGTGGATCAATGCAAGTATGTTATCATATGCTATGTGTTCATGATGCTAGTTATGCAAGTTTTATACTATATGTTCATGATGCTAGTTATGCATGTTTTATGCTATATGTTCATGATGCTAGTTATGCATGTTTTATGCTATGTGTTCATGATGCTAGCTATGCAAATCACTATGATAAACATTGATCCATTATGACACCATGTTATGCAAGTTTGGTGTTTGATTATATGCAAGTTCATATATGACATGTTATGCAAGTTTGGTGTTTGATTATATGCAAGTTCATATATGACATGTTATGCAAGTTTGGTGTTTGATTATATGCAAGTTCATATATGACATGTTATGCAAGTTTGGTGTTTGATTATATGCAAGTAACATGTGCAAGTTTACACCTTTGTATGATATGCATACATATGCAAGTTAACCCCTTTGTATGTCATACATACATATGCAAGTTTACCCCTTTATATGACATAAGTAACTTATGCAAGTTACCCTCTTTATGACATATGTGATTCATGCAAGTTTGGGTTGATTATTTATGCTAGTTGGGTTTGATGCTATGGTCATATATGCAAGTTGACACCTTTAAAACCCATGTGATGCTAATGTTATGCTATGTTGAACCAATTGTATTTGTGATGAATCTTCCCTTTTAAGTATGTCATGTTAGCGTATTACGTGGGGAACGATGGGGTTAATATTCATGTTAATGAAATTGTGGTGAAATTGGTATGAAGTTGCATACCATGAGTGGATGGACATGATTGAGTCAATTATGTACATCATTAAATTGGAATTAATTAGGGAAAATTAATTCAAAATATGGGGGTGATTAATTAGGTGTAATTAATCGACTAAGACACGAGGTTGGACCCTTTTGTAGCATAAGACTGCCCGGAACCGACCGGAAAATCCAGCGGCTACAAATGATTGGCCCAATGTGAGAGGTCTTAGGCATAAACTCAATACGTGACAAGTGTAAAGACACGAGGTTAGACTCGGTTATGGCGTAAGGCTGCCCGGAACCGACCGGCAAATCCAGCTGCCATAAAAGACAGTCTAATGTGAGAGGTCTTTACAAGGTTACGTCCTTAATCAATTAAGAAACACTTAACCAGATAAGCATGTAGTGGGGCATGAGGGGTTAAGTGGGTGCCTTAGGTGGCGTGTGGAGATTAAGTAAGTGCCTTGGGTGGCATGTGGAAATCTTAGTGGGTTGCCTTGGGTGGTAATAGAAAATACGATTAGAATACTTAACCAAGTGGAAACATGTAATTAAACATGATTAAAGGGTTAAGTGGGATGCACTAGAAAAAGGGACAAGCTTAGGTGGGTAGCTTGTGGGGGCCCATTTCAACCAGTAACCCATATGTATCTTATTGGGCTCGACCCATGTCGAGGACGGGACACGCGTACTGGGCTTGACTATAAGAGGCCAAAACGGGTTAGCGGTGGCAACGCAAGTCCAACGGGTTTCATATGCGTGTGTGGACCCGGGCTGGTAGGTAAGACGTTGTTGCATCGTGTAGGTACAAGCCGTGCACCGTTGGTTGTATCGGGTTGCCACTTTGGGGAGTGATACACCCCACTGTGGGGCCAGCACGGGTATCTACGTTAGGGAGCCGATCGCTTGGGGAGTAGTGGGTACACCTAGTGGAGATAGGGGCAGACGGCACCTATGTGGTCAGCTAGGGGTACACGAAACTACTAGATATATTTTCTAAGTCCTTGGGTGGGATCAACCTTTAAGTAGGAATGACTGGTGTGGTGCAGTGTAGTAATTACCCTTGGGTGGGTAGATGCATCTTTACCGTTATCTTAGTTCATCCTATGTCTAGTTGGTTGCTTAGTGTACTCATTTATCCCCAGTCATCACCGTACCAAGTTTATATCATACCCTAATTACTTTAATGATTGTATTGTTAAAGTTATAGGGCTCACTCAGACTTATGTCTGACCCCGTTGTTTTTATCTTTTTCCCAACCCTCAGGTTCTCAGAGTGGGCCTAGCACTAGTGGGCTTTGATCAGATTGCTTTATCTATCTTTTGGAGCTTGGACCGTGATGTAAAGCCCAGCTTATCTTTTCTATTATGGCTATTAGTTATGTAGTGGGATTATGTACTTATGTTTTATCAGGATGGATATTTAGTACTTGACTCTTGTTTTAGTTGGTTTTGATATGTAACCAAACATGTTTATCTTCTGCTGCAATGAAATGATGTTTTAGATTTCAAGTATTATTTATATCTGTCTTGTTGTAATTTTTCTGTTCTATATTCACTTAAAATACTCCACCGAAGTTAAGGCATTCCCTTAGTGAGTGACCTTAGCGGGTGTGGGGTGTTACACGTGGCATCAGAGCTTAAGGTTACCAGAACAGATAATTTTTTTAGAAAAACTATTTTTCTAAGAACATTTTTGAAGGAGTATTTTCAAAAACATGTCTTTTAAGAGAAAAGTTTTTGGAAGAAAAGCATAATCCCCAATAGCCATATCTTTATCTTTCGAATTCTCCGTTTTGAATCTTTCCTTTTTCGTTTCAGCATGGCTAAAGATCTTAACTTTCCGGAGGCTGTAGCGATACCAGTATGGTATAGGAGGTTGATGGAGGCTAGGGCCGCCACTGCGGGGCCAGCAAATGTTCCTCCACCAACAGTAGCACCCGATCTTCCTTCCCCTCCTCCTCCTCGCACGGATACTTTTGCTAAGACTTGCAAGGAATTTAAGGCTATGGGAGGGAAACCTTTTCAAGGATCAGAAACTTTTGTGGAAGCTAGGGATTGGCTTAAGGAGGTGGAAGAATTGATAGACATCTTTGAGATGGAAGAAGGAAAGAAAGTCAAGTTAGCTGCTTGGTTAATGAAGGGAGAGGCCTCGTTCTGGTGGGAGGTCACTAATGGAGAACGCCTAGTTGATTCTTGGGCGGATTTCAGACAAAGGTTTGTGGCAAAGTTTCTTTCAAGGGCGGAAGAAAATCTGTATATGGAAAGGTTCTTGACTCTAAGGCAAGGAAACCTATCAGTGAAGGAATATGTCAACAAGTTTAATCAATTGGCAAGGTTTGGCATAGACATGGTGAATACACCGGAGAAGAAGGCTTTGAGCTTCGTTAAAGGTTTGAATGAACCGATGCATGGATTGGCTATGACCCACATCCCTATGGGGGCCACCTTTGAGAAGCTAGTAGACATGGCACTCATGCATGAAGAAGAGAAGGGTCCCAATGCTAATAAGGCACCCGAGAAGAAATGAGATCAGAAGAGACCTCAACAGAAACAGCAAAACAAGGGTGGGAAAGGCAACGGTGGCAAGGGAAAGAAGAAGTGCTTCAATTGTGGGACACCAGGACACCTAAGCAAAGACTGTCGGAAGAAGAAGAAGACTGGCTGCTTCCACTGTGGCGAAGCAGGGCATCTAGTGAAGGATTGCCCTAAGAAGGGGCAAAGGACGGGATCTACCTCAGGAGGACAGGTGCAAGCTCGTATGGCACCAGGTCAGGCAAGGAGGCAAGTTCAGGCTCTCGCGGTTCCACCGATTTAGGAAAGAGGTAGAACTATTTCCGTTGAAAGTCTGGTTTTTCTGTTTGATCATCCTGTCTGTACTTTGTTTGACTCTGGCGCATCGCATTCGTTTATCTCATCATCATTAGTTGAGTCACTACACTTAGACACCAGTCTAGTAGATGATCCCTTGGTTGTTTCAAACCCAATTGGGGGCTCCACTTATTTGTCCATGATATGTTTGGGTTTGAAGATTTCTATACTTAGCGTTGAGTTTAGATGTGATGCTTTTGTTTTGGGCTTCACGGGCTATGGGTTGATTTTGGGCATGGACTGGTTATCCAGTAATGGTGTCGTTCTTGATTGCGAAAGGAGAGTTGTTAGGCTCATGACCCGCTTGGGTAACACTCTCGAGATCTCTTGTAATCCCATGGATTCTGTTATGCTAAGTTATCTTGAATCGCTTGACGCTTCGGTCGAGAGTTTGCGATCTGTTAGAGTGGTCCGAGAATACTCGGATGTGTTTGAGGAGGTGAAGGGCTTACCTCCAAAGCGGGAGATTGACTTCCGAATATATCTGGTGGACAATGCTAAGCCAGTATCTTTACCAGTGCGCCACATGGCTCCTCGTGAGAGGAGGGAACTCCATAAGCAAGTAGGGGAGTTGCTTGAGAAGGGGTTCATAAGACGAAGTATATCGGAGTGGGGTGCTCCAGTAGTTTTTGCCACGAAGGCGGATGGGTCCCTCAGACTTTGTGTAGACTATAGAGAACTCAACAAGCTCACAAAGAAGAATAGACACCCATTGCCGAGGATTGATGATCTCTTTGATCAGTTGGTTGGCGCCTCAGTGTTTTCGCAGTTGGACTTGGCCACGGGGTTTCATCGGTTGAGAGTGGCTGAGGATAGCATAGACAAAACTGCCTTTAGGACTCCGGATGGTTTCTATGAGTGGCTTGTGATGCCATTTGGTTTGACGAACGCCCCTGCATACTTTGTTGATTTGATGAGTAGGGTGTTCAGGGAGTACCTTAATAAGTTCGTGGTGGTCTTTGTGGATGACATCTTAGTCTTTTCTAAGAGTGAAGAAGAGCATGCCCTACATCTTAGGGAAGTGTTAGAGACTCTTCGAGCGTATAGCCTTAAGGCTAAATTCTCTAAATGTCACTTTTGGAGGAAGGAAGTGCGGTTCTTAGGGCACGTGGTCTCTAAGGAAGGGATAGCTGTGGATCCCGCGAAGGTAGTATCCATCCAAGATTGGAAGGTTCCGAAGAGTGCTACCGAGGTGAGGAGTTTCTTGGGGTTGGCTGGCTACTATAGGAAGTTTATCAAGGACTTCGCGAAGATATCAGCCCCATTAACTCGCTTGACAAAGAAGAATCTAGTCTTCGCATGGGACGTAGATTGTGATGACGCGTTCCAACGGTTAAAGAGAGCTTTAACCACAGCTCCAGTCTTAGTGTTGCTAGATGGGAGTAAGCCATTTGTTGTTTATACCGATGCTTGTGGGACAGGACTGGGTGCAGTCTTAATGCAAGAGGGAAGGGTAATAGCCTACGGTGGAAGGCATTTGAGGGCGCATGAGAAAAATTACCCTACACATGATCTAGAGTTGGCCGCTATTGTTTTTGCGCTTAAGACTTGGCGCCATTATCTTCTTGGCGAGAGATTCGAATTGTTCACTGACCACAAATCATTGAAGTACTTGTTTTCTCAGAAGGATTTGAACTTAAGACAGCAAAGGTGGATGGAGTTCTTAGCATCCTATGATTTCGAGATAGCGTATACCCCTGGCAAGGGTAACGTGGTGGCAGACGCCTTAAGCAGAAAAAGGTTGTCCTTGAGTCCATTGTTTGTGGAACGACGAAGCTTGGAATTTATCTCGATGTTTGATTTCAGACCTTCCGTTGACTTTATACCCGGTTTGCTAGCATCCTTAGAAGTCAGACCTACTCTTTTGGGACGGATTGGCGAGGCACAGCGGGACGACCCACAGTTGGTTGAGTTGGTAGAGAGGCTCATAAGGGGGGAGTCGTCCAGCCATTTGAGTAGGTACACCCTAGATGATAAGGGGTGGTTGCGTAGGGACGGTAGGCTTTGTGTACCGCAAGATGAGGGTTTGAGGAAGGCTATACTTGATGATGCACATCGTTCGAAGATGACCATTCATCCCGGTAGGGACAAGATGTACCAAGACATGAAGCGAGTTTTCTTTTGGGCCGGTATGAAGAAAGATGTGGCCGAGTATGTCGCTAGATGCTTGGTATGCCAACAAGTGAAAGCGGAGCGAAATAAACCTGGTGGGTTGCTTCACCCATTGGAAGTTCCGCAATGGAAGTGGGATAGCGTCTCGATGGATTTTATTGATGGGTTACCGAGATCGAGGAAGGGTAATACGGGAATTTGGGTTGTGGTAGACAGACTTACTAAGAGTGCCCATTTCATACCCGTGAAGAGCAAGAGGACTGCTCCATGGCTAGCTTCAGTTTACCTTCGAGAAATAGTTCGATTGCATGGGGTACCTTCTAGTATAGTTAGTGATCGAGATCCTATCTTCACCAGCGAGTTTTGGAAAAGTTTGCAAGAGGCGGTAGGGACTCAGTTGTGTTTGAGCACCGCATATCATCCTCAGACGGACAGCCAGACCGAGAGGGTGAATCGTGTTCTAGAAGACCTTTTGAGACTATGTATCTTAGATTTTGGAGGTACATGGGAAGAGCATCTTCCATTGGTGGAGTTCGCGTATAACAACAGCTTTCAGTCTAGTATTGGTATGGCTCCTTTTGAAGCTCTTTATGGAAGGCCTTGTCGATCACCTACATGTTGGTGGGAATCTACGGATAAGATCTTGCTTAGGCCTGATATGGTTAGAGAGACTTCGGAAAAGATTGATTTGATTCGAAGAAGGATGAAAGCAGTGCAAGATAGGCAGAAATCTTACGCGGATAAGAGGAGGACGGATCTTGAGTTTGATATTGGGGACATGGTCTTTATTAAAGTATCTCCATTACGGAATGTTGTTCACTTTGGGTCCGTTGGGAAGTTAGCACCAAGGTTTGTAGGACCGTTTCCTATTAAGGAAAGGATTGGACAGATGGCATATAGAGTAGAGTTGCCTGAGAGACTTAGTGGGGTACATGACGTATTCCATGTGTCACATTTGAGGAAGTGCCTACATGAGACCGCAGAGGTGGTAGAGCCGAGCTTGCTTAGAGAAGTGGAGGTAGAGCGTGATGCGACTATTCGACGAGCTCCTACCCACATCCTTGGGTCAGAGATTAGGAAGTTGAGAAACAAAGAGGTTCGACTAGTCAAAGTGCAATGGGGAGAGGATGAGAGCAATGCTACTTGGGAGACAGAAGCGAAGATACGTTCATTGTACCCATTCCTTTTTGAGGGTATGTCTTTTAACTTCTCCTTTATCGTTTGTCTAGTACTTATCTTATCTTTAGTATGTCCTCTCATTAGTACCTTTGACCTTTATATAGGGTAAACCTATGGTTGAAACATGTGTTTGAGACATGTTATGATTGATGGATGCGTGTGGATGCAAGTGTTTGCTAGTGGTTGCTCGTGGATGCATATACACACACTTTAGACACTAGATCGGCTCAGTCACTTCATATTGCATATTGCATATAATTGTGTGTAGGTAGCTATATTAATGGATGTATAATGGTTGTGTTGTCATATGGATGATGCATTTTGGTGTATGGTTGTGCACACATGTAGTAATAGTATGTGTCGATAGGATTCTTTCGCATACATATTGGATGCATGGCACTATCATGGTTTGCATTAAGAAGGTCGACTGAATCAGTAGACCGCCTAATTTTGCATTAGTATACGGACATATACACACACTTTTTGCATATGTTCATACAGCATTAGAAACTTTAAGGACAATGGATGCCATTGTTTGATGGTTTGAGTAGATGGTTGTTTGGTTGGTAGGATACGTTCTTCTTGACTTGGAGATTTCGGGGACGAAATCCTTTAAGTAGGGGAGAATGTAACACCCCGAATTTCACTTAATATTAATGTTTAGTAATTAAAGAATAATTAATCTCAGACGTGAGAATTAAGGGAAACGGGTTGCGCCATTGTGTTCGTCTTGGAGTTCTGGTTGAGATAGAGTCCGAGTTTGCGTGATTTGGACTTCGTATGATGAAGTTATGGCCATCCGAAGTTTCAGAAAATTCAAAACAGATTTAAAATATTCAAAATTCAAATTTCAGAAGAGGCGGGAAAATTCCCGCCAGACAGAGGGTGTCGACACTAGGGTCGACCCATGTGTCGACCACCCCCCCCAAGGGGTCGACCCATGTGTCGACCCAGGGGTCGACCGCCCCTGTCGGTCAGGTTGGCCTGGGTGCACTGATTTGAGCTTTGGGCTGTGTTTTGGTGGCTTGTGACGAAATCTGACAGCTCTAAACTAAATTAGGGTTAATCTAAGGGCCTAAACTACATCCTAATTCTATAAATACACCCTAAGACTACCCTAAATCATACTAAAAATAGATACAACGTCGTTATGCCGTCAAAATGCAACTTGAAGGAGCCTCCATCAAATTGTAGAAGAAGATAGCTTCTCAAATCAACTTCTAATCAACTCTAGCAACTTAATCTTCTTCATAGGAGTGCTAATCAACAAGTTGTGAGTTTCTATGCCTTTAGCAAGCAATTGCTAAACTAATTATGATAGGATATAATGAGGTTATGGTTGTGAATGTGGATCAATGCAAGTATGTTATCATATGCTATGTGTTCATGATGCTAGTTATGCAAGTTTTATACTATATGTTCATGATGCTAGTTATGCATGTTTTATGCTATATGTTCACGATGCTAGTTATGCATGTTTTATGCTATGTGTTCATGATGCTAGCTATGCAAATCACTATGATAAACATTGATCCATTATGACACCATGTTATGCAAGTTTGGTGTTTGATTATATGCAAGTTCATATATGACATGTTATGCAAGTTTGGTGTTTGATTATATGCAAGTTCATATATGACATGTTATGCAAGTTTGGTGTTTGATTATATGCAAGTTCATATATGACATGTTATGCAAGTTTGGTGTTTGATTATATGCAAGTAACATGTGCAAGTTTACACCTTTGTATGATATGCATACATATGCAAGTTAACCCCTTTGTATGTCATACATACATATGCAAGTTTACCCCTTTGTATGACATAAGTAACTTATGCAAGTTACCCTCTTTATGACATATGTGATTCATGCAAGTTTGGGTTGATTATTTATGCTAGTTGGGTTTGATGCTATGGTCATATATGCAAGTTGACACCTTTAAAACCCATGTGATGCTAATGTTATGCTAAGTTGAACCCATTGTATTTGTGATGAATCTTCCCTTTTAAGTATGTCATGTTAGCGTATTACATGGGGAACGATAGGGTTAATATTCATGTTAATGAAATTGTGGTGAAATTGGTATGAAGTTGCATACCATGAGTGGATGGACATAATTGAGTCAATTATGTACATCATTAAATTGGAATTAATTAGGGAAAATTAATTCAAAATATGGGGGTGATTAATTAGGTGTAATTAATCGACTAAGACACGAGGTTGGACCCTTTTGTAGCATAAGACTGCCCGTAACCGACCGGCAAATCCAGCGGCTACAAATGATTGGCCCAATGTGAGAGGTCTTAGGCATAAACTAAATACGTGACAAGTGTAAAGACACGAGGTTAGACTCGGTTATGGCGTAAGGCTGCCCGGAACCGACCGGCAAATCCAGCTGCCATAAAAGACAGTCTAATGTGAGAGGTCTTTACAAGGTTACGTCCTTAATCAATTAAGAAACACTTAACCAGATAAGCATGTAGTGGGGCATGAGGGGTTAAGTGGGTGCCTTGGGTGGCATGTGGAGATTAAGTAAGTGCCTTGGGTGGCATGTGGAAATCTAGTGGGTTGCCTTGGGTGGTAATAGAAAATACGATTAGAATACTTAACCAAGTGGAAACATGTAATTAAACATGATTAAAGGGTTAAGTGGGATGCACTAGAAAAAGGGACAAGCTTAGGTGGGTAGCTTGTGGGGGCCCATTTCAACCAGTAACCCATATGTATCTTATTGGGCTCGACCCATGTCGAGGACGGGACACGCGTATTGGGCTTGACTATAAGAGGCCAAAACGAGTTAGCGGTGGCAATGCAAGTCCAACGGGTTTCATATGCGTGTGTGGACCCGGGCTGGTAGGTAAGACGTTGTTGCATCGTGTAGGTATAAGCCGTGCACCGTTGGTTGTATCGGGTTGCCACTTTGGGGAGTGATACACCCCACTGTCGGGCCAGCACGGATATCTACGTTAGGGAGCCGATCGCTTGGGGAGTAGTGGGTACACCTAGTGGAGATAGGGGCAGACGGCACCTATGTGGTCCGCTAGGGGTACACGAAACTACTAGTTATATTTTCTAAGTCCTTGGGTGGGATCAACCTTTAAGTAGGAATGACTGGTGTGGTGCAGTGTAGTAATTACCCTTGGGTGGGTAGATGCGTCTTTACCGTTATCTTAGTTCATCCTATGTCTAGTTGGTTGCTTAGTGTACTCATTTATCCCCAGTCATCACCGTACCAAGTTTATATCATACCCTAATTACTTTAATGATTGTATTGTTAAAGTTATAGGGCTCACTCAGACTTATGTCTGACCCCGTTGTTTTTATCTTTTTCCCAACCCTCAGGTTCTCAGAGTGGGCCTAGCACTAGTGGGCTTTGATCAGATTGCTTTATCTATCTTTTGGAGCTTGGACCGTGATGTAAAGCCCAGCTTATCTTTTCTATTATGGCTATTAGTTATGTAGTGGGATTATGTACTTATGTTTTATCAGGATGGATATTTAGTACTTGACTCTTGTTTTAGTTGGTTTTGATATGTAACCAAACATGTTTATCTTCTGCTGCAATGAAATGATGTTTTAGATTTCAAGTATTATTTATATCTGTCTTGTTGTAATTTTTCTATTCTATATTCACTTAAAATACTCCACCGAAGTTAAGGCATTCCCTTAGAGATTGACCTTAGCGGGTGTGGGGTGTTACAGGTCATTCCGATGATCGTCGGATCATGCTGAGGAAATTCGGTTCATCCTGAGAGTCTTTGGACTATTTAGGAACTTTGGTTCATTTGATTATATCGATGATTTTCGCATTATCCTGAGGAACATTGGTTCATTTGATTTTATCGATGATCTTCAGATCATCTTAGCGGGGTCGCGACCAGCGGTCTTCAGGCCATCTAAGGAGCTTCAGCTCATTATTATAGGCTAATCGCGTTGAGATTGCGTCTCACCTTTGATACATGGGTTGATGAGTCTTCGGGATCTTGCCTTGATTTAGGCCTCCCCTTCTTAGGAATCTTTTGGATTTCTGAATTATCGATTTCTAGAATCTAATGGCGAAGTTTTCGGGAGGCGATCAGAAGGATGTAAGCAAGCTTCTCAATTCTTGGGTAGTTACGTTCTGCAGCTGCCAATTTCTTACTTACGTAATATACCGGCCTTTGCACCTTGTCTTCTTCTCGGACCAAGGCGGTGCTAACGGCGTGAGCTGATACTGCTAGATAAACAAACAGCTCTTCATGATCCATTGGCTTCGACAAAATCGGTGGTCTTTCTAGTAAGTCCAATAGATTTCGAAAGGCCTCAACACAGTACGGAGTCCATTCGAAATTTTTCTTTCCCCTTTTTATCAAGTCAAAAAACGGGACGCACTTGTCTGTTGCTTTGGAGATAAATCTACTCAACGCAGCTACTTTCCCCGCAAGACTTTGGACGTCTTTTATTCTCCTTGGTTCCTCAATATTCCTTATCGCTGCTATTTGACTGGGATTGATTTCAATCCCTCGAGAGCTCACGATGAAACCTAGAAACTTTCTAGATGCCACCCCAAACGAGCACTTCAAAGGATTTAACTTCATCCGATACTTTCGCAGGATACCGAACATCTCTGCCAAGTCTTGCGTATGGTTGGAGGACTGTCTTAATTTGACGAGCATATCGTCCACATAAACCTCCATAGTCTTCCCTATTTGGTTATAAAACATCCTGTTCACCAAGCGTTGGTAGGTAGCTCCAGCATTTTTCAATCCGAACGGCATGACCACATAGCAATACAACCCCAAATTTGTAATGAAGCTCGTGTGCTCTTGATCGGGTTGCATGGGAATCTGGTTATATCCGGAATATGCGTCCATGAAAGAAAGAAGTTCATGTCCCGCCGTCGAATCCACAAGCTGGTCTATTCTGGGGAGTGGGAAGCTATCTTTCGGGAAAGCTTTGTTCAAGTCTGAAAAATCAATACATGTCCGCCACTTTTCGTTTGACTTCTTTACCAAAACAGGATTCGATATCCAGTCGGGATATGTCGAATCTCTAATAAATCCATTCTCTTTCAGCTTCTGTACTTCTTATTTAAGAGCTTCCGACCTCTCTGGGCCCAGCACACGTCTCTTTTGCTTTACAGGTGGGTGTTTTGGGTTTATACTCATCGAATGACTCATGATGGATGGTGATATCCCACACATGTCAGCGTGGGTCCAGGCAAACACATCCAGGTTTGCCTTCAGAAAGTTAGTCAGCTCTTTGGCTCGGTGCAGATCCAACTGGGATCTAATCTTCAAAACTTTTGCTGGATCAGCTTCATCAATGGGTATATCCACTGTCGTTTCGTTAGGACTTGCCTTTCTATCTTCAGGTTCCTCATCTTCTCTGGGATCCAGGTCTTCGAGCATTCCCTTGGGCAACTCCTTCAGGGCTGATACCTCTAATTTCTACGCCGAACCCTCCTTTGGAGGAGGTGAGGTACCTTTAGTCTCGATGTTGAGTCCCTTCATCAGCATCTTTAATTCAGCAATATAGCAAGCTCGTCCGGAGACTTGATCTCCTCTTATTACTCCTGTTCCGGCTTCAGTTGGGAACTTTAGCAATAAGCACCACGGCGCAATACAAGCCCTGAATTCTGCAAGGGTAGGCCTTCCTAAAAATGCGTTGTAGGGTGAATCTATATCTAGCACTACGAACTGAAGCATTCGTACTCTTCGACGATCCCCTTGTCCCAATGTTACGGGTAATTCTATATACCCCATTGGAGCTGTCGGTGCCCCATTGAAGCCTCGAATCCAACCTTCACAGGGCTTTAAATCTCCAGACTCCAGTCTCATTTGATCAAATGACTTCTTAAACAAAATGTTGATAGAGCTTCCATTGTCCACTAGTACCTTATGAACCAGTGCCGGTCCAATGGTAGTGGTAATAACCAACGGATCTTCGGTAGGTGACTGGATTCCGGTATCGTCTCTGCTACGGAACACTACATCATCGAACATTGTCTTCTGCTGTTTCACAGGGGTGATATCTTCCAAATCATCGCACTCGTCCACATCTATGTGCTTAACCGCATTAATGTATTGGTCCATTTCTCTGAAACTGTGGATAGCTGGATGGAGTCCACCTACTATGGTGTTAATGACAATCTCTTTGCCTTTCTGTTGCGCTGTAGGCTTGGGAGCGGACTGATTCTGGTTTGGGGCCTGTCCTCCTTGCCCCTTGTCCCTTGGGGCAGCCTTATACTCATCCAACTTGCCTTCACCAACAACTTCTCAACCACATCTCTCAAGTGTTGACATTTGTTTGTTGAATGCCCGTGAGTTTCGTGAAATAAACAAAATTTTCCGGTAGCGATTTCTTTCTCTGTTGAATCTCATGGCGGCGGTCTTTTGTATTGCAAAACATTATACATGTCCAAATAAATGTTCTCTAACGTGTCATTCAACGATGAATAGTTTTCAAATGTCTGGAACCGGGGACTTTTATCGGAATTACTTCCTCGGTTCCTGTTTCTCCTATTACCATTCCCATTGCGGTTGTTGTTGCCCACGTTTCCATTATTATTATTTCCATTCTTGTTTCCAACATTCACTTCGACTTTCCCAGAGCTTTCTCCAGATTGCTTTACGGCAACATTACTCTGAACAGCTTCTTTTGAGGCCACTGCGGACTTCCTCTTTCTGTTTGCCCTTGCTTCCTCCCATCTTAACTGAATATTGGCCTTCTCATAAAACAACTCTCTTGTGGGAGGCGACTTCCCAGAAAGATAATCTCCAAACTCTGAATCAGGATCAACTCCTTCCATTAAGGCCATCAAGATGGTAGGCTCATGCGGGTCGCTGACTTCTGTTACAGCTAAATTGAAGCGATCTAGATACAACTTCAAGGACTCACCCGGCGCTTGCTTAATTCTCGATAATTCAATAACATTCTTATACTTTCGGGCATGAAGTCGGAATTGATTCATAAAACGTTCACTTAGTTCTTTGAAATTCGATATCGATCGAGGAGGAAGTCGGGTAAACCCTAGTAATGCTACGTCTTCTAAATAAATCGGGAAAACCTTACACTTCACAGCGTCAGGGGCAGCGGCAGCGTTCATAAGCCATGCGTATCGCATCAAATGTTGTCCCGGGTCAGTTCTCCCATTATATCTGTCCATCTGTGGCAAATTAAAACGTCGGGGGAACTGAAAGTCAAGAATGTCATCAGTAAAGGGAGTATGGCTTCGCTTAATACCGTAATCTTCATTGGTGTAGTTTCGACTCTCAGACATGATATGGCGTACCATAGCCCATACGTCAGCATTGGTCAAGGGCCGTTCAGGCTCCCTGGCTCTGATGTTCGGGTTTCCTCTGGGCTCCTAATCAGGGGACACCCTCCTTCTTCTAGCGGCTTCTGCTCTGCTTTGCTCCCTACATTCCCGGTCGATCTCGGGAGGAAGGGGCTGAAGCATTTTCCCTGAGTGGGATTGGTGAGGTTAGGGTCTCTAGGCAAAACATGGGATCCTCGCATTGGTAATAACATAGGCTCTCTCAAGCTCGGATCATTGGGTCCTAGTACACGAGCAGCGTCTTCGCGGGATCCCAAAGATCCGAAAGTCATTTGCTCCAAATTCTGAGGTCGTTCGAGCAGCCTCTTTCATGGGGTCGTTCTTCCTCAGAAGAAGAAGACTGATCCATTGCAGTATGATGAACTGGGGATGGAGTTCTTTGTCTGCGGAGTTCGCCAATTTCCCTACTCATGATTCTCATATTCTCTTGCATCATAAGATTGGTGCGCTCGTGGATTCTCATAGCCTCCCTAGTGCTCTCAACCATGTCAAGAAGGCACGAAAAATCTCCTTGGGTGATAGGCGCAGATGGATTGATCTGGTCATTGGTCCTGGTGGCTGGAGTCGGAGCATTTGGAGGGGCTCGAGTAAAGGTTCCTGCATCACCTAGTGTCGGATCGGAGCAAAGTAACCTGGCCGGATCGGTTCGGGTTGGGGGAGCACACCTCTTCAACATCCTCTATTCGGATCGGAGCTCTCCCTCTGCGATCGGTTCGGATTTCCTGAACCTGTCCGATCCGCTCCCGAACTCTGCCCACGAGACCTCGTCACGACCGGATTTTGCTAATCTTCACCAACTTCGTTCCCTCGACTGGTTTGAACTTCCTTGCCTTTTCCTTTGGCCATAATTCTTCAACAATCAGCCAATAAGTACTTAAAAGCGTCGAAATTTGGGGATTAACTTCTTTGAACTCAACGGTCCCAAAAGTAGAATAGTAATCCAGAAAAACAGAGAATTCAAATTGTTCTCAGTGAAAGCACCAAAATGTTAGACCAAAAGTTGGTTCTAACACCCAAATTGACTAAAATTAAAATAAAATGAGATCGAAAATAAAAAAGAGACATAGGATTTATAGTGGTTCAGTGTTAAAAAGCCTACATCCACTTTATATCACTTTGTTTGATGATGTAGACGAAAATACAATGAGATATTCACTCAATTTCACTCACTTTTCATATGCATTAACTCAATTATCTCAAAATATACTTTGAATGATGATTTGGATTGTTTGGAGTGCTGGAATTCGGTTCTCACAGGTATTCAAACTCTCAGAGTGCCAAAAGTCCCTTTCAAATGACCCTTGGGGGTCTATTTATAGGTGGAAACTTCTCCAGAATTCGGTTCAGATCGGGTACACGCATCCTCCATTCCATGACTATCGGGATCGGTTGAGTTATGGTGTTGCCAGCGCATCAAGTTAGTGGCCATCGTGGGTAGAAAGTGGGTATAACTGCCCCGAATATTCAGGAGATCGTGGTGCGGAGTAGCAGGGTGCACAGGGTTCGGATCGGCCCTGCTACAACCGATCCGATCCGAATATTTTCCTTCCTCCTTTATCTTGCTTTTGTTCCTACCCCCGTAATTCCGATCCGAACCGGATGCACAACAGAGTGCCTTTTGTCTACTTGATCTTCTGACTTCTTGACTTTGTATAGCCTAGTTTACAAAGTAGGCTAACAATCTCTTATCCAATTTCAGTTTATTATGATGAGTACAGCTCTTGATCCGTTTATTATTTATTTTCGTATAAATAATACTCGGGTCAGATTGAGTATTACACATGCTTCTTCAAGACTTCTAGCAAGGGCCACCTTTTTGGCATTCGTAACCACATTACTATTATAGTAATCTTGATTTTATGTATACAAGACATTTATATATACATATTCTTTTGGCTATAACATGTATTCTTTTGATGCATAGTGGATCGACTATTACCACTATCTTTGTATTTACTCTTGTGTGTTACATTCATATATATTTCCGCCGTATTGATGTGAATATTTGTGTCTGACTCTGATTATATTTTATGTGTTTTATATTGATTTCGAATTGTATACATCCATTGTGTAGCGGATTTGAACTTGAATTAGACATGTTGGATTTCCTCATGAAAATCAAAAAGTAAGACCACCTTATCTGACATGTTTAACACTCATTTAAAGCTATTATATGGATTGTCACTCTTTGACAGCCTTATTCTTTGGGTTAGTTGATGAAAAGACGAGAGTATGATCGAATAACATGTAACTAAGTGTAAATGCAGAAGTCTTGGTAGTGATATAATTTACTTGATGTAAATATGGAATTAAATATCTATCGAGAAAAACTATATAAACTAATATCACATATGAGAAAAGTAAATGCCGTAAATAAAAGTAAATGACACAACGGATTTCTATGTTGGTTCGGAGCACCGTCCTACATCCAGTCCCAGAATCCTTCTAGAATTTCAACTAAACAATAACCCTCTCTTAACCTAGGAGAATAGATCTTTACAATACCTGAGCAACGGAACAGGGACCTGAGCAATGAAACAGGATTTTGCCTCAGCGGTCGAAGAGGGCTTGACACGTTTGAGTAGTAGAACATGAATTCTCACAATAAAAAGAAATTTGTAGATTGTACGTGTTCTTTGGATAACACAGATTATCTTTTTATAGTACACCCTTCCTATAATCTTCTCCTCGAGTATGTGTATACATAATTTAAGTGTAAGAGGACAAGGAAGAAAGATATTGCTTGAATATAGAGACTGAAAGTGCGTTCAAGCAATTTTCAAAATGTAGAAAGTAGAGTATTTGAAATATATAGATAGATCAGATCAAAAGTAGAAAGTTTTTTTCGTTTGATGTTAGATAATATGTATATTGATTTAATAGTTGTGACTTTTGGCGAAGAGAATCAGTGAAAAGTAGTGTCTAATTCTTTTGATATAAGGTCGTATCTCTTCATGAAAAATATGACTTTTTAGAAAATATAGCCGTTATAAATATTAAGTCGAATGGAGTTCTAAGTCAGTCAAATGAAAATTCAAATGTACGTGTATATATATATATATATATATATAGGTCATTCGACTAGCCTGGTGTATTTTGTGCAGTATGCACAGTTTTTAGTATATATATACATATATATATATATATATATAATATTCTTGAAGCATAGTTACATATATACACACACACATACAGAGAGAGATTTTAACAAGTTAATCTATAACTTAAGACTCAGACTCGATATTCATCTTGTGCACTAGCTTGAGATCTTGTTGTTTTATATTCTCTTTTTGTCCCCTTACTTCTCGTTCTTTGTGTCATGAATCAAAACCGTGACTTAACATTCTCCCCTTTTTTGATTGATGACAACCTGTAAATGAAGATGCTATTCGACGATGTATAATAATAAATATTTATACTTACCCTCTCCTCCTCCCCTCCCCCCCCCCCCGAATATTTGGCGCTATATATATTGCCTTCGTGGATAATTATAAATATTCCTTCCCTTTTGTCATCGACAAAAAGAAGATAACTAATCATTGGTTTTGGGTCGTGTATTTCTTTAGACTATTTAATAATAACAATTGTTTTTTTTATGTTGCGAAAATTAAAATTTCAACCCCAAAATAAATATTAGAATAAATTAGATATACCAAATGTTCTCCAACTCCATTAACCATAAATACTCATTTTCCATCGTATGTACGGAACATTTTTTTTGTCGAATTCATATCATTTTTTTCTTGTATACCAGGCAAAAAATAAATTACATATTTTGGTACTCACTTTCTCCGTTAGGGTCCAAGAGTTTAGATCGACAGTGACCATACCAACGGGGTTTAATGGTACCCAAATACTTAGATAACGTATTTTCCCTATTTTTCCAATTTACAGGACCCAAATACTTAGATAATTTTTATTCGTATTTCCTTTTGTACTTCTACATTTATTATAAATATTTCTAGTCATAGAAATATTTGAATTTCTATAAAAATTGGATCTTAAATTTATTCATGCTTTAGTACTAGTAGTGATATTCTTATTACACATAAAAGCATATCTAGTATTATTTCTGTGATTATTTTTGTTATATCCTAAAACACTTTTGTCGTGTAAAGGTCTAAAACAAGAAAAACATTACATTTAAATCATTTTAACATTTATTAAATTTCGCGAACTTGTACATTTTTCAAATTTGATTCCACAGTCGCGATTGAAATTTTCAAAAGAAAATTTTCTATTTTTAAATCATCAATTTCGTTATTTAATTCAGAATTCTTATTTTTAAAGTACTATTTTCATTTTTGAGACAACAAATTTGAGTTCTGAATTATCGAAATATGATTGTAATTTTTCAAAATTTTCTTTTGAGTTTAAAGATGTATTTTTATTTTGTAAAATGTCGATTTTCTTTAAAAGATCATTGTTTTTATCTTCTAGCCGCTAATTTTCTTTTTGAAGGAAATTCTTTTGAAAAATAAACTCTTCTAAGGTATTTTCATAACATTTAGTTTGTTTACTAAAAAATTATTTTTCTCTTTTAATTTAAAATTTTCTTGCTCACAATATTTTGACTTAGCTAAAATAACTATATTTAGTTTATTCAATGTTTTAAAATCTTTTAATAATTTTTGTGGTCTAACAAAAGATCTTTATATAATGAATCTACACATACCAATTATGATTTGATTTTAGCTAGAAGACATCTGCTTGCTTGGTCTTTTGATTCTGCTTTGTTGCTTTTCCACTTTCTAATGCCTTGACTAGATTTCTTTGTTGCCATTTATTCTAGGGTATTGTTACAATCTCTAAAATCATAGGCTCTAATACGAAATGAAAAGAATACGAGAGTAGGATCGAGTAATATAGAACTAAGTGTATATATAGAAGTCTTGGTAGTGATATAATTTACTTGATAAAGCTATGAAAGTAAATATCTAATGAGAAAAACTATATAAACTAATATCATAGATAAGAAAAGTAAATGTAGTAAATAAAGGTAAATGACACCAAAATTTTTTATACTGGTTCGGAGCATTGTCCTACGTCTAGTCCCAGATTCCTTCTGGAATTTCAAATAAACAATAACCCTCTCTTAACCTGGAGGAATAGGTCTTTGCAACACCTTAGCAACGGAATACGGACCTGAGCAGCGGAACAAGATTTCGCCTCCGCCGTAACAACTTCGCCTTCTTCTTCGGCTCCAATCATGGCTTCGTCCATGGCTTTTACCCCATCTACTGACCTATTGGATATGTTAAGAGAGGAGTCAGAACACAAAGTTTTATGTGACTGAAATATGGTGTTTATTTAATTAATACGTTGCTTTATTTCTTAATCTTATTCCTTATATAAAATATTTTTTCTCCTTAGAATCTTATCCTCATTTCAAATTTCAAATTTCAAATTCTCCCTCTTATATTTAAATATATTTTGGGCACATATATATTACATAAATAATTATATATATATATATATATATTCTGCGTTTTACTGTCCAAATTCATTTACTTATAACTTTTTCATACATTAACCGTTTTCAGCCTATTATATATGAAAACGATTCACAATTTCGCCACGAATCCAAATAAAAGAATTTTGTAGCCAAATTCTTAAAGTTGCAAAATCTCATTTTCCAACTGTATCATTAAATTGTTTATTTTTATTCTTATTTATTTATTATTAATGTTTATGTATTTTATGGGGTGTTATATCCGCAGCCGAAGAGGGCTTGATGCGCTTGAGCAACAGAACATGACTTCTCACAATAGAAAGAAACTTGTAGACTATGTGTGTTCTTTGATAACACGGATTGTCACTCTTCCTATAATCTTCTCCTTGAGTATGTGTATATATAATTTAAGTGTACGAAGATAACGAAGAAAGATATTGCTTGAATATTGATGTTGAAAGTGCGATCAAGCAATTTTCAGAATGCAGAAAATAGAGTACTAGAAATATATAGATAGATCATATCAGAAGTGAGAAAGGCTTGTTTTATTTGATGTTAGATCATCTACATATATATATATATATATTAATTTAATAGTTGTTACTTTTGACGAAGATATTCAGTGAAAAGTAGTGTCTAAATCTTTTGATATAAGGTCGTATCTCCTCACAAAAAATAGTGATTTTTTAGAAAATATAGTCATTATAAATATTCAATCGACTGAGTTCTAAGTCAATCAACTGAAAATTCGAACATATATATATATATTGTGTAACTGTGTATAGTGCACAAAATTGTGCAGGTCAGTCGACTGACCTGGTGTATTTTGTGAAGTATAAACAATCTTCAGTATATATATTCATACATATAAATAAATAAATATATAATATTCATGGAGCATAGTTACATATATATAAACATAATTCTTGAGGAGAGATTTTAACAAGTTAATCTATTACTCAGTACTCGATATTCATCTTGTGCACTAGCTTGAGATCTTGTTGTTTTATATTCACTTTTTGTCACCTTACCTGTCATTTTTTGTGTCATTTATCAAAGCCATGGCTTAACAACTGACATCATTGCTTGTATGACCTTGGCTAACGCGAGATTAGAGGTGGGGCGTTACACTATTATCTTTCCCAATCAGCCCCACGCTGTCGGAACAAACTCCACTATTTTTGCTCATTAATATTTTCTTTAAGTTAACTTAAAACACTTAAGTTTATTAATAATCCCAATATAACCTCGTGTTATATTCCAAGATTGTATTAAACATTCTTAATTAATGTTATTCTTTTAAACAACCCATACTCACGTTACTTCGTGTCAAACTAAATTACCTTGTTTCAATTTATATATTTGTATTCCTTTCAGTTACATATTAAGTTTTATCCCCAATCTACAGCCCTCATTATTCCTTTTTATACATATTTCTTTCTTTTTTTAAGCAAGATGTTTGTGTAGAGAGGATCTACATAGTCATTTCATATTAAATAGATATAATAAGAGATCAACAAGCCTGATCGCTAGCCAAATAAGTTCAAACGCAAGATATTATAGCATACATGCTACACGATAATGTACAAACATAAACACTAGCAGAACAAAACGAACTGCCATATACAAAACAACAACCGAGCCAAAGTACAGGGATCAAAAACACAACTTAGTATGGCAAGCCAAAAACAGGTTTCATAGCATAAGACAAACTAGAGAGCAAAGTACATGACGAAGTCACCATGGTCACGGGAATGATCTATGCTGGCGCAGTCCCCCAGCCTCCAAACTACCCTCCAATTCCTCCCAGATGATTGCAGTATCCATCAACGTTGGTAAGAAAGGCACAACCTGAGAACTTGTCCAAAGGCAGTAAAAGTAAGTTAATTTGCGGTGTAACTGAAGTCCCGATGCCGAATGATCATTGAAACAACGACTATTGCGTTCAAGCTAGACAGTCCAGGAAAAGGCAGCGATAAAAGTGTCAAGTTTGGTAGAGGAGGAAGAATGAAAGGTTTAGACTCAAAATAAGAAAGAATGAAAGGAATAAACTCAAAAAGGCCTAAACTCAACGTTAGAAATCAAAAGGAAATGGACTAAGCTCAGATAGATAGAAGTAGACCTGAAATAAAAATAGAGCTAATTACGGAACTGCAATAATAAAAAGAACAAAGGTATAGGTAACTGAAATAAACTACTGTAATGGATTTATTGAAATAGGAAAAAGGAAGGACAAGGACATAAATCATATCTAAAATAATTAGGAATAGTTAGATCTGCAAATAAACCATAATTAAACCTAATATGTGTACAACTACAGAAAGATTAAGATCCAATACCATTGTAACAACTATTTATCAATTTTAACCTCTACTTGGAAGAAATCTCGTAGTCATAGAAAGTACTCACCTAAAAATTTGAGCAAATCCAATTAGCCCTGATAGATACTCTCTATCTCTGATTGTCCTCCAGATTTATGTGCAGAACCAAGCCTCAATACTCCATTAGAATTTTATTTGAGAAGAGGGTTATTTAAGAGAGGAAGAGAAACGAAGTAGTGAGGATTAGGTTAGGCTTTTGAGGTTATTTATAATAGAGTTAGGATGTCCAAGTTTGTTGGATTTTAGGTTTAGTTTTTAGGCCATTAGATTAGAAGAAGGATGTGGAAGTAAAACCCCAAAACACAGCCCAATCGGTCAAAACCGTGCCTAAGAAACAACGTTGCTAGGCCATGACCTGGGTTGACCCACCCTATATGTGGGTCGACACAGGGGTCGACCCACTTACCCAATAGGAACTGGGTCGTCCCATTTCCAACGTGTGTATATATATTAGTTCCTTCAATTTTCAGGTTTATAGTTTAATCTTTAAACAACTATAACTTCTTTGTTTGAAGTCTGATTTCAGCAAACCAGATGTCTATCTTAACCAAAATTTCATAACGGATCCAATGGCGCAAACCATGTTTCCCAATTCTCAATATTTTTCTAGTTAATATTTATTTACTCAACTTATTCCTTAATTAATTAATTATTGTTTGTTGAAAATTCGGGTTACTATAGATATCACATCATTTGTCAATATTACTTAGCTGACATATAAACAAATGTCTACTTTTAATACTAGAATTGTGTTTGATTATACTAACAATAGTCACTAATCAAATTTAAAAATGTTAAGCATAATCAAATCCATAACTAATATTTTATTCATATTTTATACTTTATACTTAACCAAGTGTGTCAAATAACTACACCAACATGTTCTATTAGTCAATAAGAACCTAACATCGAAACACGTGGGTCAATAAGAACCTTACATTGAACCCGGAACAATATCCAGCATTGTCATTGTCACCAACAGATCGGCTCAATGAACCAACCTTCAACCACTTACACATCATAACCCTCCCGATTTCTAACTGCTCACGTCTTCCACTTCTTTATCCATTTTTTATATGCCATGTGTCCCTTCCTGGCACATATGTACACTATGAAACTCATCTCACATTGTTAGGGATGCGAATTATGGATCTTAAGGCTAACTTAAAACGAGAGGTAAGGGGGTGAATAGTGCTTAATGAAAATTATGAATTTTTTGTAATCTTGTAACCTTTGCTACATAACTAACTTATACTAAGCAAGTTGTGTTTTGAATTCCTAACTAGCAAAACATCAGAAATGGTAGGAGCTTTAAAATTACCAACATTGTCGATGCCAATCACATATCCTTTTGAGTTGTTTCCAAAATTTACCATTCCTCCATCTGCATAGGCTATGCCATTCAATGTATCTAGATTTCCAATAATGTTCCTTGAACGACCACTATCAAGTATTCATATGTTTTTCTTAATTTGCACCATTTGTCCACTGAGCGTTGAACCGTCAAGAGCTATATTGCATATCTGTTCCTGCATAACACACCAATTTGGTAGATAACTTGATTTTGCCAAATTACTAAACGTAGACTCATGAAATAATGATAAACTGAACATTTTGAATTAGTGATAACATAAATTTCAAAAATTACCATTTTAAACTTCCCAAAGGTTCGGATTATGAAAACTTTGAAAACCTATACTCTAATCCAAATGTTAGAAGTGCAAGTTAAGAATCTTAAGGCAAACTTAACACTAGAGACCGTAAATAGTGTTTAATGAAAATTATGAACTTTTTATAATCTTTTTTAATATAATCTGTAACAACCCTGAAAATCAGAACAATTTATTTTTTTGGCTATTTAATGAATTTTGAATATATTTAAAATGATTTATTTTAAATAATAATGACTAAAAATTTATTTTATACGAATTTAGAATGAATAAATTTATTTTAATTATAAATCGAGCCTGAAATGGTGTGGTAGTTTGAAAATTCGATTTTAAATTTCAATTGAATGTATAGAATTCAATATAAATCGGATTTCAGCAAAATTAGAAATATTTGAATTTGTTTAACAATATCTTTCCAACGAATGTGAAAAATCCATATTTCATAATATAAATTGAAAGTTATGTCCAGTTTAAAATTTAAAATAGTCGCTATAGAATATATTTTTTTATATAATATATAGCCCTTAAAAATAGCGATTTTCCAAACAACCTCCGTTTCTTACGAAACCATTTTTGTTGGATCCGGAATGTCAAATTATAGCTAGGTCTAAAATTCCATAATTTTTGGAATTAATATGTGAGCATGGCAAAAGAAAACGTGTTTTGCAAATATAGTGCAAATTGGATTGACCAGAAAAAGGACATTTTTCAAACGATCTCCAAAATTAGTTTGGTTAGGACCGTATCGTCAAAACATAGCTAGATTTATTTTTTGGGAATTTTTGGAATTAGTATATGGCCGCGGTAAATTAAAATGTACATTCCATTCCAATATTGAATGTTTTATATTTTAATTTAGAGAAAAATTGACTGAAATAGTCGAATGGGCTTAGGAAACATATTCCATTGTGTCCGGAATGGGAGTATATATTTAGCTAGGGGCGACAGTCGTTGAGTTTGATTTGGAGTTCGGATATAAAATCACATTTTTAGAATATAAAATAATTTAATTATATAAACCAACCAATGAGAATTTTCCATTCATAATTTTCATTTTCCAAAAAAAAACCGTGAACGATGGAGGCTTCCATTCAATACTTATCTCTTCGATAACTCTCAATCCCCTCAATGAAATCGCTTGCTTCTTAAGGAAAATTTGTAGAGAATTTTGTCCTCTTTAAATCCATACCAGTCTGGCCTACTATCGTTGAGTATTCATGAAGATACGAGCACTTTAAGTCGCTCCGTTCATTGCACCGCGCTCCTCCATCTCATCGTCAAACTCGGCGTGACCACCACCGTCAGGCGCACCTCTCGTTGCTCCTTCATGTGGTGCAACCTGATCTTGACCTAGCTGAACGGATTGAACGAAAAATCAAAACCTAGTTTTGAATCAAAATGAAAGGTAATGACATATATATTTTAATTATTTACAATATATAAAAGCGTTGCTAATTTAAATTGATTTATAAAAGTCATATCTTTTTGATACGATGTCGAAATCCGATGAAACAGGAAGCATTAGGACCGTGACATCGTACACTACACTCTAGAAGTGACCGGAGGAATTTTAGAGCTAACCATCAAATTAGAAGGAGTGGAACCCATTGTGAGATTTCTAAATTCAAATAAAATGAGAAAAATATAATAGGTTGCAGATGGGGCTTTGTAGCTCCTGAGACTACTTTCTGTTAAACCATGGATGATTGTATGATGATTGTGGTGTGAAATTGATTGTGAATGATTGATTGTGGTTGCAACAAAATTTATTATGTTTGTAGTAAATTCATTGTGTTGTGAAAATGAATGGTATTGTGGAAATTATGGAAATAAAATTATTGTAAGGTTGCAAGGCCTAGGTTAGCAGAGGAGTCGTGCTCAGACACAGTGCTGGTGCTAAATACCCTACCGTTGTAATGCCGATTTTTTTTGAAATAAATTGTTTGAAAAATAAAAGTAACATTTTTATTGTATGTATGAACCACTAAAAATATTCATGTTTGAAATAAATTGTTTGAACAATAAAAATAACATTTTTGTTGTATGTATGAACCACTAAAAATATTGATGTTCGAAATAAATTGTTTGTACAATAAAAATAACATTTTTATTGTATGTATGAACCACTAAAAATATTTGTGTTTGAAATAAATTGTTTGAATAATAAAAATAACATTTTTATTGTATGTATGAACCACTAAAAATATTCTTGTTTGAAATAAATTGTTTGAACGATAAAAATATTATTTTTATCGTGTATATGAAGGGTTAAAAATGACCATGAGTTGAAATAAATATTTGTCGGCTATAAATATTATTTTTAACATGTATATGAACTGAATAAAATAGTCATGTGTTGAAAAATATTTTTGTTCGCCAAAAATATCATTTTTATCATACGGGTGAAGTGTTAAAAATAACCATGTGTTGAAATAAAGGATAGTTCATTGAAAATATTATTTTTAACATGTATATGAAGTGTTTAAAATAACCATGAATGGAAATAATTATTTTTTCCCTAAAAATATTATTTTAGCTTAGATATGCATATATACACACATGCTAAACAGGTAAATGGATTTGCTATTGAGTAAACAATTTATTTGCGTGCCTGACAAATAGGTATACCTTAATGAGTTGGCTGCGCAATTTTATTTATTATATAAACTCCTGTGAATGCCATTGGATGCGGTGTGCTAGTTCTGTGTGAGATTATAAACGTCTCCATAGGATAGCAACAATTAATTTTGAACTACATTACATGTAACTACCCAGCGGTTTTCGGCCTCGAAAATCGACATAAATACCTTTACCCTGACTTATGCCGATCCTCCAAACACCGAAATTACTGGAGCGTCTAGAAAGAAGTTAGAGGGTGAGAAAAGAAAGAAAGAAATATTAGAATAGAAGAAGAAGAAGTATCAACACATCACAGAGTCTCACATCGCAGTGGAACAAAATATAATACAGAAATAATATTTATTGAGAGCTTTTGAAAATACTTACAATATCAGAGTACAACACACATCTGGACAGTTTCGATAATCTGTCCTCTTATATATATATCACACAGCGGAATATCATTCATCTGAACATCTTCAGCTCGTCTCTGGACTTCTCAGTACCCGATAACCTGAACCTGTACACTCCGGGCTAACCCGAGCATTTACAAAACACCGGGTCAGTCTGGTGGACCAGAGTGAGTAAAACTCGCACAGCATTTAGGGTATCACACAACTTGAATTTTAAATTTAAAATCCTTTTGAAAGAAAAAGATAATCGTAAGACCGATCCACACATAAATACGGACGGTTTTTACCTTACGATAACCCAAATCAGTTTTTGAAATCAATATCTTTTCTGATATTATAATAATGTCTAAATACAAATAATTATCAAATCTAGAGGAACACTTGCATCTCACGCTCCCCGTATATAGTATACAATCGAAAACTGCGGGCGCTTATTGGATATTGGATTTCCAACTTGACAAGGTATGGGACCACCTTCCGCACGTGTATCTCTAGAGGCGAATACACTGGGTTCAACAAGAACATCTTGGAACCCGGCCCTCACATGACCGACCACTCATTTCGCTTGAGTATATCGAATGTATATCACCGACGATTGGACTCAAACCACCGTCTCCCGATAAGGGACAGCATCGAATATAGATTAAGAAGCAATAGGAATTTCTCTAGATAGGTGATCATACATCCTAATGGGAGCGACCCACATAGCCATGCTGCCTGCCCGATTTTTGTCATTTCCCGGTTGATGAGGCTTGAGGTCAGAACACATCTGGTCATCATATACTTTGAATGCCACATCGTCAGATCCGCCAGATCACACTTGATTGACGTCCACAAACATACTCTAGCTATCTGGCTAGAGAATAACCATTTCTCCGCCATCAACTATGGTACGTTTGGAGAAATCAACGCATGTAAATCCTTTCGGAAATACTCTGTCAGACATCCGTCCATACAAGTCATCCAGGAACAGGATGAACCGAAGGTACTCTCCTACCGCATCCAAAATAGGAATCACCCCATGGATCAGTAGCGATAGCCCTTGCAATCCACAGATCCCAACCACGACAGAACCCCAATATATCTCTGGCGTGAATCAGAGATTGTAAGTGGTCCTTCCGCTAAATGAAGATCTATGGTCTTCAATGCTCCATCTCGATCATCTTTCGATCTCTTCACGTATTTGTTGGCCGGAATGGTTTTCGAATATTAATTCGATCCTGGTCTTTCCATACCAACAATCGTATTGGTCAAACTTCGATAGTCGGTGATTTAACTATCGAATAACAATAGTGTGAACACAACACTTGGCACAACTCGACCACTTTTAAATTATACTTAACGATATAAAACAATTTTTCTCTGATTAACTCTGCTTGAATTACTTTGATTGGTTAACTTTACTTAACTCACTCGACTTATTTAACTCGATTAATTTGACATGATTACTCTTAATCGATTCGTCTATATTTGACTTAACTCCATTTGCTCGACTCTAGATCGCAGCGATCACAATGGTTACGCCCGATTCCCTCAGGAAACATCTGACCGCTGTAGGCTATCAACAGCCCTGCGAATTACGCTAGCAGTCGTACGCAATGGAAACTTGATTTGTTCATCTCTAACTATTTCGATCAATTCTAATTGACTAACAAATGGTTGCTGTAGTTTGAAAACAACATCTTTCATCTCTTCTGAACTCATATCGTAATATTATTTAACTTCCAAAACCTTGCATCAGAGTTTGATATTCTCGTATAGGATAAGACCAATCTCAATACTTCACTCGATCTAAACCAATACTATACCTTGATAATAATGAAGCCCATCAAGTTGGGGTATTTTAGTTACCTCTCAGACCTTGATCAACCCTTCTTACCTCAGAATAACATCAGTTTGACCGTGAACATCCAAATCCCATTTTCCCCTTTTGATTTCAAACTGGTTTTTCATCGTTGTTTATATTTGAAATCTTGTTCAAAACCTTTTTACTTAATTTCTTTATTTAAGTAACATCCATTCCAAAACACCACTTTCTTCATGTATTCTTCCACTTTAAACCCCTTTGACTTATAATGTCAATCCCTCGTCAAATGGTTTGATTCCATCTAATTGAACCTTCCATAATCACCTCTTATCGCCATTCTGGCTAACCTTCTCGTAAATTAATCACTTGTTAATTGAATTTCCCTTTCTCAAATCCTATTTGAAACTTGATTTTTGAATCCTTTTAATAAAATTCTTACGTGGCATTAAATCTAATTCCCTACTTAAATCATTTAAATTAAAGAATAATTTGTTTTAACATCTACTATATTAAAATATAGTCAACTTAAATCTTAACCAAAAAATAACATTTTATTTCCATGTTTACACGCTTACTCAATAATACTCCAGGTTATTCACAATAACCAATTCAATTATTCCTTTAGATTTTGGTTAATCAAAGATTAACTAATATCCAACACTATTCGTTGAACTTTAACGAATATCTAAATCGATATTTATTTCCTTCGTCCATTTTACTCGGAATGGTGAATTTTACCAATCATACACATCAGTTAACTATTTACTGAATTCCAATTGTCATTTCCCCTTTCTTAAATAAATTAATTAACTTAATTAATCAAAGTCACTTTTTAATTGTTTGAAAACACTTATTTCCTTTTTACTAACCCATGGAAAATTCTTGATTTCTGCTTCCCAACTGATCTAAATCATTTAATTAAGTTCTCTTACTAACTCGATTAGAAATATTTATTTGTGAATCCTCAATTTAAAATCCCATACAAAATAAATTGAAACTTTAATTCAGTTATAAATGAATTTATAACTTTTAAAAATACATCAATTCACCTGACGGGTCGCATGACGTTAAAATCTCACATTTGGCCTTTTACTGCCAATTACCAAATCAACTAACATCCAATTCAAACAATTCCACTAATTTCCAAACACGTTTATAAACGTGTTCAACCCAAGGAGTTACTTTGTTATGGGTCATCCCCAACAGTAGGTATTTCTAAATTTAAACAATTCGATGAATCAACAATATATATCCTAACAGTCAACCTCTAACAATCAGAACACGCAAGAATAAAATACCCGGTTTATATAAAAATATAAACGAGGAGGCTGAGTGAGTTTAACTCACCTTTGGTTGAATCCATTGATCACCAGTCTGTTTTAATCAAATTACACTGACGTTTGATTTTGAAATAAAATTCTAGTCACTTCAGATCCGGACCCGACTCGCTCCATCTCGAAGTGCTCGTCTCCACGGTTCCAACGCAACTGACCGCGCCTGAATCCGAGATCGTATGAGTGAGAAAACGTATTACGAACTTTATAAACTAAACAAAAATTTAAAAACAAGGATTCCCCTTTGAATTTAAAATTGGGCCTTACCCTGACCATCGGCCCACACAGACCCGACCCGCTTCTCCATTAAAACCCTCAATCCGCTCCTTATCCTCATTCATACGGCCGCCACCATAATTCCATCGTTCACGAGAAAATGAAACCCTTAGCCGAAATAAAACAAACCCTAATCCCCTTCTGATGGCGTCACCCCTTCGTCCTTCGATCCATCACCATGGCGTCGCGATTAAGCCCCACCCCCCAACGTCGTCACGTGGTATCGAGCGAAGGCTTCCACAGATGAAAGCTAAGTTTTCTTTTGATTTTAGTACTATTTGTTTTGATTTTTTTTCTTTTCTTTTTCTCCTCTGGTTCATTTTGTGATGGTTTGTTTCGAATGGATGAAACACATTGAGTGATTGCGTATATATAGTTGCGGTTTGGGTTGGATAGGATGAACGTTTATTAACATCCTTGAATTGTTACTTCAATCAAAATCAAATCTGTAATTCAGTCTTTAGGTTCCGATTTTAGTCTAGACTTTTTCAGATTTGTTCGAAAGGGATCTTGATTGAAATTGGATAAGTGATAGTGACATTACGTATTGTTATTTCAACTACAGACATTAGAGTCGGCCTTAGATTCTGTGGTACAGCTCTGATGTGCTTTTGTTCATGAACTCGATTTTGAGAAAATAAATATATATGTTTGCAGTGTAAATATGGATATTGATTTGGCTATATAGATATGAATACATAGGCTGATTTGGTTGTACAGATCCTATAAATACATGTCGATATAGGTTAGATACAGTGTATTCACATGTTTAGCTTGTCCTTGATCATTTTCTGTGTTGTCCACTGTATTGTTAAATCAGCCGTATATATCTGAAGACATACATTGATTTTGCTCATTGATTTTTATGAGTGGTTTGGATAGGATCAGATCAAAGTCCATCATGGTCTAGTTTAGGTAGATTCAGAAAATCTTAGGCCATTGGGTTATATATTTTCCTCCTTTGATCCTGTGTACTGATGTTGATGGATACGAAATGGTTTGGCAAAGATTTTGTTGGATTAAGTATTGTATTTGCAATGCAGTTGTCATGTTTGAAAAGAAACAGTGATTGACATGGTCTGGGTTAGGTGAGATAGGAGCTATGACTTGTTTATTCAATCACATATTTGAAACTGCAGATTTTTAGAGTTTGTGATTGATGTATAAAAGGTCAAGCTGTATGAATCTTGCATTAAAATCTTACCCTATGTATAAATATATGGTTGTTGTACAAAATTTTAAATATGTGGAAGCAGTCCTGTATGAATGACATGAAAACTATTGTATAGATAAATATACTTTAGCTGTGTAGACTTGATAGCATAAATATATACATATATTGGATTTTCTTTTAGCTGTGCACTGTCTATCTCCTATAGCTGTTCATCGTCTATGTATACGATCTGATATATACATAGATTTTGATTCTTCTTAGCTGTTCTTTTCACTTTTTCCTTTTCTATTTCACTACTTGTCATGAGATTTTTCCCTTTTAATGGGTTTTTATCTTCTTCTCGCAGATCAAGGTTGATCGAGACAGATGGATTCACTGTTTTAGAAGGATGGCCATGCAGACATTGATTTGCAAATGTTGATTTTTTTCTTTTTTCTTTCTTTTCTTTCTTTGTTTGTTGTATTTCTGAACATGTATATAGATTTTGTGTTCAGGTGCAAATCTTGTATAGATTTATGCAAGTTGTCTTCTTGTATCAATATACTCAATTGTTTATTGTATTGAATATATATACATTACTGTGCTATTTTTTTTATTTTAAATTCTATGTTTGATTTCCAAAGTGTATGGCAGCATGTATCTTGTGTCGACCTGATTTATATATACTAGATGGACCGTTGATACGATATGTTCATGTGGCACTTGTTAATTCCTTATTCATACACTGCATATTCGTCTTGCTGTTTGAGGTTGTTGTCATTTGATTTTAGTAAAAAATTCAATTACATAAAAACAGGTTTCGAGATATAACTTTAATGATAACGGATTATCATATATATATATATATATTCAACTAGAATTGTATAAAATATCAAAATATACCAGTTCAGCTTTTAATCTCAACATATAGATATTCTAAATTAAAACGATAATAAAAATATTTAAAACCCCTTTTAAATTTAATTAAATAAATTCGATTAAAATCCATTATATTTCAAATAAAATATACAAACAAATTTAGATATTCGAATTTAAATAACCGAAAAATTCGGGACATTACATTCTTCCCCCCTTAAAATAATTTCGTCCTCGAAATTGCTAAGGTAAGAAGAATATTTCGAATCGAATTATTTTAAAATTATTACCTTTGCATTAAATTTCAAAATAAATTCGAATTCCAAGAAAAATTTTCTCGATAACTACGTCAGCCCTTCTCCTGCATGGCTCGATCTGTACGAGTACCACTGCCACTCCGCGCCTCATCTCCTTCGAAAGGAAAATTCAAAATCTTCATGGGAATCCACTTTATTTGAATCCCAATCCATTTAAACTTTTTTTTTTTTAACTTTATTTCCAATTTGGTTTTAAATCAAATCAGCCAGAACAAACAAACAATCCACATTAATATAATTTAGAAAAAAGATTCTTCTTTTCTATAAAAATATACATTGGGTAAAATTATTTCATTTACCCTCTTACAACACATACTGCGTCGGTTTATCATACTTGAGCGTTTAGAAACCCCTATCGATACAGTGGATCAAACTGATCGACCAAAATTTATAAACAACCCAACCAACAAATCTCCACAATATAAAACAAATTTTTATAAAATCTACAAATACGTTCACTCGTATATATACACTCACACTCAGTCTAGGGTATTGCAAACCCCATCTCTACTGAGTCACGCCACAGAGCCAAGGTTACAACTCAACCAATAGCTCTGATACCACTGTAACGACCCAGGATTTCGGCTTCGAAAATCGACATAAATACCTTTACCCTGACTTATGCTGATCCTCCAAACACCGAAATTACTGGAGCGTCTAGAAAGAAGTTAGAGGGTGAGAAAAGAAAGAAAGAAATATTAGAATAGAAGAAGAAGAAGTATCAACACATCACAGAGTCTCACATCGTAGTGGAACAAAATATAATACAGAAATAATATTTATTGAGAGCTTTTGAAAATACTTACAATATCAGAGTACAACACACATCTGGACAGTTTCGATAATCTGTCCTCTTATATATATATCACACAGCGGAATATCATTCATCTGAACATTTTCAGCTCGTCTCTGGACTTCTCAGTACCTGATAACCTAAACCTGTACACTCCGGGCTAACCCGAGCATTTACAAAACACCGGGTCAGTCTGGTGGACCAGAGTGAGTAAAACTCGCACAACATTTAGGGTATCACACAACTTGAATTTTAAATTTAAAATCCTTTTGACAGAAAAAGATAATCGTAAGACCGATCCACACATAAATACGGACGGTTTTTACCTTACGATAACCCAAATCAGTTTTTGAAATCAATATCTTTTCTGATATTATAATAATGTCTAAATACAAATAATTATCAAATCTAGAGGAACGCTTGCATCTCACGCTCCTCGTATATAGTATACAATCGAAAACTGCGGGCTCTTATTGGATATTGGATTTCCAACTTGACAAGGTATGGGACCACCTTCCGCACGTGTATCTCTAGAGGCGAATACACTGGGTTCAACAAGAACATCTTGCAACCCGGCCCTCACATGACCGACCACTCATTTCGCTTGAGTGTATCGAATGTATATCACCGACGGTTGGACTCAAACCACCGTCTCCCGATAAGGGACAACATCGAACATAGATTAAGAAGCAATAGGAATTTCTCTAGATAGGTGATCATACATCCTAATGGGAGCGACCCACATAGCCATGTTGTCTGCCCGATTTTTGTCATTTCCCGGTTGATAAGGCTTGAGGTCAGAACACATCTGGTCATCATATACTTTGAATGCCACATCGTCAGATCCGCCAGATCACACTTGATTGACGTCCACAAACATACTCTAGCTATCTGGCTAGAGAATAACCATTTCTCCGCCATCAACTATGGTATGTTTGGAGAAATCAACGCATGTAAATCCTTTCGGAAATACTCTGTCAGACATCCGTCCATACAAGTCATCCAGGAACAGGATGAACCGAAGGTACTCTCCTACCGCATCCAAAATAGGAATCACCCCATGGATCAGTAGCGATAGCCCTTGCAATCCACAGATCCCAACCACGACAGAACCCCAGTATATCTCTGGCGCGAATCAGAGATTGTAAGTGGTCCTTCCGCTTAATGAAGATATATGGTCTTCAATGCTCCATCTCGATCATCTTTCGATCTCTTCACGTATTTGTTTGCCGGAATGGTTTTCGAATATTAATTCGATCCCGGTCTTTCCATACATACAATCGTATTGGTCAAACTTCGATAGTCGGTGATTTAACTATCGAATAACAATAGTGTGAACACAACACTTGGCACAACTCGACCACTTTTAAATTATACTTAACGATATAAAACAATTTTTCTCTGATTAACTCTGCTTGAATTACTTTGATTGGTTAACTTTACTTAACTCACTCGACTTATTTAACTCGATTAACTTGACATGATTACTCTTAATCGATTCGTCTATATTTGACTTAACTCCATTTGCTCGACTCTAGATCGCAGCAATCACAATGGTTACGCCCGATTCCCTCAGGAAACATCTGACCGCTGTAGGCTATCTACAGCCCTGCGAATTATGCTAGCAGTCGTACGCAATGGAAACTTGATTTGTTCATCTCTAACTATTTCGATCAATTCTAATTGACTAACAAATGGTTGCTGTAGTTTGAAAACAACATCTTTCATCTCTTCTGAACTCATATCGTAATATTATTTAACTTCCAAAACCATGCATCAGAGTTTGATATTCTCGTATAGGATAAGACCAATCTCAATACTTCACTCGATCTAAACCAATACTATACCTTGATAATAATGAAGCCCATCAAGTTGGGGTATTTTAGTTACCTCTCAGACCTTGATCAACCCTTCTTACCTCAGAATAACATCAGTTTGACCGTGAACATCCAAATCCCATTTTCCCCTTTTGATTTCAAACTGGTTTTTCATCGTTGTTTATATTTGAAATCTTGTTCAAAACCTTTTTACTTAATTTCTTTATTTAAGTAACATCCATTCCAAAACACCACTTTCTTCATGTATTCTTCCACTTTAAACCCCTTTGACTTATAATGTCAATCCCTCGTCAAATGGTTTGATTCCATCTAATTGAACCTTCCATAATCACCTCTTATCGCCATTCTGGCTAACCTTCTCGTAAATTAATCACTTGTTAATTGAATTTCCCTTTCTCAAATCCTATTTGAAACTTGATTTTTGAATCCTTTTAATAAAATTCTTACGTGGCATTAAATCTAATTCCCTACTTAAATCATTTAAATTAAAGAATAATTTGTTTCAACATCTACTATATTAAAATATAGTCAACTTAAATCTTAACCAAAAAATAACATTTTATTTCCATGTTTACACGCTTACTCAATAATACTCCAGGTTATTCACAATAACCAACTCAATTATTCCTTTAGATTTTGGTTAATCAAAGATTAACTAATATCCAACACTATTCGTTGAACTTTAACGAATATCTAAATCGATATTTATTTCCTTCGTCCATTTTACTCGGAATGGTGAATTTTACCAATCATACACATCAGTTAACTATTTACTGAATTCCAATTGTCATTTCCCCTTTCTTAAATAAATTAATTAACTTAATTAATTAAAGTCACTTTTTAATTGTTTGAAAACACTTATTTCCTTTTTACTAACCCATGGAAAATTCTTGATTTCTGCTTCCCAACTGATCTAAATCATTTAATTAAGTTCTCTTACTAACTCGATTAGAAATATTTATTTGTGAATCCTCAATTTAAAATCCCATACAAAATAAACTGAAACTTTAATTCAGTTATAAATGAATTTATAACTTTTAAAAATACATCAATTCACCTGACGGGTCGCATGACGTTAAAATCTCACATTTGGCCTTTTACTGCCAATTATCAAATCAACTAACATCCAATTCAAACAATTCCACTAATTTCCAAACACGTTTATAAACGTGTTCAACCCAAGGAGTTACTTTGTTATGGGTCATCCCCAACAGTAGGTATTTCTAAATTTAAACAATTCGATGAATCAACAATATATATCCTAACAGTCAACCTCTAACAATCAGAACACGCAAGAATAAAATACCCGGTTTATATAAAAATATAAACGAGGAGGCTGAGTGAGTTTAACTCACCTTTGGTTGAATCCATTGATCACCAGTCTGTTTTAATCAAATTACACTGACGTTTGATTTTGAAATAAAATTCTAGTCACTTCAGATCCGGACCCGACTCGCTCCATCTCGAAGTGCTCGTCTCCACGGTTCCAACGCAACTGACCGCGCCTGAATCCGAGATCGTATGAGTGAGAAAACGTATTACGAACTTTATAAACTAAACAAAAATTTAAAAATAAGGATTCCCCTTTGAATTTAAAATTGGGCCTTACCCTGACCATCGGCCCACACAGACCCGACCCGCTTCTCCATTAAAACCCTCAATCCGCTCCTTATCCTCATTCATACGGCCGCCACCCTAATTCCATCGTTCACGAGAAAATGAAACCCTAAGCCGAAATAAAACAAACCCTAATCCCCTTCTGATGGCATCGCCCCTTCGTCCTTCGATCCATCACCATGGCGTCGCGATTAAGCCCCACCCCCCATCGTCGTCACGTGGTATCGAGCGAAGGCTTCCACAGATGAAAGCTAAGTTTTCTTTTGATTTTAGTACTATTTGTTTTGATTTTTTTTTCTTTTCTTTTTCTCCTCTGGTTCATTTTGTGATGGTTTGTTTCGAATGGATGAAACACATTGAGTGATTGCGTATATATAGTTGCGGTTTGGGTTGGATAGGATGAACGTTTATCAACATCCTTGAATTGTTACTTCAATCAAAATCAAATCTGTAATTCAGTCTTTAGGTTCCGATTTTAGTCTAGACTTTTTCAGATTTGTTCGAAAGGGATCTTGATTGAAATTGGATAAGTGATAGTGACATTACGTATTGTTATTTCAACTACAGACATTAGAGTCGGCCTTAGATTCTGTGGTACAGCTCTGATGTGCTTTTGTTCATGAACTCGATTTTGAGAAAATAAATATATATGTTTGCAGTGTAAATATGGATATTGATTTGGCTATATAGATATGAATACATAGGCTGATTTGGTTGTACAGATCCTATAAATACATGTCGATATAGGTTAGATACAGTGTATTCACATGCTTAGCTTGTCCTTGATCATTTTCTGTGTTGTCCACTGTATTGTTAAATCAGCCGTATATATCTGAAGACATACATTGATTTTGCTCACTGATTTTTATGAGTGGTTTGGATAGGATTAGATCAAAGTCCATCATGGTCTAGTTTAGGTAGATTCAGAAAATCTTAGGCCATTGGGTTATATATTTTCCTCCTTTGATCCTGTGTACTGATGTTGATGGATACGAAATGGTTTGGCAAAGATTTTGTTGGATTAAGTATTGTATTTGCAATGCAGTTGTCATGTTTGAAAAGAAACAGTGATTGACATGGTCTGGGTTAGGTGAGATAGGAGCTATGACTTGTTTATTCAATCACATATTTGAAACTGCAGATTTTTAGAGTTTGTGATTGATGTATAAAAGGTCAAGCTGTATGAATCTTGCATTAAAATCTTACCCTATGTATAAATATATGGTTGTTGTACAAAATTTTAAATATGTGGAAGCAGTCCTGTATGAATGACATGAAAACTATTGTATAGATAAATATACTTTAGCTGTGTAGACTTGATAGCATAAATATATACATATATTGGATTTTCTTTTAGCTGTGCACTGTCTATCTCCTATAGTTGTTCATCGTCTATGTATACGATCTGATATATACATAGATTTTGATTCTTCTTAGCTGTTCTTTTCACTTTTTCCTTTTCTATTTCACTACTTGTCATGAGATTTTTCCCTTTTAATGGGTTTTTATCTTCTTCTCGCAGATCAAGGTTGATCGAGACAGATGGATTCACTGTTTTAGAAGGATGGCCATGCAGACATTGATTTGCAAATGTTGATTTTTTTTCTTTTTTCTTTCTTTTCTTTCTTTGTTTGCTGTATTTCTGAACATGTATATAGATTTTGTGTTCAGGTGCAAATCTTGTATAGATTTATGCAAGTTGTCTTCTTGTATCAATATACTCAATTGTTTATTGTATTGAATATATATACATTACTGTGCTGTTTTTTTTATTTTAAATTCTATGTTTGATTTCCAAAGTGTATGGCAGCATGTATCTTGTGTCGACCTGATTTATATATACTAGATGGACCGTTGATACGATATGTTCATGTGGCACTTGTTAATTCCTTATTCATACACTGCATATTCGTCTTGCTGTTTGAGGTTGTTGTCATTTGATTTTAGTAAAAATTTCAATTACATAAAAACAGGTTTCGAGATATAACTTTAATGATAACGGATTATCATATATATATATATATATTCAACTAGAATTGTATAAAATATCAAAATATACCAGTTCAGCTTTTAATCTCAACATATAGATATTCTAAATTAAAACGATAATAAAAATATTTAAAACCCCTTTTAAATTTAATTAAATAAATTCGATTAAAATCCATTATATTTCAAATAAAATATACAAACAAATTTAGATATTCGAATTTAAATAACCGAAAAATTCGGGACATTACATTCTTCCCCCCTTAAAATAATTTCGTCCTCGAAATTGCTAAGGTAAGAAGAATATTTCGAATCGAATTATTTTAAAATTATTACCTTTGCATTAAATTTCAAAATAAATTCGAATTCCAAGAAAAATTTTCTCGATAACTACGTCAGCCCTTCTCCTGCATGGCTCGATCTGTACGAGTACCACTGCCACTCCGCGCCTCATCTCCTTCGAAAGGAAAATTCAAAATCTTCATGGGAATCCACTTTATTTGAATCCCAATCCATTTAAACTTTTTTTTTTTTAACTTTATTTCCAATTTGGTTTTAAATCAAATCAGCCAGAACAAACAAACAATCCACATTAATATAATTTAGAAAAAAGATTCTTCTTTTCTATAAAAATATACATTGGGTAAAATTATTTCATTTACCCTCTTACAACACATACTGCGTCGGTTTATCATACTTGAGCGTTTAGAAACCCCTATCGATACAGTGGATCAAACTGATCGACCAAAATTTATAAACAACCCAACCAACAAATCTCCATAATATAAAACAAATTTTTATAAAATCTACAAATACGTTTATATACACTCACACTCAGTCTAGGGTATTGCAAACCCCATCTCTACTGAGTCACGCCACAGAGCCAAGGTTACAACTCAACCAATAGCTCTGATACCACTGTAACGACCCAGGATTTCGGCTTCGAAAATCGACATAATTACCTTTACCCTGACTTATGCCGATCCTCCAAACACCGAAATTACTGGAGCGTCTAGAAAGAAGTTAGAGGGTGAGAAAAGAAAGAAAGAAATATTAGAATAGAAGAAGAAGAAGTATCAACACATCACAGAGTCTCACATCGCAGTGGAACAAAATATAATACAGAAATAATATTTATTGAGAGCTTTTGAAAATACTTACAATATCAGAGTACAACACACATCTGGACAGTTTCGATAATCTGTCCTCTTATATATATATCACACAGCGGAATATCATTCATCTGAACATCTTCAGCTCGTCTCCGGACTTCTCAGTACCTGATAACCTAAACCTGTACACTCCGGGCTAACCCGAGCATTTACAAAACACCGGGTCAGTCTGGTGGACCAGAGTGAGTAAAACTCGCACAGCATTTAGGGTATCACACAACTCGAATTTAAATAACCGAAAAATTAGGGACATTACATTACATGACATACTACTTGAAGATAGCATACTCTATCATATACCACATAAGCATTTGGAGCTTATGTGACGAGGTTGGAATTACCATACAAGCGAGAGGCTTGTATGGCGATGACTGAATTACAGGTTGAACTGAAGACTGATGTGGACTAAATAAAATATAACGGTAAATTATCATATTAAATAAAAACCCCATACGGGTCTGGAGTTGACAAAAATCACGTCTCTCTAGTTATTAGATACGACACATGGATTATTTATTTTTCAACACTGGACAAGGTGACGAGATCTATCTCTGGAGTTATGATCTTTACACACTCCCTTGGGAATAAAATAGGTCAATAAAAATTGTGTATGATGCTTTTGGATTTATTGGGTGCCTAATACGGCCCAATAAATTTTTGAACCCCTCCTCGTACAAAGGAGGTTATGGCGAAATTTTTCGAAATTTAAAGGCGTTAGCCAAAATTTTGAAGCGAAAATGGTTTAGAAATCATCGAATGGATTATATTTATATATATAAATATAAAATAAATTAATTGAATAACAACGCTGCAATTCGCATTTTGGAATCGTAACTTTAAACGATTATACCGAGAAATCCGACCATTGGATTTTCCCGAAACTGGAACCATTGGATTCGCTTTGGAAAGATATTTCTAATGACATAAAATTTGTTAAGATGCAACGGTTAGATTTTGTGAAATGTTTAATTCAAATCTAAATGAAAACAGCGCTAGTGCCATCGAATGACCTGAAACGTCGTTCGATGAAAATGGACTATTTATATATATATATAAAAATAGTGATAAATCATTTTAAAATATTATAAACGATGTGGAATGGAAATAAACCGATTTTACTTGGTTTATCAGATATTTTGATGGTTGGATGTGTTTGACATGAAAATTATATTAATGAAATGAAACATGAATGTCAAATAGTCTAACCATGAAAAGAATTGATTTGAATTCTATGTATACGCAAATTATTTGAAAAGGCCGAGTTAGTTCTCATTTCAAATAATTGAATGACGATTAAAAGTCAAAGGAAATGAAGTCGGTGTAAGACCGGTAATCTTCACATCAAATGGATTACTACTGATGCCCTGGTTCGGTTAGCTCCCAGGAGGGGTTACAGTGGTAGTGATCCAGACATATTTGTTGATTGTCCGGATGTGTGAGGGCCTCTCTCCTGTATTGGACATATGGGACGAGGAATAAGGTGCCTCCAGTTTCATTCAGACCTAGAACGGACTTGTAAATGGATGTGTGTCTGACATTGAATTTCATTCCGTGGTGATTGATTTCTATTAAATATATATCTGTTTGGTGGCGGAGAATTTATTCTCTTGCTTAATACTCTTCTCTGAGACATATGAGCTTAAAGGTTATATATCGATAGATATCAGTCGCATGGCGTGAATTGTCAGTGTGGCATGCCGAGATGTAAATGAGCAAGGCTTTTGTTGAAAAGCAGAGCCTTGTGGTTGATGATCAAAGCACGGCTTTAAATAGCACAGCTTTGCGTACAACGTTAATTAGCGAGCCTCACACCCCTGTATGAACCAGAAACGGGAGAGGACCTCAGGGTGGACATGTGTTTCTTTCTAGCTAGGAGTGGTGTAAGGACCCGAAACTTCCCCAGTCTCCAAAGAGAAGAGGAAGAACGGATTGCCTTGAGGACAAGACGAATCGGGACACAAACAGAAGAACATTTCATTTCTTATTACAACAATTTCATCAGAATACAAGAATATACCGAGTATGAATAAATATTACACATTCATAAATATCAGAGATTCACCGATTACATTTAAATACATAGCAGCGGAAAACAATACAAAACACAACTGAAAGTAATACACGGATACAGAGCTTTCCGAATATCGCTTCAGCTGTAAATCAGGATCCTGTGAATATAAATTTGCAAAACCAAAATTACTAGCTGCCCGTGCGGAAAATAGGGGCACCCAGAGTTTAGGTTAAAACAGTAAACTCCAGGTCAGTCATGTGACTGGTGTGAGAACTAAAACAGTTATTAATCTTTGTTTTAAAGTTAGGTAAATCCAGGGACCATGCCGTATAACACGGAATGGGTCTCCTCCCCAGAATACCTGTGCATAAAACAACAGCACAATGCTAAATAAAGAACAATGAAGCTATTATAAGACTCAGGTCCCATCACACAATGCAACGCAAGCCGGAGGATAGAGTTTTTACCTTATAATAGCCAAGAATGCTTGGTACGTAAGATTTCATGTTTTATTATTACTATAAGTGTATATCGTCGAAATAATTTCAATCATAAGTATCAATCATAGACGGCATAAGTGCCCCATACCACTATGTCGCCATATATTGGTTTACAATTAAAACCGCAAAATGTCGTATTGGAAGTTGGATTTCCATCTATGAACCAAGGCAAGGGATCGTCCTTACCTCTTCGAGACAATCTAGCCCATGTCTCAGGTCAGAGCTCGAGTGACCTTTGGATCGTCAGGGCCGGTCCACTCGATGTGGATTATAATGCCTGAACACTGCGTTTCCCCGCCCTATGGGGCATAAACTGGTCAAATCCCGACCAAACTATTGGCCCCTGAACGACTGTTATAACTGAGGCGCCTCGCTATCCATCATCCACATAAGTAAAATGTCAAGCCATGCAAAACGCTGACACCACTCCTAGGTAGAAGGAAATGCATGTCCTCCCTGAAGTCCTCTCCCGTTTCTGGTCCACACCGGGGTGTGAGGCTCGCGAATTAACACTACACAAAGCTACGCTATATCAAAGTCGTGCTTTGATCATCAACCAGAAGACTCTTCTTTTCAACAGTAGCCCTGATCATTTGCATCTCAGCATGCCACACAGGCGATTCACGCTATGCAGCCAATGTATATCAATCACGCAGAATGAAATCCAATGTCAGACACACATCCATTGTAATAACCCGAAAATCTGGGCCAGTTTAAAATTTTTATTTTGGCAATTTTAGCGAATTTTGAATATTTAAAATAGATTATTTTAAATAATATCGACGGGAAATTTATTTTGAATATAATTCGACGTATATATTATATACGTCGTCGTTAGAATATAAATATTTATTTATATTTATAAAAGGAATTGAAAATGGCGCGGTAGTTCGATAATTCGATTTCAAACTTCAATTGAATGTACCGGGTGCAAAACGATCCGGATTTTAGCGAAACCAAAAACATTAGGATCTAATTGTGAATACCTCTCCAACGAATCCGACTAATCGAAATTTCATAGCGGGAATCAAAAGATATGTCCAGTTGAAAATTCTGAATAGTCGCTATGGAATTCAAGCCCTTAAAAATAGCCATTTTGCAAACGACCTCGGATTTCGACGAAACCAGTTTTGTTGGGTCCGTGATGCCGAGTTATTGCTAGATTCCAAATTTCATAATTTTTCGAATCAATATGTGAGCGTGGCAAAGGAAAACGCGTTTGACCAGTTTCAGTTGATTTTAATCGACTGGAAAATGGCCATTTTTCTAACGGTCTCAGAATTTGACGAAATTAGTTTTGTTAGGACCGTATCGTCAATACGAAGCTAGAAATAAATTTTCTGGAATTTTTAGAGTCTGTATGTGTCCCCGGTAAATTGAAATGTGCGTTTAAATTGAATATATAAAGATTTATATTTTAAATCCAGTGGAAACTGATCGAAACAACCAAACTAGCTTATGAAACATATCCCATTGCGTTTGGAATGGGGGTAATTAGCTAGGGACGACAGTCGTTGGGTTGGATTTGGGGTTTGAATGCAAAATATGTACTTTTGAAATTTAAAAATATTAAATTATTTTCTATAAAGGGCCAAAACTGTCAAACCCTAATTACTTTTCAAGCCCCGGTCAAACCCGCGCCTCCTCTTCTGAAATCGACGATAGCCACTTCCTCTCCTTCCCTCTCATTTTCCGTCCAACCTGTTCATCAATAATCAAGCCGCCAAAAGCAAAGCTCAAGAGCACTAAGAGATCTTCACGACGACCCGTCGAGATGGATTTTTTTTGCTCCCCCTACTGGCCAAAATCGCAGCTCCAAGGCGCCGTGTTCATTCGCAGATTATGAGGTGGTGGGCCCACCGAACTGCACGCCTTTTCAGGCGATGATGGAGGAGGGTGGCGGCCACGATGTGGTGGTATCCGATCGAGGCTAAAGGGTTTGATGGGCGCGCAAATCGATGCCCTAGGTCGGAGCAAAACGGTTTGAAGGCGGCAAGTATACAGAAGGGGGAAGAAGAACGTTTAAGTGAGTAAATTTTCATTGTTAAATTTTCTGTTTTTTTATATATATAAATTAGTATAGTTTTAAAAATATATAAAAACAGTTTAAAATTAGTTTTAAAAATAAAAACTTATGTAAAACATTGTTTATTTTGAAAAATAAAATAGCATTTATTTTGAACAATATAAATTATAGTTATTTAAATATATAAGTTTAAAATAGAAAATAGCATGGTTTTTAGAAATAAAAATAGAATTGTTTTTGAAAATATCAATACACATGACTTAGAAATATATAAATATACTTTGTTTAGACAAAATATAAATATAGTTTGTTTATAAAATATAAAATCAGTTTGTTTATAAAATATATAGAGCATTGTTTTTATAAAATATATATAGCAGGGAAAAAAAAAGAAACATATACATATGATAAAAAAAAGAATAATATACATTGTTTTGAATAGCGAAATAAAAATATGGTTTTTATATATTGAACTTCAATAAAAATATGGTTTTTGTATATTGAACTTCGAAATAAAAATATGGTTTTTATATATTGAACTTCGAAATAAAAATATGGTTTTTATATATTGAACTTCTAAATAAAAATATGGTTTTTATATATTGAACTTCGAAATAAAAATATGGTTTTTATATATTGAACTTCGAAATAAAAATATGATTTTTATATATTGAATAGCGAAGAAAAAATTCGATTTTTACATAGGTAGTGAAAGCGGGCGACGAAGGTAACAAAAAGGCGAGAACGAAGAAGATTTATATCAAAGTAGAGTCAAGATGTTTGGATAGCTATCGGTGAGAATTTCTCACCTTTCAATTTCTTTTTCTAGTTATATATATACTAGGATGCAGACAGTGTTTAGTAGCACCCGACACCCGTCATCCACAGACCATGGATGGCTTGTTTGTTAAATTGTTTGATTGCAAAAATTAATTAGATTATTTGATTGAAATTGAAAAGTTTGGTGAGAATGAATGGATTTGATTGATGTGTGAATGGCGTGGGCCTTCACTAGTCCAGGGATAAGGCTAGGCCTTGTCCCGTTTCTAGTATCGTGCCGTTATGCCGCCGAAATTTTCTAAAATATGTTAGAAAAATAAAAATATCATTTTATTTAAAGAATGAACTGAATAAAAATTCATATGTCAAAATAAAATGTTTTATCGTTAAAAATATAATTTTTAACGTGAAGTGAATAAAATATTCATTTACAAACCGGACGGTTTGTTTATGTACACCTATTTGAAGGACATTGATTGGGACGATAAATTTTACACATCGCCCAACTGCACAAATAAAATCTATGTTTGATTGTTTGAAACCCCACACGGGTGTTGGGATGAAATTTGAAGTTCACTCATCCTGATTGATTAAATATGTCGATCGATTGATTGACAGGCTGTTATAAGCGTTAGATATCTATATTTGATGCTTATACAGTGTAGTGCACTTTGGTTGATGGTTGATTATTTTTCAATGCTATTATACATGTGTTGTATGAAAATCCATATAATTAACTTTATATGGTAATTGATTGGGCCTCATTCCAATTTGAAAAATAAAGAATATTATAAAATAAAGGTTCATGTGTTGACAGTACTCATCCGTTGAGATTAGTCATGTGTTGAACGAAATATTTTAATAATAAAATTTACATCTTTATCAATATAAAATAAAGGTTCATGTGTTGACAGTACTCATCCATTGAGATTGGTCATGTGTTGAACGAAATATTTTAATAATAAAATTTACATCTTTATCAATATAAAATAAAGGTTCATGTGTTGACAGTACTCATCCATTGAGATTGGTCATGTGTTGAACGAAATATTTTGATAATAACAACTATTTTGAAAAAGAAATATTTGAAATAGAATATTTGAAAATAGAAATTTATGAAGCCGTGTTGATTAGATTGACGCCATTTTGACGTAAACGATATTTATATCGATTTTATTCATTTCGAAATGAATTGAATATAAAACGATTTCGAAATGAATTGAATAGAAAACGATTTCGAAATGAATTGAATAGATAACGATTTCGAAATGAATTGAATATATAACGATTTCGAAATGAATTGAATATATAACGATTTCGAAATGAATTGAGTATATAACGATTTCGAAATGAATTGAATATATAACGATTTCGAAATGAATTGAATATATAACGATTTCGAAATGAATTGAATATAAAACGATTTCGAAATGAATTGAATAGATAACGATTTCAAAATGAATTGAATATATAACGATTTCGAAATGAATTGAATATAAAACGATTTCGAAATGAATTGAATATATAACGAATTTGATTTGAATAGAAAACGAATTTGATTTCAATTGAATATATAACGAATTTGATTCGAATAGAAAACCAATTTGAATTGAATCGAATAGAAAACCAATTTGAATTGAATCGAATAGAAAACCAATTTGAATTGAATCGAATAGAAAACCAATTTGAATTGAATCGAATAGAAAACCAATTTGAATTGAATCGAATAGAAAACCAATTTGAATTGAATCGAATAGAAAACCACTTTGAATTGAATCGAATTGAAACCGAATTCAAATTGAATTGAAACCGAATTGAAATGAATTCAAATTGAATTGAAATTTGAATTGAATAGAAATGAATTTTAAAACGAATTTATAAAGAAGAATTCAATTTTGATTTGAATTGAAATGGAAGTTGAAATCGTTTTTGAAACGAATTCAAAACTATTTATAAAATTCGTTTTAAATAGAAATCGATGAAATATATATTATATATATTATATATATAATATAATGGCCTGAATAGAACGCGCCGCGCCGCGGCAGTTCGTGAATTTCGACCATTTATTTCAAACGGACATTACGGGAGATCCGACCGTCGGATTCTCCTGAAACTGGAACCGTTGGGTTCGTATCGAAAAGAGCTTTCTAAGGAATATTAGAAATTAGAAATCTAACGGTTGGATTTGGAATTATGTCCAAATCAAATTTGAAAAAGGTCGTTGTAAGTGCAGTTCGATGGCCATTGATGGAAATCGACTGTACGGGCCTTGATAAAATTATTAAAAATAGTAATAATTTGTGTAAAATCATAAGAAATGATTTAGAAAGAACTGGGATGAAAAATCCCATATTTAAAAGATAAAAATAGATTTTTATCGAAATGAACTAGTTTTGAACTAGAAATATAATTCTATTTATTTTTAAATAAATAAATTGAATTTGAAAAAGGGTTTTAAAAATAACCAGAATTCCCAATGATTGCATTGGAGTGGATTTGAATCGAAATTGTCTTCGGAATATTTCGATGTTGGAATTCGTGATTATACAGATGTTGTCATGGAAATTTGAAAGATATATATTTATATCGTTATTTCCAATACGACATTTGTTAAATCGTAGAATTTGATATTGAATATAAGCCGATATATTTTCTATTTAGAGCCTTGTATTGAATATTAAATGTGATTTGGGGTTTGTCGTGAATGGTGTCTTCACTAACACTGTTCTTGAACCCAGTTGAGAAAAGATTAAATCTTTTTGTTTAGATTTAACGAAGTGTACCCATTAAATAATATTTAATTGGAATTGAATCGATATTGATTTTTGGGTTTATCGTGAACAGTGTTTTAAATAACACTCGTTCTTTAACCCGATAATTAATGAATGTGATTTTGGGTTTATCGTGAACAGTGTTTTAAATAACACTCGTTCTTTAACCCGATAATTAATGAATGTGATTTTGGGTTTACTGTGAACCGTGTTTTAAATGACACTGATTCTTTAACCCAATCGAAGATTAAAACTAAGTGGAGTTTTAATGAATTTTTAATTAGATTGAAATGATCGAAAATGGAGTATCACCAGTTTTGCTTCAGGCGATAGTTAAATCTTTAATTAGATTTGAACGTGAAATGGTAATTGAATTTACCGATAACACTGTGGTGTTAGATATGAAGTATTACCAGTTTTACTTCATGGGATGAATAGGTTGGGATGGGGAAATTAAAATAAATAATTACTTCGGTAAGGTTCGCTAATCCCGACTAGTTTGAATTGAGATTCAAAAATAGAATAAAGAATAAATTCAAGGAATTTATCTTGGATAAAATTAATGGGAACCTTTCCCTATGAATGTGAAATTTAGAAACTAACTGTCGGTTAGCCAAGCAGAATGGTTTTCTGAATATTGATCTGATGTTGGTTTCGGCCTTCGGGGTTAATATTTGGGAAATTATTCTCTTGATTAATTTACGGTTAGTGACTGATGAATTGGAATGAGGCGTATGTTGTGTTTGTGTAACACTTATTTAAAATATACGCGAGTTATTCGGAAAGACCGGGCTTATCCCATTCTGAATAACTGATATGACGATAAGTCGAAGATGAAGACGGTGGTCGAAGACCAGAAGTCTTCACGTTGTTTGGGTGATTACTGATGATCTTGATTGGGCTGTACACCCAAGAAGATGGAAACAGTTGGTGATCGTCCAGACGTACTTGGAGATCGATGGATATGCGGGGTACTAGGTGCCTCCGGTTTCGTTCAGACCCAAAACGAACTTGTAAATGGACTGTGTGTCTGACATTGGATTTTAGCCCGTGTGATTGATCTCTATTAAATATATATCTGTTTGGCGGCGGAGAATTTATTCTCTTGCTTAACGCCCTTCTCTGAGACGTACGAGCTCAGGGGTTATATATTGATGGATATCAAACGCATGGAGTGAATTGCCTGTGTGGCATGCCTAAGTGGCAATTGATCGAGACTTCTGTTGAAAAGCAAAGTCTTGTGGTGTTGATCAAAACAAGGCCTTTGTGGCGTAGCTTTGTGTAACGTTTACTTCGCGAGTTTCACACCCGGTATGAACCAAAAACGGGAGACGGACCTCAGGAAGGGCCTACGTTTCCTCCTAGCTAAAAGTGGCGTCAGTGGTTTTTCATGCCCTGACGAGTTTGACTTATGTTGTTGTTGCTGTTGTGAGGCGCTTCAGATTGATCGGTCGTTCTCGAACCGATGGAGTCATTTAGTTGGCTCGCTTACACCCCAAAGGGCGGCGAAACGTAGTGCTCAGGTATAATAATCCACATCGGTGGACCGGCCCTGTCGCTCCAAGGCTTGCCTGCGCGCTTGCCTGAGACTCGGGCTAGGCAGTCTCGAATCAGTAAGGATATTGCCCCTAGCCTCGGTTCATACCATAAATGATAACCCAACTTCCAATACGACGTCTTGCGGTTTTGATTGTAAACTTATATATGGCGACATAGTGTTATGGGGCATTCATGCCGCCTATGATTGATACTTATGATTTGAAGTTGTTTTATACACTATGCACTTATAGTAGTATCAAATGATTTGTTTTAAACGTATCAAGCATTCTTTGGCTGTTATAAGGGAAAACCCTATCCTCGGCTGCGTTGCATTGTGTGATGGGACCTGGGTCTTATAACAACTTCATTTTTCTTTATTTAGCATTGCGCTGTTTGTTTTATGCACTGGTGTTCTTGGGAGGAAACCCGTTCCGTGTTATACGGCGTGGTCCCTTGATTTACCTAACTTTAAAAATAAAGATTAATAACTGTTTTAGTTCTCACACCAGTCCCATGACTGACCTGGAGTTTATTGTTTTAACCTAAACTCTGGGTGCCCCTATTTTCCGCACGGGCAGCTAGTAGTTTTGGTTTTGCAGATTTATATTCACAGGATCCTGGTTTGCAGCTGGAATGATATCCAGAAAGCTCTGTATCCGTATATCACCTTCAGTTGTGCTTTGTATTATTTTCCGCTGTTATATAATTTATTGTAATCTCTGATATTTATCGAATGTAATTTATTCATTTATACTCTGTATATTCTTGTATCTGATGGCATTGTTGTAATAACAATGAAATGTCCTTCTGTTTGTGTTCTGATTTGTCCTGTTCTCAAACGATCAGGGGTTTCGAACGGTCTAGATCGGTTTAACGACTGATTCAGATCGAGCGAAATTCCCGGCCGTCACATTTGGTATCAGAACTTTGGTTTACAAAGTTCAGAGAACAAGACACATTAGAACCATACGAAAGAATTCATCAGATATTGGATTAGTAATATCCAATGAGAATGACTCGTTAGAGATAGGATCAGTGGTATCCTAGAACGAGTGTGAAGAGTATATTTTTTAAATGAAAACAAAATTTTGTTTTGAAAAGTTAAATCAATTATTCATATTTGATTATTTATCTATATTGATTAGGACAGTCCAGTATATAAAGATTTCGCATACACGCCTTGCAAACGTGTATTTGAAGTTTTAATATACTGGATAGATATAGAATCACACTCTAGTCGCCCGGAGATGATGTTGATAATGACCATGGCATCATCAATATTTATGTTCGTGCTCCGAACGTGTAATATCTATATATTTCCTATTGACTGGTGTGAGAACCAAAATTAGATAGGGCCTATTGTTGTGATTTGGCATCAAAAATTTGAATTTTGTATATGTATCAAAATTATGAATTTGAAACTCTAATTCACTAATTGATTGATGTTTGTGTTGTTTGTTTATTTGGTTGATAATTTTGAACCATTATGCCTAATTGAATCAAATAATGAATTGTATTGAAATTTGGTCGCATTTGCTTGCATATACTTGCACTTACATTGAACAGGTCATAGCAAGGAGGCTAGAGCAGAGAATAAAATTTGTTTGCCCGACAAATAGGTACATGTTTACTACATAATTTACTGTTTTGTTTGGGTGATGATGATTTTATGAGCCTATTGGCTAGCCGCTTGGCTTTTTCTTTTTCTTTTTGAGATCTGAAGGACCGGGGAAGCTATTTGAGATTTCCCGATGCTCCCATTGCAGGGGAGGTTATGGCGAAATTTTTCGAAAATTTAGGGTGTTAGCCAAATTTTTGAAGAATTTGAAAATTCTCAGAAACTGAAAAGTTGGAGAACGAAAGCCAGATCGAACGTAGAGTTGATTAATCAAACCACTTTCGACTTTGTTCCTTTTCGAGGACGAAAAGTTTTAAGTGGGGGAGATTGTAATAACCCGAAAATCTGGGCCAGTTTAAAATTTTTATTTTGGCAATTTTAGCGAATTTTGAATATTTAAAATAGATTATTTTAAATAATATCGACGGGAAATTTATTTTGAATATAATTCGACGTATATATTATATACGTCGTCGTTAGAATATAAATATTTATTTATATTTATAAATGGAATTGAAAATGGCGCGGTAGTTCGATAATTCGATTTCAAACTTCAATTGAATGTACCGGGTGCAAAACGATCCGGATTTTAGCGAAACAAAAAACATTAGGATCTAATTGTGAATACCTCTCCAACGAATCCGACTAATCAAAATTTCATAGCGGGAATCAAAAGATATGTCCAGTTGAAAATTCTGAATAGTCGCTATGGAATTCAGGCCCTTAAAAATAGTCATTTTGCAAACGACCTCGGATTTCGACGAAACCAGTTTTGTTGGGTCCGTGATGCCGAGTTATTGCTAGATTCCAAATTTCATAATTTTTCGAATCAATATGTGAGCGTGGCAAAGGAAAACGCGTTTGACCAGTTTCAGTTGATTTTAATCGACTGGAAAATGGCCATTTTTCTAACGGTCTCAGAATTTGACGAAATTAGTTTTGTTAGGACCGTATCGTCAATACGAAGCTAGAAATAAATTTTCTGGAATTTTTAGAGTTTGTATGTGTTCCCGGTAAATTGAAATGTGCGTTTAAATTGAATATATAAAGATTTATATTTTAAATCCAGTGGAAACTGATCGAAACAACCAAACTAGCTTACGAAACATATCCCATTGCGTTTGGAATGGGGGTAATTAGCTAGGGACGACAGTCGTTGGGTTGGATTTGGGGTTCGAATGCAAAATATGTATTTTTGAAATTTAAAAATTTTAAATTATTTTCTATAAAGGGCCAAAACTGTCAAACCCTAATTACTTTTCAAGCCCCGGTCAAACCCGCGCCTCCTCTTCTGAAATCGACGATAGCCACTTCCTCTCCTTCCCTCTCATTTTCCGTCCAACCTGTTCATCAATAATCAAGCCGCCAAAAGCAAAGCTCAAGAGCACTAAGAGATCTTCATGAAGACCCGTCGAGATGGATTTTTTTTGCTCCCCCTACTGGCCAAAATCGCAGCTCCAAGGCGCCGTGTTCATTCGCAGATTATGAGGTGGTGGGCCCACCGAACTGCACGCCTTTTCAGGCGATGATGGAGGAGGGTGGCGGCCACGATGTGGTGGTATCCGATCGAGGCTAAAGGGTTTGATGGGCGCGCAAATCGATGCCCTAGGTCGGAGCAAAACGGTTTGAAGGCGGCAAGTATACAGAAGGGGGAAGAAGAACGTTTAAGTGAGTAAATTTTCATTGTTAAATTTTCTGTTTTTTTATATATATAAATTAGTATAGTTTTAAAAATATATAAAAACAATTTAAAATTAGTTTTAAAAATAAAAACTTATGTAAAACATTGTTTATTTTGAAAAATAAAATAGCATTTATTTTGAACAATATAAATTATAGTTATTTAAATATATAAGTTTAAAATAGAAAATAGCATGGTTTTTAGAAATAAAAATAGAATTGTTTTTGAAAATATCAATACACATGACTTAGAAATATATAAATATACTTTGTTTAGATAAAATATAAATATAGTTTGTTTATAAAATATAAAATCAGTTTGTTTATAAAATATATAGAGCATTGTTTTTATAAAATATATATAGCAGGGAAAAAAAAAGAAACATATACATATGATAAAAAAAAAGAATAATATACATTGTTTTGAATAGCGAAATAAAAATATGGTTTTTATATATTGAACTTCAATAAAAATATGGTTTTTGTATATTGAACTTCGAAATAAAAATATGGTTTTTATATATTGAACTTCGAAATAAAAATATGGTTTTTATATATTGAACTTCGAAATAAAAATATGGTTTTTATATATTGAACTTCGAAATAAAAATATGGTTTTTATATATTGAACTTCGAAATAAAAATATGATTTTTATATATTGAATAGCGAAGTAAAAATTCGATTTTTACATAGGTAGTGAAAGCGGGCGACGAAGGTAACAAAAAGGCGAGAACGAAGAAGATTTATATCAAAGTAGAGTCAAGATGTTTGGATAGCTATCGGTGAGAATTTCTCACCTTTCAATTTCTTTTTCTAGTTATATATATACTAGGATGCAGACAGTGTTTAGTAGCACCCGACACCCGTCATCCACAGACCATGGATGGCTTGTTTGTTAAATTGTTTGATTGCAAAAATTAATTAGATTATTTGATTGAAATTGAATTGTTTGGTGAGAATGAATGGATTTGATTGATGTGTGAATGGCGTGGGCCTTCACTAGTCCAGGGATAAGGCTAGGCCTTGTCCCGTTTCTAGTATCGTGCCGTTATGCCGCCGAAATTTTCTAAAATATGTTAGAAAAATAAAAATATCATTTTATTTAAAGAATGAACTGAATAAAAATTCATATGTCAAAATAAAATGTTTTATCGTTAAAAATATAATTTTTAACGTGAAGTGAATAAAATATTCATTTACAAACCGGACGGTTTGTTTATGTACACCTATTTGAAGGACATTGATTGGGACGATAAATTTTACACATCGCCCAACTGCACAAATAAAATCTGTGTTTGATTGTTTGAAACCCCACACGGGTGTTGGGATGAAATTTGAAGTTCACTCATCCTGATTGATTAAATATGTCGATCGATTGATTGACAGACTATTATAAGCGTTAGATATCTATATTTGATGCTTATACAGTGTAGTGCACTTTGGTTGATGGTTGATTATTTTTCAATGCTATTATACATGTGTTGTATGAAAATCCATATAATTAACTTTATATGGTAATTGATTGGGCCTCATTCCAATTTGAAAAATAAAGAATATTATAAAATAAAGGTTCATGTGTTGACAGTACTCATCCGTTGAGATTAGTCATGTGTTGAACGAAATATTTTAATAATAAAATTTACATCTTTATCAATATAAAATAAAGGTTCATGTGTTGACAGTACTCATCCATTGAGATTGGTCATGTGTTGAACGAAATATTTTAATAATAAAATTTACATCTTTATCAATATAAAATAAAGGTTCATGTGTTGACAGTACTCATCCATTGAGATTGGTCATGTGTTGAACGAAATATTTTGATAATAACAACTATTTTGAAAAAGAAATATTTGAAATAGAATATTTGAAAATAGAAATTTATGAAGCCGTGTTGATTAGATTGACGCCATTTTGACGTAAACGATATTTATATCGATTTTATTCATTTCGAAATGAATTGAATATAAAACGATTTCGAAATGAATTGAATAGAAAACGATTTCGAAATGAATTGAATAGATAACGATTTCGAAATGAATTGAATATATAACGATTTCGAAATGAATTGAATATATAACGATTTCGAAATGAATTGAATATATAACGATTTCGAAATGAATTGAATATATAACGATTTCGAAATGAATTGAATATATAACGATTTCGAAATGAATTGAATATAAAACGATTTCGAAATGAATTGAATAGATAACGATTTCGAAATGAATTGAATATATAACGATTTCGAAATGAATTGAATATAAAACGATTTCGAAATGAATTGAATATATAACGAATTTGATTTGAATAGAAAACGAATTTGATTTCAATTGAATATATGACGAATTTGATTCGAATAGAAAACCAATTTGAATTGAATCGAATAGAAAACCAATTTGAATTGAATCGAATAGAAAACCAATTTGAATTGGATCGAATAGAAAACCAATTTGAATTGAATCGAATAGAAAACCAATTTGAATTGAATCGAATAAAAAACCAATTTGAATTGAATCGAATAGAAAACCAATTTGAATTGAATCGAATAGAAAACCACTTTGAATTGAATCGAATTGAAACCGAATTCAAATTGAATTGAAACCGAATTGAAATGAATTCAAATTGAATTGAAATTTGAATTGAATAGAAATGAATTTTAAAACGAATTTATAAAGAAGAATTCAATTTTGATTTGAATTGAAATGGAAGTTGAAATTGTTTTTGAAACGAATTCAAAACTATTTATAAAATTCGTTTTAAATAGAAATCAACGAAATATATATTATATATATTATATATATAATATAATGGCCTGAATAGAACGCGCCGCGCCGCGGCAGTTCGTGAATTTCGACCAATTATTTCAAACGGACATTAAGGGAGATCCGACCGTCGGATTCTCCTGAAACCGGAACCGTTGGGTTCGTATCGAAAAGAGCTTTCTAAGGAATATTAGAAATTAGAAATCTAACGGTTGGATTTGGAATTATGTCCAAATCAAATTTGAAAAAGGTCGCTGTAAGTGCAGTTCGATGGCCATTGATGGAAATCGACTGTACGGGCCTTGATAAAATTATTAAAAATAGTAATAATTTGTGTAAAATCATAAGAAATGATTTAGAAAGAACTAGGATGAAAAATCCCATATTTAAAAAGATAAAAATAGATTTTTATCGAAATGAACTAGTTTTGAACTAGAAATATAATTCTATTTATTTTTAAATAAATAAATTGAATTTGAAAAAGGGTTTTAAAAATAACCAGAATTCTCAATGATTGCATTGGAGTGGATTTGAATCGAAATTGTCTTCGGAATATTTCGATGTTGGAATTCGTGATTATACAGATGTTGTCATGGAAATTTGAAAGATATATATTTATATCGTTATTTCCAATACGACATTTGTTAAATCGTAGAATTTGATATTGAATATAAGCCGATATATTTTCTATTTAGAGCCTTGTATTGAATATTAAATGTGATTTGGGGTTTGTCGTGAATGGTGTCTTCACTAACACTGTTCTTGAACCCAGTTGAGAATAGATTAAATCTTTTTATTTAGATTTAACGAAGTGTACCCATTAAATAATATTTATTTGGAATTGAATCGATATTGATTTTTGGGTTTATCGTGAACAGTGTTTTAAATAACACTCGTTCTTTAACCCGATAATTAATGAATGTGATTTTGGGTTTATCGTGAACAGTGTTTTAAATAACACTCGTTCTTTAACCCGATAATTAATGAATGTGATTTTGGGTTTACCGTGAACCGTGTTTTAAATGACACTGATTCTTTAACCCAGTCGAATATTAAAACTAAGTGGAGTTTTAATGAATTTTTAATTAGATTGAAATGATCGAAAATGGAGTATCACCAGTTTTGCTCCAGGCGATAGTTAAATCTTTAATTAGATTTGAACGTGAAATGGTAATTGAATTTACCGATAACACTGTGGTGTTAGATATGAAGTATTACCAGTTTTACTTCATGGGATGAATAGGTTGGGATGGGGAAATTAAAATAAATAATTACTTCGGTAAGGTTCGCTAATCCCGACTAGTTTGAATTGAGATTCAAAAATAGAATAAAGAATAAATTCAAGGAATTTATCTTGGATAAAATTAATGGGAACCTTTCCCTATGAATGTGAAATTTAGAAACTAACTGTCGGTTATCCAAGCAGAATGGTTTTCTGAATATTGATCTGATGTTGGTTTCGGCCTTCGGGGTTAATATTTGGGGAATTATTCTCTTGATTAATTTACAGTTAGTGACTGATGAATTGGAATGAGGCGTATGTTGTGTTTGTGTAACACTTATTTAAAATATACGCGAGTTATTCGGAAAGACCGGGTTTATCCCATTCTGAATAACTGATACGACGATAAGTCGAAGATGAAGACGGTGGTCGAAGACCAGAAGTCTTCACGTCGTTTGGGTGATTACTGATGATCTTGATTGGGCTGTACACCCAAGAAGATGGAAACAGTTGGTGATCGTCCAGACGTACTTAGAGATCGATGGATATGCGGGGTACTAGGTGCCTCCGGTTTCGTTCAGACCCATAACGGACTTGTAAATGGACTGTGTGTCTGACATTGGATTTTAGCCCGTGTGATTGATCTCTATTAAATATATATCTGTTTGGCGGCGGAGAATTTATTCTCTTGCTTAACGCCCTTCTCTGAGACGTACGAGCTCAGGGGTTATATATTGATGGATATCAAACGCATGGAGTGAATTGCCTGTGTGGCATGCCTAAGTGGCAATTGATCGAGGCTTCTGTTGAATAGCAAAGTCTTGTGGTGTTGATCAAAGCAAGGCCTTTGTGGCGTAGCTTTGTGTAACGTTTACTTCGCGAGTTTCACACACGGTATGAACCAAAAACGGGAGACGGACCTCAGGGAGGGCCTATGTTTCCTCCTAGCTAAAAGTGGCGTCAGTGGTTTTACACGCCCTGACGAGTTTGACTTATGTTGTAGTTGCTGTTGTGAGGCGCCTCGGATTGATCGGTCGTTCTCGAACCGATGGAGTCATTTAGTTGGCTCGCTTACGCCCCAAAGGGCGGCGAAACGTAGTGCTCAGGTATAATAATCCACATCGGTGGACCGGCCCTGTCGCTCCAAGGCTTGCCTGCGCGCTTGCCTGAGACTCGGGCTAGGCAGTCTCGAATCAGTGAGGATCTTGCCCCTAGCCTCGGTTCATACCATAAATGATAACCCAACTTCCAATACGACGTCTTGCGGTTTTGATTGTAAACTTATATATGGCGACATAGTGTTATGGGGCATTCATGCCGCCTATGATTGATACTTATGATTTGAAGTTGTTTTATACACTATGCACTTATAGTAGTATCAAATGATTTGTTTTAAACGTATCAAGCATTCTTTGGCTGTTATAAGGGAAAACCCTATCCTCGGCTGCGTTGCATTGTGTGATGGGACCTGGGTCTTATAACAGCTTCATTTTTCTTTATTTAGCATTGCGCTGTTTGTTTTATGCACTGGTGTTCTTGGGAGGAAACTCGTTCCGTGTTATACGGCGTGGTCCCTTGATTTACCTAACTTTAAAAATAAAGATTAATAACTGTTTTAGTTCTCACACAAGTCCCATGACTGACCTGGAGTTTATTGTTTTAACCTAAACTCTGGGTGCCCCTATTTTCCGCACGGGCAGCTAGTAGTTTTGGTTTTGCAGATTTATATTCACAGGATCCTGGTTTGCAGCTGGAATGATATCCGGAAAGCTCTGTATCCGTATATCACCTTCAGTTGTGCTTTGTATTATTTTCCGCTGTTATATAATTTATTGTAATCTCTGATATTTATCGAATGTAATTTATTCATTTATACTCTGTATATTCTTGTATCTGATGGCATTGTTGTAATAACAATGAAATGTCCTTCTGTTTGTGTTCTGATTTGTCCTGTTCTCAAACGATCAGGGGTTTCGAACGGTCTAGATCGGTTTAACGACTGATTCAGATCGAGCGAAATTCCCGGCCGTCACATTTGGTATCAGAGCTTTGGTTTACAAAGCTCAGAGAACAAGACACATTAGAACCATACGAAAGAATTCATCAGATATTGGATTAGTAATATCCAATGAGAATGACTCGTTAGAGATAGGATCAGTGGTATCCTAGAACGAGTGTGAAGAGTATATTTTTTAAATGAAAACAAAATTTTGTTTTGAAAAGTTAAATCAATTATTCATATTTGATTATTTATCTATATTGATTAGGACAGTCCAGTATATTAAGATTTCGCATACACGCCTTGCAAACGTGTATTTGAAGTTTTAATATACTGGATAGATATAGAATCACACTCTAGTCGCCCGGAGATGATGTTGATAATGACCATGGCATCATCAATATTTATGTTCGTGCTCCGAACGTGTAATATCTATATATTTCCTATTGACTGGTGTGAGAACCAAAATTAGATAGGGCCTATTGTTGTGATTTGGCATCAAAAATTTGAATTTTGTATATGTATCAAAATTATGAATTTGAAACTCTAATTCACTAATTGATTGATGTTTGTGTTGTTTGTTTATTTGGTTGATAATTTTGAACCATTATGCCTAATTGAATCAAATAATGAATTGTATTGAAATTTGGTCGCATTTGCTTGCATATACTTGCACTTACATTGAACAGGTCATAGCAAGGAGGCTAGAGCAGAGAATAAAATTTGTTTGCCCGACAAATAGGTACATGTTTACTACATAATTTACTTTTTGTTTGGGTGATGATGATTTTATGAGCCTATTGGCTAGCCGCTTGGCTTTTTCTTTTTCTTTTTGAGATCTGAAGGACCGGGGAAGCTATTTGAGATTTCCCGATGCTCCCATTGCAGGGGAGGTTATGGCGAAATTTTTCGAAAATTTAGGGTGTTAGCCAAATTTTTGAAGAATATGAAAATTCTCAGAAACTGAAAAGTTGGAGAATGAAAGCCAGATCGAACGTAGAGTTGATTAATCAAACCACTTTCGACTTTGTTCCTTTTCGGGGACGAAAAGTTTTAAGTGGGGGAGGTTGTAATAACCCGAAAATCCGGGCCAGTTTAAAATTTTTATTTAGGCAATTTTAGCGAATTTTGAATATTTAAAATAGATTATTTTAAATAATATCGACGGGAAATTTATTTTGAATATAATTCGACGTATATATAATATACGTCGTCGTTAGAATATAAATATTTATTTATATTTATAAAAGGAATTGAAAATGGCGCGGTAGTTCGATAATTCGATTTCAAACTTCAATTGAATGTATCGGGTGCAAAACGATCCGGATTTTAGCGAAACCAAAAACATTAGGATCTAATTGTGAATACCTCTCCAACGAATCCGACTAATCGAAATTTCATAGCGGGAATCAAAAGATATGTCCAGTTGAAAATTCTGAATAGTCGCTATGGAATTCAGGCCCTTAAAAATAGCCATTTTGCAAACGACCTCGGATTTCGACGAAACCAGTTTTTTTGGGTCCGTGATGCCGAGTTATTGCTAGATTCCAAATTTCATAATTTTTCGAATCAATATGTGAGCGTGGCAAAGGAAAACGCGTTTGACCAGTTTCAGTTGATTTTAATCGACTGGAAAATGGCCATTTTTCTAACGGTCTCAGAATTTGACGAAATTAGTTTTGTTAGGACCGTATCGTCAATACGAAGCTAGAAATAAATTTTTTGGAATTTTTAGAGTCTGTGTGTGTCCCTGGTAAATTGAAATGTGCGTTTAAATTGAATATATAAAGATTTATATTTTAAATCCAGTGGAAACTGATCGAAACAACCAAACTAGCTTACGAAACATATCCCATTGCGTTTGGAATGGGGGTAATTAGCTAGGGACGACAGTCGTTGGGTTGGATTTGGGGTTCGAATGCAAAATATGTATTTTTGAAATTTAAAAATTTTAAATTATTTTCTATAAAGGGCCAAAACAGTCAAACCCTAATTACTTTTCAAGCCGCGGTCAAACCCGCGCCTCCTCTTCTGAAATCGACGATAGCCACTTCCTCTCCTTCCCTCTCATTTTCCGTCCAACCTGTTCATCAATAATCAAGCCGCCAAAAGCAAAGCTCAAGAGCACAAAGAGATCTTCACGAAGACCCGTCGAGATGGATTTTTTTTGCTCCCCCTACTGGCCAAAATCGCAGCTCCAAGGCGCCGTGTTCATTCGCAGATTATGAGGTGGTGGGCCCACCGAACTGCACGCCTTTTCAGGCGATGATGGAGGAGGGTGGCGGCCACGATGTGGTGGTATCCGATCGAGGCTAAAGGGTTTGATGGGCGCGCAAATCGATGCCCTAGGTCGGAGCAAAAGGGTTTGAAGGCGGCAAGTATACAGAAGGGGGAAGAAGAACGTTTAAGTGAGTAAATTTTCATTGTTAAATTTTCAGTTTTTTTATATATATAAATTAGTATAGTTTTAAAAATATATAAAAACAGTTTAAAATCAGTTTTAAAAATAAAAACTTAGGTAAAACATTGTTTATTTTGAAAAATAAAATAGCATTTATTTTGAACAATATAAATTACAGTTATTTAAATATATAAGTTTAAAATAGAAAATAGCATGGTTTTTAGAAATAAAAATAGAATTGTTTTTGAAAATATCAATACACATGACTTAGAAATATATAAATATACTTTGTTTAGATAAAATATAAATATAGTTTGTTTATAAAATATAAAATCAGTTTGTTTATAAAATATATAGAGCATTGTTTTTATAAAATATATATAGCAGGGAAAAAAAGAAGAAACATATACATATGATAAAAAAAAAGAATAATATACATTGTTTTGAATAGCGAAATAAAAATATGGTTTTTATATATTGAACTTCAATAAAAATATGGTTTTTATATATTGAACTTCGAAATAAAAATATGGCTTTTATATATTGAACTTCGAAATAAAAATATGGTTTTTATATATTGAACTTCGAAATAAAAATATGGTTTTTATATATTGAACTTCGAAATAAAAATATGGTTTTTATATATTGAACTTCGAAATAAAAATATGATTTTTATATATTGAATAGCGAAGTAAAAATTCGATTTTTACATAGGTAGTGAAAGCGGGCGACGAAGGTAACAAAAAGGCGAGAACGAAGAAGATTTATATCAAAGTAGAGTCAAGATGTTTGGATAGCTATCGGTGAGAATTTCTCACCTTTCAATTTCTTTTTCTAGTTATATATATACTAGGATGCAGACGGTGTTTAGTAGCACCCGACACCCGTCATCCACAGACCATGGATGGCTTGTTTGTTAAATTGTTTGATTGCAAAAATTAATTAGATTATTTGATTGAAATTGAATTGTTTGGTGAGAATGAATGGATTTGATTGATGTGTGAATGGCGTGGGCCTTCACTAGTCCGGGGATAAGGCTAGGCCTTGTCCCGTTTCTAGTATCGTGCCGTTATGCCGCCGAAATTTTCTAAAATATGTTAGAAAAAAAAATATCATTTTATTTAAAGAATGAACTGAATAAAAATTCATATGTCAAAATAAAATGTTTTATCGTTAAAAATATAATTTTTAACGTGAAGTGAATAAAATATTCATTTACAAACCGGAGGGTTTTTTATGTACACCTATTTGAAGGACATTGATTGGGACGATAAATTTTACACATCGCCCAACTGCACAAATAAAATCTGTGTTTGATTGTTTGAAACCCCACACGGGTGTTGGGATGAAATTTGAATTTCACTCATCCTGATTGATTAAATATGTCGATCGATTGATTGACAGGCTGTTATAAGCGTTAGATATCTATATTTGATGCTTATACAGTGTAGTGCACTTTGGTTGATGGTTGATTATTTTTCAATGCTATTATACATGTGTTGTATGAAAATCCATATAATTAACTTTATATGATAATTGATTGGGCCTCATTCCAAATTGAAAAATAAAGAATATTATAAAATAAAGGTTCATGTGTTGACAGTACTCATCCGTTGAGATTAGTCATGTGTTGAACGAAATATTTTAATGATAAAATTTACATCTTTATCAATATAAAATAAAGGTTCATGTGTTGACAGTACTCATCCATTGAGATTGTTCATGTGTTGAACGAAATATTTTAATAATAAAATTTACATCTTTATCAATATAAAATAAAGGTTCATGTGTTGACAGTACTCATCCATTGAGATTGGTCATGTATTGAACGAAATATTTTGATAATAACAACTATTTTGAAAAAGAAATATTTGAAATAGAATATTTGAAAATAGAAATTTATGAAGCCGCGTTGATTAGATTGACGCCATTTTGACGTAAACGATATTTATATCGATTTTATTCATTTCGAAATGAATTGAATATAAAACGATTTCGAAATGAATTGAATAGAAAACGATTTCGAAATGAATTGAATATATAACGATTTCGAAATGAATTGAATATATAACGATTTCGAAATGAATTGAATATATAACGATTTCGGAATGAATTGAATATATAACGATTTCGAAATGAATTGTATATATAACGATTTCGAAATGAATTGAATATATAACGATTTCGAAATGAATTGAATATAAAACGATTTCGAAATGAATTGAATAGATAACGATTTCGAAATGAATTGAATATATAACGATTTCGAAATGAATTGAATATAAAACGATTTCGAAATGAATTGAATATATAACGAATTTGATTTGAATAGAAAACGAATTTGATTTCAATTGAATATATAACGAATTTGATTCGAATAGAAAACCAATTTGAATTGAATCGAATAGAAAACCAATTTGAATTGAATCGAATAGAAAACCAATTTGAATTGAATCGAATAGAAAACCAATTTGAATTGAATCGAATAGAAAACCAATTTGAATTGAATCGAATAGAAAACCAATTTGAATTGAATCGAATAGAAAACCAATTTGAATTGAATCGAATAGAAAACCACTTTGAATTGAATCGAATTGAAACCGAATTCAAATTGAATTGAAACCGAATTGAAATGAATTCAAATTGAATTGAAATTTGAATTGAATAGAAATGAATTTAAAAAACGAATTTATAAAGAAGAATTCAATTTTGATTTGAATTGAAATGGAAGTTGAAATTGTTTTTGAAACGAATTCAAAACTATTTATAAAATTCGTTTTAAATAGAAATCGACGAAATATATATTATATATATTATATATATAATATAATGGCCTGAATAGAACGCGTCGCGCCGCGGCAGTTCGTGAATTTCGACCATTTATTTCAAATGGACATTACGGGAGATCCGACCGTCGGATTCTCCTGAAACCGGAACCGTTGGGTTCGTATCGAAAAGAGCTTTCTAAGGAATATTAGAAATTAGAAATTTAACGGATGGATTTGGAATTATGTCCAAATCAAATTTGAAAAAGGTCGCTGTAAGTGCAGTTCGATGGCCATTGATGGAAATCGACTTTGGGTTTACCGTGAACAGTGTTTTAAATAACACTCGTTCTTTAACCCGATAATTAATGAATGTGATTTTGGGTTTACCGTGAACCGTGTTTTAAATGACACTGATTCTTTAACCCAGTCGAAGATTAAAACTAAGTGGAGTTTTAATGAATTTTTAATTAGATTGAAATGATCGAAAATGGAGTATCACCAGTTTTGCTCCAGGCGATAGTAAAATCTTTAATTAGATTTGAACGTGAAATGGTAATTGAATTTACCGATAACACTGTGGTGTTAGATATGAAGTATTACCAGTTTTACTTCATGGGATGAATAGGTTGGGATGGGGAAATTAAAATAAATAATTACTTCGGTAAGGTTCGCTAATCCCGACTAGTTTGAATTGAGATTCAAAAATAGAATAAAGAATAAATTCAAGGAATTTATCTTGGATAAAATTAATGGGAACCTTTCCCTATGAATGTGAAATTTAGAAACTAACTGTCGGTTAGCCAAGCAGAATGGTTTTCTGAATATTGATCTGATGTTGGTTTCGGCCTTCGGGGTTAATATTTGGGGAATTATTCTCTTGATTAATTTACGGTTAGTGACTGATGAATTGGAATGAGGCGTATGTTGTGTTTGTGTAACACTTATTTAAAATATACGCGAGTTATTCGGAAAGACCGGGTTTATCCCATTCTGAATAACTGATACGACGATAAGTCGAAGATGAAGACGGTGGTCGAAGACCAGAAGTCTTCACGTCGTTTGGGTGATTACTGATGATCTTGATTGGGCTGTACACCCAAGAAGATGGAAACAGTTGGTGATTGTCCAGACGTACTTGGAGATCGATGGATATGCGGGGTGCTAGGTGCCTCCGGTTTCGTTCAGACCCAGAACGGACTTGTAAATGGACTGTGTGTCTGACATTGGATTTTAGCCCGTGTGATTGATCTCTATTAAATATATATCTGTTTGGCGGCGGAGAATTTATTCTCTTGCTTAACGCCCTTCTCTGAGACGTACGAGCTCAGGGGTTATATATTGATGGATATCAAACGCATGGAGTGAATTGCCTGTGTAGCATGCCTAAGTGGCAATTGATCGAGACTTCTGTTGAAAAGCAAATCTTGTGGTGTTGATCAAAGCAAGGCCTTTGTGGCGTAGCTTTGTGTAACGTTTACTTCGCGAGTTTCACACCCGGTATGAACCAAAAACGGGAGACGGACCTCAGGGAGGGCCTACGTTTCCTCCTAGCTAAAAGTGGCGTCAGTGGTTTTACACGCCCTGACGAGTTTGACTTATGTTGTTGTTGCTGTTGCGAGGCGCCTCGGATTGATCGGTCGTTCTCGAACCGATGGAGTCATTTAGTTGGCTCGCTTACGCCCCAAAGGGCGGCGAAACGTAGTGCTCAGGTATAATAATATCGGTGGACCGGCCCTGTCGCTCCAAGGCTTGCCTGCGCGCTTGCCTGAGACTCGGGCTAGGCAGTCTCGAATCAGTGAGGATCTTGCCCCTAGCCTCGGTTCATACCATAAATGATAACCCAACTTCCAATACGACGTCTTGCGGTTTTGATTGTAAACTTATATATGGCGACATAGTGTTATGGGGCATTCATGCCGCCTATGATTGATACTTATGATTTGAAGTTGTTTTATACACTATGCACTTATAGTAGTATCAAATGATTTGTTTTAAACGTATCAAGCATTCTTTGGCTGTTATAAGGGAAAACCCTATCCTCGGCTGCGTTGCATTGTGTGATGGGACCTGGGTCTTATAACAGCTTCATTTTTCTTTATTTAGCATTGCGCTGTTTGTTTTATGCACTGGTGTTCTTGGGAGGAAACCCGTTCCGTGTTATACGGCGTGGTCCCTTGATTTACCTAACTTTAAAAATAAAGATTAATAACTGTTTTAGTTCTCACACCAGTCCCATGACTGACCTGGAGTTTATTGTTTTAACCTAAACTCTGGGTGCCCCTATTTTCCGCACGGGCAGCTAGTAGTTTTGGTTTTGCAGATTTATATTCACAGGATCCTGGTTTGCAGCTGGAATGATATCCGGAAAGCTCTGTATCCGTATATCACCTTCAGTTGTGCTTTGTATTATTTTCCGTTGTTATATAATTTATTGTAATCTCTGATATTTATCGAATGTAATTTATTCATTTATACTCTGTATATTCTTGTATCTGATGGCATTGTTGTAATAACAATGAAATGTCCTTCTGTTTGTGTTCTGATTTGTCCTGTTCTCAAACGATCAGGGGTTTCGAACGGTCTAGATCGGTTTAACGACTGATTCAGATCGAGTGAAATTCCCGGCCGTCACATCCATTTACAAGTTCGTTCTGGGTCTGAACGAAACCGGAGGTACCTTATTCCTCCCCCATATGTCCAATACAGGGGACAGGCCCTCGCTTATTCGTCGATCTCCAAGTATGTCTGGATGATCACCAGTTATTACCTTGTCTTGGGTGTACGGCCCAATTAAGACATCAGTAATCATCCAAACGATGTGAAGACCTCCGGTCTTCAACCACCGTCTTCATCCTCGACACATCATCGAATCAGTTATTCAGAATGGGATAAACCTGGTCTTTTTGAATAACTCGCGTATATAATAAACAAGTGATATAAAACACAACATACGCCTCATTCCAATCCAGAATATTCCTTTATTCAAATATTCTTATACTTTGGAAAAGGTTCCCATTAATTTTATCAAAGATAAATTCTTTAAATTTATTCTTTAATCTTCCTTTGGATATCATTTCAATCTAATTAAAGATTCATTAAAACTCCACTTGGTTTTAATCTTCCCAAAAATCAACATTAACGTTTGTTTAACATGGGAAATCATATCCTGTCTTTAACTGGGTTAAAGAACCAATGTCCTTTAAAACACGGTTCATGATAAACCCAAAATCACATTCCATTCCATCAGCCTTTAACCGTAAATTAGCAAGTGAACAATTCCCTAAGTATTAACCCCGAAGGACGAAACCAACATCAGATCAACACTCAGGAAACCACTCAACTTAACTAACCTCCAGTTAGTTTCTGATTTTCTTAACTCCATTGGGTCTAAGAACAGTATTATTAAAGATACCATTCACGACAACCCAAATCACATTCCATTAATTATGGAATCTTCACGGAAAAACAAATCGATATCAATTTCCATATCCGACCAATAATATAAATGGAATAACGGCAACGCCTCTTAAATTCCATATGTATTAATAGTCTTCCTCCACAGAAGTTCACTTCGATTATCATCAAATCGAATTCCATTCAATTCCAATTTAATATATTAAATTGGAAAATGTTACCTTAGAAAATTCCCGCTAAATCTAAATAAAAAGATGTATAAATCCCAAATCACATTTCATTGTAAATCGGGTTTAAGAACGAATGTCATTAAAAACACAGTTCACAATAAACCCAATTCACATTAGCCTCTAACCGTAAATTAGTAAGAAAACAATCCCCTAAGTATTAACCGCGAAGGCCGAAACCAACATTAGATCATTACCCAGGAAACCATTCAACTTAACTAATCTCCAGTTAGTTTCTAATTTTTTTAACTCCATTCGGTTCAAGAACAGTATTATTAAGGATACCATTCACGACGAACCCAAAATCCAATTTGATATTAAATACAAGGCTCTGAATAGAAAATATATAGCTTATATTCAATATCAAATTCTGAAACCAACAAATATCGTATTGGAATAACGATATATATATCTTCCAAATTCCTCCACAATCTCCGCATAATCACGAAATCCAATATCGAAATATTCCAAGCATAATTTCGATTCAAATCCATTCCAATTCATATATTGGAAATCCTGGTTATTTTTATAACCATTTCAAATCCAATTTATTTATTTTAAAAATATTGGATTTATTATAAATTGAATAACGACAAGGCATTTTTAATTCCATATATATTAACCGTCTTCCTCAACAGAAGCTTACTTCGATTATTTCCAAATCGAATTCCATTCAATTCCAATTTAATATGTTAAATTGGAAAACTTTACTTCAGAAAATGTCCTTTAAATCTTAACAAAAGATTTATAAATTCCAAATCCCATTTCACTGTAAATTGGGTTAAAGAACGAATGTCGCTAAAACACAGTTCACAACAAACCTAATTCACATTTCATCCGTCTCTAACCGTAAATTAGTAAGAGAACAATTCCCTAAGTGTTAACCCCGAAGGCCGAAACCAACATCAGATCAATACCCAGGAAACCACAACTTAACTAATCTCCAGTCAGTTTCTAATTTTCTTAACTCCATTGGGTTTAAGAACAGTATTATTAAAGATACCATTCACGACAAACCCAAAATCCAATTTGATATTAAATACAAGGCTCTGAATAGAAAATATATTGGCTTATATTCAATATCAAATTCTGAAATCAACAAATATCGTATTGGAATAACGATATATTTATATCTTCCAAATTCCTCCACAATATCCGTATAATCACGGAATCCAATATCGAAATATTTCGAAGATAATTTCGATTTAGATCCATTCCAATTAATATATTGGAAATTCTGGTTATTTTCAAAACCATTTCAAATCCAATTTATTTATTTAAAAAAATAATGGGATTATAATTCTAGTTCAAAACTAGTTCATTTCGATAAAAATCTATTTTTATTTTTTCCAATATGGAATTTTTCATCCCAATTCTTTCCAAATCATTTGTTATGATTTTACACAAATTATTGATATTTTTAATAATTTTATCAAGACCCGTACAGTCGATTTCCATAAACGGCCATCGAACTGCAGTTACAGCGACCTTTTCCAAATTAGATTTGGACAAAATTCCAAATCCAACCATTAGATTTCAAAACTCTTGTATTCGTTAGAAAGCTCTTTTCGATACGAACCCAACGGTTCCAGTTTTTGGAGAATCCGTTGGTCGGATCTCCCGAAATGTCCATTCGAAGTCAATGGTAGAAATTCGCGAACTACCGCAGCGCGGCGCGTTCTATTCAGGCCATTATATTATATATATATATATATAATATATATTCCGTCGATTTCCATTTCAAACGTATTTTATAAATCCTTTTAAATTCATTTTCAAAAAGATTTCAATTTCAAATCAAAATTGAATATTCCATATCATCGATATATAAATCGAAAGTATTTTCAAAACATTTGATTTTGAAATCAATTCCTTTTCGATATTCATTATAAAAATGAATAAAATCGATAAAATTTCGTTCACGTTGAAATGGCGTTAATCTAATCAACACGGCTTTATATTTTTAAATATATTCGTGTCCATTCCAAATCAGACATCAAATTTTGATTTTGATATTTTACTGAATATTATTTGAAAATATTCATTATTTTAAAATAATCGTTATTTTAAAATATTCATTCTTTCCGAATTGGAATCAGAAACAGTCAATTACCATATAATTTGATTATATGGATTTCATACAACACATGTATATAACAATAATAATAAACAATCAACCATCATCCAGAGTGCATTCTATACTACATAAGCATCAAATATAAATATCTAACGCTTACAACAACCTGTCAATCCATCGATCGACATACAGCTAATTATCGGGACTAGTGTATGCCATATATCATCCCAATACCCGTGTGGGGTTTCAATCAACAAATAATGATTATTTGTGCAGTTGGACGATGTGTAAAATTTATCATCCCAATCAATATCAGTCAAATGAGTGTACATAAACAAATCATCTATTTGTAAATAAATATTTATTTTATTCATATTCACATTAAAAATTATATTTTTAACTATAAAATAATTTATTTCGTTCCACATCACATAATCAATTTCCACAAAGCAATCACTCAAACAAACAAGTCATCCATGGTCTGTGGACGACGGGTGTCGGGTGCTGCTAAGCACCATCTGCATCCTAGTATATATTTCAACTAGAAAATAAATTAAAAGTGAGAAGTTCTCACTTTTGGGATCCACTCCCCATTCTTTATTTCTGAACGGTTTCGATTTGCCCAAAATTCCAATGCGATCTTTTCCCGCTGTTCATAGTAAAAATCACATTTTTATTATGATGTTTATTTTTAAAAATCATATTTTTATAATGGCACTTCATATATAAAAATCATATATTTTTACAACGCTTCTTTCTATATAAAAATTATATTTTTATGTCTCTACTTCTTATATAAAGATCGAATTTTTGTTTCTACTTCATATATGTAAAAATCGAATTTTTTATCACTACTTCATATATGTAAAAATCGAATTTTTTATCGTTACTTCATATATGTAAAAATCGAATTTTTATCCTTTGTTTACATAAAAAAAATCATATTTTTAATTTAAAACCATGTGGAAAAATCATATCACACATACGATAAAAATAATATTTTTATCGAACTAAAGATCGTATCTTTACATGCTTAAAAATCCTCTCTTTATGTAACAAAAAATCTAATCTTTATGCTATTAAAAATCTAAACTTTATGTTATTAAAAAAAACCTAAACTTTATTATACATAAAAATCTTAACTTTATATACATAAAAATATAGACTTTTCTATTTTAAAAATCAAAACTTTCTCTTTATAAAAATATAAACTTTTCTCTTAATAAAAATATAACTCTTTTATATTAAAACTATAACCTTTCCTCAAAAAAACTTCATAGAAAAAAAAACTGAATTTAAAACAACATTATAGAATTAAAAATCGTAGATTTATGGAATTAAAAATCATGGATTTTATATGAACTAACATCGCAGAAAAGAGAACTTACAGCTAAGATTTAGAAGAGGAGGGGGGTTTGCTCGTTGGCGCAAGGTCGAGGTTGGGGAAGCTCGCTGCTCGTGCGGGGGTGCTCAGGAGGGGCACGGCCTTCTAGTGGTCTCGGAAGCGGCTCCGGCTGATTTGGGGAACGTAGCGTTGGGGATTCGAGCTGGGGAGGGGCGAGATGATCGTTGGTGATGGGGGATCGGAGGTGGGGGAGGCCAGAGGGGGTGCGCCGTGCCTGGCGATGGTAGAGGTTGAGCAAGGTGGAAGATCGGGTAGGGGCGATGGTTTTTTTTTTCGTTTCTTTTTTTATTTTAAATGAACGAGCGTTGACCAGAAGGGGAAGGGGGCTCTTTATAAATAATTATATATTTAATTTATTAATTCCCATAAAGTTACTTTTTCGTTCGATCTCCTATTCAAACCCAACAACTGTCGTCCTTAGCTAATTACCCTCATTTCGAACACAATGTGATATGTTTCGAAACCCAGTTTGGTTGTTTCGATTGGTTTCCATCAAAATCAAAATACAAATCTATATATTGAATTTGAACGCACATTTCAATTTACCGGGGCCACATACGGACTCTAAAAATTTCCAAAAAATATTCTCTAGCTTCTTATTGACGATTCGGTTCTAACAAAACTAAGAAATTTGGAGACCGTTTGAAAAATGGTCATTTTCTGGTCGATCAAAATTGACCGAAACTGTCAAAACACGTTTTCCTTCGCCACGCTCACATATTGCTTTCAAAAATTATGAATTTTGGAATCTAGCAATAACTTGACATCCTAGATCCAAAAAAAGTGGTTTCGTCGAAAATGGAGGTCGTCTGCAAAATTTTCATTTTTAAGGGCTATAATTCCATAGCGATTATTCTGAATTTTCTACTGGGCATAACTTTTTATTCCCGCTATGAAATTTCAATTTTTCGGATTCGTTGGAAAGATATTCTCAAATAGATTCTAATACTTTTGGTTTCACTAAAATTTGGTTTATTTTGAATCCTGTACATTCATTTGAAATCGAATTTTCGAATTACCGCGCCATTTTCAATTCTTTTTATAATTAAAAATAAATATTTATATTCTCACTTCGATTCGAATAAATATATATGTTCTAATTCTATTCAAAATAAATTTCTCATCGTTATTATTTAAAATAATTCATTTTAAATATTCAAAATTCATTAAAATTGCCAAAATAAAAATTTTAAATTGGTTCGGATTTTCCGGGTTGTTACAAGTGGTGTCATGGCATGGAACCCAGACATTTTTACTTATGTGGATGATTGAAATTGAGGCGCCTTAGATATATCGGTCACTACGGGGCCGATGGATGGTATAGTCGATATACTGACCAGATTTACGCCCCATAGGATGAGAAAACGTATTGTTCAGGAATTATAATCCACTAAGGTAAGTGTGGACTGGCCCTGATGGTCCAAGGAGTTGACTGAGTACGAGTCCTGAGACATGGTAGGCTAGATTGTCTCGAATTCGGTAAAGACGATCCCTTGCCTTGGTTCATGATGGAATCCAACTTCCAATACGACATCGTGCGGTTTTGATTGTAAACCTATATGGCGACATAGTAGGATGAGGTACTTTGTCGTCCATGATTGATACATTATGATTGAAATTGTTTTAAAACATATATGCACTAGTGATAATATCAAATGATTTTGTTTTATACGTATCAAGCATATTTTGGCCATTATAAGGTAAAACTCTATCCTCCGGCTTGCGCTGCATTGTGTGATGGGACCTGAGTCTTATAATGGCTTCATTTTTGTAAAAAGCATTGCATTGTTTAAATGATTTACTTGTTTTATGCATTGGCAATCCAATGGAGTAAACCCGTTCCGCGTTAGCGGCATGGTCCTATGATTAGCCTTATTATTAAATAAGTTAAGTAGATTTCTCATATCAGCCCCATGACTGACTCATAGTTTGTTTCACTTTGCAAACTCGGGGGCCACTATTTTCTACATGGACAACCTTGTATTCAGGTTTTAGCAGACTCATTCTGGATAGCTATGAGGCTGAAGATGGATTCTATCATTTCTATTATGTTGTTCAGACTTCGTTATGTATATTATGTTTGATTCCCCTACAGACATTTTGTATTAAGCTCAAACTGTATTCTGTACTAAGTATGATCCTGTTATGCTGCGTAACCACTACACCAAAAAGATCAATTTGAAATGGTAATAATATGTTGCTAAAAATTTTAGAAACACTTTACAAGTGTTGCAGATTAGTATGTTGCAGATTTTTGCAACTCTTATAATGTGTTTCAGATTGCCAAATTGGAACAGTCACAAAGTGTTTCAAATTGACGAACCGCAACACTCAAAAAGTGTTTCAAATTGACAAACCGTAACACTCAAAAAGGGTTTCAAATTTACAAATTGAAACACTTACAAAGCATTTCAAATTGATAAATTGCAACACTAACGAAGAGTTTCAAATAAATAATTAGAAACACGTATAAAGCATTTCAAATTGGTAAACTACAACAATTAATAGGTGTTTCAAATTGATAATCTATTAAATTCATATGTTGTTTCAAACTGACAATCTATTGAGCTATAAAAGATACAAATATACAATTCAAAACAATTTTGCAAATTTGCCCACCTCACATTAAAAATATATCTAAACAATGTTATAAACAACAAATCAATATGTGCATACACACACACGCACATATACATAGATTCCATCAAACAATGTTAAAATATGAATAAACATAGTACAACTTTATTTCAAAATTACATCAAAAACCGGTTTATCACTAATTCCTAAAAGTCATCGCAAACGTAATTATATTATGTTGAAGACTAGAAAATTACCCTATCAACCATTCGATGAAAATCCATCTAGATTGACAACACAGTCACTCACACAACTGAATATTTTTCCAACTGCAGCTGTTGGACTTCCAACTGAATGTGAGAGCATGCTGAATATAGCCTTCCTATGAACAAAAGCTGTAAAATTCATGAGAAAAAAGTAGGGGTGAACATAACCCCACCATAAGACTGATGAAGCTCAAATGACAACCTTAAAGTAAATATATTTAGAGAAATTGAATGACAACAAAATAATATATCATAGATGATCAACTATTATAACGTGCATACAAAAGACTTATACGAATCATTTCCAATGCTAAGAGAACTACTAAAGCTGCACCAAATGCTAGATCAACTCGGGCTGAGCTAAGAAAATGCTGCTAATTAATAGTTAAATCTAGAGAAATGAAAGAATTATATGTACAGTTCAAGTCTATATCAAACCTGCAAAAGAACAGCAGGCACAAACATAAATACAGCCACCAAATGGTAGTACTTTCGCAGAAGAATTCTCTTAATTTTACTGCTTTTGGATATTCTGTAAAACTTGAAAACGGAGGCGCATATAACAGATATCTAGTAAATACAGAGGGCCAATCTTTTCCCGGTTCAGTGACAACAAAATTAAGGCAAATTCTATTCAGACCCGAAAAATAGCTGAGTAGCCACCCCTTTTTTTAAAAAACTTTCACATGACCAAAATACCCTTTACCTCGTAGAGTCACTACTAGGTTATGTAGATTACCTCGTAGAGTCTCTACTAGGTAATGTTACTAACCTCGTAGAGGCCCTACGAGGTAATGCTACCAACCTCGTAGGCCAACTGCGTGGTTGGACCACAATCCCCACACCCGCACTGCGTGGTTGACGAAAACGTGTAAAAAAAAATATATTCAGCGAAAGGTATTTCTGTCCAATGAAATTTTAAACTAAAAAGGGGTGCTACTCAGTTATTTTTCGGGTTTGAATAGAATTTGCCCAAAATTAATCACCGTGAATATACATATATGTTTTGGACAATTAATTAGTGGTTTGAAAACTGCTATCAACTTGGAAGGATATAAAAGACATCACATGAGATCATATCTAACCACATCACAGGATGCAAGTGGAAGTCCCATACGTAGTACATCCATATGGGAGGTATCACAGTTAATGCCGTAAGAAGACACATAATATAAATTCCACACCCCCCCCCCCCATTCTATACGTAGTACATCCATATGGGAGCTATCACAGTTAATGCCGTAAGAAGACACATAATGTAAATTCCACCCCCCCCCCCCCCCCCCCCGCGATTCTTTTGAGGTTGCTGAACAGAAGAAAATTCGAAGAGCATATTTGTAAGCTATGCCCAAAAGGAGAAGACCTAACATTACACCCTGTATTAAGAATTGCAAATAAAACTACATCTAATATGAAGAATAACATGTCAATAATAACCAGAAATTAAAATCTAGCAGGAAAAAATTGCTTTCTTCAGTGAAAACTATTTCTTATTTTCATGCTAACAAAAAAAAAACAATAAAGAAAACAAAACAAAACAAATTATGGAAAGTGCAAAATAATTTTCTGTTAAGATTTGGGATGAAACTGATTCATAATCCAGAGGGGCTTCTACATGGTATTGACTTACGGATATACATATCGTGTACATGTTATGAGTAAAGATCCACTACACCTCACTTTCGCTACACCTCATTCTACTCCCTATGGTTTTTAGAGCTACACAATTCTAAATCAAATGGAACTTTGGAGGTGTTTAGTCTATATCACGGACATCAAGTTCACAAAAAACAAAACTATTTTGAAGCTTCTATTAAGTCAAATACTAACCACTAAATGTATATTAACCATTGATTTATAATACTATATTAAACATGCTGAAATTATCCAAACTAATCAAAATTTTGTCATGATAACCTTGAGTCATGCGAGAACATATCTAAAAAAATCAATTAATTTCGAATTATGTAGCTATAAAGATCATAAAGGTGTAAATGTAGTGTAGCAAAGAGGGATTGTTGTGGCACATACGCACCCCCTTCCCTAGATAATCTCTATGAAATTTGACTTAATTTGAATAATCCTAACATGTTTGAATCAAAGGTTAAAATAAGTGCTTTAGTGATTGATGTTTGACTTACCATTTTGAATATGTTAGTAGTTTCAAAATGATCTCCCATTTTTTGTGGACATAATGTCCATACTGTAGATTGAATACCCTCAAAACTTTATTTGATTTGGAATTTTATAGCATCGAAACCGCAAAGGTGTAGATGTCGAGTAAGGGGTAGTCGATCCTTACCCCATGTGTGTGTGTATAAAATGCACATACACAAGTTACCTGGATGACTATGCTTCTTTCATCTTTATTGCTAATTTTGAGGAAGTTAAACAGGGAAGGCAACAAATATGACACAATCTGTAAGCGTAGTACGACAGTATCGCAATTAGGAACCATTATACGACCACGAGAACAAGTTAACAATGGAAATGGATAAAAAAACAAGAAAACCTTTGATACAGTATGAGTGAATATGTCCCCAAAATAGAGAATTAGACCACTTGATACGAGGAGTGATTCACCTGAAAATAAAATAAAACAGTGAGAAAATAACAAGCATGTAGAGTCAAGTAATTTAGACAAGGAATGTAATTAACTGAAGCAAAATTCTGCTTGAGTCATATAACAAGGAATGTAGATAGTTTCCTTTTATCGAGTCAAATAAATTCAGAAGATATGTGACCAAATGAACCACTCTCAAATATCATGATGCCATGCTTCAGTCAAATAAACAAGGAATGTGACCAAATGAACCACTTCAAAGATCATGATGCCATGCTTCAGTCAAATATACAAGGAATGTATATAGTTACTGTTCGTTTGCATTTACAGCACAAAAAACCCTTGACACCCCCCCCCCCCCCTCTCAAAACCCCAAAACAAACCCACCACCTTTGATACAGTAGATTTTTGGAGTTTACTACGAAATGTTAATAATCTCAGATTCAAGAAAATATCTGACATCAAAAGGTGAAGAGGTATCAAATTAAAAGAATTAGGAAGAAAGCAGGAAATACTTATTGAAGCACAGGATGGAAATGTTTGATGAATATGTTGGATGAGCAAAATAGTTGCATGCCCATTAAAGATCAACCACGATAAACTTGAGAAAAGATACCATCCTGTGTAAAGTATAACAAAAGAATATGAAACTTCACGGTTCAACTTCATGGTACAGGTGTGCGTACTGCATTCATTATTCAAGCTTGCGCTAAATTTGTAATAACTGATACACTGTTCATATAGACTACCAAGGGAATTTACTGCTAAAAGGATGATTGATGCAAATGATATCCCTGATTCCCTATTACTAGATAGGAACAGTCTGATTTATTCTTATCTTTACCCGACCAGTAAGATTGTCTTGTTGAAGAAAATAGCAGATCACTGTGAGGAAGGCTGTGGAAAATATAGCATATCTTGAAGCTTTGGATTTCCAGAAATGCAGGGATGAAGTAGTTTTGGATGATTTTAGCAATTCTCCATAGACGAAGATAAGCACACTCGCACAACCCACATATAGGAATCATGAACTCAACAATTAAAAAATTGATCTGTCGGTTTCAGTGTGTTCATTTGGCAAGGTTGCCGACTACCCGATCAATATTGGTCACCACAGTTTGTGCTTGGAAGGATTACTGATTAACGTCCTTTCCAATAAGATTGCTCGATTTCACAAAAAACAGTCATTTCCTTATATATCGAAAATAATAAGGAAATTCATAGCTCTGACCATGCATTCAGGACAGGAACTCTGACCGTTCTTACAGTATAAACCTTCTATCAGGGTCCTCATGTTGTTTGCCTTCGATTTTGTAATGACGTGATGTGCTTTAGGAAACAATAGTAGTAACTAATGTAATTGTATCCTCCAGGTTTGAATTATCTATGCCGTGATTTGTTTGAGTTGTTTCCTTGTTTGCTTTCGGTTTGGATGATTATAGCAGGTATCATGTTTTTTGGTTACTCCTTCATTAGCGGGGGCATATGACAGATACTGTAGTTTCTTATGGACAAAGTCAAGCTCGCAAGATCAATGGATTTTTTGAATGTTTGTGGTGTTTCAGGTCTAATAAAATTGTTTTAAGACCTTCAGTTCAAAGCTCTTGTCACATGTTTAGGTCTATGCTTGTACTGATTTGTTTCTCCACATTTATAGTTTGCTCAATGTCGCATGTTTAAGTGTATGCTTAGACATCAAAAATTATCTTATATATATGGACTGTAAATCCTTAATGAGTTACGCTTAAAAACTGTACATCTAAAATGACTATGATTATACGTTTAAAAACCGTGTTTCAGTAATATTAGTACTTACAGAGCTGCAAGCACAGACATATAAATTCTCATCATTGTCTCAATATGCCATTAGATATGTATATATTTTGTTCTTATATGCTTCATTTTATTGTCGCAGATTCCTTCCATTGCCTACGTGCATATACATATTCAATTCCTTGAAGGCTTGAAGCCAGTTACCAACTTGAATATTTCAAATGATCACTCCTGATAATGATATAGAAAGGTATCAGGATATTAGCATATCAATCTTTGGCTTGAATAGGAAAAAAAATGAAACTGGCAAAGTGGCAATAGGAATAAAAAGAAAACATACCACCTATGCATTCTCTATTGATGAGTTCCTTTTGCTAAATAACCAAACCCAGTTTAAGCTCCATTCGTCTTCCTCAATATTTATATTTCAAACATTTATTCTAGCTGTGGCAACGATATATACGCCCTTCTTTTGCATATCCAAATGGGCAACCTATTAAAAAAAATATGCATAAACCATCCAAGTATTTCAAAAATACAATGATTATTTAACTTAAAGCGTAGTTGACTTCAAGACTAAGAATATCCAAGTATGAAAAGCTTTTCTCTTCTGTCTTACCATTGGTTTTCCTCATATTAAAAAAATACAGAGGTATACCTCAGTTCTGCAAATTGAAATTTCTCCAATCAAACCAAGACAGAATGAAAATAAAAATTAAGGAAATACATGTTTCTTCGGTTACAAATGGATTTCACATCAGAACTTGCAGCCTCAACAAAATGACTGCCAGACATCTTGTTCCACATTGCTTGGCCCTAATTAAAAAAGGGAAACGTGCTGTTCAGAGAATAAATGAGATAGGATACATAACATACTGATGGAAATAATTAAATGATATATAATATAAAATAAGCCACGAAAAAAAGCATGGATCGCATGAAAACTCAGATATTTGTTATGCTTATAAGGACAAGTTGGCATTACTCTAAAAAAACCAGTGTGTTACTGCAAACCTCCGATTCAGATTCAAATTATGAACACAAAAGTCTAGAATTCTTCGTTCATTATGTGATGACCTCTCCTAGACTAAACATTCTTATAGCGGAGAGACTTGGGAACTCCATCTTCATTTGTTATATGGTTATGATTACTTGTTAGACATCTAACATATATCATATGATAATTGTCCAGCATATTCTATTTTTGATGTAAACTAATATAAAAACTAACCCAAGGGTCAATTTCAGCAGATGGAGCAGAGTCAACAATACATCCCCTGATCTTCTCAGTTATGTCATTTCTTGATTGAAAATTTTGGAGGACACCATAACTGCAATAACATTCAAGGATATTTCACTTCTCACGGTGTATAAATGATACAACTTCGGTAGAACTTGGATAAGAAAAAATTATTGTACATCAACTTGACACATATCTCCTTAAGTAGCTGAATAATTCAAATGTTCTACAAAAGAAGCACTTTGTTCCTCCATGAAATTAGAGCAATTTTTTTTTTTTTTAAGAAATAAAGCCTTTTCTCTGATAACTTTAGTATCAGTCCCTTAATATCATTATTAGAAGCCAGTATACTAATATGTATATTTGTTTGGAATAAAGAGTAACCACTCACTTTGGAATAAGTAGGTAGATTTGAAGGGCTCGTGAACATCTATGAAAGCATCAAGGGGTAAATACCAAAATATGTATGCTATGAGGCACTTATGTTATACTAAATAACTTATGTATCTTATAAGTTACATAATAAATAAAATCATACCATTTTAATAGGTCTGACCATCCAGTTTACTACACGAAACAACAATCATTTGCAAAACTGTAGTTATGTCAGTTTTAACATGTCAGTCTAAGAAAATCAGAAGGTAGTATACATACCAAATCTAGCATATTGCTCAATTCTATATACAAATTGATGACAATCTATTTACTCACATTCATTCACCAAGTTATACATGGTCACAACAAGATTTGAAAGAAAACCATTTTGTATGATTAATACTCCCAATTGATCATGTAGAACACTTGAATGAGTGTTGCATATGCACATGAACTAACAATTTTGCATGTAATATGTGATGGTGAGTTACAAAAGCATCGTGTGTTCCTCAAATAAAAATCAATACAGCAAATACCTATGAGTCTATGACATCTTAATAGATAAAATTAACTTCTGATCTGTTGTGTACACAATAAGTATCCTTATATTACCAATCTACCATGTTGCTTGTTCATAAAGCATGCATGATGCATGTGTAGTCAAAACTGAAACTGAGTAATTAGTCGTCTTACAGAAATTAGCTAACACAAAAAGGCACACATTCCCAACTTAAGCTCACAGTAACCATTATTTTATCATGTCACCGTGCAAATCATGTACAATATTTCTGATCATATGACCTGCACGCAGGAAACGTTTATTGTCAACTTTATCAACATGCAACTATCACCTTTGCACTAGAGATATTACTACTTTAATTCATAATTATTAGACCACATGATTTGCATTCACAGAATATAATCACAGCCCTAAGTTTAAGAACTATATGCAGGTGTGAAGCCCGAATTCTTTGAGATAATATTTAAAAGTGCCAGAATTAAGTGCACAATATAGATGGCATAGTTTCCGTTAGGCGCTATTTAATGAACTAACAAGATAAAAATTTGAAGGTCCACTGCTATAGAGTGCGTGCGCTCGCCCGTGCAGATATATATCTGTGTGTGTGGATGAACAACATATAAGAAATATGATAAACAAAAATAAAAATCATGGTATTCATGGGAGTGCATACGTCAACCACCCGGTATTACTGAACGTATGAAAAATCAAATATCTCTCCTCGTTTCCATCCAAGCACCAATCAACCAACTCCCTCCCCAATCCATCAATCTTCTCCTCCACATTTTTATATAGATCCAATCCAACCGTCTCTTTTAAAGGAACCACGAACCTCATGGTTCTGAGTCCCTTAGCATCGTACATTTCCGCATACTTCCTCAAATGTCTCTCTTCTACTCCTAGCTAACCTAGATCCTTTCCCGACCCAGAATCCTAGATTCTCCTCGTTGCTCGAATATAGAATTGGTATTGATTGTTCTGATATAGTAAACGATAGTACTAACACTGAAATAGTAAATGATAACAAATAACAACACTGTTAATACATTAACGATAACACATGCATGAGACAGTAAACGAAAAAGCTAACACTGAAATCGTAAATGATAATAAGAACACTCTTTACACAACATTTGTTTTCTTGAAAACTCAAATATTTTTTCTGTATTTACACAGTAGAGATCACAATGAAACACATGCGCTTACCTAACACTCTTTTGAATAGTTCCTTTTCAATATCCCTTTATTTGGAGAAAGGAAATGGTTCCTGTCAGTTCTACTTGTGGAAACTTCTTCAGAAGGTTCTTTATTTATGAACATTGCACCACCAGTTAGTTCACAACTGTTAAATTACCGAAAACTGAAGGAGTTGATGACGATTCCTGTACCATTTCAAACACAAAATCAGGACCTGCGGCAAGGATGATGCTTCTAGCCAGATTTTTACTGACTACAATATAACAGAATACCTTACCAATTACTCCTCTGGAGAACAATAAACATATTTTCGGGATAACAAGCTTGGTCTAATGAAGCAAATCCTATCATATCTGTACAAACAAAATATCCAAACACTAACTCAAGCTTACTTGAGCCAGTTGTTCCATGATATCCAGAGACTATAACTACAGTAGCCAAATTGAATACCAACATGACTCGATATAGCCGAAAATTATATGAATGCTTATACTTATTCGTATCTCTAGACCCAAATTCATAGAAAATAAGTGAAATAGGGTACTCTGGCTAAAATCAAATGATATTGGATCACTGTAAAGATTTTGTGAACGATAAAATGGTACGTTCACAGAATTATGATAGAAGGTGTATGGCAACTTACAATAAAAAGTATGCGATGACAAATCATGATTCAATATGCTGAAGTCGTTCGAAAAACACCTGTAGATCAAGTCGAATCAATCGTTGATATTGATGCGATTTTGAAATCGAATCCCTAAACCCTACTAATTGAAATAGAAGTAGCTTGGATCAAGAGGAAAAATTACCAATGTTAGCAAGTAGAAGGTAGCTTAGCCTCTAAATTGACGAAGCTCAAATCCATCAAAATAGAAATTTGTTCATCTTTTTTTCTTTTTTGGGATCACAAAGTAAAGCGATGAGAGAGTCAAATGAATGGGAACGGTTTAGCGGCCTGAGAGTTCGAGAAAGAAGTTTAAAAAGTTTGAACAGCTGCAGTACGTGGATTACGTTTAATTCTTACCTGATAACTAAAACTAACTACCGCACAACCGTGGAAAAACCGACCATTAAAATATTCAATATAACATAAAATTATTTGTTAAAACATATTTGTTAAACTTTATTTTAATTCAAATGAGATCATGCATTTTTTTATATCAGATAAAAAGAAAATAAAGATTACTAATATCACCACATAACGGTTGGGAACCGACATTTAAATTGCATAACTTAAAAAAAAAACTAGTTTTTTTTTTATTTATAGTTGAATATCGAAACTAATATGATAGATAATATAAAATAAAATTATTTGTTAAAACATATTTGTTAAACTTTATTTTAATTCAAATGAGATCATGCATTTTTTTATATCAGATAAAAAGAAAATAAAGATTACTAATATCACCACATAACGGTTGGGAACCGACATTTAAATTGCATAACTTAAAAAAAAAAACTAGTTTTTTTATTTATAGTTGAATATCGAAACTAATATGATAGATAATATTTAAAATTAAATAAATTTATGGAGTCAAAAGTGGAGAAATTAAAATTTGTTGTATTTTTAAATTTTGTTACATTTTCTAAATAATCTATGTAGATAAATCAAACGATATTGTAGTAGAAATATGATATTAACGATAAATCTGGAGTAGATTTGAAATATAATGGATATTTCGGAGAAACTTTAGGCATTAGAATTTGAACCATTAAAAACATCGGACAACGCTGCTAGATTTGAGGCTATATTCATTGGCACGTACAAATTGATTTAGCCTTTTACAGTAGGGAAACCTCCCTAACGGTCGGTTTGATTAACTATGAAACGAAATGTAACCAACTGAAACACTGGGAGACTGTACCAGTCTTGAAATGCAGCCTAACCATTTTAAATTAAAACTACCGAACGTTTCAAATTCTCCAATTTGGTGTAGTTAACTCTGATGGTTATATTATTTTCAGTGTATTTTGATGTACATTATCTGGTGTAATGATATATTTCTGTTCTGCTGTTATTGTTTATGTGTTATATTCCACTGATTATCCTTGCCTCCATGGCACGGGGGTTTGGGTCGTCACATAATCAGTCAGATGTAAATAATAGATATGAAACAATCACAGAGTCAAACATAGTTGCAAATAATAAGTAAAAGCAGTAAAGGAAAGAACACATTATGATTTTATACTTGTTCTGAGTGTTGCGGATGCAGACTAAGGATCTTAAGGCAAGTTAAACACTAGAGGGGATGAATAGTGTTTTATGGAATTTATTAATTTCTTTAAATCTTTTTGGAAAAAACAACATAGTATGCAGATCATAGATATTAACAAACACATAATCAATCACAGAATGTAGAAAATAAAAGTCAAAGAAGTAAAAGGAAAGTACACACTGGAATTTTATACTGGTTCGAGACTCCCCTACATTTAGTCTCACTCAATGTTGAGTTGATGCGTATTTTTATTCAACATTATCCAATTACCATACTTGATTTCAGGGCTACAAATGCACACCCCAACTGATTTCAAGTATAGTGAGACTTAGTTAATTTTCGGGCCACAACTTTACACCCAATCGATTTCCGGGACACAATCACACCCAGTCACTTTAAACGGGATATGACCACACCCTTCTCTTATCAGTTTTTGTAGTATTGAGCCGATAGGACTTGATCTTGAGATCTTGGATTACAAACAATCTATAACTCTTGAGTAGCACTTGAATTCAAAGATATTTTGATTTATAATTGAGAGAAAAGAAAAATGGTATGATTTCTATTGGAATCGGCAGAGTATAAGTGCAGAAAATTAAGAAATAAAGTATTCTAATGTTGGAATGTTAAAAGAGGAAGAAGGAGAAGAAAAGTTGTTAAAGAAATCGAATTCTGGAAGGTATTTATTGATTTCCAATAGTCATAATGTTTCTGAAAAGGTTTGAATTCAAAAGACACTTCTTTTCAAATTTTAAAAAAAGTTAATGGATAGCATGTCGACATATGAAAATGCCTATGTCAACTTATGCTAATGTAATTTAAAAAACTAAATTTAAAAACAAAGAAAATAATGTTTAAATAAATTATGGTGAATCCAGAGTTAAAACTAACTATATTCCTTTATATTAAAACATTCTTTTCAAAGTAAAATACATTTTCAAAACTTATATAAAGATATAATACAAATATTTAAGAAATTAAATATATAATGACATAAAAGTATAAATATAAAACTATGAATATATTAAAACTTAATATAAATAGGGAATTTGAAAACATAAGTAATTTTAATAAAATAGTTTGTAAGTAAACTTAAGTTAAAAATGCATTAAACATAAATTTGAGGACAGAGTTAAAAATAAATTTCAGGAGTTAAGATATTTCTAGAATAAAGAAGTATATATTTATAAAAAGGAAGTAATTTTGAAATCATTTGAAAAACAAGATTTAAAATCAAGTAAATAATTTTTGAAATATTCTGAAAAAGAATTTGAAATCAAGATTACTTTTAAAATAATAATTTAAATTTAAAAACAGAATCTAGTGCTAACCAGAGTTTTACCAGAAATACTAGAGACGTTTATTTTATAATTCTCGAACTCTTGATTTCTTGATACTCATGAGTCTTGAAACTTGAAATCTTGATTCTTTGAACTGTACAGTCTTCAATAATAAATACCTGCATAGGTTTCTTGTATACACACACAAATATATATTCTAGAAAATAGTGTTCATATATATTTTATAACAATGATAATTGAATCAAAGTAGAAACAAGGTTGTTGTCATCAAAACCACCACTATCAATGTCTCAGTCTCTAACACTGAGTTGCCCTACATCCAATCCCACACAATTGCTTGTGTGGATTTCTTTTCAAACAAATTTGTATGTTACAACCTTCAATTTAAAGGTCATGAGGTACACCCCTCCTACTTTTTGAGTATTGCAAACTCTCTTGATTTAACTACGCTACAAGACCACCTAATTGATTTACGGGCTATAATCACACACAATCGATTGAAATGAGCCACTACCACACCATTTCAGTTACAATTTGATAGAGAGACTCGATAAGACCTTGATCTTTTGATCTTTGATTTAAATGCTCTTATAAATCTAGTAGCACGAAGATCTTTGAGAGATCAGAGAATCAAACTAGATATGATCTGGTATGATTCACTTTGAATTTCGGTTGAGTTTAGTTAAGGATTCTTGAAATTAAGAAATGAATGGAATGGAGAAAAAGGATTGAAGAATAATAAAGAAACATTGATTTAAAATTTGTTCGGGAATCAGGTATATATAGGAAAACAACGGTCATATCCATTCACGAAGGGAAATGATGAATGGGCACTTCTTCTGAAATTTGATTTTTTGCTGAAACGACAACCATGCCGAAATGGGAGGATGCCATATATCATAGCCTATGTTGAAATTAAAAAAAGTAGTTTTCAAAAGAATTTTGAGATTTTTAAAACATTTTAAACATAATATAAGTAAATAATAACACTTGTTAAACATTCTCGAAAATGGTTATTGAAAAATAACAAATATTTAACATACAAAACTATAAATAAAAATTTAAGAACATTAATTTAAAAAATATAACTTGAGATTATGGCTAAAACTTTGAAATTTAAAACAACAATAAATTACCAAGATAAAAAAAGTAAAGTGTTAAAAAAGAAGTATTTAGAAATAAAAAATAAGTTGTTCAAAACAGTTTTGATTTTGAGGTTAAAATATAAAAAAACTCGTAAATGAAATTTGGAAAACAATTTTGACATTTTTGAAAGTTCGTGGGTTCCTTCCTATTAAGTAGGACGTGGGTTCCATCCATTATGTGTTCTATCCCATTATAAAGCGATAAGGTGGATTCCATTCAATAACTAATATCTAAATAAGAATATTGGTGCTATTATGAAGTTTTAACATAAATCTAGACTTATCTTGATATCTTGAACTCTTGACACTCACGAGTCTTCAATCTTGAATTCTTCATCATTGTATTCTTCAACCTTGAATTTTTATACTGTACAGTCTTCATTCTCAACACTTGTCTATAAATATCCTATATATACATATGTAATTCAATATAAAACGTTATTATACATATTTTATAATAAGTCATAAGGTTGTTATCATCAAAACCATCATCTCAGGAACTAACACACAATGCATGCACATACGTTCTACTACTTCCTGTCGAGACTACCATCCTCATCATGCCCACTTCGGTCTGTATATATATAAATAGACACACACTCATACTTGCACTCAACCACACAAACACATATTCACACAAAAAACACCACATAACCCCACAATATATATATATATATATATATATATATGCACATCTCTGCATTTGAAACAAGAAGAAGGACAGAGACAGAGAATGAAAGGGAGGAGAAAGTGGAGTTTTCCCATAGAAAAATGGATGCCTAGCTATATATATGTTTATATATATGTGGAAATTAGGTTAAAGGGCTTCTTTTTGTAGGTTAATAAGTTTTAAGGACATCCCTTCTGAAAAATTAGTTTTAAGGACAATTCTGCACGAAAAAGGATCAAGCGGTTATCTTTTTATGTTATACGAAAAAACATAAAAAAGGTTATCTTTTTAAGTTATAACGTAAAAAGATAACCGCTTTTATCTTTTTCGTGCAGAATTGTCCTTAAAACTAATTTTTCAGAAACTTATTACCCTGAACAAATAAGCCCTTTTAAGTGAAAATCCCATATATATATATATATATATATATATATATATATATATATATATATGCATGAGCTATGAGTGAATTGTGTTCACTTTGATGGCTGCTTGAATAAGAAATATATATGGTAGTATTCAAAAGTCAGAATTATGGTTTTAGATAGAGACATTGGGCTTGCAATTAATGCATGTATGATGTATTAAATGAAAATATAGGTTTCTTTTCTTGCTATGCTAAAATGAATGTGTGCATCCTTCTCTAATGTATAAGTTTATTATTATATATATACACTTAAGTGCAAAGGCATGGACCATGATTGCATTAAACGAAATTATTCACACAGTGTCTTATTGGTAATCAAAACCAAAAAAAGTTACAGCACTGTCTCCAATTATTCTGAATAATTGTTGATATATCTGCAATTACCTTATAATGTATTGTATATGTGTGTTACTATATGAAAAAATTACTAAATTATCATCAATTATTGCAAATAATGATTTCTTTTACTGTAATTTTCTTGAAAATGAAACATTTTTCATTAGTATGCAATTTTTTCCTTTTTTTGATATTTTTTTTTGCAATACTTCGATGTTTAAATAAGTGTAGGTTTTGAATTTATAATTCTGAAGCAAATTGCAAAAATTGCATGAAAAACATCAATTCTTAGAAATAGTTGCTGCGATGTCTACAATTTTTAGAAAAATTGCTGAAATTCGATAAAACGTGAATATATTTTTTTAATCATTTTTTTGTAGTTTTTTTGCTTGAATATGAGGAAGATTATGTGTTCAATTAAATTTTGAAGTTTGGAAAATTTTTACATTGTTTTTTGTTATTTTTTGGTGATTTTTGAAAATATAGACCTACTTTACAAAGTTTTAAGACAAAGAGCTTTTTTGTATTTTGAAGCCTAAATTGGACCTAAACCAGACTGTCCCTTAAATTTAAAATACATTATAAAAATTCTTGTTAATTAGAAATCTATATTTAAATTCAAATTTGACAACTCAAAAATGCAGTTGTTACATTCTTCCACCCTTAAAAGAATTGCATCCTCGTTATTATAAGGATAGAAAGAAATTACGAAAAACAAACTATTACAACCCGGGTTTCAAGTACCTAGGGTAAACAGATTATAACATGTTTTATAATTTTAACATTAATTGGAATAAAATGCGAGTCCACGAACCTAACTCATATGATAATTTAAGATGAGAGAATAAAGAATATGAGATTTATAAGAAATTGTGTGTACTGGAATAAATTAATTTCATTTAGTATATTAAGAATTTTTATTTCAAACTGCATTTACTAAATAAATTTAAGATGAAAATAATAAAGTTAACGAAATCCTGTAAAATATGCGTTTAATGAATAATTATAACAAATGCAATAATTTTAGGAAAATTGTTATTGGACAATATTTTGGTTGCTCAAATGAATATAAAAATATAAATTGTTGATTAGTAATCAATATTTAAGTCAAAGTATATTTACAATATGAACTGCTAAGTTGTTTTAAAGAGATCATTAAAAAATTGTAAATTTGTTTATCGAAAATGTAAGTTGTAGAAATTATAAAATAAAAGTTGTGTTTAAAACCATTTTTGGAAATAGTTTAATGAATTTATAGAGTAATAATTTAATATTGCATTGGGTTAAGATTAAATAACTTGTAAACTGTTGTTAAAGTGAATATTGGTGAAAAAAGTGATTGTTAATTTAATTGAGTATAAATAAAAATATAAAAGTGTAAACATTGATTAGAAATCAATATTTAAGTGTGTTCAAATATTTCATAAGGTTTGTAGTTTTATTTTTTTACAACTTCGAAGTAGTGTAAATTTTGTTGTTGGAAATGTAAGTTTTAAGAAAATGTAAATGTTAAATAGAAACATGATTATAATTTGAAGAAACATTAAGTAATCATGGATAATATTTAATTATGTTGTTAACGAGTTTTGTAGTATTAGAGCCATAAAAGTATATACAATTGGGTGTTGCAATGTGATTTTAGAATGAAAATTTTGTACTAAGCTTGGATTAATGGCTTAATTAACACTAAGATAGATACATATGGGTTTGTTGGGTATTTGGTTAAGTTTGAAATCAAACCCAAACCCATAAAGAAAAATCTAGAAACTTGGTAAAGAGAGAAATGAGAAATACATACTTTACTTGTTGAGGAAGGATCTCATTCTTCTTCATTTAAAACTTGAAAATAATGGCAGTCCTTTCTCTCTAAATTCAACGCTTCCTTAATGAAAATTAACCCAAATATGGAGGGAGTTGTGGATAATGTATATCCTATAACAAATCAAATTCCCAATAGGAGAATGCTTATTAAATTCAAGGAATGGAGAATAGAGGAGTTATAGTAAGCATTCATGGATGTATGTCAGAGTTTCTCATCCCTACAGGTTCTAGGTGCTCAAGCCGCCCTCTTGAAAGCTTAAACTTATTAAATCATTGCCAATATTAGGTGAGTTTGTAAAAATCACATAATCTAGCTTAATATTCTTTGCGTGTAAAGATTTATGTATTCCAGCAGAAATTTTATTTACTATAAATGAATCTTTCTTCCTTTCTTAAGTTTACAGTATATCTTAGCTTAAGTCCATTTTTGAATGGGTATATCTTTCCCCTTTTGTACTAAAATTAAGTTGGATTGTTTCTAGATTCTAGTTTGAGTATCTAACTTCTTGCATGCGAAATATCATGTCCTAAATCCAATTATAACCCCATTAGATTTCATTACAAAATAGAAGGCAAAGTAGCCATGTAAGCCTGTAGCATGCGCACATATAGGGTCGACCCTACCTTCTTTGGGTCGGCACAAGGGTCGACCCAAGCATATGAGGGTCGACACTAGGTTGAGCCATGCATTAGGAGTGTCGACCCCTGCATATCATTCATGGGATGCCTTTATTTACTTCATGCACCCTGTTTTAATGTTTAATCCTATGCATTGTTAATGTTCTATTCCCAGATTATGAATTATTAAAAAGTGATTTCTTGAGGTTATTTTCAGATGGTAATCCAAACCAAGGATCGTGTAGTGTTTATGTGTGTGTTTCCACCACTTGATTTCAAACACCACTTCATTTCACAGGCCACAAGCGTACCCACTTGATTTGAACGGGCTATAAGCTTACCAACCTGATTTAAATGGGCAAAAAGCTCACCGAAACTTTTAACACAAAGTAAGTAGATGAGTGACTATATATTGTGCCTTCAATACACGAAGTAGTCACAATGTTGTACAACTTCTACTGCCTTGGGCAATAATTATGCAAATTGAGTGCGCATAAGCTAGGAAGCGAGGAGTTGTTAAGTAGTCTTGGTGTAATTAGTAAGTAGTCTTGCATTTCTCCTTAAAGACCAAAGTTCAAATCCAGGCTATGTACTGATTTTTGCAATCTTTGCACCTTTTCAGATTTCAACCTGGTTATGAAACAACTGTCGTTGATCTATTACACGAAAAGACATGTGGCACGGTTGGCTGTTGCATTTGAGGAGTTGTGAGTCTGATTTACTTCCATTGGTTTACATCTCCATGGTTCTACCTTTTGTTAAACATAACATATTTCAGACCTATCTTTCCCAAAATCACTTATGGTGTAGTTAGTAAGTGCATTTGCAGGTCTCCCAAGCCATTAGGGTTCGAATCCCTGCTGCACCCCTTTTTTGTTACTACCTCCTTTTAAATCGTACATGAGGTTTGAATGTACAGACTTCGTTCCAAAGTGATATGTTCTAATGTTTGTACTCATGAGTGGTTTAATGTCATGCAGCTAAGCTAAATCTAATTGTTTGTATTTTTTATCAAATGGATAAGTGGTAGATTGGTTATTGCATGCGCCTTCTTCCCTTAAGACTACAGTTTGATCCTCATCTCCACTTCAAACACTACAAGAAAAATACCCTATTGCAACTAGCTATTTGCAACAGACAATAAATGACAGTTGCAATAGACGATATTTAGCAACATACCTATTATAGCAGTTGTAACAGATAAGATTTAGCAACAGGCCATTTTTTCTATTGCGAAAAGCATATTTTTAGCAACTGCGTTTCTATTCCTGTTGCAAATACATACTTTTAGCAACTGTGCTTTCATAACAGTTGCAACAAACATATTATTTGCAACTGCACTTCCAAGCCAGTTGCGAATAAATATCTTTAGCAACTGTTTTCGGCACTTGCAATAACTGTATTTTTTTACAACTGGTAAAGGCAGTTGCGAAAAACATACTAAAAATAAGTATCATATTTTAATGATTAAATTTTAAAAATTAATTTAAATAGTTACTATTAAATGATTAACTAATAGTAAATGTTTAATAATTAATATTAATATTTAAAATTATTAATTAATAATAAAAATTTAAGTATTATAAAGTGATATTTATAACTGACAATTAAATAATAATAATTAATAATTAACAAATAATAGTAAATTAATAATAATTATTAAATAATAATAAATTAATAATAAAAAACTAATGGATAATAATTAATTTGAAATATGAGTATGTTTGAATATTAAATAAATAAATAATAAGTTCATAATAAATAAATAAATGGTAATTGATTAATATTACTATTAAGAAGTAATTAACAGTTAATAATAATTTCTTATATGGATTAATTTATAATTTGTGCTTGATAGAGGTATTTTTATGAATTAATTAATAGTTTCTAGTTATCATTAATAACTATTTTTATTGTTCGTATATTTAATTATTAGTGATCAGTAAATTGTGTTTTTACAACTGGTAAAGCTAGTTGCAAAAAACAGACTTTTAAATATTATTACTTTTCCCCCATCTTTGGTAAGCATAATTACCGTTAAATAACGAAGTACTGAGTAATATTTAGTTATAATTTGATAAGTATTAAGTAATAATATTTAACTAAAATGAATTAATATTTTAATAATTTATTATGGTTAGTTATTAATAGTGTGTAAATTATATTTAACAATTATTAATTACATTTAAAAATTAATAATTCTAATTAACATTAACAAATATTAATTAATTAATAAATATTTATCACATATTGTATTTAACAAATAATATTCAATTATAATTAAGAAGTAAAACTACTAATAATTAAAAATTATTAAATTTGATAATTTTAATATTATTATGTCTTTTTATTACTTAGTATTTAATAATTATAATTGATACTTCATGTTTCTTATTCAAAGTTAGAAAACATCAAAACCTGCGTTTTACAACCTATGTTTCAAAGTTAGGAAAGCATCAACACGTTATTAAATAAGAAATCATGTATGTTATCTACTGGTTACAAGTAAAAAAAAGGCGAAATAGTTAAATTTCAGTTTCACCGCCTACCCCTTCGTTATTATATTTAATAATTAATAACTAAATTATAGTTTATAATTTTGAATAATAATATATAAACAAAAATATATAAATAATAATATATACTTATACTTAATATTTAATATAATATGATAATTTTTGGTAATGTTTGTTAATTTTTCTTGTAACACCCCACACCCGCTATGGTCACTCGCTAAGGGAATGCCATAACATCGGTGGAGTATTTTGAGTGAATATAGAACAGAAAAATTACAACAAGACAGATATAAGTAATACTTGAAAATTTTAAAACATCATTTCATTGCAGCGGAAAGTAAAACATGTTTGGTTACATCACAAAACCATAATAAGAGTCAAGTACAAAATATCCATCCTGATAAATAAAAGTACATAATCCCAATACATGAACTGATAGCCATAAAAGAAAGGGTAAGCTGAGCTCTACATCTATGGTCCAAGCTCCAAAAGAGTATAAAGCAGCCTGATCTAAGCCCACTCGTACTGGGCCCACTCCGATAACCTGAGGGTTGGGAAAAAAGATAAAAACAACGGGGTCAGACATAAGTCTGAGTGAGTCCTATAACCCTAACAATACAATCATTAAAGTAATTAGGGTATGACATAAACAAGGTACGGTACCTCTGGGGATAATGACTACACTAAGTAGCCAACTAAACACAGGATGTACTAAGATAACCGAAAAGACGCATTTATCCTCCTTAAAGATAATTACTGGATTACACCACCCCAGATCTACCCACCCAAGGGTAATTCCTACACTGCACCACGCCAGTCATTCCTAACTTAAAGGTTGATCCCACCCATGGACTTATAAAATTTACTTAATAGTTCTCGCGTACCCCTAGGTGACTAAGTAGACGCCACGGGGCCCTACAATCCACTAGGTGTACACACTACTCCCCATTCGATCGGCTCCCTAACGTAGATACCCGTGCTGGCCCCACCGTGGGGTGTACCATTCCCCAGCGTGGCAACCTGATAAAACTAACGGTGCACGGCTTATATCTACACGATGCAACAACGTCTTATTTACCAGCCCGGGTCCACACACGCATATGAAACCCATTGGTCATGCGTTGCCACCGCTAACCCATTTGGCCTCTTATAGTCAAGCCCAATATGCGTGTCCCGTCACTCGACTAGAGTCGAGCCCACTAAGATACGTTTGGGATATTGGTTGAAATGGGCCCCCACAAGCTACCACCTAAGCTTGTTATTTCATTTAGTGTATCCCACTTAACCCCTTTTTTTTAATCATGCCCACCTACATGTTAAGGTTTGGTTAAGTCATCTAATCCTATTTTAATTGCCACTTAAGGCCCCCACAAGCTACTACTTAAGCTTGTCATTTAATTGTATTTCAATTGCCACTTAAGGCACCCACTAGATTTCCGTATGCCACCCAAGGCACTTACTTGATTCCCACATGCCACCCAAGGCACTTACTTAACCCTTTAATCATGTTTAATTACATGTTCCACTTTGGTTAAGTATTCTAATCGTATTTTCTATTGCCACCCAAGGCAACCCACTAGTTTCCTCATGCCACCCAAGGCAACCCACTAGTTTCCTCATGCCACCCAAGGCACCCCCACTAGTTACTACATGCCACCCAAGGCACCCACTTAACCCCTCATGCCCCTCTACATGCTAATTTGGTTAAGTGTTTCTTAATTAATTAAGATCGTAACCTTTGTAAAGACCTCTCACATTAGACTGTCTTTTATGGCAGCTGGATATGCCGGTTGGTTCCGGGCAGCCTTACACCATAACAGAGTCTAACCTCGTGTCTTTACACTTGTCACGTATTTAGTTTATGACTAAGACCTCTCACATTGGGCCAATCATTTGTAGCCGCTGGATTTGCCGGTCGGTTCCGGGCAGTCTTATGCTACAAAAGGGTCCAACCTCGTGTCTTAGTAGATTAATTACACCTAATTAATCACCCTCATAATTTATATTAATTATCCCTAATTAATTAATCATGTTTTCCAGAATATGGGTAGACCTAACTCAATAGGTAAATTCCCAACTCTGTAGTATGGGTAGACCTAACTCAATAGGTAAATTCCCAACTCCATAATATGGGTCGACCTAACTCAATAGGTAAATTCCCAATTATGTTCATTTAATTTATGTTACTCTTAAGCATACCCATTCCACATCATTTTATTAACATGCATATTAACCCCATCGTTCCCCACGTAATTCGTTCTCATAACGTGACATAATAAAAGGGAAGATTCATCACAAATGTCATGGGTTTAGCCAACATAGCATGTAACTTTATCATGGGTTCAAAAGGTGTCAACTTGCATATATGAACATACATTAAACCCAACTAGTAATTAACCCAAACTTGCATTATGCATATCATAAAAGAGACAACTTGCATATGTACTTGCACATAAACTTGCATATGAACTTGCATCATAACTTGCATATGAACTTGCATCATAACTTGCATATGAACTTGCATCATAACTTGCATATGAATATGTATCATAACTTGCATATGAACTTGCATCATAACCTGCATATGAATATGTATCATAACTTGCATATGAACTTGCATCATAACTTGCATATGAACATATATCATAACTTGCATATGAACTTGCATCATAACTTGCATATGAACATATATCATAACTTGCATATGAACTTATATCATAACTTGCATATGAACATATATCATAACTTGCATATGAACTTGCATTATAACTTGCATATGAACTTGCATTATAACTTGCATATGACCAAACACTTAGCATGCATAAAACCAAATACTTAGCATGCATACAATCAAATACTTAGCATGCATAAAATCAAATACTTAGCATGCATAAAATCAAATACTTAGCATGCATAAAATCAAATACTTAGCATGCATAAAACCAAACACTTAGCATGCATAAAACCACATGCATAACTTGCATATCATGTTAGATATAACTTGCATATACTCTTACATATAGTTTGCATAACATGTTACATATGCATAAATGTTCAACATAGTGTTTTGCATCATAAAACATGGCATTAAACTTGCATATAGCATAAAACTTGCAAAACACATATAATACAAACTTGCATAAACACATTTATCCACAAACATAGCCATGTCTTATCACATCCTACCATAATCAATTTAACAATTGATTATTAAAGCTATAGGAACTCACCAAAAACAAGATTAGCAAACTTATGTAGTAGAACTAGTTGCTATACAAGAGGAGGATGATGATTAGAGGTTGATTAGCTTGCAACTTCCTTCATAAACTAGTGGAGGCTCCTCTCAAGTTTGATTTTGGCGGCATGGTGGCATCATTTCTGTTTTTAGTATGAATTAGGGTAGTATTAGGGTGTATTTATAGATTAGGTGAGTGTTTTGGGCCATTAGATTAACCCTAAATTAGATTAGGACCCTTAGATTTCGGCACCTTCCAGAAACCAGCCCTAAGACCAAGCCCAAACCCCAAACTGGTGCACCCAACCACAGAACTCTCTAGAAACTGTGCAGGTTTCTTGGCTCGGCACGGGTGCACTTCCCAAGTGCGCCAGTGTATTTTTGTACTGGCGCACTTCATAAGTGCACCAGTGCATTTTTGTACTGGCGCACTTCACAAGTGCGCCAGTGCATTTCTGGCCTGTTTCGGGTTTTTCTGCCTAACTTCGTTCGTTCATATCTCTTTCATACGGTACCCGTTTTACGCAAACTCGGACTCTATTTCGCGTATTTTTCCGAGACGAACGCAATGACGCAACCCGTTTCCCCTAATTCCCACATCTGGGATTAGTTATTCTTTAATTTGTGAATTTTAGCATTAACCGAAATTCGGGGTGTTACATTTCTTTCACAAAATTTTAGAGTGCGTTCGGTTCACCCTTCTTAGTTTTCGATTTTCATCAATAAAAAATTGCAAAAGAAGGACATAAACCATGGAAAATGGTCGTTTTAGAAAATGACGTTAACACATAAAACGGAAAACAACTTTTTCTTATTTTTCATGTTTTCGGAAACAACAAATAAACGACACACAATCCAACCTCTCCATCGTCCTCCAACCTCTCTGTGGTCCCCTCCATGTTCCTTCCATCCCTTTCGTCATTCTCTTACTCTTTCTATTTTGTGTAGCTAGCGCTGAAAATTCAAAATGCAAAATAAAAAAAACCAAACGCCACCTTAGTTTCTGTTTTTCCTTGTACTACTGCAATTAAAGCAAATAAATTTCCTTCGTAATAAGCGGTAAGATTTCGATACGCGCCAAAGGATTTCATTTCCCTCCTAATCCCTTCGTCCTTGACAAAACACTAAGTTGCTGCTCCTTGCAGCCGCCTCAAAGCTCGGAAGACACGTTCTGTTCAGATTGAGAAAAAGAAAAGGTTTTTGCTATCGATTTTAAGATCCGACCCAGTGGTACAAGCTCCTCCACTTCATCCGCTGAAATTTTCATCTCATTCACCAAAATTTGCAATCGCAATTTGTGTGAGCATCTCAAACGCTCCACCGCTTTCACCCAAATCTCAATCGCCTTTACTTAGATGCTCACTGTGAACATTTCTACACCCATCCCGGTCGACTCCAGACTTCTGCTTTGAATCTGGTCGTACGCTTCAAATCCAAACACTAGGCTCCAGCTCCAGATCTGCACAAACATGGCAGACCTGAGGGCTTCACATTCGTAGGTATGTACTTTTCTGTTAAAATTTTAGTTGGATTTGTTTATTTTCAGATCCATTCCATGTTATTTGTTGTTCGATACTTATGGCTTATAATCATCATATGAAGAATATTTTGACTGTTATCCTTTGATTTTGAGGTATTCTTCTTGAACGACGATGGACTTGATTTCGACTACTTCAATGGTAAGGCCTTAACCTCAGTTTTCACTCCATCTTTTACTGTAAATAGACTTATACAGTGTAATTTTTGGGATACTAACGAATGTATTTTTATAATGCTTGAGTTTCCTGTAAAGGGTTTACGTTGAAATTGAGATCCATAGTTCTGAAAGTTTACATTTGTGTACCCAAGCAACTTATATTTGCGAAAGCTTTATACATTTTATTTAAATATGGAAGTTCAAACATGCTTATCTCATATATCCATATTTATAATAAAGCCAAGCTATTTACTAATCATCCCTGGGGCAGTGTTAAAGTAGGACTTTGCTTAAAGCCATTTACTAATCATCCCTGGGGCAGTGTTAAAGTAGGACTTTGCTTTTTCGTTCTTTTATTGGTTTACATTTTTCAGACCATGATTGCATTTGCCGATTAATCCGTAGTCTTTTTTAGCTTATATCAAATACTCATAGCATGCTCTTTCCATATTATTAGTCTATGTAGTTGCGCTTATTCTATTGTAGAATTCTTAATAATACATATTATTATATTTCTCATTTACTCACTATTTCCTTTAACTCAAGTTTCAACTTTCATATGATAAAAATGACATTAAGGTTAGGTTATCTATTTCCATGATCGTGGACCGTCATATGATGTTGCCTATATGCTGTTGTTACATTACTGAGTTGTTACTTTACTTGGTGCCCCTTTGTTAAGTAACACCGTACTGCCCATTTATCAATTCACACTTGGCTGTCCATTTTCTGGGTCCTTTGTGTAATGAGTTCTCGCTTGCTTGCTACTTGTTGTACTTTCCTGTGTTTCAGGTTGAAGAATGCTTTCCAGTAAACATACATATAAGTATATCACACTTTTAGTTGCATCTTATAATTTGTTGAAATGACCACAACACTGCATACATTAGGATTACCAGTTAAGGTGTGAGATTTAGGATGTCTAGAAACTAAGTGCAGAAAGCTATAGATATTGCGGTTAAACTAAGTGTACGCATGATTTACTCGATATGTTTTCAAGTTGAGTCTGTTTTGCTTGGACCCAGTTATGCACCGGCACATTTCCCTTGTAATATTTCAAGAAAATGATAATGGTGGAATTTAAAAAAAAAATTGAATGATTAAAGTTACTTGTGTCTAATTTGCAGAATTAAATAAGAAGGAAGATCATCCTATAGGTGCTTTAAAACACAAAAGTATATATAGTCAACAGAACCAATCTATGGTGGAAGCTCTTCATATGAGGTGTGAGTTGTAACAAATTGAGCACTATTTATTTGTACTTGCTTGCTCATGTGCATTTTGTAACTAATTACTTAATTTTGTCGATATACTATCATATTTGTTGTTTTCTCAGATTTTTCTTTTTTTTAAAAGTATTTTATGTATTTACACTTTTCAAAGGCATGTCAACTACGCGAAGAAGGGAGATTGAAAGAGATAGTGGATTCAAGTCTAGAAGGATACCCCGAAGAAGTATTAAGATACGCAAAAGCTGCACTCTTTTGCGCACAAGCAGCAGCTCAAAGAAGACCCCCAAGTTTATTCTCTTATTATATTATATGTATGATAGGGTAGAAATATGAGTAGAAAATACTCTATTCGAAATAAATGTGTTGTGTGAAAGAAGAAATTGTTACACATGAACGGTGTATGAAAATTATAGAAATTTTTATTGTAATTGTTTGTACTATTAAAACTTTGTTAAAATAAATTTTTTATTTGTTTATTTCATTCTGTGATATACGCTATTACTTAAACAAATACATTTAATATATAATATCTATAAGCTATAAAAAAAATTATATAGATTTATGTATCTATTGCAATGGGCATATACTGTTGCAAAATGGTCTGTTGCAACAACAAAGGCCAGTTACAAAAAAGTATACCACAACGTTTTATTGCAACATGCAGAAAATGTTGCAGACTTTTTGCAACTTCGGTTATACCAACAGGCGCAGGTCTGTTGCAATTGGTCTACTGCAACAGATATTGCCTATTGCGAAAAGTTTTTTTTGTTGTAGTGAAATTTTTTGGTGCCTTGAAGTTTACAATTCTAGATGGTAATATATATGATCTTAGCTTGTACAAAACTTGATCCCCTTGCCTTATTCTTTGACCTTGTTTTAAGGTCATCGGTTCAAAAGTCTTGCTTCTCCTTTTAAATCCCATATAGGTAAGCTTCTTTTCTTACTTCTTGCTTCATACCTAGCCACTATGTGTTTAGACTTTGTTGCAATACAGCTTGGTTAGCGCAGAAGCATTAAAACTATATGGGATGGGTTCAAATTCAACTTCCTTTATTTATATTTAATTGTTGTAACGTTCGAAGTAGTTCATGCAGATTTTGTCTTACATTGCAGTTGATCTGAAATTACTCAATAAATATATTAGTAAAATTATCACAAGGTTGTTATCATCCAAACACTAAAATTGTGTTGTCAACATTCTCTTTCTTTTTGATGATCACAATCATATGACTTTATAAATAATATTATACTAACTCTTTTAATATATGCTTCCTCTAATTTTATATGCTCTCCTTGTCAATATGCTCAAATTTTCTCCCGTTTGTCATCAACAAAAAGGAAGAAAATAATCCTTGGTTTTGGATTGTATATTAATTTAGGCTATTTCATAACAGTAAAAGTTTTTATGTGATATTGTAAAAATTGAAAATACCGACCCCTAAATTAAAAAAAGGATTAAATATACTGAATTTTCTGTAGTCGCATTATCCATAAACGCTTGTTTTCCATCGTATGTAAGGAACAATTGCTCTGTCAAATCCATCTTACTATATACTGGATACCTACAAAAAAGTTAATTAATATTTTGGTACCCACTTTCTCTGTTAGGGTCCATGAGGTTAGATGAAAGGTAGCCTTACCCGAGAGGGTTTAATAGAACCTTTATAAAATAAAATTTTCATTATTGATAACTATATCAAAATAGTTATTAATATATTTTTCTCTATTTTTCAATTAATAGGAACCCAAATGCTTAAATAATTTATATTCATATTTCATGTAAATAATTTTGTATTTTTAGAAATATTATAAACATTACTTCTCATAGAAGCACTTGAATTTCAATAAAATTTGAATCTATAATTTATTTGAAATTTAGTACTAGCACTAGTATTTTTATTATACATGAAAGCATATTTAATACAATTTTTACGATCGGTTTTAACATATCTTAAACCATTTTTGTCATGTAAAGGTCTATACTAGATAAAATCACATTTAAATCATTTAGACCTTTATTAAATTTCATAAACTTACTTGTACATTTTTCAAATTTGATTCCAAAGTCTCGATTGACATTTTCAAAAGAAATTTTGCTATTTTTCAAACCATCAATTTCTTATTTAATTCAGAATTCTCCTTCTTCAACGTACTATTCTCATTCTTGAGACGATTAATTCAAGATTCTGAATTATCTAAAGATGACAATAATAAAATATTTTTTCTCCTTAAATCAAAAAATCCTTTGAAAAGATTTCTTTTTCGTTTTCAAGTATAGTATATTGTTCTTTGAGGAAATCTATAAAAACCATGAAATTATTTTTTAAAGCACTAGGTTTATTTTCTAAATCTATTTTTTTTTTCATTTTCAAGTTTGACAAATTTCATCTTTGCTAAAATAAGGAAATTAAGTTTGGAAATCTTATCGCGTCCACTAACCAGTTCATCATTGTCTTGTACTTTAATTTGTAAATCAGAAAGTACCGTTGTAATCCTCATTTATGGTAGATTTTCTTATACTGTACTTGTTATATTTTAATTATATATTTTTAGCCATTATTCTATAATGTTTTGACGATCAATAGAATCCCTTACTCTGATACCAGTTGCTGGATCGGTGTGCGACGACGAATGAATAGTCGATATGTAGTGGATCGATGATGGCCAATATATATGTGTATATATATAAAGAATTTGAAGCTCAGTAACCACAACAGCAGTAAAATAATTATAATAGAACTAGAAATTATAAATCACACAGCCGATTTTACATTAGTTCGGACCTCCCATCCTACAGTCCCATGCTTCCTTGGAATTTCACTAAAAACACCCTTACTTCACCCGGAGGACAGGATTATAAACACCACTTGATTTCAGGAGCCACAAGCTTATCCACTTGATTTGAATGGGCTATAAGCTTACCCACCGGATTTAAACGGGTTACAGACTCATTAAAACTTTTAATACAAAATTAGTAGATTACTGACTATATATTGTGTCTTCAATACACGAGTTGTTGCAATGTAATACAACTTCTACTGTCTTTAGTAGTAATGATGTAGATTGAGTTCATAGAGGCTAGGAAGTGAAAATTGATCAGATTTGAATATTTGTAGGGTAAAGTGATGTTGGTCTAATATTTGCTTTGAAATAAATATGAAATTTGGAGTATTTGGAAGTAATGTTAAAATGATTTGGATAAGAGATTTGTATACGTTTGTGGGATATTGAGAGGCTTATATAGGTGTGAGAAGAAGCCTTCAAATAGTTGCAATGCTTTAATGAACCCTTTTCGAAAAAGAAGCATCCATTGGATATAATTAATTGGCTGAAAAGTTGCTTCCATTTTCATTTGAACTGGTATTTTAAAAACATCAAATACTTTGCCGCCATGTTCTTAAATGAAGTTCCTCCTTGTGTAGTTGGTAAGTAGGCTTGAGTTTCTCCTTAGAGACCGTAGTTCGAATCTCGTCCCTGATTTTTGCGATTTTTGTACCTATTCAATTTTCAACCTGGCTATGAAACAATAATTGTTGATCCATTACATGAAAAGACATGTAGTCTGGTTGGTTGTTGCATGTAAGGAGTTGTGAGTTAAGATTGCTTCCATTGGTTTACATTTGCATGGTTCTGCCTTTTGTTAAAGCATAACATATTTCAGACTTACCTTCCCCCAAAGTAGTTATGGTGCAGTTGGTAAATATGGGTGCGTTCGCAGCCACAAAATGGCACGTTTGAGAAAGTATGTACCCCGGTCAAATAGACCGTTCAAGAAATGTTGGAAATCTATCTGTTGGCATCCGACGCATTGGACGCCAACGGATAGATTTCCAATGTTTCAATCCATCCCCTATAAAACTGTATCCCCTCCTCACTTTTCCTTCACCAGACCGAGAATCCTCCCAAGTAGCCTCAAAAACCAATTTTTTCGCTCCATTTTTGCTGAAGAAAGGTATTTTTTTATACCGTTATGTTTATTTTATAATTCTCTATAACATATATTTTTTTCGAAATTTTCTTATTTTTTTTGGTACTATAGATGTCTACCACTTCTACCACCGCAACTTCGCACCCGGTTGCATACTAGACGGAGGAACGTGACTCGGCATTTATAGATATTTGTGTGGAGTATCTACCCGAGAGCGATTCTAGCATCAGCAACTACTACGCAACCGTCGCGGCACCGATGAACACCCATTTTAATCTGGATTTTATACATACCCAGATTAAAAATAAATGGGATAACATGAAGTAGACATTTTACGAGTGGGACAGACTACTCAGGACACCTGTGGGGAATGGGATACAGTGTTCGATTATTTGGATGGTCATGATGATTTCTGGGCTACCGACACTGGCAGATCATACAGACGATTCAGGAAGAACTCCCCGATGAAGTTCCGAGAGCAAGACCTTCTATTTGATGGTTGTTTTTGTAAGCCTACTTGTGCGTACCAGATTCCTGATGTTGCGCCTCCTACTGCACCTGCGCCTCCACCAGCACCCATGCCAGCTGCTTCGTTCACTGCTACCAACGCCGATTATTATGGGAACTGGATGGATACCAGTGATCCCCCTTTTGGTCAGCCCGCTAGGCGTAGACAAGTAGAGCGTGGTAGCTCAAGCCACTCGTTTTTGACTGACCATATTCAACAACTTGCTACCTGTTGCTACGAGCTTGTTCGGGGATAGGTAAATGTGGAGTTGTGGGAGATTCTGATGATTTTCGGCAATGACTAGAAGAATGTGGAGATTGTTGAGATACTTCCTAATGAGGGTATAATGGATTTATTATAGCGGAGTTGAGCACATTACCACATGATCGTCTATTTTAGCTTTTCATGTAATTGTTTTAATTTCCAGTTTAGTTGTGTTATTGAAGTTTGTATTTCAGTTCTTGTAATGAAATGTTAGTCGTTTTGTTTTGTGAACTCGTGTTTAATTAATTTATAACAATTGATTTAATAATTAAATGCCCCGCTCAAATACCCTGTTCGTAGCTAAAAACACATTCCCTGTTCGCTAAAGTACCACGCTCAAATACCCCACTCAAATACCTCGTTTCCGTTCGCCAAGAACGCACCCTATATTTGTAGGTCTCCCAAGCCACCAGGGTTCAAATCCTTGCATCATCCATTTTCTCTTACTTCCGCCTTTTGAATCGTATGTGAGATTTGAACATGCAGACTTCATTCCAAAGTGATGTGATGTGATGTTTGTACTCACGAGGTGGTTTGAAGTTACGTAGCTCATTGTTTTTAATAGTGAAATACAACTCCTTGTATTTTGTTATCAAATGGACATGTGGTGGATTTATTTTTGCATGCACTTTCTTCCCTGAAGACCAGGGTTCAATCCCGATCTCTACTTCAAATTTTTGGTGCCTTGGAAGTTTACAATTCTGGATGGTAATATATACGATCGTAGCTTGTACAAAACTTGATGTCCTTTCCTTGTTATTTAACTATGTTTTAAGGTCATTAGTTCAAAATCTTGCTTCTCCTTTTAAATACCATATAGACAGGCTTCCTTCTCTTACTTCTTTCTTCATATGCAATCGCTGTGTGTTTAGCCTTTGTTGCAATATAGCTTGTTTGGCGTAGAAGCATTCGAACTACATAGGATGGATTCAAATCCAACTTACTTTATTATACTTAATTGTTGTAACGTTCCAAGTAGTTCATGAAAATTTTGTCTTACATTGCAGTTGATCTGAAATTACTCAATAATTATATTAGTATTATTATCACATGGTTTTTATCATCAAAATACTAAAATTTTGTTTTCAACTTGCACTCTTCAAGAAAACGAAAATGCGATTTAAATAATGTAGTACACCTTATGGTATGGGACATAGAGGTATATTATATTGGTTAATTCTAGACTTATCGATTAATGCTATTTTGTGGAATTGACTGATTTGGAGTAAATCGATAAGTGTGGGCGTACGATATGAGACATAATATTATCACTATTCGGGTTACTGTTAGGAAGTCTATGACATATACTCGGGTAACTATATGGGACCTTTGGGTCACTTCTTGTTATTTGTTGTTTAACAGTACAAGGCTATGACGGACCAATTATGTAGACCTAAAAGTCTACATGTGCAGAGGTGGTTGTGTGGGGCTACAAGCCAAATATATTTATGTGGAGAATTATGTAGGGCACCAAGACTATGTGATAGTATTCCAAAATTGTGTGTTGATACTGGTTGGTTTCGGCCGCTGTGTGGAGTAGGGCTGGACATTTTTACCATTTTACCATTTACCAGCCATTACCAACCGCTACCAACGAAAATGGTAACGAACAATCGGTAACCAACTTGATTGGTACAGTATGCCAAACCAGATGAAAATATACGGTACGGTTATGGTAATTGAGCATTAACGATGGTAATTACCATACCTACCAGATATCTTGAACAATACATATATACATTCTTATATTTCATCATATATGCTTATTACATAACAAAGAACTTCTAATATGTAATGATTTAATAAAAAAACCTAGAAAAATACTATTACAATACAAGATTGAATGCAAATTTTATCATATATCTTAGAAACGGTATAATTTATACGATATTTTCGTCCATCCGTAAAGTTTTCAGACATGTTTGACTATGTAAAATAGGATAGAAAAATAATAATATAATGACAAAAAGAATTAATTTTAATATTTAATACTTTTAACGTGAAATATTGTAAACAAAAAGATCTCATACTAGTGAATGGCAAAAATTTATTACCGACCTCTACCAACCATTACCAACCAAAAACCGAACTGTTGGTAATCGATTTCTTTGGCCGGTAATGGTATGATTTTTCTATTACCATATAAAATCGGTATGGTAATGGTTTTGAATACAAAGTTGCGGTACCGAACCGATTCCACCCCTAGTGTGGAGCATGTGCGGGAGTAGCTAAGCCTCGACTCTCTTTTGGATCAAATACTGTGTGGCTTGATGTTTCTTAATTCATCGACTGTGTGGCATGTTGACTGTGTTGCATGATGTATTTCTAGATTTCAAGTGTCTTTGATTTCTAGAACTCTATGATATTTCACCATCTTATGTATAATAAGTTTTATACATAGTTGTGTGCTATTTGACGTTTATTTCGTGGTGATTATACCACTGTATGGAGAACTCTAAGTCGTGTTCGACGTGTTGCATTTATATAGTTTCCATCATATTTTCTATTAATTGACATTTCTTTTAACCAATATAGCCTTATGCTTTGGGCATTTCGACGATGAAAATAATTATTGCATGTTGTGTGTATTACGCTACATAAGATCTTTGATTATGAGCTAGTGATCTTGTATCATGTATTTTGCGATGTTTGAATATTTGTTGTTTCCCTCTTTATGTGATATTACATTCGGTTTATCCTATGTTAAATGATACATATAAACTAGACTAACTAGTGTATTTGTACACGGGTCTGATCGTGTTGTTTCAGGTTCATAGCTTGATGTTGACTCGTGTTTTGCTGTTATGCCTTGGACAATCTCTTGAAGCTATTACCTAAGATGTGTAGTTGTGTATTCATTTCATTGTAAATTTATTATTCAGGGACATGATGTATGTGTATATGGCTCATATGAAACCATTTTGGTATGTAGCACATGTTTATGTTGTATTCTACTGTTGTATCTATAAGTATTCTGTTTTGTGATCTTCTATATGTGACGTTTAGTAATTTGTTCTTAATACGCTCCTTAACCATCGGTAGTTTTATATTATGCAAGTTGACTACGTTGATCTACTTGAGGTAAGGGAAAATATATACATCTAGTCGACATATTCGACTTTCGTTTAATACAAGATTATGGATGGTCTTCCTAACCAGTCCTATTCTCTTCTCTAATAGACATCATTACTCAGTATTGCTCTTTTTAGGGTGTCATGAGGTGAGGGATTAAATTTTGGTATTAGAGCAAAATTCAGAACAAAATACAATAAACATAGAACAAAACCAGAACGATACGTGGGTTACAACACAAAGGGATAACATTTATGTCTGCTTTTATCACTTCCATGGTCATCCTTAATCTGTGTCCTTGATCATTTGGGTCCTAAGAATTTTTTTTGGGAATATCTATAGGAATGTATTTCATTCTATAGTATTCCATATGTTGAGCCTGATTACCTATAGTTTATCTTTGTACAAATTTCAATCCTCTTAAATTCTTTTGGTGTTTAAATCTTCGATTTAAAATTTTGATGAAATTTTAATCATGTCCTCTTATGTCTAGTTGATTGCCAAGTTAAATAAAATAAATTAGAATGGATTAATGAATTAAATCAAATATAAACTATGTGAAATTCATATTGGGGTAAAAAAGTTCGAAAATGAAATAAATCAGAGTTGCGCAGCGGAAACAAGTGAATTGTTATGGCTGTGCTAAATTTAATAAATCTGTAAGTGGGATTAAGGGATGGTAGATATGGATTATTAAATGTTTGTTAAAAGTTAATTGAGTAGTAAATATAAATCACGAGGGATTGTAGGTAAGCCGATGAGGCGATAACTATATCACTTCGACTTTACAACTAAACCATGAGGAAAATCGTTATAAATTTGGTGGCATAATATTATTCTAACAAGTTAATAAGTTGTTAAGTGAAAAATGTGTTTTGAGAAAATTAAGGGAATAAACATAATATGTTTTTGAGTGTAAAGAGTTGATGTAAATGAGAAACTATATTGAACATGAGTAATATTTTTGAAATACACTCTCATACTTGTCTTTGAAAGATGTTTGCACCCATCAAGATTTGAGTAATAACCGATGAATGGCGAGGCTGTTTGATGTTATAATCAAAATAACAGTTATTGTATTGATAATTAACATAGGTTTGATGGTGATGCAAGGTCAATTATTGATCAGAAATCAAAAAACGACGAGTCTGTATTTCAACTATATAGTATGTGAAAGATAAGTTATAATAACTTAAATCTTATGTGTATATTTTTCGAGAAGAGAGTTAAAGCTTATGTAAACTATGTATTCAAAATTTGAAACTTTATTGTTCTAAGCTAAGTAAATCGGTATAAAATATTAAAAGTATCAGATATGATGTATTTGGTTACTTGAGCTAAAAAAATTCTAAGGAAATAAATTTGTAATGAATTAATGAAATTGGAAATTTAAATGCAAATTGCAAGGTCGTAATTTCTTTAAGGGGAGTCTGTAACAACCCAGGTTTTGGGAACCTGGAGTAAATGGATTATACCAAGTTTTGTAATTAAATACCAAGAAGAATGAGATACAAGTTCAAGAACCTAACTCGTATAATAAGATAATAGAATAAAGAATCTGAGATTTATAAGAAACCATGTGCATTGGAATAAGTTGGATTCATGTAGTGTAATAAGTTAATTTATTTCAATCTACATTTGGCAAATAACTTTAAGATGAAAATAATAAAGCAAGTAAAATATTGTAAAATATGTGTTTAATGAATAATTATAACAAATGCAATAATTTTATGAAAATTGTTGTTATTTTGTTGGATCAAATGAGTACTGAAAATATAAAATATTGATTAGTAATCAATATTTAAGCAAATGTATATTTTCAATATGAAATGTTAAGTTGTTTTAATGAGATCATTAATCATTTGTAAAATTATGTATGGAAAATGTAAGTTATATAAATTATAAAACTAAAGAAAAATTGCATTTAAAACCATGTTTGGAAATGGTTTAATAAATTTATAGAGAGAAATATAATGTTGCATTGTGTAAAGATGAAATAATTTACACATTGTTGTCAAAGTGAATTTTGATGAAAAATAGTGATTGTTGAATTTAATCAAGTATAAATAAAAATATAAAGTGTAAATATTGATTAGAAATCAATATTTAAGTGTGCTAAAATATTTTAACAAGGTTTGTAGTTTTATTTTGTTTAAAACGTTGAAGTTATATAAATTTTGTTGTTGGAAATTGAGACGACCCAAACTACCCGTGAAGGAAAGAACGGATTGCTTTGAGAACAAGATGAATCAGAACACAAACAGAAGAACATTTCATTGCTTATTACAACAATTCCATTAGAATACAAGAATATACAGAGTATGAATAAATATTATACATCAGAAAAATATTAGAGATTACAATACATTACTGCAGCGGAAAATAATACAAAACATAGCTGAAAGAAATGCACGGATACAGAGCTTTCTGAATATCACTCCAGCTATAAACCAGGATCCTGTGAATATAAATCTGCAAAACCAAAACTACTAGCTGCCCGTGCAGAAATAAGGGCACCCAGAGTTTAGGTTAAAACAATAAACTCCAGGTCAGTCATATGACTGGTGTGAGAACTAAAACAGTTATTTAAAACTTTACTTTAAAAGAGAGTAATTCACGGGACCACGCCGTATGACACGGAACGGGTTTCCTCCCATGAATACTAGTGCATAGAATAAATAACTCAATGCTTTTTGGAAAAATGAAGCTATTATAAGACCCAGGTCCCATCACACAATGCAAAGCAAGCCGGAGGATAGGGTTTTCCTTATAATAGCCAAACATGCTTGGTGCATTTAAAACAAATCATTTGATATATTATAGTATAAAGTGTATGAAAACAAGTTCAAATATAAATGTATCAGTCATAAATGGTATAGTGCCCCGTAACACTATGCCGCCATACTAGGCTTTACAATCAAAACCGAAATGTCACATATTGGAAATTGGATTTCCGTCATGAGTCGAGGCCAGGGATGTCTCCTCACCGCTTCGAGACACTGTAGCAAATGCCTCAGGATCTCCCGCAGAAGACCCCTGGATCTTCAGGGCCAGTCCTCTCATACGTTTGAGGATTGGTTATTCCTGAACACACGTTTCCCGGTCCTATCGGACCTATATCCATCGGCTCCGAAGAGACCGATATATCTGAGGCGCCTCGCAATCCAACAACCACATAGGTAAAATAACAACGATGTTAGGGCGAGTAAAACGCTAACACCACCCATAGCTAGAAAGAAACGTCGTGCACTCCCTGCAGTCACGATCCCGTTTTTGACTCATACCGAGGGGTGAGGATCGCGAATTAACGCTATACACAAAGCTACGCTGTATTAAAGCCATGCTTTGATCATCAACCACAAGACTCTACTTTTCAACAAAAGCCTTAATCACTGCATCTCAGCATGCCACGCAGGCAATTCATGTCATGCAACTGATATCTAACGATATATAACCTCTGAGCTCGTACGTCTCAGAGAAGGGCGTTAAGCAAGAGAATAAATTCTCCGCCACCAAATAGATATATATTTAATAAAAATCAATCAGCATAGAATAAAACCCAATGTCAGACACACAATCCATTTATAAGTCCGTTCTGGGTCTGAACGAAACCGGAGGCACCTTATTCCTCTCCCTATGTCCAATACAGGAGAAAGGCCCTCGCATATCCGTCGATCTCCAAGTACGTCTGGACGATCACCACTTATTACCTCGGCTTGGGTGTACAGCCTAATCAAGACATTAGTAATCATCCAAACGATGTGAAGACCTCCGGTCTTCGACCACCGTCTTCATTGTCGACATATCGTTGAATTAGTTATTTAGAATGGGTATAAACCCGGCCTTGTATATAATAAACAAGTGCTATAAACCACAGCATACGCCACATTCCAATTTTGAATATTCTTTTATTCAAATTTTCAAATACTTTGGGAAAGGTTCCCATTAATTTTATCAAAGATAAATTCTTTAAATTTATTCTTTAATCTTCCTTTGGATATCATTTCAATCTAATTAAAGATGCATTAAAACTCTACTTGGTTTTAATCTTCCCAAAAAACAATATTAACGATTGTTTAACTTGGGAAATCATATCTTGTCTTTAACGGGGTTAAAGAGGCAATGTCATTTAAAACATGGTTCACGATAAACCCAAAATCACATTCCATTCCATCAGCCTCTAACCGTAAATTAGCAAGTGAACAATTCCCTAAGTATTAACCCCGAAGGCCGAAACCAACATCAGATTAGTACCCAAGAAACCATTCAACTCAACTAATCTCCAGTTAGTTTTTGATTCTCTTAACTCCGTTGGGTCTAAGAACAGTATTATTAAAGATACCATTCACGACAACCCAAAATCTCATTCCATTGTTTATTGGGTTAAAGAACAAGTGTTATTTAAAACACCGTTCACGATAACCCAAAGATCAATCAATTCAATTCCAATTAAATATATTAAATTTGAAAACTTCATTAAATCTAAATAAAAAGATTTAATCTTTTCTCAACTGGGTTTAAGAACAGTGTTAATGAAGACACCATTCACGATAAACCCAAAGTCCAATTTGATATTAAATACAAGGCTCTGAATAGAAAATATATCGGCTTATATTCAATATCAAATTCTGAAACCAACAAATATTGTATCGAAATAACGATATATATATCTTCCAGATTCCTCCACAATATCCGTATAATCACGAAATCCAATATTGAAAAATTCTTAAGATAATTTCGATTCAAATCCATTCCAATTAATATATTGGAAATTCTGGTTATTTTTAAAACCATTTCATACCCGATTTATTTATTTTAAAAATATTGGATTTATTATTCTATTTCAAAACTAGTTCATTTCAATAAAATTATATTTTTATCTTTTCAAATATGGAATTTTTCATCCCAATACTTTCCAAATCATTTATTATGATTTTACACAAGTTATTGATATTTTTAATAATTTTATCAAGGCTTGTATAGTCGATTTCGATAAACGACCATCGTACTGCACTTACAGCTTTTCCAAATTTGATTTGGACATGATTCCAAATCCAACAATTAGGTTTCAAATATCTAATATTCATTGGAAAGCTCTTTTGGATATGAACCCAACGGTTCCGGTTTAGGAGAATCCGATGGTCGGATCTCCCATAATGTCCGTTCGTAGTCAATGGTCGAAATTCGCGAATTGCCGCAGTGCTGCGCGTTCTATTCAGGCCATTATATATATATGTATGTATGTATATGTATACACATTATATATATATATTTCGTCGATTTCCATTTAAAACATATTTTATAAATTATTTAAATTTGTTTTCAAAACGATTTCAACTTCATATTCAATTTCAAATCGAAATTGAATATTCCATATCATCGGTATATAAATGATAGTATTTTCAAAACATTATATTTTGAAATCAATTCTTTTCGATATTCATTATAAAAATGAATAAAATCTATGTAAATATCGTTCACGTCAAAATGGCGTTAATCTAATCAACACGGCTTTATATATTTAAATATTTTCGAGCCCATCCCAAATCGGACATCAAAATCAGATTTCGATCCTTTACTGAATATTATTTTAAAATATTCATTATTTTAAAATATTCGTTATTTTAAAATATTTATTCTTTCTGAACTGGAATAAGACATAGTCAATTACCATATAATTTGATTTATATGGATTTCATATCACATATGTACACAACAACAATCAAACACAGTCAACCATCATCCAAAGTGCATTCTACACTGCATAAGCATTAAATATAAATATTCAACGCTTACAATAGCCGGTCAATCAATCGATCGACATACAACTAATTATTGGGATTAGTGTATGTCCAATATCATCCCAACACCTGTGTGGGGTTTCAATCAACAAATAATGAATTTTATTTGTGCAGTTGGGCGATGTGTAAAATTTATCATCCCAATCAATATCTGTCAAATGTGTACATAAACAAATCGTCCGATTTGTTTATAAATATTTATTTTATTCATCTACACGTTAAAAATTATATTTTTAACAATAAAATATTTTATTTCAACACAATAATATTTTATCTATTCCATTCCACATCACACAATCAATTTTCACAACACAATCAAACAAACAAACAAGTCGTCCATGGTCTGTGGGCGATGGGTGTCGGGTGCTGCTACGCACCGTCTGCATCCAAGTATATATTTTAAGTAGAAAATAAAATTCAAAGTGAGAAGTTCTCACCTTTGGGTTCCACTCCTCCATTATCTATTTTTGAACGGTTCGAATATTCCCAAAATTCCAATGCGACCTTTTCACGTTGTTCATATATAAAAAATCATATTTTTACAATGGCATTTCATATATGAAAATCATATTTTTTTTTCGCTTCATTCTAATAAGTAAAAATCATATTTTTATTTCTAATTTATATATATATTTCAAATTTTTTATCGCTACTTTCAAAATGAAAATCTAATTTTACTACAATGAAAAATCTAGTTTTTCTACAATGAAAAAAAATCTAATTTTTCTATAATGAAAAATCTAATTTTTCTTCTATTAAAAATCAAATCATTTTCTCCTCGCTTTACATATATAAAATTATATTTTATAAAATTAAAAATCACTTCTTTATATAATTAAAAATCTAATCTTTTCGCTTCTAGAAATATAACCTTTTCACTTCTAAAAAAATTAGATCTTTTTATTTCTAAAAATATAATCTTTTCTTGTTTAAAAATATAATCTTTTCAAACACAAAAATCTAATCTTTTTATTTTATAAAAATCAAATCTTTTTGTTTTCAAAAAATCAAATCTTTCTATTATCAAAACTAATCTTTATCTATTATAAAAATCCAATTTTTATCTATTGTAAAAATCTATTCTTTTCATTTTTAAAAATATAATCTTTTCTCATATAAAAATCCTAGTTTTTATCACATAAAAAAATAAACAGAAAAAGATAAAAATACAGAAAACTTACTGATTATGGTCTGGACCGTCGAAAGCCCCCGGGGGGGGGGGGGTCGTTGGTTTTTGGGTCAATTTGGAGGCGTCTGGTCGGTGTTCATCGGATAAGAGAGAGGGGATGCTTGGTGGCCGGAGGAGGAGGGGGAGGCAAATCGGAGGCGGGTGTCAGGCGGCGTGGTTGCGGGCTGCTTCCTCGCGCGATAGCACGCTTCACGATGGGGTGGGGCAGAGGCACGGAGGAGGTCGAGGTGGGGGAAGTCGACGCGAGAGAGGGGGAAGTAGATAGAGGCGCCGCCGCCGCCCCTGGGGGGAGGCGAGGCGATTTCCGTCAGTCTTCCATTCTTTTTTTTCTTTTTTCGTTTTATCAGAGAGAGAGAGAGAGAGAGAGAGGAATGTGAGGATATAATTATATATATATATATATATATATATATATATATATTATTTTTAATTTCAAAAAGTACCTTTCCATTTCGACCTCCAAATGAGACCCACCGACTGTCGTCCATAACTAATTACCCTTATTCTGAACACAATGGAATATGTATCGTGAGCCAATTCGGCTGTTTCAATCGGTTTCCATCAAAATCAAAATATAAATCTATATATTGAATTTGAACCCACATTTCAATTTACCGGGGCCAATACAGACTCTAAAAATTACCGAAAAATATTTTCTAGCTTCATATTGATGATACGGTTCTAACAAAACTAATTTCACCAAATTTGGAGACCGTTTGAAAAATGGCCATTTTCTGGTCGATCCAAATTGACTGAAACTGTCAAAACACGTTTTACTTCGCCACGCACACATATTAATCCCAAAAATTTTGAATTTTGGAATCTAGCAATAATTCGACATCCCAGATCCAACAAAAGTGGTTTCGTCAAAAACATAGGTCGTTTGCAAAATTTCCATTTTTAAGGGCTAAAATTCCATAGCGACTATCCTGAATTTTCAACTGGGCATAACTTTTTGTTCCCGCTATAAAATTTCAATTTTTCGGATTCATTGGAAAGATATTCTCAAATAGATTCTAATATTTTTGGTTTTGCTAAAATCCGGTTTATTTTGAATCTTGTGCATTCTTTTGTAATTTGAAATCGATTTTTCGAACTACCGCGCCATTTTCAATTCCTTTTATATTTAAAAATAAATAATTATATTCTAACGTCGATCTTTATAAATATATATGTTCTAATTCTATTCAAAATAAATTTCTCGTCGTTGTTATTTAAAATAATTCATTTTAAATATTCAAAATTCATCAAAATTGCTAAAATAAAAATTTTAAATTGGTTCAGATTTTCCGGGTTATTACAATCTCCCCCACTTAAAATCTTTTCGTCCTCGAAAAGGAACGGAGCTGAAAGTTGTTTTACGAATCATCTCAACTTTCATTATTTTCATTATGGCTTAAGTTCTTCAACTTTTCAGTTTCTATGAACCTTTCAAATTTTTCAAAAATTTGGCTAACACCCTAAATTTTCGAAAAATTTCGCCATAACCTCCCCTGTACGGGAGCACCGTGAAAATCTTGAAATTGCGATACAGGCCTCTCTAATCCAAAAGGAAAAAGAAACAGCCAGTTGGCTCATATAATCATCCAAAACCCAAGAAATTAGTAAACATGTACCTATTTGTCGGGCATACAATTTTATTCCTCTTCTCTAGCCTCCTTGCTATGACATGTTCAATGTATACACATGTATATGCATGCAATTTCCAATAATTGGCAATACAGTTCAATATTTGATTCAATTTGGCCTAAATTTACCGTAAATTCACATAATGTTTAAATGAATAATCATACATCACAACCATCAATCAATTAATTGGTTAGCTTTTCAAATTCATAACTTTGATATATAGTCCAAAAATCAAATTTTTAATGCCAAATCACAACAATAAGCCCTATCTAGTTTTGGTTCTCACACCAGTCAATTGGAAATATATAGAAATCCCACTTTCGAAACTCGACCATAAACATTGATGATGCCATGGTCATTATCAACATCATGTCCGGGCGACTAGAGTGTGATTCTATATCTGTCCAGTATATTAGAACTTCGAATATACGTTTACAAGGCGTATATGCAAAATCTTTATATATTGGATTGTCCAAATTCAATACCAATAAATATTCGAATACGTTGAATAAGGTTTAAATTTTCAAAACAAAATTTGTTTTCATTTTTATTTTAAAAACACTACTTTTCACACTCGTTCTAGGATACTACTGATCCCATCTCTAACGAGTCATTCTCATTGGATATTGCTAATCCAATCTCTGATGAATTCTTTTGTATGGTTCTAATGTGTCTTGTTCTCGAGCTCTGTAAACCAAAGCTCTGATACCAAAATGAGACAACCAGAACTTCCCCGTGAAGGAAACAACGGATTGCTTTGAGAACACGGCGAATCAGAACACAAACAGAAAAACATTTCATTGCTTACTACAACAATTCCATCATAATACAAGAATATATAGAGTATGAATAAATATTATACATCAGAAAAATATCAGAGATTACAATACATTACTGCAACAGAAAATAATACAAAACATAACTGAAAGAAATACACGGATACAGAGCTTTCTGAATATCACTCCAGCTATAAACCAGAATCTTGTGAATATAAATATGCAAAACCAAAACTATTGGCTGCCCGTGCGAAAATAAGGGCACCCAAAGTTTAGGTTAAAACAATAAACTCCAGGTCAGTCATGCGACTGGTGTGAGAACTAAAACAGTTATTTAAAACTTTACTTTAAAGGAGAGTAATTCAAGGGACCACGTCGTATGACAAGGAACGGGTTTCCTCCCAAGAATACTAATGCATAGAATAAACAGCGCAATGCTTTTTGAAAAAATGAAGCTATTATAAGACCCGGGTCCCATCACACAATGCAACGCAAGCCAAAGGATATGGTTTTCCCTTATAATAGCCAAACATGCTTGGTACGTTTAAAACAAATCATTTGATACTATTATAGTATAAAGTGTATGAAAACAACTTCAAATATAAATGTATCAATCATAGACGACATAGTGCCCCATACCACTATGTCGCCATACTAGGCTCTACAATCAAAACCGAAATGTCACATATTGGAAATTGGATTTCCGTCATGAGTCGAGGCCAAGGACGGCTCCTCACCGCTTCAAGACACTCTAGCAAATGCCTCGGGATCTCCCGTAGAAGACCCCTGGATCTTCAGGGCCAGTCCTCTCTTATGTTTGATGATTGGTTATTCATGAACACATGTTTCCCGGTCCTATCGGATCTATATCCATCGGATCCGAAGAGATCGATATATCCGAGGTGCCTCGCAATCCAACAACCGCATAGGTAAAATAACAACGATGTCAGGGCGAGTAAAACGCTGACACCACCCATAGCTAGAAAGAAATGTTGTGCACTCCCTGCAGTCACGATCCCATTTTTGACTCATACCGAGGGGTGAGGCTTGCGAATTAACACTATACACAAAGCTACGCTGTATTAAAGCCTTGCCTTGATCTTTAACCACAAGACTCTGCTTTTCAACAAAAGCCTTGATCACTGCATCTCAGCATGCCACACAGGCAATTCATGTCATGCGACTGATATTTATCGATATATAACCTCTGAGCTCGTACGTCTCAAAGAAGGGCGTTAAGTAAGAGAATAAATTATCCGCCGCCAAACAGATATATATTTAATAGAAATCAATCAGCACAGAATAAAACCCAATGTCAGACACACAATCCATTTATAAGTCCGTTATCGGTCTGAATGAAACCGGAGGCACCTTATTCCTCTCCCGTTTGTCCAATACAGGAGTGAGGTCCTCGCATATCCGTCGATCTCCAAGTACGTTTGGATGATCACCACTTATTACCTCAGCTAGGGTGTACAACCCAATCAAGATATCAATAGTCATCCAATTGATGTGAAGACCTCCGGTCTTTAACCACCGTCTTCATCGTCGACATATCGACGAATCAGTTATTCAGAATGGGTATAAACCCGGCCTTTCCGAATAACTCGCGTATAAAATAAACAAGTGCTATAAACCATAACATACGCCTCATTTCAATTATGAATATTCTTTTATTCAAATATTCACATATTTTGGGAAAGGTTCCCATTAATTTTATCAAAGATAAATTCTTTAAATTTATTCTTTAATCTTTCTTTGGATATCATTTCAATCTAATTAAAGATGCATTAAAACTCCACTTGGTTTTAATCTTCCCAAAAATCAATATTAACGATTGTTTAACTTGGGAAATCATATCCTGTCTTTAACGGGGTTAAAGAACCAATGTCATTTAAAACACGGTTCACGATAAACCCAAAATCACATTCCATTCCATCAGCCTCTAACCGTAAATTAGCAAGTGCACAATTCCCTAAGTATTAACCCCGAAGGCCGAAACCAACATCAGATCAATACCCAGGAAACCATTCAACTCAACTAATCTCCAGTTAGTTTCTGATTCTCTTAACTCCATTGGGTCTAAGAACAGTATTATTAAAGATACCATTCACAACAACCCAAAATCTCATTCCATTGTTAATCGGGTAAAGAACAAGTGTTATTTAAAACACCGTTCACGATAACCCAAAGATCAATTTCAATTCAATTCCAATTAAATATATTAAATTGGAAAACTTCATTAAATCTAAATAAAAAGATTTAATCTTTCCTCAACTGGGTTTAAGAACAGTGTTAATGAAGACACCATTCACGACAAACCCAAAGTCCAATTTGATATTAAATACAAGGCTCTGAATAGAAAATATATCGGCTTACATTCAATATCAAATTTTGAAACCAACAAATATTGTATTGGAATAACGATATATATCTTCCAAATACCTCCATAATATCCATATAATCACGAAATCCAATATTGAAAAATTCTGAAGATAATTTCGATTCAAATCCATTCCAATTCATACATTGGAAATTCGGGTTATTTTTAAAACCATTTCATACCCAATTTATTTATTTTAAAAATGTTGGATTTATTATTCTATTTCAAAACTAGTTCATTTCGATAAAAGTATATTTTATCTTTTCAAATATGGAATTTTTCATCCCAATTCTTTCCAAATCATTTATTATGATTTTACACAAATTATTGGTATTTTTAATAATTTTATCAAGGCCCGTACAGTCGATTTCGATAAACGGCCATCGAACTGCACTTACAACGATCTTTTCCAAATTTGATTTGGACATGATTCCAAATCCAACCATTAGGTTTCAAATCTCTTATATTCATTGGAAAGCCCTTTTCGATCGAACCCAATGGTTCCGGTTTTAGGAGAATCCGACGGTCGGATCTCCCGTAATGTCCGTTCGAAGTCAAAGGTCGAAATTCGCGAACTACCGCAGCGCGGCGCTTTCTATTCAGGCCATTATATATATATATATTATATATATTATATATATTTCTTCGATTTCCATTTAAAACATATCTTATAAATCGTTTAAATTTGTTTTCAAAATGATTTTAACTTCATATTCAATTTCAAATCGAAACTGAATATTCCATATCATCAATATATAAATGATAGTATTTTCAAAACATTATATTTTGAAATCAATTCTTTTTCGATATTCATTATAAAAATGAATAAAATCGATGTAAATATCGTTCTCGTCAAAATGACGTTAATCTAATCAACACGGCTTTATATATTTAAATATTTTCGAGCCCATCCCAAATCGGACATCAAAATCAGATTTCGATCCTTTACTGAATATTATTTTAAAATATTCATTATTTTAAAATATTCTTTATTTTAAAATATTTATTCTTTCTGAACTGGAATCAGGCACAGACAATTACCATATAATTTGATTTATATGGATTTCATACCACACATGTACATAACAACAATCAACCATCATCCAAAGTGCATTTTACACTGCACAAGCATTAAATATAAATATTCAACGCTTACAACAGCCTGTCAATCAATCAATCGACATACAACTAATTATTGGGATTAGTGTATGTCCAATATCATACCAATATCCGTGTGGGGTTTCAATCAACAAATAATGAATTTTATTTGTGTTATTGGACGATGTGTAAAATTTATCGTCCCAAGCAATATCAGTCAAATGTGTACATAAACAAATCGTCCGATTTGTTTATAAATATTTATTTTATTCATCGACACGTTAAAAATTATATTTTTATCTGTAAAATATTTTATTTCAACACAAGAATATTTTATCTATTCCATTCCACATCACACAATCAATTTTCACAACACAATCAAACAAACAAACAAGTCGTCCATGGTCTGTGGACGACAGGTGTCGGGTGCTGCTACGCACCGTCTGCATCCTAGTATATATTTTAACCTGAAAATAAAATTCAAAGTGAGTAGTTCTCACCTTTGGATTCCACTCCTCCATTATTTATTTTTGAACGGTTCGGATATGCCCAAAATCCCAATGCGACGTTTTCACGCCGTTCATATATTAAAAATCATATTTTTACAATGGCATTTCATATATGAAAATCATATTTTTTTTTCGCTTCATTCCAAGAAATAAAAATCATATTTTTATTTATACTTTATATACTTTTAAAATGAAAATCTAATTTTACTACAATGAAAAATCTAGTTTTCTACAATGAAAAAAATCTAATTTTTCTATAATGAAAAATCTAATTTTTCTTCTATTAAAAATCAAATCTTTTCTCCTCGCTTTACGTATATAAAATTATATTTTATAAAATTAAAAATCACTTCTTTATATAATTAAAAATCTATTCTTTTTTGCTTCTAGAAATATAATCTTTTCACTTCTAAAAAATCAGATCTTTTTATTTCTAAAAATATAATCTTTTCTTGTTTAAAAATATAATCTTTTCATACACAAAAATTTAATCCTTTTATTTTATAAAAATAAAATCATTTCGTTTTCAAAAATCAAATCTTTCTATTATCAAAACTAATCTTTATCTATTATAAAAATCCAATTTTTATCTATTATAAAAATCTATTCTTTTCAGTTTTAAAAATATAATCTTTTCTCATATAAAAATCCTAGTTTTTATCACATAAGAATCCTAGTTTTTATCACATAAAAAAAATAATCCGAAAAAGATAAAAATACAGAAAACTTATTGATTATGGTCTGGAGCGAAGAAAGCCCGGGGGGGGGGGGGGGGTCGTTGGTTTTTGGGTCAATTTGGAGGCGTTTGGGTCGGTGTTCTTCGGAGAAGAGGGAGGGGAGGCTTGGTGGCCGGAGGAGGAGGGGGTGGCGAATCGGAGGCGGGTGTCAATTGGCGTGGTTGCGGTTGCTTCCTCGCACGATGGCGCGCTTCACGATGGGGCGGAGCAGAGGCACGGTGGAGGTCGAGGTGGGAGAAGTCGACGCGAGAGAGGGGGAAGAAGATGGAGGCAGCGCCGCCGACGCGGGAGGAGGGGGGAGGGGAGTGGCGGTTTCCGTCGGTCTTCCATTCTTTTTATTATTATTATTATTTCGTTTTATCTGAGAGAGAGAGGGATGTGAGGATATTTTTTTATTATTATTTTTGATTTCAAAAAGTGCCTTTTCATTTTGACCTCCAAACGAGACCCACTGACTATCGATCATAACTAATTACCCCCATTTCGAACACAATGGTATATGTATCGTGAGCCAATTCGGCTGTTTCGATCGGTTTCCGTCAAAATCAAAATATAAATCTATATATTGAATTTGAACGCACATTTCAATTTACCGGGGCCACATACGGACTCTAAAAATTCCCCAAAAATATTTTCTAGCTTCGTATTGACGATACAGTTCTAACAAAACTAACTTCATCAAATTTGGAGACCGTTTGAAAAATGGTCATTTTCTAGTCGATTCAAATTGACTGAAACTATCAAAACACGTTTTACTTTGCCATGCTCACATATTAATCCCAAAAATTATGAATTTTGGAATCTAGCAATAATTCGACATCTCGGATCCAATAAAAGTGGTTTCGTCAAAAACGGAGGTCGTTTGCAAAGTTTCCATTTTTAAGGGCCAAAATTCCAGAGCGACTATCCTGAATTTTCAAATGGGCATAACTTTTTATTCCTGCTATGAAATTTCAATTTTTCGAATTCGTTGGAAAGAAATTCTCAAATAGATTCTAATATTTTTGGTTTCGCTAAAATCCAGTTTATTTTGAATCCTGTGCATTCATTTGAAATTTAAAATTGAATTTTCAAACTACCGCACCATTTTCAATTCCTTTTATATTTAAAAATAAATAATTATATTCTGACATCGATCTTTGTAAATATATACGTTCTATTTCTATTCAAAATAAATTTCTTGTCGTTATTATTTAAAATAATTCATTTTAAATATTCAAAATTCATCAAAATTGCCCAAATAAATTTTTTAAATTGGTTTAGATTTTCCGGGTTATTACAGAAATGTAAATTTTAAGAAAATTTAAAAGGTTAAACAGAAACATGATTTTAATTATAAGTTATGTTAAGTAATAAAGGATCATCTTTGATTATGTTGTTGACAAATTTTTGTAATATTAAATCCATAAAATTATATACAATTGGGTGCAATGTGATTTTAGAACGAAAAAATTGTAGTAAGCTTGGATTAATGGCCTAATTAACACTAAGATAAATACACATGAGTTAATTGTGTATTTTATTAAGCATGAAATAAAACCCAAGAACATTAAGGAAAAATCTTGAAACTAGGCAAGGGAAGAAATAAGAGATACGTACTTTTCTCCTAAAAGGGTCTCCCTTTTCTTCTTCAGTAGTAACTTGGAAATAATAACAGCCCTTTTCTCCAAATTTACAATCTCCTTAATGAAAAATAACTCAAAAGAAAGAAAGAGTTATGGCTAATTTACATCCTCTAACAAATTAAATTTCCAGTAGGAGAATTACTTATTAAACTCAAGGATTGGAGAAGTGAGGAGTTACAGTAAGAAATCATAGTTGCAATCCAGAGTTTCTCATCCCCATAGGTTATAGGAGCTCCAGGCCATCCTCTAGAAAGTTGAAACTTGCTAAAATCATTGCCAATCTCGGGTGAGTTTGTAAAACTCACACAATTTAGCTTAACACTGTTGCATGTCAAAATTTGTGTATTCTTCTAGCAATTTCGTTTACTATAATGAATCTTTCTTTCTTAATTCTACAGTAAATCTTAGCTTAAGTCCATTTTTGAATGGCTATATCTCTCCCTTTTTGTACAAGAATCAAGTTGGATGGGTTTCAGATTCTAGTTTAGGTATCCAACTTCTTGCATGTGAAAACACATAGCCTAAATCCAAATGTAAACAGATACAAATCACGCAAACTTGTAGCTTGCACGCATATACGATTGATTCCTACTTTTTTTGGGTCCACGCAAGGGTCGTCCCAAGCATCGGAGGGCCGACACGTAGGTCGACACCTAGGTTGACCCAAGCATGAGGAGTGTCGACCCCTACGGAGCATTCCTGTGCGTGCTTTTATTTACCTCATGCACCTTGTTTTAGTGGTTAATCCATTTTATTGTTTATGTTCTATTCCCAAGTTATGAGTAGTTATAAAGTAATTTCTTAAGGCTATTTCTAAATAGTACAAAGCGAATGTTTATGTTAATTCTAACTAAGGATTGTGTGTGTGTGTTTAGCGATGATGATTTCTTATGCATTTTATGATTTTGTGAACACGTTACACTTGTTTTAGAAACTAGTTTTAAAAGAATTTTATGTATATTATTTTAAGAGAATGTTTTACAATCTTGTTTAGTAAATTATTATTATTATTTAAAATTATACTACATATATAGTTATTATTATAAAAAGATTCCAAGGAATCAATGATTTTAAAATATCTTTTAATAATCTGTTTTCTCTAACAACTATTTTAATATATAAATACACATTTTCCAACTCTTTAAGAAAACGAAAATGCAACTTAAACAATGTACATGGTATGGGGCACAAAGACATATTATTATTTGAAATTGGCTGACTTTGTGTAAACCGATAAGTGAGAATGAATGGTATGAGACGTATTGTTATCAATATTCGGATTACTATTGGAAAGCCTATGGCACATACTCGGGGAACTATGTGATACCTTAGGGTTACTTCTTTTTGTTTGTTGTTACCAGTACTAGGCCATGACAGCTAATTTTGTCATTCTTAGAGTCTATTTGTATGGGATGGTTGTTTGAGGCTTACAAGCCAAGTATATTTATATAGAGAACTGTAGACCTATCAAAATATGACCCTACTCATTTACCCAACCCATTTTATCCTAATTAAAACCTTTTTGGGTCAACCCACTTACAATTTTTTATTAAATGGGTCATGAATGGGTTGACCCATTTTTGAAAGGGTTGCAAATGGGTAACCCATTTACCCATTTAACTCTACCTACATACGAAGTACTTATTTTTTTTGTAAAAACTGCAACAATTTCTTCATACTACTCCGGGATAAGATGAGACTTTAACTGATATATTCCTACCTAATTTACAGATAGCGTGAAAAACTCAGATGTTTTGCTTTATGACCCACTGTAGTTCTTCAAAGGGAGTGCCAGTTGTGCTTAGAAAATAACAGGCTAAATTCTCATATTTGAACTCTACCTACATACAAAATCGCTATTTTTTGTAAAAAATGCAGTAATTTATTCATACTGCCAGAACCGAATGAGACTTCGACTGATAGATTCCCACCTAAATTACAGACAATGTGAAACACTCGGATGTTTTGCTTTATGACCATACACTGTAGTTCTCCAAGGGGACTGCCAGTTTTACTTTGAAAATAACAGGCTAAATCACCATATTTGAACTCTGCCAACATACAGAGTCGCTATTTTTTTTGTAAAAACCGCAGTAGTTTCTTAATATAGCCCTGAAACCGGATGAGACTTCGACCAATAGATTCTTACCTAAATTACGGACAGTGTGAAACACTCGAACGTTTTACCCTGTGACCAAACACTGTAGTTCTCCAAGGGGACTAGCAGTTGTACTTAGAAAATAACAGGCTATATTCCCATATTTGAACTCTGCCCACATAGAGAGACGCTATTTTTTGTAAATACTACAGTAATTTCTTCATACGGTTTTGGAACTGGACGAGACTTTGACCGATAGATTCCCACCTAAATTACGGGCAGTATAGAACACTCAGATATTTCGTCCTATGAACGAATAGTATAGCTCTCCTAAGTGATTAATGTTTATACTTAGAAAATAACAGACTAATTCTCATAATTATATATAAAAAATTTGCATACTACATTTAGATGGGTCAAATGGGTAACCCGTTTAGTAAGTGGGTTGGGTCAGACAAAGCTTTGTGTTGAATGAGTCAAAATAAATGGGTTGGTTAAATTTTTGTTGACCCTGACCCATTTGACACCTCTAGAGAGCCGTGTGGGGCGCCAAAACCGTGTGGTAGTATTACAGAAATGTATGGTAGTACTAGTTGGCTTCAGTCGCCATGTGAAGCACATGCCGACGTAGCTAAGCCTCGCTTTTCTCTTGGTTTCAATACTGTGTAGCTTGATGTGTCTCAATTTCCCGAGAGAATGCGTGGCATGTTGAGTGTGTCATATAATGTATTGCTAGAATTCAAATGACTTTGACTTCTAGAATTATTTATTGTTTTATGATGTTTTACCATCTTAGATATATTAAGTTTTATATATAACTCTATGTTATTTGATGTTTATTTCGTGATGATTATATCATTATGTGGCGAATTCTTAATCTAGTTCGACTTTTTGTATTTATATGATTTCAACTGTATTTTCTATTGATTATGATATCTTTATACCATTATAGCCTTGGTCTTTGGTCATTAGACATTGGAAACAGTTGTTGCGTGTTGCATGTATTACCTTACATGAGATCTTTGATTATGAGCAAGTATCCTATATCAGTAATTTTATGTCGCTTATGTATTTGTTATATCCCTACTTATGTGATATTATCTTCTATTTATCCTGTGTTAACTGATATGTTTAAGCTAGACTGACATATGTAACTTATATTCAGGTCAAACCGAGTTGTTTCAGGTTTATAGCTTTTTGTTGACTCGTATTTAGCTGTTTTGTCTTGAATTTTTTCTTGAAGCTATCACCTAAGGTGTGTATTCATGCCATTGTATATTTATTATTTTGAGACCAAATTTTGGTTATTTTCAAAATTTTGATTGAATTTTTTTGAAAAGATTGTTTATATTAGGGATCGTTTTGAAGATGATTTTTATATCCATAATGATTTTGAGAAAATTTATTTTTTTGATTTATTGTATATGATAGCTTTGTCTCATTCTTTGTTTTCTCCTTGAAATCATATAAAGTTTGACTAAGAATTTCATATAGGATTTTCATTGTATTTTAAATCTTCTAATTGAAATATATTAGGTGGTCTTTTACAAAAATTATTCATAGATGTATTATCCAAATCATTGCACCTATCAAATTTTTTTTTATACTGGCTTTCGTTTCCGTTTTCATAAAAATCATATTGATGTTGGAAATCATTTTGCAAATGGAAATTATTGTTTTGATGATGAGAATTCGACATAATGATTGTAACTTTTGTCATTTCCAAGATTTTGACTACGGCTATTATGAAAATATTGAATGCTTTGAAAATTCTTCGTGTTATAACCAAAGTCATTTCCAAAATCAAAATTGTTCTCAAAGATTTCTTTTTTTGAATTAGACGGTTGTGTAGCAAGGTTCTACACGGCGATTTCTTATATATTATATTAAAAGGATAGCATAGCGGTCAGTAAGCCTGACTGATGGCTAAAATACGACAAGTTATGCATGCGTCATGCATGCAAATAGAGTACATAGCGCTCAGCGCGAATACACAAGTACATTGCTAGAGAAACAACCACAACAAAATGCAAAACAACACTAGATGAACTGAACAACTGCAAGAATCAACTAAAGACCACTAACAAAAAAACTGGCAATAGCTTACGAGATGCGTGTACATTGCCCGAGCAGGAGGACGTTACCATGGGCGAGGAAAGGACCGACGTTGGTACATTCCATCAAACCGAGAAGCTGCCAACTGATTCATTACAAGCAAGTGTAGTGTCCATGATGGCTGGAACGAATGGTTGAACTTGTGTACCAGAAGACGAAGCATGAAGTCTAGCGCTACGTCTGACTGCTGAGATGGACAAAGCTGGAGCGATCATCGGAGAGAGATTTCGTACATGTACTGATCTTGAAAATAATTATTTTTAGATTTAAAATCATTTTGATGCGCATTAGGCAAGAAAACAAAATTATTATAATTCGAGAAAAAGCCATTTTTTCAATTATTTATAAAATTTCAATTTTGGTTATTTTGACCATAAATTAACTCTCTCAAAGTTATTTTTCTTTTTAGATAACTATTCATTGTTATAATAATTTCCAATCTTTTTTTATTGGAAAGCAGAATGTTGAAACTAATTTAAATTTAAAAGTAGTGCGACCACTTATCGATTAATATCTTCATCCCAAATATCTTGATCGCCCAAGTTGACGCTGCCACTGCTTTGAATGATCGCTCGAGTCCAACCTGCGTCTTCGTACAGACAAACAAACTAACAAACCCTTTTGTACAATCACAATCCAGTTCTCTTTCTCCTACCTTGTATGCTTCCGGAGTCTTCTACTCCTCCCTTTGTTCGAGTGAACCTCCAATAATTGGAAGTAGAAAATTCATGATATTTGGTCGAATTCTGGTGCAGTGAGGAAGCAGTGGCTTGATGTTGATGATGTAGGGTAAATGTCTTTTGGGTGTTTGATTTGGATATTGCGTAATTGGTTCTGATGTGGGTTAGGGTTGAACAAAAGCGAAGTAAGGGTTCTGATTTGGTGGAGGCGGTGGTCTCAATTGCGGTACAGAGACTGATAATGGCGAATTTGGATTTGGAGGTGGGGACTAGTTATTTGGCTTTAGATCTGGTGAGTGACATTGATGATGGTGGTGGGTGGCTACCAAAGGTTGAGAGGTTATTGCGGTTGTGGTGAAGTGTAGTTTGGTTCGGTTCTTCAGAGGGTGACTAGTGGGTTTTGGTATTGGTTGCGTTATTTGTGGAGGAAGGTAGCATTTGATGTTGGCTGATGATGGGTTTGTTGGAGTTACGAATGATTTTGGGTAATTGTTTGTGTCGCTAGAATGAGTTGCGTAAAATGAAGAGTTGAAATAAAATTGGATGTTTTTTTCTCGCTAAGGAATATGTAAATGAAAAAGAAGTAAATAAATTGATTTTCAAGGTAATGTGAAGAAATATGTAAACTAAAAAGTTATAAATAAAAAAAGTTTTTTTACGATAAAGAAAAAGAACAAGACCGAAATAATGGAATTAAATATAAAATAGAAAACGAGAAAAAAAAAGAAAAAAAACTAACACGAATCAAATGTTAAATAAACAATACAAATTACTAAAACTTGCCAGTAATAGCGTCAAAAACTTGACCGATGGTTTTCATTGTTGACAAAAATTATGCTTTTATTTTACCGCAAGTGCATGACGTCTTTTGTAGTAATTGTGCGAGTATGGATTGAAACTACAGGGCGTTGTATAATTTCCTTATGTTTATTTAAGATTTAAAATATAGGCGAATTAGATGATATTGAGTAATAAAACTAATTGTGCTAAAATGATAAATTTTTAAAAAGTGAAGAAAAAAAGAACTTGATGAAAAATCATAAAAGGCAGCAATTTGCACAATGGAAATTGGAATTAGAGAGCAAACATAAAACAAAATGTTTATTGGTCTCCTAGAAAACCAATAGATCCTAAATAAGATAAAAAAGAAGAAGGACGAAATATAATAGAGAGCAGAATAAAAGGAGAACAAAATTTTATTGCTGTGATATAAGTCTGAATACAGAGCAAAATAAGAAAAGACACCTAATTTTTAATGCCCTAATTGCATCTAATTCCAAGATGTTATAAACTAATACAAGGAAGGGGTACTTGATCTTCTTTCGTCACATTCTTTATGTGCTTCTTAATCCAGCACATTCTAAAAAAATTGGACTTGTTATTTATTTAGATGCTTCTTGGTATAATGTGTTCCATATTCTTCTAGAATCTTCTTGAGTTAGCTTGTTCTACAAAGACTTTTATTTCCTAGGAGATGTAGTTGGTAAAAACAGGTATAAGGTGGGATACAAACCAATAACCTCCTAACAAAGTACACATCTTCAAACAAATCAAGCTATTGTTGCTTTTGTGCATAAGTTGACATTCTACTTCTTGTCAGCAAAGTATTTAACTTAAACTCGTATTTTAAAGCCCATTCTTCAAGAGTTTCTTCCATTTCCTGAAAACCATCAACCTACAACAAACAAGACAAAAAGATAGAGCAATTATGTTTTAAGAGTAATACAACGTATAGTTAAGTAGTGAAAATTTTACATAATTTGATGTTCATCAGTTATGAACACTCAAAAAGAAAATAAAGAATGTGTGTAACTACAAGAGATTAACAAAAGCAAACGAAAGACAAAAATGGACAGATACAAATATTAATAGTGACACCCCACGTCCGTTAATGTCACTCACAAAGGTAATGCATTAAGTATCGTGAAGCGTTATAGGTAAACAAACACAGAATATTACAAGAAAGATATAATTTAGATAGCAGCGAAAATTCAAATTTTTATTTCAAACACAAATCATACATACAACAATATAACTTCTTTTTTTTTCATCAGAGTACATAAATACTTAAAAGAAAACATAATTCCCCAAATAAAAGAGACAAAGCCATAGTAGAGATAAGAACTTGAGCCATACTTCGAAAGTAGCTCTAACAGGATGATATCTGAGTTCTGACTAAGCCTGAGTGTTTCCCCCTGAGAACCTGGGGGGGGGGGGAACGGAAGAAAGAAGAGGAAACAAAAGGGTCAAACATAAAGTCTAGCGAGTCTAGTTACTTTTAGCAAGTAAATAAATAAAAGTAGCATGGTAGGCATATAAAATGGATAAGAGAGATCATTACATAAATGGCAGGTGTGACAAGGTAGACAAGATAAGGTGTATACGCTTCTCTAATGATTACTCTGCACTATTATTAGTATAACCAGAATGAAATGATCCCTTCCACTATAGGGTGGTAGACTTAGGCATACGTCCAAATGTACCCTAACTACTACCCTAATCGATCGGCTCCCTATTCCGTAGATACTCTGTGTCAGCCCAACGGTAGGATGTATCACGTCCTAAAGTGGCAACTCCTCACTGATATGCACAGCCCATATCTACAGGTGTCACAGTTGTCTTATCACCCTCTGCCAAGCTCATGCACACACATGACCCGGTCGGTTTGCGCTGCCCACACCGTCCCCCACATTTGGATCTCTTACAATCAGTCGGTAAGCGTGCCCCCTCTCCGCCTAGTACGAAGTACTTTGTTTGATACCAACTCTGGGTTACTGACTGAAATGGGTCCCACACAATATGATACAAGCTCTCCCCTTTGTCTTGTATCCCCCACTAGGTTTTCACTATGTATACCACTAGGTATCTTTAATTACATAGCCCTATTCATTTCTGCTAGTTATGCTTACCCTAAAAGGTGTCTTTAATTACATAACTTTTATATTTTCCACCGGTTATGTATACCACTATGTGTCTTTAATTACATAACCTTATTGGGTTAAGTTCGTTGGCCTATATGTAAATATTACCCACCCCCTCAGATTTACATAACCCACCCATTGTCCAACCAATTTTACTTAACCCTAACATAAGTTCATAATCATACAATCCCTATGGATTAAATTAGGTTAAGTAGTCCAATTCATTACCATGTCCATTTATGGTTCATAATGGGTTAGACCTCCCACATTAGGCCTACAACTTGTGGATGCTGGATATGCCGGTCGGGTCCAGACAGACTTCTTCCACAAGTTGGGCCTAACCTCATGTCTTAGCCCGATTCGTATTTGCGCACTTAAACCTCCCACATTAGGTTCAACATTAGTAGCTGCTGGATATGCTGGTCAGGTCCAGGCAGACTTCCACCATTATTGCAACCTAACTTCGTGTCATAAGTGCACTTACAATTCCTAATTGTAATTACTAGACATTTCATCCTTATCCAATTTTTACCTATGTCTTTACAGGTGATTAAGTCCCTTTTTCCCAATACAACGATGCTTATATTCAAATTATGTCCATATTAAACCTTTTTCCCCCGTTCCCTAACTAGCGCACTCATAAAATTGGTGGCATGCCTAGGCTAGATAATAGCCTAGTCATAAATGATAAAAGGGAAAAATAATAGGAATATGACAAAAGTGAATGTTTTAACATAACTTGGCATAAACATAAACTAGCATGGTGATAAGATAGACATATAGGCATAAAACTGATGAACTTGTGGCAGTCAATTGATTCTTAACATAACTATGATGTCACAGTAAGCATAATTAGATCTAAATTAACAAATTAGATGTACAACTGGTTTAGATCTAATATGATAGGCACTGTAATGTCCCGTATTTTCTGACGACTTAATTGAAATATTTTATTTATTTAAAATATTTATTTGAGGTTAAATAAAGAGATTTGACCATTTTAAGTTTTCATTTAAAGTATACTCGATGTTATCAGGCTATTTAATTCAACTGTTTGAATTTTTGCTATATTATATAGATATTTATTTTGAGTCTTAAAATAATCGAAATAAACAAAACTAAAGCTTGGGTATATACTAACACAATTACGAATGGATCATGAAGGGTTTGCCAATATGGTTACTTCCGAGATGCTAAGCAAAATGAACAAACCAATCCATGTTATAACCAAGTACAGAGCGACTGAATGAAACAATAGAGAAGGGCTAAGAAGTAGTGGTACAACAACTAAAAAGCCACATGAACAGCTATAGGAAGAACAGTGAATTGTACAGTTAAATAAACAATATATATTATTCCATCAATTCAAAACAGACAATACAACAGTAAATCAAACAGTGGATCGAACAGCTCATATACTGAAAATTTCATTAAACAATCACTATTTTCATACATATAAAAGGAAAATGAAAGGAATCCAATAAAATCTGCTCACAACCTCGATCTTCGGCCCCAACAATTTTGCCCTGAAAAGTAGAAGAGACAGCTATAAATAGCTAGAAATATGTATAAGGTATAGAGTTAGAAAGATTTCAAAGGAAGAAAAATGAAATAACCATACAGATCTCGGTGTATAAATCTGAACAAAAACCAGTACATAAATATGGCACCAAATATGTACAGCTATAAGACAGTCAATACATAATTTTGTTTCAATATCACAAGGCAGATCTGAAATCGATCTAACATAACAGAAGACAAGACCATGTGAACAAAACATAGATCATTCAAAAAGGGGATCAAGCAAGTGTACGACACAATCAACCAAATGTATATGTACATTTTTCTACATCAAATCTGTGATGTATATGCATATTTTATATATGAGTTTCAAATCAAATTTATAGATAAAAGGGGACAGGATATGAACAGCTAACTAAGTGTACAAATTGTATTTTATTTTTAAAATCAAATCTAAGGCAACCAAATCAAACAGTATACCTATACAGTACAGTTACATTTCACTGTCATCATATATTGGGAAAAACCGACATGAATTGACAATGCATTTTGAACAGAAAGAGGAAAAAAATCACCTATAAATATCTAATATGAATATGCATAGTAGGAGCAGGTTGAAAATAGACAAAAGATACAGCTAAGATCAGACTACACATAGCTAAATCTATGTGTATCTTTACACACCAAATCTACCAATAAATAACTAAGCTAGCATGTGACAGATAAAGGGGAACATCTAAGAAAAACATGGTAAGAACAACTAAGGAAATTTACAGTACATAGCTAAGAAAGAAAAAATATGTGTATGTAATAACACATCAAATCTACAGACAGCTGAAATATATTAAATATAGCTGTTGTCGAACCCATGCTCCCTTAGCTATACATAGGACCGCACCATATATTGGTAATTGGAACATTACAACAGATAACTGGACCTCTTAAATTGAATGAACAAGGCAAATCATTCAAAGACAAGACCATATGAATATATAGTATACAATTCACCAAATCTACATGGCAGCAGTTCGATATTGGATCAGAGACAATACACATAGGAACAACTCGACATGGTACATGTCTGATCAGGGACAATACACGAAATCAATCACAATACCGAACTGTGCACTGTAAAAACACACGCAAGGATCAAACATCAATCAGACCAGTTCGGCCACATGACTGAAATAAACAAGGGAATCACCTAGAACCTAAGCTCTGTAATGTCTAAACTAGGGTGTGACAATTCGTGAATTACAGTGATCATTCACTGGTATAAATACATAACCACGCACCACAAACCAGATCAACACAGCAAGGAAAAACGAATTCAACCCAAAGAAAAATTAAAACCAAAACAGAAATCAAAATTAGGAAAAAGGACTTAGCTTTCGGGGAGGGAAGCCTCGGTCTTGATTGCGGTGGATGATTGAAGCTTCGATGGTCCTTTGAGGGTGGCGAGGCAACTGAGGTTGATGCCGAGGCAACAACATGGCGTCACAGTGGTCGGAGATGGAGGCGATGCGGGGTTTTTCACGATGAAGGGTTTCGTTCCTTTTAATTTTTTTTGGGTGGCGGCGGATTTCTTTTGGAAGAATGGATGAGGGTTTGAGTAATGAAAGAGGAGACGATGGGTTAGGGTTATAAGGGGATGCGGGCCGGTTATTTGGATATTGGGCTGAGCAAAGGTAAGAAGGCCCGGTTTGTTTTATTTTTAAGTTTCTTAGTTTTCAATGTTTTCAAAACTTCGAATAGTAATTCCGATCACTCACGTGGTCAGATTTCGATGAAACGAAAAACACCGGAACCCCGTCAACGAGCACTACGCGATGGTTGAGGTCTGAGTAGGGCAGGCAGCAGCTAGATTTTTCAGAAAAATGAAATGTCGTTCAATTCAACTGAAAACAGGATGATTCATCGAAATCAATTCAAAGGTGAGTTAATCTCACTCAGTTATTTCCCGCTTATATTTTATAAGTTGGGTTTTTATTCTTTTGTGTGCTATGATTGCTAGTGATTGACTGATTGATGATATATTTAGTTATGGTTAAACTGATGAAATTAAACGTCGTTTAATTTCAGTGAAATCCAAATCGTTATTTTTAACGAGGGGTTCCAATTGAGGTAAGTTACCTCATTGGTCACGTTATAAAATAAACGTGTTTTTAAATAAATGAATTGTTTGATTGGTTGTTGTGGTTGACATTGAATTGTCGTTATAAACTGTTATGAAACCATTATTGAATTGTTTTGATTTGATGGTCGAATATTGACCTGATGATTCATCATTGATTTGGTTTAAACCAATGAGTATTATTGGTTGAGTGGTTGGCAGTACACGGCCTGTGAAATTTAATATTTTATAAATATCGATCTGCTCTCAGGTAAATCGACAAGTTAAGTTAAAAAAAAATATTTTATAACTGGAAATAGATTTGTAAATCTATTATTTGAACTAAAGTTGTAAAAAGGAAATATTTACTATTTACAAATTGAGTTATAAATGGGTTCTTAAATGATTTTATAAAGAAAGGTAAAAATAAATCTTATTTTTGATTTGGGTCAAGTTAACTATATTTGATAAGGGTTAATGGTAAATCTAATTATCCTTTTATTTTAAATTAATTTAAAGAAGTAAATTTAATTTAAAGTCGAGTAAGGAATAATTAGTGGAGATAAATTCGATTTAAAGATTATGGAGTGTTTTATGACCCAAGCGTTCGACAACTTGATAAGTAAAGTTAGTAAACAAGTATTAAGATTTAAAAGAAAAGTTTTACTTAATGCCTCGATTTAAGTAGGGCGAACCCGAAATGGAATGATACTTGAAAGGGGTTAAGTGATGAGACGTTCGAACACAAGAGTTTCAAATATAAGAAAGGTTGAATAACCCAGATTTGAAATCGAGATTTGAAACGAGATTTTGTATCGATAGTGATGTGATAAAGCTAATATTATTCTGAGGTAAGAACGGGTCGGTCAAGGTCTGAGAGGTAACTAAAATACCCCAACTTGGTTGGCCGCACTATTATCAAGGAACAGTATTAGTTTGATGTTGAGTGAAGGTGATGAATTGGTTTTATCTTATACAAGGAATACTGAACCCTAATGCAAGGATTTGGGAAAGTAAGGAATATTGCAATATTGGTTTAAAAAGGAATAACAATATTGATTTCAGATTTATATCGAACAATTGTTATTTAGGGGGAGTTGATCGAATATAGTAGAGTTAATCAAACGTAATTAGTCAGAAAAAGTTGCCATTGCATACGACTGCTAGCGTAATTCGCAGGGCTGCAGATAGCCTACGGCGGTCGGATGTTTCCTAAGGGAATCAGGCGTAACCATTGTGATCGCTGCGATCTAGAGTCAAGCGAATAGAGTTAAGTTGAATATTAGAATTGATTAACAACTTTGTTAAAAATATTTTTAAAAAGGCCAAATCATGCCAAGCACTGAATCAGTGATATCATTTTATTGACACATGTGTTGTTTGATAGTTAAATCACCAACTATCAAAACCTGACCAATACGATTGTTGGTATGGAAAGACCGGGATCGAATTTATATTCGAAAACCATTCCGACCAACAAATACGTGAAGATATTTGAAGAGGGTCGAGATGGAGCATTGAAGGCCGTGGATCGTCATAAGCGGAAGGACTGCTAATAATCTTTGGTGAGCTCCTAGAGATAAACTGTGGTTCGGTCGTGGTTGGAATCCACGGATTACAAGGACTTCTCGCTACTGATCTATGGGGTGATTCCTATATGAGATGCAGTAGGAGGATGCCTTCGGTTCATCCTGTTCCTGGATGACTTGTATGGACGAGTGTCTGACAAAGTATTTCCAAAGGAGATTACGTACGTTGATTTCTTCAAGCGTACCATAGTTGATGGCGGAGAAATGGTTTTCTCTAGCTAAATAACTAGAGTATTTTTGTGGACGTCAATTAGTGATATCCAGAGGATCTGACGATGTGACATTCAAAGTGAATGGCGGCAGATGTTCGAGAAGAAATTCTGACTTCAAGCCTCATCAACCGGGAGATGACAAAAATCGGGCAGGCAGCATGGCTATGTGGGTCGCTCCCATTAGGGTGTATAATCACCTATCTAGAGAAATTCCTTTTGTTTCTTAATCTATCGATTCTGCCCATTCGGGAACGGTGGTTTGAGCCCAACCGTTGGTGATATACATTCGATACACTCAAGGGAAATGAGTGGTCGGTCATGTGAGGGCCGGGTTGCAAGACGTTCTTGTTAAACCCTGTGTATTTGCCTCTAGAGATACACGTGCGGAAGGTGGTCCCATACCTTGTCAAGTTGGAAATCCAATATCCAATAAGCGCCTGCGATTTTCGATTGTATATTATATACGGGGAGCGTGAGATGCAAGCGTTCCTCTAGATTTGTTAATTATTTGTATCTAGACATTATCATAATATCAGATTTAGATATTGATTTCGAAAACTGGTTTGGGTCATCGTAAGGTAAAAACCGTCCGTGTTTATGTGTGGATCGGTCTTACGATTAGCTTTTCTTTCGAAAGGATTTTAACTTAAAAATCAAGTTGTGTGATACTGTAAATTGCTGTGCGAGTTTATCTCACTCTGGTTCACCAGACTGACCCGGTGTTTTGTAAATGCTCGGGTTAGCCCGGATGTGCAGGTTCAGGTGATCAGGTACCGTAAAGTCCAGTGACGAGCTGAAGACGTTCAGACGAATGATATTCCGCTGTGTGATATATATATATATGAGGACAGATTACCAAAAACTGTCCAGATGTGTGTTGTACTCTGATGATTGTAAGTTTAAAGCTCTCAATAAAGATATATATTCTATATTATATTTTGTTTCCGCTGCGATGTGAGACTCTGTGTTGTGTTGTTCCTTCTTCTTCTACTATTCTGATATTTCTTTCTTTCTTATCTCACCTTCTAATTTCTTTCTAATACTATCCAGTGTTTTTCGGTGTTAGAAGATCGGCATGAGTTACGGTAAAGGTATTTATGTCGATTTTCGAGGCCTGAAAATCGCCGGGTCGTTACAGTGGTATCGGAGCTGGTTGCTTAATTGGTACGGATGATAGGGGGTTCTCGCTTCGCGTTTGGTGGCGAACGGGAGACTCTTACCCCTACATCTCCCGACAATGTGGGTTGGTCGAGTCGAGAGGCTGGCCGTAAAAGCAGTTCTGAGGTATCTCTGTAAGCCACGCTGGGAGGTTAGCCCAGTGCCGAGGGAGGAGAGGATGGTTGAAAAGCCTACTCGAATCTCGGGGTCATTACAGTGGTATCAGAGCTATTGGTTTAGTAATAACCTTGGCTCTGTGGCGTAACTCGATAGAGATGGGATTAGTAATACCCTAGATTGAGGTTGAGTGTATATATATGAGAGCGTATTTGTAAATTTTATATACAAATGTTTTGTATTGTGTTGTTTGATCGGTTCAAGTGTTGAAGAACGTTGAACTGATAAGGGACACAATATCGTTTTGTAAAGAGGGTAAATGAAATAATTTACCCGAAATTTATTTTCGTATAGAAATGAAAAATTTTCTCAAATTATTTAGATATGGTGTGTTGACCGATTTGAATTCAAAATTTGGTTAAAATTTTGAATTGAAACTTAACTGGGTTAAGTGGAATCGAATTTATCATATTGGAATTATAAGAGATAATGTTGAAATTAAATAAATTTGAATTGAGTGTGGGAATTTAATGAATCATAATTAAATAAAAATCGATCGAATAATTGGTTGATATTCAAATAGGTTGAATTAAATTAAATAGTAAAAATTGAATGTGAATTTGGTTGATTAGTTGAGTTTGTGATGCCCTGGTTGTGGATTCATGGTTGATCGTTTGTTGGATTGATTGAACATAATTCATCCATGATTTGATGGAGAATTAAATAAATTGAAACCCAGAAAAAGAGAAAAAAAAATGAAGTATTATTTAAAAATATTTTAGAGGTTACTGAAATTTACAACATTTTTCTTACCTTAGCAATTTCGAGGACGAAATTATTTTAAGGGGGGAAGAATGTAATGTCCCGTATTTTCTGACCACTTAATTGAAATATTTTATTTATTTAAAATATTTATTTGAGGTTAAATAAAGAGATTTGACCATTTTAAGTTTTCATTTAAAGTATACTCGATGTTATCAGGCTATTTAATTCAACTGTTTGAATTTTTGCTATATTATATAGATATTTATTTTGAGTCTTAAAATAATCGAAATAAACAAAACTAAAGCTTGGGTATATACTAACACAATTACGAATGGATCATGAAGGGTTTGCCAATATGGTTACTTCCGAGATGCTAAGCAAAATGAACAAACCAATCCATGTTATAACCAAGTACAGAGCGACTGAATGAAACAATAGAGAAGGGCTAAGAAGTAGTGGTACAAAAACTAAAAAGCCACATGAACAGCTATAGGAAGAACAGTGAATTGTACAGTTAAATAAACAATATATATTATTCCATCAATTCAAAACAGACAATACAACAGTAAATCAAACAGTGGATCGAACAGCTCATATACAGAAAATTTCATTAAACAATCACTATTTTCATACATATAAAAGGAAAATGAAAGGAATCCAATAAAATCTGCTCACAACCTCGATCTTCGGCCCCAACAATTTTGCCCTGAAAAGTAGAAGAGACAGCTATAAATAGCTAGAAATATGTATAAGGTATAGAGTTAGAAATATTTCAAAGGAAGAAAAATGAAATAACCATACAGATCTCGGTGTATAAATCTGAACAAAAACTAGTACATAAATATGGCACCAAATATGTACAGCTATAAGACAGTCAATACATAATTTTGTTTCAATATCACAAGGCAGATCTGAAATCGATCTAACATAACAGAAGACAGGACCATGTGAACAAAACATAGATCATTCAAAAAGGGGATCAAGCAAGTGTACGACACAATCAACCAAATGTATATGTACATTTTTCTACATCAAATCTGTGATGTATATGCATATTTTATATATGAGTTTCAAATCAAATTTATAGATAAAAGGGGACAGGATATGAACAGCTAACTAAGTGTACAAATTGTATTTTATTTTTAAAATCAAATCTAAGGCAACCAAATCAAACAGTATACCTATACAGTACAGTTACATTTCACTGTCATCATATATTGGGAAAAACCGACATGAATTGACAATGCATTTCGAACAGAAAGAGGAAAAAAATCACCTATAAATATCTAATATGAATATGCATAGTAGGAGCAGGTTGAAAATAGACAAAAGATACAGCTAAGATCAGACTACACATAGCTAAATCTATGTGTATCTTTACACACCAAATCTACCAATAAATAACTAAGCTAGCATGTGACAGATAAAGGGGAACATCTAAGAAAAACATGGTAAGAACAACTAAGGAAATTTACAGTACATAGCTAAGAAAGAAAAAATATGTGTATGTAATAACACATCAAATCTACAGACAGCTGAAATATATTAAATATAGGTGTTGTCGAACCCATGCTCCCTTAGCTATACATAGGACTGCACCATATATTGGTAATTGGAACATTACAACAGATAACTGGACCTCTTAAATTGAATGAACAAGGCAAATCATTCAAAGACAAGACCATATGAATATATAGTATACAATTCACCAAATCTACATGGCAGCAGTTCGATATTGGATCAGAGACAATACACATAGGAACAACTCGACATGGTACATGTCTGATCAGGGACAATACACGAAATCAATCACAATACCGAACTGTGCACTGTAAAAACACACGCAAGGATCAAACATCAATCAGACCAGTTCGGCCACATGACTGAAATAAACAAGGGAATCACCTAGAACCTAAGCTCTGTAATGTCTAAACTAGGGTGTGACAATTCGTGAATTACAGTGATCATTCACTGGTATAAATACATAACCACGCACCATAAACCAGATCAACACAGCAAGGAAAAACGAATTCAACCCAAAGAAAAATTAAAACCAAAACAGAAATCAAAATTAGGAAAAAGGACTTAGCTTTCGGGGAGGGAAGCCTCGGTCTTGATTGCGGTGGATGATTGAAGCTTCGATGGTCCTTTGAGGGTGGCGAAGCAACTGAGGTTGAGGCCGAGGCAACAACATGGCGTCACAGTGGTCGGAGATGGAGGCGATGCGGGGTTTTTCACGATGAAGGGTTTCGTTCCTTTTAATTTTTTTTGGGTGGCGGCGGATTTCTTTTGGAAGAATGGATGAGGGTTTGAGTAATGAAAGAGGAGACGATGGGTTAGGGTTATAAGGGGATGCGGGCCGGTTATTTGGATATTGGGCTGAGCAAAGGTAAGAAGGCCCGGTTTGTTTTATTTTTAAGTTTCTTAGTTTTCAATGTTTTCAAAACTTCGAATAGTAATTCCGATCACTCACGTGGTCAGATTTCGATGAAACGAAAAACACCGGAACCCCGTCAACGAGCACTACGCGATGGTTGAGGTCTGAGTAGGGCAGGCAGCATCTAGATTTTTCAGAAAAATGAAATGTCGTTCAATTCAACTGAAAACAGGATGATTCATCGAAATCAATTCAAAGGTGAGTTAATCTCACTCAGTTATTTCCCGCTTATATTTTATAAGTTGGGTTTTTATTCTTTTGTGTGCTATGATTGCTAGTGATTGACTGATTGATGATATATTTAGTTATGGTTAAACTGATGAAATTAAACGTCGTTTAATTTCAGTGAAATCCAAATCGTTATTTTTAACGAGGGGTTCCAATTGAGGTAAGTTACCTCATTGGTCACGTTATAAAATAAACGTGTTTTTAAATAAATGAATTGTTTGATTGGTTGTTGTGGTTGACATTGAATTGTCGTTATAAACTGTTATGAAACCATTATTGAATTGTTTTGATTTGATGGTCGAATATTGACCTGATGATTCATCATTGATTTGGTTTAAACCAATGAGTATTATTGGTTGAGTGGTTGGCAGTACACGGCCTGTGAAATTTAATATTTTATAAATATCGATCTGCTCTCAGGTAAATCGACAAGTTAAGTTAAAAAAAAATATTTTATAACTGGAAATAGATTTGTAAATCTATTATTTGAACTAAAGTTGTAAAAAGGAAATATTTACTATTTACAAATTGAGTTATAAATGGGTTCTTAAATGATTTTATAAAGAAAGGTAAAAATAAATCTTATTTTTGATTTGGGTCAAGTTAACTATATTTGATAAGGGTTAATGGTAAATCTAATTATCCTTTTATTTTAAATTAATTTAAAGAAGTAAATTTAATTTAAAGTCGAGTAAGGAATAATTAGTGGAGATAAATTCGATTTAAAGATTATGGAGTGTTTTATGACCCAAGCGTTCGACAACTTGATAAGTAAAGTTAGTAAACAAGTATTAAGATTTAAAAGAAAAGTTTTACTTAATGCCTCGATTTAAGTAGGGCGAACCCGAAATGGAATGATACTTGAAAGGGGTTAAGTGATGAGACGTTCGAACACAAGAGTTTCAAATATAAGAAAGGTTGAATAACCCAGATTTGAAATCGAGATTTGAAACGAGATTTTGTATCGATAGTGATGTGATAAAGCTAATATTGTTCTGAGGTAAGAACGGGTCGGTCAAGGTCTGAGAGGTAACTAAAATACCCCAACTTGGTTGGCCGCACTATTATCAAGGAACGGTATTAGTTTGATGTTGAGTGAAGGTGATGAATTGGTTTTATCTTATACAAGGAATACTGAACCCTAATGCAAGGATTTGGGAAAGTAAGGAATATTGCAATATTGGTTTAAAAAGGAATAACAATATTGATTTCAGATTTATATCGAACAATTGTTATTTAGGGGGAGTTGATCGAATATAGTAGAGTTAATCAAACGTAATTAGTCAGAAAAAGTTGCCATTGCATACGACTGCTAGCGTAATTCGCAGGGCTGCAGATAGCCTACGGCGGTCGGATGTTTCCTAAGGGAATCAGGCGTAACCATTGTGATCGCTGCGATCTAGAGTCAAGCGAATAGAGTTAAGTTGAATATTAGAATTGATTAACAACTTTGTTAAAAATATTTTTAAAAAGGCCAAATCATGCCAAGCACTGAATCAGTGATATCATTTTATTGACACATGTGTTGTTTGATAGTTAAATCACCAACTATCAAAACCTGACCAATACGATTGTTGGTATGGAAAGACCGGGATCGAATTTATATTCGAAAACCATTCCGACCAACAAATACGTGAAGATATTTGAAGAGGGTCGAGATGGAGCATTGAAGGCCGTGGATCGTCATAAGCGGAAGGACTGCTAATAATCTTTGGTGAGCTCCTAGAGATAAACTGTGGTTCGGTCGTGGTTGGAATCCACGGATTACAAGGACTTCTCGCTACTGATCTATGGGGTGATTCCTATATGAGATGCAGTAGGAGGATGCCTTCGGTTCATCCTGTTCCTGGATGACTTGTATGGACGAGTGTCTGACAAAGTATTTCCAAAGGAGATTACGTACGTTGATTTCTTCAAGCGTACCATAGTTGATGGCGGAGAAATGGTTTTCTCTAGCTAAATAACTAGAGTATTTTTGTGGACGTCAATTAGTGATATCCAGAGGATCTGACGATGTGACATTCAAAGTGAATGGCGGCAGATGTTCGAGAAGAAATTCTGACTTCAAGCCTCATCAACCGGGAGATGACAAAAATCGGGCAGGCAGCATGGCTATGTGGGTCGCTCCCATTAGGGTGTATAATCACCTATCTAGAGAAATTCCTTTTGTTTCTTAATCTATCGATTCTGCCCATTCGGGAACGGTGGTTTGAGCCCAACCGTTGGTGATATACATTCGATACACTCAAGGGAAATGAGTGGTCGGTCATGTGAGGGCCGGGTTGCAAGACGTTCTTGTTAAACCCTGTGTATTTGCCTCTAGAGATACACGTGCGGAAGGTGGTCCCATACCTTGTCAAGTTGGAAATCCAATATCCAATAAGCGCCTGCGATTTTCGATTGTATATTATATACGGGGAGCGTGAGATGCAAGCGTTCCTCTAGATTTGTTAATTATTTGTATCTAGACATTATCATAATATCAGATTTAGATATTGATTTCGAAAACTGGTTTGGGTCATCGTAAGGTAAAAACCGTCCGTGTTTATGTGTGGATCGGTCTTACGATTAGCTTTTCTTTCGAAAGGATTTTAACTTAAAAATCAAGTTGTGTGATACTGTAAATTGCTGTGCGAGTTTATCTCACTCTGGTTCACCAGACTGACCCGGTGTTTTGTAAATGCTCGGGTTAGCCCGGATGTGCAGGTTCAGGTGATCAAGTACCGTAAAGTCCAGTGACGAGCTGAAGACGTTCAGACGAATGATATTCCGCTGTGTGATATATATATATGAGGACAGATTACCAAAAACTGTCCAGATGTGTGTTGTACTCTGATGATTGTAAGTTTAAAGCTCTCAATAAAGATATATATTCTATATTATATTTTGTTTCCGCTGCGATGTGAGACTCTGTGTTGTGTTGTTCCTTCTTCTTCTACTATTCTGATATTTCTTTCTTTCTTATCTCACCTTCTAATTTCTTTCTAATACTATCCAGTGTTTTTCGGTGTTAGAAGATCGGCATGAGTTACGGTAAAGGTATTTATGTCGATTTTCGAGGCCTGAAAATCGCCGGGTCGTTACAGGCACAAAGTGATAAACTAGATCTGATTAACAATTTAAATGTCCACATAATTTAGATCCAACGGTTTAAAAGTGGATCTACACAAATAAGGTTTAAGATTCGCATCATGGCATGTCATAGAAGTTACCAAATATATAACAAGATAGAGATTTAGATCAATAGTTAAAATAGATCTAGCACAAATCATAGAATGCCACAAAGGTTACAATAGATCCAACAAGATAGAGATTTTGATACGAATCCCAACCAATTCAGAATGTCATATGTTCATGATTTACAATGGATCTGATATAATTTAGGCATATGAACAAACCCAAGTCAGAGTCGTGTCATATTTACTTTTAAATATTCAAATCTAAAAGCAACTAGAAACTCACAGTGTTATGATTAGAAAATAGAGAAAGAATGGATCTTGAATCTCTATATTTGATTTGCAAAACCGATAGTTGTAGAAGATAACGGATTTAGTTCAGATACCAGCAGAATTTGGCCACCGTGAATTCTTAATGAAGAAAACAAGAGAAATGACTACGTATATGTAACTGCCAAACCCTCTGAAACCGACTGCCACCTCAGTCCTAGGGGTGTCGACATCCCTATGGGCGGGTCGACCCTGGTGTCGACACCCCTTAAGGGGGGTCGACCCCAGTGTCGACACCCCTCTAAAGGGGCGACCCCCTAGAGCGGGAAATCTGCCGCCTGTTTTTCTTTTTCAAATTCGAAATGTTTTGGATAAGGTGCTGACTCATATCTGACTCCTATATGACTCATATATATATATATATATATATATATATTATTTCTACGCATATACAAACTTAAAACCCTCATAACTTCTCCATACAGTGTCTGTTTTACGCAAACCAATTGTCTATCTTGTCTAGAATTTCGAGACGAATGCATTGGCATAGTCCATTTTCCTTAATTTTGAATATTAAATTAATTATTATTATTATTTAATTTATCCTCTTTTAGTGTCGTTAGAAATTCGGGGTGTTACATTCTCCCCTACTCAATGGATTTCGTCCCCAAAATCTCTAAGTTGAGAAGAATGCATATCCTACCATCCATCACCCATCTACTCATCCATCAATCATGGCATCCATTATTCATAAAGGCTTCTAATGCTTATATGAATATATGCAGGGGTGTGTGTATATGTCCCAATACTAATGCGAAGATCAGGAGGTCTACTGATTCAGTTGACCTTCTTAATGCAATGTATGTTAGTGCCATGAATCCAATATGTATGCAAACAAACCTATTATAACATGTAAGCTCTATATGTGTGCACACTCATTCGTCCAAATGCAGCATCCCATACATCCATTTCCATCCATAAAAGAAAAGAAAATGCACACACATCCATATGTAGTATGAGAGTGATTGAGCTGATCTAGTGCCTAATGTGTGTGTATATGCATCCACAGGAAACCACTAACAAAGACTTACATCCACTTGCATCCATCAAACATAACATGTTTAAAACACATGTTTACATCCATAGGATTCCTATCTAAAGGTCGAAAATACTATGGATAAGATATATTCAAATGATAAAACTTTTGGAAAAAGAAATTAATAATATACCCTCGAAAAGAAAAGGGTACGAAGCATGAATCTTGTCTTCGATATCCCAAGTCGCATCATTTGGGTTATCTCCCCATTGAACCTTTAGCAACTTGATCTCTTTATTGCGTAGCCTCTTAACTTACGATCCAAGGATACAGGAAGGAACCCGCCTGACTGTTGCCTCCCGTTCTACTTCCATTTCTTCTAATATACTTGGCATAACAACTTCTGCGGTGTCATGCAAGCACTTCGCAGATGGGAAACGTGAAAACATCATGAACACCAAATAGATTTTCTAGGAGCTTTACTCTATAGGCCACTTGGACAATCCTCTCGGTTATGGGAAATGGTCCCACAGACCTAGTTGCCAACTTCCCTACCAATCTGAAGCGAACCATATTCCTTAGTGGTGATACTTTGAAAAAAAACTAAGTTTCCCACTTCAAATTCGATGTCAGTCCTTCTCTTGTCTGCATAGGACTATTGTATATAACCGTGTTGTATATACAATTATATGATTTTTATTTAATGATAACAAACCAAATATTTATTATTTGAAATGTGTTTGCTATTGTACTATTATATAATATAACAGACATGAATATAATATTTATATTTAAGTAGAATACGACTGTACAGAATTTCATATATACACATAGTATTTTATTTAAATATAAATATTATATTTCAACATTCAAACAGTACAAATTATATAACTCCACTATTTGTACACTTTCACAGATATTACACATGATATTGTACTTGTAAATAAATTAAATACGATAGACAAGTTTGTTTGAACACAATAAAATAATATTTTATTTCATTTAAACTTGTTTGTTACAAATATCAGCACAATTCTCTCTACAACACTCATACAATCACTCTGTCTATACAAATCATATATACATAATTTTTCACTTTCATATACAGACACCGTAACAACCCCATTTTAGGGATACTGAATTGGGAAACCACCATGAAATTAGTAATAATGATATTAAATATTTTGCGAAAACAGAAATGGAAATAAAATGTTATAGATAGATAAAAAAAAGAAAAAAAAAGTGATGATGATGTATAAAATATTTGTGCATAGTTAATGTGAAGAATTTATGTTTGATTTCTTAAAATTGTTCATTTTTATGTTTGTGTTATTTTGAATAGTATTAAATAATGTTTTATGTTATGTTTCAAGTTATGGAAAGAAAAGAAAAAAAGAGAAAAGGTAAATTTGAAGTTAAAAGAGGAATTTTGTTTTAATTCTAAAAGAAGAAAAAAGGTAATAATAATAAATTTTAGAGATATTTTGTATGAATTCTCTAGAACCATATACAATATATATATAACATAAATATCTGTAGAAAAGACAAAGCAACATTTTTATGTTATAAAGAAGAAAAAAGGGAAGAAATAATTCACAAGATGCATTAACAAGTCTTTGTTATTAGTTTAAAACGAAAAATTAATTGATATGCATTAAATCATTCCAATATAAACTATGCCAATTAAAAATAAGGATAATATTAAATTGCTGGTTCCTTCCATGTTTTTACGAATAAATTATTGATTGAAAGAAAAAGGGAAATATTTTATTAACATTCTATTCCATGTTTGACAATTGGACCTAATTAGTTATTGAATCATTGGCTAGATGGGAGCTTTCTTTTTCACAAACCCTTCTACATTATTTATCTTGTTTCAAATTTATTTTGAGTATGTGCCTACTTAAGTTTAATTAATTATATATATTCATAAAATGTCTAGATTTGTAAATGTTTGCTAAAAGATGCAAATGTAATCCTTTTTGTGAAAAAAATAGAATAACAAGTGTAACTTTGCAAACATAGGTTAAATGAAAGAGAACTAAATTTACAATAAACATATGTATAAATTGCAAAAGCTTTAATAAAGAGGAATTAGACTGAATTAGATAAATTAATGAGAATTTGCAATGAATTATAACATGTGTTATAATTTGAAAAGTAATGGAAATTTCCTTTCTATATTTAACAAAAGGGACATAATTGTAAATAAAATTCAGCAACATCAGATGTTAATAAAAAGGGTTCTAATAACCTAGGGGCCTAATTAAAAATTACCTACCCCTATATAATATCTCATAGCCTAACTTAATTTCTAAAACCTAATTGCCCTCAAAACAATTCGAATTAAACCATCATTCCAATTCGAGAACTCAAAAGCGAAGTGAGAGCAACAAATCGGTACGGATGAGATTGGGTTTCGAGATCTGGATTGTGTGGAATTGGGGCTCAAAGCCGCCGGGGTTGTGGTGATTTTCTGGCGTGGAGGTGGCCTCGTGTTCGCCGAAGTTCATGGTGGATGAAGGTGGTGCGTCGGCGAGCGGTGTGGTGGTCCTGGATTGATTGGCCGATCACCTGTAGCGGCGGCGGGATGGAGGAGTTCAAGGTGACGTTGATGGGTTTAAACAATACAAAAAGAAATAAAGGGGAAGAAAGGTTATTAAGAAGGATTGGTTTAAATTTATTAATTATCATTTTATTTACAAAATGTTACCTTTGTCTAACAGAATCTAATTAACCAAAACGTGAATTTTGTCCTTTATAATCTAATTAACCAAAATGTTAATTTTGTCCTTTATAATCTAATTAACCAAAATGTAAATTTTGTTACTAATCAAGTTTTGATAAAAATATGTTAATTTTCATTCCACCAAACAATGTTATTTTATTTCACAAATCATTCTTTGACATAATATGTTATTCTTTTTCACTAATCATTCTTTTGATAAAAATATGTTTATTTTTATTTCTATAAGCATATTTTGACAAAAAAATGTTTCCTTTTTATTTACATAACAAGATCCTAATCAAAAATGTCATTTTTATTTGCATGACACAATTCAAATAAAAATGTAATCTGTATTTGTCTAACCAATTTCAAATCAAAATGTCAATTTGATTTGCATAATACTTTAAAAAAAAAAATGTTGTTTTTATCCAAGTAAAAGTGTTGTTTTTAATTCCATAACTTGTTTCTAATCAAAAATGTAAATTTGATTTGCATAACACCTTTCAAATAAAAGTGTTGTTTTTAAACAAAGTTGAAACCTTTTAAATTACCAAACAAAAGTAAATTCTCTCTCTTTTTTTTAAACAAATGTAAATTCTTGATATTAACAACTAAAGTGAATTCTATTTGTTAACAAACAAAAGTCAAATCTTTTTAATTAACAAACAAAGTTACAACCTTTGTATTTCAATTAAAGGTGAAATCTTTTATTTAACAAACAAAAGGTGGCATCTTTTATTTATCAACAAAAGTTACAATCTTTTTAAGTTTACAAACAAAACGAATATTTTTCATATATGGATTCAGAATAGAATTTAGATCCACAACTTAGATTCAATCAAAAAAGGGGGATTCTGGTTTTACAAGACCAGATCTATCACACACGAACAGCACAAACATTCACCAACCACAAATAATAAAATTTAATTACAACAATCGCAGACACTATTAAATACATATGTATATATGAAATTCAAACAACGAGGAATAAAACTAAATTTTCAAAAATAGAAATCTCACCGATGATTAAAATTCTGATCAGTTCAGAACTAGAATTTGACCAAAATTTGATATGCTCAGTTTCAGTTCTCATCAGCGTCATGTCGTAGATCTCCTCTTCACGATTTCAAAGCTTTCAGTTTCGTTCGATTTCGTTGCTGTATGGATGAGTTACAGGATTTTAAAGATTTAATAATATTAATAAAATGATAATTAATAAATTTAAACCAATCCTTCTTAATAACCTTTCTTCCCCTTTATTTCTTTCTGTATCGTTTAAACCCATCAACGTCACCTTGAACTCCTCCATCCCGCCGCCGCTACAGGTGATCGGCCATCAATCCAGGACCACCACACCGCTCGCCGACGCACCACCTCCCTCGACCATGAACTTCGGCGAACACGAGGCCACCTCCACGCCAGAAAATCACCACAACCCCGGCGGCTTTGAGCCCCAATTCCATACAATCCAGATCTCGAAACCTAATCTCATCCATACATATTTGTTGCTCTCACTTCGCTTTTGAATTCTCGAATTGGAATGATGGTTTAATTCGAATTGTTTTGAGGGCAATTAGGTTTTAGAAATTAGGTTAGGCTATGAGATATTATATAGGGGTAGGTAATTTTTAATTAGACCCCTAGGTTATTAGAGCCCTTTTTATTAAAATCCGATGTTGCTGAATTTTATTTACAATTATGTCCCTTTTGTTAAATTTAAAAAGGAAATTTCCATTACTTTTCAAATTATAACACATGTTATAATTCATTGCAAATTCTCATTAATTTATCTAATTCAGTCTAATTTCTCTTTATTAAAGCTTTTGCAATTTATACATATGTTTATTGTAAATTTAGTTCTCTTTCATTTAACCTTTGTTTGCAAAGTTACACTTGTTATTCTATTTTTTTTCACAAAAAGGATTACATCTGCATCTTTTAGCAAACATTTACAAATCTAGACATTTTATGAACATATATAACTAATTAAACTTAAGTAGGCACATACTCAAAATAAATTTGAAACAAGATAAATAATGTAGAAGAGTTTGTGAAAAAGAAAGCTCCCATCTAGCCAAAGATTCAATAACAAATTAGGTCCAACTGTCAAACACGGAATATAATGTTAATTAAATATTTCCCTTTTTCTTTCAATCAATAATTTATTCGTAAAAACATGGAAGGAACTAGCAATTTAATATTATCCTTATTTTTAATTGGCATAGTTTATATTGGAATGATTTAATGCATATCAATTAATTTTTCGTTTTAAACTAATAACAAAGACTTGTTAATGCATCTTGTGAATTATTTCTTCCCTTTTTTTTCTTTATAACATAAAAATGTTGTTTTGTCTTTTATACAGATATTTATGTTATATATATATATATATTGTATATGGTTCAAGAGAATTCATACAAAATATCTTTAAAATTTATTATTATTACCTATTTTCTTCTTTTAGAATTAAAACAAAATTCCTCTTTTAACTTCAAATTTACCTTTACTCTTTTTTTTTTCCATAACTTGAAACATAACATAAAACATTATTTAATACTATTCAAAATAACACAAACATAAAAATGAACAATTTTAAGAAATCAAACATAAATTCTTCACATTAACTATGCACAAATGTTTTATACATCATCATCACTTTTTTTTAAAATCTATCCATAACATTTTATTTCCATTTCAATTTTCGAAAAATATTTAATATCATTATTACTAATTTATTGGTGGTTTCCCAATTCAGTATCCCTAAAAATGGGGTTGTTACAATCTCCTCCACTTAAAATCTTTTCGTCCTCGAAAAGGAACAATGATAAAAGTCTTTTTTAAATCAACCCAACTTTCAATATTTTAATAATTTAATTAGTTAAACAACTAATCAAACAACACAACCAGCAATCAATTAGATGATTAACTTTTCAAACATATATATATGTATAAAATCATATTTTTAGTGCGACTCACAACAATATTACCTAACTATGTTTTGGTTCTCACACCAGTCAATATGGAAATATATAGATATCCCACTTTCGCAAACTCGAACATATATATTGGTGATGCTGCAGCTATCACCAGAATCATTTCCGGGCTACTAGAGTGTGATTCTATGTCTACCCAGTATATTGAGATTTCAAATACACGTTGATCAGACGCATAAACAAAATCTACTAATACCTGATAGTCCAAAATATAATACTCAAATACGTATAGTAAGTTATAAATTTTCAAAACTAGTTTTGGTTTTAAGAAAATGGCACTCTTTAGACTCATCCTAGGATACTACTGATCCCATATCTGACGAGTTATTCTTATAGGATATTACTAATCCTATCTCTGATGAATTCTTTTGTTTGATTCTAATGTGCCTTGTTCTCGAGCTTTGTAAAACCTAAGCTCTGATACCACTTTGTAACAACCCAAACTCGCCCTTGCGGGAAAGTGAGACGACCCGAAATCCCGTTCAGACGGAAACAAGGGTTATCTTTGGAATATAACACAGAAACAGATAATAGCAGAACAGAATTAAATAAATACACCAGATAATGAACAATAGAATATACTGGATAAAAGTAATCATCAGAGTTACACAGTATACAGGATCTTACTAAGTACAAATACAGTTCAGCTATACATAAATGTCTACAGCGGAAAACAAACAAAATATGTACAATAGGAGCTGAACAGCATAAAAAGAAATAAATGATAGAATCCATCTTCAGCTCCAGCTATCCAGAAAGAACCAGCTAAACCTAAACACAAGGCTGCCCGTGTAGAAAAAGGGGCACCCGAGTTTGAAAGTGAAACAAACTACGAGTCAGTCATGGGACTGGTATGAGAAATCTACTCAACACATATATAATTTGGCAAATCACAGGACCACGCCACTTTCGTGGAACGGGTTTACTCCATTGGATTGCCAGTGCTTTAAAACAAATCTTTCTTTTAAACATCGCTATGCTTTTTATAAAAAAAATGAAGCCGTTATAAGACTCAGTTCCCATCACACAATGCAACGCAAACCGGAGGATAGAGTTTTACCTTATAACGGCTAAGATATGCTTGATACGAATAAAACAAAGGCATTTGATATTATTACTAGCGTTTATATGTTTTGAAAACAATTTCAAATCATAACTATCAATCATAGACGACATGAGCGTCCCATGCCACTATGTCGCCAACTATATATATACAATTGAAACCGCATCGTCACGTATTTGGAAGTTGGGTTTCCATAATGAACCAAGGCAAAAGATAGTCCTTACCGAATTCGAGACGCTCTAGCCCATGTCCCAGGTAAGTACTCAGTCAAGCCTTTGGATCGTCAGGGCTGGTCCACCGATGTGGATTAAAATTCCTGAACACTGCGTTTCCCCACCCTTTGGGGTGTAAATGAGCCAACGAATGACTCCATCGGACCCGGATCGTCCGATCAAACCGAGGCGCCTCGCAACAGCAACAACCACATAGGTGAAAAGTATATAAATGTCAGGGCTGGTAGGTCACTGACACCACCCTAGCTAGAAAGAAACGCATGCCCTCCCTGATGTCCTCTCCCATTTTAGGTTCATACCGGGGTGTGAGGCTCGCGAATTCACGTTATACACAAAGCTTCGCCACACAGGCGGTGCTTTGATCATCACCACAAGACTTTGCTTTTCAACAGAAGCCCTGATCACTGCATCTTAGCATGCCACACAGGCAATTCATGCCATGCGACTGATGTCCATCGATATACAACCTCTGAGCTCGTGCGTTTCAGAGAAGGGCGTTAAGAAAGAGAATAAATTCTCCGCCGCCAAACAGATGTATATTTAACAGAAATCAATCAACACAGAATAAACTCCAATGTCAGACACACAGTCCATTTACAAGTCCGTTCTGGGTCTGAACGAAACTGGAGGCACTAAATACCTCGCAAACCCATCGATCACCACGTACGTCTGGACGATCACCACTCATTATCCATATTTCGGGATGCCTCCCAATCAGGACCTCGGTTACCATCCAAACGAGGTGAAGATCTCCGGCCTTCGACCACCGTCTTCATCTTCGAATTTCAATCGTCGGTCAATTATTCGAAATGAGAATTAACTCAGCCTTTTCAAATAATTCACGTATATTTAGAATTTCAAATCCATTTATTTCAATGGTTAAATTATTCGACAACAGCAATATTGTTCTTTAATGTAGTTTTCACACCAAACACATTCAACCATCAGATACAAGATAAATCGAGCAAATTCAGTTTATTTCCACTCCATATTGTTTATGGTACTTTATAATGATTTATCGCTATTTTTATTTATTTTAAAATAGCCCATTTATTCAAAACTACGCTTCGGGCCATAACGCGGCCGTGGCGCTGTTTTTCTTCAGATTTGATTTACACATATCTGAAAATCTAACCGTTGGATCTTCACAAAACTTACATCATTAGAAAGGTCTATTCAAAACGAATCCAACGGTTCCGGTTTCGGGAAAATCCGACGGTCGGATCTCCCGGTACAATCGTTTGAAGTTTCGATTTCAAAATACGAACTGCAGCGTCGTTATTCGATTAAATATATAATTATATATATATATATATATATATATATATATATATAATCGCTTCTGGCGCTGTTTTTCATCATATTTGAATTAAACATTCCAGACAATCCAACCGTTAGATTTTTACAAGGTTGGTGCCGTTGGGAAGATATTTCCAAGGCGAACCCGACGGTTGAGGTTTCGGGAAAATCCAATGGTCGGATTCCCCGTACTAGTTGTTTGAAATCACGGTTTCAAAATGCGAACTGCACGGCCACGTTTCGTTTTAATTTTATTTATATTTATATGTTTATATAAATATAGTTCATTTAATGGTTTCAATATCGTTTCACTTCAAATATTTCACTAACGCCTTAAATTTTTGGAAAATTTCGCCATAACCTCCCCTGCATCGGGAGCATCGGGAAATCGCAAATAGCTTTTCCGGTCCTTCTAATCTCAAAAAGAAAAAGAAAAAGCCAAGCGTCTAGCCAACAGGCTCATAAAATCATCACCCAAACAAAATAGTAAATGTGTACCTATTTGTCGGGCACAAAATTTTATTCCTCTTCTCTAGCCCCTTTGCTATAACCTGTTCAATGAATATGCATGTACATATATATACAATTCTTATCATTTATCATTTTCTATTCAACTTCATATTTGATTTCTATTTGGTTTAAAAACACCATTCATTCTAATGTTATATACATAGGTGCAAATCATTTCATTAGCTAATTAATGAATATTTCAACTCATATATATTTATTTGAACAAGTGGCTATTTTTAACACTTCACATTTCAACGATTCATGCATACAATAAAAATGTGATTTTTATTGTAAAACAATTCATTTCAAAACACTATTATTTTATATATTTCATATTGGTGATAAAAATAGGATTTTTTCTTATGAAACAATTTCTTTCAAAACGAGATTATTTTACACAGTTCATATAGTCGATAAAAGGTGATTTTTATTACCAAACAATTTATTTTAAAATATGAATACCATTCAACACATGAATTTCTAATCAACGAATGAATATCAATTCAACACATGAAGGTTTTCTATAGTTTCTATATATAGATAAAAGGTGATTTTTATTATCAAACAATTTATTTCAAAATATGAATACCATTCAACACATGAATTTCAAATCAACGAATGAATATCAATTCATCACATGAAGGTTTTCTATTCAATGAATAAATATAGTTTAAGCATATGAAAATAATTCAAACACACGAATATTATTCAAAATTTCGGCAGCATAATGGCAGGGTAGTTAAAACCGGGACCGTCCCTAGTACGGCTCCTCGCTCTACCTTAAAACCTCGCGGTTTTTGACAATGGGGATCATGCATCTAGTTCGCACGCAGGCGGCATGTATATATTTATTTCATTTCCACAAACTAATCCTATGTGGTTTCAACCAAATATTTCTCAATCACAAATGGGTATTTTTCAACCACAATCAACCACAAACAATCCCAAACAACCATTCGCTATCAATCAATTTTCACAACAATTTCAATCAATAAATATCGTCCATGGTTTGTGGACGAGGGGCGTATATATATATATATATATATTATATAGCAATTCACTTTTATTTCAACACATATATATATATAGCTAGAAAAAGAAATTGAAGAGTGAGAAATTCTCACCAATAGCTATCCAATACCACGACTCTTCCTTTATAGAAATCTTCGCCAATCTCGCCTTTTGTCGCTTTCGTTGCCCGTATTCTCTACATATGTAAAAATCGAATTTTTACTATGCTATTCAATATATAAAAATCGAATTTTTACTTCGTTATTCCATATATAAAAAATCATATTTTTATTATGCTTCGATGTTCAATATATAAAAATCATATCTTACATCTTCTACTTAATAAAAATCATATTTTTATTCTGCGACTTCTATTTTTAAAAACAATGTATATTTTATAGTTCAAAACAAAGCAAATTTTATAGTTCAAAAATCTCTATGCTAATTTTATCTTTAAGCCATAAAAACAATGTTAATTTTATTTCTAATGACAATGTATCTTTTTATTTTTGAAAACCATATGCTAATTTTATTTTTGGAAACCATATTCTAATTTTATTTTTGAAAACCATATTTATATTTTTAAAACTGATTTTTAAATCACTGCATTTATTTTTATAAATGAAAAGAAAAAACATTGCATTTATATTTATTAAAAGAAAAAAAAACTACTTACAGTCTACGAATGCACAACCGAACTCATTAGGGTTCCACTTCGACGCTGCTACGACCACCGCGAGCCAGAACTGTGACTTCCACGAGGACCACCGTCGCCTGCTCCTCATTCGCCAGCGAAGGCTCGCCGCTCAAGCTCCCCAGGTGGCCGGAATCCGCCTCGAGATGTGTCGTGTTTAGAGGTGGAGAGAGGAAGGAGGCTGGAGAGAGGAGCAGCTCGTTGGAGGGCGGAGCTATGTGCGTCGGTCGGAGGGGTTTCCAGGAGGCGACGGTGGTTGCGTTAGGGTTTTTTTTTCTTTTTTTTCTGGTTATTCGATTTCGGTAATGAATTACAGGGGGGCCAAGGTATAGGAGGGGGTTAGTTTAGTTAGTTTTTTTTATTATTTATTTAATTATTTTGCAAAAAGTTGACTTTTACATACGACCTCGAAACGAGGCCCACCGCATGTCGTCCCTAGCGTTTCACCCCCATCCCGAACACAATGGGATATGTATCGCAAGCTGATTCGATTGTTTCGAATGGTTCCCGTTGAATTTACATTTAAATCATTATATTGAATTTTAAACGTACCTTTCAATTTACCGAGGTCACATACGGACTCGAAAAATTTCAGAAAAATATTTTCTAGCTTCGTATTGACGATACGGTCCTAACTAAACTAGTTTCGTCAAATTCTGAGACCGTTTGAAAAATGGCCAATTTCCAGTCGATTAAAATCAACTGAAAACGGTCAAACGCGTTTTCCTTTGCCACGCTCACATATTGATTCGAAAAATTATGAAATTTGAAACCTAGCAATAACTTCACATCCCGGACCCAACAAAAGTGGTTTCGTCGAAATCCGAGGTTGTTTGCAAAATGTCCATTTTTAAGGGCCTGAATTCCATAGCGACTATTCAGAATTTTCAACTGGACATATCTTTTGATTCCCGCTATCAAATTTCGATTTGTCAGATTCGTTGGAAAGGTATCCACTAATAGATTTAAATGTTTTTGGTTTCGCTAAAATCCGTTTTGTTTTGCACCCGGTACAGTCCGACAAAGTTTGAATTCAATTTTTGAAACTACAGCGCCCTTTCAGGCCTTGTTTATAATTATAATTAATTATATTCGTTTTCAATTGTCGACTCAAACTCAGTTTTCATCGCCATTATTTAAAATATTTATTTTAAATATTTAAAATCCATTATTTTAGCCAATTTAAAAATTTTAAATCGGTTCAGATTTTCTGGGTCGTTACAGAAAGTCCGGATTGTTATGAGAAAAACACACATCAGAACACAAACTGAAGAACATTTTATTGCTGATTACAACAATTACATCAGAGTACAAGAATATAACAGAGTATGAATATATGTTACATAATAGAAATACATTCATATCAGAGTTTTAGAATACATCTCAATAACAGCGGAAAAATAATACAAATATACAACTGGAAGGAATACACGGATACAGAGTTTTTCGAATACCACTTCAGCTGTAAGCCAGGATCCTGTAAATATATCTGCAAAAAGCTACTCGTCTGCCCATGTGGAAAATATGGGCACCCGAGTTTGCCAGTGAAACAAACTACAGGTCAGTCATGGGACTAGTATGATAAATCTTAACTTAACTTATCTAATAATAAGGCTAATCACAGGACCACGCCGCTAACGCGGAACGGGTTTACTCCATTGGATTGCCAGTGCATAAAATAAAATAAATCGTTAAACAACGCAATGCTTTTTAGAAAAATGAAACCATTATAAGACCCAAGTCCCATCACATAATGCAACGCAAACCGGAGGATAGGGTTTTACTTTATAATGATGAAAAGATGCTTGATACGATAAAACGGATTTAGTATTAGTGTGTATATGTTTTAATAAAAACATTTCAAATATAAATGTATCAATCCTAGACGGTATAGTACCCCATCCTACTATGTCGCCATACTAGTTCTACAATCAAAACCGCAAGGTCGTATTGGAAATTGGATTTCCATCATGAGTCGAGGCTAGGGGCAAGCTCCTCTCCGATTCGAGACACTCTAGCAAATGCCTCAGGATCCCCCGCAGTGAACCCTTGGATCTTCAGGGCCGGTCCCCGCCTATCGGCAGTGGATTGGTTATGACTGAACACACGCTTCCCGGTCCCTTTGGACCTATAGTATGACCACTAACGGCCTATAAAAATCCGAGGCGCCTCAAAATCCATCATCCACATAAGTAAAATGTCAGCCAGTTTAAGAACCGACATCACTCCTAGCTAGAAAGAAACGTGTGCACTCCCTGCAATCCTAATCCCGTTTTTGACTCATACCGGGGTGTGAGGCTCGCGTAGTCACGATATACACAAAGCTATGCCGTAATAGGCTATGCTTTGATCATCCCACAAGGCCCTTCTTTTCAACAAAAGCCTTGATCATTTTCATCTTGGCGTGCCACATTGACAATCCACGCCATGCGATTGATCACTATTAATATATACCAGGGTGTTAAGTAGAGAATAAATCATCCACCACCAAACAGACATACATTAACATAAATCGATTTAATTCACATGGAACGAAATCCAATGTCAGACACGCATCCATTTACTAGCTTATTCTCTTGGTCTAAGCGAAAACCAAATCCGAACAATCAACCATAGTCCAGATGGCCACCACTGAAGCCCTTTCAAGGTAGCTACTCCCATCAAGGGTTTCTGTAGCAACACATCCATCCGATGTGAAAATCGTCGGTCTTCCACCACCGTCTTCATCTTCGACTCTTCATCGTCGTAGTAATTATTCGGAATGGGTTAAACCCGGTCTTCCCGAATAACTCACGTATTTTATAATTAAAAATCAAGTACTATAAAAACACATCCATCGCCTTATTCCAATTCAGAATATTCTTCTAATAAAATATTTGCATTATACTATCAAAGATAAACTCTTTAAAATTATTCATAAATCTTACTTTTAAAGATTTATCAAAATTATAATTTGGTTTTAAATACCAAAAATCACTATTCAATGATTATTTAAATTTAAGAAATTAATCTTATTTTTAACTGGGTTAAAGAACTAATGTCATTTAAAACATAGTTCACGGTAAACTCAAAATCATCTTCCATAAAATATGGAATCTTCACAGAAATCAAATCAATATATAATCGTTATAAATTTCTGTATCCGACCAATAATATAAATGAAATAACGACAAAGCCTCTTAAATTCCATATGTAGTATCGGTCTTCTTTTACAGAAGCTTATCTCGGTTATTATTAATTCAAATTCCATTCAACTCCAATTTAATATATTAAATTGGAAAACTTTACTTTTGGAAAATTCCCATTTAAATCTTAATAAAAGATTTATAAATTCCAAATCATATTTTTACTGTCAGTTGGGTTAAAGAACACATGTCACTTTAAAACATGGTTCACAATAAACCCAACTCACGTTTCATCTTATTTCAGTTACTAGATATAATTGAAAACTTTTAATAATCTTAAATTAAAAGATTGTTCTTTTCATACGGGTTAAGAACAGTGTTATTTAAGACACTATTCACGACAAACCCAAAATCCAAATTATTTAATAAAATTTCAATTAAATATTAAATAATTGGAAAACTTCATTAAATCTTAATTTAATGATTTATTCTAGTAAATAACTAGTTCATTTCAATAAAATATATTTTTCTAAAATATTTTCTTTTCTAAAATATTTTCTTTTCTAGAATACTCTTTATTGGAATGTGACTCAATCAACATCCATATATTGCATGTAATCGATGAGAAATAACTATCAAGCATCCAAATAACAACCAGAGTGGATTCTACACTAAATATTGGAACTAGTGTAGGCCAAATATCATCCCAACACCCGTGTGGGGTTTCATCCAACAAATCAAATAACAAATTATTTGTGCACTTGGGCGATGTGTAAAAATTATCGACCCAATCACATAAACAAGTCGGATGACTTGTAAATGGAAGTGTAATACTCAGTTTGAATATACCCAACATTATAATTAACACGTCAAACATTTCAACATCACAGACATATGTTTCAATTCTTTAAAAATTTAAACAGGTGACAATAAGAATCATAACTCTTATTTATTTACCAAAATGCATATTTTTGGTCTCATTCATTTTTAATGACAAAATGAATATTTTACTTCATCTTTTTTACAATGACAAAAATGTCTCTTTTATTCTAATTCTTTTAAAGTGACAAAATTGGATACTTTTGTCTAATCCTTTCCAATGTAACAAAATATGCAAATTTTGTCTAATCTTTTCCAATGCAGCAAAACACGTTAATTTTGTCTAATCTTACCAATGTAACAAAATATGTTAATTTTGTCTAATCTTACCAATGTAACAAAATATGTTAATTTTGTCTAATCTTTTAAATGATCGAAATGTAATCTTTCTTCTAAATGAACAAAAATGTATATTTTTGTTTTAATCCTTATTAATGAAAAAAATGTGATTTCTCTTCGTTCTTCTTAATATGACAAAAATGTCCATTTCTAATTCATTCCCTTTTAATGTATTAAAGAAAATATACATTTCATTTGATAATCAAGTTTTGACCAGAAGTGGATATTTTTGGTGAAATTCTTTTAAGTGGCCAAAAATGAATATTTTGGTGAAATTCTTTCTAAAGGACAAAATGAATATTTTTAATATCCATAAAAATGAAATCTTTTATTTCTTTATTTACATGAAAATATAACCTATTCTTTTCATTCTTTGATTACATACAAAATGTAACGACCCGCCTTTTTGCCCGATTCTCGCCGGTAATTAAACCGACTCAAATCGTTCATAAAGACGAATTGTTATGGGTACTTACATACATTGAACAAAACAACAGAACTTTTCATTGAATAATTCAATATTACATCAGAGTTACATGAATATCAGAGTTACACATAAATATACACAGCGGAAGAAATAAAACTCTCAGCGGAAGAACATTATCTGATACAGCGGAAGCTCCAACTCTAGCATGAACTCTAACTCCGGAAGCGTTCTGAATCTTCTCCAACGATCCATAACTACAAAACTAAACACTAGCTGCCCGCGTGGAAATTAGTGGGCACCCAGAGTTTAGGAAGGAACAATAAACTTCAGATCAGTCGTGGGACTGGTGTGAGAACTCAAAACAATTATCATTTAGGTTTCATTTAAAAGTTGGGTAATTCAACGGACCACGCCGCTAATGCGGAACGGTTTTACTCCATATGAATTCCCGTGCATAGAAATACGCAATGACTTTTGAAAAATGAAGCTATCATAAACTCGTCCCACATCACACAATGCAAGCGCACACCAGATGGGCGAGTTTTGTCTTATGATAACCAAACATGATTTCATACGTGAAAATCCTCTTTTAATATTATCATATAGTGTGGAAAAACAAGTTCACAAATAAGTGTATTAATCCTAGACGGCATGAGTGTCCCATACCACTATGTCGCCCTATATAAATAAAATCAAAATCGCATGGCTCGTATTGGGATTGGGATTTCCAACTTGATGATTCCTGGCACGAAAGATCAATCAGGGATACAAAACGAAGTGCCTCAATGGCTTTTTCGACCATACGCGGACACCGAATACACATCGTCAGGGAAGATCAACGGTTTTCGACCAGACGCGGCCCCCCCGAACATACCCTATCCCCAGTTCACAAGTGGTTTCCCACTGCTGCAGCACTCATCATTAAATCATATATATATATACAGACCAAACCGCCAGTTTCTCATCATCCGGTGTGTGAGGTTTGTCGATGTCACGTCATACACAAAGCTACGCTTCGATAAGCCATGCTTTGATCATTATTAGCTCATATCATACTTGGGTATGCCACATTGTCAATATCTCCACATATCACTGATTCGAATTAATACATATTCTCTAAGAACGTAACTTAGAGACGGAGATATTCAATTGCCACAAATCTGATATATATTCACACGAATCAGTGCTACGTGGTCAATTACAATGTCAGACACACCATCCATACAAGTTCGTTCTGGGTCTGAATGAAACACAATCCGAAAATCTCCAAATATACTCAGATCTCCTGCCACCCTCGTATCGGGTGTACGGCCCGATCCGAGATGTCAGCAATCGATCCAAATAATCTGGACATTTCCAGTCTTCATTTATCGATTTCAAATCTTGAATTACTTCATAACGTCGTAATATTACTTGGGATGGTTTTCGGACCTATATCCGATCCCGGACTTTGCAAGTAACAAATGTATCTTAAAACAATAGTTACCAATCACACGGGTTTCCCAATTCAAATCTCCTTTCCAAACATTTCCAATTAACTTTGAATTAAATGTTGGATTTAATTCCCCGGAAACCCATTATCCTTAACCCATTTCAAATTCAACGTTTTTTTCCAAACTTCATTTTCAAAACAACTTAATTAATCCGTCGACACTTGAGTAACCAAATCTTTATTTGGATTTCCATTTAAACACCTATATTTCAAATATCAGTTCGTATAGAATCAATCGACTTGTACTCGATATTGATTCACAAATTCAGGCAACACGATCAGAATCAGGATATGGATATGTTGATATTTCTGATCGTATTTGTCTGCTCCTATAAACCCATACCGAATATCAGACGACCAATTCTATTCAAACTCATCTCAAATTCATATCATATGGAAGAATCAAGTCCTTTCCATAATAATTCATGTTTGAAATCTTCAAATTTCAAATCATTTCAAATAACGTTAAAGCGTTACTGAAAGCGTTGGGAAATGGTTATTAAATTAATTAAATCCCAATCATTCTAAATTTAAAAATTTAACCATAAATCACTTTCAAATAATATAATATAAATTCATTCTATTCGATTTTCATTGCGGTCGGCGAATGGCATGTACGGCGACCTTTTCAGATTTAAATTTAAACCTAACTCGAAAATCAAACGATGGAATTTGAAAATTCCTCATTTATACGAAACCCATTATTATTATAAATCCGTTGTTTTCTGTTTCACGTCAATTCGATTTCATATGTTCAAGTTATAACTATTTGAAATTCGAAACCAATATCATCGAACTGTCTCTTAACAACGAATTCGATTCCGCTATAAAATGTTTTATGTGATTTGTTCAATCCATTTCCAAAACAAATTTATTTCATAACTTGGTAAAAACCAAATTTATATTTCTCAAAAATCAAGTATGTCCGAAATCACTTCATATTGCTCAAATCTTCATTTCAAATAAAATATGGATTCTCATGCTTTCAAAACTTGGTTCATTTCAAATAATCGTTCAAATTTTTGTTCGCATCAAAAACCCATATTAAACCCATATTTGAATCATTTCCAATTCAATTTCGAAATTTAAATCCCTAAATCATATATGAGAATTTGAAGATTATTTGCAAAACACTTTACTTGAAAATTAACAATTGATATCCAAGAATATATATTACTTGATGCGATAAAATTTAAAATACCAATTTATTCTAAATTTAAATAATTCAAATATAAAAACATATTTATACGCCTGATATCGATAAAATAATTCGTTCAATCTCTTTTCTTTTACTTAAACAATCATTTTAGTATTATCGATAAAAATCGATGCTAAAACTCAGATCATTTTTAAAGGCCAAACAAAGCTTAATAATTCATTGGAAATTTTTTTTTCCAAAATTTATTCATCTTAAATTTGGATTTCAAACAGTTTCAACAAATTTACAAATCTTTATTAAAATGAAAATATTTATTTAACTAAAAGGAGTATTTAAAATCGGTCACCCGTAAGATCCGTAACTATGGTGCATGCGACTTCACTCAAACAGAACAATGCAATATCTTAACTAAACAAACATGCACCATCCATTCATCACAACCACAAAATAAACCAGGTGTGTACGAAGCGTTATTGTCAGTAACGCTCGGTGTTTTACGGTGTTACTACAGCATACATATCCATCGATCAATCAGCGACATACAACCATAACATTTCAAGCATCCACAACCACTGATTTTCCATCAATTATTATAATTATAAATAATTTATAACAAATTATTTCTACCCAAAATGAAATAATTAAAGTGGAGTTCTCACCTGCGCTGCGCTCTGGTTTCACTGACGAACCCGGTATCAACTGCATATCGGTTCACGAACATTATAATCGACAAGCGCACACCGTAATCTTTCCAACGATATACATGCACCGTACACCGCTCTACGCACGCTCTTGCTTCTTCATGGACGCTACGCTTTGCAAAATTTTCCAAATAGTTTATGCAAATATAAGTATTTACTTATATATTTTTTTCTTGAGAAGGCCGAACTGGATGGTTGCGGACCAAGGGTTGACGAGCGGACTTGCATGCGATGGCAGACTGCGCGGACGTGGGGTTCGGCGACTGGGTGCTTGAACTGACGGTTGGAAGTAGCGGAGGTGCGGATAAAATAGGGTGCGCTATCATCAGGGAGGAGGAAGGCGGGTTTAGTGAGGGATGTGGACTGGGTTTAAATGTGAGAAGTGGAGTTTTCTTGGACCGGAAAAACAAGACGTGGAGGGAGATATTTGGCACGGATGTGGGTGCAAAGGGGAATGGTGCGGATGCATGTAGGGTGGAAGGTGGACAAGTGTTTGGTGCAAAGGTTTCGGCTGTTGGTGTTTTGATGTGGACTGGCTTCACACGCGGGGAAGGTAGGAAGAGAGGGAAGAGAGAGAGAGAGGGGATGCGGATGTGGGTGGACTGAAGAGAGGTGCGAGAGAGAGAATGGAGGAATATGGTGCAAGTCTTCTTTATAATCTAATATAAGGGTAGCTTTGGCAATATCAAAGGACACACGTCCAAAGGAAAACCAATTCTCATGCATCCTTACACCTAAGTCCACACGTGTCTCCCTCTCTACAAACTTAGGCATGCAATAAGCCACCTCAAGGACACTTGTCCAAATAAATAAATAAATAAAAACAATGGCATGTATCCATACACCAAGGCGTACACATGTCCTTCTCTACTTATTCATGCATAACGCCACTCAACCATTTGCCGTGCATGTACTTTGAATGTATCCATCCATACTTCATAGTGTATTTACTATGTTCACTTCCAAATTTCTAATTTTTAGAGTTATTAACCGCGAATTGCACTGAAATAAAACCATCATCGTAAACAACAACTTGCTCTGATTCTAAAGCAGCAATAAAACCAGTCTGTTTAATCAATTCTGTAACGCGTCTAAAGGACCACATTTATACCCAAAAATACGTTGAAAAATTATCTGCTTATTTTCCAAATTAAAAATTACAGAAAAATTCTAAAAATTATTTTAAAATTACGCGTACAGAAATCGGACAAATATTTCAAACCGATATTTATCTATAATTTATTTCCAAGTCAACTACTTTTTAAAAAAAAAATCCATATAAATCTATATGTAAAATTGTTTAAATCTTTATATATTAAATATTTCCTCAAAATAAATCTTCAAATTATAAAATTCACATTATAAAACATTCATATATATATAAATACAAAATATTACTATCTATAAATATAAAACCCATTATGTAAATTTACGAAAATCATTTTTATACAAAATCTTTAAAATAAGTCTTATACAAAATAAAATTATTTATTTAAACTAAATAAAAAGAGATTTCAAATAATTTAAACCTTATCAAATTCAAAAATATATTCAGACAATCTCAAAATGTGTTATAAAATTCAAATTCAAATCTAGAAAATTCTGGTTCGTTACATTCTCCCCCCCTTAAGACTTTTCGTCCTCGAAAAGGAAGATAGTGAAATTTTAAACCTCTATATAAACTATAAATCAATTTTTTATATATGGTTTGGAATAGGTTTCAAAACAACAGATTTAATTTAAAAAAAAAAAATGGGACACGCATATCATAGTCAGTCCAACATATCATGTCATATCGATCTCTCAAGTTAGCATACAAAACGTATATAACCTTTCCTGAGCACATACTACGCACTTGGACAGTCAAAATGCAGTCATCAAAGGTGTACCTAGGTATCTGTTACTAGTCCTCAAAACCATACTAGCCCAAAACAACTTAATGCATCTGGTACTTAAGATAACATATAAACACTATATATACAAGGTCCAGACTCATCGCAACTAATCATCTGTCGAGACATCATCTGGTGGACCGGTCAAGCCAATCTCCTCGGGTTCTTCATCAGCTAATGGCTCTTCATCGTCTGCCATGAAGCCATCATCATCTACTCCCACGATAAATTTATTGTGCTCATTACCCATAAATCCATCTTCATCAGCCTTGTCTAAGGGCTGGTATATATTCTCTATTTTCTCACCAATCTCATCATCTCCCATCTCTGGAAGCGGGTCATCCTCGGATGTAGGTTATTCAAAATCACCCTTATCTGCTGCAATATCATTATCGTATACTATGACATCATCTTGGGGTTTCTCCACCTTTCTATAACATCGTCAAATCCACCATTTCCCGTCTCTGGGAGCGGGTCGTCCTCAGCTATAACTGTTAGTTATCCCATTTCATGCATCAATATTTCTAAACCGCTCAACAAATACAGGGTCTATAGGCCAATTAATGTCTTCTGGTGCAGCCTGTGCTAGTGTGGCGTTTCCTAACAACTCCTGATTTCTCTGGTCTAGGATCTACTACCCAAAACTCTAAGGTATCATTATCAATCTATGGGGGACATTAAATCCAAAGTAGGCTGCTGCCTTATCCCTTACCCTCTAGTCAAAATCACAGGTCTTAGAACATACTCATATCTTATTACAGGGTCATCCTACTGCAGGGTTGGGCCTTCTTCCTAACATGACAGGATAATGATCAGATTACAGTTCATGTTACTGCTTGGGCACTTGGTCTGATCCTAAATCAGGTTGGAGTTTGATGGAATCTCAATTATCCTATGGTTACCCCAGTTACTGGAAATAATTGAGTTCTCCATTACCGCTACCCTTAGGTCGGAACTGAACAAGATACTACCGTACACCTAGCCGTTTACTACCCTAAAATTAAAACTTTAAGGCTTACGGGTCATCCAAATCTATTCATCAATAACTTAACCAGAACGATTCACATTAAGTGCTTATACCCAAAATTTCTCCTTTCAAAGTTCTTAAAAATCTGCAAAGGGGTTTACCCAAAATCAACAAATGGTCAAGGGTCCAAATTGGGTCATCTTAATTCCTATTAAGCCAACAGAAATCATTATTTTACGCAAAAGAATTAGTGAAATTTACTTAAGTTTCAGTGTAATCCCATATTTTCTTAATTATTATTGTAAGAATTTTATACTCAAGTTTTTAATCAAATTTCTAGATTCATAAATATTCCCTACTCATCTTGGTTCATTTGCGAACTACATTTATATTCTTCATTTTAAGAAAATATAACCTATATTCATTCCTATTTCAAGTTACTATATCAGCTCTCACTTTAATTCATCAACAATTTCAAACACTTATGAAAATGGTTTCAAGTATTCTCGACGTTTAAATCGGAATCATATGGTCCTCCCATTTTCGAAACTCGAGAATAATCACTGACGGTGTCCGGATCATCAACAGAATTATCCTCCAGTGACTAGAATGGAATCTTATATCTATCTAGTACATATAAGATTTCTTATATACGTTGATCAGACGTATATTCAAAATTCTTACATACTCGATAGTCCAATCATGACGTCGAATAAAACACTCGAAATCCTTATTTCAAATTATATTCCAAATAATCATTGTTTCAAATTGATTTACTTGTTCAAAAATACCTTATATAGGTTTCAAAAATATACGCTCTCTCGTCATAATATTCCGAGATCTAATTCTAGGGTATTTCTAACCCTATCTCTAATGAGATAATATAACTCTGAGGAGTCCTATTCTTTTGTCCAAATATGTACGTACCCAATAGCTTTGTATAACCAAAGCTCTGATACCAACTGTAACGACCCGCCTTTTTGCCCGATTCTCGCCGGTAATTAAACCGACTCAAATCGTTCATAAAGACGAATTGTTATGGGTACTTACATACATTGAACAAAACAACAGAACTTTTCATTGAATAATTCAATATTACATCAGAGTTACATGAATATCAGAGTTACACATAAATATACACAGCGGAAGAAATAAAACTCTCAGCGGAAGAACATTATCTGATACAGCGGAAGCTCCAACTCTAGCATGAACTCTAACTCCGGAAGCGTTCTGAATCTTCTCCAACGATCCATAACTGCAAAACTAAACACTAGCTGCCCGCGTGGAAATTAGTGGGCACCCAGAGTTTAGGAAGGAACAATAAACTCCAGGTCAGTCGTGGGACTGGTGTGAGAACTCAAAACAATTATCATTTAGGTTTCATTTAAAAGTTGGGTAATTCAACGGACCACGCCGCTAATGCGGAACGGTTTTACTCCATATGAATTCCCGTGCATAGAAATACGCAATGACTTTTGAAAAATGAAGCTATCATAAGCTCGTCCCACATCACACAATGCAAGCGCACACCAGATGTGCGAGTTTTGTCTTATGATAACCAAACATGATTTCATACGTGAAAATCCTCTTTTAATATTATCATATAGTGTGGAAAAACAAGTTCACAAATAAGTGTATTAATCCTAGACGGCATGAGTGTCCCATACCACTATGTCGCCCTATATAAATAAAATCAAAATCGCATGGCTCGTATTGGGATTGGGATTTCCAACTTGATGATTCCTGGCATGAAAGATCAATCAGGGATACAAAACGAAGTGCCTCAACGGCTTTTTCGACCATACGCGGACACCGAATACACATCGTCAGGGCAGATCAACGGTTTTCGACCAGACGCGGCCCCCCCGAACATACCTCATCCCCAGTTCACAAGTGGTTTCCCACTGCTGCAGCACTCATCATTAAATCATATATATATACAGACCAAACCGCCAGTTTCTCATCATCCGGTGTGTGAGGTTTGTCGATGTCACGTCATACACAAAGCTACGCTTCGATAAGCCATGCTTTGATCATCATTAGCTCATATCATACTTGGGTATGCCACATTGTCAATATCTCCACATATCACTGATTCGAATTAATACATATTCTCTAAGAACGTAACTTAGAGACGGAGATATTCAATTGCCACAAATCTGATATATATTCACACGAATCAGTGCTACGTGGTCAATTACAATGTCAGACACACCATCCATACAAGTTCGTTCTGGGTCTGAATGAAACACAATCCGAAAATCTCCAAATATACTCAGATCTCCTGCCACCCGCGTATCGGGTGTACGGCCCGATCCGAGATGTCAGCAATCGATCCAAATAATCTGGACATTTCCGGTCTTCATTTATCGATTTCAAATCTTGAATTACTTCATAACGTCGTAATATTACTTGGGATGGTTTTCAGACCTATATCTGATCCCGGACTTTGCAAGTAACAAACGTATCTTAAAACAATAGTTACCAATCACACGGGTTTCCCAATTCAAATCTCCTTTCCAAACATTTCCAATTAACTTTGAATTAAATGTTGGATTTAATTCCCCGGAAACCCATTATCCTTAACCCCTTTCAAATTCAACGTTTGTTTCCAAACTTCATTTTCAAAACAACTTAATTAATCCGTCGACACTTGAGTAACCAAATCTTTATTTGGATTTCCATTTAAACACCTATATTTCAAATATCAGTTCGTATAGAATCAATCGACTTGTACTCGATATTGATTCACAAATTCAGGCAACACGATCAGAATCAGGATATGGATATGTTGATATTTCTGATCGTATTTGTCTGCTCCTATAAACCCATACCGAATATCAGACGACCAATTCTATTCAAACTCATCTCAAATTCATATCATATGGAAGAATCAAGTCCTTTCCATAATAATTCATGTTTGAAATCTTCAAATTTCAAGTCATTTCAAATAACGTTAAAGCGTTATTGAAAGCGTTGGGAAATGGTTATTAAATTAATTAAATCCCAGTCATTCTAAATTTAAAAATTTAACCATAAATCACTTTCAAATAATATAATATAAATTCATTCTATTCGATTTTCATTGCGGTCGGCGAATGGCATGTACGGCGACCTTTTCAGATTTAAATTTAAACCTAACTCGAAAATCATACGATGGAATTTGAAAATTCCTCGTTTATACGAAACCCATTATTATTATAAATCCGTTGTTTTCTGTTTCACGTCAATTCGATTTCATATGTTCAAGTTATAACTATTTGAAATTCGAAACCAATATCGTCGAACTGTCTCTTAACAACGAATTCGATTCCGCTATAAAATGTTTTATGTGATTTGTTCAATCCATTTCCAAAACAAATTTATTTCATAACTTGGTAAAAACCAAATTTATATTTCTCAAAAATTAAGTCTGCCCGAAATCACTTCATATTGCTCAAATCTTCATTTCAAATAAAATATGGATTCTCATGCTTTCAAAACTTGGTTCATTTCAAATAATCGTTCAAATTTTTGTTCGCATCAAAAACCCATATTAAACCCATATTTGAATCATTTCCAATTCAATTTCGAAATTTAAATCCCTAAATCATATATGAGAATTTGAAGATTATTTGCAAAACACTTTACTTGAAAATTAACAATTGATATCCAAGAATATATATTACTTGATGCGATAAAATTTAAAATACCAATTTATTCTAAATTTAAATAATTCAAATATAAAAACATATTTATACGCCTGATATCGATAAAATAATTCGTTCAATCTCTTTTCTTTTACTTAAACAATCATTTTAGTATTATCGATAAAAATCGATGCTAAAACTCAGATCATTTTTAAAGGCCAAACAAAGCTTAATAATTCATTGGAAATTTTTTTTTTTCCAAAATTTATTCATCTTAAATTTGGATTTCAAACAGTTTCAACAAATTTACAAATCTTTATTAAAATGAAAATATTTATTTAACTAAAAGGAGTATTTAAAATCGGTCACCCGTAAGATCCGTAACTATGGTGCATGCGACTTCACTCAAACAGAACAATGCAATATCTTAACTAAATAAACATGCACCATCCATTCATCACAACCACAAAATAAACCAGGTGTGTACGAAGCGTTATTGTCAGTAACGCTCGGTGTTTTACGGTGTTACTACAGCATACATATCCATCGATCAATCAGCGACATACAACCATAACATTTCAAGCATCCACAACCACTGATTTTCCATCAATTATTATAATTATAAATAATTTATAACAAATTATTTCTACCTAAAATGAAATAATTAAAGTGGAGTTCTCACCTGCGCTGCGCTCTGGTTTCACTGACGAACCCGGTATCAACTGCATATCGGTTCACGAACATTATAATCGACAAGCGCACACCGTAATCTTTCCAACGATATACATGCACCGTACACCGCTCTACGCCCGCTCTTGCTTCTTCATGGACGCTACGCTTTGCAAATTTTTCCAAATAGTTTATGCAAATATAAGTATTTACTTATATATTTTTTTCTTGAGAAGGCCGAACTGGATGGTTGCGGACCAAGGGTTGACGAGCGGACTTGCATGCGATGGCGGACTGCGCGGACGTGGGGTTCGGTGACTGGGTGCTTGAACTGACGGTTGGAAGTAGCGGAGGTGCGGATAAAATAGGGTGCGCTATCATCAGGGAGGAGGAAGGCGGGTTTAGTGAGGGATGTGGACTGGGTTTAAATGTGAGAAGTGGAGTTTTCTTGGACCGGAAAAACAAGACGTGGAGGGAGATATTTGGCACGGATGTGGGTGCAAAGGGGAATGGTGCGGATGCATGTAGGGTGGAAGGTGGAGAAGTGTTTGGTGCAAAGGTTTCGGCTGTTGGTGTTTTGGGGTGGACTGGCTTCACACGCGGGGAAGGTAGGAAGAGAGGGAAGAGAGAGAGAGAGGGGATGCGGATGTGGGTGGACTGAAGAGAGGTGCGAGAGAGAGAATGGAGGAATATGGTGCATGTCTTCTTTATAATCTAATATAAGGGTAGCTTTGGCAATATCAAAGGACACATGTAACAACCCTGATTTTTGGGGTTAATTTTAAAATTTTATTTTAAGAAATTTCAATGAATGAATATATTTAAAAATATTTATTTTAAATAATAACGATGAAAAAACTTATTTTATTTCGAGTGCGAACTTGAAATTTATATTGAATTCATTCCGAGCCTGAAAACGGCGCGGTAATTTCAGACTTGAAATTCCAACTTTGAAAAATTATATAAAATAAAATATAAATCGGAATTGGACGAAACAAGAAACGCTAGTACCGTATTGAAAATATCTTTCCAAAGAGTTTCAGAAATCAAGATTCCAGTTTATAAATTGTAAGTTATGAGAAAATTAAATTTTCAGAAAAACGCTATAGAATTCGTATATATTATATATAAGGCCCGAAACGTAAAATTTTTGCAGAATAAGGAATTAGGACCCGAAACCATCTCCATTGGTTTCAGAATGTTGTTTACATATAAAAATGACTATAAGAACTTATATTTTTGAGTTTCGGAAAAATTCCACTATTTTTGGTATTTTTAAATATTAAAATATACACCTGAAAAATAGAATTTTTGCAAACGAACTCCGAATTCGACGAAACCAGTTTCTATAGATTCGGAATATCAAATTAAGGTTAAATTCTAAAATTTATAATTTTTGGAATTATTTTGTGGCCTGTATAATTTTTACAGTGGAAATACAGCATATTTTCAGATTTCGGAAATTTATAATAAATTCATACGGAATCGGAAAATTACGAAATCAGGTTCGTTGGATTCGTAATGACCTGAAATAATTATGTTTAAAAATTTATTAATTTTGAAATTCGCATGTATTTATAAGAATTTCTGAATTGAAGAAAACAGTTGAAAATTGAGTAATTGGACACGTAATGATATTTGGGCCCAAACCAAAATTAAACCCTTGGTATATATTATCTTTTTTCTGAGATTAAGGGCTGAAATTCGAAATGCACAGCAGCCACTCTCTTTTCCATCATTTTTCTCAATTTCCATGGCGGCTCCCTTTTCCTCTAAAATTCATAAAAAATAAAATTTCTTCAAAATATAGCAAATTATATGTCCACTCGAAGGTCTCGACGATACGAAGCTAATGGTGTCGTCGGTTTCGTCAAACAGCGCTCGAATTCGCCGGAATCTCGTCTTAAAGATCGCTGTTTTCGAAATTCAGAAGCTCAAAACGTAAATCAAGAAATTCCCGTGAATCGAGGAAGAATTAGACGAAGTCACGAACATGGAAGTTCTTCGTCTACGCAAGACAAAGATGCTCAGAAAATTTCAGGCAGTTTGGAGGTGTGAGGCGGCCTGTGGGACCCGCGAGGCGAAATCCGTTCTAGGCGATTTCCCGATGATCGGAGAAGCTTTAGGGGCGGCTCTTTCTGGTGGTGGTGCGTCTCGCCAAGACGAAGACGTTGGCGGTGGTCCCGTGGCGTCAGGTGGCCTGAAGCAGCGGCAAATTGCGGTCAAAGTTCGGCGGTGAACAGTGTTTCGCGGTCAATGGGCTGAGGGTATTTTCTATTTTATTTTTAAAATATTTAATTAATTTCCAGAACTTTAAAATTGCATAACTCACTCATACGAAGTCGAAAATCGACGATTTCAGGTGCGTTGGGATCGTGGCGACGAGATGGACGCGTGGACACTAATTTTGTCCAATTCTGAGACAGTGAAATTTTTAGGTATTTTCACGAATATTAATTAAATTATTTAATTTGTCCGATCTTTAAAAATTCATAACTCTTTCATACGAGGTCCGTTTGACAAACCGTAAATTGCGTTGGAATCACAAAATTAAGAGCTTCGCGATGGCGCAGACCGCAGCTGAAAAGGAGACAGTAAAATTTTGGCCAAAAATTCAATGTGAGAATTCAAAATTCTATTATTTAATTAATTATTAAATTATTTTCTCGCTTTAAAAATAATTGCATGATGATGTTTATTCAATTCTGAAATGTCTGGTGTTGTATGAATCATTGGTTGTGATTGTAATATGTTTTGTTGTGTACGATGTGTTAGATCCGTATTAAAATTGCAGATAATATTGAATTTTATTTACGATTAGAAATTAGATCTAAAACTTGATCTAAAATATATTGTATTCAGAATTACATCATATTTATTCAGATTTAGTTATTATAATTTATTTCAGGTTATTAAATATTATTTCTATTATTCTGTAATGAAAAATAGAATTTGATCGACAAATAAAAACTCATTTTCATTTGTTGATATTATAATAAGAACTTGAAAGACAATGAAAGCTTATTTTTATTTGTTGAATTTACAAAAGAAATTGAGCGATAAATCAATTCTTATTTTAATTTGTTTACACTAAAAAGAATGAAAATTTTTATGTAAATTTGTTTACATTAAAAAGAATGAATAAAAAGAATATATTTTAATATGAGGTTCTATCATTAAAAAGAATGAAAACAAAAGATTTCATTTTTTATGTAAAAATAGTTTTCAATCAAAAGTCATAATTTATTTGTCAATTTGATGTTCAATGAAAGAAGCAACATTAAAAATTTCATTTTTAATGAAATAGTGTTTTCATAAAAAGAAGCAATGTAAAAGGTTTTATTTTTATGTGTTCATTGTTTTCAATAGAAAGATTTTACATTAAAAATTAAATTTTTAATGTGATTTGGGTTTCATCGTAAAGATTAGAATAATAAGATTATATCTTTATTTTCATTTTGTTGAAATGAAAAGTTTATAAAATAAAATTGCATTTTTATTGAAATTTTGTTCATTGAAATGATTAGAAAAGATCGCATCCATATGTGTAATGAGAAAAAAGATTACATTTATATGTAATGAAAATGAACAGAAAAGGATTACATTTTTACTGTAATCAAAGATTAAGAATCACATTTTGGTTTACATATCATATGTAAATTAAAATTCATTTTAGAAGTAAAACTTTTGTTTACATTTTTGTGTAAATAAAAAAAAGACATGTTTTGGAAATCACAATGTTTGTTTACATTTTTATATGTAAATAAGAAATTATTTTCAGAAGTTACATTATATTTGTAAATATATTTTGTAAATAAAAAGTTGTTCTTTTATTTGCATTCGCCAATGCAAAGGTATATTGTAAATAAAATTATTCTTTTATATTCATTTTCCAATGTAAATATACATTATTAAAAATAAACTTGTTCTTTTGTTTGCATCTAAAAATGCAAATATATATTTAAAAATGAAACTTGTTCTCTTATTTGTATTTACTAATACAAATATATATATATATATTAAAGTAAAATTTATTCTTTTATTTGCATTCACTTATGCAAATGCATTTTGAAAATGAACGAACCTTTTTATTTGTGTTCCCAAACACAAAAATATTATAGAAAATGAATGATCCTTTATGTTTGTGTTCTCAACACAAATACAACATAGAAAATTAAAATGGTCTTTTTATTCGTGTTCTTAAACACAAATAAAACATTAAAAATAAAAGAACATTTTTTTTGTGTACTCCAACACAAATATAACATGATTTTAAAGTAGTACATTTGTATTTTTATTTGCATTTTCAATGCAAATAGTCCATGAAATCAAAAAATCACATTTTTGTTAACATTTCATAATGTAAACAATACAAGAAAAAAATACATTTTTGTTTGCATGCTACAATGCAAACGAAATGTAGAAAATAGAATATGCATTTTTATTTGCATTCTATCATGCAAATAAAACAAAGAAGATAAAATTACATTTTTGATTGCAACTTTAGTTGCAAACAAACAAGAATATAAAAATTGCATTTTTGTTTGCAAATTTAGATGCAAACAAATTTATTAAAAACAAAAGATACATTTTTGTTGCATGTTTTAAATGTGAACAAAGCATTAAAATAAAGGTTACATTTTTATTTATTTATTTACTTCACTTGATGTAAATAGACATAAAATAAGAATTTGTTCTTTTATTTACATTTCTTGATGTAAATAAAACTAGAAACTAAATATTACATTTTTATTTGCATTACTCAATTCAAATAAAACAGGAGAATAAAAGAAATATTTTCATTTGCAATGCTTAATGCAATTCAATCATAATATGAAGAATTTTATTTACATTCCTCTATGTAAATAAACATCAAATAAAAAGGTTGAATCTTTATTTGCATTCTCTATTGCAAATAAAGCATGAAATGAATAGTTATATTTTGTGTTATTATTTATATCCCCTATTACGAATGAAATTAAAAGATTACATTTTTCTTTTCATTTATTTACAATGAAAGGAATTGAAATAAAGATTATATATATATATATATTTTTTATCATCCTTTTTTATGCGAAAAAAGAATAGAAATAAAGATTACATTTTTATTGACATTTTACATGCGATAAAAAGAACAGTAATAAAAGAGATATTTTTATCATCGTGTTATATATTGTTTATTACACTGCCATAGGCGAGTTACCTGACTTGTTTATGTGATTGGGTCGATAATTTTCACACATCGCCCAAGTGCACAAATTAGTTTATCATTTGCTTGATTGGTTGAAAACCCCACACGGGTGTTGGGATGAAAATTCACATACACTAATCCCAATATTTAGTTGTATGTTGATCGGTAGATCGATAGGCTGTGATGAGCGTTATTATTTAATTTTAACGCTTACACAGTTGGATTTTACACTTTGGATGAAATGGATGATTTGATGATTATATTGTTATTGTCATATATATGATGTGTGTGAAATCCATATAATCCAAATTATATGGTAAATGGTTGAGTTGCATTTCGATTCAGATGTTCTTTTAAATAAGAATATTTTTATATTAGAAATTCTTTTTATTTAAATATATATATATATATATTTTAATTAAGTATATGTTAAACAAAGAATATTTGTAAAAGGTAAAAATATTTTATATAAAGAATATTTTTAATGATTATCTCTAAAATACGTTTTTCTTATAATAATAAATATTTAAAGAGAAATCTTTTATTTAAGATTATTAGAATTTGCAAATCTTATTTTATGATATGAAATAAATTGAGATGTGAAGTGGATTTATCGTGGACGGTGTTTTTAAATGACATTTCTCCTTTAATCCAATTTACATCGAAATTATTATTTGGAATTTATAAATCTATTCATAGATTTAACAAAAAGCATTTTTCTAAAAGTCTAGTTTTCCAATTTAATATATATTCAATTGGAATTAAGTGGAAAATTCGATTGGTAATAATCGAGATGGGCTTCTGTAATAGAAGACCGATATTATATATGGAATTTAAGAGGCTTTGCCGTTATTCCATGTATATTGTTAGTTCGATACACAAATTCACATCGATTATGTATTGATTGATTTCTGTGGAATTCCATATTTTGGAAATTGATTTATGGGTTTATCGTGAACTGTGTTTTAAATGACACGAGTTCTTTAACCCGTTTAAAAGAAGATTTATTCTTTAAAATAAATAATCTTGTGAAAATGATTTTTGATATTAAATCAAATTTAGAATTTTTAATAAATCTTTTAAGGAAGATTTATGATTAAATTTATTAATTTATCTTTGATAAAATTTATGAAAATCTTTTAATATGAATATCTTATTAAAAGAATACTCTGAGTGGGAAATGTGGCGTAATGTGTGATTTTCCAATATTTGATTTTTAATCACAAAATACGCGAGTTATTCAGAAAGACCGGGTTTAACCCATTCTGAATAATCATCACGACGATCAAGAGTCGAAGATGAAGATGGCAATGGAAGACCGAAGTTTCCACATCGTTGGGATGATGATGACTGGTATCTTGAATTGGGACTGGACACCCCAAGGCAAGGTATTTGGTAATGATCGTCCAAATGTATTTGGAGATCGACGGACACGTTGTTTCGCTCAGACCCAGAGCGGACTTGTAAATGGATTGCGTGTCTGACATTGTATTCTCTTCTACTGTATTTGTTGAACGCTACTGATTATATATTTCTGTTTGGTGGTGGAGAATTTATTCTTCATTTAACCCCCTTCTCTAAGACGTATGAGCTTAGAGGTTATATATATATTGGTAGATGATCAATGATATGGTAGAGTCTGACAATGTGGCATGCTAAGATGCAATCGATCAAGGCTTTGTTGAAAAGCAGGCCTTGTGGGACGATCAAAGCATAGCCTGTTTAGGCATAGCTTTGTGTACGACGTGACCTCACTAGCCTCACACACCGGCGGAGTCTAAAACGGGAGAAGGGAACGCGGGGAGTGCACACGTTTCTTTCTAGCTAGAGTGGTGCCAGGGACCTACCAGCGCTGGCATTTATTCATTGTGGTTGTTGGATTTTTCGAGGCCTCGGGTTTATGTGGTCGCTACTGGCCGTAGTATAGGTCCAAAAGGACCGGGAAGCGTGTGTTTAGGCATAACCAATCCACAAAAGTAAGTGTGGACCGGCCCTGCAGGATCTAAGGGTTGGACAGAGTACCAATCCTGGGGCATTGCTAGAGTGTCTCGAATCGGTAAGGATCTCCTCCCTAGCCTTGACTCAGATGGAAACCCAAATTTCCAATACGATATCATGCGGTTTTGATTGTATACCTATATATGGCGACATAGTGGGATGGGGCACTCATGCCGTCTAGGATTGATATATTTACTTTGATGCATTTCAAATTGGTTGCACACTATTATTATATAATACCGTGTTTATCGTATCAAGCATCTTTTGATCATTATAAGGTAAAACCCTATCCTCCGGTTTGCGTTGCATTGTGTGATGAGACTTGGGTCTTATAATGGTTTCATTTTTCAGAAAAAGCATTGCGCTATTTTGACGATTTACTTTAGTCATGCACTGGCAATCCAATGGAGTAAACCCGTTCCGCGTTAGCAGCGTGGTCCTGTGATTAGCCTTATTATTAATTAAGATTAGTTTAAGAATTCTCACACCAGTCCCACGACTGACCTGTAGTTTGTCCACTGGCAAACTCGGGTGCCCATATTTTCCACACGGGCAGTCGAGTAGCTATTTTTGCAAATATATTAAGCAGGATTCTGGGTTGAAGCTTAAAGCTATGTCCAGAGATAGAGAGTCTTCCGCTGTGTTCTTCCGTTGCAGTATATTACATTTTTGTATTTATCTTCCGCTGTAATTATATTCCAATGTACTCTGATATGTATATTCTTTACTCAGATGTAACATTTATTATAGTGTTATAAAAGTCTTATGTTATCTGTTGTAACGTGTTGTATGCCCAAAGTTAAAGTATTCATAGGTTTCCACTTTTTGGATCAGACCTGTGTGGTTTATGGTCGATTCAAAGGGCGGGGATTTGCGGGTCTTTACAACACACGTCCAAAGGAAAACCAATTCTCATGCATCCTTACACCTAAGTCCACACGTGTCTCCCTCTCTACAAACTTAGGCATGCAATAAGCCACCTCAAGGACACTTGTCCAAATAAATAAATAAATAAATAAACAATGGCATGTATTCATACACCAAGGCGTACACATGTCATTCTCTACTTATTCATGCATAACGCCACTCAACCATTTGTCGTGCATGTACTTTGAATGTATCCATCCATACTTCATAGTGTATTTACTATGTTCACTTCCAAATTTCTAATTTTTAGAGTTATTAACCGCGAATTGCACTGAAATAAAACCATCATCGTAAACAACAACACGCTCTGATTCTAAAGCAGCAATAAAACCAGTCTGTTTAATCAATTCTGTAACGCGTCTAAAGGACCACATTTATACCCAAAAATACGTTGAAAAATTATCTACTTATTTTCCAAATTAAAAATTACAGAAAAATTCTAAAAATTATTTTAAAATTACGCGTACAGAAATCGGACAAATATTTCAAACCGATATTTATCTATAATTTATTTCCAAGTCAACTACTTTTTTTAAAAAAAATCCATATAAATCTATATGTAAAATTGTTTAAATCTTTATATATTAAATATTTCCTCAAAATAAATCTTCAAATTATAAAATTCACATTATAAAACATTCATATATATATAAATACAAAATATTACTATCTATAAATATAAAACCCATTATGTAAATTTACGAAAATCATTTTTATACAAAATCTTTAAAATAAGTCTTATACAAAATAAAATTATTTATTTAAACTAAATAAAAAGAGATTTCAAATAATTTAAACCTTATCAAATTCAAAAATATATTCAGACAATCTCAAAATGTGTTATAAAATTCAAATTCAAATCTAGAAAATTCTGGTTCGTTACACAAAAATTGTAATCTGTTATTCTTTTCTTTGAATACATATAAAAATGTACTTTCCTATTTCTTTCTTGAATATAAGATTTTAATGTTAACATATTTTGCTTTGTCAGAATATGAACATTTCTCTAATATTCTATTTTACATTAAAAGGTAGATTTTTAATGTCAACATATTCTACTTGTAAAAATATGATCATTTTTCTAATTCATTCTTAATATACAAAAATGTCCATTTTGTCTGATTCATTTTTAATATACAAAAATGTCCTTTTAAATTTCCTTTACATAAAATGTTAACAAAATGTGAATTTTGTTATATTCCTTTTAATATTAACAAAATGTATATCTTAACTTACATAACATGTTTACACCAAAAATGTAATTTTTCTTCACTAACATATTTTAACACAAAAATATATGTTCTTATTATATCCTTTGTAAATGAATAAAATGTACATCTTTGTTTAATTCTTATTGACGAATACTAACTACAAAGAAATGTAATTTTACATGTTAACACATTCTAATCAAGGTTTTATTCTTTTTAATGATCCATTTTCATAAAAATGTAAATTACATATTCACAAGTTCCCGATCAAAAATTCATTCTTTTTAATGAATTATAATTATCATTAAAATGCAAATTATATTTTAACAACTTTTCAAACAAAGATTCCTTCTTTTTAATGAATTCTAATTATCATTAAAAATGTAAATTATATATTAACATCTTTCCAAATGAAGATTTCTTCTTTTTAATTTTAAATGTTATTCTTTTCACCAACATGTTCTAATTACCCAAAATGTTACCTTTGTCTAACAGAATCTAATTAACCAAAATGTGAATTTTGTCTTTTATAATCTAATTAACCAAAATGTTAATTTTGTCCTTTATAATCTAATTAACCAAAATGTAAATTTTGTTACTAATCAAGTTTTGATAAAAATATGTTAATTTTCATTCCACCAAACAATGTTATTTTATTTCACAAATCATTCTTTGACAAAATATGTTATTCTTTTTCACTAATCATCCTTTTGATAAAAATATGTTTCTTTTTATTTCTATAAGCATATTTTGACAAAAAAAATGTTTCCTTTTTATTTACATAACAAGCTCCTAATCAAAAATGTCATTTTTATTTGCATGACACATTTCAAATAAAAATGTAATCTGTATTTGTCTAACCAATTTCAAATCAAAATGTCAATTTGATTTGCATAATACTTTTCAAAAAAAAAATGTTGTTTTTATTCAAATAAAAGTGTTGTTTTTATTTCCATAACTAGTTTCTAATCAAAAATGTAAATTTGATTTGCATAACACCTTTCAAATAAAAGTGTTGTTTTTAAACAAAGTTGAAACCTTTTTAATTACCAAACAAAAGTAAATTCTCTCTTCTTCTTTTTAAAAAAAATGTAAATTCTTGATATTAACAACTAAAGTGAATTCTATTTGTTAACAAACAAAAGTCAAATCTTTTTAATTAACAAACAAAGTTACAACATTTGTATTTCAATTAAAGGTGAAATCTTTTATTTAACAGACAAAAGGTGACATCTTTTATTTATCAACAAAAGTTACAATCTTTTTAAGTTTACAAACAAAATGAATATTTTTCATATATGGATTCAGAATAGAATTTAGATCCACAACTTAGATTCAATCAAAAAAGGGGGATTCTGCTTTTACAAGACCAGATCTATCACACACGAACAGTACAAACATTCACCAACCACAAATAATAAAATTTAATTACAACAATCGCAGACACGATTAAATACATACGTATATATGAAATTCAAACAACGAGGAATAAAACAAAATTTTCAAAAATAGAAATCTCACCGATGATTAAAATTCTGATCAGTTCAGAACTAGAATTTGACCAAAATTTGATATGCTCAGTTTCAGTACTCATCAGCGTCATGTCGAAGATCTCCTCTTCACGATTTCAAAGCTTTCAGTTTCGTTCGATTTCGTTGCTGTATGGATGAGTTACAGGATTTTAAAGATTTAATAATATTAATAAAACGATAATTAATAAATTTAAACCAATCCTTCTTAATAACCTTTCTTCCCCTTTATTTCTTTCTGTATCGTTTAAACCCATCAACGTCACCTTGAACTCCTCCATCCAGCCACCGCTACAGGTGATCGGCCATCAATCCAGGACCACCACACCGCTCGTCGACGCACCACCTTCCTCCACCATGAACTTCGGCGAACACAAGGCCACCTCCACGCCAAAAAATCACCACAACCCCGGCGGCTTTGAGCCCCAATTCCACACAATCCAGATCTCGAAACCCAATCTCATCCGTACCGATTTGTTGCTCTAATTTCGCTTTTGAATTCTCGAATTGGAATGATGGTTTAATTCGAATTGTTTTGAGGGCAATTAGGTTTTAGAAATTAGGTTAGGCTATGAGATATTATATAGGGGTAGGTAATTTTTAATTAGGCCTCTTGGTTATTAGAGCCCTTTTTATTAAAATCTGATGTTGCTGAATTTTATTTACAATTATGTCCCTTTTGTTAAATTTAAAAAGGAAATTTCCATTACTTTTCAAATTATAACACATGTTATAATTCATTGCAAATTCTCATTAATTTATCTAATTCAGTCTAATTCCTCTTTATTAAAGCTTTTGCAATTTATACATATGCTTATTGTAAATTTAGTTCTCTTTCATTTAACCTATGTTTGCAAAGTTGCACTTGTTAATCTATATTTTTTCACAAAAAGGATTACATCTGCATCTTTTAGCAAACATTTACAAATCTAGACATTTTATGAACACATATAATTAATTAAACTTAAGTAGGCACATACTCAAAATAAATTTGAAACAAGATAAATAATGTAGAAGGGTTTGTGAAAAAGAAAGCTCCCATCTAGCCAAAGATTCAATAACAAATTAGGTCCAATTGTCAAACATGGAATATAATGTTAATTAAATATTTCCCTTTTTCTTTCAATCAATAATTTATTCGTAAAAACATGGAAGGAACCAGCAATTTAATATTTTCCTTATTTTTAATTGGCATAGTTTATATTGGAATGATTTAATGCATATCAATTAATTTTTCGTTTTAAACTAATAACAAAGACTTGTTAATGCATCTTGTGAATTATTTCTTCCCTTTTTTCTTCTTTATAACATAAAAATGTTGTTTTGTCTTTTATACAGATATTTATGTGTTATATATATATATATTGTATATGGTTCTAGAGAATTCATACAAAATATCTTTAAAATTTATTATTATTACCTTTTTTTCTTCTTTTAGAATTAAAACAAAATTCCTCTTTTAACTTCAAATTTACCTTTACTCTTTTTTTTCTTTTCTTTCCATAACTTGAAACATAACATAAAACATTATTAATACTATTCAAAATAACACAAACATAAAAATGAACAATTTTAAGAAATCAAACATAAATTCTTCACATTAACTATGCACAAATGTTTTATACATCACCATCACTTTTTTTTTCTTTTTTTATTAATCTATCTATAACATTTTATTTCCATTTCAATTTTCGAAAAATATTTAATATCATTATTACTAATTTATTGGTGGTTTCCCAATTCAGTATCCCTAAAATGGGGTTGTTACAATCTCCCCCACTTAAAATCTTTTCGTCCTCGAAAAGGAACGATGATAAAAGTCTTTTTATAAATCAACCCAACTTTCAATATTTTAATAATTTAATTAGTTAAACAACTAATCAAACAACACAACTAGCAATCAATTAGGTGATTAAATTTTCAAACATATGTATATATATATGTATAAAATCATATTTTTAGTGCGACTCACAACAATATTACCTAACTATGTTTTGGTTCTCACAACAGTCAATACAGAAATATATAGATATCCCACTTTCGCAAACTCGAACATATATACTGGTGATGCTGCAGCTATCACCAGAATCATTTCTGGGCTACTAGAGTGTGATTCTATATCTACCCAGTATATTGAGATTTCAAATACATGTTGATCAGACGCATATACAAAATCTACTAATACCTGATAGTCCAAAATATAATACTCAAATACGTATAATAAGTTAAAAATTTTCATAACTAGTTTTGGTTTTAAGAAAATGGCACTCTTTAGACTCATCCTAGGATACTACTGATCCCATCTTTGACGAGTTATTCTTATAGGATATTACTAATCCCATCTCTGATGAATTCTTTTGTTTGGTTCTAATGTGTCTTGTTCTCGAGCTTTGTAAAACCAAAGCTCTGATACCACTTTGTAACAACCCAAACTCGCCCTTGCGGGAAAGTCCGGATTGTTATGAGAACAACACACATCAGAACACAAACCGAAGAACATTTTATTGCTGATTACAACAATTACATCAGAGTACAAGAATATAACGGAGTATGAATATATGTTACACAATAGAAATACATTCATATCAGAGTTTTAGAATACATCTCAATAGCAGCGGAAAATAATACAAATATACAACTGGAAGAAATACACGGATACAGAGCTTTCCGAATACCGCTTCAGCTGTAAGCCAGGATCCTGTAAATATATCTGCAAAAAGCTACTCGTCTGCCCGTGTGGAAAATATGGGCACCCGAGTTTGCCAGTGAAACAAACTACAGGTCAGTCATGGGACTGGTATGAGAAATCTTAACTTACTTATCTAATAATAAGGCTAATCACAGGACCACACCGCTAACGCGGAACGGGTTTACTCCATTGGATTGCCAGTGCATAAAATAAAGTAAATCGTTAAACAACGCAATGCTTTTTAGAAAAATGAAACCATTATAAGACACAAGTCCCATCACACAATGCAACGCAAACCGGAGGATAGGGTTTTACCTTATAATGATCAAAAGATGCTTGATACGATAAAACGGATTTAGTATTAGTGTGTATATGTTTTAATAAAAACATTTCAAATATAAATGTATCAATCCTAGACGGCATAGTACCCCATCCTACTGTGTCGCCATACTAGTTCGACAATCAAAACCGCAAGGTCGTATTGGAAATTGGATTTCCATCATGAGTCGAGGCTAGGGGAAAGCTCCTCTCTGATTCGAGACGCTCTAGCAAATGCCTCAGGATCCCCCGAAGTGAACCCTTGGATCTTCAGGGCCGGTCCCCGCCTATCGGCAGTGGATTGGTTATGCCTGAACACACGCTTCCCGGTCCCTTTGGACCTATAGTATGACCACTAACGACCTATAAAAATCCGAGGCGCCTCAAAATCCATCACCACATAAGTAAAATGTCAGCCAGTTTAAGCACCGACATCACTCCTAGCTAGAAAGAAACGTGTGCGCTCCCTGCAGTCCTAATCCTGTTTTTGACTCATACCGGGGTGTGAGGCTCGCGAAGTAACGATACACACAAAGCTATGCCGTAATAGGCTATGCTTTGATCATCCCACAAGGCCCTGCTTTTCAATAAAATCCTTGATCATTTGCATCTTGGCGTGCCACATTGACAATCCACGCCATGCGATTGATCACTATTAATATATACCAGAGTGTTAAGTAGAGAATAAATCCTCCACCACCAAACAGACATACATTAACAGAAATCGATTTAATTCACATGGAACGAAATCCAATGTCAGACACGCATCCATTTACTAGCTTATGCTCTGGGTCTGAGCGAAAACCAAATCCGAACAATCAACCATAGTCCGGACGGCCACCACTGAAGCCCTTTCAAGGTAGCTACTCCCATCAAGGGTTTCTGTAGCAACACATCCATCCGATGTGAAAATCGTCGGTCTTCCACCACCGTCTTCATCTTCGACTCTTCATCGTCGTAGTAATTATTCGGAATGGGTTAAACCCGGTCTTCCCGAATAACTCACGTATTTTAAATTAAAAATCAATTACTATAAAAACACATCCAACGCCTTAATCCAATTCTGAATATTCTTCTAATAAAATATTTGCATTATACTATCAAAGATAAACTCTTTAAAATTATTCATAAATCTTACTTTTAAAGATTTATCAAAACTTTAATTTGGTTTTAAATACCAAAAATCACTATTCAATGATTATTTAAATTTAAGAAATTAATCTTATTTTTAACTAGGTTAAAGAACTAATGTCATTTGAAACATAGTTCACGGTAAACTCAAAATCATCTTCCATAAAATATGGAATCTTCACAGAAATCAAATCAATATATAATCGTTATAAATTTCTGTATCCGACCAATAATATAAATGAAATAACGGCAAAGCCTCTTAAATTCCATATGTAGTATCGGTCTTCTTTTACAGAAGCTTATCTCGGTTATTATTAATTCAAATTCCATTCAATTCCAATTTAATATATTAAACTAGAAAACTTTACTTTTGGAAAATTCCCATTTAAATCTTAATAAAAGATTTATAAATTCCAAATCATATTTTTACTGTCAGTTGGGTTAAAGAACACATGTCACTTAAAAACATGGTTCACAATAAACCCAACTCACGTTTCATCTTATTTCAGTTACTAGATATAATTGAAAACTTTTAATAATCTTAAATTAAAAGATTGTTCTTTTCATACGGGTTAAGAACAGTGTTATTTAAGACACTATTCATGACAAACCCAAAATCCAAATTATTTAATTAAATTTCAATTAAATATTAAATAATTGGAAAACTTCATTAAATCTTAATTTAATGATTTATTCTAGTAAATAACTAGTTCGTTTCAATAAAAATATATTTTTCTAAAATATATTCTTTTCTAAAATATTTTCTTTTCTAGAATACTCTTTATTGGAATGTGACTCAATCAACATCCATATATTGCATGTAATCGATGAGAAATAACTATCAAGCATCCAAATAACAACCAGAGTGGATTCTACACTAAATATTGGGATTAGCGTAGGTCAAATATCATCCCAACACTTGTGTGGGGTTTCATCCAACAAATCTAATAACAAATTATTTGTGCACTTGGGCGATGTGTAAAAATTATCGATCCAATCACATAAACAAGTCGGATGACTTGTAAATGGAAGTGTAATACCCAGTTTGAATATACCCAACATTATAATTAACACATCAAACATTTCAACATCACAGACATATTTTTCAATTCTTTTTATTTTAAACAGATGACAATAAGAATCTTAACTCTTATTTATTTACCAAAATGCATATTTTTGGTCCCATTCATTTTTAATGACAAAATGAATATTTTACTTCATCTTTTTTACAATGACAAAAATGTCTCTTTTATTCTAATTCTTTTAAAGTGACAAAATTGGATACTTTTGTCTAATCCTTTCCAATGTAACAAAATATGCAAATTTTGTCTAATCTTTTCCAATGCAGCAAAACACGTTAATTTTGTCTAATCTTACCAATGTAACAAAATATGTTAATTTTGTCTAATCTTACCAATGTAACAAAATATGTTAATTTTGTCTAATCTTTTAAATGATCGAAATGTAATCTTTCTTCTAAATGAACAAAAATGTATATTTTTGTTTTAATCCTTATTAATGACAAAAATGTGATTTCTCTTCGTTCTTTTTAATATGACAAAAATGTCCATTTCTAATTCATTCCCTTTTAGTGTATTAAAGAAAATATACATTTCATTTGATGACCAGAAGTGGATATTTTTGGTGAAATTCTTTTAAGTGGCCAAAAATGAATATTTTGGTGAAATTCTTTCTAAAGGACAAAATGAATATTTTTAATATCCCTAGAAATGAAATCTTTTATTTCTTTATTTACATGAAAATATAACCTCTTCTTTTCATTCTTTGATTACATACAAAAATTGTAATCTGTTATTCTTTTCTTTGAATACATATAAAAATGTACTTTCCTATTTCTTTCTTGAATATAAGATTTTAATGTTAACATATTTTGCTTTGTCAGAATATGAACATTTCTCTAATATTCTATTTTACATTACAAGGTAGTTTTTTAATGTCAACATATTCTGCTTGTAAAAATATGATCATTTTTCTAATTCATTCTTAATATACAAAAATGTCCATTTTGTCTGATTCCTTTTTAATATACAAAAATGTCCTTTATTTCAAAGTGACAAAAATGTCCTTTTAAATTTCCTTTACATAAAATGTTAACAAAATGTGAATTTTGTTATAATCCTTTTAATATTAACAAAATGTATATCTTAACTTACATAACATGTTTACACCAAAAATATAATTTTTCTTCACTAACATATTTTAACACAAAAATATATGTTCTTATTATATCCTTTGTAAATGAATAAAATGTACATCTTTGTTTAATTCTTATTGACGAATACTAACTACATAGAAATGTAATTTTACATGTTAACACATTCTAATCAAGGTTTTATTCTTTTTAATGACCCATTTTCATAAAAATGTAAATTACATATTCACAAGTTCCCGATCAAAGATTCATTCTTTTTAATGAATTATAATTATCATTAAAATGCAAATTATATTTTAACATCTTTTCAAACAAAGATTCCTTCTTTTTAATGAATTCTAATTATCATTAAAAATGTAAATTATATGTTAACATCTTTCCAAATGAAGATTTCTTCTTTTTAATTTTAAATGTTATTCTTTTCACCAACATGTTCTAATTACCCGAAATGTTACCTTTGTCTAACAAAATCTAATTAACCAAAACGTGAATTATGTCCTTTATAATCTAATTAACCAAAATGTAAATTTTGTCCTTTATAATCTAATTAACCAAAATGTAAATTTTGTTACTAATCAAGTTTTGATAAAAATATGTTAATTTTCATTCCACCAAACAATGTTATTTTATTTCACAAATCATTCTTTCACAAAATATGTTATTCTTTTTCACTAATCATCCTTTTGATAAAAATATGTTTCTTTTTATTTCTATAAGCATATTTTGACAAAAAAAATGTTTCCTTTTTATTTACATAACAAGCTCTTAATCAAAAATGTCATTTTTATTTGCATGACACATTTCAAATAAAAATGTAATCTGTATTTGTCTAACCAATTTCAAATCAAAATGTCAATTTTATTTGCATAATACTTTTCAAAAAAAATGTTGTTTTTATCCAAATAAAAGTGCTTTTTTATTTCCATAACTAGTTTCTAATCAAAAATGTAAATTTGATTTGCATAACACCTTTCAAATAAAAGTGTTGTTTTTAAAAAAAGTTGAAACCTTTTAAATTACCAAACAAAAGTAAATTCTCTTTTTTTTTAAACAAATGTAAATTCTTGATATTAACAACTAAAGTGAATTCTATTTGTTAACAAACAAAAGTTAAATCTTTTTAATTAACAAACAAAGTTACAACCTTTGTATTTCAATTAAAGGTGAAATCTTTTATTTAACAAACAAAAGGTGTTATCTTTTATTTATCAACAAAAGTAACAATCTTTTTAAGTTTACAAACAAAATGAATATTTTTCATATATGGATTCAGAATAGAATTTAGATCCACTACTTAGATTCAATCAAAAAAGGGGGGTTCTGGTTTTACAAGACCAGATCTATCACATACGAACAGTACAAACATTCACCAACCACAAATAAAATTTAATTACAACAATCGCAGACATGATTAAATACATACGTATATATGAAATTCAAACAACGAGGAATAAAACTAAATTTTCAAAAATAGAAATCTCACTGATGATTAAAATTATGATCAGTTCAGAACTAGAATTTGACCAAAATTTGATATGCTCAGTTTCAGTTCTCATCAGCGTCATGTCGTAGATCTCCTCTTCACGATTTCAACGCTTTCAGTTTCGTTCGATTTCGTTGCTGTATGGATGAGTTACAGGATTTTAAAGATTTAATAATATTAATAAAATGATAATTAATAAATTTAAACCAATCCTTCTTAATAACCTTTCTTCCCCTTTATTTCTTTCTGTATCGTTTAAACCCATCAACGTCACCTTGAACTCCTCCATCCCGCCGCCGCTACATGTGATTGGCCATCAATCCAGGACCACCACACCGCTAGCCGACGCACCACCTTCCTCCACCATGAACTTTGGCGAACATGAGGCCACCTCCACGCCAGAAAATCACCACAACCCCGGCGGCTTTGAGCCTCAATTCCACACAATCCAGATTTCGAAACCCAATCTCATCCGTACCGATTTGTTGCTCTCACTTCGCTTTTGAATTCTCGAATTGGAATGATGGTTTAATTCGAATTGTTTTGAGGGCAATTAGGTTTTAGAAATTAGGTTAGGCTATGAGATATTATATAGGGATAGGTAATTTTTAATTAGGCCCCTAGGTTATTAGAGCCCTTTTTATTAAAATCTGATGTTGTTGAATTTTATTTACAATTATGTCCCTTTTGTTAAATTTAAAAAGGAAATTTCCATTACTTTTCAAATTATAACACATGTTATAATTCATTGCAAATTATCATTAATTTATCTAATTCAGTCTAATTCCTCTTTATTAAAGCTTTTGCAATTTATACATATGTTTATTGTAAATTTAGTTCTCTTTCATTTAACCTATGTTTGCAAAGTTACACTTGTTATTCTATTTTTGTTTTCACAAAAAGGATTACATCTGCATCTTTTAGCAAACATTTACAAATCTAGACATTTTATAAACATATATAATTAATTAAACTTAAGTAGGCACATACTCAAAATAAATTTGAAACAAGATAAATAATGTAGAAGGGTTTGTGAAAAAGAAAGCTCCCATCTAGCCAAAGATTCAATAACAAATTAGGTCCAATTGTCAAACATGGAATAGAATGTTAATTAAATATTTCCCTTTTTCTTTTAATCAATAATTTCTTCGTAAAAACATGGAAGGAACCAGCAATTTAATATTATCCTTATTTTTAATTGGCATAGTTTATATTGGAATGATTTAATGCATATCAATTAATTTTTCGTTTTAAACTAATAACAAAGACTTGTTAATGCATCTTGTGAATTATTTCTTCCCTTTTTTCTTCTTTATAACGTAAAAATATTGTTTTGTCTTTTATACAAATATTTATGTTATATATATATATATATATATATATATATTGTATATGGTTCTAGAGAATTCATACAAAATATCTTTAAAATTTATTATTATTACCTTTTTTTCTTCTTTTAGAATTAAAACAAAATTCCTCTTTTAACTTCAAATTTACCTTTACTCTTTTTTTTCTTTTCTTTCCATAACTTGAAACATAACATAAAACATTATTTAATACTATTCAAAATAACAAAAACATAAAAATGAACAATTTTAAGAAATCAAACATAAATTCTTCACATTAACTATGCTCAAATGTTTTATACATCATCATCACTTTTTTTTTTCTTTTTTTAATCTATCTATAACATTTTATTTCCATTTCAATTTTCGAAAAATATTTAATATCATTATTACTAATTTATTGGTGGTTTCCCAATTCAGTATCCCTAAAATGGGGTTGTTACAGACACATTTACTGACACTGCTTCATTCACTGTCTTCTGTCTTCACAGCTCTCTGTCAGCCCAGTCACCATCTGCTTACTTGTCACAATGAAACACACACACACAGTGTACATTGCAATAGAAATGAAACAGAATACATGCAAATATAAATTTTAATTTTAAAATTTTATTTGCCTCAGTTTTCTGGTGTGTTTTCTCATCATTTTTCATGACTTTATCTGATATGTGAATATAGCACGCGCACGATATATGTATACACACACATGTGTATGTATATACACATACTATTGTGCATGGAAAGGAAAATCCATTCAGATGGCTGCATGTACACATGTGTGCACTGCCTCGCCAATCAGAATGTAGTGTGCAGCTGTGGAGTAGCCACATGGACCATGCTCAACACAGTGCAAATGTCAAGTATAAATAGCCCAAACAAAACAGCCTACATGAAAGCAACTAAATGATCGGATGAATTCAACACACACATGTATACATACATGATTGTATGTATACACATGGAGTTTCATGGCCAAGCACATGGAGTCGAGTACAAGTCAAAGTGCAAGGCAGTCAAAAAATGGTCGAGCAATGGTGCAAGGCAACTCGAGGATGTATAATCATACAAGACTGGATACAACATGATGCAGCAGTTTTCAAATTCATGGGGAAGTTTATGTGCAGCATATTACAAAGTGAATCAACATATGGTGGAGCTACATCTTTCAGCATGTTTCAGAATTGGTGAAATTCATGGAAACAGAGTCAAGCAAGGCAGGTGCTTAAATGTAGTTGCATGAACACAAGCAATATTCAGAGGTTGACACACATGCAGAGCATGTTCATGCAAATATACAAAACCATATAAATGAAGCATAGGAGCAACACAATAGCACAAATACAAAAGCAAATGAACAAGTTAACATGGTGATGGTGCATATTCAAGTTCATATTGCCAAGACAAATGATACTGTGTACATGCATGAACTATACACAAGAAGAATGCTAGTCAATTATTACTCAACAATTCCAAACTGGTCGAAGTGTAATTCTACATGACAGCAATGATCACAACAGTCATGGGAGGATCATGTTAATGCAGATATGTATGCAAGAAAATTCATAGTATAGCAGTTTAAAACATGGCATGGCGTGTTTGCAACTTAGTTTAAAATTGCATTAGCATACAAGAAATGAACAGACACAAACTGGCCGAGCGGGTTAAATATGATGGAAAGTGGTGCATCTATACCTGATCAAGCATGCAAGCTCAAGTGACAAAAGGGGCAACAATACATTCAAGAGAATGGCCAGTTAATAGCACATCAATGAGCCTAAGTAGCAACAAAGCATGCACTACATTTCTGAACAGTGTACTAGAATATATGCATTTACATGCATGGGAGTCTACAAGAGGATACACAAAGCATTACAAGGCAACATGGGTCGATTTTAAGTAGAATACAAGGCAGCAGCTAATGACTTGGCAATTACATGTTTTTAGGAAAGAAGAAATTTCTGCAAGTCATTTATTTCCAAAGACCAGAGAGCATTTTTGATAAGCATTGATTTCCAGAGCATTACATAAAGTAGCAATACATGGATTCAAAACTGCAAGCACTAAATTAATGATTTCAAGAAATGAACGAGTCAATTAGTGCTTAGCAATGTTTTAATGTGCAAGGTGATTTCTAGATTGTGTCATCCAATTCGACTAATTCCATAGAATGATTTTTGGCCAGAATTTATTTGCAGCATCACACAAAACAAATGGAAACAAATAATTTGGGGAATCATTGCAACATTTCAAAATCATTAACACTGGGCCAAGAATCATCAATTCCAAAAATCATATTTCTGTTTTCAGAAATGAAAATCGGATTTTCTCCTTCCAGTTTTTGGTAAAGATGTTTTAGAAGGGAAAATATTTATTTTCCAGATTTTATCAAATATTTAAAACCGACCAGGTTCTTAAAGAAAACAATACCAAGTCTGGATTCATTGCCATCAATCACACAATGTTTTAAAGCCAAGTTTTCAAAAGAGGAAACCGCAAATTCAAAACAAGTCATTATCATGAAATCGGAGGTTTTAGGATTTCAAAAATCCTATTTTATACACCAACTCGTCACTGGCAATATAGATCGAAAACAAGCAACAAAAAAAAAATCTTAAGAACACATTCTAAAGAATCAAACTAAATTACTCACAGTTGTTTCGATCAAGCCTAAATCTTTCAATCATAAGCATCAACGAATTGAAGACTATCATAGAATCAATCTTCATCAGAATATCGATTGCGATTTGGAGCCTACGAGGAAAAACCCTAATATTGTGAAGCCGCCATTTTCTTATCTCCAGAAGGGATCGGGTTCAACATAAAAGAGAAGTGGGCCGGCCAAATGTTTTAAGGGATAAGGGGTTTTCATTTGTTTTTATTATTCCTTTGTATTTTAGTTTGAAAACCATTCATTTGTTTTCTAGTTTGTCAAACTAGGTGATCTAGTTAAGGTTTTAACTAGCAATTTACTAGAGTTTGTAAAAACTAGGGTTACTAGTTATAGGGTCGTAATCAGGAGAAATCTGATCTAGGGGATTAGATCAGTCTAGGGTTTTGAGCGTAGGGTTAGTATAGGGGAAGGGAGTGCGAGTTTACAGTGTCTGTAAGCGGGATCTGTTATTAACACCTAGTAGAAACCTTAGTGAATGCAGCAGTAGGCAGAGTCTGTCGTAGCTGGGTATATCTGTGTGTTATTTATTTACTGCATTTATTTCCCTGCTGATTTCTGTACTGTGATTATTTTTGAATTTTAGCGATAAATTGCGATAAACCAAATTCACCCCCCTCTAGGGTTAATCTAGATCCAACAATTGGTATCAGAGCAGGTATTTCTTTAACTCTAGAGTCATGGGCAATCCTAGTCATCAGTCTAGTGAGAGTCAGTCCAGTTCATCTCCAACCATTTTCACTAGAATATATTTTTTTAACTGGAAATCCAAAATGGAATTTTATTTAAAATATGTTAATATTAAATGTTGGGATGTTGTTATCAATGGGTTTGATAGTGTAGATATTACTTTCAATGCTCGTGCTGTGAAAATTATATATGATTATCTTAGTACTGAACAATTTAGTCTTATTTTTCATTGTTTATCTACATAGGAAATCTGGGATACTCTCAATACGAGGTATGGAAGATCTAACAACTACAGCTCAAAACCTGAGAAGATCAACTCAGATTCAAAGTTCTGCTTACTAGTATTTACAAACGAAAATTCAGATGGATCAGTCGATGGATATTCAACAGACAATGAGACAGGAAATTTCTCATATGAAGATTTGTTTGTACGTGTGTGGATCTAACTAAGTCTGTTGATAAACTCCAATCTAAAAACAAATTTCTGAAATCAAAAAAATCTTGAGTTGACCAACAAAATTAATGATTTGGAATCACAACTTGAATATTTTAAAAACTCTTCAAATTCAGACTGCAAAAATTGTTTGAAATTGGAAACCAATCTTGTTCATCTCAATAAAAATATTCAAAAGTTTGAAAATGAAATTTTGATCTTAAAAGAGAACAAGATTGAGTTATCAAGTTCAAATAATTTTCTGCAAAAGGAATTTGAAAATTTTAAGACTGCTATAAATTCCAAACATGAAATTGCTGAAAATGAAAATTTGGTGAAAAGTGATTTGATTTTGAAAGAACTTGAAAATGAGATTGAAAAATCCAAGAAATTTGTGTCTGAAAAACAAAAACATTTTGAATTTGAAATTACTGAGTCCCAAACCAAAATTAAATTGCTTAATGATGAAAATTTGGTTTTGAAATCTGATTTTGAAAGATGTAAGATCATTAAAAATCGTTGTTCAGATTTAATGAAAGAAAACGGTGATCTTAAAACTGAAATTCAACAACTTAAAACAATTTTGGGTGATTTTTTGATGGAGAAAAATCTTTGAATATGTTGTTGAAAAACCAAATTTCTATTGGAAATAAACGTGGTCTTGGTTTTGGGAAAAATAATGTTCTTGGAAAACGAAATTCAAATGATTTGAAAAATCCCTCAAACTGCTTTGGTAAGAATCATTTTGAAAATTTGAACTCTAGTGAATTTAAAGGATTTTTAAATCATAATAGAGATGAGAATTTTTTTTGTATCAATCCATTTAAACATTCTTGGATCCCAAAAGGAAATAAAACAACTTGGACTAAATTTAAACAGATTTGGGTTCCTAAGGGTACAAAAGTTAATTCTAATGGTTTGTTGTACAAACAAATATGGGCACCAAAAGATGTTAACATGACTGTGAGTGGTTTTACTAATTTTGTTAGACCACTCAATCCCCTAAATTGTTAAGTACTAGAGGTGGATAAGGAACTGCTATGCAAAAAGAAATGTGAGGCAAAGCTGTCTATACTCCTATATCATTCATAGTTCCTTTAGCCAAGATTTGTTGAGTTAGAGATTTATTTGCTTACATTGATTTAAGGTATAATCTCTAAACTCATCTATGTAAATATTCTATGTTTTATTTTTTTTCTTTGTTTATTCCTCCTTCTGTTTATTTTCATTATCTCTTCTGTTTTGGTTTGTCACTGTCATATCATTGTAATTTCTTTTGGGCATCATTAACTTCCAATTGCAGTATTCATGGTCTTCTGGAAATTCACATTATCTAAATAGAACTCTGATGTTTTTTAAACTTTCCAGATCTTGAATTTTAACTTTGTAAATATCTGCAATTGTTTTGAAGTTTATTTTCTGATTTATGAATTTCTAACAGTGCTGAAGCATTCATATCATATCTTGAACATTGTTAGTTTAAATTATACATTTTTGAAGATCTGAATATTTAATGAAATTTCACATATATCTACTGTTTTGAGTTCTCACTAATTCTTTTTTGAAAAGCTTGAAATAATATACTCATTACACACTACAAAAAAAGTTACCTTTCACCGCAATTACAGTCAGCGTTTCACTTGCAAATGCTGATAAAGGAACGTGCAAATGAAAAATAAGGACACCCCAACGTTGATTAAAAGTAAGCAGCTTTATTTCAAGATTTTTTTTCATTACGCGGGTTTCTCCCCGCCTTTCTTCCTTCTCTCTCTTTCTTCAAGAAAATAGCAAAGCCCTAAATCTTCGTCAAATTATTTTAAACCTAATTAGAATAAGAGATGTACCTTAAATCCGTTCATCTCTTAATCTCGCCCGCAATATCAGTTCACTCAAGCCTTAATACTCCTCTAATCCGTCCTTGGCAAACAAAAGAGCATGAGTCCAATTCCACATTCAGTTAACAATCAAGAGCACCACCATTGAAGAATTCTTAGTCTATTCTCTTTAGAAACCTAATTTGAGGTAATTGATTTAACTTTTAGATGCAACCCTTGAAATCACAATTTTATTATTATTATTATTGTGCTCTAATTATAGTCAATATATTTATGCTATGATATCTACCAAGACATATAACTTATTTTAGGTAATTTATGTTGGATAATTGAGGTATCTACTAAGTTAAGTTGAGATATCTACCAAGATACGTGATATGTTTTAGGTAATCATATTGTATTATCAGTAGGAATTGAACTAATTAAGAAACAAGTTTAATGGCCTTCATGTCTTTTGTAATAATACATCTATATAAACATGATATGTATAAGTATTAAGTTCCTATTTTTTACTGACTTTCAACATAATCTGCGAAGTTGCCATATAGGTACGTAGTGTGCTTCACTATATGTAAAGTATGGCTGCATACCAATATAGGACATTTACACGTATCTAAAGTCTAACCACCTCCTATTCATAACCAACATAATTTAATTAGAATAAAACTCATGGCACACCTACCTATATTTCACTATATGTATTTATTGTTACTATTATAAATTACACTACATGTCCACATTATTGTGATATTGAACAACGCTTAACTGAAAATGGTTTGACATGGATGAATGTTTAGAACTATGAAAACTTACCTAAAGCCATAAATGACTAGCCTTAGGAGATGACTGTAGATATATCAATAATGGTTTCAGTTCTTTGGCCAATTCTTTAAGTAATCCATTTTCGTATGTCATTTGCAAGTCGATTTGCAAGCCTGCACATCACTTATCCTAAATAACTTGTGTAATGATACCTCCAATTTATCATGAACAAATAAACACTTATTTATGATGTTTTGCATATGTTGGATTTTTTTTCTTGTAACTATTTAGAATCAATTGAGTTCACTTTTATAACTCATAGTTCAAATGTGATTTTAACAAAGCCAAAAAGTATGCAGACCAAGTTGTATTATTTGTTATGCCAAAGATTACTTTTCTTGTGTTTATTCAACCAATTCTTCGTTGTCTTTCTCTTCAATCAGTGATTTAGCCTCACATATATACTGTTTTACTGTACCTGCCATTTTCTTATTCCTTTATGGATGGAAAGTGGCAATACAAATATGTTTGTTCAAGGTATTATTTCAATAGTCTTTTATTAATTCTTGCATGTTTTGTATAGTTTGTAACAACTGGAATTTGCTACAACTTTGCAAAATTTTATTTGATAACCTTTTTGATTTTCTCCAGGACTCCATCGATTCGATGACCACATCCCTGAAAATATCAAAGATCATGGACGTCCGAATATGCCTAAGCATCACAATACATGAGAAACTGCTCAATTTAAAGCTGGCCTCTACTCGATCTATAAAACTGAGCATTGATCGGTCTATAAATGCAACATTTCTCAGTTTTAAAAACATAGCAAGTGCACTATTTTAAAACTGATCATGGTCAATGCTCCATTTTGAAACTGAGTATGAGCAATGCTCAGTTTTAAAACCGAGCACCATGCTAGGCATTAAAACTGAGTGCGTTTCCGTTGCTCAGTTTTAACACTGAGCAAGCGCAATACTCAGTTTTTAGAACTGAGCAGTGCAATTGGAGTTTTGCTGCCAAAATCCATAGAGAAGTTACAAGAGCTTTATGGCATGAATAGCAGGTACACATTAGTATCAACTTTTCATTCTCCATGAACTTTGTGTAAAATTTTGCATAGACTAAATGGACATTTAGCTTTAATTAATAGACTAGAGTGTATGAACTATAAGCTGAATGCTTTTTTATAACTTCATTTTTGTTGACTAACATATTGTCTCCTCTATTTCGTAGGTTGCATACTATTGTTTCCGTTTTGTTTAAACATCATGTCTAAGCATCGCAATAGAAGTAAGATGGAGTAATATACTACCGTAGGACTTTATTATGGATGTATTTTTCAATTGCTTTGCCCAATTTCAAGAACTTTGATATCATTATAATTAACAATTTCTGAGATTTTTGTCCCATTATAGTACTTGAAAATATTGTTACCAACTTCTATAATGGTGATTATTATACTTTTGACTCATATTTTCATTTACACTAGCTTCGCTTTGTGTTATGCAGTTGATTTGGGGTTTTCTTTGGCTTTGTTGATTTCAACTACAATGGTATTTCTCCATTGCTTTTCATTTTGGAAGATAGTGATAGTGAGTCAGAAATTTTACTAAAGAAGGTACGACTCTATTCCCGTTGAAATTAATTTTAACTGTAGAAGTTGTTGAAGATTTATTTGGAAATGAGGTAAAGTATCTATCTCTAATTGCTTACCATATTAATAAACAATAGAACAAAAACTTCTTTATTGCTCTAGTAAACAATAATGAACACTGTATGCTAGGTTATTCTTGTGATGACTTTATTTTGTTTCCAACTAAAAAAAATTAAAAATAATAAGGTTGTGATGTGATTCAGGGTTTAATAAAAATTTAGCTATGAAATCCTAAGGTTATGATGTGGCTTATGTGTCAGGGTTAAGGCAGAGGGTATGGTCGAGGCCATCGAAGGGGGCGTGGAAGAGGTCATGGAGAATTCATATCAAATGGACCAGTTCATGCTGCAGCAACTCCAGTAGTAAACGGTGAGGCCTAAAGCTATTTGCAAGCTCCTTATATCTTTCTATCATTGGATGACTGCTCATGCTTTCTCTTATTATTATTTATGTTGTCCTTTTTTTTAGGTTCCCAGCACCCAGTTTTACAAGCAAGTGGTTCTTGTTTTATCCGTGTTCGGTTTACTTATGCTTTCAAATTCCTATATTCCATACCCATTAGATAAAACAATATCGTATCATTTCTTTTGCAGAGCAGTACATTGTTTTATTCTTTCTAAGAAATGTCTTGTGTTTATATGTTAAAAAAAGGAAGAAAAAAAAGGAGGAAAAAAAGAGATATGCTTCCTAAGCAAAAAATCAAATACTAATTCAGGAAGTGAATAATTCTGAAAATTCCTATCTAACTCCTTGATTAATAATATTATAACATATGAAATAAACTGTCACTATGTATAATATTGTAAAGGAATGGCTGATTGTTCAGTGTCTGTGTATCTGCTAGTTGAATGTCCATACTAGTGTAATTATGGATGTGCTTTTATATTTATATATGTGCAAAATGCTATGTAGCAAATTTTCTACACTAGGTTATTGCACCTATACGGTGCAGACTAGAAGTGAAACAACGTTTTGTTTCATTATTGAAACATATACATGTGTCTATACTTTTTTTTGGGGAACGAAGAAGCTCTACCTCTTAATCATAAAATCCTTAGTTTTACAGAAGATCAGTAGTACACTGTCTAATAAACTACCACATATCTCTAGCCAATAAGAGACTAAATTCTTTAGTTTACAAATAACTCTCTCTTAAATCATGAACGATAATAAACAAGACATACACATACTTACATACATACATAACTTACTTGGAAGCAACAATGTGTAAACCTAAAGGCGTATTATCTAAAGCAGGAACACAGCCTTCTTTAAGAAACTGGCTTATGAGATCAGCAACCAACTTTGGCCTCTCAACATGAGGAAGATGGCCGCAATCTGGTATCTGACATAAAGCTGAATTTAGGAGCTCCTCCTTTAATCTTTGAGCTAAGGTGTTGTCTATAATTTGATCATTTTCTCCCCATATGATGAGTGTTTTTGGTTTGATCTGATTTATTTGATGGCTGACATTGTATCCACCATTTGATTCCATAACACATATACTATATGCACTACAGGAAAAGTAGTTTTCCGCATCTTCACATCAGGCAGTTTATGGCTTTTTTTACTGCAGAGCTGCTTTTCGCTGAGGCAACACATGCAAGCTTTTTTTTTAATATCCCTAACAAATTCGTGCTCTGCTGTTGTAGTGAACATATAACCTCTTTCGGTTAGGATTTTCATTAGACTGTCTGTAAGATCACGACAAGCGAGATCTAAACGAAGGACTGTGTAGTGGTGCTGATGTACTTGTTCCTTCAACTAATGTTTTTTTTTTTCTTTATTTTTTTCACCAGAGAAATAAGTGTATTGTTCAATTTACAACATCTGTTTCTGTACGTCAAAGGTTCTATTGCAACATTTGTTTCTCTACGTCAAATTACAAAATGAAAAATCAACTAGGATCCTCACATACCTTAATCCACTAACTTAGGACCAATATGAATGTTTTGTAACCTAAAACGCATGCCTTCTTGAACATAACAATTGTAATAAATTCTAGAAAAATGATACGAGTGAAATTTTATACATAAGTCACCAAGATGTTGTTTAGGTTGTGGTAGCAGCAATGTAGAGGTGATACCGTAGTGCTGATTTGTGGGCAGCGATGTAGAAGCTCAGCAACCGATTTCAGGTAATCTACAAAACGATTATCTGATAAGTTTGAACGACCTACCAGTTTTGGTGAATACGAATAGGGTATTAACATGATGATATTGGTAAAAAAAATTGTTGATAATGTTGCTACTGTCTTAGATGAACAATACTGAAGTAGTTAAGATATGTCATGAATGCATGGTACGGAAATATTTTGTTTATTTGCAATATACGAGCTTAGTTCCAATAAAAAGGAGTGCTAAAACATTTTTTATACATGCCATGAAGAAGGAAGATTTGTAGACAGAGAAATTTTTATGTGAAGGTGGAAGAAAAATTTATGCTCGTTAAGTATGGGATGATATGCGATTTGCCAGGAAAGATAGTATATTGGATGCATGCAGGATGATATGTTTGAGAAACAACTTGCTAAATCGTGTTATAAATAAATGAACTGTCTTTTGTAATTTTACATCGTGTTTTGAATAATTTATTACATTTTTGCTTTCCGTATCTGATTTAGCATGAGCTAGTGCAAGTAAGACTCGGAGAAAACTTTTGTTTCCATATCTAAACATGGAAAGTATATGAACATGTACAACAATATTTATTTGTTTGGAATAAATTAAGCTTCTGTATAAGCTTGTACATTTAATGAGTCGAACTCTATGCACAGTCGAATTCTGTTCGCTTAGTCTTATTAGAGTGACATGTGATATTGCTATTATGATTATTTACCTTGGATTGATCCAGAAAATTAAATTTTTGTTTTACTATACAAAATGATGGGGTGGTTATTAGTCTTATATACGGCTTATTTGGTTGGCAGATGATGTCCGTTTCTCCTGATTGTTTCTTAAAATTGATTATCCTTTATTATGAGTAATGTGTACTTCATTGATTTTGAATGAAGAGCCTCATAATGTATATAACGTCTTACAACAATTATATCTAGATTGCAGCCGTTGCATCTTTTGGGTTTCTGGAGTGAATGGGTCTGAAATTTTTTGTAGGTGTGAAGTGTTGGGATTTATAACAGGTGATCCTAATTATGTCTGGATTACCTCGGATGTTATAATGGGATCAAGGCTGTTTACTCTGACATTAAAATTGTCTCCAATTGCGATGGATCGTCACAGCGATTAGATCATCCTTCTGTTCTCTATGATTTTCATGTAAGTTGTTTGAGATGATCTCCATTCAATTTAACCTTTTTATATATCCGTTTTCATCTCATCGAACATTAATATTGTACAAAGCAAATGGTTCATACATGGTAGGTTTATACATCTGCTCTAATATGTTCTTGATGGTTCACTGGTTTGATCGTGCACCTCATACTGGAGCAGAGGTATAATTGTGCATTACAAAACTTCCTTTTAAACATACAAACTTGCTCGTTGTGCTTCCTTGAAAAAATTGTGCACATAAAAAAATTTGCAGGCTTTTGTTAGTGAATATGCCGTGCATGGAGTGGATGCTGGGTCTGGAAGCCTTTTAGCAGCATTGGCCGAAGCAACATTCCTTATTGGGCTAGAAAGAAACGGGTACATCCATATTTTTTAGGAACTTTTCATTTTCACTCTTTGCGGACATTATGCAGTAGTGCTAATGGTGCACTGCATCACAGTAATGATGCATTTGTGCATCACTGTAGTGGTGCAAATGCACCATAGTGGTGAACTGCACCACACGGTGGTACAACTGCACCACTGCAGTGAAGCAGACGCACCACTATGTGGTGCAGTTCACCACTGTGGTGCATTCGCACCACAAGAGTGGTGTACCTGTGCACCATTACTTTGGTGCAATGCATCATTAGCACCATTGCATAATGTCCGACGATGACAATGATATTTAAAAGAAATCATCATTGTTTTGCTAATAGATAATTAATAATGAGAATTGATTGAGCTTATACTATACCAGCTTGCTTATGTCCATGTTTCTTTCATTATATTGAGATTGCCCAATCCCGCATTGTTGAAGTTCAAGTGAACTTGAAGCATTAAAGAGACGAACAATGGAGCAATCTGCAGTGTGGGCTAAAAGGAAGCGATAAAAGGCATGCTTAAGCGGTTAGTGCCAGAACCAAAGGTTGAAGGGATAAATATGTATGTTTTTAACATGCACTGTAAATAGTTTTGTTTTCATAAGTTTGTCCAATGTTGTATGACGTTTATTTATGAATTTATGTAAATTTTGTTTACAGATATTGTATTCATATTACTTTATGAAAATGATTAATAATTATATTTTCATATGTTAGTTTCTAGTTTGATACGATGTTATGTATATTGTTTAGTTGAAATATGATGAAATGAGTGTAGATTATTGATATGAATATTGCAATGGAACGTGGCAGTAGTGGGGTGAAACCATCAGGAACTAACGACAACGTTTATATAACGCTGTTAATTCTATGAAAAGACATAGTATATTCACTATAACAGCGTAAGAAAAACGCTATGAAATAATAGTAACAGCGTTTACAATCCGCTGTTGAAAATGGAAGCGACTCACATTTAAAAACTATTAACAGCTCAGAAAAAACGTTGTGAAACTCACTTTTTAACAGCGTTTATTTTCTGCTGTTGAAAATTAGGGGCTTACGACAGCATGTCGTTATACAGCGTTTATACTAACGCTGTTATAACTTTTAACAGCGTTTTTGAACCGCTGTTAAAAGACTTATTTGTTGTAGTGACAGCACACCAATATTTATCTGTGGTGATAATTTCATTATTTTTTCAGATTGGCTTGGAAATTTTGAATGTCTTGAATCAGTGATACATCTTGAAATTCATCTTTATTCATGATTATTATGGTTGAAATTAGTTTTTGTTTGAAATCATCTGAAATTCTTGATATTTTGAATATCACACACCACTTAAATTTGAAATTATTAATCTTGTGTGAATAATTCATTATATCTCAAACTTGACATTGATTCAACTGATTTCAAATAAATTATTTTTAATTTTTTGGATCATGAATACCTCTCAAGCTTGATGTAAATGATCTGAAATTTCTCGTGTGCTTGTTAGAAATATTCTTTGAAAATTTCTCTTGAAATTTTGGTCTTAAAACTCTCAGCTATTTCATGATGATTTGATGTAAATATTTGTTTGTTTAAAATCATTTGAAATTATTGATTTATTGAATCACACATATATCTTGAATCTAAAATTTATAATCTGGTGTGATCGATTAATTGAATCCTGATATTCTCACATTCCATCAAATGATTTCAAATAAACTATATATTTTGATCTTGAATCATGAAACATTTTTTTGTGACCATTAGTAACATTTTCTGACAAGTCTGCTGTGCTATTGGTTTCTGTGCTGCTCTAATACTGTTTTTCAAATAACTGCTAGCTATTGTCTGTTGCCCTGATAAAAGAGCTAAATTTGTCTGCTTGGGCTTAACGTTTGGTTTGTGTTGTCTATGTTTTACTTGTTTGTCTCTAGTGTCTCCTTAAAATCCTCATTAACAGGGACACCAAGTGGTATCAGAAGTGCCTTATATTTGTCTCACCCATCTGTACTTAGATTCTAATCTTCACCTTGGATAGATCCACACACTCTTTTTGCCTTGTACAAAAAAATTTTCCTCTTGTTTTTGTATAGATATCCATATCCCTCTTGTAATTGATTTTCAATTTTAAAATTATTTATTGATTATTCATTCAGAAATTGAAATCTATATCCAAATTGAACTGTATTTATAATTCATCAAAATTATTAACAGATTTTGAAATTGTGATGAATTGTGACTGTAGTATATTTCACAACAAGAGGAGATTTTATTAAGATTTTCATGATGGTTGAACATTTATTATAATATCTTTGAATTGGCAATTATTTCATGACCATCTCCTTTATCTATCATCATTCTGCCATCCATCATGTATTTTATATTAATGTGGAGAGTTTTAATTTTTTTTTTTAATTTTTTTGAATAAACAGTGGAAATAATTATGATAGAAATAGGACTATGTTATTATTCAGAACTAGTGATAGTTGAAATTTTTTCAATAATCCCGGTACAGTCGAGCATATTTCATAATTTAATTAATTTAGAAATTTATTTCACAGTCCATTTCTGTACCTACCACATTTCTATCATCCACATTGGTTTTATATACCAAGGAGTTTTTCCTTTTAAAGCTGAAATGATAAATATATATAATGTTCATAAGTGTTTCTCTAACCTCATTTAAAAATCCAAGCTCTGGTTATGCATGGTTATGAGATTGCTTATATTTAAGCTATAACTGACCTCATTTAAAAATCCAAGCTCTGGTTATGAGTGGTCAGTGTGCTCTTAAATAAAAATAAAAAGAAAAGGAAATAATGTGCTATACATTAAAATTAATTTGAAATTCTCCTTTGTGTATAAACCAGTCTATCAATCCATTTTCTATCTGTGAAATGTGTTGAAATCTTATGACGTATTATGATTTGTTGACTGATAGCTACTGGGATTGAGATTATTTGATTTTGTCACTTAAATTGAATTATTAATTATAGTCCAAATCCATCACTATTCTTTTTGTGCTTATTTTATAAAATTCTTTTGGAAAATAATTGGAAATCAAATTTGTTAACTCTCCTCATTTTTATAAAATTCATTGTAAATCCATCGTCCTACAATGTGAAATATGCCACCTGTTCTTAGTGTATTATGATTTTTGTTTGACTGATTGAGATTTTATGATGACCGTTCTTCCTCTTAAGCTGAAATTATATTTTTAGTTATTTTTCATCTATATTTTAAATTTTAAATTTTCTATCCTTTTGATGATAACAAAAAGGGGAGAATGGGTTGAGATTTTGATTTATGAGTGAATATTTTATAAATATTATTAATTTTGAAAATTTATTATTACTCATATCATTCATTTCACTCATGCACAGTTATAGGAGGAGTTGTCTGTTGTGGGGGAGCATTCAAATAGGGGGAGTTCAGTTCTTCACTGTCAGACACATTTATTATATTCAAAATCTTAATATTTGTTTGTCATCATCAAAAGGGGGAGATTGTTGTATATAATCGTGTTGTATACACAATCATATGATTTTTGTTTGATGATAACAAACCAAATAATTATTATTTGAAATGTGTTTGTTATTGTACTATTATATAATATCACAGACATGAATATAATATTTATATTTAAGTAGAATACGACTGTACAGAATTTCATATATACACACAGTATTTTATTTAAATATAAATATTATATTTCAACATTCAAACAGTACAAATTATATAACTCCACTATTTGTACACATTCACAGATATTACACATGATATTGTACTTGTAAATAAATTAAATACGATAGACAAGTTTGTTTGAACACAATAAAATAATATTTTATTTCATTCAAACTTATTTGTTACAAATATCAGCACAATTCTCTCTACAACACTCATACAGTCACTCTGTCTATACAAATCATATATACATACTTTTTCACTTTCATATACAGACACATTTACTGACACTGCTTCATTCACTGTCTTCTGTCTTCACAGCTCTCTGTCAGCCCAGTCATCATCTGCTTACCTATCACAATGAAACACACACACAGTACACTGCAATAGAAATGAAACAGAATACATGCAAATATAAATTTTAATTTTAAAACTTTATTTGCGTCAGTTTTCTGGTGTGTTTTCTCATCATTTTTCATGACTTGATTTGATATGTGAATATAGCACGCGCACGATATATGTATACACACACATGTGTATGTATATGCACATACTATTATGAAGGGACAGGAAAATCCATTCAGATGGCTGCATGTACTTACGTCCATGAATATGCACGTGTGCACTGCCTCGCCAATCAGAATGTAGTGTGCAGCTGTGGAGCAGCCACATGGACCATGCTCGACACAGTGCAAATGTCAAGTACAAATAGCCCAAACAAAACAGCCTACATGAAAGCAACTCAATGATCAGACGAATGCAACACACACATGTATACATACATGATTGTATGGATACACATGGAGTTTCATGGCCAAGCATATGGAGCCGAGTACAAGTCAAAGTGCAAGGCAGTCAACAAATGGTCGAGCAATGGTGCAGGGCAACTCGAGGATGTATAATCATACAAGACTGGACACAACATGATGCAGCAGTTTTCAAATTCATGGGGAAGTTTATGTGCAGCATATTACAAAGTGAATCAACATATGGTGGAGCTACATCATTCAGCATGTTTCAGAATTGGTGAAATTCATGGAAATAGAGTCAAGCAAGGCAGGTGCTCAAATGTACTTGCATGAACACAGGCAATATTCAGAGGTTGACACACATGCAAAGCATGTTCATGCTAATATACAAAACCATATAAATGAAGCATAGGAGCAACACAATAACACAAATACAAAAGCAAATGGACAAGTTAACATAGTGAAGGAGCATATTCAAGTTCATATTGCCAAGGCAAATGATACTGGGTGCATGCATGAACTATACACAAGAAGAATGCAAGTCAATTATTACTCAACAATTCCAAACTGGTCGAAGTGTAATTCTACATGACAGCAATGATCACAACAGTCATGGGAGGATCATGTTAATGCAGATATGTATGCAAGAAAGTTCACAGTATAGTAGTTTAAAACATGGCATGGCGTGTTTGCAACTCAGTTTAAAACTGCATTAGCATACAAGAAATGAACAGACACAAACTGGCCGAGCAGGTTAAATATGATGGAACTCAAACAAAGTGGTGCATCTATACCTGATCAAGCATGAAAGCTCAAGTGACAAAAGGGGCGACAATACATTCAAGAGCATGGCCAGTCAACAACACATCAATGAGCCTAAGCAGCAACAAAGCATGCACTACATTTCTGAACATTGTACTAGAATATATGCATTTACATGCATGGGAGTGTACAGGAGGATACACAAAGCATTACAAGGCAACATGGGTCGATTTTAAGCAGAATACAAGGCAGCAGCTAACGACTTGGCAATTACATGTTTTTAGGAAAGAAGAAATTTCTGCAAGTCATTTATTTCCAAAGACCAAAGAGCATTTTGGACAAGCATTGATTTCCAGAGCATTACATAAAGTAGCAATACATGGATTCAAAACTGCAAGCACTAAATTAATGATTTCAAGAAATGAACAAATCATTCAGTGCTTAGCAGTGTTTTAATGTGCAAGGTGATTTCTAGATTGTATCATCCAATTCGACTAATTCCAAAGAATGATTTTTGGCAAGAATTTATTTGTAGCATCACACAAAACAAATGGAAACAAATAATTTGGGGAATCACTGCAACATTTCGAAATCATTAACAGTGGGCCAAGAATCATCAATTCCAAAAATCATATTTCTGTTTCCAGAAATCAAAATTGGATTTTTCTCCTTCCAGTTTTTGGTCAAGATGTTTTAGAAGGGAAAGTATTTATTTTCCATATTTATCAAATATTTAAAACCGGCTAGATTCTTAAAGAAAACAATACCAAGTCTGGATTCATTGCCATCAATCACGCAACCTTTTAAAGTCAAGTTTTTCAAAAGAGGAAACCGCAAATTCAGAACAAGTCATTATCATGAAATCAGAGGTTTTATGATTTCAAAAATCCTATTTTATACACCAACTCATCACTGGCAATATAGATCGAAAACAAGCACCAAAAAATCTGAAGAACACATTTTGAAGAATCAAACTAAATTACTCACAGTTGTTTCAATCAAGCCTAAATCTTTCAATCACAAGCATCAACGAATTGAAGAATATCAGAGAATCAATCTTCCTCAAATAATCGTTTGCGATTTGGAGCCAACGAGGAAAAACCCTAATATTGTGAAGCTGCCATATTCTTATCTTCAGAAGGGATTGGGTTCAACATAAAAGAGAAGTGGGCCGGCCAAATTTTTTAAGGGATAAGGGGTTTTCATTTGTTTTTATTATTGCTTTGTATTTTAGTTTGAAAACCATACATTTGTTTTCTAGTTTGTCAAACTAGGTGATCTAGTTAAGGTTTTAACTAGCAGTTTACTAGAGTCTGTAAAAACTAGGGTTACTGGTTATAGGGTCGTAATCAGGGGAAATCTGATCTAGGAGATTTGATCAGTCTAAGGTTTTGTGCATAAGGTTAGTGCAGGAGCAGGGAGTGTGAGTTTACAGTGTTTGTAAGCGGATCTGTTATTAACACCTAGTAGAAACCTTAGTGAATGCAGCAGTAGGCAGAGTCTGCTGAAGCTCGGTATATTTGTGTGTCATTTATTTACTGCATTTATTTTCCTACTCATTTCTATACTGTGATTGTTTTTAAATATCAGCGATAAACTATGATAAACCCTATTCACCCCCCCCCTATAGGGTTAATCTAGATCCAACAAGGACTTCTTCCTATCTTAAGTTGTCTTCATCCGCCATTGAATAAGGTCAATCTTTTTGGACGTTTCTCTAACCATGTCTGGTCCAAGCAATAATCTTTCCGTAGATTCCCACCAACAAGTTGGTGATCTAAAGGGTCGTCCATATAATGCTTCGAAGGCTGCCATGCCGATGATGGACTGATAGCTGTTGTTATAGGAAAACTCTACTAAAGGAAGGTGCTCTTCCCAAGTCCCTCCGAAATCTACGATACACAGCCTCAAAAGATCTTCAAGAATCCTGTTCACCCTCTCCGTCTGTCCATCGGTCTGAGGATGATAAGCGATGCTCAAACACAACTGTGTACCTAATGCTTCTTGCAAGCTCCTCCAAAATTCATTGGTAAAGATGGGGTCACGATCGCTCATGATGCTGGAAGGTACTCCATGAAGACGAACTATCTCACGAACATAAATTGCTGCCAACCATGATGCCATCCTCTTGCTCTTAACCGGAATAAAGTGAGCGCTCTTAGTGAGTCTATCTACCATAACCCAGATACTGATGTTTCCTTTCTTCGATCTAGGATCACCATCTATAAAATCCATAGAGACGCTCTCCCATTTCCACTAAGGAATCTCCAAAGGATGAAGTAATCCACCGGGATTCTTTTGCTCAACTTTAACTAGCTGGCAAACTAAACATTGGGAAACAAATTCGGCCACGTCTTTTTTCATCCCAGCCCAAAAGAAAACCCTCTTTATGTCTCTGTACATCTTATCTCCGCCTGGATGAATGGTCATCTTAGAATGGTGGGCTTCTTCTAGGACTTCCCTTATCAAGCTTTCAGTTTGAGGAACACAAAGCCTTCCATCTCGTCGCAACCACCCCTTTTCATCTATGGCATATCTACTGAGGTAACTAGAAGTCTCCCCTCTTCTGAGCTTTTCCATGATGTCTAAAATTTGTGGGTCACCTTGTTACAAAGCTCGTATCTGGTCCGTAAGAGTTGGTTGTATCTCCAAGGATGCAAACAAATCAGGAAAAATCTTGATGGAGGGTCTAAAATCAAAAGCTGATATGAACTCCAAGTTTTTCTTTCCACAAACAGAGAACTCGGGGCCATCCTCTGCCTACTTAGTGCGTCTGCCACCACATTACACTTGCTATGAGTACAAGCAATCTCAAAACCATAAGAAGCTAGAAACTCTATCCACCGTTGTTGCCTTAAATTGAGGTCTTTCTGCGAGAACAGATACTTGATAGATTTATGATCGGTGTATAACTCGAACTTTTCTCCAAGTAAATAATGACGCCACATCTTTAACGCGAATACTATGGAAGCTAGCTCTAGATCATGGGTGGGGTAGTTCTTTTAATGAACTCTCAACTGTCTACCCCCATAACATACTACTTTCCCTTCTTGCATTAAAACCGCACCAAGCCCTATACCACACACACCAGTGTAAACGGTAAACTCTTACTCCCATTAGGCAAGGTCAAGACTAGGGTTGTTGTCAGAGCCCTCTTCAGTCGTTGGAAAGCAACGTCACAGTCTATATCCCATGAAAATGCCAAGTTCTTTTTTTTTCAGCCTGGTGAGTGGGGCTGATATCTTTGCGAAGTCCTTAATGAACTTCCTAAAGTAACCTGCCAACCCAAGAAAGCTTCTCACCTCACTTGCATTTTTAGGAATCTGCCAATCTTGCACTGCAACCACCTTGGTGGGATCTACATCTATCCCTTCTTTAGAGATCACATGCCCTAAGAATCTCACCTCTTCTCTCCAAAAATGGCATTTGGAGAACTTCGCCTTAAGCTGATGGTCACGGAGAGTTTTCGAAACTTCTCCCAATGTTGGGCATGCTCTTCTTCGCTTTTGGAGAAGATCAAAATATCATCAACAAACACTACAACAAATTATCTAGGATCTTCCGAAACAACCTAACTCATCAGATTGACAAAATAGGCGGGTGCATTCGTCAACCCAAAAGGCATCACTAGCCATTCAAATAAACCGTCTGAAGTTCTAAAACAGTCTTATCTATGCTATCCTCAGCCACTCTCAACTGATGGAACCCCGTGGCTAAGTCTAATTGAGAAAATATCGAGGCACCAACAAGATGATCAAATAAATCATCAATCCTCGGAAGCATGTGTCTATTCTTCTTAGTGAGTTTATTCAGCTCTCTTAGTCAACACACAAACGAAGCGAACCATCCGACTTAGTCGCGAATACTATTGGAGTACCCCATTCATATATGCTTTGTCTGATAAACCCTTTCTCAAGTAGCTCCCATGCTTGCTTACTCAGTTCCCTCTTTCCTTCGGAGCCATATGGCGCACTGGCAATGCAACTGGCTTTGCATTGTCCACCAAATATATACGAATGTCGATATCGCACCTCAGAGGTAAACCCGAACCTTATCAAAAACATCAGAATAATCTCGGACTATTAGAACAGATTGCAATTCATTGATAGATGCATCAAGAGACTCTAGAAAACTAAGCATAACCGAATCTTGTGGGTCACAAGAAATCTCGAGGGTCCTCCTATGACAAGTCAGAAGCCTAACAACCCTCTTCTAACAATCCAGAATAGCACCATACGTGGTAAGCCAATCCATTCCTAGAATCAACCTATATCCCATAAACCCGAGTACATACGTGTTGCATTCAAACTCGACGCCTAACACAGATATTTTCAAACCCCGACAAATCATAGATAAATGGGCCGAACCACCAATGGAGTTTGAAGCAACTACGGGATCCACTACCATACTAGTAATTAAGTGTAGAGATTCAACTATAGAACTTGATATAAATGAATGTGAAGTGCCAGAATCTAAAAGTGTTCAAATAGGGTGGTTTGAAAGAGAAATTAAACCTTCCACAGAAATTTTTCAACCTTTGTTGGGAGCACTAATCGCGAGAGCATGCACGTTCCCCCAAGAAGTTCCTGTCCTTTGACCCTGTGATCCCTATTTCTTCGGGCACTCTCCAGCGAAGTGTCCGACCTCTCCGCAATTAAAGCAAGTTTTCTTCCTTCTCTTACAGTCTTTGATCAAGTGACCTTCCTTCCTACAACTGTGACATTTTCTCTTATCCTTTCCTTTGTCATTCTTCCCTCCTTTCTTCTTCTGTTGTTGTTGTTGCTACTGCTGCCCCTTCTTGGGCCACACCTTCCTATTTTTTGATGTCTCCTCAGGCTTTGCTTCCTTCTTTTCTCCCTTGTCTTCCTCATGCGTTAGGGCCATATCGACAAGCTTTTCAAAATTAGCCCCCATTGGAATATGAGAAATGGCTAACCCATGTAGTCGTTCATTCAGCCCTTTAGCAAACCGCAACCCTTTTTGTGCGGCGTATCCACTAACTTTAACCCAAACCTTGCTAGCTAGTTGAATTTGTTCACATACTCTTTCACCGTCAAGTTTTCTTGTTTGAGTGCTAAGAACCTCCCCATCTGCATGCTTCTCTCAGCTTGGGAAAGAAATTTCATTTCGAACCTCTGTCTAAAATCTTCCCAAGTTTCCACCGGACATCCAACTTGGGTGACTTCCTACCAAAATGAGGCTTTGTCTTTCAGTAGCCGGGTGACTAACTGAACCTTCCTTCTATCCTCCACTTCAAAGATTACAAACAAGTCCTCGATCTCCTTGAGCCAATTCCGCACTTCTACAAATGTCTCGTTCTCATGGAATGGCTACTCTCCCGTAGCACGAAAGTCTTTGCACATCTTGACGAAGTTATCTGCTCTTAGAGGGGGAGGAGTAGGAATGACTGGTGCAGCTGGGGGAGGAACGTTTCCTTGGCCTTCGGCAGGCGCCGTTCCCTCCAGATACCTATGGAACCATTCGGGTATCATAACGCCCTCTGGGATGTTAGGAATGTTTTGTTCCCCAGACATGCTGAAAAGAAAAAGGAAGAGATTTAGAGAATGGACCGAAGGATATTACATATGGCTTTGGGGAAATGTATTTTTTCTCAAAATAGACTTTCCTTTTTGAAAATGCTTTCTTTTAAAACCTTTTTGAAAATAATTTTTAAAAACTTTATCCAATCTGGTAACCTTTAGCTCTGATACCAAGTGTGACACCCCACTTCAGTTAATGTCACTCACAAAGGGAATGCATTAAGTTTCGTGAAGTGTTATAGGTAAACAGACACAAAATATTACAAGACAGATATAATTAAGATAACAGCGGAAATTCAAATTTTTATTTCAAACACAAATCATACATCGTGGTCCAAAATACCATAAGTCACAAAAACCATTACAACAATATAACTTCTGTCTTTTTCCATCAGAGTACATAAATACTTAAAAGAAAACATAATTCCCCAAATAAAAGAGACAAAGCTATAGTAGAGATAAGAACTTGAGCCATACTTCGAAAGCAGCTCTAATAAGATGATATCTGAGTCATGACTAAGCCTGAGTGTTTCCTCCCTATGAACCGGGAGGAGGGGGAGGGGGAAACGGAAGAAAGAAGAGGAAACAAAAGGGTCAGACATAAAGTCCGGCGAATCTAGTTACTTTTAGCAAGTAAATAACTAAAAGTAGCATGGCAGGCATATAAAGTGGACAAGAGAGATCACTACATAAATGACAGGTGTGACATGGCAGATAGGATAAGGTGTATAAGCTTCTCTAATGATTACTCTACACTATTACTAGTATAACCAGAATGAGATGATCACTTCCACTATAAGGTGGTAGACTTAGGCATATGTCCAAATGTACCCTAACTACTACCCTAATCAATCGGCTCCCTATTATGTACATACTCTGTGCCGGCCCCATGGTAGGATGTATCACGTCCTAAAATGGAAACCCCTCACTGATATGCACAGCCCCATATCTACAGGTGCCACGGTCGTCTTATCCCCCTTTGCCCGGCTCATGCATGCACACGGCCCGGTCAGTTTGCGCTGCCCACACCATTCTCCATGTTTGGATCTCTTACAATTAGTCAGTAAGCGTGCCCCCTCTCCGCCTAGCACATAGTACTCTGTTTGATACCTACTCTGGGTTACTGACTGAAATGGGTCAAACACAATATGATACAAGCTCTCCCCTTTGTCTTGTATCCCCCACTAGGTTTTCACTGACTTTGTATACCACTAGGTATCTTTAATTACATAGCCCTATTCATTTCTATTGGTTATGCTTAACCTAAAAGGTGTCTTTAATAACATAACTTTTATATTTTCCATCGGTTATGTATACTTAACCCTAAATGTAAATATTACCCACACCCTCAAATTTACTTAACCCACCCACTGTCCAAACAATTTTACTTAACCCTAAATTAAGTTCATAATCATACAATCCCTATGGATTAAATTAGGTTAAGTAGTCCAATCCATTACCATGTCCATTTATAGTTCATAATGGGCTAGACCTCCCACATTAGGCCTACAACTTGTGGATGCTGGATATGCCAGTCGGGCCCAGGCAGTCTTCTTCCACAAGTTGGGCCTAACCTCGTGTCATAGCCCGAATCATATTTGTGCACATAGACCTCCCACATTAGGTTCAACATTAGTGGCTGCTGGATATGCCGATCGGGTTCGGGCAGACTTCCACCACTAATGCAACCTAACCTCGTGTCATAAGTGCAATTACAATTCCTAATTGTAATTACTAGACATTTCATTCTTATCCAATTCTTACCTATGTCTTTATAAGTGATTATGTCCCTTTTTCCCAAAAATTTGATTTATATGCCTAACGATGTTTATATTCAAATTATGTCCATATTAACTCGTTCCCTAACTAGCGCACTCATAAAATTGGCGGCATGTCTAGGCTAGATAATAGCGTAGTCATAAACGATAAAAGGAAAAAATAATAGGAATATGACAAAAGTGAATGTTTTAACATAACTTGGCATAAACATAAACTAGCATGGTGATAAGGTGGACATATAGGCATAAAACTGATGAACTTGTGGCAGTTATTGATTCTTAACATAACTATGATGTCACAATAAGCATAATTAGATCTAAATTAACAAATTAGATGTCTAACTGGTTTAGATCTAATATGATAGGCACAGGGTGATAAACTAGATCTGGTTAACAATTCAAATGTCCACATAATTTAGATCCAACGGTTTAAAAGTGTATCTACACAAATAAGGTTTAAGGTTCGCATCATGATATGTCATTGTAGTTACATAGATCTAACAAGATAGAGATTTAGATCAATAGTTAAAATAGATCTAGCACAAATCATAGAATGCCACAAAGGTTACAATAGATCCAACAAGATAGAGATTTTAATCCAAATCCTAACCAATTAAGAATGTCATATGTTCATGATTTACAATGGATTTGATATAATTTAGGCATATGAAAAATTCAAGTCATCATATTTACTTTTAAATATTCAAATCTAAAAGCAACTAGAAACTCACAGTGTTAGGATTAGAAAATAGAGAAAGAATGGTTCTTGAATCTTTAGATTTGATTTTCCAAACTGATAGTTGTAGAAGACAACAGACTCAGTTCAGACACTGATAAAGTTTGGCCATCGTGAATTCTTAATGTAGAAAACAAGAGAAATAACCACGCATATATAGCTGCCAAACCCTCTAAAATCGACTGCCACCTCAGCCTAGGGGTGTTGATACCCATGTGGGTGGGCCGACCGTGGTGTCGACACTCCTCTAGGTGGGTCGAACCCCTAGAGCGGGAAATCTGCCTCCTCTTTTTCTTTTTCAAATTCGAACTGTTCTGGATAAGGTGCTGACTCTTATCTGACTCCTATATGACTCATATATATATATATATATATATATATATATATATTCTTTCTTCGCGTATACAAACTCAAAACCCTTATAACTTCTCCATACGGTGTCCGTTTTACGCAAACCAAATGTCTATCTTGACCAGAATTTCGAGACGTACGCAATGGCGCATTCCATTTTCCTTAATTCTGAATATTAAACTAATTATTATTTAATTTATCCTCTGTTAGTGTCGTTAGAAATTCGGGGTATTACATTAATATAAACATAAAAGGCAGTTACAGTAATAAACAACGTTAGACTTGAAGAGAAAAAAAAATCTTCCATACTAAGTTTGGAAAAAAATTAGAAAAGAAAAAAATCTTCAGTAAAATATGCTTAGAAAAAATAGGATTTTTGGTAAAGCATGAAGAAAGGTTCCAAGTACGGTAAAAGGGGGGCATAAAAGTGAAGTGGAAAATACAGAATTTTTCATTTCTTACCTTTTACCAATATAAGAAGGCGAGTTCAGAAAATTAGATTTTTCAAAAAGTCAAAAATTTATAGTTGTTTATAGGGTTTGGATGCAAAAATTGATTGAACTGTGCCCTTATCTAGTAAAGGTGTGGAAAAAATTAAATGAAAACATATCTTGATTTTTAAACATTCGAATAGAATTCCAAGTCTATTTAGGGTGTTTGCATTATGTTTTGAAAATAAAATAAAATAAAAGAGTGATTATATAAGAGATACCGCATAGAAATTCTTTTTCATTCATAGATTTTATGATGTATTGCACTTTGCACAAGGACATGGATGGTTATAAAATTTGATATATACATGATGGATGCGAATTATGCGAGGAATTACATAGTTTTTACCCTTGTCGACTTTCAAGGATGAAGTTTCCTAAAGGATAGGAGAATGTAACACCTAACATTTTTTATAATAAAATAAATTTATAAAATTATCAGAATTTAGCTAAGGGAGTTGTCATTATGTCTGTGGCAATTTTGTGATCAATTCAAATGTATAGTTTGTAGAAATCGGAGTTAAAACGAAGAAGTTATCGCAAAACAAATTTAGAAAAAAGTGTAAATGGCTAGGTTGATCCATCAAGGTCGGGTCGACCTTCCAAAAAGCATGGGCATAATTGCATCGAGGTACGAGTGCATGATGATATTTTTATATTTTTAGCTGGCATGGCTTCTTCTAGTTGGTTAATTCCAAAATTTAGAGGCTCTGATTGGAAGAATGATATGTCTAGATAAGATCAAATCTTGAAACCCAACATTTTGAGATCCCTAGGTTAACTATAAACAGAACTCTAGGCCTATTACTTCACTCACAACACAATATTTTCCCTCTCTAGGTTCTCTCTTCTAAGACCGACCTAGATTTAAATTTTTCTACATAAAAATTTATAAAATATTTATAATCAACCTAGAAGGCAGGATCCACAGTAGCCACGGAGAAGAGATTGGGACAACGACTGGGTGGATTTAAATTATACCTTTTAAAAAAAAATGGTATATAAGATTTCAGGTCGTGGGTGAGTAAGTTGTAAATGTTGTGTGCAATATAGGCAGTGACAGTTTCACAAAGCAGCACTTTAAAAATTATTTCTCAAGAATGGCGATCTCATTTCCGTCATTTTTATCAGCTAGACCTAATCTCTCTTCAAGACTATCCCCCTCTCAAATCAACCTTCACCTTGCTCCACTGATCCAATACAGACCACCACCTCCTAATCCTCCACCACCGGAACCCCCTCCAACACCAATTCCGACACCTGTCAATAACCCTAACCTAGCTGCCGACCCTCCAACCAAGAAATGGTCATCACTTTTTGAATCTAAACCACGACTGATGGTTCCTTTACACCCCCGTCAATGAAGCTAGTCTTCAAAGTTAAAGCGATTCAGCCAACCGAACAAATCATCGATGCTGTTGAGGAGCAATGGAGTGGTTACCTTATCGGCCACTTTCTGGACAGACCGTTACCTTATTCTATTGTCACAACTCGACTGAAGAAGCTTTGGAACCCTTCTGGGGGGAACATGTACTATTTTCTTTTTCCATTTCAATAACGTTGATGGCCATGATAAAATATTACAAGCAGATCCAGTGCTTATTCAGAACAAGTTATTTATTGTGCATCCGTGGGCGATGGACTTGGGAGATCTGAACAAAGATTTTGATTCTGTTCCGGTTTGGATTAAATTATCAAACTTTCCACTGGTATTCTTGTCAAAAATTAGTATCAGTTATTTGGCTATGCAAATTGGAAAATTTCTGTCATGGATCGATCAACTAAAAAGCTTGATAGACTTGAGTGCGCGAAATGTATGGTCGAGATTTCCCCTCGTGATGAGCTACCCTATGAATTCCTAGTGCTATTACCAAACGGTAGTGAGCAGATTGTGCACGTCTCCTACTTATGGCGGCCGTCGATTTGTGTTGAATGTAGTAGTTTTGGTCATAGTACAATAAATTGTACGAAGTACAGGGAGGATAAAACTAAAGGAAACCCTACATCGGAAAGGGTTCGAGTGAATTCAAATTCAAATGGAGTACGTGTGCGAACCAAAACAAATGTGAGTACTAGTCCCGGTTTGGTTCTTCCAAGCTCTGAGTGGATGAAAGTTACGGGGAAAAGGAAGGAAGTATCAGGCAAGAATTCCAGTTTCAGTAAGGAGAAACATATAGATACAGCAAGGGAAGGTGAAACAAGTAATAGCAGGTTTGAAGTGCTTTCTTCATTTCATGAGGAAGAATTAGTGATTGAAGAAGACGACGAATGTGAGGAGGGTGAGATCAGATAAGTAAGCGAGCTGCTATCGCGTGTTTTCCCTCCTTATGTGAATGATTCTGCCGATAGTGCTATCACACTGCGTAATGCTTTCTCTAGTAATAAGGCTGACACTTTAGTTGAAAAACATGGAGTAGGTAATGCAAGTTTAGAAAAAGAGGGAATTGGAATAGCTAATATGCTTGGTATGCACGGAACTAGAAAAGCAAATTCAGAAACTGCTTTTGGAAACATTAGTATGCTATGTACTAAAATGGTTGTTCATGAGCAACAGGAAAGGGAATTGGAAGCTTTTAGTAGAAAAAATGATGATCATGTTGTAAAAGACAGCAAGGAAGAACTCTCAGATGGAACTAGGCAAAGTGAGGAAGTTGAAAATGATGCATTGATTCAACTTGATGGCTTTTTGCAAGAAAATTTCAACTGTGTTAATGAGAGTGAAAAAGAAGGAAAGCAGCATTCCAAATCAAAATCAAAAGCTTAATTCAGATTTAAAGAGAAAGGGGTACGAGAGAATATTAAAGCATTGCATATGGAAGTTAATAGTGGCAATTTCGAACCGTTTGTATGCGCTGAGAAGAAGAAAATCATGGATAACATTATCCATAACTACAAAACATTGGATATTTATGTTGTTGAGCGTGAGATGTTAGGATACTCCATAATGAATCGATCTCTTCCAACACATTGTCGCCTGTATTCAAGCCGGGTTCCCTGAATAGCAAGGAAACCAGGATCCAAGACAAATCTAAAGAAGAAAACACATCCAAAGGAGTAGGTAACCGCAGCCCTATTTCTCCAGGTTCAAGTAACTAAGTAAGTGACAAAACGAAGAAGAAGTTTGGTCCGTATGATCACATCAAACCTAATCCAGGATACAAAGCGCCTCCAGAACCTATCGTCAACACGCCGATTATGGTATCTACTTCTGGACGAACATTGGGTAGTGCGCCAATTACGAGAAGCAAAAAGATTGAGCTTCTCAAAGGTCTCGATGACGACATGGGCTGATTTGCTGAGAACAATCTTTCCTTCTTCATGTCATATTGTCTTGTAATTCTAAGTTTTAAACATGTAATTGTTGTATGTCATATTTGCTATCTTTTGCTGCATGGTGTGGTTTCTTCCATGTGTGGAAGAACCATTAGATAACATGTTGATTGCATATCACCTGGACTGATTTGTAACTTTTAATTTTTTGATAAATAAAATAGTGTTACGGGTCACTATAAAAACCGTTCGGCCTTGCCAAAAAAATGGTATATAATATCGCTAATTCTTGTTATATTAGTTAAATTTGACATAGCTTAATTAGAATTACTTACAGTAGTATAATTAATGTTATAATTAGTTAAATTTGACATAATTTAATTAGAAATATTTACGCTTGTTTAATTCCTATAGTATTTTGTTAATTTTAACGTGGTTTATTAAGAATTATTTACAGTAATTTTTATAAGTATTTGAATACTAAATATTAGGAAATTTATAATTATTCGTAGAAGTTATTTGTTTGAGATTGAACAAATATAAGTATTATCAGGACAAAAGAAAAACAAAAAAAGGCAAGGCCCATACGTTGTAAATTTACAGTAATTATGCCAAAGTTTAGGGAATGAAATAAGAATGAGAATTGAAATATACCAACTAAATTGGAAGTTAGAAATAGCCTAAATTGCTTGGTTAAGAAAAAGGGATATATTTCCATAGTTTGTTTCTTAAGAAAGACGGGAAACATAATTGCAAGAATAAAGTAAACAAGATGCATTAGTGTAAAATATTGCATTTAGTTGTATTTCGCACTACCTAATAGTTCAAAAATAAATAAAAGAAATGTCTTACACTCTGGATTATTGTTTATAAAATTGTTTCATATTAAATTTTGAAAATAAATTTTTGTACATTTTAAGTAATCAACTAAATGGAATAAATATAACTTCCCAAAGATAAAACTTGCAAAGATGGTAAGTAAAAGGGTAATATAATTGAAAGATATTATAAAAAGAAAAAGAGTAAGAAATCAAGCAAGGCACTTGATAGTACAGAAAAGAGAAAATAAAGTGTAGGATTAAGATCTTGTAACGACCCAGAAAATCTGAACAAATTTAAATTTTTTAAATTGGCTCTAATAATGGATTTTTAATATTTAAAATAAATATTTTAAATAATAGCAATGAAAACTGAGTTTGAATCAACGTTTGAAAACGAATATAATTAATTATAATTATAAACAAGGACTGAAATGGCGCTGTAGTTTCAAAAATTGAATTCAAACTTTGTCGGACTGTACCGGGTGCAAAACAAAACGGATTTGAGTGAAACCAAAAATATTTAAATCTGTTAGTGAATACCTTTCTAACGAATCTGAAAAATCGAATTTTCATAGCGGAAAGAAAAAGTTATGGCCAAATGAATTTTCAGAAAGGTCGCTATGGAATTTATATAGCCCGTGAAATTGGCCATTTTGCATACGACCTCGGAATTCGGCGAAACCACTTTTGTTGGATCCGGGATGTGAAGTTATTGCTAGTTTTCAAATTTCATAATTTTTGAAGCTAGTATGTGAGCGTGGCAAAGGAAAACGTGTTTTGGTCAATTACAGTTAAATTGGATCGACCAGAAATGGGCCTTTTTGCAAACGGTCTCAGAATTCGACGAAACTTGTTTTGTTGGAACCGTATCGTCAAAACATAGCTAGATTTATTTTTCTGGAATTTTTCGAATCAGTTTGTGGCCCTGGCAAATTGAAATGTACGTTCAAATCAAATATTGAATGTTTTATAAACGAAATTGAATGGAAACTGACTGAAACAGTCGAATGGGCCTACGAAACATATCCCATTATATTCGGAATGGGGGTAAAACGCTAGGGACGACATTCGTTGGGTTTGATTTCGAGTTCGTGCGTGGAAGGGGTATTTTTTGAAATTTAAGAATTAAATAAATAATAAAAAGGGGGCCAATCACGTTGAGACAAATCACTCTCTCTCCACCCGTAAAAGCTCCAAGCGAAGGCGGAAACCCTTCAAAACTTCTCTCTTCGATTACTCCTCATACACTCAATGAAATCACGTGATTCTTGAGTCATTTTGAAGATCTAATCCTCCTCTACATATCCATATAAGGTTTGGATTTTATCGTTCAGTATTTAGAGAGTTACGAGCCTGGAAAGACGTTGACTTCGAGGCGCCGCTGCCACCTCATCTCGCCGGCGAGTTCGTCGCGGTCACCACCCCAGGCGCGGATTTCGGAGCTGCTTCACGTGGTGTGCTCCGATCGTCACCTAGCGCAACGGATTGAGCGCAAATCGTAAACCTAGTTTTGAAAGTTCAAACGAGGTAACGGCTTATATATTCTGAACTGATTTTAACACCATTAAAGTGTCGCAAAGTTTGATTTCACAAGAAAAATCATATCTTTTTCGTTTCTTGTCGAAATCCAATGAAACAAGAGACGCTGGGACCGTGAGGACGTCTTCTACATTTTAGAAGAGACCGCATATTTTTCTGAGCCTTCTGCTATTTTTGGTGGAGTGGAACCCAATGTGAGATTTCTAATTTATAAACAATATGGAAAACGACGATGTATAAATTATATAGTCGATGTATGAGTTATATAGGCGTTGTACACCTCTTGTATAAGCGTTGTATAAGTTGTACGTTCGATGTATAAGTTGTATATGCGTTGTAAAAATTATATATGTGTTGAAATAGAAGTGAATTGCTATATATATATATATATATATATATATATATATATAATAATACAAATACTTTCCATGTGGTGAAGCTTTTTCGCTTTCCACCACAGTCCTTGACCGTTCACGAAACTGAATTGAAAAACCAAATCAAATTGAGGGCAAAAATGTCTTCTTCCGTTCCACTACCCCACAACTCAGTTCGTTTCCTCCGTTTGTCAACACGTTCCATTTTTTCTTTTCTTTTTCCACCCACTTTCCTCGCTTCATCATCAATTCCTCCCACTTTCCTCTCTTCTTTCTCATCCTTCTAAAATTCCACCAAATTAGTTGCCAGCATAAACATTTCATCACCGCGTCACTTTCTCAACCATTTCTTCCTTGCGAACCCTGAAAAACGAGAGAGAAAAGCCGTTCCAAGTTAAATCAACCATTCAGAAGCTATTTGGAAAATGGTGGCATGGAGATGTTCAATTGATTCATGGCAGAAGAGAAGTTGACCAAAGTCTTTCTCTCCTTTTTCGATTCGGTAAGACGATTGACTTTTTTTAGTCTTTTCATAAAACATTGATCAGAAAGTTATGTGTTCTATCAATTTTAATTTACCATTTATTTTTGTAAATGCTGACCTCAGTATGAACAACGATCATGAAACGGTGAAAGAAGTGGCGATGCGGCCTGTATTGATTTGATGTAATCAAGTGCAGTGGTCAAAAATTGGATTCAGATCTGCAAAGAAGCTCAATAAAGGAGTTGTAAGGTCTGTAAAGATATCACCTTTATCATGTTCTTATATTTAGAATGTAATCTAATACCATCAGAGATAATTTGTAGTATTGGTTTACTTTACTTTTATTCTGTTGAAATTTGTTTTTCCTGCTATTAGGAGGTGGATACAGAAATAGCATGTCTAGATCTGTTAATTAGAGCATAAACGATGTCAAGGAAAATGAGGACACTGATGCAGCAATAGTGAAGAATGTTAGAGAATAAAATTAAGAAACCTAAGATTATTGTCTTAGAGGCTGCTGCGAAGATCCATATTTTTCGCTCCAATTCAGGTATGTGTCCTCTCTTTTTTCGCTGTATAATCTTAATATATACAATATCAGGTAAAATAAGATAAATTAGATGTTTGGGTTATTACGCAATGCAAATGAGTGTCTTACAAGGTTGCTTTTGATCGGTAATTTTTTGAGATTGGTAATTAGATCTGTGTTTCCTAAGGTGGTTGGGTAGAAAAATTACGTACAACATTTGGTTAAGGTTTCCTACCCCATTTTTCATTTAACTTGATTTTCATTTCTTTTAAATGTTCCTGCGATTTTGTTTCATGTAGTTCCCTATGTTTCTATCGGATATTAATGGAGAAAGCTGGGATCTTTCTTATGTTCGTGCGGAATATTAATGGAGAAAGCTTAGATCTATGTTTGCAAATGGTGGTTGGTTAGAAAAATTATGGTACGACATTTGGGTAAGGTTTCCTACCCCTTTTTATTTTACTTCATTTTTTTTCTTTTAATTAATATTGTCAGAAAATTATGCAGGGGAAAACTATATTCTATCAAAATGTAATTAGTTTTAGTTGTGTTTCTTTTGTTACCACAAAATATATTTTTAGGTTTTGTTGTTTTTGAAGAACTATTATTTACTTTCATTCAGATATGTTTCTCATGCTTTCAAATCCTTCATGAATGAACCAATTTACTATTGTACAGTTTATTTTGTTGTCGATACTACCAATTTTAGAAGTTGAAGTACTTAGGATAACTTAAATTTTAATGTCCTTAAATCTTTTTTGTTAGCGATAGTATTGGTTACTTTTAAACTATGAGGGACATAACATACCTATATTTTGGTACATGTTCGGCTTCATTTTGCAGTCTTTTATGCCTAAGGCATACATTCTGACTGTGAATTCTCCTTCCAAGTCATTGTGCTTGAAATTAAATTTTCAGATGGATATTATTATACTTTGAATTTAAGAATACGTATTAGTGTGGTTAATAAATTGATTTTCATGATACTTTTTTCCAAATAAACATAAAAGTGCCTTGGTAAGCTATTTTGTTATCCATGTGAAACATTTCCATTTGAGTTTCTATTTATAGTTAATTATATCAGTTAAAAGTTTTGGACTAATAACGTTATGCAATGTGGGTACATATTTACCAATGCATTTGCAAATAAATATAGCATTCTTTAGGTAGCCTATTTTTTGAGCTAAATAAGGTTTAAACTGAACTGAAATTAGAATTTTTTTATTTGCTTACAATCTATGTTTTATATTCAAGCTTATCAACTGTACGGAATATAGCAAGCTGAACCTACAATTTTTTAAACTGTATCTCTATGTTTCCAAATTCTCTATATTTTCTTGGGATATAAAATTCGATTCAGAAAAAGTACAAGGTCCGTTTTGCCAAATTCGCTATTTAAATTCATGTGGTACAGAGCAGAGTTGACAGACTTATTTTTCCCTTAATTATAATCCAATACTTTTTTATACTTTGTCAGTTCATTAATTACATACAATCTAACTCGGCTGTTTTACAGAATTTGATCATTTCTTCCCATATACTTGATGTATGGTAAACTTTTAAATAAGCATTGACTATATGTCAATTTTCTTCGGTTAGTAAATGACTGTATGGTAAACTGTATTTGTGAAGGGTTGTCTATAATTTATGCAATAACTTATTTCAGTTTCTCTTTTTCCTCTTTCCTAATATTGAATTTCCAATTCGAAGAGTACTTCTACAAAAGGAATTTTTTTTTTCCATTTGTCACTGCTAATTATATTTTTGGAATTTACAGATTAAGTGGACTTCTATGGTTTAATATACAAGAACATGAACCATGTTACTTTTGTTCAATAGGGAAGAGAAGAACATATCATTTGTGTGACAATAGGCAGGATTAATTGCAGTGTTTGATGTTAAATAGGTATTACCATTCACTTAATTGGATCATAGAATTTGGGATTTTGGTTTTATTTACAAAGTCATTGTTTATGAATGTTTATTGGGGTGGATATTGCATCAAGAATGAGTGCCAACAAATAACAAATTCTGCAGCATGGTTTGCTCACTGTGATAACAGGAATACATTAAAGGAAGCCCAGATTTGATTCGGTTTTCATCACTGGACTATTGCTGAAAGTTAAGGTATTTTTAATTTTTCTCATTCACCTCCTCGACCGTGTACTGATTACGTGCCATCTAAGATTTTGTAAACCCACTACATGTTTGCATTTATTAGGTTTGTTATTTCATTTTTCCAGTCCATATATCATGATTACTTTAAACTTACCACAAATGAATTTTGTTCAACTTTTTCCTTGATTTCCTATACTTATGACATTCATCATATTTCCTATGTTTTCCAGCAACACATGGATTACAAAACTGAGTAATTCACACTTTTACAGTTGTTCCATTCTTATTTTTATAGGTAACTATATGATTAATTGGATCATATATTCCATTAACTATACATCTAGCATCATGTTTTGGACCAGTAAGAAATTCTGAGTTTTTAGTATGTATAGATTCATCATTTGATATTTGATATCTAAGTATCTGTTTTTTAATTTATGATGGTTTCCAACTAATTCAAAAAATCTGAAGACAGATAGAAGGTCCGGAGTATATGTCATTTCCCATTGTTTAATTATTAATATTACTGTAACCTCAAATTTTTAGTACCCTCAGATAATACGTGTACCTGTTTTTTTTTTTATCCTGTGCTATCTAAATATGTTTTGTACCATTAATACATATCTTAGATTTCTTATTTTCTTATTACCACTAACCAGTACGGAGGCACATTGAGCATAAGTGAAAGGAAGAGAGTATGAAACACATTGAGTTCTTTAATTTTTTTGTTACAATAGTCCATTCACCAGCAAATATAAAACTGTAGCAGATTTGGTACCTATACCCGTGTATTTATAAGAAAATTTTCTATTTTTAATCCTTTAGTATTTATGCATGCATAAAAAACAAGAATTAGTCATTATTTGCAGGTTTAAGTAATGTTCAGCAAATATTGCTATAATTTTGCCTTTTTTCTTATGGAAACTTATACATGTTCTGATCATCCTAATAGGTATATTATGAAGGTATACCTTAAATATCCGGCTCCTACAGCTTTTATATATTTCACTTTTTTGACTCATTCTACCATCATTATGGTATCTTCATATTATATTGTTCAATTGTTGTACAACGTTTCATTTACCTGTTTTATTGAATTCTCTATGGTCTTTAAATTTTGTATTTCTTAGCTTTAGGATGAAGTGAACCTGGGAAAAGAGGGAGCAATTAAAAAAAAGACACCTGTAGCAGGATTTGAAATGGGAGCATGGAAAAGCTGTTGATACGGGTCCTAAGCCCATGCATAATTCAAAGCAGATCCTACGTATAACCAGCCAGTGCTACAGCATTCGCATGAGGATGGATCAATGAGCTTTGACGAACGGTACATCTAGGGGAGGCTGCGCTATAGCATGGGATGGAAGAGAGAAGTGCAAGAAGAGTAGCATTAGTAAATAGTAACTTACGTCGATTGCCTGTGGTTTATTCATTTATTTTTTCAGTTTCGATGAACATTCTCTGATGCAGCTATTTAGTGATATGTCTCTATTCTTTCAGTACATGATATGATTATTTAAAATTTTGACTTCAATTGTTGAAAGGTGAGACTTGGACACATGCAGCTTCCACCTTCTAGCAGCCTTTTCCTACTGCCATAAGTTCCAGCTTTCCGTTTGTATTTCAAAATAAAAATCAGTTGTCTATTTTTTTTATTCTGTTCATTTCTGTACGCATGCTTGCTCTCAATAATAAATGTTTGTTATAAACTGAACTGGATAGTGAACATTTCATGTTTCTGCAATCAGTTTTCTACTTTGACATGTTTGTACTTATGCACAAAGCAAGCTTTAATTGCGAATGTCTATGCACACGTCCAATGGACGTGCCTTCGTACTAGTATATATATATATATATATATATATATATATATATATATACACGCCTCTCGTCCACAAACCATGGACGATATTTATTGGTTGAGATTGGTGTGAAAATTGATTGATAACGAATGGTTGATTGGGATTGTTTGTGGTTGATATTGATTGATTGTGGTTGAAAAATACCCGTTTGTGGCTGAGAAATATTTAGTTGAAACCACATAGGATTAGTTTGTGGAAATGAAATAAATATATACATGCCGCCTGCGTGCGAACTAGATGCATGATTCCCCATTGTCAAAAACCGCGAGGTTTTAAGGTAGAGCGAGGAGCCGTACTAGGGACGGTCCCAGTTTTAACTACCATGCCGTTATGCTGCCGAAATTTTGAATAATATTCATGTGTTTTGAATTATTTTCATTTGTTGAAACTATATTTATTCGTTGAATTGAAATTCATGTGTTGGATGGTGTTCGTGTTTTAAATATAAAAAAATCACCTTTTTATCATCTATAGGAACTATATAAAATAGTCAAGTTTTGAAATAAATTGTTTTATCATAAAAATCCCATTTTTTATCATCCATACGAACTATATAAAATAACAGTGTTTTGAAATGAATTGTTTTACAATAAAAATCACACTTTATTATATAAATGAATTGTTAAAAATAGTGAAGTGTTGAAATAGAAGGCGGTTAGATGAAAATATCATTTTTATCTAAAGTGTGAAATTCATATGGTTTTGAAATCGAAGAATCGATATATAAATTAATAGAATTGAAATATATCGAATAACGACGCTGCAGTTCATATTTTGAAATCGTGATTTCAAATGATTAGTGCGGGAGATCCGACCATCGGATTTTCCCGAAACCGCAACCGTTGGGTTCGCTTTGGAAATATCTTTCCAACGGCACCAACTTTATAAAAATCCAACGGTTGGATTGTCTGGAATGTTTAATTCAAATCTGAAGAAAAACAGCGCCAGAATCGATTATATATATATATATATATATATATAATTATATTTAATCGAATAACGACGCTGTAGTTCATATTTTGAAATCGAAACTTCAAACGATTATACCGGGAGATCCGACCATCGGATTTTCCCGAAACTGGAACCGTTGGATTCGTTTCGAAAAGATCTTTCTAATGATGTAAATTTTGTGAAGATCCAACGGTTAGATTTTCAGATATGTGTAAATCAAATCTGAAGAAAAACAGCGCCACGGCCGCGTTATGGCCCGAAGCGTCGTTTTGAATAAATTGGCTATATTAAAATAAATAAAAATAGCAATAAATTGTTATAAAATTTCATAAACGATATGGAATGGAAATAAACTGAATTTGCTCGATTTATGTGGTTTTTGATGGTTGAATGTGTTTGGTGTGAAAAGTACATTAAAGAACAAATTGGTGTTGTCGATTGATTTAACCATTGAAATAAATTGATTTGAAATTCTAAATATACGTGAATTATTTGAAAAAACCGAGTTAATTCTCATTTCAAATAATTGACCGACGATTGAAAGTCGAAGATGAAGATGGTGGTCGAAGACCGGAGATCTTCACCTCGTTTGGATGGTAACCGAGGTCCTGATTGGGAGGCATCCCGAAATATGGATAATGAGTGGTGATCGTCCAGACGTACGTGGTGATCGATGGGTTTGCGAGGTATATAGTGCCTCCGGTTTCGTTCAGACCCAGAACGGACTTGTAAATGGACTGTGTGTCTGACATTGGATTTTATTCTGTGTTGATTGATCTCTGTTAAATGTACATCTGTTTGGCGGCGGAGAATTTATTCTTTTGCTTAACGCCCTTCTCTGAAACGCACGAGCTCAGAGGTTGTATATCGATGGACATCAGTCGCATGGCATGAATTGCTAGTGTGGCATGCCTAAGTGGCAAATGATCAGGGCTTCTGTTGAAAAGCAAAGTCTTGTGGTGATGATCAAAGCACCGCCTGTGTGGCGTAGCTTTGTGTATAATGTGAATTCGCGAGCCTCACACCCCGGTATGAACCAGAAATGGGAGAGGACTTCAGGGAGGACATGCGTTTCTTCCTAGCTAGAAGTGGCGTCAGTGGTTTTACACGCCCTGATGAGTTTGACTTATGTGGTTGTTGCTGTTGCGAGGCGCCTCGGTTTGATCGGACGATCCGGGTCCGATGGAGTCATTCGTTGGCTCACTTACGCCCCATAGGGCGGGGAAACGTATTGTTCAGGCATAATAATCCACATCGGTGGACCGGCCCTGACGATCCAAGGCTTGCCTGCGCGCTTGCCTGAGACTCGGGCTAGGCAGTCTCGAATTCAGTAAGGACTATCTTTTGCCTTGGTTCATGACGGAAATCCAATTTCCAAATACGTGACTGTGCGGTTTTGATTGTATATATATATGGCGACATAGTGGTATGGGGCATTAATGCCGTCTATGATTGATAGTTATGATTTGAAGTTGTTTTTGAAACATATAAACACTAGCAATAATATCAAATGCTTTTGTTTTATTCGTATCAAGCATATTTTGGCCGTTATAAGGTAAAAAATCTATCCTCCGGTTTGCGTTGCATTGTGTGATGGGAACTGAGTCTTATAATGGCTTCATTTTTATAAAAAGCATTGCGATGTTTAAAAGAAAGATTTGTTTTAGTGCACTGGAAATCCAATGGAGTAAACCCGTTCCACGAAAGTGGCGTGGTCCTGTGATTAGCCATAGTATAAATGTGTTGAGTAGATTTCTCATACCAGTCCCATGACTGACTCGTAGTTTGTTTCACTTTCAAACTCGGGTGCCCCTTTTTCTACACGGGCAGCCTTGTATTCAGGTTTAGCTGGTTCTTTCTGGATAGCTAGAGCTGAAGATGGATTCTATCATTTATCTCTTTTTATGCTGTTCAGCTCCTATTGTACATTATGTTTATTTTCCGCTGTAGACATATATGTATAGTTGAACTGTATTTGTACTAAGTAAGATCCTGTATACTGTGTAACTCTGATGATTACTTTTATCCAGTATATTCTATTGTTCATTATCTGGTATATTTATTTAATTCTGTTCTGCTATTATCTGTTTTTGTGTTATATTCCAAAGATTACCCTTGTCTCCGTCTGTACGGGGTTTGGGGTCGTCACATCGTGGTATCAGAGCTTTGGTTAAGCTTAGTGCTGGAATATAACATATTAACGAACTCGTAAAAAATAGAACCATTAGTGTTCTAGGACGGGTAACTTTATACAGATAGGATCAGTAATATCCTAGTATGAGTAAAGCAGAATGAGATTACACCTCGATAGACACATCTGCATTGAAGTATGTGTTTCTATATTTTAAAATATCTTTTCTGTGACCTGACACTTGATCTGCTGTTTGCAGAAGTACTAGAAAATGAGTGTCAGAACCAGATCTAGAGGCTCTATTTAAGAGATATCGGAATCTGGGTGGAGCACAATTCTCGGGCAAGGGATCTATTATTCAAACTCAAGCTTGGGTGAGCTCTGCAGAAAGAATATTTTAGCGTTTCCAGCTGAGAGATGACCAGAAAAGATTTGTAGCATCTTGGGTGCTCAATGGAGAAGCTTTAATCTGGTGGGAAACAATCATCAAAGATAATCCAGAAGGTGATATCACCTGGGATAGATTCAAAGAGATTTTCCTAGGAAGATTTACTCCTCCTGAAGTGATTGAGCGATTATGTGATGAATTTTCTTATCTGATACAGGGTGATATGACAATCCCAGAATATCATAAGAAATTCAATGAACTTTCTCACTTTGCTCCTCATCTGATTCAAGATCCAAAGAGGAAAAATCTAAGATTTATTCATGGCCTGCAAAGGAGATATCAGAATAGTGTAATGAGGAGTGTGAAGCTTCCTTTTTCAGAAATGATACACATGGCTTATCAGTATGAAGATCTCCATAAGAAAGGAATGTTGCGCGACGAAGAAGTAGTCTATTCTAGTGACAAAGAAGAGTCGGAAACTGATATTCCTGAAGCCAGTACGAGGTCTGAAGTCAGTAAAAAGCCTAAAGTCAATCGAAAAAGGGCCAGGCCTAAAAAAGAACCAGCCACGACGGCCACCTGCTCTAACTGCAAGAAACCAGGGCATTTGACCAGAAATTGTAAATCCTTGAAGAAACGAAAGGAGGAAGGTTCTAAATCCAAGGGCAAGTTTCCTGTGACTCGAGAGTGCAATCTTTGTCATCAGGCCGGTCATATAAAGAGAGATTGCTGGCTGTTAAAGAAGACCAAAGAGGTTCAGGTAAATGAAGTGGCAGTAGTGCCTGTCTCCTCGTCTATTCAGGAAAGGCCAGATGTTTTAGAAGGGACGCTAACTGTCAAAGACATCCCAGTTAAAGTACTGTTTGACACAGGCGCATCACGAAGCTTCATTGCCAAAGATGCAGCTAAGAAGCTGGATTTGAATTTGAAGAAGCTCAAGGAACCAATGACTGTCCAGAATCCGGTTGGGGGTTCCATTGATCTCAATTGGGTTTGTGGAGTGTCGGTTTCCTTTTCTTGTTATCGGTTTCCTACCATCGCGGTCGTCATGAATTTTAAAGAGTTTGATCTTATCTTGGGATTAGACTGATTGACCAAATATGAAGCTTAGGTTAGATGCGCCGAGAGAGTTGTTAGGGCTAGGATTAAATCAGGAAGTTACATAACCATTCCCTGTGAAGGCCAGAATGCTAATAGAAAAGACTTCTGGGCAGCTTTGAATGTTTCTCCAGCCCAAATAGAAAATATCCCTGAAGTTACAGAGAATATTCCTGACCTCGTCAAAGACATTCATGTCATCAAAAATTACGCGGATGTGTTTGAAGAAGTTGTTCGCTTACCTCCGCAGAGAGAAATAGATTTCAAGATTGCTTTGATTCCGAATGCAAGGCCGGTAGTTCACGCTATTCGAAGAATGTCCTTGAAAGAGAAGGAGGAATTGGACAATCAAACATGACAGCTAGTATGGAAGGGTCTGATCAGGCCTAGTTTCTCTGATTGGGGTGCAGCAGTGGTGTTTGTCCCAAAATCTGACGGTATTCTACGTCTATGTGTGGATTATCATGATTTAAACAAACAGACCATAAAGAATAAATATCCATTGTCGCGGATTGATGATTTGTTAGATCGATTAAATGGCGCACAAGTATTTTCACGAATGGACCTAGCTACAGGTTTCCATCAACTTCGTATCGCCGAGGAGTGTGTACCTTTGACAGCATTCAGAGGTCCAGATTTATTCTACGAGTGGTTAGTAATGCCGTTCGGCTTATGTAACGCTCCAGCCTATTTCGTCGATCTAATGAACAGAGTATTCAGAGGAGTTTTGAATAAATTTGTTCTGGTTTTTATTGATGATATTCTAATCTTCTCTAAATCAAAGGCCGAACATGAAAAGCATTTGGAACAGGTTCTGGAAATCCTCAGAAGGAATGTATTAAAAGCCAAACTATCCAAATGTATATTCTGGCAGGATGAAGTGAAATTTCTAGGCCACGTCGTATCTAAAGAAGGAATTGATGTGGATCCAAGTAAAATCACGGCTATTCAAAACTGGAAACAGCCTAGTACTCCTACCGAAGTCCGCAGTTTTCTCGGATTGGCTAGCTATTACCGGAAGTTCGTTAAAAACTTTTCGAAGATATCTGGTCATTTAACGAAGCTTACAAAGAAGCACTCTAAATTCAAATGGACTCCAGAAAGTGAGGAGGCTTTCGAAGAGCTAAAGTTAAGATTAACAACAGCTCCAGTGTTAACCATCATCGATGGCAATCAGGATTTGAAAGTCTGGACTGATGCTTCTAGAGAAGGCCTTGGCGCAGTGTTAATGCAAAGAGGCCAGGTGATTGCTTATGCTAGCCGTCAACTGAAGCCACACGAGAAAAACTATGTAACTCATGATCTTGAGTTGTTGGCCATCGTATTCTCTTTGAAAATCTGGAGACACTATCTTCTGGGTGAAAAATTTGAACTGTTTACAGATCACCAGTCGTTAAAGTATCTGTTCACCCAGAAAGACCTGAATCTGAGGCAGCAACGTTGGCTGGAGTTCCTTGCAGCATATGACTTTGAGATTATATACACTCCAGGGAAAGCCAATGTCGTGGCCGATGCGCTGAGCCGAAAGAATGTAATGATCGCCAGCTTTATTATTATGACTTCCTTGATTGACAAAATATCTATTCTTCAGAAGGAGGATAACTTTATTAAGGATATGATCAAAAGGATTCAGAAAGGCGAACCCTCGTGTTTTCAAATAGATAACGACGAGACCCTGAGGTTGAAAGGAAGGATTTGTGTTCCTGACATCCCCGAGCTCAAAAGGGAAGTGTTAGACGAGTGTCACAAGTCCAAGCTGAGTATCCATCCTGGTGTAGCCAAAATGTTCAACGATCTCAAGCGAACATTCTGGTGGAAGGCTATAAAAGGGACGTTTCAATATATGTCAGCCGATGCCCTACTTGCCAACTAGTCAAGAGCGACCAACAGAAACTGGCTGGATTGTTACAACCGCTAGATGTTCCAGGTTGGAAGTGGGAACATATTTCTATGGATTTCATTGATGGTCTGCCCAAAACCAGAAAAGGAAATGACAGTATTTGGGTGATCGTAGATCGCTTCACGAAGACCGCCCATTTCATACCTGTCGGATCAAATAGAACTGCTCAGAGTCTGGCGCAGATTTACTTCAAGGAAATAGTTAGACTACATGGAGTGCCGCTCAGTATAGTCAGTGATAGAGATACAATATTTACTAGCAAATTCTGGGAGGCATTTCAAGTCGAACTGGGAACAAAATTGAGCTTGAGCACCGCATATCATCCTCAAACAGACGGTCAGACTGAGAGGGTGAATCGTATTTTAGAAGATCTATTGCGGGCTTGTGTTATAGATTTCAGTGGATCATGGGAAGACCATCTGCATTTGGCTGAATTCTCATATAATAACAGCTACCAGGCGAGCCTGACAATGTCGCCATTTGAAGCATTGTATGGTAGACCGTGCCGATCTCCTGCTTGTTGGGTCGAACCTGGTAATAGACTTGTGTTGGGGCCAGATATGATCTGAGAAGCTGCCGATAAAGTCGACTTTATTAAGAAGCGATTACTCGCCGCTCAAAGCCGACAAAAGAGCTACGCCGATAGGAGAAGAAGAGATATATCATTTGTTGTTGGCGAATACGTATATTTGAAAGTATCGCCGATGAGAGGAGTAATCCGGTTCGGTAGAACTGGAAAGTTGGCGCCCAAATTCATTGGTCCGTTTCCTATTCTGGAACGGATTGGAACTCTCGCTTATAGGGTCAAATTGCCGGACTGGTTGCCTGGAGTTCATGATGTATTTCATATATCTCAACTTCAAAAGCACGTTCATGATCCAGACTTGATCGTGGAAGAAGCAGCTCAATAGGATATTGAAATTACTCCAGAATTAGCTGTGAGACGAGAGCCGCTAAAGATCATCGGCAAAGAAACCAAATAGCTGAGGAACAAGAAGGTTCACTTAGTCAAAGTGCAATGGAGTGGAGATCCGCGAGATTGTACTTGGGAAACTGAGGAGAGCATTTAGAAAGCCTATCCCATATGCTGAGTAGATATCTCTGATTGACTCTGGTGCAAGGTACATTTACCATACTTTGCATTACCAATTAGTTCTCTACACAGTTGTTATTTTCTTTCGATGGAAGTGCACTTTTAATTCTATAGTCTGCTTAATTTAAAAAGAATGTATGAATTAATTTGTATGATTTTGAAAAGTTAAAAATAATTTGATTGTTGTTTGTGTTGTGTGATAGTAGATTGATTAATTAAGATTATTGAAACGATAGTTAATTAAATTAATAAGAGAATAATGGTAGGATTTATTCGATTAACTCACACATTGAATTGATTAGAAAATAGATAGAAATATATACATGTGCATTTTATATATTTGAACAGGTAAATGGATTAGCTGTTGAGTAAAGATTTTATTTGTGTGCCCGACAAATAGGTAAACCTTAATGAGTTGGATGCGAAATATTATTATATCAACTCCTGTGAATGCCATTGGATGCGGAGTGCTGGTTATTCTGTGTGTAAAAATAAACGTCGCCATAGGATAGTAACAATTAATTTTGAACTACATTACATGGCATACTTCTGAAGATAGGCATACTTCATCATATACCACATAAGCATTTGGAGCTTGTGTGACGAGGTGGAAGATTTACCATACGAGCGAGAGGCTTGTATGGCGATGACTATATTTTACAGGTTTAACTGATGACTGATATGGACTATTTAAATTGTAACGATTAAATTGCCAGATTAATAAAAAAACCCACACGGGTCTGGAGTTGACAATAATCACGTCTCTCTAGTTATTAGATACGGCACATGGACTATTTATTTCCCACACGGGACGAGGTGACGAGGATTTATCCTCTGGAGCATTTAAAATACACACTCCCTCAGGCTTTGACAGGGTGACGAGAATTTATTCTCTGGAGTTATTATCAATACACGCTCCCCTGTAAACACCAGAATATATCACTATAAATATGTGTATGCTTATTAGGATTTATTGGGTACCTAATACGGCCCAATAAATTTCCAAACCCCTCCCCGTACAAAGGAGGTTAAGGCGAAATTTTTCGAAAATTCCGGGCGTTAACCAAATTTTTGAAGAATTTAAAAAATCTCAGAAACTGAAATGTTGGAGAATGGAAGCCAGATCGAACGTAGAGTTGATAAATCAAACCACTTTCGACTTTTTTCCTTTCGGGGACGAAAAGTTTTAAGTGGGGGAGATTGTAACGACCCAGAATATCTGAACCAATTTAAAATTTTTAAATTGGCTAAAATAATGGATTTTTAATATTTAAAATAAATATTTTAAATAATAGCAATGAAAACTGAGTTTGAATCAACGTTTGAAAACGAATATAATTAATTATAATTATAAACAAGGCCTGAAATGGCGCAGCAGTTTCAAAAATTGAATTCAAACTTTGTCGGACTGTACCGAGTGCAAAACAAAACGGATTTGAGTGAAACCAAAAATATTTAAATCTGTTAGTGAATACCTTTCTAACGAATCTGAAAAATCGAATTTTCGTAGCGGAAAACAAAAGTTATGGCCAAATGAATTTTCAGAAAGGTCGCTATGGAATTTATATAGCCCGTGAAATTGGCCATTTTGCATACGAGCTCGGAATTCAACGAAACCACTTTTGTTGGATCCGGGATGTGAATTTATTGCTAGTTTTCAAATTTCATAATTTTTGAAGCTAGTATGTGAGCGTGGCAAAGGAAAACGTGTTTTGGTCAATTACAGTTAAATTGGATCGACCAGAAATGGGCCTTTTTGCAAACGGTCTCAGAATTCGACGAAACTAGTTTTGTTGGGACCGTATCGTCAAAACATAGCCAGATTTATTTTTCTGGAATTTTTCGAATCAGTTTGTGGCCCTGGCAAATTGAAATGTACGTTCAAATCAAATATTGAATGTTTTATAAACGAAATTGAATGGAAACTGACTGAAACAGTCGAATGGGCCTACGAAACATATCCCATTGTGTTCGGAATGGGGGTAAAACGCTAGGGACGATAGTCGTTGTGTTTGATTTCGAGTTCGTGCGTGGAAGGGGTATTTTTGGAAATTTAAGGATTAAATAAATAATAAAAAGGGGGCCAATCACGTTGAGACAAATCACTCTCTCTCTCCCCATAAAAGCTCCAGGCGATGGCGGAAACCCTTCAAAACTTCTCTCTTCGATTTCTCCTCATCCACTCAATGAAATCACGTGATTCTTGAGTCATTTTGAAGAACTAATCCTCTTCTACAAATCCATACAAGGTTTGGATTTTATCGTTCAGTATTTAGAGAGTTACGAGCCTGGAAAGACGTTGACTTCGAGGCGGCGCTGCCACCTCATCTCGTCGGCGAGTTCGTCACGGTCACCACCCCAGGCGCGGATTTCGGAGCTGCTTCACGTGGTGTGCTCCGATCATCACCTAGCGCAACGGATTGAGCGCAAATCGTAAACCTAGTTTTGAAAGTTCAAACGAGGTAACGGCTTATATATTCTGAACTGATTTTAACACCATTAAAGTGTCGCAAAGTTTGATTTCACGAGAAAAATCATATCTTTTTCGTTCCTTGTCGAAATCCAGTGAAACAAGAGACGCTGGGACCGTGAGGACGTCTTCTACATTTTAGAAGAGACCGCATATTTTTCTGAGCCTTCTGCTATTTTTGGTGGAGTGGAACCCAATGTGAGATTTCTAATTTATAAACGATATGGAAAACGATGATGTATAAATTATATAGTCGACGTATGAGTTATATAGGCGTTGTACACCTCTTGTATAAGCGTTGTATAAGTTGTACGTTCGATGTATAAGTTGTATATGCGTTGTAAAAATTATATATGTGTTGAAATAGAAGTGAATTGCTATATATAAATATATATATATATGTCCCTCGTCCACAAACCATGGACGATATTTATTGGTTGTGATTGGTGTGAAAATTGATTGATAACGAATGGTTGATTGGGATTGTTTGTGGTTGATATTGATTGATTGTGGTTGATATATACCCGTTTGTGGCTGAGAAATATTTGGTTGAAACCACATAGGATTAGTTTGTGGAAATGAAATAAATATATACATGCCGCCTGCGTGCGAACTAGATGCATGATTCCCCATTGTCAAAAACCGCGTGGTTTTAAGGTAGAGCGAGGAGCCGTACTAGGGACGGTCCTGGTTTTAACTACCCTGCCGTTATGCTGCCGAAATTTTGAATAATATTCATGTGTTTTGAATTATTTTCATTTTTTGAAACTATATTTATTTGTTGAATTGAAATTCATGTGTTGGATGGTGTTCGTGTTTTAAATATAAAAAAATCACCTTTTTATCATCTATAGGAACTATATAAAATAGTCAAGTTTTGAAATAAATTGTTTTATCATAAAAATCCCATTTTTTATCATCCATACGAACTATATAAAATAACAGTGTTTTGAAATGAATTGTTTTACAATAAAAATCACACTTTTATTATATAAATGAATTGTTAAAAATAGTGAAGTGTTGAAATAGAAGGCGGTTAGATGAAAATATCATTTTTATCAAAAGTGTGAAATTCATATGGTTTTGAAATCGAAGAATCGATATATATATATATTTTAATAGAATTGAAATATATCGAATAACGATGCTGCAGTTTGTATTTTGAAATCGTGATTTCAAATGATTAGTGCGGGAGATCCGACCATCGGATTTTCCCGAAACCGCAACCGTTGGGTTCGCTTTGGAAATATCTTTCCAACGGCACCAACTTTATAAAAATCCAACGGTTGGATTGTCTGGAATGTTTAATTCAAATCTGAAGAAAAACAGCGCCAGAATCGATTATATTTATATATATATAAATATAATTATATTTAATCGAATAACGACGCTGCAGTTCGTATTTTGAAATCGAAACTTCAAACGATTATACCGGGAGATCCGACCATCGGATTTTCCCGAAACTGGAACCGTTGGATTCGTTTTGAAAAGATCTTTCTAATGATGTAAATTTTGTGAAGATCCAACGGTTAGATTTTCAGATATGTGTAAATCAAATCTGAAGAAAAACAGCGCCACGGCCGCGTTATGGCCCGAAGCGTCGTTTTGAATAAATTGGCTATTTTAAAATAAATAAAAATAGCGATAAATTGTTATAAAATATCATAAACGATATGAAATGGAAATAAACTGAATTTTCTCGATTTATGTGGTTTTTGATGGTTGAATGTGTTTGGTGTGAAAAGTACATTAAAGAACAAATTGGTGTTGTCGATTGATTTAACCATTGAAATAAATTGATTTGAAATTCTAAATATACGTGAATTATTTGAAAATGCCGAGTTAATTCTCATTTCAAATAATTGACCGACGATTGAAAGTCGAAGATGAAGACGGTGGTCGAAGACCGGAGATCTTCACCTCGTTTGGATGGTAACCGAGGTCCTGATTGGGAGGCATCCCGAAATATGGATAATGAGTGGTGATCGTCCAGACGTACGTGGTGATCGATGGGTTTGCGAGGTATATAGTGCCTCCGGTTTCGTTCAGACCCAGAACGGACTTGTAAATGGACTGTGTGTCTGACATTGGATTTTATTCTGTGTTGATTGATCTCTGTTAAATGTACATCTGTTTGGCGGCGGAGAATTTATTCTTTTGCTTAACGCCCTTCTCTGAAACGCACGAGCTCAGAGGTTGTATATCGATGGACATCAGTCGCATGGCATGAATTGCTAGTGTGGCATGCCTAAGTGGCAAATGATCAGGGCTTCTGTTGAAAAGCAAAGTTTTGTGGTGATGATCAAAGCACCGCTTGTGTGGCGTAGCTTTGTGTATAACGTGAATTCGCGAGCCTCACACCCCGGTATGAACCAGAAACGGGAGAGGACCTCAGGGAGGACATGCGTTTCTTCCTAGCTAGAAGTGGCGTTAGTGGTTTTACACGCCCTGACGAGTTTGACTTATGTGGTTGTTGCTGTTGCGAGGCGCCTCGGTTTGATCGGACGATCCGGGTCCGATGGAGTCATTCGTTGGCTCACTTACGCCCCATAGGGCGGGGAAACGTATTGTTCAGGCATAATAATCCACATCGGTGGACCGAACCTGACGATCCAAGGCTTGCCTGCGCGCTTGCCTGAGACTCGGGCTAGGCAGTCTCGAATTCGGTAAGGACTATCTTTTGCCTTGGTTCATGACGGAAATCCAATTTCCAAATACGTGACTGTGCGGTTTTGATTGTATATAGATATATATGGCGACATAGTGGTATGGGGCATTAATGCTGTCTATGATTGATAGTTATGATTTGAAGTTGTTTTTGAAACATATAAACACTAGCAATAATATCAAATGCTTTTGTTTTATTCGTATCAAGCATATTTTGGTCGTTATAAGGTAAAAACTCTATCCTCCGGTTTGCGTTGCATTGTGTGATGGGAACTGAGTCTTATAATGGCTTCATTTTTATAAAAAGCATTACGATGTTTAAAAGAAAGATTTGTTTTAGTGCACTGGCAATCCAATGGAGTAAACCCGTTCCACGAAAGTGGCGTGGTCCTGTGATTAGCCATAGTATAAATGTGTTGAGTAGATTTCTCATACCAGTCCCATGACTGACTCGTAGTTTGTTTCACTTTCAAACTCGGGTGCCCCTTTTTCTACACGGGCAGCCTTGTGTTCAGGTTTAGCTGGTTCTTTCTGGATAGCTGGAGCTGAAGATGGATTCTATCATTTATCTCTTTTTATGCTGTTCAGCTCCTATTGTACATTATGTTTATTTTCCGCTGTAGACATATATGTATAGTTGAACTGTATTTGTACTAAGTAAGATCCTGTATACTGTGTAACTCTGATGATTACTTTTATCCAGTATATTCTATTGTTCATTATCTGGTATATTTATTTAATTATGTTCTGCTATTATCTGTTTCTGTGTTATATTCCAAAGATTACCCTTGTCTCCGTCCGTACGGGGTTTGGGGTCGTCACAAATCTGCTATTATAGTACAAAAAATAGGAAGTAACATGATTATTATGATAAATCATTTATACTACAAACAAAGAAGAAGTAGTAGATTTCACGAATCAGAAGCTATCTATTTCATTTTAGTAAAGTGTATTTATACAACATACACAACTGGGCTGATGGACCGAACCCACTAACACACGAACAAGCACAGCTGAACCCACCAACACATGAGCAAGCACAAACATTACACCACATATTTACGTATCTACATATTTACATGATTCTAGTAACACTCCCCCTCAATTTAAAGCATATATGTTTATCACGCCCAACTAGTTACATAAGTATGTAACTCGACCAACATTTAATGCTTTAGTAAGAAAATCTGCTAATTAATCTTCTGAATTAACATATTCTGTATTTACCAATCCTTGCTATATTTTCTCACGTATAAAATGAAAATCAACTTCCATATGTTTTGTTATCTCATGGAACATTGGATTTGATGCTATATGAATAACTGCTTGATTATCACACCATAACTTCAATGGCATCTCTAGTTTTGTCCCTATCTCAGTCGTGAGACGATTAATCCACATCAACCCACATGCTGCATTTTCTATAGCTCTGTATTCAGATACTTCACTTGATCTAGACAATACATTTTGCTTTTTACTCTTCCATGAGACTAAGTTTCCTTCAACTAGAATACAAAATCCCGAAGTTGATCTTTTATCTATCTTCGAACCTGCTTAGTCAGCGTCTGAGAAACTTTTAATTCTATTATGCCTATGAATTGTGTAAACAAGACCTTGTCCTAGAGTACCTTTCAAATAGCAGATGGTTTGTTCTAGTGCATTCCAATGATGAATTGTTGGTATGCACATAAGCTGACTAATAACACTAACTGAGTATGTAATATCCGGTCTTGTAACGACCCGTATTTTTAACGGTATAATAATTAATTTATTTAAATAATGGTTTTGTAATTTAATTGGCTTAAATTAAATATTTCTGATTTATATTTATTTAACATAAATAATGTATAATAAAATTTAATTTCGAAATAGTCGAAAATAGCTAAATTTGCAAAATTGTGTAATTTGGATAATATATGATATTTAATTTAAAGTTTAAATTCGAGTTATAATAAAGAATATATTATTTAATGACAGTTGAACATATTAATTATAACATAAATTATAATCGAGCCCATAACGTCGCGGTAGTTCGTAATATTATGATTTGAACTTCAACTGATTGTATATGACCCGTTATTAGTCGGATTCTTTGAAACAAGAAACGTTTGAATCTATTGAATGGTATTTTTCTAATGGAAGAGAAAAATCGAGATTTCGTCTTATATACTGTGAGTTAGGTCCAAATCAAATTTTCAGATAGTCGTTATTGAATCGTTTATAAAGCATAACGATATATTTATTTTTTATTAAATATTGGCTTTGAATTTAGACAAGTTCTTTGAGCTGTAGTTATAATCAAATTTTTAGAATTTTTCTGTAATTTTTATTTTGGAAAATAAGCAATTTTTATTTTGATGTATTTTACACCCTATATCAACATTTCGGGGTTTCACATAATAAGCTATCTAGTCCATATTATTATATTTTTGGGATCGTGACACTTTGTTTGTCACAACGGTATCTTTATTTTTGTCGTTAGCAGTCCGTGCATGAAGAGAGTTGTATGTGATGGGTTATACTATTTCTTGTAATCCAACAATATGTATGTATGTATCTACATCTGTATGTGGTAAGGATCGGCAGCGAGGACCTCATTTTGTTATGTCTCGGGAGCAATTTACGAACTAAGCTTAGATTGGATGCGTAGTAGATTCACGTGTCATGAAATTGTTATCAAATTTGTATTTGCCTAAATGTCAGATGTTGTCATGGGAATATATATAAAACCAAAACATATTATTGTTCAAAATACACTATATGTGTATGCGTGTATTTAAAACAACTGTACCCAGCTAGAATGTAGATAAGCAACACTCATAAACTAACATAGTGATTTCTTCATCGTTTACATTTATTAATCGCATTAGCCATCATAGAGGATTCCACTACAAATTATAAGTGACATGAATTTTTCCCTGATGTTGAGTACAATAGTGGAGTTGTGACTAAGATGTGTGCTCCAATCATCCTTGTTTATTCATGTATATATAAATATGATGTCGTACAGTTTACCTAGCAAGTAAGTTTCGTACAACCCCCATACTTTGCAGATCTACACCCTACTCTATTCTGTGCCACTGTGTATAAGAGATGACCGATCAGCCGTGCATTCCTTCATTCTTACGTAAAGGCACTTATATTTTATTTTTTTATTTGTCTTTTGCTTATAGGTTAAGGTTCCTCACTTATAAATGTATCACGAAATATTTCATTTGGCCTCTTTGCTTCTGGAAGTTGATTTTATTTCATTTTCTTTGTTCATTGTTAAACAGTTTAAACAAATAAAATAAAATGACGCAACTGCATCAGCTGAGCATTGTTCAGTTTGAAGTTGGCGTCCAAGGTAGAGTGCGAGTGTCAGGATGTGGCATGTAATGCAGAAAGTAGTTCGCTGGTTTTCACCAGATGTTGTAGGAAATGGGGTTAACGCGACCTTAAGGAGAGGCTGAACTGGAGCCCGAAAGTTACATGAGGAAGAGTTGGCGTGGGCTGGTTGCGGTGATGATGGAGAGGTAGTACTCGCATAGGAGAGGAGAATGGTGAGGGACAGCTGGGTTCTGATCAATTGAAACGGTGGTACTTTTCGAAGCAGTACTAGAGTTGCTAATATTTATGTGAAACAAAGGATATGGGTTTTTACATGGAGGAGTGTGAGTCTTCGTCTTTGGTCATGGGAGGCTTGGCTAGCTGCTTATAAGTGTATGGAAGGGAAATGGAGAGGTTTAAAACTGACATTCATGGCAAAAGGGAAAGGCTTGGGGACAAGTTGCGGTGATAGGTGGAATATGGTTACTAGGGATTTTTAGTTAAGGAACATCCAGTTTGTACTTGTGAAGAGTGGCGGCATGTGGCAAGTAAAGAGGGACGTCAGCGGTATAATTTATGTATGGAACGAAGATATTCGGCAGTGGGAGGGTAATGAAAACGAGAGGAGCAGGTCACGGTTTCAAAAGAGGAAGAAGGACAGTAGTGAATACAAGATGATGGGTTCGGAGTTACTGAAAAGTAGCAGTTATACTTTGGGGAAGAAAACACATGCGGATATGGATAGGAGAAATATTAGGCCATGTTAAATGAGTTTGTAAAGCCCAGTCTTTATAAAAACCCATTTGTTTTGGGCAGAAAAGTATTTGGATGGGATTTGTTGTAGCGTGGAAAATAGTGAAGGAAATCTGAAAGGGGTACATGTGCATGTGGTTAAAGAATGGAGAGAGGCCGGTTCTAAAAGTGTAAGGCTTTTTGTTTCAACAATTTATTTGCACGGTTTAAAAGAGGAATTCTCAATCACAGTTTGTTTCATGAGTTCGGATATTTGACGAGAAACGGGTGGGGAAAGGGGGCCTGCGACATTCGTGCGGATTGAAGAAATACTGTAAAAAGGTGGTAGGCTTTTTGCTGCGCCGAATAAAATAAGGTAAAGCCCAAAACAAAATATTAATTTTGTTTAAATTATAAATCAAATAAGTGTATTAACTTTAAATTATCGTATCTAGCACATACGATATCAGAATCTCGAACAGTCAGATCCGTTGGGATTGTATGGACGAAGGCTACATAATGGAGATGGTTTGGAGCCAATTGGAGCTCGTTTGAATTTATGGAGGAATTAAATGTCTGATCAAACCTACTGAACGTTTATCATTATTTAACGATAAACTAACAAGGTGAGTAATCTCAATAACTCTGTTCAGTTTTATAATTTTATAAACGTTATTTAATATTGATAAAAATGATTGAATGCTGTGTGTGATGGTTGGTTGGACGATCTGCTAAAAATGATCCACTACACCTCTTGCGCTACACCTTTTTCTCCACCTGATTTCCAACCACACGTTTTGGTTTAAATAATATTACCTTCTCTCTCTTTCCACTACCCTATAATATTTAAGTATTATTTAAATCCAAACATGTGACTAGAAATCAGGGGGAGCAAAAGGTGTAGCGCAAGAGGTGTAGCAAATCATTCATAATATATATATATATATATATATATGTAAACCGTTAGTTAAATATTGATCTCATGTATTATAATATTTCATATTGATATGAAATAAATGTTGATTAACATCTGTGGATGCAAGGAAATTGGTTGGAGGGATCCAACTAGATTCCTCAACAGTTATACTGTTGTTTTTCATATATTGCATTATATGATGTGACAAATAACCTTGTGTTGATTATTGTGTGTTGGGATGTTTAAACAACATTGACCTGAAATAATTGGTATCTAAATACCGTAAGATAAATGAATATATCAGAAAATAAACTGGGGTTTTAAAAAGGAAATTTCGATTGGCTATAATATATTTACTTATTCAATTATATAAAACAAGTAATTTGATTTATAAATGATATTTATAAATAAAGCGAAATTATTTTTATTAAACAGTTTGGAAATATAAATTTAAGAAATGAATTTATGTAAAAAAGGGGAAATCGGTTAGAAAGAAAAACAATGAACTTATTTTGATGTTCGAAATATGAATAGAGTTGAAATAAATCGATAAAGATTTATAATTATAATTCGATGATGTCGAATGTTATTAGAATAATTTATTTTATAACTATATAAAAGGAAATTCATGATTTGACGAGATAATTAATATTTGGATTTGTTATCAAATAGGAAATCGAGATTTAAATTATAACTTAAAGTCGATAGCCACAACCAACCGCCCGTGTGTGAAGCATGGGTCTCGTCCTAGTTACAACAAATAAAATGAGTTTATGAAATATGAATTATGGGCTTATAAAATAACAAAATAAGTGGGATTTTAAACTGAAATGATATTTGTTGTTTAAATCAAGATTTAATTTAATAAAATGAGTCCATATTTCTGTAAAGAAATAACATTCACATTTTAAAGTGAATAATGGTTTAGAAGTAAAAGTTTTGCAAATCAGAATTGTGATAAAAGGAAATTGGTAAATGCTGGAAGTGATAAATTCAAAAGTGAATTTAGATATTTGGGTTGACCTTTAACAGTGGGTTTATTCCAAGGTTCGAAGCGGTAATGGAATATAGATTTTTCGTAAGGGAGTTATAAGTTGAAATTCGATTATATCAAATCCAGGAAAGTAATATTTACTTTCCTTTTTTGATGAAGATTAATTAATTAATTAATTATTATTTATTATTTAAAATAAAGAATAAAATTTATATTTTGAAATTAAATATTTCAAAGGTTCATCATTATAATCAAAGATTTCTGTAATGAAGTGGATACATAAATTGAATACGAGAGTTGTATAAATTGTTTTCTAAATAAGAAATATAGAAATGGAGTCAAGGAAATTAGAAATTGACTGGAAATTGGTTAAGTTGAATAGCTGTTTGAGTATCGATCTGATGTTGGTTTCGACCTTTGAGGTTGATGCTTAGAGTGTTGTTCTCTTACTAGTTTACAGTTAGGGACCGATGAATGGGGAAGAATAGCGATGCGTGAATAAGCAAATGGAAATGTTTTCCGATGTTAATAACATATATTTCCTAAATATAGTAAATAAGAGTTGTAGATATAAGGAGTTAATTCCCGATGTTAAAAAGAGATATTTTCTAAGTATAGAAAATAAATAGTTTAAAATAGTGGGAAACATTTTTCCAAAGAATCGTGAGAGGCTAAATGAGTTAGAGAAATATATTTGGGTAAAGATATTAAAGGGAAATTGGGGAATGAAATGATGATTGATAGGTAAGGTTTCCATTTGGGAATACGACCATTGTTTGTACACATGTTTTCCTTTGATAGTTAAATAACTGACAATCAAAGTTTTTGACCATTTCCGTTTTCAACAGGGAGAGACTAGGATCAGATTTATTATCTAAAAACCACTCCATATGGGCATTATCATTTCGAATCAAATATATCGAAGACGATTGAAGACGGAGTTTATGCAAGGGTTATTCTGGTGATCCTAGGTAGAAATTGCCTAAGATGGATTTACAGAATAATTACTTCGGATTGTCCAGTCCCAGGATAACTTGAATGGATGAATGTCTGACAGAGTGTATCTGGTACATCGCGTAAGTTGATCATTTCAAATGTATTTACATTGGTGGTGGAGTAATTCGTTTCTTTTAGCTTATACCCGTGGTATTTTTGGGAAATCAATTTGTGATTTGACGGGTATGGCGATGTGGCATTCAAAGTAAATAAAGGAGTGATCTGTATAATAGAACGTTATAACCTCAAGCCTCATCAACCGGGAAATGATGAAAATCGGGCTGGCAGCATGGCCAAGTGGTTCGCACCGAATTAGGGTATATTGTCACCATCTAGAGAATATTCATATTTGTTACTTCTTTCAATTTTGCATCTCCAGGGAATGGTTATGTTGGTATACCAACCGTAAGGTGACAACATATTCGGAACATTCAAGCGAAATGAATGACCGGTCATGTATGTTCGAGTTACAATATGTTCTTGTTGAACTCCAGTGTATCGCTTCTAGAGTACACTGATCGGAAGGTGATTCCATACCTTGCCATAGTTGGAAATCCATTATCCAATAAGAGCCTGTGGTTTTTTATTGTATATTATATATATGTAGAGCATGAGATGAAAGCGTTCTGCTAGATTGTTATTTACTTGATTTAGACATTATTATAATATCAGAAAGTATTGGTCTTAAGAAATATTTTGGGTTATCGTAAGGTAAAAGTCATCCATAATTATGTGTGGATCGGTCTTACGATTATCATTTCGTTTAAAAGGATTTTTAAAATTTAAACCAAGTGATTAGAGTTTGTTCACACCAATCACATGACTGACCCAGAGTTTGTTTTGTTTTGTTTTCCCTTAACTCTTGGGTGCCCAAATTTGTACGCGTAGTCAATTAGTCGGTATTTTATAGATACCCTTGGAGAAACTTGGAGCAAGAGGCTTCAACATTAGTTATATACAGAGTATATTTCCGTTGTGATGTTATGAGTTATACTGGTATGTATACATAGTTATAATTTTATATTTCAAAAGTTGTTATATAATATATTTATTCGTTCCGCTGTGAGATTCGTGTTTACTCTAATTATGCTCTGTTGTGTTCTACTTCTTCTTCTTTTATTCTAATTTTCTTTCTTTCTATTTCTCAACCTCTAACTTCTTTCTATTAATGGTCCGGTATTTCCGATGATTGAATAGTCGACATTGTGTTTTATGTCGACTTTCAGGGTCAAAAATCTACAGTCGTTACAGTGGTATCAGAGCGAAGGTTAAGTGATTACCTTGGCTCTGTGGCGTAACTCAGTCGAGATGGGGTTAGTAATACCTTGGATTGAGTTTGAGTGTATATATATGAGTGCGTATTTGAAAATTGATATAAAAACTGTTTTATATTGTGATGATTGGTGTGTCGAGTGGTTTATGAATTCTGGTCGATATTGTAATGCAAACTGTATCGATAGGTATTTCTAAAACCCTTGAATAGAGTAATTCGACATAATATTGTTTTAAAAGATGGGTAATAAGTTTACCTGAAATATATTTTGAAAAAAAAGTATATATATATATATATATTGGAATTATTATATTATATTGGATGTGTTGGTTGTAATTATAATTGAGATGGTTATAAATAACTAATCAGGACTCGTATAAGTGTATGAGAAGAATTAAATCTGAATTTAAAACAGATTTGGAATTAAAAACTTTGGAAACCTAGAAAGATAATTGTAAACGAATTTTGAATTAAGTATAAGCAAATTTTTAGATCTTCGGAAAATTTTAAAATGTTTTCTAAGCAGTGTGTAGTATATTTTGAAGTGATTTCAAAATGGAAATGTTTGAAAATAAGTTTTGAAATAATATAGTATTGAACTCACTTCAGTTACTGGAAAATAATTCTGATGATGATGGCCACATCATCAGTGTTCATTTTCGAGTTTCAAAGTGACGGATTACTACCAATGTTTTGTAAGAATTGTACATGTATATGTGCTAAGTATAATACACACAAGGATCGTGTAATATGACGAACAATATTCAAGAATGAAGTAATAGCTAATCACAGAACTATATAATAGTAAATGCAGTAAAAAGGAAAAATCACACCAGAGATTTTTGTACTGGTTCGGAGCACCGTCCTACGTCCAGTCCCAGACTTCTATCTGGATTTTCACTAAACAAATAACCTCACTTTACCCGGAGGAAACAGGTTTACAATACCCGAACAGCCGAGCGGGATTACATGCCTCTATCAACACGAGGACTTCACAACTCGCCTCTTACAACTCCGAGGACTTCAACAACTAAGATTACAATTTGTATGTTGACAACTTGTGCTCTTTTCAACACGGATTTGTCACTTGTAGTACACCCTTCCTATAATCTTATCCTCAAATATAATTTGATGTATGTGAAGATTTGGAAGTGAATATCGTATTGAATCACAAGAATATTAAGTAAGCTTTGAGTTCAAACGATAGTATATTGAAAATGAGCGCTTTTTTAATACAGAGTAGAGTGCAAGATAGATCAAAGAATTGAGAATCATTCAATTTTTTGGATGATGATTTAACGATGTTTATATAATGACTAAACAGTCGTAACCATTAGTGAAGAGAAGCATTGAAGGGAAATGATTTTTTGATGAAAGGAAAAAGAAGCAACTTTTGATGAAAAGAGTTATCTATTCAAAGTGTTGCTTTCAGTTCGAAAATCGTTCGACAGGTCAAAATTAACCAATAAACTAAAATTTGAATATATATATATATATATATATATATGTTACATATATGTGTGCACATTTTTGTGCATTTTTACCCAAAAACGGTCGACCGCCTATTTTGAAACCGGTCGACCGGTTTCTGGCAATATGCACAACAAATGTGCATTCATATATATACATATATACATTCACAATAATGAAGTATATGATTATTTGAGGATAGATTTTAACATTTATAACACAGCTAAAACACTAAATAATCAACTTCTTACTTACACTCTAACTTATGATATCATTCTCTTCTTTTTGTCGATCATGAAACTTCTCCTTGTTATTAATCAAAATACTTTTAAATCCTTGACTCAACATGTTTTGTTTTTGAATGGGTTGGAAACAAATAAGTTGTTTTGATTTTCGAAAGGGATATTTGATTTTGAGAAAAGAGAAGTTGTTTAAAACCCCCATGAAGAGATTGTTTTAAAAACAAATATAGAGGATGAAGTTGTAATGATGAAAATTAGAATTTAACTTAAAAAGTTAAATAAAGATTGCAAAAGTAAATGGAAATTTAACTAAAACCGGTTAAGTAGAAATTGAATTGGTTGAAAATGATATTGCAATAAATTGGATTGGATTAGAATTAATCTCGAAGGGAATTGGATTGCTGAATAAAATTTGGGATGTGATTGGATTAATGAGTTAAGAGATGAAATTGAGATTGGAATTGAAGTTTGAAATGGGATTCGACTTGGATATAAGCGAATGACTGGATTTGAGGACAAGTTAATTGGAGATGAATTTGAAATGCAATTGTATGTGCTAAAGGGGTATCAAATTGAAGAAATAAAGTTGAATGCCCGACAATAAAGTACAAGTTTAATTTTATACGAGTATGAGATTTTTATGAACTATTTTGGCAAGCCACTCGGCTGATTGATTTTCTTTTGGATTGGAGAAGGCCCAGAGAGGCGAGTTGTAGTTGTACCGATTGAGCCATACGAAGGAGACATTGGCGAATTTTTTGAAAATAAAGAGTGTCAATAAATTTTCAGAATTTTTGGAAATTTTCGTTAGTAGAAATAAATTAATATTTTAGTTGAAATTAAATTGGCTGAGTGAAACCGAAGTTAAGAAGTAAAAGTGAAATAAATAATTTTAGCCTGGTTAATAAGGTTTATAACATTTTCCTGACTTAGTAGTTTGGGGGACGAAATTCTTTTAAGGGGAAAGGAATGTAACGACCTGTATTTTTAACGGTATAATAATTAATTAATTTAATCATTTAAATAATGGTTTTGTAATTTAATTGGCTTAAAATAAATAATACTGATTTATATTTATTTAATATAAATAATGGATAATAAAATTTAATTTTGAAATAGTCGGAAATAGCTGAATTTGCAATATTGTGCAATTTTTTTATATGAGTGGAACCTAAGACTTCACTGAAGTCGAGCTATTTCTTGTCGGTCTTAGTAAACCCCACGAATAGTGATATACCTAGATTTTTCATCGCCTTAAAACTACCTAGGTAGTCACCTCTAGAAAGCAAAATTGTGTAATTTGGATAATATATGATATTTAATTTTGTTTAAATTCGAGTTATAATAAAGAATATATTATTTAAATGAAAGTTGAACATATTAATTATAATATAAATTATAATCAAGCTCATAACGTCGCAGCAGTTCGTAATATTACAATTTGAACTTCAACTGAGTGTATAGGATCCGTTATTAGTCGGATTTCTTCGAAACAAGAAATGTTTCAATCTATTGAACGGTATTTTTCTAATGGAAGAGAAAAATCGAGATCTCTTTTTATATATTGTGAGTTAGGTCCAAATCAAAATTTCAAATAGTCGCTATGGAATCGTTTATAAAGCATAACGATATATTTAATTTTTATTAAATATTGGCTTCGAATTTAGACAAGTTCTTTGAGTCATAGTTATAATTTAATTTTTTGAATTTTTCTGTAATTTTTATTGTGGAAAATAAGAACTTTTTATTTTGAAGTATTTTACACCCTATATCAGCATTTCGAGGTTTCACATAATAAGCTATCTAGTCTATATTGTTATATTTTGTAACGGCGCGATTTTCGACCCTCCGAAAACCGTGTCATTATTGAAAGAAATTAGAAGATAAGATAGAAAAGATAGAACTAATAGAATAGAAGAATAAGAAGTTATCAGAAATCTCACAGCGGAATTTAAAAATACAAAATACATTACATCATAGGGTCTGATACATCATAGTACATCATCATATTACATCATCATAGTACATTAACATAATTATACATCATGATTTGGGAATACAAATCTAAACTGGATACATAGGTGTAGATAAAACTACTAGACTGGTCCTGCAACTTGAACTTCGTAAGGTTCCATTTGCCAACCTGAATTACTTGCCTACTCATAATAAATATTATGAGTACCCAAGAGTTTAGGGAAAACACAGAAAATAAACTCCGGGTCAGTCAGAGGACTGGTGTGAGTAAATACAGTTAAAAAGATGTAAACAGGGAAATAAGGAATAAGGTGTTCCGTTATTAATAGATTCAATTACTTTAGAAATCTTAAGCCCAACTCCATAACTAACATATGGAAAATGACCCTTGTATTTTGATATCAAAACGTTTGATATTTACGATAGTATTTATCAAATAAATAATCATCTAGTGAATCGCTTGCATCTCACGTTCACATACATAGAATAAAATCTAAAACTGTCGAGCGCTTATTGGAATTTGGTTTCTAACTGACAGGGTATGGGAGCACCCACCGATCAGTGTACTCTAGAGAAGATACACTGGGGTTCAACAAGAACATCCTGCAACCCGGCCACACATGACCGTCCACTCATTTAGCTTGAGTGTAACGAATATATTACCACCTCCACGGTTGGGAATGACCCAGCGATTACCGAAGATACAGCAGTGAATATAGATTTAAGAAACAAAAGGAAATACTCTAGATGGTGATAATATACCCTGCTTGGGTATGACCCAACTAGCCATGCTGCCTAGCCCAACTATTGTCTTTCCGGGTTGTGAGGTTTGAAGTCACGTTTACCGTTGACAGATTATTCTTCAATGTCTTTGAATATCACACCGTCCTATCTGACAGATCACTCATTTGTTTCCACAAATATATTCTGGGTATAAGGCTAAAGAAACGAATCTCTCCGCCACCAACATAATACACTTATGTAAAGTTGATGTGTAAAATCTGATCGATATACGTTGTCAGATATCCGACTGTTCGGATCTGTTCTGGGATTGAACAGACCGTAGATACTATTTTTGAATAGTGCTTGCATTCTTCATCTTTATCGATTTCCGGTATACGTCGTACAAATTCGAGTCGAAGTGGAATGTAGATTCCGGACTCTTCGAAATGGTGTACGAAATATCTTTTATAGTCGATAATTGATTATCAGCTTAACTGTCTTTATTTCAGTTGCACGTTCTGTTATTTAGAGTTTATATACAGTATATATTTCTCTGATTCATATCTGGATATCTTAAATATCTTTTACAATTGTATAGTAAAGTGTGTGCGTCGCACACAAGATGTTATACAGTTTTTATCATTATTTGGATGTGTATAGAAAAAGCCCGTGCTACGCACACGGTGTTTTATCTCGCTTGTCATCGACTATTAGACGATGTTCTATACTCCGATTTGATTTGTCAAATATTTATTTTCCTTTATTTAAACTTAAATAAATTGTTTTATAATTTATTTAAATTAAATTATCTTTTAAAACTCAAGTTCTAACTCGACGAACTTCTTCGAACAACTTCGATTCTGGGACCTCACTGTCGTCTTGACTGTTTCACTAGTTTACGCCATATTAAATAAAACCTCTATTTTTATTTAAATTAATTAATTACTGATTAATTATATTTATTTATTTAATTTAATTAAATTTGATTTAATAAAATTCTTGGCTTTGAAACTCTATTCTCTCTTGTATTTACCAAGTCGAAATTGGCATCTCAAAATCATGTGATTACCAAAGGGAAATCGTTGATTTTCTCTTGCCAAACCAATCTGGTTTTCTCGCTTAACCAACCACTTTACTAGCCTCGTTACCAACCTCTTGATCACGTCGAAAACATGGTGGATCACTCGTGCCAAACCATCGTTTACCAGCCATGTGCCAAGTTCGAAAACCAGGGTGATCCATCGGTGGGTCACCTCATTTCCATCGTGCCAGCCCCTCCTTCTTCTTCTCGATCACCCAGCTCCACCGTGCACTGGTGTGCACGTGCACACCTCCACCCGACGTCGAACCATCGCCGAACCACTACCCACAAACTCCACTTCGTCCATAGATCACGACTGACCCATCACCACCGCCCATCGTCGCCTCCTCCTCGATTTCGCCACTCCACCAAAACTTCCAGTACACAGCTCGAAAAGTGTACCACCTAAACCGAGCTCGACTCATCGCCTCCGACCACCGGAACGCCTCGCACCGCCGCCGTTAGCTCCGCCAAGACCCAACGCCGCTCCACGCCAAACTTCGGCCAACTCGATCGCCTGTGGGTCCCCCACGTCGCCGCCAAACGTTCGAACCCATTCAGCCATTAAAATCCTAAATCGAGCTCGACAGCTCGATTCACCCAATGGAAAAATCATTTGACATTTTTCTCGAGTTCCCCGATGTGTGCAGCTCCTCCACGCTCCACGGCCCAACCCTCATCGTCGTCGATCGCCGGAATTTGGTCAAAGTGCCATTTTTGGTTATCTCAATCATTCTCCCTTGTCTCAACATTAAAAATCATGAAATTACTTTTAAAAATCATTATTTCTTATCACGATTGCATTCAAATCACTGTATTTCATTTCTACGACATTTGGATTTTCGAATTTTAATTGTTGATTACAGAGAACCTGCTACTTTCTGTTTCTTGTTCTCAAACACATATATATTGATGTTGTTCATACTATAAGGTTATACATATATTCGTATATAAGTATAACATATATATATGTTTATATACTTGTGATTTGTGATCAACCAGGTATAGATTCACATAACAGAGGAGTTGTTTTGACAGTAAACAAACAGCAGTGTCTTCTTTGATTAACTATGATGATGAACTCGTTTATTTTTCATTTACACTTGCATACATAGTTGAATGATGACATGAACTTGATGTACTAATCATATATACTGGTGTTAATAAAATTGTGAACTTGCATTGGTGATAATCTATGAAAGCACACACACAAACTGTTTACAGAACTTGCAAATGAAACTAGACTTGTGAGTGATTACTCACTTGTAAATAAGCTCCTGTATTCTTGCTTGAAAATGGATGATAACTCTCAGCAAAACTTGTATTTGTGTAAAAAGAAAATGCATGGAATTGGACGTGTATTTATAGGCAAATATCTCTAAAGTTTTCTACAGCCAACTTTCCTACCTACCCCCTTTCTCTCTCCTATATTTGTGGTGCAAAATTGTTATAGCAAAAGGTTAAGTACCTTGCACCAAAACATCATCCTACCAACCTCTCATTGGTCTCCTCTAAGTATATGAGCCTATGCTTGCATTTAATGCAAGGCTTGATTTCATTAAATGCTACACAACACTTGCCATCAAAGTGTAAGAGAATGGATATTTCTCTCATGATATTTGTTTGCTACTAAATCATTTCAGCCGCCTAGATTAGTGAGGGAATTAGATGATGCTTTAAGGTCCTAATCTATTATTAAGGTGATGGAGTTTGCACTGGAATTGCCTTTTAAAATGGTAACTTTCCTATGCTAGTTGTAAAATAGGATTTGTCATATCTATTTTATGTTGCTAACATTCCTACACTCCAGAGTGTTATAAAAAGTGTTTCTAATATTTTCTTAAGTTGTTAAGGCATTCACATTTAATATATCCTATATACATTAAGTTATAGTATAAATCATATATATATTTTCATATATATATATAGGTGATTATATACACTAAAATTGGTTGAACACTCCAGATATATTTTAAATCTCCTTATTAAAATAAATATCAGAAGCTTGAAAAATCAAGCCATTACAGACTACCCCACTTAAAAGAATTTCGCCCCGAAATTACACAAGAAAGGTAGAAAGTTTCCAAAAGAAAATATTTCACAAACTGATTGCTTTAGTACACATACACATACGACTAGTTCTATACTAACACTAGTCTCGATACATACAATAATACTAGACTTGACTACTCAAGTTCTAAACTGCCCCAAAATATACATACGTAACTATCCTCCTCTAGTCTCTGTCCTACTACTCGTCGTCAGAGATATCTATTATCTCTACGACCTCCTTGTCATCAGATATATTAATGACTTCAACTACGTCTTCTGAATCTGTCTCTTCCTCGTCATCCTCTATATAAATCAGACCCACTGGTGGTATTAAATATAGCCTCACCACGGGGTATCCATACTCACCGAATACTTGTACTCCTCCTCCTGCTATGCGAAACTCGACGAGAACTTGTTCCAATCTATTCCATATCGTTGTCCTTTGGGCTACATGCTCTTCTTGCTGGTTTCCCGTAGCAATGACTGGGGTTCCCGGAACAACTTGGTCTTCTTCTTCCTCTTCTTCCCCTTCAGCGTCCATATACTCAACTTCTTCCTCCTCATCGTCACCCTCATCTCCTTCACCATAACCGTCAACACTTCCTTCATCTCCATTTTGGCATCCCTTTTCTGATTACTCATTATCCTTTCTTGGAGAGTCGGTGTGACTTCCAAAAGTGATAATCTCGCATTTCTACTCAAGGCATCTGCCACTACGTTCGCTTTTCCCGGTGTATAAATGATATCCAAGTCATATGATGCAAGAAATTCTAACCACCGCTGTTGTCTCAGATTTAAATCTTTTTGAGTGAACAGATACTTCAATGGTTTATGATCGGTGAAAAGTTCGAATCTCTCACCCAGAAGATAATGTCTCCACATCTTTAATGCGAAAACAACTGCCAATAACTCTAGGTCGTGAGTTGCGTAATTCTTCTCGTGAATCCTTAACTGCCTACTTGCATATGAAATCACTTGTCCCTTCTGCATTAACACCGCTCCTACTCCCTTTCCACAAGCATCGGTGTAAACTGCAAATCCGCTCGTTCCATCGGGAACAGCTAATACTGGTGCTTCCGTTAATCTTTTCTTTAGTTCTTGAAATGATTCTTCACACTTTGGGTCCCAAATAAACTTTTAGCCCTTCTTTGTTAACTTGGTCAGATGTGACGATATTTTGGAGTAGTCTCGGATAAATCTTCGATAGTATCCTGCCAGTCCTAGGAAACTACGAATATCTGTTGGTGTTTGAGGTTGTTTCCATAGTTGTACTGCATCTACTTTAACTGGGTCTACTGATATCCCATCTCCGTTTACTATGTGCCCCAAAAATCTCACTTCTGATTTCCAAAAGTGACATTTTGAAAACTTTGCCTTCAACACGTGTTTCCTTAGAGTTTCTAGCACTACTCTAAGATGACCACGGTGTTCTTCTTCGGTTTTTGAAAAGATTAAGATATCATCAATGAAAACGAGAACGAATTTATTAAGAATTTTCCTAAAGACTCTGTTCATCAGATCTACGAAGAAAGCTGGTGCGTTGGTTAGTCCGAACGGCATAACCAACCATTCATAAAAGAAATATGGGCCTCTGAATGTTGTTAAAGGAATACAATCTTCAGAGATTCTCAATTGGTGAAATCCTGTTGCTAAATCCATCTGGGAGAATACCGTTGCTCCGTGTAATTGATCGAAAAGGTCATCAATTCTAGGTAATGGATATCTATTTCGGATGGTTACTTTATTTAATTCTCGGTAGTCCACACACAGTCGTAAGGACACATCAGACTTTACTACAAAGACTACAGCAGAGCCCCAACTAGAAAAACTAGGTCGGATTAAGCCTTTACTCAGCAAATCCTGAGTTTGTTTCTCTAATTCCTGATCTTCCTTGGGAGCCATTCGTCTCTTTGGTTGAATCATTTGTCTAGCTCCTGGGACTAAATCAATTCGGAATTCGATCTCTCGATGCGGAGGTAAACTTCTGACTTCCTCGAATACGTCCTTGAATTCTCTTACTACTTCCAAAGTGTCGAGACTTTCTTGAGGTGCTTTTAAAGCGTATAGAAAACTACAGGTGTGAATTCCCGGTTTCCCACAAGTTATTCTAGCTTTTCGCTCTAAGCTAGTTATAAGGGTTATGATTTCTTTATCACATTTTATCTTGGCTTGGAACTTGCTTAACCAGTCTAATCCAAGTATAAAATTGAAACTTTTGAAGTCTAGAACATAGAAGTCAAATCGAAAAGAGTGTGAGAGATATAAGAGAGTTATATCCTCACAACACATTTTAAGCTCAGTTTTCCCCCCTATGGGGTTTGATACGCAAATGGGGTTTGGTGATATAATTGGTTTAAGGTCAAACTGATCTATGGTTTCGGCTGAAATAAAACTGTGTGAAGCGCCGGTATCAAATAAAACACGAAGGTAAATTCCATTAAACTGTAAAGTACCTTCCAGCACTCCCTTCCCTTTCATATTCTGAGAAGTAGACGGTTCATCTTTGATTTTAAAAACCCTAGGCTGTGGTGCCCTCTTCATCAATGGACAGTCTTTCACCATGTGTCCTGGTTGATAACAGTTGAAACAGAGATTCTTCACTACCATCTCGTTCCTCTGATTCTGGTTCTGGTTCTGATTCTGTTGCTGAGGTTTCTGTTGCTGTCTCGGGTATTGCTGGGGTTTCTGTTGCTGTTGTGGGTATTGCTGGGGTTTCTGTTGCTGTTGTGGGTATTGCTGAGGTTTCTGGTTCCCCTTTTGTTTACAGAATCGTGCAATGTGTCCCTTTTGCTTGCAGTTGTGACACACCACATTCTTAAATTTACCTTCCACAGTCTGTTGCCCCGTCTTAGCTTGGCCCTGATTATCATTCCAATCTAAGTTGACCTTTCTTTTCATGATATTCACCCCACTCGTCTCCCCAGTCTGGATCCTCGCTCCTGGTTTCTTTGTATCTAGTGCTTCATATCAGAGTGCTAGGTCTACTAGTTCCACAAATGGATCCTTCAAATGTCCCATCATCCTTCCTTGCAGATTATCTCTAAGACCAGCAACAAACATCTCGTTCTTTTTCAAAAGAGTATTTATCAGCTCCGGTCCAAAGATTGAAAGTGCGTTGAACTGGTTTTCGTACTCAGCGACAGACATGCTTTCCTACTTTAAGTCAATGAAGTCTCGATACATCCTTGTCCTTCCAGTAGCAGGTAGATACTGACCTTCAAAAGCTTCTTTGAACATGGGCCAAGTAAAGTTTTCCTCAGGAGTGTTAGCAGTCTGGGCATCCCACCATATTGCTGCAGCTCCTTCCAGATTCCATGAAGCTAAGAGACGCTTATGTTCGTCATCCAACCTCAGTCCTTTAAAAATCTTCTCACACGACCTAATCCATGCTTGGACTACGACCAGTGATTCAGTACCTCTGAAAATCTTTCCTCCCAGAGTTGTGTAATTCTTACAGACCATAGCAAAGTTAGGCTGAGTTGGTGCCCGGATTACTTCAGTAGTATCCACTTGGGTCTGGTTAACAGTGTGTCCGTTTGTCGTAGTTGCTCCGCTTGCTCCTCGGCCTCTTCCTCCACGAGAACTCATTTTCAACTCCTTGAGTACACGGATTGAAATTTTATTAACTAAATTGGAAAAATATGTCGAGGGATTACCTAAGTAACTACGATCTACCTATATTAAAAATATAGTTTTTAGTAAAAATACGCTCTCTTACTATTTCAAAGCCTAAATGTTTCCGAAGAACATAGGCTCTGATACCAACTGTAACGGCGCGATTTTCGACCCTCCGAAAACCGTGTCATTATTGAAAGAAATTAGAAGATGAGATAGAAAAGATAGAACTAATAGAATAGAAGAATAAGAAGTTATCAGAAATCTCACAGCGGAATTTAAAAATACAAAATACATTACATCATAGGGTCTGATACATCATAGTACATCATCATATTACATCATCATAGTACATTAACATAATTATACATCATGATTTGGGAATACAAATCTAAACTGGATACATAGGTGTAGATAAAACTACTAGACTGGTCCTGCAACTTGAACTTCGTAAGGTTCCATTTGCCAACCTGAATTACTTGCCTACTCATAATAAATATTATGAGTACCCAAGAGTTTAGGAAAAACACAGAAAATAAACTCCGGGTCAGTCAGGGGACTGGTGTGAGTAAATACAGTTAAAAAGATGTAAACAGGGAAATAAGGAATAAGGTGTTCCGTTATTAATAGATTCAATTACTTTAGAAATCTTAAGCCCAACTCCATAACTAACATATGGAAAATTACCCTTGTATTTTGATATCAAAACGTTTGATATTTACGATAGTATTTATCAAATAAATAATCATCTAGTGAATCGCTCGCATCTCACGTTCACGTACATAGAATAAAATCTAAAACCGTCGAGCGCTTATTGGAATTTGGTTTCTAACTGACAGGGTATGGGAGCACCCACCGATCAGTGTACTCTAGAGAAGATACACTGGGGTTCAACAAGAACATCCTGCAACCCGGCCACACATGACCGTCCACTCATTTAGCTTGAGTGTAACGAATATATTACCACCTCCACGGTTGGGAATGACCCACCGATTACCGAAGTTATAGCAGTGAATATAGATTTAAGAAACAAAAGGAAATACTCTAGATGGTGATAATATACCCTGCTTGGGTATGACCCAACTAGCCATGCTGCCTAGCCCAAGTATTGTCTTTCTGGGTTGTGAGGTTTGAAGTCACGTTTACCGTTGACGGATTATTCTTCAACGTCTTTGAATATCACACCGTCCTATCTGACAGATCACTCATTTGTTTCCACAAATATATTATGGGTATAAGGCTAAAGAAACGAATCTCTCCGCCACCAACATAATACACTTATGTAAAGTTGATGTGTAAAATCTGATCGATATACGTTGTCAGATATCCGACTGTTCGGATCTGTTCTGGGATTGAACAGACCGTAGATACTATTTTTGAATAGTGCTTGCATTCTTCATCTTTATCGATTTCCGGTATACGTCGTATAAATTCGAGTCGAAGTGGAATGTAGATTCCATACTCTTCGAAACGGTGTACGAAATATCTTTTATAGTCGATAATTGATTATCAGCTTAACTGTCTTTATTTCAGTTGCACGTTCTGTTATTTAGAGTTTATATACAGTATATATTTCTCTGATTCATATCTGGATTTCTTAAATATCTTTTACAATTGTATAGTAAAGTGTGTGCGTCGCACACAAGATGTTATACAGTTTTTATCATTATTTGGATGTGTGTAGAAAAAGCCCATGCTACGCACACGGTGTTTTATCTCGCTTGTCATCGACTGTTAGACGATGTTCTATACTCCGATTTGATTTGTCAAATATTTATTTTCCTTTATTTAAACTTAAATAAATTGTTTTATAATTTATTTAAATGAAATTATCTTTTAAAACTCAAGTTCTAACTCGACAAACTTCTTCGAACAACTTCGATTCTGGGACCTCACTGTCGTCTTGACTGTTTCACTTGTTTACGCCATATTAAATAAAAACTCTATTTTTATTTAAATTAATTAATTACTGATTAATTATATTTATTTATTTAATTAAATTAAATTCGAATTAATAAAATTCTTGCCTTTGAAACTCTATTCTCGCTTGTATTTACCAAGTCGATATTGGCATCTCAAAATCGTGTGATTACCAAAGGGAAATCGTTGATTTTCTCTTGCCAAACCAATCTGGTTTTCTCGCTTAACCAACTACTTTACTAGCCTCGTTACCAACCTCTTGATCACGTCGAAAACATGGTGGATCACTCGTGCCAAACCATCGTTTACCAGCCATGTGCCAAGTTCGAAAACCAGTGTGATCCATCGGTGGGTCACCTCATTTCCATCGTGCCAGCCCCTCCTTCTTCTTCTCGATCACCCAGCTCCACTGTGCACTGGTGTGCACGTGCACACCTCCACCCGACGTCGAACCATCGCCGAACCACCACCCACAAACTCAACTTCGTCCACTGATCACGACTGACCCATCACCACCGCCCATCGTCGCCTCCTCCTCGATTTCGCCACTCCACCAAAACTTCCAGTACACAGCTCGGAAAGTGTACCACCTAAACCGAGCTCGACTCATCGCCTCCGACCACCGGAACGCCTCGCACCGCCGCCGTTAGCTCCGCCAAGACCCAACGCCACTCCACGCCAAACTTCGGCCAACTCGATCGCCTGTGGGTCCCCCACGTCTCCGCCAAACGTTCGAACCCATTCAGCCATTAAAATCCTAAATCGAGCTCGACAGCTCGATTCACCCAATGGAAAAATCATTTGACATTTTTCCCGAGTTCCCCGATGTGTGCAGCTCCTCCACGCTCCACGGCCCAACCCTCATCGTCGTCGATCGCCGGAATTTGGTCAAAGAGCCATTTTCGGTTATCTCAATCATTCTCCCTTATCTCAACATTAAAAATCGTGAAATTACTTTTAAAAATCATTATTTCCTATCACGATTGCATTCAAATCACTGTATTTCATTTCTACGACATTTGGATTTTCAGATTTTAATTGTTGATTACAGAGAACCTGCTACTTTCTGTTTCTTGTTCTCAAACACATTTATATTGATGTTGTTCATACTATAAGGTTATACATATATTCGTATATAAGTATAACATATATATATGTTTGTATACTTGTGATTTGTGATCAACCAGGTATAGATTCACATAACAGAGGAGTTGTTTTGACAGTAAACAAACAGCAGTGTCTTCTTTGATTAACTATGATGATGAACTCGTTTATTTTTCATTTACACTTGCATACATAGTTGAATGATGACATGAACTTGATGTACTAATCATATATACTGGTGTTAATAAACTTGTGAACTTGCATTGGTGATAATCTATGAAAGCACACACACAAACTGTTTACAGAACTTGCAAATGAAACTAGACTTGTGAGTGATTACTCACTTGTAAATAAGCTCCTGTATTCTTGCTTGAAAATGGATGATAACTCTCAGTAAAACTTGTATTTGTGTAAAAAGAAAATGCATGGAATTGGACGTGTATTTATAGGCAAATATCTCTAAAGTTTTCTACAGCCAACTTTCCTACCTACCCCCCTTTCTCTCTCCTATATTTGTGGTGCAAAATTGTTACAGCAAAAGGTTAAGTACCTTGCACCAAAACATCATCCTACCAACCTCTCATTGGTCTCCTCTAAGTATATGAGTCTATGCTTGCATTTAATGCAAGGCTTGATTTCATTAAATGCTACACAACACTTGCCATCAAAGTGTAAGAGAATGGATATTTCTCTCATGATATTTGTTTGCTACTAAATCATTTCAGCCGCCTAGATTAGTGAAGGAATTAGATGATGCTTTAAGGTCCTAATATATTATTAAGGTGATGGAGTTTGCACTGGAATTGCCTTTTAAAATGGTAACTTGCCTATGCTAGTTGTAAAATAGGATTTGTCATATCTATTTTATGTTGCTAACATTCCTACACTCCAGAGTGTTATAAAAAGTGTTTCTAATATTTTCTTAAGTTGTTAAGGCATTCACATTTAATATATCCTATATACATTAAGTTATAGTATAAATCATATATATATTTTCATATATATATATATATAGGTGATTATATACACTAAAATTGGTTGAACACTCTAGATATATTTTAAATCTCCTTATTAAAATAAATATCAGAAGCTTGAAAAATCCAGCCATTACATATTTTTGGGATTGTGACACTTTGTTTGTCACAACGTTATCCTTATTTTTGTCATTGGTGCGTGAAGAGAATTGTATCTGATGGGGTATACTATTTCTTGTAATCCAACAATATGTATGTATGTATCTACATATGTATATGGTAAGGATCGACAGCGAGGACCTCATTTTGTTAGGTCTCGGGAGCAACGTACGAACTAAGCTTAGATTGGATGCATAGTAGATTCATGTGTCATGAAATTGTTATCAAATTTGTATATGTCTAACTGTCAGATGTTCTCATGCCAATATATATAAACCAGAACATATTCTTGTTCAAAATACACTATATGTGTACAGGTGTATTTAAAACAACTGTACCCAACTAGAATGTTGACAAGCAACACTCATAAACTAACATTGTAATTTCTTCATCATTTACATTTATAAATCGCGTTAACCATCATATAGGCTTCCATTACAAATTATAATTGACATGAATTTTTCCCTAATGTCGAGTACAACAGTGGAGTTGTGATTAAGATGTGTGTTCCAATCATCCTTGTTTATTCACGTATATATAAATATGATGTCGTATTGTTTACTTAGCAAGTAAGTTTCGTACAACTCCCATACTTTGCAGACCTACAACCTACCCTATTCTACGCCACTATGTATACGAGATGACCGATCAGCCGTGCATTCCTTCGTTCTTAAGTAAAGGCACTTATATTTTATTTTTTATTTTCCTTTTTCTTACAGGTTAAGGTTCCTCACTTATAAATGTATCACGAAATATTTCATTCGGCCTCTTTACTTCAGGAAGTTGATTTTCTTTATTTTTCTTCATTCATTGTTGAATAGTTTAAACCAATAAAATAAAATGACGCAACTGTGTCAGTTGAGCGTTGTTCAGTTTGAAGTCGGCGTCCAGGGTAGAGTGTGAGTGTGAGGATGTGGCGTGTAGTGCAGAAAGGTGTTCGCTAGTTTTCACCAAACGCTGTAGGAAATGAGGTTAACGCGACCTTAAGGAGAGGCCGAACTGGAGCCTGAAACTTACATGAGGAAGAGTTGGCGTGGGCTGGTTGCGGTGATGATGGAGGGGTAGTGCTCGCATAGGAGAGGACAATGGTGACGGACAACTGGGTTCTGATCAATTGAAACGGTGGTACTGTTCGAAGCAGTACTGGAGCTGCTAATATTTATGTGAAACGAGGGATACGGGTTTTTACATGGAGGAGAGCGAGTTCTTGGTCTTTGGCCTTGGGAGGCTTGGGCTAGCTGCTCGCAAATGTACAGAAGGGAAGTGGAGAGGTTTGAAATTGACGTGCATGGCAAAAGGGAAAGGCTTGGGGACAAGTTGCAGTGATAGGTGGAATATGGTTACTGGGGTTTTTTATTAAGGAACATTCAGTTTGTATTTGTGAAGTGTGGCGACATGTGGCAAGTAAAGAGGGACGTCAGGGATATAATTTGTGCATGTAATAAAGATATTCGACAGTGGGAGGGTAATGAAAACGAGAGGAGCAGGCCCCGATTTCAAAAGAGGAAGAAGGACAGTAGTGAATACATGATGATGGGTTCGGAGTTACTGAAAAGCAGTTGTAACAACCCAGAAAATCCGAACCAATTTAAATTTTTTATTTTGGCAATTTTAATGAATTTTGAATATTTAAAATGAATTATTTTAAATAATAACGACGCGAAATTTATTTTGAACAGAATTAGCATGTATATATTTATTTGAATTGACGTTAGAATATAAATATTTATTTTTAATTATAAAAGGAATTGAAAATTGCGCGGTAGTTTGAAAATTCGATTTCAAATTTCAAATGAATGCATAGGATTCAAAATAAACCGGATTTTAGCGAAACCAAAAACATTAGAATCTAATTGAGAATATCTTTCCAAAGAATCCGAAAATTTGAAATTTCATAGCGGGAATAAAAAGTTATGCCCAGTTGAAAATTCAGAATAGTCACAATGGAATTTTGGCCCTTAAAAATAGCGATTATGCAAACGACTACCATTTTCGAGAAAATCACTTTTGTTGGATCCGGGATGTCAAGTTATTGCTAGATTCCAATTTTCATAATTTTTAAAATCAATATGTGAGCGTGGCAAAAGAAAACGTTTTTTGACAGTTTCAGTCAATTTGGATTGACTAGAAAATGGCCATTTTTCAAACGGTCTTCAAATTTGATGGAATTAGTTTTGTTAGAACCGTATTGTCAATACGAAGTTAGAAATATATTTTTTGGAATTTTTGGGGTCCGTATGTGACCCTAGTAAATTAAAATGTACGTTAAAATCAATTTTGAATGTTATATTAATTTATATTTTAATTTGAATGAAAACTGATCGAAATAATAGAATTGGCTTGAGGGACATATCATATTGTGTTCGGAATGGGGGTAATTAGCTAGGGGCGATAGTCGTTGGGTTCGAATTGGAGTCGAAATCATATGGAGATAATTTGCGAATTAAATAAAATTAAATATTATATATATCCCTTTCTAGTCAACTCCCTCTCCTCTCTTTCCTCACTCTCTAATTCAATCAGAAAAAAATCAAAATAAAAAAAATGACGACGAGCTTCCACTGCGACACCCTAGCGCCAGACCGCAGCTGCTCCGGCCTCCCCAACGCCGGACCCCACTCCCTCATGCCATCGCAACTCCATCGCGACCCCCTTCCTTCTTTGATTCCCCTGCAACGCCCAAACCCCCCAAATCCAATTTGAAGCACCCCATTCCGGCGCCCTTCCACCAGTCCTCCCGCCAGCCGCCTGAGGAGCCACCGGTGACCGCGCTGCACCATCCCGACCACCGCACAACACCTCGACCCCCTCCGCTCCCTCCTCCATCGAACGAAACCTAAAAGTAAGTTTTTTAAAATATGATTTCTAGTTTTTCTTATATGATCTTCAGTTTAGAAAATATGGTTTTCAGTTTAGAAAATACTGATTTTTTTTTAAAACATGAAAAGGTTTGATTTTTAAAATATGAAAAGATTTGATTTTCAAACATGAAAAGAACTTATTTTTAAAAATATAAAGTTGTGATTTTTAATTATACAAAAATATGATTTTTATTCTATATATAGCTTTAGTTCTATTATAGGAAAGACGAGATTTTTATTATAGTAAAGATTAGATCTTTTGTCTATGAAAAGATATGATTTTTACGAATATAAAAATATGATTTTTATTTATGTAGAGTAATAAAAATATAATTTTTAATGAGTAGCAATATAAAAGTATTATTTTTATATGAGTAGCATAATAAAAATGTGATTTCTATTTGAATGAAGCGATAAAAATATAATTTATATTATAAACAGCGTGAAAAGGAGTGCGAGGGAACAGACTGAAATCAAAACAAAATCCGAACCATTCAGAAATAAAGAATGGCGGAGTGGATCCCCAAGGTGAGAACTCCTCACTTTTATTTTATTTTCTAGTTAGAAATATATACTAGAATGTAGACGGTGCTTAGCAGCACCCGACACCCGTCATCCACAGACCATGGACGACTTGTTTGTTTGTTTGATTGTGTTGTGAAATTTCATTGTGTGATGTGGAATGGAATAAATAAAATATTCTTGTGTTGAAATAAAATATTTTATAGTTAAAAAATATATTTTTTAACGTGTATATGAATAAAATAAATATTTATAAACAAATCGGACGATTTGTTTATGTACACACATTTGACTGATATTGATTGGGACGATAAATTTTACACATCGCCCAACTGTACAAATAATATCTATGTTTGATTGATTGAAACCCCACACGGGTATTGGGATGATATATGACATACACTAGTCCCAATAATTAGCTATATGTCGATCGATTGATTGACAAACTGTAGTAAGCGTTAAATATTTATATTTGACACTTATGCAGTGTAGAATGCATTTTGGATGATGGTTGACTATGTTTGATTATTGTTGTATACATGTGTGTATGAAATCTATATAAATACATTATATGGTAATTGACTGTGTCTGATTCCAGTTTAGAAAGAATGAATATTTTAAAATAACGATTATTTTAAAATAATGAATATTTTAAAATAATATTCAGTAAAAAAAATCAAAATTTGATTTTGACGTCCGATTTGGGATGGACACGGATATATTTAAAAATATAAAGTCGTGCTGATTAGATATACGCCATTTTGACGTGAATGATATTTATATCGATTTTATTCATTTTTACGAAAAGGATTTGATTTCAAAATCTTATGTTTTGAAAATATTATCATTTATAAATATATCGATGATATGGAATATTCAATTTTGATTTGAAATTGAATATGAAGTTGAAATCATTTTGAAAACGAATTTAAAACGATTTATAAAATATGTTTTCAATGGAAATCAACGATATATATATATAATATTATATATATGTAATGGCCTGAATAGAACGCGCCGCGCAGCGGTAATTCGCGAATTTCAACCACTGACTTCGAACGGACATTACGGGAGATCCGACCGTCGGATTCTCCTAAAACCGGAACCATTGGGTTCGTATCGAAAAGAGTTTTCTAAAGAATATTAGAGTTTTGAAATCTAATGGTTGTATTTTGAATTATGTCCAAATAAAATTTGGAAAAGGTCGTTGTAAGTGCAGTTCGATGGCCGTTTATGGAAATCGACTGTACGTGCCTTGATAAAATCATTAAAAATAAAAATAATTTGTGTAAAATCATAATAAATTATTTGGAAAGAATAGGGATGAAAATATCCATATTTGAAAAGATAAAAATAGATTTTTTTTGAAATGAACTAGTTTTGAATTAGAATAATAAATCCAATATTTTTAAAATAAATAAATTGGATTTGAAATGGTTTTAAAAATAACCAGGATTTCCAATATTTGAATTGGAATGGATTTGAATCGAAATTATGCTTGGAATATTTCGATATTGGATTTCGTGATTATGCGGAGATTATGAAGAAATTTGGAAGATATATATATCGTTATTCCAATACGATATTTGTTGGTTTCATAATTTGATATTGAATATAAGCCGATATATTTTCTATTCAGAGCCTTGTATTTAATATCTAATTGGATTTTGGGTTCGTCGTGAATGGTATCCTTAATAATACTATTCTTGAACCGAATGGAGTTAAAAAAAATTAGAAACTAACTGGAGATTAGTTAAGTTGAATGGTTTCCTGGGTAATGATCTGATGTTGGTTTCGGCCTTCGCGGTTAATACTTAGGGGATTGTTCTCTTACTAATTTACGGTTAGAGGCTAATGTGAATTGGGTTTATTATGAACTGTGTTTTTAATGACATTCGTTCTTTAACCCGATTTACAGTGAAATGTGATTTGGGATTTATAAATATTTTTATTTAGATTTAACGGGAATTTTCTAAGGTAACATTTTCTAATTTAATATATTAAATTGGAATTGAATGGAATTCGATTTGATGATAATCGAAGTGAACTTCTGTGGAGGAAGACTATTAATACATATGGAATTTAAGAGGCGTTGCCGTTATTCCATTTATATTATTGGTCGGATATGGAAATTGATATCAATTATATATTGATTTGTTTTTCCCTGAAGATTCCATAATTAATGGAATGTGATTTGGGTTGTCGTGAATGGTATCTTTAATAATACTGTTCTTAGACCCAATGGAGTTAAGAAAATCAGAAACTAACTGGAGGTTAGTTAAGTTGAGTGGTTTCCTGGGTGTTGATCTGATGTTGGTTTCGGCCTTTGGGGTTAATACTTAAGGAATTGTTCACTTGCTAATTTACAGTTAAAGGCTGATGAAATGGAATGTGATTTTGGGTTTATCGTGAACCATGTTTTAAAGGACATTGGTTCTTTAACCCAGTTAAAGGCAGGATATGATTTCCCAAGTTAAACAATCGTTAATGTTGATTTTTGGGAAGATTAAAACCAAGTGGAGTTTTAATGAATCTTTAATTAGATTGAAATGATATCCAAAGGAAGATTAAAGAATAAATTTAAAGAATTTATCTTTGATAAAATTAATGGGAACCTTTCCCAAAGTATAAGAATATTTGAATAAAGGAATATTCTGGATTGGAATGAGGCGTATGTTGTGTTTTTATAGAACTTGTTTATTATATACGCGAGTTATTCAGAAAGACCGGGTTTATCCCATTCTGAATAATTGATTCGACGATGTGTCGAGGATGAAAACAGTGGTTGAAGACCGGAGGTCTTCACTTCGTTTGGATGATTACTGATGTCTTGTTTGGGCTGTACACCCAAGGCTAGGTAATAAGTGGTGATCGTCCAGGCATAATTGGAGATCGACGGATATGCGAGGGCCTCTTCCCTGTATTGGACATATGGGGGAGGAATAAGGTGCCTCCGGTTTCGTTCAAACCCAGAACAAACTTGTAAATGGATGTTTGTCTGACATCGGATTTCTTTTTGTGTGATTGATAGACATCGGTTGCATAGCGTGAATTGCTTGTGTGGCATGCTGAGATGCAAATGATCAGGGCTTCTGCTGAAAAGCAGAGCCTTTTGGTTAATGATCAAAGCACGACTTCAATATAGCGTAGCTTTGTGTAGCGTTAATTCGCGAGCCTCACACCCCGGTGTGAACCAGAAACGGGAGAAGGACATCAGGGAAATGGACATATGCTGGTTTCTAGCTAGGAGTGGTGTTTTGGGTTTTACACGCCCGGACATTTTACTTATGTGGATGATGGATAGTGAGGCGTCTCGATTATATCGGTCGATCCAGGGCTGATGGAGTCGTTTGGCTCATTTATGCCCCATAGGGATGACTAGCATATCGTTTACGGTATTTTTAATCCACTACGTGTGGACCGGCCCTGACGATCCAAGGCTTGCCTGTGCGCTTGCCTGAGGCTCGGGCTAGACAGTCTCGAAGCGGTAAGGATGATCCCTTGCCTTGGTTCACAGATGGAAATCTAACTTCCAATACGACATCATGCAGTTTTAATTATAGAACTAGTATGGCGACATGATATATGGTACCCATGCCATCTATGATTGATACATTTATATTTGAAGTTGTTTTCTTTACTTATAGTAATAATTAAAGATGAAATTTAGCGTATCAAGCATTCTTTGGCTATTATAAGATAAAACCCTATCCTCCGGCTTGCGTTGCATTGTGTGATGGGACCTGGGTCTTATAATAGCTTCATTGTTCTTTATTTAGCATTGCGCTGTAGTTTTATGCACAGGTATTCTTAGGGGTAAACCCGTTCCATGTTATATGGCGTGGTCCCTTGATTTACTTAACTTAATAATCAGATTAATAACTGTTTTAGTTCTCACACCAGTCACACGACTGACCTGGAGTTTATTGTTTTAACCTAAACTCTGGGTACCCCTATTTTCCGAACGGGCAGCTAGTAGTTTTGGTTTTGCAGATTTATATTCACAGGATCTTAGTTTACAGCTAGAATGATATTCGGAAAGCTCTGTATCCGTGTATCTCTTTTAGTTGTGTTTTGTATTATTTTCCGCTGCATTGTAACTTGTAAATCTCTGATATTTAGTAAATGTGTAATATTTATTCATATTCTATATATTCTTGTATTCTGATGAAATTGTTGTAATAAGCAATGAAATGTTCTTCTGTTTGTGTTCTGATTCGTCGTGTTCTCAATTCAATCTGGGCTTTCCTTCATGGGGAGGATTGGGTTGTCTCAGCTGCAGTTATACTTTGGGGAAGAAAACACACGCGGGTATGGGTAGGATAAATATTGGGCCATGTTAAATGAGTTTGTAAAGCCCAGTCTTTATAAAAACCCTTTTCTTTTGGGTAGAAAAGTATTTGGATGGGAGTTGTTGTAGCATGGACAGTAGTGAAGGAAACCTGAAAGGGGTACATGCGCATGTGGTTAAAGAATTGGAGGGGTCGGTTCTAAAAGTGTAAGGCTTTTTGTTTCAACAGTTCATTTGCACGATTTAAAAGAGGATTCTCGTGAACGGTTTGTTTCATGAATTCAGATATTTGATGTGAACTAGGTGGGGAAAGAGGGCCTGCGACATTCATGCAGATTGAAGAAATAATGTAAAAAGGTGGTAGGCTTTTTGCTGGGCCGAATAAAATAAGGTAATGCCCAAAATAAAATATTAATTTTTGTTAAATTATAAATTAAATAAGTGTATTAACTTTAAATTATAGTATCTGGCATATACGATATCAGAATCTTGAGCGGTCAGATCCTTTGGGATCGTATGGACGAAGGCAACATAATGGAGCTGGTTTCGAGCCATTTGGAGCTCGTTTGAATTTATGGCGCAATTAAATGTCTGGTCAAATCTATTGAACGTTTATCATTATTTAATGATAAACGAACAAGGTGATTAATCTCACTAACTCTGTTCAGTTTTACAATTTTATAAACTTTATTTAACATTGATAAAAATGATTGAATGTTGTGTGTGATGGTTTTTTGGACGATCTGCTAATTAACTGTTTGAAATTATACATACCGTTATATATATATATATATATATATGTATATATATATAACCGTTAGTTAAATATTGATCTCGTTTATTATAATATTTCATATTGATATGAAATAAATGTTGATTAACATCTGTGGATGCAGGGAAACAGGTTGGAGGAATCCAACTGGATTCCTCAACAATTATACTGTTGTTTTTATATATTGCATTATATGATGTGACAAATAACCTTGTGTTCATTATTGTGTGTTGGGATGTTTAAACAACATTGACTAGAAATAATTGGTATCTAAATACCACAAGATATATGAATATATCAGAAAATAAACTGGGTTTTAAAAAGGAAATTTCGATTGGCTAGAATATATTTACTTGTTCAATTATATAAAACAAGTAATTTGATTTATAAATGATATTTATACATGAAGCGAAATTATTTTTATTAAACAGTTTGGAAATATAAATATAAGAAATGAATTTATATAAAAAGAAAGCGAAAATCGGTTAGAAAGAAAAACGATGAACTTATTTCGATTTTCGAAATATGAATAGAATTGAAATAAAACGATAAGGATTTATAATTTTAATTCGATGATGTTGAATGTTATTAGAATCTTTTATTTTATAAATATATAAATGAAATTCAGGATTTGTAGAGATAATTAATATTTGGATTGGTTATCGAATAGGAAATCGAGATTTAAATTATAACTTAAAGTCAGTAGCCACCACCAACTGCCCGTGTGCGAAGCACGGGTCTCATCCTAGTTATAACTAATAAATTGAGTTTATGAAATGAAATATGAAGTATGGGTTTATAAAATAACAAAATAAGTGGGATTTTAAACTGAAATGATATTTGTTGTTTAAATCAAGATTCAATTTAATAAAATGAGTCCATATTTCTGTAAAGAAATAACATTTACATTTTAAAGTGAATAATGGTTTAAAGCAAACGTTTTGCAAATC